>CM062806.1:761563689-763990200 GCA_031772625.1 Pinus tabuliformis
TTCTTTTAGATGCCATGGTATGTTGGGATGTTAGTTTTAGTTTTTGGAACTTTGGAACTTTCCCTATGCCTTTAAGAGAGGGAAAATTTTAGGAATCCCTTGATCGATTTTAGCAGGATACACGATAAAGCCTAAGGGAGAAGTATCAGTTTTGGGCCTAGTGATCTAGGTTTGGATTGCGATAAGGCCTGAGAGACAAGGAGACAACAAATTCCACAAGGATAGTGATGGATTCTGGATGGAATTCGAAGTTCTGTTCGGTGGTGATTGAAGCACAATTTTGGTGTGATCATGGTTGGATGAGGATGGAGGTGGTTTAACCTCTGGATTCCCTTGGTTGTTCTTGGATTGGTTGTTCTATGGGATCCCAAATTGATGCTTGGAATATGGAATGGTGGTGACTCACTAAAAACAAGATTTGGTTTAGCCATGTTTATGATCGGGTGGTACGTGGAAGTCTCGAGCTTGGTCAGATTTGCATATGATTAATAAAATCTAATTGTTGATGGTGCTGGACCCACCAACATTCAGGGGATCACCCTGGTATGAAGTCCCAACTAGACCTCACACCATTTTGTGTGGGAGTCCCATCTGGTATGATGGCACGATTGCCATTGTCTTAAGGATTTGCCTCAAATCTTGCTTGTCAATAGAGGAGAGTGGTATGCTTTATCTTCGGGAAGTGAGGTTCGCATACCTGGTGAGTGTAAGTGTACTTGTGTCAATGGTTCTTTCACTGTGAGGGGAAGAGAGTGAAGGTGAGTTCCAGGTTGAAAGGGATCAGTGCTAACTTCTCTATGAACACACAACATAAAAGGACATACACAGCTTCCAATGGAGCAGTCCACTCGAATGCAACAGTCACAACATACAAGGTAAGATAACATGTACAACACTCATAGATCAGTCCGAATGAGTGCAACAATTATTATAGGAAGGTTCATGTGAAATGTATTTCTGATGTCCAGTAGAGCAATCGACAAGAAAACGGGACAACATTAACAACATATACAACACATTTCCATTAATAGATGATGCATTACAACAAATGAAATAGTTCAGATGTAGAACACATGTTAAAGCAACATGCATTACAAGTGTTAAAGATTAGTCTTACAACAAATACAACAGATGTGTGAAAACGTGTTGGCCTGTTAACAGGCTTCTAAATTAAGAGAAATTTCCAAGACACATCGTTACACCATACATAACTAACCCTGTCAGCGGGGTGTTGGGGCCACTACTTACTCCTCAAAGAAAATATTACAGACTCTATTGGCTATGTGGGAGGAGCTAAGGTGAAAAGAAGTCATTTCATGTACAAATGAGGGGGTATTTATAGCCAAGGGTGAAACTGAACCTTGTGGTTGTTCAAACTACCCTCATGACCATTCAACTTCCATGAATTTTTGTTTACATGACTCTATGTTCAACAAGTGGGTCTCTTGGACTTCCATGTTACATCACATTGATTGAAAACATAGCCCATAGTAGAGAAGTGGGCGACATGACTCGACATGACTTGACATGACAGTGCTGGTACACTCGTGTTGCTGTTGGAGTGAATGTCGAGCTACAGTGTTGTTGAGTGATGGATGTCTTCATGGTGTATCATAGCTTCACCTTCACATGGTGAAGTGCACAGAGTCTTCTATGGTCCTTGGTTTGCTTGATGAATCTTTATCATGTTCTTCCTTGCTTTCATGCTGGAAGGCTTGACAGGGTCAACTGTTTGTGAAGGTGCATGTTCGTCGTGTTCATCCGCTTCACATGCTTCATTTGTTCGTTTGTTGGTGAAACTGTCCATCTGCATGTGCTACCTTCATTTATCCCCTTCATCGTCTTGACATGTTTGTTAGTATACATGTACCTACAGTCACTCATGATGAGATGACATCAAATCCAAAACCTCCTAGTCTATCATGACACATGATCATTTCAGATGTAGGTGACCAGAAGAGGCAGAAAGGTTGCAAAGAGGGATGATGTCTCCAGGCACTGCTGATGAAAACTGCACAAGAGTCACCGAGTGATGGAGACAGGTGATCTGAATTGATAGTGACTGTCTGCGAGGTCTGGTTCGGTTGAGAGGCAAAATTGCACAAATTTTGGGAGGGAAAATTCAGGATGCAGGAGGAAAATGCGGGCATGCTTTGTGCATTTTCTGAAATGAACAGTCAGCGGGGGCTAGACAGCCAAATTTGCACAATTTTCAAGAGGAACGGATCGGGTTGCATGAAGGGTCAACAGGTAGGGATTGTGCAGTTTTTGGGGGAACTGTCTTGGACACTAGTAGCTAGAACTGTACAGTTCCCATAGGGAATTGCCAGTTGGCTGTTTGGGTCACTGTAAGCCAAAACTGCACAATTCACAGAGGGAATTGGCAGTTGGCTACTCAGTCACTAGCAGCAGAAACTGCGCAATTCCTAGAGGAAACTGACAGTTTGCTGCTAGGAGCGACTCGCAGGGAAATGCACTGAGGTTGGGAGGTCATCCTTCTAATCATCTCTATGCAATTTCTAAGCTAAGATGATTGATGGACAACGGAAGGAATACTCATGAAAACTGTGAAATTTCTTGGATGAGCAGTCGGTCGACCATCCAGATGATTGACTGGGAAAACTGCACAATTTTATGAAGGAGACAAGGATGAGAACTTGGTGTCTGTCTGGCCTGTCTAGTTAATTTCCTCAGTCAATTGAGTGCGTGAGGTCATTGGGCTTTGCACAATATTTTAGGGGAGTTAGTCCTAAGGTGACAGCCAGGTTTGACTGTCCGGCTGGCCAACATGAGAGTTGATTAAATTACTTGTAGGCAACACAACTTGAAAAGACTAGCTTGGTGCTTCTGTGTTGTTCTAGTTTATAGTTGATCGAGTTGGAAGTAGGGTGATGGTCTGGTTTTCAATGTGGAGTTTGGTCGTCAGAACTTCAGAAAAAATGACTAAGTGTGCGAATAGTCCAAAGATGCATAGGTAATCATATGAACATACACTCGCATGACTTGACGATGAAATGACCAAACCATCGAGACACACATGTTCAACATGACTAAACGACGGTGCAAGTGGTAAGCACGACACTTGTGATTGATCATTCAATTATCAAGGTGATGCTTGTGCGACAATGAATGTGAATCCATGTGCGATTATGACAGGTGATTTCATGGTGAACACAACAAACACATACAAATCGAAGACTTTGAGCATAACCAGAACATGGTCACAAGCATGACTTCAACATTAGCATGTAGAGACTTGAATGAAATGAAAAATAAAGGCAGATGTAAAGAGTCACACGAGCTCATAGAGTGAACTTGATTGTGTGAAGTCATCAAGTGAATCTCTTCAAGGGAGGCTCCAAAATTGGTATAGGCCAAAATTTTGGAGGGTGGTTGTAGCCGCTACAACAGTAAGTTATCTTACTTTTCCATTGATTTAGATGTGGATTTTTTTTTTTTTCATATCTCTGCTATTTATATGCTTTTATGTTGGTTATAAGCATGGTTGAATCACGAGTTCATGTAATGGTTATTTCATATATTTACTTGTAATTGTTAAATGGATGGATGCAAGACCTAATTGATGATGTAGTGGTTCAATGGAGAAGGTGGTGGTCCTTCTTATTATGTTTCATAAGTTGTTTCAGTCATTTATGATCTATCTTGTATCCTAGACCTATAGGTTGCATTGATGCCAAGTGTTTGACAAAATGTCAGTCCTAGTTGGGGATTTTCAGGCCTAGTCCTCAGGGTGATTTTTATTGATAAGCATTGTTATCATGTTTTTAATGATATTTGAAAGTTACAACAAGTTCTGGTTAGAGACTAAGATTTTGGGCTCGAAAAGTGGCTCAAATCCTAGGGTCACTGGTGCAGAACTGGTAATTCTGGACAACAGTTGCTGGCACATAGGCCTGTGAGAGCGAATTTAGGTTGTTGGTCTCTCCCGTGCACATAGAATGAGAGTGATTATGGCATAAGAGATGCAAAATAACAATGGGACGCAAGGATAGGCTATCTAAGTGGTTGATTTGTCTCATAAGGGTTATGTTGATGATGTTGGATGACTGTATGTGTTGTTCCATCGCTTCCACCTCCTTAAGGTGGCATAGGAGATCAAATCTGATTTTAGTATCATCTCTCTTCATTTTTACTCCGGTTGGAATGGTTACTTTATGTAGACATGGGAGGGGGTGTTACACTGACACATTGCCTAAGACTCACCTTTTGAATTAGTTAAAGGAGCTAAAATTCTCATTCAAGTTGAGGGGCATTGGAATAAGGTTCTATGCAATCAATATTTCCAAGTTTAGGAACATTAACGGTTGGTTAAAGGAAACTAACTATAATGCACATGTCAAGCAATATTGTCCCTATCATCATCCTTTCCCTTTATGTGGATGATATTATATTTATGGTGAGGATTTCCTACTACCTTAGTAAGCAACTAATAATCCTAGACTAATTTTTTTGTAGTATATGTATGATTGTGAACATTGAAAAATTGAAGGTTATGATAATTAAAAACAAAAAGTTAATATATGATACTTTTTTATATGCCAATAAAATGTTGGAGGATGTGCCTTCATTTAAATGTGTTGGAATTGGTATTTATCAGAAGCTCAATTGTAACTATAGCATAGAGGAAAATATAAATGGAGGTTGGAAAGTTAATTATGGGGTTGATAACAATTGTAAACCAGTATAGATCCATCTTAATCATGGATCTATCAAGATTCGAGAGGGATTAAATCTCTTGAGGTACAATTCTCTTTTAGAATGTAAAACTTGAATAAAAAATTTACACCTTGATAGATTTGATTCCTTTCAAATCTTGATAATTTTGTTATATATATATATATATATATATATATATATATATATATATATATATATATATCTATATATATATATATATATATATATATATATATATATATATATATATATATATATATATATATATAAACCATGTGAATATAAACCACTTCAGCTTTTCATTGTTTAAGTTGGATTTTCGAATGTAGAAAATGGATTGAACATCTTCAAAATTTACTTGGTCATAAAATAGTGAGACTACTTAAAATGTTTTAACAATAAAAATCTAATTTTTTTCAATTACCTTATTTTTTTTTGTAAATTGAAGATTTTTATTAATTCTCGAAAATAGTACATCACTGAGATTTTTTTAAAGATAGACCATCGACCTTATTCCTACCAAACTTGTTGGCTAGGCGGTAACAAAAAAAAATAAATTAACCAAAATATCAAAAAACTATTTTTCAACAAACCAATTTCCCAACATGCCCAAAAGTTGTAACAACCCTGCGTTAAATGTTCATGTAATAAAGTTAATAAAGGAATAATAAGACTAAGGTCACGGGACATGTATTCCAAGATGAAGGTTGAGAAAAACATCCTACTGAGTGTTCATTTCGGTTTATTATGGCTAAGGAAATTGGCAAAGGCAATGGGAAAGACTTTGAAAAGGAAAAGTGGGATTAATTGGCATTTTATTTGTGAAAGTAATGGAAATTAGGAGAAAAGGAAGGTGAAAGATCACATATTTGCATGAGGAGGAAAATGAAGGAAAAATGATGGAAATTGAAGAAAATAGGTGCCTCAATAATAAAAAGGCTTCTGAGGATCAAATCACAACCTTTTGTCATTTCAATTTTGGAATTAGTTTTAGAGAGGAGAAAAGAACTAAGAGGAGAAGGAAATAAACCAAGCAGAGGAATGATAGGCAAGGAAAGGAAATTATAGGAAAGAAAAGGAAAACAAGGATCAAGAAAGGAAAAGTTGGATCGATCAGTTTCAATGGGAATACTTGTAGGTAATAGGTTGCATCTATGATTTCCTAGATAGTTTTGACATGCATGGTATGTGCGTGTTGGCATTTGGTTCTCTAGTTTTCATTGGCATGGGTTTCGTTGAAGAAATTTAACGTGTCTTAAATGATTGCCATGTTGGTGTATGTGGTGGTCATCTCTCTGGGCTTGTCACTGCTCATAAGAGATTGTGTGTTGGGTACTTTTGGCCCTCACTCTTTAAAGAGTAAATATCAGTTGTCTAAAAGTTCCACTCATGTTCAATATTCTCTCACAAAATGTGTGTGCATCTTTCCCATTACACCCTGTGGTTTCTATCAGTCCTTTTTTGTAGAGAAGTATTGATTTCATGCAATATAACACATGGTCAGGCCATAAGCATCACTATATCATTATGGTTGTTGAGCATTTCACTAAGTGGGTTCAGGCTATTCCTACATATTCCAATGACAGTGCCACTACAACCATATTTTTCTTCCATCATGTCATTACCAAGTATAGTGTGCCTAAAATATTCGTGACTAATCATGGTAAACACTTTGAAAATCATGTGATGTAGGAACTTGATGCCAAGTTGGTTTTTCATCATGAAAACTCAACCCACTATTATCCTCGGGCTAATGGTCAATTAGAGGTTGATAATCATACCTTGAAAACAATGTTGCAATGGATGGTACAAAATAATAAGTCAAATTGGCATCTTGTGCTCTTTTCTGCATTATGGAAATATTGAACCTCGATTAAATCTTCTATGGATTTACTCCTTTCCAATTGGTTAATGGTGTAGAGTTTGTCCTCCCTATTCAGTGTGAAATCTCTCCACTTCAACTAGCCATCAAACTACTTCTTGACACTCCAGTTGAGGAAGAATGTATGTTACAATATTCCCACTTATATAGACAATGCCTTTTCACCCTGGTTAATAAAGAAACTCATAAGAGACACATGAATACTGAGTATGATAAATTTTTCTAATCTCGTGACTTTTTCGAAAGTGATCTAATTTTGGTTTATGATTAAGACCCTTATAAGTTAGGAGCTAATAAACTTGAACCTTTGTGGCATGGTCCCTACATTTTTAAACACATTCTTAAGGAAAAGGCCTATGAGTTAGTTGATTGTGATGGGAATTGATTGTTTGAGCCACATAATGGACTCTACATGAAACACTATTATGCTTAATTCCTTTGCATGGTCACTTGTACATACTGTATATAAGTGTGGGTGTGGTTGGCTTCTCTATTTTTCTTTTTCCTTTCCATGGTTTTTGTGTGCGTAATTCATGTATTTGGTCTTTGTTTGGCATATGATAACACCCTCGCTCCCTTATGTAGGCTTTATAAATGGTGCAATTCATTAGATTCATAACATTTCTTCCATTGCTTGGGTCATCCTTTTTCCCATTGACGAGTTTGTGAGTTAAGGGGTATTTTTCTTCACTTGGTTACAAACAATGTGGTAGAATATAGTGTTGTTATTGAGCTCTTAACCAAGGCTAATTGTCTTGGCATACACCACTTAGTTGTTCATATCGACACCCAGCTCATAATGTCTCAAACCGTATCTACTTTGTAAGGAAATCATACCATTTTATGTTATTTTTTGAGGGTACATCACTTGGAATGATTATTTGATTACATTGCTTATGTTCGCATTCCCCGAGAGAAAAATAAATCCATTGATTCATTAGCTAAGTATGTGTTAGATTGGTGTTTGTCAAATTAAATTTTTAAACATGCACATGACAAGACAATATAAACTATATAGTACACACCATTTTAAACCAAATACACAATAGAAGCCATTATTTTATTATAATATAGTTTGGGTACATACTTCAAAATCTTGTCAGCTGAGGCCCTGGCCATAATGTCACACATATGCAGACACATATAAAACAAAACCTTAGGGAACCCACTATCCATACTTAATGGTGCTCATGGTAACACAACACCGCATTCAAAATATGTTGGAGGAGACCTTGATGAGGAGATGAAGTTGCTCCTACTCTATGCAATTGCATATGTTGAGGAATCTCTACAATGATTCTTGGCATAAACCCTAAGGTCAAACCCTCAACATTGTGAGTGAAATATCAAAACTCCTCATCCTCATATTCTTCTTTGTCTGTTGCATGTATTTCTTGAGCTTGGCTAGTGGTACCCCTCTTCTTAGCAGAGAACAACCCTTAGAGTGTGTTGGCACACAATTTAAATACCATATTCACAACATGTTAGTAACCTTGTAGCCATATAAAAATAAACAAAAAAATAAAAAAATTCCAAAAATCAAGGATTTTTTTATTTTTATTTTTTATTTTATTTTTCACCTATATCTTAATCCCATTTCATTCTAGGGGGCAAGGATAGATTTGAAACTCCCTAAAAATTTACCCCATCATATGGATAATTATCCACTACTAAAGTTGTTTCTTTCATCCATTTGAAGAATTGTGCTATAAACCAATCTCCATTGTGCACATGCTCCTACCTTATCATGAGACTGCACCACCATCATTTGAACTTGTGTTTCCAGTGGATATAAATCATATTCTCCTGAAACTAACATCATGTTCGGGATCTTCTCGAAGAAAATGACACTAGAAAACTACTATGACCAAATTTCTTGATCCTCCCTCTTTTTATCTTGGTGAGTTGATCCTTGATATTGGATAGCATAAACTCACACCAGTTCAATAAGGTGGGATCCATACACTGAATCACCAACTCTAGATGTGGTTTAGTTAAATCATGGGGTGATTTATTCTCTGCCAAAAATACAATTGAAAAAAAGTAGTTTTTCTTCTTTTCCCTCCAAAATATTTACATGTACCTATTTTTAAATTTAAAGGATTTTAATTCGTTCACATATTATGACATTGAAATTAAGTGCAAATTTTATGGGAGCTTTTAGGCTAAAATTTTCTCTAATGGAAATGCATTGCTTCTCCACTTGTACCTCATACCCCAACCAGCGCAACCAGATCTCCCTGTGTCTATAAACATGTGAGGAAGTATTTCTCATCCAACTCTAGAGTAAATGGCTATGACCGCACTATGAATTTTTTGGTATCGATATCCCATCACTGAATGATTTGCACTAGTACAAAGGGATGATTTCTCATGCTGGCAATCATGAAGAATTTCAATAAACTGCAATTCCTCAAGGCAACTGTTGTTGGTTAATGAGTTATGACCTACATGCCATTGGAAAAATGCTCTATTTCCATCCATTCAACCATGGTTTCTCCTGCACCCACAAATGATAACTTTTTAATGAGCATGGCTACAAGTAAAAAATGTGATTTCACTATAAAACCCTAGTAAAATTTCATTTGGTGAGAAAGAAGTAAAAACTAAGAAAAATTGCACTAGCCATACTGTTGAAGCTCAAAATTTATAACTCTAGTTGAGAAAAACACATAGAAGTTATGTGGATGAATCCTTCTAGTCCAAATTTCTATGTTATGAACATGTTGTTGGAAGATTTAAGAAAAAAAAAAAAAAACCCTAAATTTTTTTAGCAACCATGAGAAACATGCACACAAATTGACTATGGAGAGGATGAAATTGACTTACCTTGTTTGGGATGACGTTTTCTTTGCTACTCTTTCTCATCGTTGACTTGGACCACAATGCTTGGGAACACTCTCCTCCTTTCTTCTCCAACTCACAATGTACAAAGGAGGAGGTATGTGCTTCTATTTATAAAAAAAGTTTACATCTTAGAGAATATTCCATTTTCAATTTTTAGGTTTGTGGGGATATTTACCTATAATATTATTCTAGTGATTTTTTGTAGGAGTATAATGATTTACCTTTTATTTAACATTACTTTAAAGGTCCCATTTCTCAAAATGGCCGTAAGGTAATGTCATGCGGAAAGAGTCAATTTTGCGGACAAAACCGACCTCCCTAGAAGCTAAGGCTTTCTAGTGACAAACAAGACAATTAAACACTATCTTTCCCTAAACATGCATTTAAAATACAAGCAACCAGGTGTTTAACACATACCTTTAGTCCAACGCTTGTTTGTTGTAGTCCAGCCTCTCTGATCCAGATGAGCTCCTTCTCCTTGAAGCCTGCATTCACTAACAAGGAAACGATTACATAACACCTGAATAACTCATATAATAAAACATATTCATCATAAAGACCAAGGAGTATATCAAACAAATTATATAAAACAACTTGTTGAGAAAAATGAGCTTAATTGTATTAATTGGAAACAAAAGAAACCATTACAACCAGTGCCTTGGTGTTGTGCAGGTCCCTCCCAGGGTCCAGCAATAGTTCTCCTTTACTTTGATCAGCTCACCCACTTCCAAATGAAGCTAAGAAAGGATTGGAATATCTCCTCTCAAGCTCTAAAAGGGAGTCCTAATTTCAGCCAAAAATACAATTGAAAAAAAGTAGTTTTTCTTCTTTTCCCTCCAAAATATTTACATGTACCTATTTTTAAATTTAAAGGATTTTAATTGGTTCACATATTATGACATTGAAATTAAGTGCAAATTTTATGGGAGCTTTTAGGCTAAAATTTTCTCTAATGGCAATGCATTGCTTCTCCACTTGTACCTCATACCCCAACCAGCACAACCAGATCTCCCTGTGTCTATAAACATGTGAGGAAGTATTTCTCATCCAACTCTAGAGTAAATGGCTATGACCCCACTATGAATTTTTTGGTATCGATATCCCATCACTGAATGATTTGCACTAGTACAAAGGGATGATTTCTCATGCTGGCAATCATGAAGAATTTCAATAAACTACAATTCCTCAAGGCAACTGTTGTTGGTTAATGAGTTATGACCTACATGCCATTGGAAAAATGCTCTATTTCCATCCATTCAACCATGGTTTCTCCTGCACCCACAAATGATAACTTTTTCATGAGCATGGCTACAAGTAAAAAATGTGATTTCACTATAAAACCCTAGTAAAATTTCATTTGGGGAGAAAGAAGTGAAAACTAAGAAAAATTGCACTAGCCATACTGTTGAAGCTCAAAATTTATAACTCTAGTTGAGAAAAACACATAGAAGTTATGTGGATGAATCCTTCTAGTCCAAATTTCTATGTTTTGACCATGTTGTTGGAAGATTTAAGAAATAAAAAAAAAAACCCTAAAAATTTTTAGCAACCATGAGAAACATGCACACAAATTGACTATGGAGAGGATGAAATTGACTTACCTTGTTTGGGATGACCTTTTCTTTGCTACTCTTTCTCATCGTTGACTTGGACCAGAATGCTTGGGAACACTCTCCTCCTTTCTTCTCCAACTCACAATGTACAAAGGAGGAGGTATGTGCTTCTATTTATAAAAAAAAATTACATCTTAGAGAATATTCCATTTTCAATTTTTAGGTTTGTGGGGATATTTACCTATAATATTATTCTAGTGATTTTTTGTAGGAGTATAAGGATTTACCTTTTATTTAACATTACTTTAAAGGTCCCATTTCTCAAAATGGCCGTAAGGTACTGTCATGCGGAAAGAGTCAATTTTGCGGACAAAACCGACCTCCCTAGAAGCTAAGGCTTTCTAGTGACAAACAAGACAATTAAACACTATCTTTCCCTAAACATGCATTTAAAATACAAGCAACCAGGTGTTTAACACACACCTTTAGTCCAACGCTTGTTTGTTGTAGTCCAGCCTCTCTGATCCAGATGAACTCCTTCTCCTTGAAGCCTGCATTCACTAATAAGGAAACGATTACATATCACCTCAATAACTCATATAATAAAACATATTCATCATAAAGACCAAGGAGTATATGAAACAAATTATATAAAACAACTTGTTGAGAAAAGTGAGCTTAATTGTATTAATTGGAAACAAAAGAAACCATTACAACCAGTGCCTTGGTGTTGTGCAGGTCCCTCCCAGGGTCCAGCAAGAGTTCTCCTTTACTTTGATCAGCTCACCCACTTCCAAATGAAGCTAAGAAAGGATTGGAATCTCTCCTCTCAAGCTCTAAAAGGGAGTCCTAATTTCAGCCAAAATTACAATTGAAAAAAAGTAGTTTTTCTTCTTTTCCCTCCAAAATATTTACATGTACCTATTTTTAAATTTAAAGGGTTTTAATTGGTTCACATATTATGACATTGAAATTAAGTGCAAATTTTATGGGAGCTTTTAGGCTAAATTTTTTTCTAATGGCAATGCATTGCTTCTCCACTTGTACCTCATACCCCAACCAACACAACCAGATCTCCCTGTGTCTATACACATGTGAGGAAGTATTTCTCATCCAACTCTAGAGTAAATGGCTATGACCCCACTATGAATTTTTTGGTATCGATATCCCATCACTGAATTATTTGCACTAGTACAAAGGGATGATTTCTCATGCTGGCAATCATGAAGAATTTCAATAAACTGCAATTCCTCAAGGCAACTGTTGTTGGTTAATGAGTCATGACCTACATGCCATTGGAAAAATGCTCTATTTCCATCCATTCAACCATGGTTTCTCCTGCACCCACAAATGATAACTTTTTCATGAGCATGGCTACAAGTAAAAAATGTGATTTCACTATAAAACCCTAGTAAAATTTCATTTGGGGAGAAAGAAGTAAAAACTAAGAAAAATTGCACTAGCCATACTGTTGAAGCTCAAAATTTATAACTCTAGTTGAGAAAAACACATAGAAGTTATGTGGATGAATCCTTCTAGTCCAAATTTCTATGTTTTGACCATGTTGTTGGAAGATTTAACAAATAAAAAAAAACCCTAAAATTTTTTAGTAACCATGAGAAACATGCACACAAATTGACTATGGAGAGGATGAAATTGACTTACCTTGTTTGGGATGACCTTTTCTTTGCTACTCTTTCTCATCGTTGACTTGGACCACAATGCTTGGGAACACTCTCCTCCTTTCTTCTCCAACTCACAATGTACAAAGGAGGAGGTATGTGCTTCTATTTATAAAAAAAAATTACATCTTAGAGAATATTCCATTTTCAATTTTTAGGTTTGTGGGGATATTTACCTATAATATTATTCTAGTGATTTTTTGTAGGAGTATAAGGATTTACCTTTTATTTAACATTACTTTAAAGGTCCCATTTCTCAAAATGGCCGTAAGGTACTGTCATGCGGAAAGAGTCAATTTTGCGGACAAAACCGACCTCCCTAGAAGCTAAGGCTTTCTAGTGACAAACAAGACAATTAAACACTATCTTTCCCTAAACATGCATTTAAAATACAAGCAACCAGGTGTATAACACATACATTTAGTCCAACGCTTGTTTGTTGTAGTCTAGCCTCTCTGATCCAGATGAGCTCCTTCTCCTTGAAGCCTGCATTCACTAACAAGGAAACGATTACATAGCACCTGAATAACTCATATAATAAAACATATTCATCTTAAAGACCAAGGAGTATATGAAACAAATTATATAAAACAACTTGTTGAGAAAAATGAGCTTAATTGTATTAATTGGAAACAAAAGAAACCATTACAACCAGTGCCTTGGTGTTGTGCAGGTCCCTCCCAGGGTCCAGCAAGAGTTCTCCTTTACTTTGATCAGCTCACCCACTTCCAAATGAAGCTAAGAAAGGATTGGAATCTCTCCTCTCAAGCTCTGAAAGGGAGTCCTAATTTCAGCCAAAAATACAATTGAAAAAAAGTAGTTTTTCTTCTTTTCCCTCCAAAATATTTACATGTACCTATTTTTAAATTTAAAGGATTTTAATTGGTTCACATATTATGACATTGAAATTAAGTGCAAATTTTATGGGAGATTTTAGGCTAAAATTTTCTCTAATGGCAATGCATTGCTTCTCAACTTGTACCTCATACCCCAACCAGCACAACCAGATCTCCCTGTGTCTATAAACATGTGAGGAAGTATTTCTCATCCAACTCTAGAGTAAATGGCTATGACCCCACTATGAATTTTTTGGTATTGATATCCCATCACTGAATGATTTGCACTAGTACAAAGGGATGATTTCTCATGCTGGCAATCATGAAGAATTTCAATAAACTGCAATTCCTCAAGGCAACTGTTGTTGGTTAATGAGTTATGACCTACATGCCATTGGAAAAATGCTCTATTTCCATCCATTCAACCATGGTTTCTCCTGCACCCACAAATGATAACTTTTTCATGAGCATGGCTACAAGTAAAAAATGTGATTTCACTATAAAACCCTAGTAAAATTTCATTTGGGGAGAAAGAAGTAAAAACTAAGAAAAATTGCACTAGCCATACTGTTGAAGCTCAAAATTTATAACTCTAGTTGAGAAAAACACATAGAAGTTATGTGGATGAATCCTTCTAGTCCAAATTTCTATGTTTTGACCATGTTGTTGGAAGATTTAAGAAATAAAAAAAAAAAAACCCTAAATTTTTTTAGCAACCATGAGAAACATGCACACAAATTGACTATGGAGAGGATGAAATTGACTTACCTTGTTTGGGATGACCTTTTCTTTGCTACTCTTTCTCATCGTTGACTTGGACCACAATGCTTGGGAACACTCTCCTCCTTTCTTCTCCAACTCACAATGTACAAAGGAGGAGGTATGTGCTTCTATTTATAAAAAAAAATTACATCTTAGAGAATATTCCATTTTCAATTTTTAGGTTTGTGGGGATATTTACCTATAATATTATTCTAGTGATTTTTTGTAGGAGTATAAGGATTTACCTTTTATTTAACATTACTTTAAAGGTCCCATTTCTCAAAATGGCCGTAAGGTACTGTCATGCGGAAAGAGTCAATTTTGCGGACAAAACCGACCTCCCTAGAAGCTAAGGCTTTCTAGTGACAAACAAGACAATTAAACACTATCTTTCCCTAAACATGCATTTAAAATACAAGCAACCAGGTGTTTAACACATACCTTTAGTCCAACGCTTGTTTGTTGTAGTCCAGCCTCTCTGATCTAGATGAGCTCCTTCTCCTTGAAGCGTGCATTCACTAACAAGGAAACGATTACATAGCACCTCAATAACTCATATAATAAAACATATTCATCATAAAGACCAAGGAGTATATGAAACAAATTATATAAAACAACTTGTTGAGAAAAATGAGCTTAATTGTATTAATTGGAAACAAAAGAAACCATTACAACCAGTGCCTTGGTGTTGTGCAGGTCCCTCCCAGGGTCCAGCAAGAGTTCTCCTTTACTTTGATCAGCTCACCCACTTCCAAATGAAGCTAAGAAAGGATTGGAATCTCTCCTCTCAAGCTCTAAAAGGGAGTCCTAATTTCAGCCAAAAATACAATTGAAAAAAAGTAGTTTTTCTTCTTTTCCCTCCAAAATATTTACATGTACCTATTTTTAAATTTAAAGGATTTTAATTCGTTCACATATTATGACATTGAAATTAAATGCAAATTTTATGGGAGTTTTTAGGCTAAAATTTTCTCTAATGGCACTGCATTGCTTCTCCACTTGTACCTCATACCCCAACCAGCATAACCAGATCTCCCTGTGTCTATAAACATGTGAGGAAGTACTTCTCATCCAACTCTAGAGTAAATGGCTATGACCCCACTATGAATTTTTTGGTATCGATATCCCATCACTGGATGATTTTCACTAGTACAAAGGGATGATTTCTCATGCTGGCAATCATGAAGAATTTCAATAAACTGCAATTCCTCAAGGCAACTGTTGTTGGTTAATGAGTTATGACCTACATGCCATTGGAAAAATGCTCTATTTCCATCCATTCAACCATGGTTTCTCCTGCACCCACAAATGATAACTTTTTCATGAGCATGGCTACAAGTAAAAAATGTGATTTCACTATAAAACCCTAGTAAAATTTCATTTGGGGAGAAAGAAGTAAAAACTAAGAAAAATTGCACTAGCCATACTGATGAAGCTCAAAATTTATAACTCTAGTTGAGAAAAACACATAGAAGTTATGTGGATGAATCCTTCTAGTCCAAATTTCTATGTTTTGACCATGTTGTTGGAAGATTTAAGAAATAAAAAAAAAAACCCTAAAAATTTTTAGCAACCATGAGAAACATGCACACAAATTGACTATGGAGAGGATGAAATTGACTTACCTTGTTTGGGATGACCTTTTCTTTGCTACTCTTTCTCATCGTTGACTTGGACCAGAATGCTTGGGAACACTCTCCTCCTTTCTTCTCCAACTCACAATGTACAAAGGAGGAGGTATGTGCTTCTATTTATAAAAAAAAATTACATCTTAGAGAATATTCCATTTTCAATTTTTAGGTTTGTGGGGATATTTACCTATAATATTATTCTAGTGATTTTTTGTAGGAGTATAAGGATTTACCTTTTATTTAACATTACTTTAAAGGTCCCATTTCTCAAAATGGCCGTAAGGTACTGTCATGCGGAAAGAGTCAATTTTGCGGACAAAACCGACCTCCCTAGAAGCTAAGGCTTTCTAGTGACAAACAAGACAATTAAACACTATCTTTCCCTAAACATGCATTTAAAATACAAGCAACCAGGTGTTTAACACATACCTTTAGTCCAACGCTTGTTTGTTGTAGTCCAGCCTCTCTGATCCAGATGAGCTCCTTCTCCTTGAAGCCTGCATTCACTAACAAGCAAACGATTACATAGCACCTGAATAACTCATATAATAAAACATATTCATCATAAAGACCAAGGAGTATATGAAACAAATTATATAAAACAACTTGTTGAGAAAAATGAGCTTAATTGTATTAATTGGAAACAAAAGAAACCATTACAACCAGTGCCTTGGTGTTGTGCAGGTCCCTCCCAGGGTCCAGCAAGAGTTCTCCTTTACTTTGATCATCTCACCCACTTCCAAATGAAGCTAAGAAAGGATTGGAATCTCTCCCCTCAAGCTCTAAAAGGGAGTCCTAATTTCAGCCAAAAATACAATTGAAAAAAAGTAGTTTTTCTTCTTTTCCCTCCAAAATATTTACATGTACCTATTTTTAAATTTAAAGGATTTTAATTGGTTCACATATTATGACATTGAAATTAAGTGCAAATTTTATGGGAGCTTTTAGGCTAAAATTTTCTCTAATGGCAATGCATTGCTTCTCCACTTGTACCTCATACCCCAACCAGCACAACCAGATCTCCCTGTGTCTATAAACATGTGAGGAAGTATTTCTCATCCAACTCTAGAGTAAATGGCTATGACCCCACTATGAATTTTTTGGTATCGATATCCCATCACTGAATGATTTGCACTAGTACAAAGGGATGATTTCTCATGCTGGCAATCATGAAGAATTTCAATAAACTGCAATTCCTCAAGGCAACTGTTGTTGGTTAATGAGTTATGACCTACATGCCATTGGAAAAATGCTCTATTTCCATCCATTCAACCATGGTTTCTCCTGCACCCACAAATGATAACTTTTTCATGAGCATGGCTACAAGTAAAAAATGTGATTTCACTATAAAACCCTAGTAAAATTTCATTTGGGGAGAAAGAAGTAAAAACTAAGAAAAATTGCACTAGCCATACTGTTGAAGCTCAAAATTTATAACTCTAGTTGAGAAAAACACATAGAAGTTATGTGGATGAATCCTTCTAGTCCAAATTTCTATGTTTTGACCATGTTGTTGGAAGATTTAAGAAATAAAAAAAAAACCCTAAAATTTTTTAGCAACCATGAGAAACATGCACACAAATTGACTATGGAGAGGATGAAATTGACTTACCTTGTTTGGGATGACCTTTTCTTTGCTACTCTTTCTCATCATTGACTTGGACCACAATGCTTGGGAACACTCTCCTCCTTTCTTCTCCAACTCATAATGTACAAAGGAGGAGGTATGTGCTTCTATTTATAAAAAAAAATTACATCTTAGAGAATATTCCATTTTCAATTTTTAGGTTTGTGGGGATATTTACCTATAATATTATTCTAGTGATTTTTTGTAGGAGTATAAGGATTTACCTTTTATTTAACATTACTTTAAAGGACCCATTTCTCAAAATGGCCGTAAGGTGCTGTCATGCGGAAAGAGTCAATTTTGCGGACAAAACCGACCTCCCTAGAAGCTAAGGCTTTCTAGTGACAAACAAGACAATTAAACACTATCTTTCCCTAAACATGCATTTAAAATACAAGCAACCAGGTGTTTAACACATACCTTTAGTCCAACGCTTGTTTGTTGTAGTCCAGCCTCTTTGATCCAGATGAGCTCCTTCTCCTTGAAGCCTGCATTCACTAACAAGGAAATGATTACATAGCACCTGAATAACTCATATAATAAAACATATTCATCATAAAGACCAAGGAGTATATGAAACAAATTATATAAAACAACTTGTTGAGAAAAATGAGCTTAATTGTATTAATTGGAAACAAAAGAAACCATTACAACCAATGCCTTGGTGTTGTGCAGGTCCCTCCCAGGGTCCAGCAAGAGTTCTCCTTTACTTTGATCAGCTCACCCACTTCCAAATGAAGCTAAGAAAGGATTGGAATCTCTCCTCTCAAGCTCTAAAAGGGAGTCCTAATTTCAGCCAAAAATACAATTGAAAAAAAGTAGTTTTTCTTCTCCAGACTTTGCGGGGCTGCCGCTTTGCACATTGCCACCGGGTCCCAAATGCGGATGGTGATTGATTGCTATCAGGGCACCATTTTCAACTGGTGTGATGCTGTGTTGGCCAATTTAAAGGGCCAACTGACTAGGACTAAAAATGGACAGGTAAAGAATTTTGGTTATGGACCTTTAGTTGTGAGTTTTGTCCCAGAGAGGGTTCCGATGCTGATCCCAAAGCAGCTCACTGTTGAGGTTGGGCCTCCCCGAGAGCCTAAATTGGTGCGATGGGTTACGGTTATGGCCCGTCATCCTGACGAGGGCACAGAGGTTGTCCGATTTACTCCGGAGTACTTTCATTGGTTAGAGGAGCAGGTCTTTTCAATACAGGATTTTCCTAATGCCGGAGTTGATTTTCATGGAGATCTGGACATGATTCTTCCACCGGGAGAACAGTGGGATGACACAGGTACTTCATTTTTCACAAGTTTTTAAATTATCTACTTTTTTTTTTGTTTTTATATCGTCTCAAAGCTGACAGTGACAATTTTCAAAATGCAGATGTAGGCCCACGTCGACCAGCCAATCTCCGGCCTTTCGAGAGGAGACTACCAGTTGCAGCCACACCGGCCCCATAGCACGAGGCCACAGAGACTTTAGTTGAGTTGGAGCATGACCTAGAGCGTCTTACAGCAGAAATACCGGAGACTACTATAGATGATAATCCTATCAGGCTTCAGCGCTTTGTAGTCGGAGTCCCAGGACCTTTTAGGAGGTTCTTGTGTAGGGTGGCTCGTGCAGTGGTGTCATATAGAGATCATCACCAATGATTTAGATGGTCGTTTTTGTAGACACATGTGTCATTTTGGTTTTTTGTACTTATCATTTTTGCCGATCATAAGGTGTTTTTCAACCTATGATCAAAGACGATGTATTTTTTGACACAGTCTTATCTATCTATCTATCTATATATATATATATATCATTACTACCGACTTATCTTGTTAAACATGTATGATAAAATGTTTTTAAATTTACATGTATGATTATTGCAAATGTCTATTTAACATTCGAGAAGCAATTGCATCTACTAATGTATTTAAAGACCTTGGAATATGTTGATATTCAATGTAATCAAACTCATGTTCCAAGAGACGCACTCTAAAAAATAACCTTAATAACACTGGATTTCTAACGGCATACACTCTATTAAGCTGTAATACAACGAGTTCAGAATCTAACCTCACTATCAAACTCCGAATCCCAAACGAAATAGATTCAGACAATAACTCAATCACTGCACTGTATTCTGCAATGTTGTTTGTTGTTTGACCGAGGCTCACCCCATGCATAGAAACTAACTCGTCAGAGGGCGAATAAATAACCCAAGCTGCGGAAGAGATATTCCGTGTACTACGACAAGCACCATCAGCAAAACCAATGTATGTTTGGAGAGGCATCGACATCTGCATCATTAAGTGTAAAACCAAGATAAGCTAGAATAACGACGAAAACACACTTTCTAAGCTAAGCACATTGTCTAAATTAAAAAACACATCAGCTAGAAAGAAAAACCTACCCTAACTAAAATCTCCATACCCATCTTTTAAGCATAATACCTCTTTAGGTAAAGTCCATTTCTGGGTTTACCCAAAGAGTCCCCGTCAAAGTCTACCAGCTCATAGGCCCCTTTGGCAAGCTTTCGCTTGATAATATAGGGCCCATGCCACATAGGAACGAATTTTCCAGTACCTAATTTATCGTTAGCTTGATCATATAATAACACTAGGTCACCTTCCGAAAAATTTCGAGGGGTCACATTTCGATCATACTGAGCTTTCATTCGTTTTGCATGAGTCTCGATTGCCAATGCGGCATCACATCGATTCTCATCTAATTTATCTAAGTATAATAAACGCTTCTCCTCTTCAGAAGTAGCTGGAAGTAACTCGATGGCCAATTGTAGTGACGGGATTTCGCATTCAATGGGTAGCACAACTTCCAAACCATAAACTAGTTGGAAAAGAGTGAACCCTGTAGATGTTTTCACTGAGGTTCGGTATGCCCAAAGCGCTGAAAATAACATGTTGTGCCAATTCGACCGATGAATACCAATGATTCGTCGGATCATGATAACTAAAACTTTATTGATAGACTCAACCAGACCATTTGCTTGTGGATAATAAGGAGTTGAACTATCGTGACGCAAACCAAGCTGGCCTGTAAGTTCTGTCATCATAACGTTTCGAAAATGGCGCCCATGGTCAGTGATTATCGCTTGTGGGACACCAAACCTAGCAATTATGTGATTGAATACGAAAATTGCAGCTGTCTTGCCGTCAGCCTCGAATGTAGGCATCGCCTCGGCCCACTTAGTAAAATAATCAACCGCAAGGATGATATACGCATGCCCCCCGACCGAGTGAGGGTTACATGTAATAAAATCGATACCCCATTTGGCAAAAGGACCAACGACAATTATAGGGTGGAGAGGAGCAGGTGGAGCGCGCATCTTTCGATCAAACACTTGACAGTTGTGGCATTTTCGGACCGCAGTAATACAATCTTTAAACATGGACGGCCAGAAGTAGCCAGCACGCAACACCTTTTGGGCTGTGGCATACCTAGACATATGACCACCACACGCTCCAGAGTGACAGTCATTTAGAACCCTTTCTGCCTCTTCGTGAGTTAAGCAACGTCGAAAAATAGAGTCTGCCCCACGTCGATAAAGAGTATCTCCAATAATTTTGTATTGTTGGGACTGGAATCGAATTTTCCGACGTTCCGACTTTGAAGCTTCGGGCCGAAAGGATTGGGTCTGGAGATAGATGATGATATCTCCAAACCACGGATCTAAAGTGCTGATTAGAAACAGAGATTCGTCCGCAATGGGCTCCTCTGCCACAGTTTCCGTGTCAGCACGCGGGAAGTCACACATCAGCTCTGCAAAAACTAAGGATTTCTTAGACTTAGATTTTTCGAACTCCAAGTCGAACTCTTGCAGGATGACAATCCATTTGGAGTACTTGCCCCCTAGCAATTGTTTAGTCAAAATGTAAATCATAGGGTTGCAATCCGAAATGACTGTAGTTTTACGGAGTAAAATGTAGTGACGAAAATGTTGGACAGCTTGAACAGCTGCCAAGGCCAATTTCTCCACATGCGAGTATTTTAGCTCAGTGGGATTTAACGTCCTACTAAGATAATATATCACATGTTCCGTTCCGAATTCATCTTCCTAAACTAACACCATTCCAATAGTGGAATGGGAGGTGGCGAGGTACAAAAAGTAGTCTTGGTTGTAGTTGGGAGGATGCAACAACGGTGCGTGTTTGAGTGCATCAAAAGATTTCTGAGCTATCTCATCCCAAGATAATTGAGCGTTCTGTTTCAACAATCGTGTAAAACCTTTTGTAACCTCGGCGTAGTTAGGAATGAATCGTCGTAAAAAGTTTGCTTTCCCCTGCAAACTTTGGAGTTGGCGTAGACTCGAAGGAGGAGGCAATTTGATGATAGCTTCTACCTTCGAGGGATCGACGCGGATGCCGACTTTTGAAACTACAAATCCTAGCAATCGTCCCACTTCTATACAGAAGACACATTTGTGTGGGTTCAACCGAATACGATAATGCCTACACCTCATGAATATTGCTCGTAAATGGACAAGGTGATCAGCTCGATGTAATGAATGAGCGGGCAAATCATCAAGATACGGTTGCACAATGTGTTTGATGTCATGAACCGCATAAGACATCGCCCTTTGAAAAGTTGCTCCGGCGTTCTTAAGCCCAAAAGGTAATTTGCAGTAAGCAAATGTCCCCCATGGACAAATGAAAGCCGTTTTTGGTTGATCGACAGGTAGAATATTGATTTGATTGTAATCGGAAAAACCGTCCATATAGGAAAATATTTCACTGCCGGCACAATCATCAATGATTTGATCGATATAGGGTGTTGGGTAGTTGTCCTTTGGACAAGCTTGATTAATATCCCTATAATCGATGCATATTCTTATTGTTCCATGTTTTTTGTTAACTGGAACAATATTCGATACCCAATCCGTTAACGGGATCGGATAAATGAAACCTGCTTTCAACAACTTCTCAACTTCTGCTTTAATTGCAACAACTTTTCGTGGGTGAATCTGACGCAAACGTTGCCGAATGGGTTTAGCATCCGGGTAAGTCTTGATCTCATGAACAACAATTGCGGGATCAATTCCTGGCATTTCCTCATAGGACCAGGCAAACACGTCGCGAAATTCTTGAAATAGGGCCTTGTATATCTGAATTTCGTCATCTGTACACGAGGCACCTATATGAATGTTTTCAATGATTCCGGGCTTTACTGAAATGTCAATGGGAAGAGTTCGAGAAATATTTCCCAAATTCAACTCTGAATCAGGATGTTTCATGGGATTCTGAGCCTCTTTGACATATTCAGCTGTAAAAACGGATGAGAAATCATTGTCAAAACGATCATCCTCAAGTAAAAACGAAGATCTATGATGGAGATCCTCCCATGGTAAATCGTCTACACATAGGACTTCACGAAGTTGTTCGTCAGATGACACAACTTCGGGAAATGCTATTAACTCCGAGGTTGATGTGAAAAGTGATTCCTCACGGACCACATTCATTTGGTTGACTTTGGTTGAACACGGGTCGGCAAAAGACTGCACAACTTCATAAGCAATTTCATATGGACTCAACGGCATAGAATTACCAAACGAGTCGATTTCAGATTCAGAAGGAAAGATCCATGGATCGTCATAACAAATAGTATCTGACGTAATCATATGAATAGTTGCGAATGAAGACGACGCGTTGAGTGGAGGAAAAGGAAAAGTTCCCAGTAAACCGGCATCTTTAACTAATCCTACACCAACATCCTTATATGGGATAGTCGTTTTACCAACATGATGGATACTCTCTGAAGAGGTTGGGTCGGATGAAAAGTAAGTCAGCTGGTCTATTGTCACGATCTTGCCATTATGTGGAAACTTTATTACTCGGAAGACCGATGAAACGACCGCTGTCATAGCGTAAGTCCAACTTCGACCCAAGAGAAGGTTGTAGTCTATAGGGGCATTAACCACCTCCACATCTAGACTAACGGTTTTTCCTTCAACCCCTATAGGAAAATCTTGTAAAATGCCAAAAGGACGGAACCCACGGCCATCAAAGGCCTTAAGAATTGTCGGGGATTGATTAAGTGAAGCAGAACCAAGCGATCTCCAGCACTGCATCGACATAATACACGTGGAAGCTCCCTCATCAATTATAGTTCGATGAATAGGCCTGTTTTTGACTATCACTAGGATCTGGAAAGCCATTTGATGAGGCAAATGCGGTGTACTATTTTCTAGATCAAATATTATTAGGTTCGGGTCCTGAACATCAACAACTCCTATAGCCGACAAAAGTAATTTGCGTTGTGCTGGGCATGATTGCAGCACTTCCAAAGCCAACATTGCTGAGGGTGAAACAGCTAAATCCTCAACAATGTTGTAATTCTGGGCCGCTCTCGCATGTGGATTGAAAGCAGACCTTCGAAGTACACCCTTGGTGGGTGGTTTGATTACTAAGTCAGGGTTAGGTTTCTCGATCTGTAGTGGATCGGAACCGGGAGCTGAGGTTGATGGATTTGAATGAGAAGATTCTGCTTCTTTCGATCCATCAACAGGACTTTTACTACCATAATCGTGCGATCGAGTCGCAATCCTTACATGAGACATCATCAATATGGGTTCTTCAGTGGCACTCGAGGAAGAACCTAACATTTTGCTATCTTTCAGAAATGGGTCCTTCAAGACAGCAGGAATTTGGGAACCCTTGACGATTTTTGCAACCTCTGCTCAATGAGGGAAATCTCTTGTAAAGTGTTCTTCTTCACAAATAAGACACGGATAACGAGGCTTGCGTTTTTCATCATTGGATTCCGCTTTTTCATTTTTCTCCTTTGGATTTTTGTCTGCTTTATTCTTCTTCTTTCCTTTCTTCTTTCCACCGGTTTTTGATTTAGCCGTAGATGACTCTACAACGTGAATGTCGGCTGAAAGTTCAACAGAAGAATCTCCTATCGGGGAGTCGGGTAAGGTTATAATAGGAGAAGAATTCTTTGAAGATTTCTTCTTGCTTTTAGTATTCATTGTACCAATCATGCCATCGGCAGCATGAGATCCCGAAGGAGCAGCAACGATTTGATTTGACTTTGGAAGATCTGGGATCTTTTCGTGTAACGTACCTGACTGAGTGTAAACTAAGTCAAGGTACTGTGATTGAGCAATCACTTGCTCCTCAGTAACTACTCCGGCCTTAGCTACGTCTTCAGTAATCTTCGGTAACAATGATTTAACAAACCATTCAGCTAAGATTTGGTCCGGGATAAAAACTTTCACTAACCGCCTTCGACGTCTCCATTCATGAATATGATCGGAAATATAAGTGGACGTCGATTGTTTTAATGAAGTTAGTAACTTCGTACCGTTATCATATCTGACCGACAACTGAAAATGAGTTAGGAACAAGGTAGCTAACTAGCTAAAATTATAAAAAGAGGCCCGTGGTAACTATATGTACCACTTGGCCGCGAGACCAATGAGAGAACGCTGGAAGAGATGTAAGCGGATCGAATCATCCGAGATGGAATTTGAGGCACACCAGAGGTGGTAAGTCATCACATGATTCGACGGGTCCTCTCCAGACTTACCCTCGAACTTGGGAATGTCACTGGGCAACTTATTCGGCATTGGCGGCCAAAATGGAAGATAATTGATTGGATCATTTGTTAGGCGCGCCATGTCTGGTAAATCCAAAGTTGCGATAAACGACAATTGCCGATTAGGATCCCTAAAACTCTGGGTCACGAGAGCAGTCCCAGGAGGAGGATATCCAGGATAAATTGGAATAGGAATCGCATTCAGGATATTGTATCCTCCTGGAAAACCAGGATTAACCGGACCGTATTGGGGTTGCTGTGGTTGTTGATAAGTGTACCCAGGATACGGTTGATACTGGTAAACTGGCTGCTGGACAGCAGGCCCGAATTGGTACTGCCCCTGGTATGGTTGATAAGCGAATTGTGGTTGACTAGTGACAACCGTACTTAAACCAGGCTGTCCTACAGGCATCTGAACCGTAGTTTGAATCATGGATCCAGACAATGGTAAACATGTCTGAGGAGTAGTGGCAGAGACAGTAGAAACTGGAGCTGTCGATACTCCAGAAGTAAGTGTGGTGGACGGAACAGATGTTGCGGTAGTTGCAACAGTCGTTTGATATGGAGTACTAGGTGCAATAGGCCCAGACTGAGAAAATACCAAAGGTATAGAAGTTTGAACATTAGACTGGACTGGTTGCTGGGGTGAACCAGAAATTAACGGTTGCCCAGTTTGAGATGACAACTGTACACTTGGCTGCAATACCTGTTGAATTTGCGATGGATCCCACACTATGTTCATTCCGGGGTATTGACCCATAACAGGTTGAGGATATTGAGATCCATAACCGGATTGAGGATAGGATTGATAATTGAAAGGTACATTTCCCATACCTTGAACATAAGATTGACCTTGGGGTGGTTGATAACCTTGACTCAAGTACTGACCTTGGGGTAGATACCCTTGAGGTAAGTACTGATACTGGGGTTGACCTTGAGGTATAAATTAATACTGAGGTTGACCTTGGGGTACATATTGAGGCTGGGGTTGACCTTGAGGAATGTATTGTACCACGGGTACATACTGTCCTTGAGGCTGCCCCCCAGACGCAATTTGTGTACCTTGAGGTTGCCCCCCAGGGGTTAATTGAGGCTGCCCCCCAGGCGGTAATTGGCCACCTTGAGGTTGAGAACTGGGAATTGAACCTGACATCATGTAAATGTCTCCTACACCCAACGGTTTATTACCATTGTTTCTAGTTAATAACCCATGTTCAATGGGTTGAGGAGATGCTCCCGCAAAAGTACCAGAAAGTGACCGATACCCAGCGTGAACAGAAGGACCGTCGTACAAGATAGATTCAGGAGATTGAGTAAACATAGACGACTGACCAGACATATTTACAGGAGTATAAACACCTCCAGGTGGATAAGGAGTACGAGGTGGAGAAAAACTTGAACCTGAGTTGTCCAAATAATTAGTTAACGAAAGATACCAAGTAGTACTTCTAGGTGGACTGTAAAAAATGGATTCACGCTCCCTCAGATCAATAGTAGGTTGATCTTCAGGGATAGGGACGCCTATTTCTTCTTCTGGAGCAAGTTCTTCAATAGCTATCAAACCAGAAGGAAGATTTTCGGTGATGACTCTTTCTACCCTAGGTGAATCAGGAGCACTAGAAGTTGGAGTAACAGGTTCAGATATCTCAGGTTCTTCACCTATATCACTAGTAGATGAAAAACTACCAGCAAGCTCAGAAACTGCAATAGCTTCAGGATTATAACCTGTTTCTAGACTTTGGTAATCAGGATGAACTACCAACGAAGACTCTCCTTCTTCAGGTGAACCTACTTTACTGCCACTAGGAGTTACAAGGACCTTCAAACCTTCGTAATGACCCGGGACGTCTTCAGGAGGTTGGCCCCGAAGTCTACGGGACTTCCTCAACAAATCGGCCACGGTTACAATCTCAGGAGACTGGCCTCGAAGTCTACGGGACTGTCTCGGTAATTCAGCCACAGTTAAAAACTTTTAACTACTGCACACACAATCAAAGTAAAATCTTAAAGAAAATTGCCTAAAGTCTCTAAAGAATCAAACAAAATCGAATCACACACCTAAAGAATCTAGGGCGTCAAACCAAACACAAACAATAACCTTCCGGACCGAAAGCACTAGTTGGTGATGAAATCCAACATCGCCGGATTCAGTACAGAAGTGGCGGGTGGAACAGTTACCCCAGCAACCTGCTTAATGAATAGACTGGACCAAGTTCCTCCACTTTAACCGTCTCGAGTGAAGTGAACCCACCATAAAATCCAAGTGAGTCTAGCCGACGTCTGCTCCAGGTACAGTGGGATCTTCCCTCCACCGTCACCTTGGGTAGAATCCTAAAGATAATGGTCACTAAGGTTACCAACAGCAACAAATATACCTGGAGGAACAATCTACGACTCGATAGCATGCAAGGGCAGAGTAACAAGCTCAATCCCCTTGCTGGCTCCTTGACAATAATCCAAGGTTTATCGACAAGTGACCCCAGGCTCCTCGAGAATAATTCGAGGTTTACCGTTTGTAGTACATGCGTATCTGGCGTCTTTCCCAATGAAGGAGGATTGATCCCCTCACTGGTTCGGACACGGTCTCGTGCTTCTCCTTTAAGAGGAGCTTTCCCAGAGTACAAATGAAACAGTTGGATTTATCCTACCACAAGATAAGCTACTTGTTTGGTTTTACTGTCTTGGAGAGTTAATTACTCTCCTACTCCAAGACACTAGCCTGATCTATATTGGTGTTTCAGAGCCCTAGTAAATAAAAAGTTACTAAGTTGATTTTACTTTAAGTGTTAATTTTTATGGCTTTTCTTTAGGACAAAGGTTAGCGGAGATGAAATTGATGGTGTGTAGAATCGACTCAAATCCACTAAAAAGATGCACCTAGGATGACTTATACTAATTTTCTTTTTCAATGAATTCCCTAGCTAAGAGAGTTGGAGAATGCAAAATTGATATAAAGACAACTTTCTTGGCAATGAAAATCAAAGAAACAATCTCTTTATCTTTTCCAAAGCATACAACACATGACCACTAATTATTTCACGAAAATTCCTTTCTCTTTTCAAAGACTTCAAATGCTACTAAAACAAACTTTTCTTCAAAAGAGATTTTTTTGGATTTTCCCTATATTAACAAAGCATATAAAACTACTTAACAAAAATCAAATTTTAAAAATCTATGACAATCAAATCAATTTTACCTAAAAGCAAATCTAAGAGAAATTCACCTAAAAGCAAATCTAATGAGGCCAAAGCCTACAAAGTATGATTCCAGGATGTTTTACTCAGTCACGATTCAACCAAGGACTAGTTCATGCAGAATCATAAACCAGTCAAAAACAAAAATCAAAATCTTTTGTTCTTTTTCTTAAGAATGAAATTCACAACTTAACCAACAAGCTTTCTCGAAATTCCGCAAAGAGACAACACAAAGGTAGGTTTCTCACAAAGGTGGATTTTATGAAAGGTCCGACTCCTAAGAAGACTGAAAAGACCAGGGATATCCAAGGTTTTACAACTTCTAAAGCCAAAGTCACTACAGGACCAATGCAAAAATCAAACCCTAGGGCTAGAACCTCTATGAATTTCACTAAAACTCTTGACACTGATGAAACAAGTTTAGATGAAGACTTCTGGCAGGTAACCAGTGGATCTGGGTAGCAAAAACAAATTATAAACAAAATCTAAGAGGAAAAAAGGAAAAAATTGAAATTTTCTCAACTTTTGACAGGGTACGCAGGCAACCTGTTTGCACAGGTGCGTGTACGCTATGTGTACAAAGATGTAGTGCGTACAAGTACGCACTGTGCTTAACGTAGAGGGTGCGTACTGCTAGCAAAACCAAGAAAAAATAAAATCTAACTTAACCCTAAGCTATTCCACCCAAATACATAGTCAATCAACCAAAAACCAGAAAGAAATCGACTCTTCTCAAATCAAAGTTTCACACAAAAGAGAAATCAATCAAATCATGGAGTTCCCCAGTATGGTCGCCATTTTGTCATGCGGAGAGAGTCAATTTTGCGGACAAAACCGACCTCCCTAGAAGCTAAGGCTTTCTAGTGACAAACAAGACAATTAAACACTATCTTTCCCTAAACATGCATTTAAAATACAAGCAACCAAGTGTTTAACACATACCTTTAGTCCAACGCTTGTTTGTTGTAGTCCAACCTCTCTGATCCAGATGAGCTCCTTCTCCTTGAAGCCTGCATTTACTAACAAGCAAACGATTACATAGCACTTGAATAACTCATATAATAAAACATATTCATCATAAAGACCAAGGAGTATATGAAACAAATTATATAAAACAACTTGTTGAGAAAAATGAGCTTAATTGTATTAATTGGAAATAAAAGAAACCATTACAACCAGTGCCTTGGTGTTGTGCAGGTCCCTCCCAGGGTCCAGCAAGAGTTCTCCTTTACTTTGATCAGCTCACCCACTTCCAAATGGAGCTAAGAAAGGATTGGAATCTCTCCTCTCAAGCTCTAAAATGGAGTCCTAATTTCAGCAGCATCTACCCTTAGGAATGTTCAGCTTTCAACCTCTCCTCCCTCTAGCCCAATGCCTGTATTTATAGTGCTTTGGAGGAAGTTAATCAGGTCCACCATGAATGGGATAAGCCCCTCTTTCAATGGGATAGCTCCCCTCTTGATGGGATAAGTTCCTCTTTCATTGGGATGCATGAACCATATGGAGGCGCTCAATCCACGTCAAACCATCTTCTAGAATGCTCTAGAATTGACCACAAGTAACTTTTTTGAAGTGAAACTTGTGCCTTTTGACCTTTACAGGAGTACACACCCACCCCTTTATATACAGAGCGTACAAATACGCAGGTTTTATGAACTAAAGGTGCGTACACGCAGGTAAGGCTAATAGAAATTGCGTAACCAGAGTTAATTGACTTTTTAAGGACTTTCTCTCTTTCTTGGAGTTTGACATGATGAGCAACAGTGTAAGACTTGCCAAGGAGGATAGTATGACAGTTGATGGAGCCATACTAACTGCAAATAGTCATGGTGACAAATTTTAGTGTAACAGGTACATCTTGTTTATTTGCATACAGTGGTAGGTCATTTTTGTCATTAGTATTGCATTTTTTACCATCAGTGGCATATTTGTGCCTTAGGTTTGGTCCCGTTAAGTTGGGACTTTAGCCACTCTTGTATGCATTTCGTAGATTAGTATTAGTGCTTACTTTATCATAGATACCCTAGTATAGCACCCTTTTTCTGTATTAGTGTCCATGCAATCATTTTTATTCTCCTTTTTAGAATCCATCCTTCTGAATTATATTGACCTAGAATTTGAACTTGATATCTTCTTCTTCATCATTTTCTGGCCATACCCAAGAAGGATTCCACCACTTTTATCCCTTGTGATTTCAACTTTTCCTTAGCCTATTTTTGCATGATGATCCTCGGTTTATTCATTCCATTTTCATCATCTACTGGCTTACCATTTGCTTTCACTTAGTGTTTTACCCATTCTTGGAGGATCCACTGCAATGAGTGGTTCTATTAGCCACCTCCTTGACCTTGTCATATATATTTGAGAAATTCCACCATGAATAGAACCAATTTCTACCCTTTATACCACTTGTTCCTCTAGGAGGAGTTTTCTTTAATATATTTAAAGATTCCTTAACTTAGAAACGATTGTCGAGTGAACTTGTCTCATTCACACTCATTAAAGTACTTGAAGGGGCCTCTATTAAGTATAAGTTTAAACCTTTTCTGAATTGAATAGACTAGATGTGAAAAAGGAATACTCTAGTCTATTATGGCTAGAAGGTTCTCTTATGTATGGTTTTATCTCTTTTTCGGGCTTGGGGGACTAAATTGATGAAAAATGAACCTATTGAGCATACTTGTTTTCTCTTTCATGCACATTTAATTAGGAAGTAGACTGAAGAGAGAAAATAGAATGGAACATTTATTTTTGTTAGTCATCAAAATGAGAGTGTTTGTCATGTTGCCCTTGAACATGACATCTATCTACATCATTCTTTTACAATTTTGTTTTAGCTTTCCTAGGATTTGTACCATACATATGAGTCTGTTTAATCCTCTATCTAGTTACTCTTTCAGTCATATGTAGCATGCTTCAATGCCTCCTACATTGTTACATGATATCACATGGTTCTCATTAGTCATGCAACCAAGTCACTCTTTTATCATGTCATTATGTGCTGAAGGGAAGCCTCATCTTGTGTCAGCCACTTGTAGTTGCCTATTGAGCTTTTTAAGTTGGCCATCATATCTTCCGTGTTGATTGATGGGGGATACATCAATGCCCTCCTTTGAGGAATCTTGTCCTATCAACTTCATCTCATTATCCAGGAGCTTGATCTAGGAACTAGTAGTACCTTGGAGCTTGTAGGCCTCAGTGGTAGGATTACTCATGATCGACAGTGGCTTTACATCATTAGCTCTTGATCGGTTGAGTTTAGTAGTTTTCAATGTCAGCTCGTCTTTTTAGACTTAATTGACTATACTAGGTACATTGGGATCCATTTTCCTCACTGGTGGATTACCTTGTGTCTATTACTCATTTACCTCATTGACCAATAATCGGGTGGTTTCTACCAGGCTCGAAATCAACTCATCCTTTTGCAAGTCTTAGATTCATGCTATCTAGGTTATGTCAAATACCCTGTGTTAGGGATATTTCACTCTTATATGGCACCCTTCCTAGGTTGTGTTGGATTTATGTATCATTCATATACTTTGAGGTATATTTTGGGACACTGTCTTATTTTTTATGTGTATATAGTCCTACTGATGTATAATGCGACATAGATTCACATAGTATTTGTTGGTGGCTATGATTTGTTTAATGAGTCACATGGATCCACTATGTATCCTTCATTGCCATGTTCTAGAATTTCATATCATGGAATCATAATGTATGTTTTGGCAACCATTTTAAGTATTTGATTATGACCGAGCATGGGTATGCCTACCTCGGGGATGTTATTAGCATAGATGAGACTTCAACATTTGGTGCCTTTCAAACCGTGTCCTTAGTTATGTTTCCTTCCTCCCATTTTAATCTCTAATATTTATTATAATTCATTTCGGTCATCAGTTACTCTTTTGACCCCATGCATCAGGGGGCATCTATTATCAACCTATTTTTCTCCCTACAGCTAGTATCTTTTAGTTACCACACTGCTGACCATTTTTCTTGATCCTTTGACGACTCTTTGTCCTAGTTTTACCTTCTAGCCACATTAAGGGAGGCATATGCATGTGGCTAGAACCATCCTAGCACACAGAAGACCCTTCTTCCATGTTGTTGCAACATAAATCACTCAACTTTGTGTGTGTTGTTGCAAGACTTGTTCTAGATGTTTATGGTTCCTAGGAGATTGCTTCAACGCATCACCTTATCTGACCTATTTGAGTTTGCTAGGAAACATTATTAGAGAATATTCTTAACTTTGTTTCATCCTATATGTCTACATTCTTCCTCCTCAGAGTCTCCTTGATCCTATTTATACTCAGCTAACCTAAAGGGTCAGATTGGAGAGAGTGCGAGCCAGAGAAATAATTATATTGAGATGTTGCTACTATATCGACTTTGTCCTTGAGAGATACATGTTTTCTTGATACCTTGTTGATTATAGTGGGGAGACTCTATCGAAACTTGGAGTGGAGTTCCAGAGCTAAAGGTATATGATATATCTTTTGTTCATGGTTAATAAATGTATATGTTCTTGTCTCTTTATACCCATGTTTGTAGTAAATTGTTCACATTTTACTTGATGTTTTGAGCTAACAATATTCTACATAATACTATTTTTCATCCCTATTCATTTGTTATTATTTGTAGGCCTATATCAATAGTAGAAGAGAGAGATATACTAGTTTGAGCGAGAGGATTTTGCATCAAACCGAAGAGCCATCACCAACCTGTGAGGAGTTCAGGTATTAGATCAAAACCTATAGAATTAGGGATTGCATGAATGACTTATTTCTTGATCACATAATTGGGAATTGTTTCTTGTCCCATTTTAGCCATACATATTTTTTTATAACCTTGGTAGGAACATTGGATTATGGAGCAATGACTCCTTATGTGTAAATTATGCCACAACAGAGAGGGGAGAGGTTGAGGATGGCACCATTTTTTTTGGAATTAAACTATTTGAGGAGAATTTAAATTGGACGAAGCATCGCACTAGTAGAATGATCATTCTTCCCTTCCATATTAGACTAGTCCAACCAACCTGAACTCAATCTTATTATGAGCCAAAAAATATGATGTTAAAAAAGGATGAGAGATATTGAGAAAATTTAATTCTAATATCTACTAGTACTTAGCTAATTACTCTCTCTTGGTATAACACTCAATTGATTATATTCCCCAAAAATTAAATACTTCCTTACATAACTAGACATTTGAGGCCATGGTTTGTGATTGAATGAAACACTAGCTCCTTTTACAACCAAATCCACTTCTTATTTTTTAGCCTCTAATACAAGTTTTATCACTTCCTTTGTTCAGGGATCATTTGTCTCAAATGTTTTTCCTACAACATTAATACAACCGATTAGTAAAGATTAAATTGAAAATAAAAATAACTAACCTCAAACTTAAATCCATGAAGAAATATGACATAAAAAATTAATCATGCCAATTTTTTAATTTGATTCAATTCTCGATCAACATAGTTGATTTCACATATACCTGAAACTGAATCTATAAATTCTCCATTGATGGAAAACTTTGTATAATTTAGTTAGGGTAGAATTGTTTTTGATGTCAATGAAAGGGGTGCCATACCTTTGCAAGTAAACATATTAAAGTGCCTAAGAAGGTTGGAGGATACAATCCTTGTGCAGAGATTATTTCTGAATTCCCTAGAAACCTCACCGAGCACCTTCCTTATATTTTCTAAATTGTTAGTGATCCCAGTTGTAGTCTCATTGTGAAAAAGTAAATACCATTTCCTTTTTTTTCATTATATGCTTCAAATTGTGCCCTTAGTATATCCACCCATGTCCCCATTCACACTGTACAACATCAACATCAAAGTTGAGGTGGTCCATTTGAACAACACCTAGTAGACTGAATTGGCCCATCTCAAAAGAGATGATTCGATCTTGTGGTGATAGTGTGTTTTTAATAGAACTTTCTCAAGAACCAATACCTCTATAATTCAATTGAAATACATTAAATTATTGATACACCACAAATGTAGATTGACATAACACCAACTTGCAAGTCAAAATTATACAATATAGATTACCACACCTGGTTAAATTAAAACTACCAAATAGTGCCCCAAATGAATTATTTCATAAATAAGAAGTTAGCCTGATTCATTGTAACCATGTGACAGAAGAAACATAAAGGAAAGTTGATGAAGATAAAGATAAACACACAAATTTATTAAAAGAAAAGCACAATTTGTGAGAGTGGGTTTAAATTTTCAATTTGATGAGCTGAGATAATCTAGTATAGCATTAAACCCTATAGACAAATTTAGGCACTATAAATCTTATAGTGCCTCTAAACAAAAGTATAAAATGAAATCCCAAAGTATGGTTTTTGTCACAAGGTACTATGTTTCTTCCCGCGCTCTCATAAATGAGGAGTTACAAAATTTTGGATTTTCTATGGTGTACAATGCATAATTGTGAGCTAGCATCAAAAAACTTCTTTTCCACTCATATTGGAAAGGGAAATTTAAATGGCATGCTAAGATAGAGAAGCAACCATGCGCAATGATATAATTGGGCCATTAACAAAAACCTTATTAGTGTAGAACTGAGAAGTATTGAAAACCATGAGGTTACACAATCAAAGGTTGATTTGTTACTTGGGACTATGTATCTTGAGGGTCTTAATACCTCTAAGTGCTAATTTTATCAGATACTAATACCTTTACAAATAAAATTAAGAGGGAAGACAATGTTTTTCAAAAAGAGAAAAACTATATTTCTACTAAAAAATATGAGATATTTATGTTGAATTATTGCATTTGGTTGATGGTATTTCAGACCGGGAAGTAGTCTAGTACAAATAATAGAATCAAATTATACATACAAAGAGAAATTCCAATGGTGCAGAATCAAAAGAATAAATATAGGGCATAAACTGCTCAATGGAAAAATCAAGAAACTCCCTAGGAAGGCACCTAACCAATTTTTTTTTGAAGACGAAACAAATTCACTTAAAAGTTCTTTGGTAGTGAAGCTTTATAAAGAAGAAAGAAATAGAAGAGGAGAAAAAATTGGCAAACTTCTAAAAATAAGCAAGAGTCAAACCCTTGAGATGGGCATGATAATTCAAAGGACTATGCATACCGTGACTAGGAGTTAAGAAATTTTTGCATTAGGTGGATTTGAATATTTTCCTTTCATTATCAAGAAGATTATTTGTAAGAGTTGGCATTGTGTTAGTCCTCATTGTTTCTATTCATAGTGCACATAATAGGTTCCATTTTATTAATAAGATATTAAACAAATAGATGATTTCTCCTTGGTCCATAAAAGTGATCCATATTTTACTTTGAATATTGAAATAAAAGAAACCAAGTGTTTGATCTTGCAACTACTTCCCATGGATTTTCCTATTATTCCAAAATAATTTAGTCAAATATGTACTTGTCTCACCCCTAATTTGATCGTAGGCTATCAATTTTTGTATGTAATCCAAGGTGGGAAACCCATGGTTGCTATTATTCACCCTTTTTTGTTTCCCAAGTAAACATTATAGGAGGTATGCATGCCCTACAATAGGAAATATCCAAGAATTTTTAAGCTTGTAGATGCAACCCTAGAAAGTAGGGTTATGAGAACTAAGACCTCAATATTCTTGTCTCCCAAATTATGGCAATTGCAGATCAATTCCTTGAGATGAAATAAACATTAGCCTCACCCCTAATGTGACCATAGGATATCAATTTGTGTATGCAACTGAGGGCACGCTCCACCATTTTCAAGAAACTGGAATCGTAAGCTGCAATTAGGGACTATAGTATGATTTTTGCTTCCGTGAGGCTCATGAAATTTTTTTTTTCTACGAAAAGAGTGACAAAATGACTTTTCATCTGATGTTTGATTTTGACTTATGCAGGAACACAACAAAATATACATATAAACATAAACACATAGATGTGGCATAAATAAATTCTCATTTGATTAATATCAAAGAATTGAAATATTCTTATAGAATGGAAATAAATTAGCTCAAGCGAAGGTAGCTTATCTGTTAAAAGAGATATGGATGCTACATGCCTCTAAACTATGTTACAATGAGGCTCAAGAGCCTTCTTATTGTTGAACATCAAAGGGAAATCATAAATAATGAAAAAACTAACCGTAGGAGATTCAATGCCAGGTGTTTGTGGGCCTCATTATGTTGGAAATAATACTAATAGGGGGGGTGAATTAGTACTATTATATCAATAATTTTTTCATTTCCATAATCAGATTTGCATACGTTACTTCAGTGGATGGAACTTGTGTGTACACGCAACTGTTCTTAAGGAAAACAATGTATATCTAGTGAACTTATGATTCAGTTAATTCATCATATATTGATCTTTAATCTGTGCATCAGTTCTTTATTAAACATTAAATAGTCACCATGTGCAGTTAAAAACAGAATGAACCATTACACATAAGCAACACACATCAACACCAAGATTTAAGGTGGAAACCCATTGTTGGTGAGAACCACCTGCTGTTGTCATCTCCGTCTTCTTTTAATAATAAGAAAATTTGTTTACAACATTGTACTAGTGCAGACTCATACCAGTACACAGGCTTCTACCTGCAGAAGGCTTCAACCTTCTCTTGTTCTCCAGCTTCTATTGGAAGGAAGCTACAACCCCCTAGCCCTTGTACTAGCCAATATGTTTGCTAGTACATAGGCACCGACCTACGGAAGGCTACAACCTTCTCTCGTTCTCCAGGGACATCGTTTCATAAATTTTCATACAGGATACTCCTGGAACACAACACTACAATATGAAAGGCCATGTTTCATCCAATTTTCATACTGGACCCATCAACAACATCGAAGCTCAAAATCAATCACAATTGCAATACAACCATCAGATACATCTGTATCCACCAATCACTGAAACTCACTCACAATCTCTGAATCAACAATAACTAAATAAATTAATCACTGACAACCTCTGAACCTCTGACACAACTAAATCAACCACTCATCCATACTTAATCATTTTAAACCAATCAATTGAAACAGATAGATCACTGCAACCAGTACACATATTTGAAACCGTATCACTACATCATCATTCAGATACAGCTGTAACCTTAAAACCATGCTTCAGAGTTTATACGCTACTCGGCTGAATCCAACCTGCGTGTATACGGTGCTTCCTTGAAACAAACCAGCGTATAAATCTACAAATACTATGTTGCACTTCTAGACTTCAGACATAACTAGATTATCACACATAAAGGATAAAACATGTGTTTGTGATCAAATCTAGCCCATCCATTATCAGATCTCTGTTAAGGGAAAAGTTCCCCTAGGGTCTTGGGCTGATACCCTAGCAGACTGAAAGTTGTCTATATAGAGAAACACACATTTCATACAGCCATGATGCTAACATAAGCAAACTCTACGATAAGGGGCATACCCGAAGTCCTACATTTGAGAAGGTCCTTCCAGGGTCCAAACCCTTCTTGGAGTTCCTTTTGCTCCTTTGACCTACAAAACAACCAATTCAAGAAAGTACAACAGTATATGGACTAAACATTATAAAGAAACCATCTTCATATTATCAAGAAAGGTAGTTAGTTATGCAATTAAACAACCATTCACATATGAATTCTAACATGAATATCATAAAAATGAAGAAGATTTATATCAGGGACAAAGACATGTGTTTCTTTTGTTATAGACAAATAAAGTACAGAAACGAATAATTTCACTTGAGTCGTCCTTTTGCAGGCTCCAAGCGGAACCGTCCTCCGAATTTGTCCAGTCTCAAGCCTTTAACAAACTCCTTCCATGACTTACTCCATGATACCACAAGTAGTAAATGGACATCATCACACAAGGAAACAAGGGTTTCCTGTAAAAATGGGGGAAGTGATGGAGGCACAAGGATCTGCAGACCTGGTCAGGGAAATCTCAACATAATAACCTTTCTCTCTCCTCTCTCCTCCTTTAGGCCTTCCCATTGAAGCCTTTTTATACTTCTCCCAAAGTAGTTTTTTAGTTTGGAAGTCGTTGGGAACAGTTGGGCCATGGGAACTAACAGGTGATTAGTAGGTAAAACCCGTGATCTCCACCCGAAATTAAGGAGATTTAATTTTTTTAAGTGTTTTAAGACATATACGCGGGTTGGGTATACACAGACCCGCGTATACACCCGTTTAGCTCAGGGAAATGTTGCGTATAGGGAATAAACCACTGTTTTTTTTAAATTTTGGACCAGGTCTAGAAGGAGGGGTTGCCCTAGGCCATGGGTGCAGCATCACAAACCATAAGAGTGAGATTTGGAGCTATAACAGATTCCCCCTAATATATGAGGTCAGAAGGGGTACATGATGGCTGAAATGTATTAAGCAAGTACATGGAAAGGAAATCTGTCAAAAACCGAGAAGGACTTCACCAGAGTTTAGCTTGGCAAGCCACAAAAGGAGATAAAAAAGAAACACTGTCTGAGGTGGGCATACCCATGCTCAGAAAAAGTAAAGCATGTCCGCATATCAAGTACAAGTGGATCCACTAAGTATACAAGTATAAAGAACTGGAAAAACATAATGGATCATCTGATCATGATCGAACAAGTACATGTCTGAATATCACATATAAGAATGTTAATGATGCTGAAGGATGAACCGGATCACTAGGATGAACCGGATCACTAGTATCGAAAAACTAATCACAAAAGGTACCAACTGAACATGATGGAATAGGGTGCTACTACACTACAAACTCAGGTGCCATCATATAGAATGTCGCCATAACTAACTGCAACATATAAGGTGGAATGGTATCAACTAGCAGCAACAGGAGCAACTGTCAAGTGAACCAATGAATGCTGATACAACCTAAGGTCTTCACCGACTGCTGTGGTACATTTCTACACCATGGGAATAAATGATTTGAAGTTGACCATGTGAGAAATCGTTTGATTACCGGTCATTGATGTATACCATTAACAAATGCGAGACTACTCACCGATAATGATAATGAGCGTCAAGGTACCTAGTACAACCTAACAAGTGTGAATAGATGAGCTGGAGTCGAACACCTGTAAGAATCTATTGATCAGGAGACAATGATGGTTTCCCACTGTCGATAGTGAAGGATCTGCCACTAATGACTGCAAACCCCAAGGTACTGCCAAATGGACTCTAGATATTTGCCCGAGAGTAATGAGTCAGAGTCGATAGGGAAAGATTCGCTAGAAGGAAGGCATTAAGACATCCTTCATCAATCTAGCATGAGTGTAACCCGTAGGCCAATAATGTGGAAGGAATCAGACGAAAGAGATGTAGTAACCCAACCAAAGTACGTTTCTGGCGTACGCAATATGTGGCTAGCGCACGACAGAAACCCTCTGAACCAACCAATAATGGAAGTTGATACAGAGGCGAGGTATCCACTAATAGGGTCAAATGGAAACCAAGGTACTGCACGAATCCCAATGTGTGATAATGTAAGCTGATGTCGAACAAAAGGGAAACCACTCAGTCAAAGACCCATGATACTAATCGATGTTGAGCACAAGGTGACCTATCAATAATGAAAATAGGGCCAGGGTGCAGCTCTAGGCCTGTCCTCAAAGTAAGATGTCATCGTCGATAAGGACAAGACCCACCAACAAGAAGTCAATGGAGACCTTCTCAAACTGGCATGAGTAAAGGACCAATATAACTAATGTGATGATAGACATGATACAGTCAACCAGGGATGGTTGACTGAAAAATGAGTCAAGAGACACCGCAGAGAAGCCAACTCAGGCTAACTTTCCTTGAACAAAAGCACGACTCAATGTGACTGCATGACTCAATGTGACTATATGGCAGCATATGATGACTTTGTATAAGTTCGTCATGCAGGAGGCACGAATGAAACCTCCATATGATTGGAAGAGATAACCAATCGGGGGAGAACTGACTCAATAACAAGGTTAAGGCATACCTAAGTCAAACTAAATCCTGCCCAAACGGAGGAGACTTTGCTTTGAGTGCTTTGTTCAAGGGTGACACGACTGACTCTAGCTGCCAACAATAAATGGAAATATTGTCTCGTTCCCACTCTTTTTTGGAATATATAATTTTTTGTCTTTTTCTGTTAAGCTGGAAAAAGAATAAAATAATGCTATGGTACAGTGGAAAGAACGAGCGTTGGTGAAATAGATGATCTAGTTCCTGGGAGTGGAACGTTCCTATGCTCAATGCAGGGAGGTGAAAACTGGTCAATGATACTCAAAGGTGTGTTCCTTCCACGGGTCAAGGTGTGTCAAGTTGTAGAGGTCAAAGATATGCGAGGTTGATTTTGCAGTCTTCATGGTCAAAAGTTGGCTTAAACACGAGTCAAAGTGAATCTGTCTCTAGGCCAAAAGGAGCAAGTAGTCAACATGCATTGCAGTAGTAAAACTCAACACAAAGGAGCCTCTAGGGTATAAGGCCAGAACGAAGCGAAGAAGCAAAGAGGAATGAGTCTTCATCGCATAAGTCATGGTGGGACTACAGAGGACTCCCGAGCCTACTCAAATCAGAGTAGCATGGGCAACAAATGTTAGTGAGGTGCTAACTACGATGCCCATGTAAAGGATGGATCTACCATCGTGTCATGATTTAAAAAATCGGCGAGTGAAGATGGCTTACGAACCATAACACGATGGGATCGACCCTATGGCAGATGTAGCGACAAATGGAGGCTAGTATGCATAATGCAATGGAAAAATGGCTTCCCTAACCTATATGCCAGTGAGAAAATGATACCTACCATGACAGGTCAGCAGTCATGGAACTGTCTTGAAACTGTCGAAAAAATATCCAAAATGTCCTGAAAATCAAACCATTCTCGACATTCCAAGCTCCCAAGTTAAAAGTCACATGAGGCCAAACAAAATAAAATTTTGAAAAAATTTTGCATTTTCAAAACCTATAAAAGAGCTTTTGGACTCACCATTTTCACCATTTGAGTTTGAGAGCAAAGAAGTGGAGCAAAAGGAGCAAACTTTCCATACGCCAAATTCAACCGTTCAGATTCTTCCAAAATCCCCAGGTAACTCTTATACTTGTCTTGCAATTGATTGTGACTAGTTTTAGAATTTTTAATTAATGTTTTACCATTGAATTTTTTGCCAAAAATTTCACCGCGGCGTATACGCGGGTTGGTAATATGAAACCCGCGTACACTCGGGCCCTATACACGATTGTGTGCAAAGGGACCCGCTTATACGCTGCGAATTAAACAAAAAAACTAACGGTTGAAAATCATTTTTTCTTCAAGATGCCGGTCACTCGGCAAGAAAGAGAGCATACCACAGTGGACGATGAGGTCATGAATGATCCTGATGCTTTGGATGCCCTACGGGGATGTGGTTTGCTTAAATTCTTCAAACTGCCGAATATGAAAGCAAACACACGTCTGCTTGAGATGCTCATTGATTACTAGAATATCGAGGAGGATGCCTTTATGATTGACCAGATGCCACTCAGGATAGAAGTGGAAGATATCTATTTCATCACGGGCCTTTCCCGAAGGGGAGAGGTAGTACATTCCTGGGGTAGGACACGGAGCAGTCTCTCGATTGAGGACTACGTACAGATATATTGCTCGAGACATCCAAAAAAGGTTGGAAGTCAAATTTCCATCACACATGTGGCGAGTTTACCACTGAGGATAATCCTATTCACCATAGCTCAAGTGAACGGATCAACTTCTCTGCACCAGGCATCACGGCTAACCATGAGCGTGGAAGTTGACTGTCTCACCACTGTATTTGACTGGTGTACTCCTCTTCTGGCTAGCATGAAGAGCCAACTCACTTCTATCAAGAGGGGGCAGACCAAAAACTTTGGATATGGGACTATTGTGTGTTCTTTCTTTTTCGAGAGGGCCCCGACACTCCGCCCTAGGGTAGCAGTTTCCATTAGCACCCCATGAGATCCACGCATGGGCAGGTGGGCCGACCTGATGAAACGTCTAGGGGGTGGGGACGTCCCATGGACTGCATTTGATGATGACTTCTTTACCTGGTGGGATCAACAGATCATCACCATAGATGACTACCCTTATGCTGGGTTGGATTTTTGAGGAGATCCTAATCTAGCGTTACTACAGACCGCAACATGGGGCGACATTGGTAAGTATTTTTGATTTTATGATTTTTTTGGATTTTTCAAATATAATAATGAATTTTGAAATTTTTTTGATGGGATTCAAATGACTAATATGATGATCATGTTCCAGATATTGGGCCGGTACGACCAGATGGGTTCCCGCAGCTTGGACGACGTGACTGAGGAGCCGAAGAGGCGGCTACTGATACAGAACGACTTCTACATACCGTGCAATGACACTTGGTGTAACTAACTCACTAAGTACCGATGGCTGCCGTAGAGGACCTTCCTGAGGATATGCAACGTCATGTGGTTGGTATGCCACGTGACTGGGTTCACACTTTTCGGCGTGTAGCCAATGCAGTAGTTGCCTACTTAGCCACTCATCCTGACTCTGGGCATTAGATATGCCGGACATGATTCTGGGCGTTTGAGTCCCAATTTTGTATTTTATTGGACAAACTTATGTACACTCAAGATGCTTTATGATATATATATATATATATATATATATATATATATATATATACAGTTCGACTTTTTGATGCTTGATTTTATTGTGATGAATGATTAATGTGCCAGTCTAATACTTGATTAGCGATAGAATCAGCTAACCAATTATGAGATCTTGGAATGTGCAAATAATTAATATAAGTAAATGATCTTTGCAAAAACCTCACCCTTAAATACTGGCGAAATAAACATGGATCCCTTACCCGATAAATGTTGTTCAATTGTGACACTATCAATTGTGAATCAAGATAAACTACCAACAAGTCAATTCCATAAGAAATTGCCTCGGATAGTAAATTAATGACGGCAGTATACTCAGCCATGTTGTTTGAAGCAGGACCAATGCTTACGCCCCTTGATACCATCAATTGACTAGTTGGATAGTAGAGTACCCAAGCCGTGGAAGCGAGATTCCGAGTGTGCCGACTAGCACCATCGACGAACCCAAATTGACCAAGTCATCCATCAACACCTGCCACAACAGACCAAAAAGTGTTGATATCAGAAAACTCTTGATGAGATATGTATAAATATACATAATGTACAAAGAAGCCTAGTTGCTAAGCAAAGTACTTCTTAAGGCAGAGCCCGTCAGGGGGCTCCACCCACTTGCTCATAGGGATGTTTATCGGTACAATTATCGAACCAATTAATATACGTCCTTCAGCAAGTGACTGTGTTGGAGCCAAAGGGACCGTACAAACACCGCTAGTCAGACTGGAGGACATAGATTCGACTTTATGCGAAGGGGAATGAAAACATGACCGACAATGTAAATCTTCCAAAGGTCGATCTACAGTTGTCATTGCTTCGAATATCACTTCTTCAGATGGAAAAATGATATCTGAGCAATCCAACGCAGAAGTGGAATCAAGGTTCCGAGGATGAACCACATCACCATATATCTCATTCACAAAGGAAGGAGTAGAATGGTTGTCTACAGAGTCGGTGATAAACTCACATCTAGGCTCTGCTGCAGACGTAAGAGATTCTATTTCACCCACCTTACCATCATCCGATGTGGTCGCAGATGAAGATAAGGGTCTAGGATCCGAAAAATAACGAGATTGGACAAAATCTTTCCGTAAAGGGTCCCTGGAGGATGAAATTGTATCTATTCTAGCCATAGGAGGGGGAAGATCAAACGTACCCATCAATGAAGAGTACATCTTCACTCCTAAATTCTCATTAGGCGGACGAGGGTTATCCACTAAGGGAACAATAGAGTTCAAATTTGCTCGAGGATCGACTGGAGAATAATCCAATTGATCAACCTTAACAATTTTCCCTTCATGAGGAAAGAAAATGACACGAAACAGAGTCGAAATAATGGCTTCCATTTCTTATACCCAGTTCCTTCCTAAGAGGAGATCATAGTCTAGGTTAGCATCGATGATTTTTGCTTCAATATTAATGACCTTCCCTCCAACACATATAGGAAAGGCTGGGATAATCCCGTGTGGCCTATGAGAATGGCCATCAAACGCTGTCAAGAGGGTAGGTGAAGGAACAACCGACGGTGATCCGATGGCCTTCGAGCATGACATAGACATGACACACATGGAATCTCCCTCATCTATAACCATTCGAAAAATATTCGTTTTCTGGTAGGTAGACTTTATCTGGAAAGCCATGTGATGAGGAAGTCTCTTTTTGACATTATTCATATCAAAAGTGAGAGCTAAGGAATTACTTGGATCCACTGCCCCCATTGCCGACAACAAGGCACTTCTTTGAGCAGGACATGACTAGAGAACCTCTAAAGCGGACATAGCACATGGACTTTGAGATAGATCCTCAAAGATGGAGTAATTCTAGGCTGCCCTTTAGCGGAACCTTTCGGTACCCGTGGTATAGTCTCAATAGAAGGTCGCTCAATATGAAGTGGGTTGTTAGTTTCGGGAATAGTTTTACCCTTGGAAGTTTCACCTTCACCATAATTGCATGACCGTGTGGCCACATTAGTGTGAGAACCCATCATGAAAACATTTGATGATTTTTCCCCTTCCTGGTTGCCCCCTGTGGAGGTTCCAGGGTTTGAACTCGCGCCATCAAGAAGTTGATGCCCTTGGGGAAAAGGGTTGGTTAACACAGCTTGAGAACTAGAAGTCCCTTGCTGCCCTAACAAGCACTGAGCATCTTCAATCTTGGGGTAGAGGTGAGTTAAATGGTCTCCACTGCACAACTTGCATGGAAACTTGACTTTCTTTCTGAACTCACTTCTACTACCACCAGCATTATTGCCGGATTTATTTGCATCAGCCTTCCCATCCTGGTTCTTTTTCTTACCTAGTCCTTTCATTTCCCCATTGGAATTTTGATTTCCTTTAGGGTTATCAGATTGGACGACATTAATCGAAGAGGGTTGGGAAGCCGGAGGATTAGACGATGTGACTTGGTTATTAGGAGCAGTTTGCAAAGATAACTACTACAATTGGCTCAACAAGTTCACCGCATTTGTGTCTACCGACCCAATGATACCATCCGCATGGGGACTTGGCTTCGACTTGGCTATATCAACCTTAGATCCAGGAGCATCTGGCAAGTATTTTTGTAGGATCCCAGACTGAGAGTAGATCAATTCTGATTGCTGGGCCCTAAAAATAGCTTGCTCCTCAGAATAGACTCCAGACATAGAGACATCCTTAGAGATCTCAGGTTGTAAAGATTTCAAAAACCATTCGAGACAGTACTCCAGAGGGATTTTGGCTTTAATGAGCCTCTTTCTCCATCTCCATTCTTGAATATGGTCAGAAATGTGAGTTGCCTTATCTTGACGAAAAGTGGCCAGAAGTTCAGTTTCGACATCATAATGGACATGCAAATGGAAATGATTTAAGAAAATATTAGCTAAGTCAGCGAAAGATGTAAAGCTGCCCCCTGGAAACTCTATATACCATTTGGACACATTACCAGTCAAGGTGCGTTGGGAAGGTCTCAACCTAATCGAGTCATCAATAAGGGAGTTTGATGAGAACCACAAATGGAATGTGGTTACATGGTCACCTGGGTCTTCACTGCTCTTCCCTTCGAATTTTGGAATGTCCGAAGGGAGTTTGATTGGGACCGAAGGCCAAGCCGGATTGTATTTGATTGGATCGTTTGTTAACTTAGTGAGATCTGGTAAGTTCAAAGTTTCCAGAAACGAAAGCCTAGGAGGACCTTGGGGATTCCACCCAGACTGGGTGGAGCTCCCAAAGTTCTGAAAAGATTGGCCTGGATTTTGGAAGGCACTAGGCTACCCAAAGTAACCAGCAGAACCAGCTGAACCAAAAGGCAAGCATTGTGATCCAACAAAATTCGGAGTTTGACCAACTCCGACCGCAAAGCCTCCATAACCAGCAAAGCTTCCTCCTAAAGGATTATAAGGAGTTGATAACCCTTGATATGGATTCCAAGCAGAAGCTAATGGAGGAATACTTTGAAACGAACTAACTGTGGAGTACGGCCTATTCCCTTGTTGGTTAAAAAACAGATTCCCAGTTCCCATGCCACTAACCGCAGGGTTAGTCCAACCTTGGAAAGGATTGCTGCTCTGTCCTAAAGAAGAGAAAGGCATAGATCCAATTGTCGGGTTGGAATTTGGTATATGACCACTTCCGAAAGGAAAACCTTGGAATGAAGCCAATCCACCCATCATGGATGCGGTGGCACTAAATGGAACTGATGGGATACCCTGTGAATGGGTGCCAAATGGGAAGAATCCAGAACTAAAAGCATTGGTTTGGGAATTTCCACTCGTGGACAGAATGGAGATAGACCCAACTAAAGATGTGCTAGCAAAAGACCCAAACAAAGAAGCAGAGGAGATGGAAATCATTCCTCCCCCTTGTACTGATGTTGGAGTCTGCATAGTTGTAGCACTTGTAGTGGAAGCCATGCTTCCAGTAGTGGTCATCGACAGTAAGTGCGTAATTTGACCTAGACTTGATGGTCTATGCGTCAGAGTCCCAATGTATTGTAATAATTCTGGATGGCTAGATGGTAGGGGAGAATTCGGAGCCACTAACGACTTTGAGAGTTCTTCTACCTCTATGTTATTCTCTGTTTGAAAGAGAACTCAAGAAAGAACTGGAGTGTTCCTCTCTTGTTCTGCGGAAGTGCCAGGCCTTACTTGAACACTAATGCCCCCAAGAGTAGGATCATTCCCTGATCCGTCAGCTGCCATGGGATGAAACCCACCAGCAGTATTACCTCTGTGCCTTCTAGGAGAAGGCTCTAAACTTGTGGTGAAATACCACAAAGTCTTCGAGACCATCTAGGTGATCGGTCAACCACTTTGAATTTTTGTTAAGATCTAACTAAAGACTCAAAAAATTGAAAGCTAGGCCAACTAAGAGCACAGAGCACACACTATAAAGTCCCTAAAGATATCAGTCAGTCAAACAACTTCTAAGTATTTCCGCTCTGGGTGATTAGGACCGGACACCAAAATACAAGAAAGTGAATTAAGGGGCCTTCTGAAGATAGTCTGGGATAATGACAGCCCAGTCCTATCAGCGAAGGTAACAGTGGAAGTTACACTGACCTCCTAACAACAGCCTGCACCAGTGCAAGCCCCCAAGCTTCACAAGGGTGCCCTCCAGTAGTACTGTTGAGAGTGATGCAATGTCGACCTCAGGTGCCACGGGATTCCCCTCCGCAGCCACCTGTGTAGATCCCTAGGAGTAGCAACTATGGATACCAACTTGTTGCAGAAGCCAGGTGGAACAGTCGTGAGGTAAGATCAGACAAGTAGGAGAGGGGGTATCTCTCTTCCCTGTCTTCAAAAACCCTCGTGCTTAACTCCCAGATCCAGAGCTTTCTTGGTCTTCCTAACGCTATTGGATTTTCACTCACTATTTAGACTCCTATGTTTGACAGTTTAAATGGCCTTGGAGAGTTATCTCTCCACTCACCTAATCCAAGGCCCTAAAATATCCTAAAACTTGTTGGTGTGTCTAACTTGACAATTATAAAAAGTTCTAGTATATTTTAATTAGCGCTTGTTTTTAAATGGGCTGTTATTTAAGTCAAGGGATAAGCAGAAGTGAAACTAGTGGTGTTTTGACGCAAAAGAAATTAATAAAAACCAAACTACATGCAAATGCACTTGTTTTCGTTTTTCGATGAAAAGAAATTTCTACAGGGTTCAGAGGAACTTCAAGAAAAACAACAAATTTTCTTTTCTTCTCTTTTACTCACGCTTCACACTCACAAAAGTTAACAAAGCTATGGATGCCTAAAAAGATGTGCAAATCTATCCTAATGCAATAAGTACATGCTGATGCAAGACTTAAGACTACTCTAAATCAAGAAATGAAAGTTACTTGTTTATCAATTTTTATTTTTCCACTTAAAATGTTTAGATGGAATATGAGTTGCTACCATTCATTTCGTCTAAACACTAAAAACAAGTTTCAAGACAAACAAAAATGCACTTTCATTCACTAAAAGGAAACCAAATCAAAACAAAGTTCAAGAAAGCAAAACCAAGTTTTTCAAAAAGTTTTCTTCAAAAGCAAAAACAAAAATGTCTTTTCAAAAATGCTCTCAACAAGACTGAAACTTTATGATTGAAGAATAGGCAACAAACACTTTTGCAAGTTGAAAACACACAATGGATGAAAACTCAACAAAAATAAATGTGTTTAAATATGCTCTTAACAATCAAAAGCAGGAATGAAAGCTTTGGCAACAAAGACCAAAAGATCAAAAAGACAATTTTCAAGAAAGTGTCAATCAACAACTTTCGAAAACAAGAAAAGTAGATGGTCACAAAAAGTAGTTTTAACAAGCAAACACAAAAGGTCACCAAAACAAGATTTGACACAAAGGCTGAGATCAGCCTTTCTGCTCTGACAAAACAGAGCAGCCAAGACTCCTAACAAGAAATCTTGTGTGCTTGACAAAACGATGACGCTTGCAAAAACAAAAACAAGACCAACACTTCACAATCAGAGAGAATTCGAAATCAGATACTTGCTGTAAAACTAACAACTGACACTGGAAAGTAACTGTGCAGGACTGAATCAAACCAACAGACAGACCTTTAGAAACAAAATATTTAAAAAATCTTGAAAATTGCAAGATATACACGACTGTACTGATGTACAGATTGCATGTATACACGACTGTGCCTAAGGAAACCTGCATATACGCGGGTTAACTTAAGGAAACATGCGTATATACGCCTCTGTAAACAAGAAAAACAACGTATATAAAAGATTTCAAGAAAAAATAAAAAACAGTCTGAAGAAACTGACCAAACTTTGAATGCAGGTTCCTACAAGCACGGACTACAAAGCAATAACAAGCAAACAGATAGCTGAGCCCTGATTGGCTTGAACACACCCAAACTAGGAACAATAATGATGTTGTCCCTAGTGGAGTCACCAATTTTGTTAAGAGAAAAGTTCCCCTAGGGTCTTGGGCTGATACCCTAGCAGACTGAAAGTTGTCTATACAGAGAAGCACACATTCCATACAGCGATGATGCTAACATAAGCAAACTCTACAACAAGGGGCGTACCTGAGGTCCTACGTTTGAGAAGGTCCTTCCAGGGTCCAAACCCTTCTTGGAGTTCCTTTTTCTCCTTTGACCTGCAAAACAACCAATTCCAGAAAGTACAGAAGTATATGGACTAAACATTATAAAGAAACCATCTTCATATTATCAAGAAAGGTTGTTAGTTATGCAATTAAACAACCATTCACATATGAATTCTAACATGAATATCATAAACATGAAGAAGATTTATATCAGGAACAAAGACATGTGTTTCTTTTATTATAGACAAATAAAGTATAGAAAGGAATATTTTCACCTGAGTCATCCTTTTGCAGGCTCCAAGTGGAACCGTCCTCTGGATTCCTCCAGTCTCAAGCCTTTAACAAACTCCTTCCATGACTTACTCCATGATATCACAAGTAGTAAATGGACATCATCACACAAGGAAACAAGGGTTTGCTATAAAAATGGGGGAAGTGCAGGAGGCACAAGGATATTCAGACCTGGTCAGGGAAATCTCAGCATAATAACTTTTCTCTCTCCTCTCTCCTCCTTTAGGCCTTCCCATTGAAGCCTTTTTATACTTCTCCCAAAGTAGTTTTTTAGTTGGGAATTCGTTGGGAACAGTTGGGCCACGGGCACTAACAGGTAAAACCCACGATCTCCGCCCGAAATTAAGGAGATTTAATTTTTTTAAAGTGTTTTAAGACATATACATGGGTTGGGTATACATAGACCCGCGTATACACGCGTTTAGCTCAGGGCAATGTTCTGTATAGGGAATAAAACATTTTTTTTTTAAATTTTGGACCAGGTCTGGAAGGAGGGGTTGCCCTAGGCCATGGGTGCAGCATCACAAACCATAAGAGTGAGATTTGGAGCTATAACAATCTCATAATGGTAAGTCATTATGATCCTGATCCATCGTTAGATTATCACACATAAAGGATAAAACATGTGTTTGTGATCAGATCTAGCCCATCCATTATCAGATCTCATAATGATAAGTCATTATGATCCCGATCCATCATTAGATTTCATCCATCAACACTAAAACAAATCACAATCAATCAATCTAAATATACAGAATACTGTCACCACTAAATAGTCACTAGAACACAAAGCAAAACCCAGAACTCTGCAACAGCAAATAAAAACAACTGAAACTTTAACCATCATACTTCATAAGGTATACGCTACTTCCATTAGTCGAACCACTATGTATACGCCCTTTTACCAAAGGTTACCAACGTATAGATCTGCAAATTCCATTTTATGATGTATACGCTACTTGGATATGTTGAACCAACGTGTATACATCTTTTACCAAAGAAAAGCTGCATACAAATCTGTAAATGCTAACTTAAAGCATCAAAACTATTCCAAACTTCATTCATACCCAGATCATAAAATTTACAGAATAAAAGATGCGTTAGTATTCAGATCTAGACTGTTCAGGACCAAACCACATAATGATAATGCACTTTAGTCTTTATGATCCCAATCCATCAACCGACATCATCCACATAGGTTTATCCTTAGTTCAGATCAGAAACCCATAACCTGTATACTCGATCTCACACTTCATCAGATATTCAATGCTTTCACCCACACTTGGCCTAATGATCTTCTCCTCCTTTTATAGTTTGAGGCCTTTCTCAATACCATGGACCAAAACCACTTAGGACCAATACCTTGGACCAAAAACCTCAGACCAATACCATAGAACAAATACCTTGGGTCAAATACCTTGGACCAAAAAATACTTTTGACCCAAAAACTTTTTTTCCCAAGATATACACGCTTTTCCTTCTAAGAAAGTGCGTGTGTATGTATACACTCCTTTTGTTAAGTGGACCTGCGTGTATATGCAGCTTGGTCAAGGTGAACCTGTGTATACCTCTCTTTCTTCATTATTTGTAGTCTGATCTATAATTCTTTGTTGTTGACATGCTGTACTGTGGTCTATCATCTGGGTGAGTTTCCATTATACATTACTTCTGAACTGATTCCTTTGAACTTCTCTACATTCTATCACATCTGTTAACACAACTGCCATGCATTCTGTCGCATCTGATATCTCTTCTGTAAATTCATCTAGTTACCATATACAAGTGAGTTGTTCTGCTACAAGTGGGTTGCCATCAAGTACAACAGATGCATCATAACGCCAATAATCTCCCCCTTTGGACTTGATGGCAACCATGTTGGTGTTTATTACTGCAAGCTGTAGAAAATGTTAGAGATAAAAAGCAACACCAAAATACTCTCCCCCTTTGACATCAAGGGCAAAGGGCATAGCAAAATATTTTCCTCCTTTGACATACATTATGTTGTCCATGCCCCCCTTGAGTATATTCTGAATTCTATGATCTAGCTCCCCTTTGTATATGCTTAGATGCACTGAAGAACCATCCATGCTCCCTCTGAGAACATGCAGAGTCTACAAAAATATTCTCCAAAAGAACAACGTGACTCTATAACTCAACTATGTGAGTATGACCTTCCTATTACCAATGACTCATACATACATCAATCTCCCAACCAAGTGGAGATATACCAAGTTTGACTCATCCTCCCAACTGAGTGGGGATATACTAATTTATACATGATTGGAATATAAAAATTATTACATCATCCTTCCCATACATAGTGGGGGTACAAATTATATCATATGACCAAAAGGAATCATCAAAAAGACTAGGACAAACATAGACAAATTATTACATCATGATTCTTTACATATGATACTTATAACAGAGACCAAATATCTAACAAGCCCATGATAGTCATCAGCAACTATCATACACCGTGTATGATCTGTGTCATAAGCATCTATCAACAACATCCATACCAAAAACCTGTATATGTCCATCATTAGTTACCAAGATATGATAGTGTAAATATCATCAACCTGTGACAAAGTATGTTTGTATATTAACTCATCCTCTTGATCTCATCAAGATCAAACTGCTTTGTTTCCTTAGTAGAAAGAGCCTTATCATAACCTTCCATGAATCAACTAAGCATATGTCATATCTCCAAGTAGTAACAAAAAATTATTCACATCATATCATATGCATGTGAAAACACCATAGTCATCATCTTATGACCATAACATCATCATCAAGAACTGCATGATCTTTCCACAAGAACCTTCAATATATCAACCATGTGTCATCACTTGGGAACATCCCAAATCTGATAGGCATCAACCGTGATAATCAACATATGTGAGTATCAAGAACTTATCATCATAAAGTAAGAAGTCATCATCATTATGTGACTAAGTAAGCCATGTCTTCGAATATCCATGTCTTCAAATAGATATGCTTGCAATAACGCCATTTTCTTTGGCCAACCAACAATATTTATTAATATGAAAGTAATCATCCATGTATCGAACATATTGTATATCCATATAGGAAACCATGAGCTCATAAGCTTTCTTGATACCATCAACAACAGTAATCCTCAACCATGTGAAAGGAAAGAACTAAAGGAATCCTACATCATATGAACTGTATGCATCTTTGAAGGCATGATGACAACAATATAAAAGAAATGAGTGACTCATCATAAACTAATGAAGTTATATACTCAAGATTTGTACTTCTCCTTAACCTTATGAAGATCACCGTATATGTACTGTATGCATCATCAAACATATCATACACAATCATCCATAAGTTTGATCTAAATAACAATTATGTAACCCCATGCAATATATAAGTATCATCTGAGACTTCATCGTTGGTGCAACATAGTATGATATATCATTAAAACACTCTAGACATATAAGCATCATCACTATCGATAGGAATCAATAGGTACCAAAGACTTCTAAACATATTGCCAACAATGCAATATTAGAAGCATATCATATTATCTCCCTAAACTTGTGCCACCTATTCACTGTCAGATATGATCATTGCATATATCAGTAAGAAGTATCAAGGAATCATCATCAAATATACATCAAGTCATAAGAAACTTATGAGGATCAAAAGCACTTCTAAAACAACATCCACAGACTGTAGTCATCAATCATCAAGACATAAAGGATAATTGATAGTTGTCTGAATCATATCATATCATTTTTTCTGGGTCTATCCCATTTCTTTTCTTCAAACCAACATATATGCGACTATGTAGCTTTGAACTCACATATATACATGACTTGTATTCACGAAACTTGCATATTAGATTTAGAACACTAAAGTTTCATACTTTATGCTACCCCTGAGTCTGTTATGTTTGTACACTATGTTATGCCACATCTTTCTGACTGTACTCCCTTCTTCTTCCATATCTTCAAGTGTGATGATGTTTTCTCCTTTTGGTATGGTGCCTAAACTTTGCTCCTGCATTCCTTTACTATATGTCCAAATTTGTTACATGCATAACATCTTACATGTTTCATATTCCTTCTATAGCAGTCAATGGCTTTGTGACCAAACATCTTGCAAGAAAAACAATATCCCTTAAAGTACTTGGAAGCTGATGGTCTTTCTGTGTGATGATATTGAACCATTTTACTTTTGCATTTTTCTACAACATGTCCAAAATTATGACATATAAAACATTCAACATTATTCATTTGAGGAAACAATAGATTTTCACTTCCATAGTTAGGATTAAAAGATTTTATTTGAAGAAATTCTTTCCTTGGCTATTGATGGGGTCAACCTCTCATCTCCTTGTTGAGCATTTCAGATTTTGTATTGGAGTTCCTTGCCTCACCTTGTGAGCTAGATTCACTTTCAACAGATTCATGAAAACCAAGACCAGTTTTGATGGCAGGAGACCTTTGACTACTAAGAATATCATCCAAAATCTTAGTACTATCTTTAAATCGTAAGATTTTATCCTTTTCTTCTAATTTACCTTATAGGATATTTACCTAAACCTGAAATTGCTCTTCCTTTTTAAGATACTGCTTCTTCATGATTTCTTCGGCTTTTCTTCCTTCCTCTACTTGTTTCCTAAATCAATAACTTCGTTTTCTTGTTCTTCAAGAGCATGGAGTAGTTCTTCATTCTACTTATTTGATTTTTCAAGATCTTCTTTTAGAGAGAGGATCTTAGCTTCAAGACTTTCATAGTAATTATATCTATCTTTAAGTTTCTTGATTGTTTTGCTCCTTTTATTTACTTCATTTCTTAGTGATGTCACTTCATTCTGCAACTTTTGACATTGATCTTCTTTTTCCTTGTACTGCTTCCTTACTCTGTTTCCTTCCTCCAATTGAGCTTTTCGTCTGGTAGCTTCTTATTTGAAGGCACATTCCCATTTGTTCAATAGATCTTGTTGATCTCTAATTTTGTTTGTGAGTCTTTTAAATTCTGCCTCTATTTGATATCTTTCTCTTTCACCCATAAGAGTAAATTTAGTTGTTCCACTATCACTTTCATCATGTTCAAATGAACGAAGAAATGGATCACCAGAGGATAACAAATTCATACCTGATAGTTCTTTTTCTTGTTCATCTTCATTTTGAGGTGATTCTGAATATGAAGAGTTGCTTCTACATAATCCCCAATTGACTCTATCACTGTCATAGTTCCTTTGAGATGCCTTATTCTTTTGAGGTGCTTTCTTCTTTCCCATTGTTTCTATGTATCTCCTTCAAGTGATCAAGCTTCTTCCAAAGGACCTACTCTGATACCAATTGTTGGAAATAATACTGGGGGGGGTGAATCAGTATTATTAAATCAATAACTTTTTCATTTCCATAATCAAATTGGCATACACTACTTCAGTGAAGGGAACTTGCATGTACACGCAACTGTTCTTAAGGAAACCAACGTATATCTAGTTGTTAGGTCCCTATAATACTAGTGATAACCCCATTATTATTGTAGTTGTATCCCTTACTAATATTTTTGTGCCCCTATTGTCCCCATATTGTTATTAATGTGCCCCATAGAATCACTCTATTGTTATTTTTGTGCCTTTATATTATTATTGTTAGGTCGGCTGGGTTATATTCTGACTCCTTAGACTCCTATATATAGAAAGGAGGTTTTGTCATTTGAATCATAAAATAATCATTCATTTGTGTAATGTAAAGGAGGTTGCCCTGTCATGTGGAAAGAGTCAATTTTGCGGACAAAACCGACCTCCCTAGAAACCAAAGGTTTTCTAGTGACAAACAAGACAATCAAGCACTATCTTTCCCTAAATATGCATTTAAAATAAAAGCAACCAGGTGTTTAAGGCTTACCTCTAGTCCAACACTGTTTGCAGCAGCCAAGCCTCTTCGATCCAGATGAGCTCCTTCTCCTTGAAGCCTGCATTCACTAACAAGCAAACGATTACATAGCACCTGAATAACTCATATAATAAAACATATTCATAATAAAGACCAAGGAGTTTATGAAACAAATTATATATAACAACTTGTTGAGAAAAATGAACTTAATTGTATTAATTGGAAACAAAAGAAACCATTACAACCAGTGCCTTGGTGTTGTGCAGGTCCCTCCCAGGGTCCAGCAAGAGTTCTCCTTTACTTTGATCAGCTCACCCACTTCCAAATGAAGCTAAGAAAGGATTGGAATCTCTCCTCTCAAGCTCTAAAAGGGAGTCCTAATTTCAGCAGCATCTACCCTTAGGAATGTTCAGCTTTCAACCTCTCCTCCCTCTGGCCCAATGCCTGTATTTATAGTGCTTTGGAGGAAGTTAATCAGGTCCACCATGAATGGGATAAGCCCCTCTTTCAATGGGATAGCTCCCCTCTTGATGGGATAAGTTCCTCTTTCATTGGGATGCATGAACCATCTAGAGGCGCTCAATACACGTCAAACTATCTTCTAGAATGCTATAGAATTGACCACAAGTAAGTTTTTTGGAGTAAAACTTGTGCCTTTTGACCTTTACAGGAGTACACACCCACCCCTTTACAGACAGAGCGTACAAGTACGCAGGTATTATGAACAAGAGGTGCGTACACGTAGGTAAGGGTAAGAGAAACTACGTAACCAGAGTTATATTGACTTTAAGGACTTTTCTCTCTTTCTTGGAGTTTGACATGAGGAGCAGAGGTATAAGACTTGCCAAGGAGGACAGTATGACTATTGACGGAGCCATACTGACTGCAAATAGTCATGGTGACAAATTTTAGTGTAACATGCCCCCTCGAAGAGGCTGAATTCTAAGGCGTTGATCTATCTTTTCTATCTTTTTGTGAGCTAGTTTCATAGCATTTGGTATCAGAGCTTTGGATTCTAGGGTTTCGCTACTCCAAATAGGTCATCGTGGAATTTTCACTATAAATTTTTTTCTGTGATGTTTTAGAAGCGAAAAAGAAACCCCATTTGAGACAAAATCGCACTGAACCTTGGGTCCGAATTTTAGGGCTTGTTGCACTATATTTGTGGAGATATGATTTTAGGAAGTTGGTCTTTTTGCAGACTCCTGAATTACATTCCAAATAGGTGACCTAGGTAAAATTGTCATAGATTTCTCTCTAAGCATCGGATTGAAGTTTTGTAAGAAGGTATAGAAAGAGGATGGATTGTAGTTTCTTGTATATATTTTTCAGAGCCAAAAGTCGAAACAGGGACATGTGGCATGTCGTACAATTTCGCTCTACTGAACTAGTCTATAATTAGGTCACTGTGGGAGATTTGGCATAACTCTTCCTTGGAGAATCCAATTTGGATTAAATTAGTGGCATTGGAAAGAGGACACAGAGGGCTACTGCAGGTTGCAATTTCAGAACTGGATGATCTGAAATTACAGAGATACATCAGAGGCAATATCGAGCTCCTACAAAGTGAAAAAAGGTGTGTAGATTTTTTTAAATTTTTGCTTAAGCTTGGTTTGAAAAATTATTTTGAAGGAATTCAAAGGGCATAGTAGATAATTACTATCGGTAACTGATGCCCTGAGAAAAGAAAATTCAAACACCTAGTAAGCAACCTGAAAGGTCTAGCATGACTCATGAAGAAGAGGAAGAAATGCTACATGATATATCAAAATTACAAGACCAAGTGCAACAAAATCTAACAGAAGCTAAGATAAATGGCATGGAATCTAAGATAAAGGGCATGGAAGCTAAGATGGACGATTTGAAGATAGATTTGAAGACAGATTTGAAGAGAGACATGGAAAATTTGAAAACAGAATTGAAGACAGACATGGTAGATTTGAAGACAGATTTGACAAATTTTCTACAAGAAATATTTACGAATGGTGAAAGGGTAGTAAAGGAAACTCATGATGCGAACAAAATAAATGTTAATCATGATTTCATAGATTCTAATGTAGGATTGAAGACCCACCATATTCCAAAAACGATATGAGGAAGTTTGATGGCAAGGATCCCCCAACATGGATATTATAGATGGTGCAATTTTTCGATCTCAGTAATGTGCAAAACACACAAAAGATACGTATTGCAACTTTATATTTGGAAACAAATTAGTTTGTATGGTATCAATGGCTTTGCTCTCGTAAACAAATTATCACTTGGGCAATTTTTACGGAAGAATTGACAACACATTATGAGGATACAAAAAGCAACACTTTTTTTAGCCAATTGATAAGTCTCAAACAAAAGGGTTCAATAATGGAGCACATTGAGGAGTTCCAAAAATTGAACATAAGGGTAAAAAATATTCCAGAGGAGCATAGGATTGATGTGTTCATAGGGACTTTAAAATATAATATCCAACATGATGTTCACCTTTGGGAACCTGATTCATTAGAGAAGGCATTCAGGTTAGCAAGAAAAATGGAAAGCAAAATTATGGCAACCAGGAAGCATACCACTCACAACTATAAAGATGGAAGTGTTGTTGTCCCTAGTCTTCCACAACCTATAAGGTTGATACCACAACAAATGGAAGAAAAAAGAGAAAAAGGGCTTTGTTATAGTTGTGATGGCAAATACACTAAAGGTCATAAGTGTGCTAAGAAGAAATTATTCTACATAGATTGTGAAGAGGAAGAAGAAAAGGAGCAAGAAATGTCAAAAGAAGATGATATACTCCAAGAACAAAGCTTGGATAAAGAAGAAATGAATCCAACCATATCTTGTAATGCATTGGTGGGAATTACCACTCCTCAAACCATCAAGATAGAAGGACAAATCAAGAAGAAAAAGGTAATAGTGTTGATTGATTCAAGAAGTACCCACAATTTTATTCATTGTAAGGTAGCAAAAGAATTGAATTGCTTCCTATATCCAGCACTAGAGTGTCAAGTGATGGTTGCAAATGGAGGAACAATAAATTTCTCTGGAAAGTGCCATAATATAAGGCTATCCATGGGATAATATGTATTGACTAGCCCAATTCTTTTCATTCCAATAGGAGGTGCTGATGTTGTACTAGGATTCCAATGGCTACAATCCTTGGGTACAATAGATTTTAATTTTCAAGAACTTTTCATGAAATTTTCTATGGAAGGAAAGGAAGTTGAATTAAGGGGTATTGCAGGGAAACCGAGAAAGATAATAAGCTCTAACGGTATGACAAAGCTTCTAAAGAAGGAAAAAAGAGGTGTAATTGCACAATTATGTTCGCTAGATGTTTCCACATCAAAATCATCTATTTCTCCAGATCTCCAAAAAGTCTTGGACAATCATTCCAAGGTACTTGAGACTCCCAAAGGTCTCCCACCTATTTGTGATCATGATCATGCTATTCATTTGATTCCAGGAAGTGGTCCTCCAAACATCAGGCCATACAGATATCTCTATGCCCAAAAGAGTGAAATTGAATGTATGGTTGCAAAAATGCTAGACGCTGGTATAATTCAACCTAGTCAAAGTTCTTTCTCTGCTCCAGTAGTATTGGTGCACAAGAAGGATGGATCATGGCGGATGTGTTCGGATTATAGGGAGCTCAACAAGCTCACTATTAAAGATAAGTTTCCCATCCCTGTCATTGATGAATTACTGGATGAATTGCATGGATCAATTTACTTCACCAAGTTGGATCTTCGTTCAGGATATCATCAAATCAGAATGAAGTCTGAAGACATTCCGAAAACATCATTTAAAACTCATGAGGGTCATTATGAATTTTTGGTCATGCCTTTTGGCCTTACTAATGCACCTTCTACATTTCAAGGTTTGATGAATTCCATTTTCAAACCCTTCCTTAGAAAATTTATGTTAGTATTTTTTGATGATATACTAATCTACAACAAGTCTTGGAAGGATCATGTTGAACATGTTGACAGGGTGCTACAACTATTGGAGGAGAAACAATTATATGCAAAAAGATCCAAATTTTTATTTGGAGTACAAGAGGTGGAATATCTGGGTCAGATTGTATCTCATGAAGGAGTTAAGGTAGGCCCTAGCAAAATTAAAGCCATTAAGGAATGGAGAATCCCCATGTCCACAAAGCATCTGCGAGGATTTCTTGGGTTGACAAGGTATTATTGCAAGTTTGTTAAGAATTATGGGAGAATAGCAGCACCTCTAACAACATTATTGAAGAAAGATGCATTTTCATGGACTCCAAAAGCAACAAAGGCCTTCGAACATCTTAAAGAGGAAATGTGCCAAGCACCGGTCTTAGATACACCAGACTTAACAAAAACCTTTATTATGGAATGTGATGCTTCAGGAAATGGAATTTGTGCAGTTTTGATGCAAGATGAAAGACCCGTTGCTTTTGAAAGTCAACCAATCAAGGGAAAGTTTTTACACAAAGCTATTTATGAGAAGGAAATGTTGGCAATACTACATGCACTTAAGAAATGGTGAACCTAGCTAATGGGAAGACACTTCAAGGTAAAAACGGATCATGATAGCCTTAAATAATTTTTAGAACAAATATTATCCTCTGAAGAGCAAAAAAAGTGGGTCACAAAGATGTTGGGTTATGACTTTGAACTCATATACAAAAAAGGGAAGCAAAATGTGGTGGCAGATGCAATCTCAAGAAAGGATGAGGATGTGGAAGCATTGTTGTGCACCATTTCTATTATCCAACCAAATTGGATAAACGAAGCAAGGGAGGAATGGAAGAATGATGAAGAAGTGCGGGCACTTATTCAAAAGTTACAACAAGATTCCAGTACATCTAATACATTTAGGTGGCAAAATGATTCGTTATGGTACAAAGATCGCTTATACCTCTGTAATAATTCCCAACTCAAACAAAATATTCTTATGGAATTGCACACTTCTCCCTTAGGAGGGCACTCAGGATTTTTAAAAACTTACCACAGGGTTAAGAAGGAGTTTTTTTGGGATGGCCTTAAATTGGATATTCAAAAGTTTGTGGCGGAATGTTTGGTTTGACAAAAAAATAAAGTTGAAACAATTAAGACCTCAGGTCTATTACAACCTTTATCCATTCCAAGCCAATGTTGGGAGGAGGTTTCAATAGATTTTATCACAGGTTTACCCAAGTCCGAGGGAAAGAGTGTCATCATGGTGGTAGTTGACAGACTTACCAAGTATGCACACTTTTGTGCATTATCACATCCATTTAAAACCAATACAATTTCTATTGCATTTATGGGAACAATTCAAAAGCTACATGGAAACCCAAAGATTATTGTAAGTAACATAAATCCCATTTTTACTAGAAATTTTTGGACATAATTATTTTCTTGTCTCGGTACTCAGTTAGCTCATAGCTCATCTTATCATCCTTAATCTGATGGGAAAACTAAGATAGTAAACAAATGTTTGGAAGGATATCTTCATTGCTTTGTATCTGATAAACAGACACAATGGGTCAAATGGTTGCCTCTGGCTGAATGGTGGGATAACACTTCCTTCCATACAACAACAAAAATGACCCCATTTATAGCACTTTATGGATATCAGCCACCGTCCATCACATCGTATTTTAGAGAAAATTCTAAGGTTCAAGCAGTGGAACATCACATCGAGCATCAACAACAAGTCCTCCAACTCTTAAAGGATAACCTCGTGTTGGCACAGAATAGAATGAAACAACAGGCAGTTCAACATCGCAGCGAAAGAAGTTTTGATGTAGGTGATTGGGTATTCCTACAGCTACAACCATATAAACAAATGTCCCTCAAGCAAGCTAAGAAGGATAATAAGTTATCACCAAAGTATTATGGTCCGTACAAGGTGTTGCAAAAGATTGGTACTATGGCATACAAATTGGAGCTTCCTGCAGCTCCTCGAGTGCACCCAGTTTTCCATGTTTCATGTTTAAAGAAGGTTATTGGTGACAAGCTCCCAGTTCAAAAAATATTGCCAAAACTTGATGAGGAAGGAAAAATTATATTGGAACTGGAAGCAGTCATAGAAACAAGAACTCGAAAGCTATGAAATCGATCAATTTTAGATTATCTCATCAAGTGGAAGAACATATCCGTTGAAGATTCCACATGGGAGGATGAGAATTTTATACAGAAGCATCCAGAACTACTCAGGCATTGAGGACAACATATTTTTTAAGGAGAGGGGCATGTTAGGTCCCTATAATACTAGTGATTACCCCATTACCATTGTAGTTGTATCCCTTATTAATATTGTTGTGCCCCTATTGTCCCCATATTGTTATTATTGTGCCCCATAGAATCCCTCTATTGTTATTTTTGTGCCTTTATATTATTATTGTTAGGTCGGATGGGTTATATTGTGACCCCTTAGACTCCTATATATAGAAAGGAGGTTTTGTCATTTGAATCATCAAAGAATCATTCATTTGTGTAATGTAAAGGAGGTTTTCCCCCCGAAGAGGCTAAATTCTAAGGCGTTGATCTATCTTTTCTATCTTTTTGTGAGCTGGTTTCATAACACTAGTGAACTTAGGATTCAATTAATTCATCATATATTGATCTTTAATTTATGCATCAATTCTTTATTAAACATTAAATAGTAACCATGTGCAGTTAAAAATAGAATGAACCATTACACATAAGCAACACACATGAACACCAAGATTTAAGGTGGAAACCCAATGTGGGTAAAAACCACCTATTTTTGTCGTCTTTGTCTTCTTTTAATAATAATAGAATCTGTTTACAACATTGTACTAGTGTAGACTCATGCCAATATGCAGGCTTCTACCTACAGAAGGCTACAACGTTCTCTTATTCTCCAGCTTCTACTGGAACGGAGCTACAATCCCCTAACTCTTGTACTAGCCAATATGTTTACTAATACGTAGGGCCCAACCTACAGAAGGATACAACCTTCTCTCTTTCTCCAGGGACCTTGTTTCATAAATTTTCATACTGGATACTCCTAGAACACAACACTACAATATGAAAGGTCATGTTTCATCCAATTTTCATATTGGACCCATCAACAACATTGAAGCTCAAAATCAATCACAACTGTAATACAACCATCAGATACATCTGTATCCACCAATCACCGAAACTCACTCACAATCTCTGAATCAACCATAATGGAATCAATTAATCACTGACAACCTCTAAACTTTTTGAGACAATTGAATCAACCATTCATTCATACTTAATCATTTTCAACCAATCAACTAAAACAGATAGATCATTGCAAGCAGTACACAGATTTGAAACTGGATCACTACATCATCATTCAAAATCAGCTATAACCTTAAAATCATGCTTCAGAGTGTATACGCTACTTGGCTGAATCCGACCTGTGTGTATACACTGCTTCCTTGAAGCAAACTAGCGTATATATATGCAAATACTATGTTGCACTTCCATACTTCAGACATAACCAGATTATCACACATAAAGGATAAAACATGTGTTAGTGATCAGATCTATCCCATCCATTATCAGATCTCATGATGATAAGTCATTATGATCCTAATCCATCATTATATTTCATCCATCAACACTGAAGAAAATCACAATCAATCAATCTGAATATACAGAATACTGTCACCAGAAAACAGTCACCAAAACACAAAGCAGAACCTAGAACTCTGCAACAACAAACAGAAACAACTGAAACTTTAACCATCATGCTTTATAAGGTATACACTACTTCCATGAGTCGAACCAGTGTGTATACACCCTTTTACCAAAGGTAACCAGCATACAGATTTGCAAATTCCATTTTATGATGTATACGCTACTTGGATATGATGAACCAGTGTGTATACACTCTTTTACCAAAGCAAACCTGCGTACGGATCTGTAAATGATAACTTAAAGCATCACAACTATTCCAGACTTCATTCATACCCAGATCATCACATTTACAGAATAAAACATGCGTCAGTATTCAGACCTAGACTGATCAGGATCAAACCACATAATGATAATGCATTTAAGTATTTATGATCCTGTTCCATCAACCTTCATCAACCACATAGGTGCATCCTTTGTTCAGATCAGAAACCTATAACCTGCATACTTGATCTCACACTTCATCAGATATTCAATGCTTGCACCCACACTTGGCCTAATGATCTCCTCCTCGTTTTATAGTTTTAGGCCTTTCTCAATACCATGGACCAAAACCACTTAGGACCAATACCTTGGATCAAAAACCTCAAACAAATACCATGGACCAAATACCTTGAGTCAAATACCTTGGACCAAAAAATACTTTGGATCCAAAGACTTTTTTTCCCAAGATATACATGCTTTTCGTTCTGTGAAAATGCATGTGTACATATATGCTCCTTTTGTTCAGTGAACCTGCGTGTATCCATAGCTTGGTTAAGGTGAACCTGCGTATACCTCTATTTCTTCATTATTTGTAGTCTGATCTATAATTCTTTGTTGTTGACATGCTGTACTATGGTTTGTCATTTGTGTGAGTTGCCATTGTACATTACTTCTGAACTGATTCCTTTGAACTACCCTGCATTCTGTCACATCTGCTAACACCACTGCCATGCATTCTGTCACACTTGATATCTCTTCTGTAGATTCATCTAGTTACCATATACAAATGAGTTTTTCTACTACAAGTGGGTTTCCATCAAGTACAACACATGCATCATAATACCAACAATCTCCCCCTTTGGACTTGATGGCAACCATGTCGGTATTGATTACTGCAAGCTGTAGAAACTGTTAGAGATAAAAAGCAACACCAAAATACTATCCCCCTTTGACATCAAGGGCAAAGGGCGGACCAAGATATTTTCCTCCTTTGACACAAATTATGTTGTCCATGCTCCCTTCGAGTATATTCTGAATTCTGTGATCTAGCTCCCCTTTTTATATGCTGAGATGCACTGAAGAACCATTCATGCTCCCCCTGAGCACATGCAGAGTCTGCAAAAATATTCTCCAAAAGAATAACGTGACTCTATAACTCAACTATGTGAGTATGACCTTCCTATTACCAATGACTCATACATACATCAATCTCCCAACCAAGTGGAGATATACCAAGTTTGACTCATCCTCCCAACCAAGTGGGGATATACCAATTTATACATGACTGAAATATAGAAATTATTACATCATCCTTCCCATGCATAGTCAGGGTACAAATTATATCATATGACCAAAAGGACTCATCAAAAAGACTAGAACAGATAGAGACAAATTATTACATCATGAGTATTTAAATATGATATTTATAACAGAGACCAAATATATAACAATACCATGATAGTCATCAGCAACTATCATACACCATGTATGATCTATGTCATAAGCATCTGTCAACAACATTCAGACCAGAAACTTGTATATGTCCATCATTAGTTCCCAAGATATGATAGTGTAAGTTTCATTAACCTGTGACAAAGTATGTATGTATATCAACTCATCCTCTTGATCTCATCAAGATCAAATTGCTTTGTTTCCTTAGTAGAAAGAGCCTAATCATAACCTTCCATGAATAAACTAAGAATATGTCATATCTCCAAGTAGTAACACAAAATTATTCACATCATATCATATGCATGTGAAAACACCATAGTCATCATCTTATGACCATAACATCATCATCAGGAACTGCTTGATCTTTCCACAGGAGCCTTCAATATATCAACCATGTATCATCACTTGGGAACATCCCAAATCTGATAAGAATCAACCATGATAATCAGCATATGCGAGTATCAAGAACTCATCATCATAAAGTAAGAAGTAATCATCATTATGTGACTAAACAAGCCATGTCTCTGAATATCCATGTCTTCAATTAGATATGCCTGCAATAACACCATTTTCTTTGGCAAACCAAAAATATTTATCAATATTCAAGTAATCATCCATGTATCCAGCATATTGTATATCCAATTAGCAAACCATGAGCTCATAAGCTTTCTTGATACCATCAACAACAATAATCCTCAACCATGTGAGAGCCAAGAACTATAGGAATCCTGCATCATATGAACTGTATGCATCTTTGAAGGTAGGATGATAGCAGTATAAAAGAAATGAGTGACTCATCTTCAACTAATGAAGTTATATAGTCAAGATTTGTACTTCTCCTTGACCTTATGAAGATCACCATATATGTATTGTATGCATCATCAAACATATCATCCATAATCATCCATAAGTTTGATTTGAATAACAACTATGTAACCCCAAGCAATATATAAGTATCATCTGAGACTTCATCATAGGTGCAACATAGTATGATGTATCATTAAAACACTCTAGCCATATAAGCATCATCACTATTGATAGGAATCAACAGGTACCAAAGACTTCTAAACATAATGCCAACAATGCAATATTAGAAGCATAGCATATTCTCTCCCTGGACTTGTGCCACCTGTTCACTTTCAGATCTGATCATTGCATATATCAGTAAGAAGTAACATGGCATCCTCATCAAATATACATCAAGTCATCAACAAATTATGAGGATCAAAAGCACTTCTAAAACAACATCCACCGCCTGTAGTCATCAATCATCAAGACAAAAAGGATAATTGATAGTTGTCTAAATCATATCATATCATTTTTCTGAGTCTATCCCACTACTTTTCTTCAAACCAACATATACGCGACTATGCAGCTTCGAACTCACGTATATACGCGACTTGTCTTCACGAAACTTGCGTATGAGATTTAGGACATTGAAGTTTCATACTTGCTGCTCCCCCTGAGTTTGTTATGTCTGTACACTATGTTATGCCACATATTTCTAACTGTATTTCCTTCTTCTTCCATATCTTCAAGTGTGGTGATGTTTTCTCCTTTTGGTATGGTGCCTGAACTTTGCTCCTGCATTCCTTTGCTATATGTCCAAATTTGTTACAAGAATAACATCTTACATGTTTCATATTCCTTCTATAGCAGTCAATGGCTTTGTGACCAAACATATTGCAAGAAAAAAATTATCCATTAAAGTACTTGGAAGCTGATGATCTTTCTGTGTGATGGTCTTGAACCATTTTACTTCTGCATCTTGCTGCAACATGTCCAAAATTATGACATATAAAATATTGAACATTATTCATTTGATGAAATTACAGATTTTCACTTCCATAGTTAGGAGTAAAAGATTTTCTTTGAAGAATTCCTTTCCTTGGTTGTTGATGGGGTTGACCTCTCATCTCCCTGTTGGGCATTTCATATTTTGTATTGGAGTTCCTTGCCTCACCTTGTGAGCTAGATTCACTTTCAACAGATTCATGGAAACCAAGACCAGTTTTGATGGCACGAGACATTTGACTACTAATAATATCATCCAAAATCTTAGTACTATCTTGAAATCGTAATAGTTTATCCTTTTCTTCTAATTTACCTTTTAGCATATTTACCTCAACCTGACATTGCTCTTCCTTTTTAAGATACTGCTTCTTCATGGTTTCTTCAGCTTTTTTTCCTTCTTCTACTTGTGTCCTGAATTCAATAACTTCGTTTTCTTGTTCTTCAAGAGCTTGGAGTAGTTCTTCATTCTGCTTATTTGATTTTTCAATATCTTGTTTTAGAAAGAGGATCTTAGCTTCAAGACATTCATAATAACTGGATCGATCTTTACGTTTCTTGATTGTTGTGCTCCTTTTATTTACTTCATTTCTTAATGATTTCACTTCATCCTACAGCTTTTAACATTGATCTTCTTTTTCCTTGTACTACTTCCTTACTCTGTTTCCTTCCTCTAGTTGAGCTTTTAGTCTGGTAGCTTCTTCTTTGAAGGCACATTCCCATTTGTTCAATAGATCTTGTTTATCTCTAATTTTGCCTGTGAGTCTTCTAAATTCTGCCTCTATTTGATATCTTTCTCTTTCACCCATAAGAGTAAATTTAGTTGTTTCACCGTCACTTTCATCATCTTCAAATGAACGAAGAAATGGATCACCAGAGGATAACAAATTCATACCTGATAGTTCTTTTTCTTGTTCATCTTCATTTTGAGGTGATTCTGAATCTGAAGAGTTGCTTCTACATAATCCCAAATCCACTCTCTCATTGTCATAGTTCCTTTGAGTCTTCTTTTGAGGTGCTTTCTTCTTTCCCATTATTTATATGGATCTCCTTAAAGCGATCAAAATTCTTCCAAAGGACCTACTTTGATACCAATTGTTGGAAATAATACTTAGAGGGGGCGGGGGGTGAATCAGTATTATAAAATCAATAACTTTTTCATTTCCATAATCAGATTTGCATATGCTACTTCAGTGAAGGGAACCTGCGTGTCCACGCAATTGTTCTTAAGGCAACCAGCCTATATCTAGTGAACTTATGATTCAGTGAATTCATCATATATTGATCTTTAATCTGTGCATCAGTTCTTTATTAAACATTAAATAGTGACCATGTGCAGTAAAAAATATAATGAACCATTACATATAAGTAACACACATGAACACCAAGATTTAAGGTGGAAACCCAATGTGGGTAAAACCCACCTACTGATGTCGTCTCTGTCTTCTTTTAATAATAAGAAAATCTATTTACAACATTGTACTGGTGCAGACAATTACCAGTACGCAGGCTTCTACTTGCAAAAGGCTACAACCTTCTTGTGTTCTCCAGCTTCTACTAGAAGGGAGCTACAACTCCCTAGCTCTTATACTAGCCAATATATTTACTAGTACATAGGCGTCGACCTACAGAAGGATACAACCTTCTCTCTTTCTCCGGGGACCTCGTTTCATAAATTTTCATACTGGATACTCCTGGAACACAACACTACAACCTGAAAGGATGCATTTCATCCAATTTTCATACTGGGCCCATCAACAACATTGAAGCTCAAAATCAATCACAACTGCAATACAACCATCAGTTACATCTGTATCCATGAGTCACTGAAACTCACTCACAATCTCTGAATCAACCATAACGGAATCAATTAATCATTGAAAACCTCTGAACCTTTGACATAACTAAATCAACCATTCATTCACACTTAATCATTTTCAACCAATCAACTAAAACAGATAGATCACTGCAACCAATACATAGATTTGAAACCAGATCACTACATCATCATTCAAAATCAGCTATAACCTTAAAACAATGCTTCAGAGTGTATATGCTACTTGGCTGAATCCAACCTGCATGTATATGTTGCTTCCTTGAAGAAAACCAACGTATAGATATGAAAATACTATGTTGCACTTCCAGACTTCAAACATAACCAGATTATCACACATAAAGGATAAAATATGTGTTAGTGATCAGATCTAGCCATCCATTATCAGATCTCAAAATTATAAGTAATTATGATCCTAATCCATCATTAGGTTTCATCCATCAACACTGAAGCAAATCACAATCAATCAATCTGAATATATAGAATACTGTCACCAGAAAATAGTCACTAGAACACAAAGCAGAACCCAGAACTCTGCAACAACAAACAAAAACAACTGAAACTTTAACCATCATACTTCATAAGGTATATGCTACTTCCATGAGTCGAACTAGTGTGTATACGCCCTTTTACCAAAGGTAACCAACGTACAGATCTACAAATTCCATTTTATGATATATACACTACTTGGATATGCTGAACCAACGTGTATACGCTCTTTTACCAAAGCAAACCTGCGTACAAATCTGTAAATTCTAACTTAAAGCATTACAACTATTCCAGACTTCATTCATATCGAGATCATCACATTTACATAATAAAAGATGCGTCAATATTCAGATCTAGACTGTTCAGGATCAAACCACATAATGATAATGCATTTAAGTCTTTATGATCCTAGTCCATCAACCTTCATCAGCCACATAGGTACATCCTTAGTTTAGATCAGAAACCCATAACCTGCATACTTGATCTCACACTTCAATAGATATTCAATGCTTGCACCCACACTTGGTCTAATGATATTCTCCTCCTTTTATAGTTTTAGGCCTTTCTCAATACCATGTACCAAAACCACTTAGGACCAATACCTTGGACAAAAAACCTCGGACCAATACCACAGACCAAATACCTTAAGTCAAATACCTTGGATCAAAAAATACTTTGGACCCAAAAACTTGTTTTCCCAAGATATACACGCTTTTCCTTTTGTGAAAGCGCGTGTGTATGTATATGGTCCTTTTGTTTAGTGAACCTGCAGGTATATGCATCTTGGTCAAAGTGAACCTACGTATACCTCTCTTTGTTCATTATTTGTAGTTTGATTTGTAATTCTTTGTTGTTGACATGCTGTACTATGGCCTGTCATCTAGGTGAGTTGCCATTGTACATTACTTCTGAACTGATTCCTTTGAACTGCCCTGCATTCTGTCACATCTGTTAACAAAACTGCCATGCATTTTTTCACATCTTTAGATTCATCTAGTTACCATATACAAGTGAGTTGTTCTGCTACAAGTGGGTCGCCATCAAGTACAACACATGCATCCTAATGAAAACACATTTGGGTTAGTTTTGCAACCAAATTCTTGGGGTAATAACTTGGTTATATGATCTTCATTTGGTGTGTATGATACCTCATTGGAAATATAACTCTGAGTACTACAATATTTTCAGCAAGAAGGTTTGGTCCTAGGGTAGATGTAAAAAAAACTGCGTTTAGGTATTCAAAATAGATTTGCATGCTCACAACCCAAAAAAACTCCTAAAACTAGTAAATTGTGTTTTAAACAAGGAAAATGATGAAACTGACTAGAGGTTCTGGTGGAATAGGAAATGGACCACCAGTATCCACTTGGATCATTTCTGCCCCCTTAGGAAGTAATGGTTCCCATTGCATGTAGAGCCTCTATGAGGTGAGCTAAGTTTTGTTGACTGTGGTCCCTAGTGAGCCACTTTACCTCGTGAAGGAGATGACCAACTTTGATAGATCAATATAGTTGGATCATCTATTGGTGAGTGTTCTTGATCCTTGTTTCCATGATCCTATTAGTTGTGCCTTGTTTTATGCAACTTGGGTTGATCACTGTTGGTGCCAACTGCTAACCGTATCTGATGTGTCCAACAATGGGGGAAAGTATGACCACATTTGGTCCACATTGAATACTTGGTGTAGGCCAAGGAATGGTTGAATGCTCAACTTGAAATAATTTTATCTTATCACCTTAGTGATGGTGTAAGTCCCATATTAGAGAGGGAAAAGCTTGTGGTAGACCCAATGAGACACTCCTTCTGCAAATGTAACCAAACTTTGTCGTCCAACTGAAACTTGTATGGCATCAGATGCTAGTTGTGACGTTGTTTGTACTTGGGATTTTCACTATCCAATATGTCATGGATGAGCTTGAGAATGTGCTAAATGCACTCAATGGAGCTCTTTTCTCTGTCTTCTTCGGAAAGGACATAAGTTCCATATTCCTGAGTAGTTGCAAGTGGTATGACACCATCAATGGGACATAGTGGCTAGAATCCTAGTCCCACTTGAAAGGGGCTACGACTAGTTGAGTTGTGGGGAGATTTGTTGTAGTTGTGCTAGACATAGGGGATGATTTTGTCCCATGTACATGGATGCTTCAAGTTGTACATGCATAGGATGTGTACAATCATACTATTGATGACTTCTATCTAGCCATCAGTTTGGGGGTGGAAAGTAGTGGAATTATTGAGCTTGGTATCTAACAACAACTAGAGGCATGACCAAAAGGAACTTAGGAACCTCTTGTCCTGATCTAAGATAATGGATTGTGGGATCCCAAAGTGTACCCATGCTCATTCAAAGAAAATTTTGGGAGTGACTTCTGTTGTGATACTCTTCTTGCAGGTTGCCAGAATGGCCATCTTGAAGAATCTGTTGATGACCACGAGAACACAGTCATTGAAATTGTTGGTAGAAGGAAGGCCCCACAAGTAGTCGATCAAGATGGATTGCCAGGACCAACTAGGAGTACGAAGAGGAGTATGCAGACCTTGCTTCTTGATTGTAGGTTTGGAAATGGCACAGGAATTATAGGATCTAATGTAGTTCCCAACATCCCATCGAAGGTTTTTCCAATAAAATACTTCTGTAACACTATCGTTGTCTTTTACACTCAAAAATTTCCAGTGAATCAACTATAATGCACCTCCAAAATCATCTTGGAACTCTCATTTGAAGGAACATAGGTATCCTAGGTGGCATAATAACATGTCCTTGAGGTGAAAGTATGGAAATTACTGACCTTCTAGGAGCATCTGATATGTGGTGTCAAATTCTGGATCACTCTTGTAAAGTTGTGGCTATTCCAAAGTGTCGTGTCCATAAGAGTCAAGCACAGTGGTCATCGCCATGACCAGTAGTCGCCTGAGTTAGTATGCACCATTATTAGTGCTTCCCTTCTTGTACTTAATATCCAGATGGAATTGTTGGAGGTATGTGGACTATTTATAATGGAAAATTTTCTACGACTTTCCTTGTGTCTATATGAACTCTAGGGGCCATTGATCTACACGGATGACCGTTTCCTTCCCTAGAATATAATGCTTCCACTTTTGGCAAGCCTGCAAAATGAAATACATCTCTTTGTCATAGGTAGGATACTTTCAGACTATGTATGAAAGTGTCTCACTTTGATATGCCACTAGATTCCCTTGCTGAGTAAGAACTGCACCAATAGCATAATCGAAGGCATTTCTCTCAATCTCAAATGGTTGTTGCATGTATGGTAATGTGAGCACCATTGCAAATCAGAGGCGATGCTTCAACTCACAAAATGCCTTTTTTTAGGATTCAGACCAAAATAAATTGTCCTTTGCTTCTCCCTTGGTCACTTAACTCAAGATTCAAGTGATACGAGAGAAACCCAATGCAAACCCACAATAAAAGTTGGAAAGACCCAGAAAGCTACAAAGTTTTGTAAGAGGGGATGGGGCTAGCCAGTCCTGAATAACTTGTATCTTGGCTGGGTCCACATGCACACCCCGCTCATCGATGATGCACCCCAGATATTGAACTTGGGTCATGCCAAAATTGTATTTCTCCAAATTGTCACACAATTTGTGTTGTCTTGGGGTTTGGAGGACCCATCAAATATGGTGTAGGTGCTCTTCCCAAATCTGGCTAAAGATTAGTATGTAATCTAAATACATTACCATGAACGAGTTGGTGAAGGGTTGCAAGATGCTTTCCATCAACATCATCAAGGTTGTGGGGGCATTTGTCAACCTGAAATGCATGACCAGGCATCTGAAAAGGTCCTCCTTGGATTTGAAGGTAGTCTTCCACACGTCAGAGGGTTCAATATGAGCTCATCTAGAAGGTCATCAATATGTGGGATTGGATACCTATTCCATACAATGAGATTATTCAACACGTGATAGTCAATACAGAGCCTCTAGGTCTCATCCTTCTTCTGTAACAACATGATCGAGCTCCCACATGGTGATGAACCTGATGTAATGTGACCTTTTCGTAATAAATCATGAATCTTCCTCTTGATTTCATCGTTCTCCTGAACCAAGTACTGGTAGATCAGTCCATTGGGTAGTGGGACGCCCATGGTTAGATCGGTGAAGTTCTTGAGGTGACATTGCAAGGGTACCCCTGTGGGTGAGGTGAAGATGTCCTTGTACTCCTGCATGACCCTATCATCTTGTTGTTGCCATGTAGAGGAGCCTTGATCGCAGGTCATGGATGTGGCCATAATCTTCTTCTTGCCCTAAGGGAAAATCATAAGGAAGATAAATTTCCTGGTCTGGGAAATGATCTTACTTCATTGCTTCATAGAGATCAAAGAGATGGTGGTAGGTAGTACTACCTCTAGTATCCTATACTATCTATTGCCGAAAGTAATAGTCACAATGTGAGGCCTAGACTCATACACCGTATTATGCTTCCACAATTATGGTTGGCACAAACTTCAAGAGGAACAACATCACATAGTACCTCATCTATGAAGGGCTTGATGCTACAAGGAAGGTGACACTATTAGTTGATGTGAATATCTCATCCTTGATGAAGCCATGTGATGGTGTATGGCTACAAGTGTGGTGTGGTCGATATGTCCAACTGCTCCATGACTACTGCTGACAATAAACTATAGCAAAGAAACCTTTATCGACATATATGATTGGAAGAGACACTCCGCCACCTTCGAGACTTCGGGCTCAATCTATTGGACCTTGGAAGTGGTAATGATGGCATTGAGCTCCACAACAACAATATGCTTCCCTTTTTCATTAACCTTGTCAGGTATTGAATCAGATTCGAAACATGCATTTGACTTTGAAGCCTTCAGCGCAGCCACTAGTGACTACTTGGGCAGACACTCACTTTTGTTGTGAGTGGGGCTCTTATGGAACTCACACAATTTTCATGTGTCCTTCTTTGAATTAGTGGTGTTGTTATTTTCTTACAGCTTCGACGAGTTGTCCTATGTCACCCTACCCTAGCTTTGTCCTTTGTTCTGCAATCTAGGGGTTCCTTTCCCTTGATTTGGATTCACAAATCCAAAATATCGTTTCTTCTGTTTAAATTTCTACTCAATCTTGATAGCGTATTGATAAGCGATGCCAAGCGAGGAGATGTCGAGGAACTCGATTTCATTCTAGGTGTAATTTTGCATGGAATCGTAATACTTGAGTACAATATGTCACTCATAATGATTGATACCCAACTTCATGCAAATGGTATGAAAAATATTTGTGAACTTTGGCACATCTTGGTCCCTTCGCTACTGCAAGGTGGTCCAGTTTATTTTTTTATCTTCATAGCTTCCAACAAGGCAATACTACTCCTTGATGACATCTCAGAAGGAATTCCAAGTGGGTGCAACTTAAAAAAGTGAGGGTTCCCCTTCATCTTTCTTCTCATAGTAGGTTTCCCAACAATCCTTAACGTGGGGGGAAACTTTCAAGAGTGTAAAAGTAATCTTTTCCTTATTGTAAAAATCACGAGCCAAAAAATCCTTCTATCATATTTAACCATTTGTCTAGGAAATTTGTGTCTATCTGGCACTCAAATATGGGGATGTCAAATTTTACTTGTAAATTAAAGGGAGTGATCTCTCTAGAGTGGCTGCTAGATGAAGATGCGTCGCATGTGTGTAGTCGACAAAGGATCTAGGGAAGGTTTTCCATCATCATGTTCATTTATTTCTCGAGGTCTTCTTTGAGAAACATTTTGAAAGGATTTTCTCCTCCATCATATTCTTTCTTCTTTCGCCATGGGAGGTCGTCAACGTTTGTGAGGTTGGTCATCCAAAGGTTGAACCAGTTTGAGCCTAAGCTCATTATACCCCGACCTTGTTAGGGACATGCGAAGTAAAAATGGAAAAAGATGAGACTGGTCTGATACCAATGATCCAAAATTATGTAGGAACACAACATAATACAAATATAAATGTAAACACAAATGTGTAGTAGAAATAAATTCTCATTTTCTTACTATCGAAGAACTGAAATATTCCTACATACATAATGCAAATAAACTAGCTCAGTCGATGGTATCTTATCTCTAAGAAGAGATGTAGCAGCTACATGCCTCTGAAATGTGTTACAATGAGGCTCAAGGGCCTTTTTATTATTAAACATGAAATGGAAAACCTAAACAACCAAAAACCTAACCCTAGGAGATGGAACGCTAAGAATATGTGGGCCCTGTTAGGGCTAGTTGGGAAACCAACTTCTCGGGGTCGTAACTTAGTCATATTTTCTTAATTTAGCGTATACAATACCTTGTTAGAAATATATCCCAGAGAATTATAACACTTGAATCCTCTTGCAGACCACAGAAAATGTCGTTTAGGGGGTTAAAACAACTCCGGAAGTTCAAGACCCAAAAAAGTACTAAAAATAGTAAATTGTGCTATAAACAAGGAAACTAATGAAACCAACTGGAGGTCAAGGTGTAATAGGTGGGTGGCCATTGATATCCACCTGGATCACTATTATTTCTACTTAAGTGGTATTTATGCATTAGAAAGTCTCTCCAGTATGGGCTTTCATTTTTGGATGAGCTTGGAATTCTTGCACCAAGAGGAATTTCTTATAAGATTGTATAGGGCAGGGAATTTTACTACCCTTAGGGAATCCAAAAACATGGTGACCCAAGAATCGACATGATCATCTGACTTATTCTTTTTATTATCCTACTCATTCTTTTTAAGAAAAATGGAAAAAGGTAGGTCAAGAGTAAATTTCTATTTCACATCAATCTAATGCCTTAAAACAATGCATCATGTAACAGTGTTAGATCTATTATTAGTAGATTATTGTTCAATTTTATGAAAGTAAATTCAATAAGGATGAAATATGTAATAGCCCTGGTGAAAATTCCATGTAATAAAAGTTAATAAAGACAAAACAATAACCACAGTTATGAGACACTTATTCCAAGCTAAATGTTGGAAAAAACATCCTAGTGTGGGTGTTCATTTCAGATATTATGGCTAAGGAAATTTGAAAAGACAAAGGCAAAGGTTTTGGAAAGGAAAAATTGCAATTTTGGCGATTTATTTATGAAAATAAAAAAGGAAAAAGGCAAGTCAAGACGAAATTGCTATTTCACCTCAATCTAATGCCTTAAAACAATGCGTTATGTAATAATCTTAGATTTATTATTAGTATCTTACTTTTCAATTTTATGAATGTGACTTCAACAAGGATGAAATATGTAACAATGTTGGTGAAAAATCCATGTAATAAAAGTTAATAAAGATAAAATGATAACCATGGTTATGGGACACTTAATCCCAACTAAATGTTGGAAAGAACATCATAGTGTGGGTGTTCATTTTGGTTGTCATGGCTAAGGAAATTGGCAAAGGAAATGGAAAAGGTTTTGGAAAGGAAAAATGGAATTTTTATCAATTTATTTATAAAAATAATGGAAATTAGGAGAAGAGGAAGGTGAAAGGTCACAAGTCGCATGTGAGGAACAAAATGAAGGAAAATAATGAAAGTGAAGAAAATAGAGGCCACATTAATAAAAAGGCTTCTGAGTATCAATTAATGGCTTTTGGTTAGTTAAGTTTTGGAGTTATCTTTCTATTTTCTCTCTCTCACACTCTTGGACACTTAGAGTTTCCTTGGAGCACCTCAACATTAGATTAAGAAAGGAAAAGAAGGAAAATAGGATGCAAAGATCAAGTAAGAAATAGAAGGATCAAGGAACTACAACGAGTTTACTTGTAAGTATCGATTTACATGTGTGATTTTCTTACTAGATTTGGCATGCATGGTTATGAATGTGTGTTCTTGGTTCTCTTGTTGTTATGGGCATGGGTTTTTCTAGGTGTGACAATATTTCTACCTAGCCATGCAATTTTTCGTATTTCCATAGTGAGATGGGGTTCTGATGTTTTGGTTGAGTTGGATTACCAGAGGGATTCGATGCTAAGTGAGATGGATCTTTGAGTGAAAGAACACATGGCCTAGTGATCCCTGAAATGAATTGTAGATTGCGGTAAAGCCACTGGACTAGTGACCCCTGAACCATACTTTGGGTTGAGATAAAGTGAGGTATTTTGTGCCTTAGTGGGCCTAGCAATCCTCGATTGGTGAATGGAAGGAAATATGATAAAAAATAAATGTGGATTCCCTTGATCAGACCTAGGAATTCTTGCTGGTGAATATTAAGATATACGGTAAAGCGTAGAGGGTGGTTTCTCGCTTATGGCCTAGTGATACCTAGATTGGACTGTGTATTGTGATAATGCATAGAGACTTGGTGAGAGGAAAATTCCTCACGATGTAGGTGGAGAAATGCGGTGGCATCCATGATTGTTTATGACCTAGTGATTCGGTGAGGATTATGGTAAATATTGATTCTATTGATGATGGTGAGGTGGATTAACCTTGAGAGGCCTTGGTTTGTTCTTTTGGTTTGAGTTTCACACTCATTCTTAGAATATAGCATGTGTGTGATTCTCTGAAGAGAGACTTGACTACCTGAATCTATAGTTCGGTGGAAAATTGTAGTCCCATATTGGTTTGGATTTTGCATTCAGTAATAAGAGTTCCTTTCCTTGGTATTTTATAAGAATATGTAATGGTTCATATGTCGCATTTATGGTTGTTGTATCCTCATTATTTATTTTGTTTATATGTTGGTTATGAATATGTTTCATGACAGTGAAAATGTAAGGTTATAATCATGTTTTGATTTGTAAATGATTGAGCAATGAATCTATGACCTAATATATCATAATGCAGATAATGTGATAAAGAACCAATGCTTTGTAGATATTATGAGATAAGCATAAGACCCCCATGCTCAAATCAATTGTTTAAACCTATAGAATGAATGTTTGATGAAATCCCTATCATGGCTAGTAGGGGTCCAGTCAAGTATTTGTTTAAGAAGTTGTATTGGAATCATTGTCTCTATGTTTCTTTTCATTTATATATATTCCATAAAGTTCTGGGAAGTCACTAGGTCGTAGCCTTAAATATTGCATTTGTTGGCATAGAACTGAAAGAAAAAGGCTATAGTCATACTCAGGTAGGCTCATGGGAGTGAATGGGTCCCTCAGTTGCTTGGAGGGCTTGGAAAGGGAGCGATTGGGGCTCTATGTCCTTGAACTGTTGATTTTCCTCAGGGATTGGTCACCTAGAAAGGTGAGGTAGCTCCTTGAGGTTCTGTAGGATGTGTGGATGGTTAGTTTGGTTTTGTTTTGTTGGTTCCATTTCCTTCAGTTGACCTAGGAGGTTGAATCAGATCATAGTAGCCTCTCCTCACATGTTTACCACAGTTGGTCGGTTACATGGGTAGATGTGGGAGGAGGGTGTTACAAAGTGGTATCAGAGCATGGTTCACCCCTTGGACTGGATTGGAGGTGTATTTATCATGAATTCACATTGGCTGCATATGAGTTCTCATGTGTGTGGTCTATGTACTGGTTGTGTATGCATGGTGTTGGTTATGGTTGCAATGGTATTTCCATGTGAAAATTTTAATGGTGTTGTTGTTAGACGAGTTTATCATAAGTTTATCTCAGTTATGCACTGGATATACATGTCGATGTTTGTATGTACTGAGTATGTGTGTGTGTCATACATATGTTGTTATGCATATAATGATATGGTTATAGTTTCCATGCATGAGGTCATGATGTGTGGTGGGTATGGTCATGCATTGATGCCTGGATAATGGTTGAGATGATGATTAAATTTGTTATGATTATTTTTACATATGTATTTTTCTAATTTAGTCGGTCTTGTAGATGAGATATCCTCCATGAGTTATAATAAGGTACGTTGGTTTGTTTATGATTTGATTTAACTAACATAGTGTACCTTGCAAGAAGAGATCAAGATGACTAGCAACAGGGTAGACTACAAATATTCTCCATATGAATCATATCAGAAATGTGGTGTTGGACACTCTTTTGTATTAGTAGATACATTTAGAAGTTTGAAGGAAGAAATAAGTTGTTGTAAAGTAGATAATGACATAATCATGCAGGCACATGAGAAATAAGCAGAAGTCGATGCAATAATTCTTCTGAGTTTGTCAGAATTGCAGAGACAAGGACCACTTTGGATCAACTACGGACAGGAGAATGGGACTAATGGGGCATATGGAAGTAGGTATCATGGTGGTCACAAGTCAGATAGAGACGACATAATCGAAGATGATGGAAAAAGGTACTATTTTAGTTCTGGTTTTGATATGCACTATGATCATCATCGGTATCACCCTTATAAGAGGAGTGATAGGGGATGCTTTCTAGATGAGTTTAATAAATTTAAGCCACCTACTTTTGATGAAGATTTGAAGAAGCCAGAGGATTCTGAGGCTTGAATACTTGGCATGAATAATTTCTTTGAACTACATAAGTATACAAAGAATATGAAGGCAAAAATAGGTATCTTCAGCCTAAAAGGGAAAGTGAATATCTCGTGAGAATATGTAAAATGGTTCAGATAAATTAGGACTAAGGAGTTGAGTTGGCATGAATTCAAGAGATTCCTGAAAAATAAGCACTTCTCAAAAAGTTAATACGACAATAAATCCAAGGAATTCTATGAGCTAAAAATGGGATCGATGACAGATGAGGAGTATATGACTAATTTCTTTAAGCTATTTGAATGTGCCACATTTAAGGATGAAAAGGCTAAAGTTCAGAAATTTTTGAGTGGATTTCCATTATCATTTAGAGATCAAATTGAGTATGATGAGCCTTGATCACTTGGAGAAGTTATTGGGAAACTAAATCATTTCTATGAATAGTCAAAGCGTAGGAAAAATACTCAGCAACGATGGAAAAGGAAAGATAAAAGTAAAAATAAATGACATCCGAAAACAAAAAGGCCTCAAAATGTAGAAGAAAAAGAGAACGTTGCACCACATAAGAATTCCAATGCATCTAGATAGGGACATGGGACACAACAGTAGAATATAGGTGATAGTATAGGATGGTTGGAGTGTTGGACATGTAGTACAGAGAATCTTAAGAGGGATTGTCTGTAGAATCAGGGTGGTTGGCCTCATATCTATAATGCACAAGAGGCGAAGACTATTGGGGATGTTATGTAGATAATTCCTCATATATATGCAACACTGGATAATAACCAAGATGAATATCAAGCATCTATCATTGAGATGGACGGTAAGCTTTGTAATCAATTTGTTTCTATTTTGATTGACCCTGGATCAAATTACAATTATGTTAATTGTGACTTGGTGGATATGTGTGGATTTAATAAAGAAGTGAATGAAAAATCTTGGTTAGTGCAGTTGGCTATAGGGACCAAGAAGAGATTTCATTATTGGGTAAGAGCTTGTGCATTTGAGTTGAATGCTATGCCTACTTCAACACATTTGAATCTATTACCATTAGAGCTATATAGTATGCTTTTGGGTATGGACTGAATATATCTTCATAGGACCAAAGTGGACTACTATGGCAAAGCCATTAAGTGCTTGGATGACAATGGGGAGTAGAGAATATTGCAGGGTAAGAAGGAAGAAACATTAGTTAGGATGGTGATAGCTATGTAGGAAAAATGCAGTCGAAGAAAAGGATGTGTCTTATTTTCAATACACATTTCTAGTGATAAAGGTAAGGAGGATGAGGACACAGAGATAATGAGTAGGTACCCGATCTTACAACAGTTTCAATATTTGGTTCCAGTGGATATCTTTGAGTTGTCGTCTCATAGAGAAGTGTTCTCCATTGAGTTTGTACAAGGGGTAACACCAACATCAAAATCACCATATTGGATCAACACTCCAATGTTGGTAGAGCTAGAGTTGCAATTGAAGGAAATTCCTAACAAGGGATACATTAGGCCAAGTATATCATCTTGGGGTGCACCAATCTTGTTTTGTGAAGAAGAAAGATGGTACTCCCAGGTTATGCATTGATTACAAGAAGTTGAACAAGGTGACCATCAAGAACAAGTATTTGTTTCCCAAGATTGATGACTTATTTGATCAGTTAAAGGGAGGAATAGTGTTCTCAAATATTGATTTGAGATTTGGATATCACCAGGTATGCATAAAGGAATATGACTTTTAAAAGATAGCTTTTTGGACCAGGTATGGGCATTATGAGTTTGTTGTATTTTTATTTGGTTTGATTAATGCTCCAGATACCTTTATGTGCTTGATGAATAGTGTTTTGTGTCCTTATCTCGAATAGTTCATTATTGTATTCATTGATGACATTTTGATATATTCTAAGAATGAGGAAGAACATGATGAAAATTTAGAAATAGTGTTGAGACTATTGAGAGAGAATCAGTGCTATGCTAAACTCAGTAAATGCAGATTCTTTCAGACAAAGGTACATTACTTGGGGCATATGGTCTCCAAGGAAGGCATAGCAGTAGATCCAGAGAAGATAAGGTTTATCATAGAATGGGAAACTCCTAGAAATGTGGATGAGCTAAGATCATTCATGGGGCTAGTAGGCTATTATTGGAGGTTCATCATGAACTTCTCCCAGATTTCATATCATATTACATAATTACAAAGGAAAGGTAAATAATTTGAATAGACAGAGGAATGTGCAACAAGTTTTGAGAAGTTAAAGAAACTGTTGAAAAACACTCCAGTGTTAAAGATTGCAGACCCAAACAAAGATTTTTTAGTCTTTACAAATTCTTGCAAGAGAGGACTTGGTGGATTCCTTACGCAGGAGGGAAATGTAGTATGTTATGAGTTGTAAAAATTGAATGAGAACAAGTAGAACTATCTGACACATGATCTTGAGTTGGAAGTTGTCATTCATGCATTGAAGATGTGTAGGCACTATCTTCTTGAAAGGAGGCTTGTATTGATGAGTGATAATAGTGGGTTGAGATACTTGTTTGACAAGTTGAATCTGAATGCCAAGAAAGTTAGATCATTGACCATGATCAGTGAGTTCGACTCTAATATCAGGTACATCGAGGGTAAAGTGAACAGGGTTACAGATGCTCTTAGTAGGTGGATATAGGGAAACCACATTGCAACTATGATTTCTTATGGGACAGACTTACAAGATCAAATTTTATAGGTAGGTCATGTTAGTGTCAGTGTCTTCACACTTCCATCAATGATCAAATTACTCTTTTTCATCCAATTAGGTCATGGATCAACTAATGGTAGTGGTCTCATGTTAGTTTCCCTCATGACATTCACCTGCTAACCTGTTTACACATTTTTTTGGTCATTCACAGTCATCCTGTTTCATTTCATGTATAACAAATAATCCTAGGGTTTAGTTCCATTAGGTCTTAGTGTTGGTCAATAATTCTCTAATAAAGACGTCAGCAGGCACATGAGGAGAATAAAAAGGTTCATAGAGTCATAAGTTTACTTCTGTTATGCTAAATAAAGCGCTTTCACCTCAAAACTTTGAGGTGAAATTGAGCATTTATAGTTAATGAATCACTTGATGTAATTTTATGTAATTTTATTGTCCTAATATGTAATTTAATTTCTCCTAGTGACCTGGTGACAAAGTCAACTCCTGCCACTGCAAAGAGTCAATGTAATAAGTCCACCTGCAAAAAGGCAAAAGTCAGATGTAAGTGAAACAGAGCATTTTGGAAAAAGCTATCAAAACTATAGAAGAGTGGGTCTTGGTCAATGAAAAATTAAAGGAGAAAGATATAAAGGCCATTTCAAGTGTTTTTTAACTTCATTGTTGAATTAGAGAGCCAAGGAGAGGAGAAAACGCGATTTTGAGCTAAAGAAAAGAAACAGAGGCAAGTTTGCAGTTTCCATATTTATATTTAAATTTGATTAATTTATATTTAATTTTTTGTATTAAAATAATTTTATGTTTTATTTTATTATAAAAATCTCATACTCATCTTCACATTTGATTAATTAAAACTTATACTTCCAACAAAGACACCAAACATTATAAAATAAATTATTGAAATGTAAATAAGATGTTAACATACCTTAAAAAATAGAGTTTAAGTCATAACACTCTACATATATTTTTTAGGAGATGAATGGTTAGAGTTGGTATTTGATCCGGATTTAAACTGGAACACAACAAATTATAGAGATAACCATATATACAGAGATGAGATAACCATAAATATTGAGATGCAGCAGAAATAATACTTCATTTCATTACTGTAAAATATTGAAATATGCTTACAAATAGAAATGGAAATAGACAGCTAGGGCGATGGTAGCTTATCTCTGAGAAGAGATGTGGTGGATACATGCCTCTAAAATGTATTACAATGAGGCTCGAAGGCCTATTTATTATTGAGAAACAACGGAAAACCCTTAACATTCCAAAACCTAACCCTAGAAGATGAAACACCAAACTGTGGGCCCCGTTTTGATAAATTGTTACATCAACTTCCCGGGGTCGTAACTTTGGCATAAAATCTCCATTTGATGCGTACAATAGCTCATTAGAAATATCTATCTGAGAAATACCACTTTGGGAAGACCAACATCGGTCCATGGACCCATGTTGCCTCCAGATTTCCCAAAAAACATCGTTTAGGGCCTCAAAACGGCTTCGGAAGTTCAGGACTTGAAAAACTGCTAAAAATAGTAAACTATGCTACAATTTAGGAAACTAAAAAAAACTGAAAGAGACAGTTGTGGGGGTCCAAATGGGATAGGTGGGTGGCCACCAACATCCACCTGGATCATTCCTCCCCCCATAGTAAGCAATGGTCCCCATTGCGTTGAGTTCCTCCCTGAGATGAGGAAGCTTCTGCTAAGTTGGGTCTCTGGTGAGCTGTTTTGCAATCTTTGATGTGTCCAAAAATGGCAGGAAGCATGGTCGATGACGGTCCACATTGAACACTTGGTGGAAGCCAAGGAATGGAGGAATGTTGTGCTTCAAAGCATTGTTTCCCATAGCCATGGTACTAGTGTAAGGACCATGTTGGAGTGGTTTGAGTTTCTGATGGGTTTTAGTAAGGCATTCTCTCTGCAGATGTAACCAAAATTTTTTGCCCACCTGAAACTTGTGTGGTACCCCTGTGGGTGAGGAGAGGTTGTTCCTATGTTCTGTCATGACCGTATCCATTTGCTGCTGCTGCTGCGTGGAGGAACCCTTTGCGGGGGTCATGGATGTAGCAACAATCTTCCCCTTACTTTGGGAGCAAACCAGATAGAAAATGAATTTCCTAGTCTGGGAGATGAGCTTGCTACCTTTCTTGGCAGTGATCAAAGAGGTGACGGCAGGTGGGGCTACCTCCGGTATCCTGTATAATAAATTATCCAAAGAAATAATGACAGCGCGAGGCCTTGACTCATACACAGCATGTCGCCTCCACAAGTATGGCTGGCCTAATAGTACATCACAAACATCCAGAGGTGTAACATCACACAATGCCTCGTCTGTGAACGGCTTGATACTGTAGGGAAGGTGGCACTGTTGGCGAACTTTGAGATCTCATCCTTCGTGAAGCCATCAGATACTGTATGGCTGCGGGTGTGGTGTAGTCAGTAGGCCCAATCGCTTCACGACCTCTGCTGAAACGAGGTTCTTTTGGATGTCACTGTCGACAATGAATTGTAGCGGCAAACCCTTCACCCACATCTGTGAGTGGAAAGGACGCTCCCCTTCCTTTGGATTTTCGGCCTCATTTTTATAGATCTTGGCAGTGGCAACAGTGGCGCTGGGATCCACATCAATGATCTGCTTACCTTTATCACTCCCCCTGTCAGGTTTTGGCTCAGGGTCGGAACATGCATACAATTCTGAAGCCTTCACCCTGGCCACCAGCGACTACTTGGTCCGACACTCACTTGTGTTATGAGTGGGACTCTTGTGGAACTCACACCACTTTCCTGTGTCCTTCTTTGACTTCGTGGTGTTGTTCTTTACTTGTGGCTTCAACAGGTTGTCTTGGGCCACCCTGCCTTGGCTTTGTCCTTTGGTCTTCGGATTTGTAGATCCAAAGTCTCGCTTCTTCTATTTGAACTTTGCTCGATTTTGACAGTGTATCGCTATGTTGTGCCAAGCGAGGAGATGTTCAGGAACTCCATCTCTTCCTGGATGTATCTGTGTAGGCAACCACGGTATTTGAGTACTAGATGCAGCTCAGAGTCATTGATACCCAACTGTGTGTGAAGGGTATGAAAAATGTTTGTGAACTCTGACACATCTTGGTCCCGTCCTTGTTGCAGTGTGGTCCATTTGATGCATTTGTCCTCATAGATTTTGACAGGGTAGTATTGCTCCTTGATGGCATCTTGGAATGAATCCCAAGTGGGTGCGGCTGAAAATAGTGAGCCTGTGCTTTCATCCTTCTTCTTGCAGTAGGTTTCCCACTAGTCCTTATTGTGGGGGGCTACTTTGAGAAGAGCAAAAACAATCTTTTCCCGACTTGAAAATTCGTGAACAGAAAAATAACCCTCTAGCAGATTTAACCATTTATCTATGGCATTTGCATCTAACTGACCCTCAAATATGGGGATTTCGAAATTAACTTGTACCTTAAAAGGTGTGGTGTTTCCAGAGTAGCTGTTGGAAGCCGATGCGTCGCCTCTGGGTAGCCACTAAAGGATTTGTGCAAAGCTATCCATCATCGCGTTCTTTTGCTGCTCGAGGGCTTCTTCGAGCAAGATTTTGATAGGATCTCCTGCCCCCTCATCTTTCTTCTCATTCGACATGGGAGGCCGTCGGGATTTGCGAGGCTGGTCTTGCAAAGGTTTGACCAGTTCAAACCCTAACTCCTTATATCTTGACCTTGTTGGGGACATGCAAAGAAAAACATAGAAAAAAGTAGACCGCTCTGATACCACTAATTCAGATTTAAACAGGAACACAACAAATTATAGAGATAACCATAAATACAGAGATGAGGTAACCATAAATTCTGAGATGCAGCAGAAATAATACTTCATTTCATTACTGTAAAATACTGAAATATGCTTACAAATAGAAATGGAAATAAACAACTAGGGCAATGGTAGCTTATCTCTGAGAAGAGATGTGGTGGCTACATGCCTCTAAACTGTGTTAAAATGAGGCTCGAAGGCCTATTTATTGTTGAGAAACAATGGAAAACCCTTAACATTCCAAAACCTAACCCTATAAGATGAAACGCCAAATTGTGGGCCCCGTTTGGGTAAATTGGTACATCAACTTCCCGGAGTTGTAACTTTGGCATACGATCTCCATTTGACGTGTACAATAGCTCATTAGAAAGATCTATCCGAGCACTACCACTTTGGGAAGGGAAACATCGGTCCATGGTCCCATGTTTCCCCTAGATTTCCCAAAAAATGTCGTTTAGGGCCTCAAAATGGCTCTGGAAGTCCAAGACCCGAAAAACTGCTAAAAATAGTAAACTGTGCTACAATTTAGGAAACTGAAATAAAATGAAAGAGACAGTTGTGGGGGTCCAAATGGGATAGGTGGGTGGCCACCAACATCCACCTGGATTAGTATTTTCCAATGTTTCATTGCCCAATGGATTAGTCATAATAATTTGTAAGTTCATATAAATATTTATATTTACTTATTTATGATAATTATCTTTAACCAAAACATGAATTTCTCCTTTATTATATACTAAAAATCTTTGATATATATTTAAATTATGAGTAATATATTACTTTTCCATGTAACTTTTACACCTGAGTTTGATGAGACTTGCGAATTAGAGTTTTTGGGATAATCTAGACGACGAGTTGTTTTTTCTTAAAGAAGTTTTTTTTCTCTAAAATTATTGCTGGCTTTGTTAAGCATTTACCATATGTTCCACCCATTTATAACCATGTGATGCATTTTATGTTGGATCAACTGACCGTTCCATTGGTAGATGGTTATAGGTAGATATGTTTCTAAAGGATCAACACTTCATTATTTATTGCCACAAGATCTCATTAACACTAAATATAAATTATTTCAACCCTATCTATTAGTTTCTTCTCTCATTTCCCTATCCCACTCCTGGTTACATGTCGATCTTGTCTAGACATAAAGGGACTTGTTCAACGCACATACTATTGTCTAGGTAAATCCTCTCTGCAGACAGAGATGATCCCTCTAGCCCAATGAGTGGGTTTAGCAACCAAAGTGACAATATACTAGACACTTTCCTAAGTTGCAATTGAAAAGAGAGATGAAGAAGATGGTTTACCTCGTTCCGATGCTATCTCGATCTCCTTTGCTTATGACCTTGAATAACTTACATCACAGAATAGTTCCCACTGCTCTCAATGTTTATGCACTTGCACAAGAGATCAAGACACAACAAGGCATGAAAATAAAAATAGCGTATTCAAAAGAAACCTACCTAAATGATCAAGGAATGTTAAGATAAACGATACATGAGCATATACATTTAGGGAAAATGAACCAGTGGTTGTATATTAATAGAAAAAAAAGAGGAAGCATACAAGCAAGCCTTGATGTTGATAGGCTCTCCTTGAATAATCCAAGTCCAAGCTAAGATATCCAAGCTCTCCTTCTCCAAGCCAAATGAGTAGCATTTAGGCACACTCTTAGCATAAGGGTGCAAATAGACATAGACCAACAAGCCTCTAACCATTTGGGAAAGGGAGAGGATGAATATATAGGTTGGGAAAGGGAGTTAGGATATCTCCAAAGATAGGAGTAGGCCCACATCTCAAGGAGGTAGCTCATAGGGATAAGATCAAGAGGTCAAGTTGGGAGAATTCGACCTCATCTATGCCAAACAATGTCCAACTCGCCACTCTGGAAGCTTCTAGATCGTGAAGCTTCTCATCCTCTTTGGGAAAATTGCCTTTTTGGGAACATTGCGAGTATACAAGTGAATGGTGTGATGCCATCACAGGTCAAGTATAGTGCAATATGCAATATGCAATCATCGATGTTTTTAGTCTCATAAGGGTGATGATTCTCAAATTAGGGTTTTATATTTATTTCGTTCAGGGGAAGCTCAAGGCATTTTCCAATCAATGACTTAGGAAGGATATGAACTACATATATGAATGATTACACTTCATGATGATCATGTTTTGGGAACTTTAGGGTATATCACAGCAAAGTGCAGGAGGTGTGAGAAAATACTGTGTAATAGATGCCACCTAAAGCATGAAGGTAGAATGAGGAGTGATGGCTGAGATGCTTGACGAGATTTTCCCAGGACGAGGAAAATCAATGTTACGAGACCTACAAATCAAGGATGCATATACATATACATATGTGATATCAAAACATGAACCCACGGTATGGATGCACCCATCTGGATGATAAGGACTATATGAAAGGATCCATGGTATGGTCACAACCATCTAAATGAGAAGGATCATCTATGAATCTAAGATCCAAGGTATGGTCGCAGCCATCCATATAGTAGAAACATGTGTACAATCATAAATAACATATAACTCCACACAGCCTGAGTCATATCAGACAAGACTCAGGGTCTTGCGCTCCATCCCAACTCGATCAAAGTATGAATTCTAACATGTGAATAAATGTGTTGAAGTCGAACATGCTAGAAAACCACCTGATTATTGGCCATTGATTTGGACCATTAAAAGGCATGAGAGGAACCACCCATAATGACAATGGCTCTCAAGGTACGATAGTACAATCCATGAATGTGATAACGAAGCTGAAGTCGACAGGAAGTGGCCTGTCGAAGGAGGGAAATGATGATTCCCCCATCATCAACACGAAACAAGGAATAAAGTGGAAAGAAATGAATAAGATCCAAGACTGTAACAATGGGTCAGACAATGTATAGGTAAATAACTATAGATAGGACTTCTCTTGAACATTGGCGACATGACTTCGGAGTGTAGAAGCATTTGAATCAATCATAGGACTAAAGGTCATGATGACAAAATGGAATAGTCAAATGAGAGGAAAAAGTAGATCAACCAAACCCAGGAGGACCAGTGATTGAGTAAGGATATCCAAAACCTGACACGAAAGTAGAAGAGTGTCATGTTCAAGAGTGACATGCTTCCTATACAAAGGATGTTTCATTTTCATTTCCCCCCCCGCAAGTACCCAAATTATTATTATCACAAGCTTGAAGGGGATAACATATGCTTGTCATGTAAGTTCATTCTTCGAATCAATCCATCCTAGTAAGTTTTATGAGTCCTAGGAAGGAGAAACTCGGTCTCAACATGGTGACGAGTCATTCTTCATAAAATTTTAACCAGTCCGACATTAGAATAACTTGGTATCATTTTCATATTTAGAGATTTTTAAAAATAGATGAAAAAGAAAACTCCATCATGTCCCGTTTCATGATAATTTGTCTCTCGAAGCCAAAAAGGTAGAAAACAATATCCGAGAGAACCCCTTGACCATTTCGACCAAGGTGTACCTTTTTCATAAATAGTCAATATCATCCCAAGAAAGGGGTAAACATATAGTGAGATGACATCAATTCATTTACTTTAACGGGTTCAAAATGACAAGTATTCGATGATATTTTCAATTTTTGAGAGTCAAAAAAGAGCTTAAAGATGACTTGAGGGGGGTTCCTTTTTTTTGTATTTTTAATGATTCAGAAAAAGAGATAAAACAAAAACTCATGAGAATCAGTAAAAAATAATCACTATCCACCAAAAGTTCTTTTAACTGCACAAATAAATTCACCCATCACTGATATGCAGAAATAATAATAATAAAATATTATTAAAATATTGACAAAAAATGACTTCAAAACTTATAAATAACCAAAAGTAACATTATTTTTCACCATTTTACCATATAAGTTCTAAAAGATCATTTGTACCATAACTTGCTCGATTTTCAAGTGACCATTGCAGGAGATTCAGGGTGCCATTTTGCAAACCGTCTGCAACAAGTAAGAGGTCTATCCTTGCTCTTAAATTTCAACACATTTTCATGCATTTTGAATGGAATTTGGTGTGATAAAAGGGAGAATTTTCAAATTTTTGAGCACCAGCGATCATCATGGGTTTGGTTATCAAACCCGCGATAATCACTCTATATCTAAAATACGCCTGCGATGACATCACTCTATTAACAAAAACAGGTGCGATGGTGCTGAGGAATATGTTTTTGAAGAAAATGTCCTCTTTTAAGCGAAAATCCTCAATTTCAATCCATGAAAAAGGTTCTAATTGGTGTTAAATGGTTCTGGAATGGAAATAAAGAGGCCAAAGATCACCAAGCAGCCAGAATCCAAAATGCATCAATGCCTTGAGAGATTATGGGTTGCTAAAATTCTTCAGGACCACATGACTGAGGGCTCAGATGGAATTTCTTCCATATTTGATCAATATTTGGGATGTCGATCGAGAGATATTCATAATCAAAGGCTAGGAATTAGAAATAGATGAATCAGACATCTATTTCATCACGAGATTTTCCCAAAGAGAAGAGAGAGTCCAACTCTTCGAATCTCACCTAGGTGGTGAGAGTACTAGTGCTCTGATTAGGAGGCATTACCCAGGTGCAGAAATGATGAGTGGTGGGAAGGTGAAGATTTCCATGATCACCAAGAACCTTGGTTGGCCCCCAACCCAATGAGTGGGTCTAGCAATCGAAGTGAAAATCTATTAGACACTTTCCTAAGTTTCAATTGAGAAGAGAGACAAAGAAGAGAGCCTACCTTGTTCTGATGCTATATGGATCTCCTTTGTTGAATACCTTGAATAATAACACCACGGGTTCGTTCCTTCTCCTCTCAGCACTTATGCACCTAGACAAGAGATCAATACACAACAAGGCATTGTAATACAAATAGCATATTCAAAAGCGACCTACTTAACTAATCAAGGAATGTTAATCTAAATGATACATGAGCATACACATTTAGGGAAAATGAACCAGTAGTTGTATATTAATAGAAAATAAATGGAAGCATACAACCAAGCCCTGATGTTGAAAGGCTCTCCTTGAATGAATATCAGAGTCCAAGCTAAACTCTCCAAGCACTTATCAAAGCCAAATGAGTAGTGTATAGGCACAATCTTAGCATAAGGGTGAAAATAGGCATAGACCAAGCAACCTCTAACCATTTTGGAATGGGAGAGAATGAATATATAGGTTGGGATAGGGAGTTAGGATATCTCCAAAGATAAGAGTAAGCCCTCATCTCAAGTAGGTACCTCATAGGGATAAGACCAAGAGGCCAAGTTGGGAGAATTCAACCTCATCTACGCCAAACAACCTCCAACTCGTCGCTCTGGAAGCTTCTAGATCACGAAACTTCTCATCCTCTTTGGGAAATTTTCCTTTTTGGGATCATTGTACATATACAAGTAAACAAAGTGATGCCATCATGGGTATGGCATAGTGAATTAGGTGACCATCGTAATTTTCAGTATCATAAGAGCAATGATTCTCAAATTAGGGTTTTAGAGTTATTTCCTTCAGGGGAAGCTCAAGGATTTTTCCAATCAATGTCTTAGGGAGGATCTGAGATGCATATCTAAATGGGTACACTGCATAATGGTCATGTTTTGGGAACTTTGGTGTATGTCATGGGGAAGTGTAGGAGGTGTGACAAAATACTTTGTAACAGGTTCCCCCTAAAGCATGAAGAGAGAGCGAGGAGTGATGGCTGAGATGCTTTATGAGCTTTTGCGAGGATGAGGACAATCACTGTTAAGAGACCTACAAATCAAGGACACATATACATATACATATTTGATATCAAAAAATGAAACCATGGCATGGATACAACCATTCAGATGATAAGGACTATATGAAAGGATCCATGGTATGGGCATAACCATCTAGATAAGAAGGATGATTTGTAAATATAAGATCTAAGGTATGGTCGCAGCCATCCATATAGAAGAAACATGTGTACAATCATGAATAACATATAACTCCATGAAACATGAGTCATATCAGACAAGGCTCAGGGTCTTGCACTCCATCCCGACCCCATTAAAGTAAGAATTCTAACATGTGAATAAATGTTTTGAAGTCAAACATGCTATAAAACCACCTGATTACCGTCCATTGAAGTGGACCTTTAACATGCATGAGAGGAAACACCCATAATGAAAATGTCTCTCAAGGTACAATAGTACAATCCATGAATGTGATAATGAATCAGAAGTCGAACACTCGTGGAATCACCAAATAAAAGGCCAATAGTGAAAACTCGTCATTGAATGTAAAAAACTTTCCATTAAGGCATGCAACATCTAAGGTACTGAAAGGGATTTTCTAAGTCATCTTCTTGGATAATGAGCTGAATTCAATAGGAAGTGACCCATCAAAGAAGGGTCATAATGATTCCCTTATCATTGACATGAAACAAGGAATAAAGTGGAATGAAATGAGTATGATCCAGGATTGTGACAAAATGTCAAACAATGTATAGGTATTAAACTAAGGAGAGGACTTCTATTGAACATATTAGCGACACAACTTCAGAGCGTGGCAGTATTTGACTCAACATAGGACTAAAGGTCATAATGACGAAGTGGAATAATCAAATGAGAGGCAAAATGGATTACCCAAACCTGGAAGGACAAGTGACTAAGTGAGAATGTCTCGAACACAGCATGAGAAACATATGAGTGTCATGTTCAGGAGCGACATGTTGCATATACAAGATATGTTTCACTTTTCCCCACTATTTCTAATGAGTACCTATTTATTGTTACACAATCTTGAAGAGGATACCATATGCTTGTCGTATGAGTTCAACCTTTGGATGAATCCATCCTAGTAAGTTTTATGAATCGTAGGAAGGATAAAATTGGTCTCATCATGGTGACAGGTATTTCGTCATAAAAGTTTAACGAGTCTGTCATAAGAATAGCTTAGTATCTTTTTCACATTTAGAGAGTTTGAAAAAGATATGAAAAAGAAAAATCCATCATGCCCCTTTTCGTAATTTGTCCCTCGAACTTGAAAAGGTAGAAAAGAATATTCGAGAGAACCTCTTGACCATATTGACCAAGGTGTACCTTTTTCGTAAATAGTAAATCTTAGCCCGAAAAAGGGGTAAACCTATATTGAGACAACGTTAATTCATTTACTTCAACGAGTTTGAAATGAAAAGTACTCGGTAAATGTTTCATATTTTTGGAGTCTGAAAAGAGCTGAAATATGACTCCTCCTGGAGGAACAAGTGGTGTAAAAATGATAACAACCGGTTCCGGTAATGATGGAACTTCTTAAAACATGTAATGGTTAAGAGGATGGTTAATAAGACCACTCATTGCAGATGCTCCTCAGGCAAGGGTAAAACAACCAAGTGAAATCATATGATTAGCTAAAGATATGGTGACGATGGAATGAAAAAACCAAGGCACATCTAGCAAAAATTGGCTGATAAAAATGGCAATCATGAGATATAAAATTGGAATGGTTTCATTTTTACACAAGATTGAAACATGTGAAACTATGCTTGAGTATACATGAAGATGGTTTCATTTTTTAAAAATCTTGAAACATGAGGAAAAACTATGCTTGGATTTGGTTTCATTTTTACACAAGCTTGAAATGGAAACAAACTATGCTTGAGATAAGCTTGCATGCCCCCACCATAATTGCTCAATTCAAGGTACATGCCTCCCAAGCTTCATTTCATTCACCTAAGTAGATTATTCGTTACTAATAGGTGGATGGACTAAAGGTTCACTTATGAGATCAAGTGAAAGACTTGACTAGGCATTTTAGAGATCTAATCAAAGTCTCAAATTGGAAGGGGATTTGTTTCATTTTTTAACGAGCTTGAGACAGGAAAAGAACCATGCTCATGAAGACCTATTTCATTTTTTAATGAGGTTGACATAGTAAAATAAATATCCTCATGGAGACCTATTTCATTTTTTAACGAGGCTGACATAGTAAAAGAACTATCCTCATGGTCCTTGTTTGATGTTTTAAATAGCTTGACACAAGAGAAGGAACTCTTCTCCACATCCCTTGGTTCATTTTTTAAGGAGCTTGAAACACGACAAGGAAATATGCTCCATTGTCCTTGCTTCATTTTTTAATGAGCTTGACACAAGACAAGAAAATCTGCTCCACATCCCTTGGTTCCTTTTTAAGGAGCTTGACACAAGACAAGGAACTCTCCTCTGTTTTCCTTAGACCGAAAGTGGCCATCGCTTCCAAGAGGTTCTCATCATATGGGAGAACAACACTTTGGAAGGAATACATGTCCAGAGATCCAAATGAAAAATCAGGCTACAATGCCCCTGGTACATGGTGTACTACATCACCTAATAGATCATCAGTAGATGTGGGCATGGAATAGATGGCCACATAATTAACCTGTGGCAGGGATGATACCGCTTGCATATAAGAACCATATGGGGATGATTGTTGAGTGGGAGATGATTCAGGACCAATGCATGTAAGTTGTTCAATGATCAAAATGCTTCCTTCATGTGGGAAATGCATCACTCGAAAAATTGAAGAGACAAGGGATCCCATGACATAAGCATAGTCACAGTCAAGGAGTAGATTAAAATCTAAAGGGGCTTGGACAACCATCACGTCTATATAGATAATCTTTCCTCCCAAAGTAATAGGTAACTTAGGAAGGATCCCTAATAGCTAACTGGTTCCTCTGTTAGAAGCTAACATATTCTGAGTGATGGGGACAAGTTGAGGAGAACCTAAATATTTGCCAAGCAGTTGAGGATAGGATGCTAAAAAATGTGCCCTCATCTATGACTATGTTAGGTACAACCATATGGTAAGACTGCATATAATCTAGAAACGCACATAAGACGGAAGACGATATCCCGCCATTCGAATCGAATCAAAATAAGAGACTAAACTACTAGGAGGGGGTGTTTTAGTAATGGGAGAGCTTATCTCTTGCTCTATGGGAACAAGAGAACTGCTCTCTTGTACCTCAGAAATGGGAGTATTTCCCTCCAATTCATTCAAAATTGAAGAAACCAGAAAAACCTAAGCAATATGAGGTTCACTCTCTACAAGAAGGGTACGGTTAATTGAAGGTGGAACCAAGTCTACCATTTTATCGACCAATGGTTGGTCGAGAATAGACTCACGAGATTCACTTTCAGATAGAGTGGGGTTTACCAAAGATGGCTTTTGATCAATCACTTGATAAACTAGGAAAGGATCAGGGGAAAGATTTCAATACCCAGATGGAAGACGCATTTGAGAAGCTGTAAGGTTTTCCAACTCTTTGGACACTTCATCTATAAGAGGAAAAAGGTGAATGGGATGATTAACTTCACACAAATTACAGGGAAATTTGAATTTTCCCTTTTTCCCATGGGATTTATGGTTACTAGTTGAAGCTTTATCGCCAACATGATCACCATAGCCTGATGACAAAGTTCGATGTGAACCTATGGACCACACTTCTAAGACCCTAGGAATACTAGGACAATTTCGAAGAAGGTAGTCATCCTCACATAACATGCAAGGGAATTTTACTTTCTGGGGCTAGTTGGAATATTTTTCTTGATTAGTTTCATTCATACCAATGACGTCTTGGTTTCCCCCTTTCTTATTTTTCTTCTTCTTCTTCGTCATCTTCTTCTTCTTCTTAGCTTCCTAGTTAGTAGAATATAGACTTTCACCAAGCGAAGAGGAAGAACAAGGTGAATAAATAGGCAAAGGAGGTGAGGGGTCAACCTTAGGATCAACATGAGGTTGATGTTTTTCAGGTGGAGGAGAACTTGGTTGAAGAGAATTTTGGAAACTCGGAACCATCGAGGTTGAAAATAATCAAACTAGAAGACCAACGATTAATCCAGGAAAGGAAAACATTTCCATATAAGGAGCACCAATATTTTAAAAGAAGGAAAAGGACTATGATTCCCATCAGGGGGATTTCCTTGGTTGGTGGACTTGGGAAATGTTTCAATTGGTATTAACCTAAGATCTACTAAGGATAATTTCCACAAGAAGGATGTTGTTCTGTAGTCAATTAATTTTAGAATTTGAAACAAACAATTTTCCTTTTCATGTTTTAAGAGTCGAGAAAAGGACGTAAATATGACTCTAGTTGCTTTCATTGGTTTAGTGAGTTTGAAAGGACAAGTGCTCGATGATCTTTTCAAGTTTAAGGAGTGAAGAAAGATTGAAATGACTACTCTAGTTATTCTAGAAAAAAAGTGATTGCCAGGTAACCTTGAATTGCACTATACACCTTAGAAAATAAATTTACTAAGTACTTGACGTACGTGCAGACAATCTCCCCGAATGTTGTTTTCAGTGTATCACATTTACAGGGAGGAAAACTCTGCTTCCTATGGATAAAGGTTTGCAACCTATGAGGGTCTCCCTTCATATACTCAATGGTATGGGGAGCATAAGTCCGTGCTAGCGTTGTCTAATGCAAGAGCGAATGATAGCTGCAGAGTTTTATAGACATCAAAAATGTCTCTAGCCTAGACCACTAAGTATGGGATTTAATGTTTCAAATTATCCTTAGATTAATTGATAGATTTTAAAGTTAATCTTGAAATTATGTTTTGATTTCAAGGCTTTCACAATGTTACATGTTCCTAAAATGTAGCTAAATGATGAAAAAGACATTTTCCACTTCAATGAAAGCTAGATTAACCAAGGTAAGAAATTTCCATCAATAATGCATCACACAAAATGCATCAAGAAAAATGCCTTCCACTAACTTTCACTTTGGTCTTCCAAATGCAATGCCAAAAGTAAAAGTGATTTTTAGTTTTGTTGTCTAGGTAAATCCTCTCTACGGAGAGAGATGATCCCTCTAGCTCAATGAGTGGGTCTAGCAACTGAAGTGACAATCTACTAGACACTTTCCTAAGTCGCAATTGAAAAGAGAGACAAAGAATATGGCCTACCTCATTCTGATGCTATCTCGATCTCCTTTGTTGAAGAACTTGAATCACTTGTGTCATGGGCTCGTTCCTGCTGCTCTCGATGTTTATGTACCTACATAAGAGATCAAGACACAATAAGGCATGCAAATACAAATAGAATATTCAAAAGTGACCTACTTAACTAATCAAGGAATGTTAAGCTAAATGATGCATGAGCATACACATTTAGGGAAAATGAACTAGCAGTTGTATATTAATAGAAAATAAAGGGAAGCATACAACCAAGCCTTGATGTTGATAGGCTCTCCTTGAATGAATATCCAAGTCCAAGCTAAGATCTCCAAGCCAAATGAGTAGCATATAGGTGTAATCTTAGCAAAAGGGTGCAAATAGACATAGACCAACCATTTGGTAATGGGAGAGGATGAATATATAGGACGGGAAATGGAGTTAAGATCTCTCCAAAGATAGGAGTAGGCCTTTATCTCAAGAAGGTATCTCATAGGGATAAGACCAAGAGGCCAAGTTGGGAGAATTTGACCTCATTTATGCTGAACAACCTCCAAGTCGCCACTTTGGAATCTTCTAAATCACGAAGCTTCTCATCCTCTTTGGGAAAATTGCCTTTTTGAGATCATCACAGGTATACAAGTAAATATATCGATGTCATCACAGGTCTGGAATATTGCAATAGGTGACCATCGCGGTTTTCAGTCTCATAAGAGCGATGATTCTCAAATTGGGTTTTTAGAGCCATTTCCTTCAGGGGAATCTCAAGGCATTTTCCAATCAATGTCTTAGGAAGGATATGAGCTGGATATCTGAATGAGTACACTCCATAATGATCATGTTTCTAGCAGTTTTCGGTATGTCATAGGGAAGTGCAAGAGGTGTGGGAAAATACTATTTAACATATGCCCCCTAAATCATGAAAGTAGAATGAGGAGTGATGGCTGAGATGATTTATGAGCTTTTTCCATGATGAGGACAATCAATGTCAAGAGACTTGCAAATCAAGGATGCATATACATATACGTATTTGATATCAAAACATGAACCCACGGTATGGACACAACCATCTTGATGATAAGGACTATATGAAAGGATCCATGGTATGGGCGCAACCATCCAAATGAGAAGGATCATTTGTGAATCTAAGATCCAAGGTATGGTCATAGCCATCCATATAGCAGAAACATGTGTACAATCATGAATAACATATAACTCCACGCATCTTGAGTCATATCAGACAAGACTTAGGGTCTTTTGCTCCATCCCAACCTAATAAAACTAGAATCTCTATGATGATAATAAATGTGTTGAAGTCGAACATGCTAGAAAACCACTTGATTACTGACCATTGATGTGGACCGTTAACAAGAACGAGAGGAACCACCCATAATGACAATGTCTCTCAAGGTAAAACTGTAAAATCCATGAATGTGATAATGAAGTTGAAGTCGAAAACTCATGGAATCATTCCATCAAAGGCCAGTGATGAAAACATATCGTCAGATGCGAAGAACTTGCCATTAAGGCATGCAACCTCTAAGGTACTGAAAGGGAGTTCCTAAGTCATCTTCCTCGATAATTAGCTGAAGTTGACAGGAAGCGACCCATCGAAGGAGGGAAATGATGATCCCCCCATCATCGACACGAAACGAGGAATAAATTGGAATAGATGAGTATGATCTAGGGCTGTGACAAAAGGTCAGACAATGTATAGGTAGTAAACTACAGATAAGACTTCTCTTGAACATATTGGTGACATGACTCTGAAGTGTGGTAGCATTAGACTCAACATTAGATCAAGGGTCATAATGACGAAGTGGAATAATCAAATGAGAGGTAAGATGGATTACCCAAAACCAGAAGGACAGGTGACTAAGTGAGAATGTCCCAAACCCGACACGAGAAACATATGCGTGTAATGTTCAAGAGCGATATTCTCCCTATACAAGAGATGTTTTAATGTCACTTTTCCCCCACTATTTTTTGTGAGTACCTCTTTAGTTTTACACAAGCTTGAAGAGGATACCATATGTTTTTCATATTAGTTCATCCTTCGAATGAATCCATCCTAGTAAGTTTTACAAGTCCTAGGATGGAGAAAATCAGTCTGGACATGGTGACAAGTCTTTCATTGTAAAACTTTAATCAGTTTGATAGAAGAATAGCTTGGTATATTTTTCATATTTATAGAGTTTGAAAAAGAGACAAAAAAGAAAAATCCATCAGGTCCCTTTTCATAATTTGTCTCTCAAATTAGAAAAGGTGGAAAACAATATTCGAGAGAACCTCTTCACCATGTCGACCAAGGTGTACCTTTTTTGTAAATAGTCAATCTTAGCCCAAAAAAGGGGTAAATGTATATTGAGATGACATCAATTCATTTAATTTAATGAGTTCAAAAAGACAAGAACTCGACAATATTTTCATATTTTTGGAGTCTGAAATGAGCTGAAAAGGGACTCCACCTAGAGGAAAGAGTGGTATAAAATGACAACAATAGGTTTCGGTCATGATGGAATTGCTCAAAACTTGTAATGATCAAGAGGCTCGCTAATAAGACCACTAATCATAGTTTTTCCTCAGGCACGAGTAAAACAACCAAATGAAACCATATGATTGGCCAAAGAGATGGTGCTGAAGAAATGAAAGAACCAAGGCTCATATGGAAAAACTCAGCTGATAAAAGCAACAATCACAAGATGTAAAATGGGAATGGTTTCATTTTTACACAAGCTTGAAACATGGGAAACTATGCTTGAGTATACTTGAAGATTGGTTTCAGTTTTCACAAGCTTGAGACATGAGGAAAACTATGCTTGGATTTGGTTTCATTTTTACACAAGCTTGAAACAAAGATAAACAATGCTTGAAATAAGTTTGCATGCCCCCATCATAATGACTCAATTCAAGGTACATGGCCCCCAAGCTTCATTGAATTCACCTAATTGTACTACTAGTTACTAATAGGTGGATGGAATTAAGGTTCACTTACGAGATCAAGTGAAAGAATCGACTAGGATTTTACGAGATCTAATCAAAGGCTCAAATTTGGAAGGGGATTTGTTTCATTTTTTAATGAGCTTGACATAGGAAAAGAACCATGCTCATGACATTTTGTTTCATTTTTTAAGGAGATTGACACAAGTAAAGGAACCCTGCTCATGGAGACCTATTCCATTTTTTAATGAGGTTGACATAATAAAAGAACTATCCTTATGGCCCTTGTTTCATTCTTTAATGAGCTTAACACAAGACAAGGAACTGTGCTCCAAATTTTGTTGGCTTGTTGGGGCCTGGCCCAGGTTCGCAGTTAATTAGCCAAACAAATCTTGGTACTACTGGACCTTTCGGCAACAGTCCACAAAGTGCGGACTGAGGTCTCACCTAAAGTAGTATGGGAGGGTGCTAGAATCAGGATTCCCCACCCTAGAGATGTCTGAGAGGTTCGACTGGTCCACTTTTTGTTCCTGCACGTAGGTTTCTTTGTGCACTTTCATGTTCCTCGCGACCTTATACACTGCCTTCGCACAACCCTACCCAAGGGTTGTCGCTGCACTCTGTGTTATTACCTGAGATCTTGCTTATATTCTTATACCAGTTAGTTATCTTCACGTAAATAGAAGCCTTGTATTATATTTATTTATACAACACATTCATATAAGTTCGTGTAACACATAAATAGTAAACTTACAAATTATACCCAATAACACATAAAGCAGGAAAAGATACACATGAATATGGTAAAACTTCTCTTTATTGATTTTCCCTTCAATTACCAAGTTGAACTGCCCTGCACACTTAGCCGCAGGGGTTCGCGCACTCAGCTATGGACTACTAGGCCTCTACGCACTCAGCTATATAGCCTTCTCCTACTCTACAACTCATAGACACACTTTTACACTTCGACTCAATCACTTAGACTTTTCATCTTTTTTCCTTTCTTTTCTTCGTTTTTCCTTTCTACACTTAGAGCCTCACTCTATTTATACAATCCCATGGTCCATGCACCATGGATAGTTCTATCCAGATGACATTACATTACGAAACTAGGGCATACAACCCTGTGACTCCATCATACTTTTGCAGCCCGTGCCCACAATTTACAGAGCTTTTACGAAAGAAATGGTCAAAAATTGGGCTTTAAGCCCCAAAACATTCCTTGGGGTGATTCCATGCCCAACAAGCCCCCAACACAAACATCGTGACTCGCCCTCAAGTCACTCTGTTGGCGCGAAGATATTTTCATGGAGTCCCTCCAATTGTGTCTGAACTGTTGCAAGGTTGGAAGCACACTAAGCTGTTGCTTGCTGGATCTGCTGCATACATTGTTCAAAGACCTTTGTATCAAAAGTTCTTCTTTGCATCACTACGTGCATACTTCATGTGTGTGAGCTTGCCTTCAATTTATGTTGTGATGATGAAGTCCTTATCAATCCAAGGCTGAACATGCACCTTTAGGATTGCTTCCTTGTTTTGTGCCGCATCCACCTATTCTTTCAGTGCTTTAGCCTGTTGCATCTGCGCAAGCCTCTGAGTGAGGACCACCGTATGTGTAGTTCCTCAGACGTTGTCATACTACTGTTGGAGTTCTCGTGCCTCTATCTTTAAGTGCTGGATGTTGGGGTCCTCCTGCATATTTTTGAGGACCTCAAGTGATTCTTCCAACATGTTGGTGCAATCTCGAACTGCACTGCCAATCTCATCCAGTCCCACTATGATAGCGCTAGCGCATTGTTCTCTAACCTCTAGAGGGGTGGACGGCTACGTCTTTAATTGCAGCTTGATGATTTTAAGGTTCAACTCTAGCTGGACCTTTGTCATTTCCTCACGCACCTCACGCACCCTTTCTGCTAACCTGTGGATGTGCACCTCTACTGCTATGTCTACTGGGATGGCTAGCTTTGGGACGCTTTGGCAAGCTTTGTTGATTACCTCTACCAGTTGTTGATTCTGCAACACCAATTCGTCACACTGCAAGCTCAATTGTTCCATATTGATTTTCTGCCCATTAAGGACTTGCAGTGCATGGCTCTTCCTAACCCGTAGTTCCATAGTTACCCCTACTACAGAACATAAAATGTCTCCCACGGGAGTGCATCGATGTTTATGCCAATACATTTCAACGCGCTAATCGTAGGCTTGTCGACCTCATTTGTTGTGACCAGTGCCCCTTCCGCTAGCACTATGGTATTTGTTACCTGTGCATGCAACATCTGATCTATTGCCATTGTTCTGACTGAGAGGTTGGTCGAAAGGGTACCAACCTGAGGAGGGCGTGCCTGTAATTCTTGTAACTGTGCTTTGAGGGCCCCCACTGTTATAGCTCCAAATTTAACCATTGATATTTGTGATGCTGCATTTATGGCCTAGGGCAACCCCTCCTTCCAGACTTGGTCCAAATACTTAAAAAACCGTGTTTTACTCCCTATACGCGACATTGCCCTGAGCTAAATGCGTGTGTACGCAGGTCAGTGTATACCCAACCCATGTATATGTCTTAAAACAATTTTAAAAACTAAATCTCCTTAATTTCAGGTGGAGATCATGGGTTTTACTTGTTGAAAACCTAGTAGTGCCTGTGGCCCAACTGTCCCCAATGAATTCCCAACTAAAAAACTACTTTGGGAGAAGTATAAAAAGGTTTTAATGGGAAGGCCTTAAGGAGGAGAGAAAATAGAGAATTACTCTGCTGAGATTATCCCTGATCAGGTCTGAAGATTCCTGTGCTTCCAGGACTTCCCCCGCTACAGGAAACCCTTGTTTCCTTAAGTTATGATGTCATTTCACTAGTTGAGATATCTTTGTGTGATTCATGGAAGGAACCTTTTGAAGGCTTGGGATTGGACGGACCCGGAGGATGGTTCCACTTGGAGCTAGTGAGAGGAAGATTTAGGTGATATCATTCCTTGCTTTGTTTTAGTTACTACAGTAAAGAAACATTTTTCTTGTTCTCGAAATCAATCTTCTTTATGTATATGATGTTATTGTTATGGTTTACATATGAATAGTAGTTTCAATGAATAATTAACCATCTTTCAATAAGTTATGAAGTTGATTTCTAAATGATACTTTGTCTATATATGGCTATGCTTCTTTGAATTGGCTACTTTGCATGTTCAAGGATCAAGAGGAACCCCAAGAGGGTTTGAACCCTGGTTGGATCTACCCAAACGAAGGACCCCCGGGTGCACCTCTCTTCGCTTAGTTTGCTTATTTAAGTATCATGGCAGTGTGGAATGCTTGTTTGTTACTATAGATAACCCCCACTCTGCTACAGTGTTGGCCCAAAACCCTAGGGGACTTTGTCTCTAAACAGAATTGGCGACTCTACTAGGGATCGAATCCAGAATCTCTGATTTCGAAAACATTGTCCCTAAACACCCACCACAATTTGGTTCTCCTACATGAAATCTTGGAGAGCCTCAGAGGTGACATCGTGCACTATCTCACCGATGTCGTGCAAATCACCATCAGTTAGGGTGATTGGGTCAATAGACAACTTCGATGCCTTGACCTTCTTACATGACCCTACCCGCTCAGTTGGGTCGTGGTGCTTCAACTATGTTGACGTAGTTTGTGGGTTCAAGTCTTCTTCTTCTGTCTCTGCTTCCTCTGCTTCCTGCCCATGTGAAGGCATCATTTGGCCCTCACTTGCCTTCGTGACTGCCTCCAGTGCTGCTGCTATTGCTGTGGCCTTTTCCTACTTAGTTTCTTTCTATGCAATGTCTCGTGCCACCCACAATTTTGCTGTCGTTGCTTCCTCCCTTCTCCTTTTTACCAATTGTGCAATGCACAACTTGGCCTCATCTTTCTTCCTCTGTGCCGCTCACTTTTCTATCTCCACAATGTCTGGGGCATGCCACTCTAACAACCATGTCTCCATTACATTAAAGATGACATCATCTGTGGCTACAAAGGGTAGCTTCCTCCATTGTTTAGTCGGGTCCTTGCACGCTCTGATGTAAATTTTATGCATGTCCGCTTTGAATTCCGAAAAAATCTAAATAATTTTGTAGACAGTGGGTGACAATCGTGGCTTGCGGTTGATCCCCATTCTGGGATTTATTTGCATGAACACCCAAAATATTTTGCTGTCGTGGATGCTAGTGGCATCCTTTATGGCCCAGAGCTAAGCGTACTTCACGGCCTTCGACAGATCTCTATCAATTATGGGGAATTGACTATGTTAGAGTCGGTCTAGTAGCCCTCCATCAGCGATCAAAACTCTTTGCATTTGCATAAGTAGGTGTCTCATCAGTGTCAATTTTTGCATTCCATTAGGCATGCCATAACCCTGATGGAGGAGCTGGTGTCTTTGTCCCCCTCTTGGCATTGCTGGATGAAAGTCATTTCAGTCCTTAATCTCTTTCAAGCTTGTCTTGTCTTGTCTTGAGGTCAAATTCCTAGGTATAGGGTTCTGGTCAAGTTTGTCTTCAAGGTCATGTCTCTGAAGGTCAATAAGTGCTCAGCAAGCCAGAGGGATGATTTTCAAAGTGTTTCTTCGAAAATTTCTATCTTGTACAGTTAATTTTCACCTTGGATTTAAAAACCCTGTTTTTAAAGCCAAGGTCATTTTTCAAATTTTTGTAAAAAATGGTAAAATTTCAAAAGGCTTTAAAGAACAACATGTAACCCTGGCTCCCTTGCCAAGATCCCTCAGATGTTATCCCTGCCAAAAGTATCGAGCAAAAGCATCAAATCAGTCAATTTTAGGACAAAAGGAAACCAAAAACATCAAGTTTATAAAGTGTCAAAGAAAAACATTATAAAGTGGGTTTGGGCATGAAATTAATTCAAATCAAAGTTATAAAATCCCAATCTCCCTCCATCGACCCTAATTGTGTATCCAAGTCGTTGAGCAAGAGCTTGCAAGTGATTTCAAGCTGAGTTTGTGAGCTTAACAGGCGCGCGACCCGTCAGACCAGGCGCGCGACCCGTCAGAGGCGCGTGACCCATCAAGCGCCTTCTAGCAGTGTTAATTTCTAACTGGCGCGACCCGTTAGTGGCGCGCGACCCGTGGGGTGAGGCACGCGACCCGTCAACGCCCTCCTTATAAAATCGCCTGCAAATTCATCCAAGGAGCCAACAAAATCGCCAAATTGCCTAAGGTAGGCCCTCCAACTTACAAATTGCTGCTTGTTATGGTTAAAGACATCATGAATACATTTTTAAAGATCTATATTTGCAAGAGAAAAGCTCCATGTGGCTGTGGTTTAAACTTGTAAAAAATGGCTAGGGTTTTATGCTGTTTTAAGGTATTCCCTTGTAATCATTTTTCCCCATTGCCCATTTCATTTTCCTTGTCTTCCTATGTAAATTTCCCTTTTAAATTTGTAAAGAAAAACTAAACCCTACCCCTCTTCCCTAAAAAATAAAAAAATCAAGCCCTAATCCTACCTCTCATTATACCCATGTAAGCAAATGTATATAATGATGCATATGCAATGATTTTGCAAGGTTTTTTCCCTAAAATCCCTGTTTTATATATTTATTCCCATTTTCCCTTTAAAAGTATCCCTCCCCTAACATTCCCCTCGTGCTCCTTGTCCCCTTGAAAAAACATATAGATCAGCATTTTGCAAGGCAGAATCAACAGTACATTTTGGCCACTTTGCTCCTTAAACAATGTCAGAAACCGAAACCTATGAGCAGAGTGATGACCAGGCATCAACTTCAGAGATTGAGGTACAGAGGAGGCCTCATAAGGGTGGAAAGGGTGGTCATCATAAGAGAGAGGAGCCCACTTCTTTGACAGATTTACAGGCTTGTCCTATGGCAGTTTCATGTTTCCAGTATATGTCTTGTTATGAGTTTTGCGAGAGGATCTCTCGGATTCAGCATCACAGAGAGTTAGCTCGCCTATTTGTTTTACATTTGCATGATGGACATGTCAAACTTGCCGGGGTGGACTTTACATTGACACCCGAGATGATTGCACAGGCCACAGGGATACCTAATGTTGGAGAGGTATGGAATAAGCGCAAGGTGTTGGACAGTGTTCATTTTGAGCCTTTCGTTAGACCAGCACTCATGAGGCACTTGACAGGTGTGTTTCCCTTCAGATTTCTCAGGAGTGAGTATGCTCCCATGATGAGGCTCATCATGCTCTATTTTACCTGTGAGGGCAGATTTTCACAGTTATATTCGTACCATATTTGCCTATTGATGCACTTCACACGGGTACGGATGATGAACATCCCTGTTTTCTTCTATCAGAACATTGAGAGGATGGTGTCCATGATGCAGAGGAAGAGCCCGGCACAACAGTATAGGAGACTTTACCATTATGGTTTGATTCAGCTTGTGGTATTACATCAGTTGGCTCAGCAGGGCATCTCATGGGAGGAGTTTATCTCTCGTGAGATTTTCACAGCACCACCACCGCCACATCCTGAGGTTATTCACGAGGAGGGAGGACCATCACAGCAGCATGACATCCACGTCACTAGACATGTCAGCTCCTCACCTTTGGTTACTTATCAGAGAGGCCAGAGGGCCTTATTTGCAGCAGCTCGACGAGTACTTTCTCCACAGCATGTGGAAGGGGTCTCGCCTTCTTCATCGGATCAGCGAGTGTTGTCTCCACATCAGGTGGAAGGGGCCTCGATTTCTTCAGCAGCACAGGTATCAGAGAGGGGCAAGCAGCCCATGATTGATGAGGGACCATCAGGTGTTCCAGATATAGAGCTTATTGATCTTGATGTCAGTTCTCCTAGCCGAGAGTCAAAGGAGATCATTCAGCACCTTAGAGCTGAAAATGATGCATTGCAGAGGAGATTAGAGGGGGCACAATGGACAATCTCATATCTAGAGCAGCGCAACAAGCAGTTGGAGGATGAGCAAGCTCTTGATGAGTTGTGGAGGATTCGTGGAGACCGCATCTTGAATAGAAGAAGACCCGGTGATCTATTGCCCGCTGAGCGAGAGTCCATGCTTATCCGGCTCAATGCTCACTTGGAGAGGCTGTTGGCTAAGGCCAACCAAGATAAGAAATTGTTGAGAAACATGAAGAACCATTATTGGGCGAGGATGCACGTGTGCAAGGCAAAGATGAAGATGTTCCAAAGGCGGTTGGCCAAGGCACAAAAAAGGAGAAAGAGGCCCGATCCCCTCCACATTTTGGCCGAAGCTTCCTTGAAGGAGCAAGGCACTAAATAGCTCAGCCACAGCACAAATACCAAGAAATTTTGAACATTTTGGGTCAATTTTGGTTTTTTCAGGCAATTTACAGGTTTTGTCCATTAACGGGTCTCACCCCCCGCGCGACCCTTTCTCTTGGCAACTCCATTTTGCAAAAACTCAGCATTTCCAGATTTGTCATGAAAATTTACATATGCTCATCCATTGCCAAGAGATTTTATGAAGTTTTGGGTCTCCAGAAAGTCAAAAAACAAGCAAAAAATGACTTTCAGCCACATTTTTGAGACACAGAAAGCAGTCTTGGGAGATTGCAATTTTGGAGGGGAAAATGACCACCAAATTCAGAAATTCCAGTTGGGTTGGAAATTAGACTCACAAACCTTTCCAACAAGCCTATGCTTGCTCAATTTGGACACCGGGAAGTGCCCCAAAAGTTCCCTCAAAGGCGCGTGACCCGTCAGGCAGAGGCACGCGACCTATCAGGCAATTTTCTCAAAATTTCACTGTACAGCTCAGAAAAACGCAGATTTGACCATGTTTGACTTTTTAGAGTGGATTTTTATCCTCCTTGATGTAAATAATGTAATTTTTTGATACTTTTACACTTATTTATCTCTTCTAGAAGATTCATTCATGAAATAGGTGAAAATTAAATGAATGAATTGGTTTCCTAGCTTATAGAGGCAAGTTGTTTTGACTGCCTAGTTTTCAGTGCTTAGTTTAGAAGTGGTTGAAACAACTCCTAGGATAGTGAGCTTGACCCCTAGAGGCAGGGAAAGATCTTAGATGATCTATATTATGTACTCTCTTGCTCATTTTCATGGTTGGACTCTTGAGGGAGAAGCTATCATTGTATTATTCACTGTATCTCTGCAATTTTTGGCTAAGGAAGACCAAGGTTTTGCAGTCCTTTTTGGGATTCTTGTGGTCACATGTATTGATGGTGTGTTTCTCTTTGTACTTTTAAGTGTGTTATGTGAATCATTTCCTTACTTTTCCTTCTGCAAATTAGGCAAATGAAGTGTTAAAGTGGAATTCATGACTGTCATGCTCTGCTTTTAAGTTTGCTTAATATCAATGTTTTCAACTGTTTAAGGGGAATTCAAGGTTATTGCTTGCTCTCCTTAACTCCTCACCAGTCATTCTCATCCATCCATCCCTATCAAAGGCATCAATACTGTTTCCTACCTCGCCACAAAGAACTCCCTGCGAAAACTGTGTCCAATCCCCACACCCGAAATTGCCATTTCCCCAATTTTCCACCAAAAACCCTAAAAATCCCAAATCAACCCTTTTGATCAGTTTACTAGCCTAAAATCAGTGTTACCCTATTGGTTATCTCTCCCATTGAAGATCTTTATCGAGATAGACCGGAGAGAGCCCTCTCCAGCCCCGTAGGGCTAGCTACGAGGCTAAGTGGTTCGATGTTGCCTTGAGGTTTACCTTTCTCAGCCTGAGGTGAAATTTCAAGTGCTAACAAACTATCCTCTGGTAATTCCCCTACCACGAGCACTATGGACAACATAATCCATGCATAGTGGAATGTTTTTTCCTTTTTCTAAGCTTCGTGTCAATTCTCTAAAAATTCTATGCAAAGGAACTCGGACCTGCTAAACTAGACCCCCTCCACACACTACTCAACCAGTACGACCACCGGCGCGGGTACTTAGTCTACACGACACTTGCACATAACCTTTCCTACCAGGATTTGGGTCGCCATGCATACTACTTTTTCCTTGATGCTGGAGATGGCGTATCCCCTCTTCTTATTTTCCAGCTTGTACTTTTTCCTCATGGCCTTCACGATGGCCAAGTCACTGCTCTTCCCTTCTGATATGACTGCGGGGTATTCTACTTTGCATGGAAGCCGGGAAATTTGGTGAATCAAGTTTGTCATGATGGGGATGGGCTCCTCCAGCCACAAATGCCCATCATGCACCAGGCAGAGCAGCTGCTTGATGATGAAAATGGTTATTAGGGCACGGTGGAAATGTGGCACCCAGAGCAGGTTAAGTAACCCAACCTTTTCCACTCCATGCAACCACTTTTGCAGATCTAATTCTGTAACCCCCACTGGGGTGTTCTGCTTAGGCTTCATGAGGTCTAAGGTTGCAAGATGAGGGAACTTCTCGTGGTCAGCGAGGTCCCAATATTCGAATTTTAAGCTCTGCACCCACCCCAGGTGCATGCCCTAAAAAATAATGTTGTCTGGGAGGAGCGAGATCTGGAGCGAGCTCTTGGTCTCGTCAAAGTCCTTGGGCACTCTAGCCTTTCCTTTCCACGGGGCGACATAGGTGGGAAACTTTGTCTGGGGTGGGCGGTGCACAGGCTCAACTTCCGCCTCCATGCCTTTGTCCTCATCTTCTGCAATAATCAAGTCCTCCAGGTCTTCTTCTTCTTCATTGGTTACGATGGTGACGACTTTCCCCTTGTCCTCCATTTTCAGCTTGGTGCGCAGTGGGTTTCGCAGGGACACCCGTACAAGGACCATTGCTTGTTTGTCCTTCTTGGGTCTTGGTGTGCGTAGTGATTTCAAGATTTTTGCCACAATCCCGGTGCCTTCTAGAGCATCCCCCACAGTCAGGGCCTGCGCAGCCTCTTTGATGGTAATTTTTGTTATCTCCATAACGTCTCCCACTGTTGCCATTGTGTCCGTCCAAAAATCTAACACTTGCGAACTTAGGCGCTCGATCAACACTCGTCTCACAACAATCAAGGCTCTACTCAATGGCTCAATTCACAATTGACCAAGTGTTGTTTTCTAGGCAGCCCTTTGTAATTTATATATCTTTTCAAATTTGAATTCGACTGTTCCCCCCAAATTCGGTTCATTAATGCTCCCTTGGCAGTAGATTTTTCCAAATCTTTCCCATAAATCACATCTTAAATGCCTGTCACCCACTCCATTTGGCCTCAAGTTGAGCATCCCATGATGAATAGTGACTTCAACAGTCACTTTCTGGCCAACCTGCGTAGCAGCGCTACCCCCTATGCGTGGTCGTAGACCTTCTGACTCTTCACTTCTGCGCACAGCTCCAACATTGTGCAGTTCCTGAGAAGAATAGTTTTTAGTCCCATGCTTGCTTTCAACTGCCTGGAGTGCTAAGACTATTCTTCCCTCGGCTAGTTAGGTGGTCATGCCACCTATGTGCAGTTTCCTTCGGTCATCCATCATTCTTCTTGGGAAATACCCACCTTTTACCGTTACTAGCGGTGTCACACACCTTATCATTTACAGTGCATCACCCTGGTTAATTCCCTTAGTAATATGCAGTCCAAGCCAAGGCATCAGACTGATCAATTCATGGCGATAGTCCTCAAACTTGTCAGCATGATTGTGCGCACCCTGTTTTATCACCCTGGTCTTCTTATTGAGAAAATCGTCCCTTATCTCGTCCTCTAGCTTCTTGACTTCTGCTTCTACCAAAGCACTTTTCTTCCTTAATCACACCCTTTCTTTTTCAAGTTCTTGGAGCCTAAAATTTCCCTGTTGGATTTCTTCCTCAAGTCCCAAGCATTCTGCTTCTTGCGGTTGTGTGATCCCTTCTTTCGAGGCTCCGCAAACCATCGTATCTACTAGTGTTGCTATGCATGGACTAGGCCTTTCATGCTCCATGGGGATTACAGTGTTTGATTCATACTATGGCCTCGGAGGTGCCTGCACGGTTAGGGTCTTGCACGTGGTCCTATAGGTCCATAGAATCACTGGTACGCACAGGTCCCAGTCAGTCCGCTTCGAATTTTGGACTTTGTTCAGTGCTTCACGTATTCTGTTAAAGGCTTCTATGTGGATATTGTTCTGTGCACTTGGTCTTTCCGTACTTCGTGGTTTCAACTAGAGGGGTCATTTGTGCCCTTGTCTTACCCGCACCTGCTTATTGATCGTGTATCCTACCATGAGGACTGTGTGCATTCCTGCAGGTTTTGCACCATATGCTTGTATCCACCTGAAAAGGTGGGCACACTGGTCGTTTTGTTTGTCATACTTATCTTTTAACTGCATTTGAGGCTTCCCAAACCATATGCACATCATCCTTCGATAGTCACGCCAGTCCTCAAAACTTTTTTGGTGCGTACCCCACCACCTTGTAAACATAGCGCGCAGTACCCATTTTAGAGCGTCGAAGTGCTGTTGTTCTGACACTTCCCTTTCAAATTTGTTCAAGAACTCATCCACTTCATCTAACCCGTCATACGTAGGTAGATCCCTTATCTCTGTTGTTACATAGTGCAACGATCTCATCATCATGTTACAGTTGAGCGTGGTTACCTCGTGTAACCAGTTCTTCCATCGCTCTATCTCTTCGATAGAATCTGAGGTACAAAAGCTTTCACGGTCCCAAGGGATTCAACCATCCGTAGTTGGATTTACCTAGTCTTGCTTGCGCGTTGTTATCTTGTAGATGCAATCTAGATCACCGTCACTATCGTAGTCATGCACTGGCTCTGTGTAGCGTGATCCTTTTTTGCAGAGTCTAAGGGTACCACTATGCACAGTGACATTTTCTCAAAAATCATCTTGTGCTTCTTTAGATTTATCACTCCATTCATGTCAGTGGCCCAATCTATTCCCAGTAGCATAGGGTAGGGATTGCTATCATCAACAATCTCTATCATTTCAAAATCTGCTAGCGTGTTTGCTCTTTCAATATCTATTGTGATTCCCTGCAATCTCCCCATAGGTAGGATTTTTTTCTGGTTATCCATCCACAGTTGGATAGGAGACCATTGCAGGGTAGGCCTTCCCATGTGCTCCCATGTTTTTTTTGGTAGGACGTTCATGTCCGATGCTAGATCCAGAATCACTTGGTCCATCTCAAATTCCCTAATCTGCATGGTCAATCTCATCTCCCTTCCTATTCGCATCGTGTGCTTCTCGAGCTTCCAGGCTATGTGCAGTTCTCTTGACGTGGTCCCAGCACATCTAGTTATGAGTTGTTGTAGCCCTTTTACAGCCTTACTGTCATGCAGTAGCTTCATGCATGTCTCTAAGAATGTAGTGAGCATTGATGGGTCCATTTCTGGTTCTAGTCTGTCTTTACTTCCTGAAGTGGAGGCATCCGCGAAGCTCCTCTTAGCTTCCATGAAGGTTTCCTTAGTGTGCTCCAAATCAAATTTTGGTTCCTTCATTGGAGCCTTGCGAACCCAGGTACTCTCTTTAGGCTACTCGCTTTTGTCATCCCCTATCATAATACCACTCCAGAGAACAATATTTACATTAGGGTCTTCCTCACGTGGCTCAGACCTCATCATTTGTAGGTTCTGATTCAGGGGAGGTTGGAGTGCTCCTTTATCACACAACCTCTCTATCAATGTGGGATAGTCCTCCATCTCATGATCAAACTGTGTACAATATAAGCATGATGGTCAAGTTAGATTTGTACAATCACGGGCATATTTCCCTGTCCCTCCACAATTGTAACATATCAGTTGTCCGCGACCTCTTCCTAGTCCTCCTCCACCTCAGCCTTGTCCATGCCCCTGAAATCAAGTGCGCGCCATTTGATCGATGGGCTGGGTTTCGTCCTAAAATTTGTAGGTAGGATTTCGATCCATCATCAGTTCATAACTTCTACAGGTGCGCTCATCATGTCCTACTGACCTACAAAAGTTACAAAACAATTGCTGTGAATTTTGCGTATACTTCTATAGTAGATGGAAATTATCTGTAGCATGCTTTCCTCCTATCTGAAAAATTGCACACCATGGTGCAGGCACCGCGCTTGGTCTTGCTTGTGCCTCCAGTCTCAATGGCATTGGTCCTCCTCCTGCAAGGTAATTCATGAACACTTGGCAGTGGCCTTTGTCATGTCCCTAGCCTTTACACTTTACGAACCATACCTCCTCATGCACTTCTGGGTGAGTTGTCCTGTCTTGTTTCAAACTCTGCATCTCAAGGCACAAGTTTTTCAATTGTGCGTCGATCTGCTGAACTCCCAGGCTAGGATCTTATATCGGGATCTCGTGCAGCCTCATCATGATCTCCAACTCCTTGGCCTGAGTGGTTAGCCTCTATTGTGACAACGCGTTCCTTAAATGCAGTGTTAGCGATGCTACAAACCATGCGTGGTGATGCCCATCCATCAAGGTCATATTAGCTTCACGAATTGTACACTTTAGTATTTAATCCAAATCCCAAGGGGTCTCTCCTGGAAGCATCACGATTTCCTTGAACTCAATGATCGAATACATCTCCGACTTTTGCCTGCTAAATTATTTGTTTAGTGCATCTTGTATATCCGCCATCCTCGCATTTGGATTGTTATTGGAATGCTTAATGTACTAAGTCAGTGTACAATACTGTAGAGCACTGACCAATGTTGCTATCTTTATATTGCCATCTGTGACTCCCTTTGCTTCCCATACAGCTTTTATTACGAACCGAAACTAGTCCGGATCTTCATTCCATACTCCCTTGAACACTGGCAACTTTATCGCACTCGCCATATTGAACTGTGGTGGTGGCGGAGGCTGTATGGGCAAAGATGGGGGTGAATATGGTGAAACTGGGGATGGTGTGGATGGGGGTGGTACGTACAGAATTCTCTGCCTTATCAAACTGATCGAACTTCTTTGTGAGACCTTCGCGAGCTCTTCTTCAGTCCCTCGCAAAGGTGAAATCAAGGGGCTAGTTTCTAGTTCTGTGCTACCTTCGTTTCTATAGATTCTCCCACTCTGCGTAGCCACAAACATCAATTTATTCACATAACCCGATTTTCACATAGTATTATTTTAATCCAAGTGTTCAAAGATTTATCCTACTTACCTTGCGCTCCTTTAAGGAAGCATCATATTTTCTTCGCTATAGCTGACTGAAGTATCTATCGGGAACTTGGTGATGAATCCTCCTATAATTCAACCAAGCTAGTGATCAACAACATGTGCGATCTTATCTTTTGATTCTTCCATTCTGCGCACCAATTCTGGAGTCCACACGATAGGTTTTGTCGAGTCTACACCTTCCTTGGCTATCTGCTAGCTTCGCACTCCACTCGTACAACTCAGTGGGGAAGGATGCAAAGAAAATTTTGTGGATCTCCGTATACAAGAAGCAATCTAACCACCCTTCCTTTGATAGTCATGGGTTCCTGTTTTCCTGCACCACGAACTCATGAATTTTTCTATCTAACCAACCTTTCCTTTCTTTGTCGGATTCAAGTGATACGACATCAGACATCTCTATGCAGATCCCGATCCTGGCAACGAAACCATTTGTTGGCTTATTGGGGCCTGACCCAGGTTCGAAGTTAATTATCCAAAAAAATCTAGTACTACTGGCCCTTTCGGCAACAGTATCCAGAGCGCGAACTGAGGTCTCACCCAAAGTAGTATGGGAAGGTGCTAGAACCAGGTTTCTGCACCCTGGAGATGTATGAGAAGTTCGTCTCGTCCATTGTTTGTTCCTGCACACAGGTTGCTTTGCACACTTTCCTATTCCTCACGGCTTGATACACTGACTTTGGGCAACCCTACCCAAGGGCTGTGCACTGCGCTCTATGTTATTACCCAACATCTTGCTTATATTCTTATACTAGTTAGTTATCTTCACATAAATGGAAGTTTTGTATTATATTTATTTATACAACATATTCATATAAGTTCATGCAGCAAGAAACAATAAAATTACAAATTATACCCAATAACACATAAAAAAGGAAAAGATGCACAAAAATATGGTAAAACTTCTCTTTATTGATTTTCCCTTCGGTTACAGACTTGACCTACCCTGCACATTCAGCTGCAGGGGTCTGCACACTCAGATGCAGACTACTAGGCATTTGTGCACTCATCTACAGAGCCTTCTCCTACTCTATGACTCAAAGACACACCTTTACACTTCAACTCAATCACTTAGAATTTTCATCTTTTTTTCCTTTATTTTCTTCGTTTTTCCTTTCTACACATAGAGCCTCGCTCTATTTATACAATCCCATGGTCCACAGACCATGGGTAGGTCTATCTTGCCAACATTACATTACAAAACTAGGGCAGGCAACTTTGCGACTCTATTATACTTTCGCGCCCTGCGTCCGCAATTCATGGAGCTTTTAAAAATACTTGGTCAAAACTTGGGCTTTAAGCCGTAAAACATGCCTTGGGGGGATTCCATGCCCAACAAAGTCCTTGTTTGATTTTTTAAGGAGCTTGACACAAGACAAGGAACTCTGCTCCCAGATTTGATAACATACCAAAAGAGGCCATGGCTTCCAAGAGGTTGTCATCAGATGGGAGAACAATACTATGGAAGGGACACATGTCCAGGGATCCAAATGAAAAATCAAGCTCCAATGTCCCTAGTACATGGTGTACTACATCACCTACTAGATCATCAGTAGATGTGAACATGGAACATGTGGCCATGTAATTGACCTGTGGCGGGGGTGATATCACTTGCACATAAGAACCATTTAGGGATGATGGTTGAGTGGGAGTTGATTCAAGACCAATGAATGTAAGTTGATCAATGATCACAATGCTTCCTTCATGCGGGAAACACATCACTTGAAAGAGGGAAGAAACAAGAGCTCCCACGATGTAAACATAGCCACAACCAAGGAGTAGATTAAAATCCAACGGGTCTTGGACAACCATCATGTCTATATCTCTATGGGAATAGGAGAAATAATATCATCCACCTCAGGGACAGGAGGATTTTCCTCCAGTTCATTCGAAACTGAAGAAACCAAAATAGCTCGAGCAGTATGAGGTTCACTCTCTACCTAAAAGGTCTGGTTAACTGAAGGTGGAGTCAAGTCTACCAATTTCTCAACCACTGGTTGGTCAAGAGTGGACTCACGAGACTCACTTTCAGAGAGAGTAAGCTCGACCAAAGATGACTTTTGATCAATCACTCGATCAACTAGTGAAGGATCAGGGGAAAGATTTTGATACCCAGTTAGAAGATGAGGTTGAGAAACTATAAGGTTTTCAAACTCTTTGGAAGCTTCATCCATAAGAGGAAAAAGGTGAATGTGATGATTACCTTCACACAACTTACAGGGAAATTTGACTTTTCCCTTTTTCCCATGGGATTTACTATTACTAGTTGAAGGTTTATCACCAACATGATCACCAGAGGTTGATGACAAAGGTCTGTGAACCTGTGGACCACACTTCTAAGACTGTAGGAATACTAGGGAAATTCCAAAGAAGGTGGTCACCCTTACATAACATGCAAGGGAATTTTACTTTTTGGGGCTGGTTGGAATATTTTTCTTCATTAGATGCATTCGTAGCAATGATTGCTTTGTTTCTCCCCATTCAATGAATCATTGGGCTATAACCCTTTCCATTAAATCCTTCACCTTGAATTTGTGATGAGTTTGGCCCACCGTCAATTTTCGAGCCTGTTTTCTTTTCTGTAAATATTTTCACTTGCTTGTGATTGCTTGAGGACGTTGATTTTGTCTGGTCTTGAAGATTTTTTTTTTATTTTTCTTCATTTTTCTCGCCCATCATGAGTTTTTCCTTCACGGTCGCAGTGACATCGTAGATTTAAGTATTGTCGCGATTATCACTATTTTTCCTATGATAGGTGTGATGATCCTAGAGTATAGGATAAAATAGGGTTTTTCTTCTTTTTTCAGTCTATGTGTCCTCTATCAGTGATTTTCCAGAGTGTTTATGGTCTTTTTGATTGATTATCTTGATTAATTTGAAAAAAAATTCTCATTGGCTTTGAAGTGAAATTTGATTGAGCTCTAGGGTTACTAGTCAATTGGTCATCGCTCACTACTTGTTGGTGTTGTTGAGATGCTTTTTTATGATTGATTGAGTGTTGTTTTCTGTGGAAATCATTGAAAACATTGTTTTTTATTTGTTTTACCTTGTATTTCGAAATTTACTTTTCGTGAAAATGCATTAGATTAGTTGCATTGAAAAGTTATTTTTTGATATCCATCATTGAAAAGAGATCATATTTTTCAATGATTGAAAGATAAAAAATGTATTAGGTGCATCAAATCATTCGAAATGGAAAGAAAAACATACTTCATATAAGTGCATCTTTGTAAAGTAAAATCATTTTGATTTCGAAATGTTGCATTTAAGATAGTGAAAACTGAAAATCATTTTTACTTTTGGCAAGGCATTTGGAAGACGAAAGTGAGATTTAGTGGAAGGAATTTTGCGTGATGCATTTTGTTTGATGCATTATTGATTGAAATTTATTCCCTTCGTTAGTTTAGCTTTCATTGAAGTGGAAAATTTCATTTTCATCATTTAGCTACATTTTAGGAACAGGTGACATCGTTAAGGCCTTGAAATTGAAACATAATTTCAAGATTAACTTTAAAATCTATCAAAAAATCTAATGAACATTTGAAACATTACCACCCATACTTAGTGGTCTAGGCTAGAGACATGTTCCAGAGTCTATAAAACTCAATAGCTATCATTCGCTCTTGCATTAGACAACGCTAGCACAAACTTATGCTCCCCGTACCGTCGATTATATAAAGGGAGACCCTCATAGGTTGCAAAAATTTATCCATAGGAAGCTGAGTTTTTTTCCCTGTAAATGTGATACACTGAAAACAACATTCAGAGAGATTGCCTACACGTATGTCAAGTCCTTAGCAAATTTATTTGCTAAGGTGTATATTGTAGTTCATGGTTACTTGGTAATGGCTTTTTCCTAGAATAATCTGAGTAGTCATTTCAATCTTTTCTGAATCCCTAAACTTGAAAATACCATTGAGCACTTGTCCTTTCAAGCTCTCTAAACCAATGAAAGTGACTAGATTCACCTTTTCATCCTTTTCTTGACTCTTAAAACATGAAAAGGAAAAGTTTTTGTTTCAAATTCTAAAATTAATTGACTGCAAAATAACATCCTTCTTGTGGAAATTATCCTTAGTAGATCTTAGGCTGATACCAATGGAAACATTTCCCGAGTCTACCAACCAAGGAAATCCACCTGATGGGAATCTTAGTCCTTTTCCTTATTTTGGAAATATTGGTACTCCTTATATGGAAACGTTACATCCCTTCCTAGATTAATCGTTGGTCTTCCAATTTGGTTATTTTCAACCTAAGTGTTTCCGAGTGTCCAAACTGCTCTTCAACCAAGTTCTCCTCCACTTGAACAACATCAACCTCATGTTGATCCTAAAGTTGACCCCTCACCTTCTTTTCCTATTTCTTCACCTTTTTCTTCCACTTCTCTTAGTGAAAGTCTAGATTCTAGTAACGAGAAAGCTAAGGAGAAGAAGAAGAGGATGAAGAACAAGGAGAAAAATAAGCAAGGGGGAAACAAATAAGTCATTGCTACAAATGCAACTAATGAAGAAAAATATTCCAATCAGCCCGAGAAACTAAAATTCCTTGCATGTTATGTAAGAGTGACCACCTTCTTTGAAATTGTCCTAGTATTCCTAGGGTCTTAGAAGTGTGGTCCACAGGTTCACATTGACATTTGTCATCAGGCTTTGGCAATCATGCTGGTCATAAACCTTCAACTATTAATAATAAATCCCATGGGAAAAAGGGAAAATTCAAATTTCCCTCTAATCTTTTGTAAAGGTAATCATCCCATTCACCTTTGTCATCTTATGGATGAAGCATCCAAAGAGTTGGAAAACCTTACAGCTTCTCAACTACGTCTTCCAACTGGGTATCAAAAGATTTTCCCTGATCCTTTTCTAGTTGATCAAGTGATTGACCAAAATCCATCTTTGGTAAACCCCGCTCTATTTGAAAGTGAGTCTCATGAGTCCATTCTCGACCAACCATTGGTCCAGAAAATGGTAGACTTGGTTCCACCTTCAATTACCCATACCTTTCTAGTAGAGAGTGAACCTCATACTGCTCAGGTTCTTCTGGTTTCTTCAGTTTTGAATGAATTGGAGGGAAATAATCCAGTTCCTTCTTTTGGAAATACGGGTGCTCCTTATATGGAAATGTTGTCCTTTCCTGGATTAATCGCTGGTCTACCAGTTTGGTTATTTTCAAGCTCGGTGGTTCTGAGTGTCCAAACTAATCTTTAACCGACTTCTCCTTCACCTCAAGAACATCAACCTCATGTTGATCCTAAAGTTGACCCCTCACCTTCTTCACCTATTTGTTCACCTTGTTCAAGTTCCTCTTCACTTGGTGAATGTCTAGATTCTAGTAACCAGTAAGCTAAGAAGAATAAGAAGAGGAAAAAGAAGAAGAAGAAAAATGAGAAAGGGGGCAACCAAGCAATCCTTTATACAAATGAAACTAATGAAGAAAAATCTTCCAACCAGCCCCAGAAAGTAAAGTTCCCTTACATGTTATGTAAGGGTGACCACCTTCTTCGGAATTGTCCTGGTATTCCTAGGGTCTTAGAAGTGTGGTCCACAGGTTCACATTGACCTTTGTCATCAGGCTTTGGTGATCATGCTGGCAATAAAACTTCAACTAGTAACAATAAACCCCATGGGAAAAAGGGAAAATTCAAATTTCCTTGTAATTTGTGTGAAGGTAATAATCCCATTCACCTTTGTCCTCTTATGGATGAAGCTTCCAAAGAGTTGGAAAATCTTACATCTTCTTAATTGCATCTTTCAACTGGGCATCGAAATATTTCCCCTGATCCTTTGCTATATGATCAAGTGATTGATCAAAAGCCATCTTTGGCATACCCCACTCTATCTGAAAGTGAGTCTTGTGAGTCTGTTCTCGACCAACCATTGGTTGATAAAATGGTAGACTTGGTTCCAACTTCAGTTAACTGTACCTTTCTGGTAGAGAGTGAACCTCATAATCCCCAGGTTCTTCTGGTTTCTTCAGTTTCGAATGAACTAGAGGGAAATACTCCCATTCCTAAGGTGAAAGAGAGCACTTCTTTTGTTCCCATAGAGCAAGAGAGCAACTCTCCTATTCCTACGACACGCCCTTCGAGTAGTTTACTCACTTCTTTTGATTGGAGTCGATTGGAAAGATATATTCTTCCATATTATGTGCCTTTCCAGATTACAGTGGAGGCTTACCATATGCCCGTACCTCACATAGTCATAAACGAGGGTGCATCTGTTAGCATCCTGTCCTCAATTGCTTGGCAAGCTTTAGGTTCTCCTAAACTTGTTCCCGTCACTTTGAATATCTTAGCTTTTAACAGAGGAACCAGTCAATCATTAGGGATCCTTCCTAAGTTACCTATTACTTTGGGAGGAAATACTATGCATATAGACGTGATGGTTGTCAAAGGCCCTTTAGATTTTAATCTACTCCTTGGTAGTGACTATGTTTATGTAATGAGAGCTCTTGTCTCTTCCCTTTTTCTAGTGATGTGTTTCCAGAAGGAATCATTGTAATCATTGATCAACTTACATTCATTTGTCCTGATTCAACAACCACTCAACCATCATCCCCAGATGGTTCTTATATGCAAGTGGCATCACCCCCGCCATAGGTTAATTACGTGCCTACCTATTCCATGACCACATCTACTAATGATCTAGTATGTGATGTAGTACACCATGCACTGGGGGCATTGGAGCCTGGTTTTTCATTTGGATCCTTGGACAGGTATTCCTTCCAGGGCGTTATTCTCCCATCTGATGAGAACCTCTTGGAAGCCATGGCCTCTTTTGGTCTTTGAACAAGGTCCATCGAGCAGAGTTCCTTGTATTGTGTCAAGATCGTTAAAAAATGAAACAAGGAAAATGGAGTAGATTTCCTTATCTTGTGTCAAGCTCCTTAAAAAATGAACCAAGGGATATGGAGTAGATTTCCTTGTCTTTTCTCAAGCTCTTTTAAACATGAAACAAGGACCACGAGGATATTTATTTTACTATGTCAACCTCATTAAAAAATGAAATATGTCTCCATGAGATTAGTTCTTTTACTATGTCAACCTCGTTAAAAAATGAAATAGGTCTTCATCAAGGATAATTTTAAGGGCGAATGTTCGCCCTTTGGCGAAATTAAGGGGTTTTAAATTTTTAGTGGGCCAATATTTTGTATCATAGTACATTTTTACAAATCACCTCAAATAGCCCACCTTATTTTAAGGGAGAAGGTAAAAAAGGTAAATTTAGCTCTTGAAATTAGGAGTTACAACCTTCCATTCACCCATTTTCAAGAATAGGTTTTATTTAAGTGAATCCATTCGCCCATTTTCAAGAATAGGTTTTATTTAATTGAATCCTATGGGCCAAATACCATATTTATAAAAGAGGTATGGTAAATTAATAAAAATATAAATAAATGAGAGGTATGGTAAATGAATAAAACATTTTTTATATTTACTCCATAAGTCACCTGGTGTAAACAAATAAAAATATAAGTAAAGTGGAGCTACGGTAAATAAATAAAACGTATTTTTATACTTACTCAAAAGGTATGGTAAATAAATAAAAATATAAATAAACTAGACGTATGGTAAATAAATAAAACCTCTTTTTATATTTAGTCCATAACCCTCGTTCTATTTATGAAGGCTCAAGAAAGAGGTTTTATTTAAGTGAATCCTATGGGCCAAATACCATATTTGTAATAGGGGTGTGGTAAATTAATAAAAATATAAATAAACTAGAGCTATGGTAAACAAATAAAACATTTTTTATATTTACTCCATAATTCACCTTATATTTACGAACACTCAAGAAATGGGTTATATTTAGGTGAAACCTATGGGAAAAATACTATGGGACAAATACCATGGACTAGATTGCTATTAATACCATGCAAAAAACCATTATTAACCCTAATATTAGAATTATTAAAAATAAAAATGGCACATGGTATTGATCCATGGTATTCACCAAAATGGCACATGGTATTGACCCATGGTATTCACCTGGAATGTGGCCTATTTAAATCGGGGGATTAAACCAGCATATATCCATTTTTACTCTTCTCTAAGAGTTCAGAATGCTAAGATTCACTAGGAATTTACAAAGTTTTATTATTTAGTGAAAGACTCGCTAAGATCTTACAAGATTTTATAATTGAGTGAAATATTCGCCATGCCTGGTGAGAGATTCGCCAAAAAATTATATATACATATTATATTATTGATAAAATCGCCTTCCATTTTTCCTATATACCATGAAGATTCACCCATTTATTATATTTATAAATTTAGGGGGTTCTTAAAATTTTCCCTAGTCTTCATGAGCATGGTTCTTTTCCTAGGTCAAGCTCGTTAAAAAATGAAACAAATCCCCTTCCAATTCGAGTCTTTCATTAGATCTCGTAAAATCCTAGTTGAGTCTCTCACTTGATCTCGTAAGAGAACCTTGATTCCATCCACATGCTAGTAACCAGTAGTCTACTTAGGTGAATGAAATGAAGCTTGGGGGTCATGTACCTCAAATTGAGTCATTATGCTTGGGGCATGCAAAGTTATCTCAAGCATAGTTTGTTTCTGTTTCAATCTTGTGTAGAAATGAAACCAAATCCAAACACAGTTTTGCCTAAGGAACATCTGCAATGAGTGGTCTTATTAGCCAACCTCTTGACCATTAGATGTTTTGAGGAGTTCCATCATCACCGAAACCAGTTACTATCCTCTTTACACCACTTGTTTCCCCAGTAGAGTCACCATTTTGTTGTCTAGTCAAATCCTCTTTGCGGACAAAGACGATCCCTTTAGCCTAATGAGTGGGTCTAGCAACTGAAGTGACAATCTACTAGACACTTTCCTAAGTTGAAATTGAAAATAGAGATGAAGAAGATGGCCTACTTCGTTCTGATTCTATCTCGATCTCCTTTGCTGAAGACCTTAAATCACTTGCATCACAAGCTCGTTCTTGCTTCTCTCAGCTTTTATGCACCTGTAAAAGATATCAAGACACAACAAGGGATGAAAATACAAGTAGCATATTCAAAAGAAACCTACTTAACTAATCAATGAATGTTAAGCTAAATGATACATGAGCATACACATTTAGGGAAAATGAACCAGCAATTTTAGATTAATAGAAAAAAAGGGGAAGCATACAACAAAGCCTTGATGTTGATAGGCTCCCCTTGAATGAATATCCAAGTCCAAGCTAAGCTCTCCAAGCACTCCTCCAAGCCAAATGAGTAGCATATAGGCACAATATTAGCATAAGGGTGCAAATAAACATAGACCAACCAACTTATAACCATTTGGGAATGGGAGAAGATGAATATATAGGTTGGGAAAGGGTGTTATGATCTCTCCAAAGATAGGAGTAGGCCCTAATATCAAGGAGATAGTTCATAAGGATAAGACGAAGAGGCCAAGTTGGGAGAATTCGACCCCATCTATGCCAAACAACTTTCATCTCTCCACCCTGGAAGCTTCTATATCACGAAGCTTCTCATCCTTGTTATCACCAAAAAATGGATTATCTAGCCTAATTTACTAGATGGATTGAAGTACACCATGTAAGGCCAATTTTAACACAGTAAAATTTCTTTCACTAAGAGAAATTACTTAATAAACCACTTTGTTTAGTAGTTTATAAGTAAACCCATTAAGAATAATTAAATAAATCACTATTTAGGTGATTTTCTTCTAGGAATAATTAATTAAAGCATTGTTCAATTATTATTCCTTGTCATATTTGACCCAATTATGAAAAATAAAGAGATAAATCATTAATTATCTTATTTTTCTCTAAGAATAATTAATTAATCACTAATTAATTATTATTCTTTGTCAAATTTGACTAAATCCCTTAGGAATAATTAAATAAATCTTTATTTGTTTATTATCCCTTAACTAATTCCTTGAGATGATGAATAAATAATTTATTTATTTATTATTTATAAATAAATGTTTAAATACTTTTTACCTCTTAATTAAATATAATAAAATATTCCAAATGGTTATTCCAAGAATGAGGTTAATGATATTTTATTATTGCTCATTATTCAAGGATAACTCAATATTTTGTTATAAATAGAAGGGTTTTTCATTCATTATTCACTTTTGATTATTTTCATTGTTGCACTCACTATTGTAACTTTGATTATTTTCATTGTCGCACACCATATTTTTGTTGGGTATACACATTATAGAGGAGAGATACTCTACACAAGATGAAGAAGTTTGAGGATAGCCAAGATCCCATCCCATAGAGGGGGACTAGCAACATTTATTTGTTACATTTACAGGTGTTGTAATAAAACTATTATTTGTATATCTAGTTTCCATTGCATGATTGGAGTTATTACTATTTCTTTTTGCTGTTTAACTATGATTGTAGCATAGATTAGAATTTTGGCAGGTTTTGTTTCTATCAATTGCTGTAGATCTAAAATTTTTAGCAACCATTTATATTGTTGAGATTGTTTTTCATCCACAATATTAAGTGGGTTCTTTTCCTACACCTTTGAGAAGAAAACACTACAACAATCGTCTTTGGGAAAATTGCATTTTTAGGATCATCGCGGGTATACAAGTGAACAGAGCGATGCTATCGCGGGTCAAGTATAGTGCAATAGGCAATCATCGTTGTTTTTAGTCTCATAAGGGCGATGATTCTCACATTAGGGTTTTAGAGTTATTACCTTCAGGGGAAGCTCAAGTCATTTTCCAATTAATGTCTTAGGAGGGATATGAACTGCATATATGAATGAGTACACTGCATGATGGTCATGTTTCGGGCACTTTTGGGTATGTCACAGGGAAGTACAAGAGGTGTGACAAAATATTATGTAACACATACCTACAAGCATATTAATCGTCTGACAGGGAACTACACCCAATAGAAATTGGCCCAATTTTATTATTCACCACCCAAAGACCCTTCGACACAAATACATCTATATAAGGCACACGTTTTGAGTACAAACAAATCATTAGAAATACCCAACATGCTAATTCAAGCATCCCTTCGATGGCATAACATGGAGGAGCATTGTCATGTAGATCACATTAAACGGATCACTATCGAGTAAAATCAAGTTGGTTGTTCAATTATGTTCCGATCCTACCAATTGTAAGAAGCAAAATGTAAACACATGTTCTCTTCCTTCTCCATAGGGTTAAGAAATATAAAGTCGACCATAAAAATACCAACAATTGTTTTTCATCAAACATTGCCACCGCTTGCAAATAGGCTTCAAATACTAAGTTTCGTACACATTCATTTTGAAAATGCCAAAAAATTTCCCAAAACATAAAAAAAATGAAACACAATACAAATAGAGATATAATGAAACTGAATTCTCCAAAATAGGCCAATCTTGTCTCATTTTTTGGAAGACAAAACCATAGCTTTTTTAGGCCTAGTGAACATAGTATTCATGATCTATCCTCTAGCAGTACTATTCATACATGGTATGTAAGTTGTAACCTTAAAAGCACATACTGAATTTTGAATATTCTGCAACTACTAGGGCCAATCAATATGCTCGATCGTTGAATGCAAAGTGTTAAATCTATGGCTTCTTCCCTTAAGTTTGATCCTAGGCTAGCTCAGATAAATAAAACAAATTCTCTGTTTGGAAAACAAACACTACACATGTCTGGGTATTTGTATATGGATGAAAAGCCATGGATTGGAAGTTCTAAACTACCTAAAACCTTATGACATTTAAAAGCATATTACATGGGATATATATATACAAATATACTTGGATGGTTAGGAACTTAACCTTAAGTCAACGAGGGGAAATTTCAAACCAAAAAAGGGGAAGAAATGAATCCATGGTTGAAGAGGCAATTGCAAAACCTTTTTCTAGATATTAACCCCCAAGGTTCTTGCAATCAAAGGGAGAACTATCATTTAGCATAATAGTTTCAAAATCTCTTCCAATTACCCTCGAGAAATCCAAGGGAGCTCGATTAACAAACTTTTCTTCAAGGAAAGTACAAATATTACGTGCATCATGCCTTTCTAGGAGCTTCCCAAGAATTGGGTTGGAAATCAAATGATTTGTGAAAGTAATGTGCCTTTTTTACCTGGAAAATACAACCACAAAAAGCCTAGAATGCTAAACTAGTGTTGTGAACAAATTTTAGACAACACAACCCTAAACTCTGTGCAACTCTGACCTTGTCTCCCAAGCTCTCTTCCTTGATACCACATCGTATTATAATAAAATAAATCAATATAAACTATGCCTTTTTAAGGAATGGTTCATTAGTCATGCTATAATGGCGAGTTAAGAGGGGTTGATTCTCCTAGTTCCTAGTTTGGCATCTAGTTCTTCATGTGGGGTGCCTCCCACACAGGGATCAATTACCCTATTTCCCGGTTTGGGGTCAATTTCCCTATTTTCTGGTTTGGTGTCTAGTTCATGGTGTGGGGGTGTCTCCAACAAGGTAGGAAATCCTTCAAATAAGGGACAAAAGGAGAGGAGACTTGTTTGAGAAGCCAATCTTAATTGTTGGATTGTATCCTCTCGTTAATGATGATATCTAATGAAAATGTAGGTGCTTTTATTGAGGGCGTGTTTTTTTATTTCCACTTGCATCTTTATCTTGTTGGAGGAGAAATAAGCAAGCACATAACATTCTAAGGCTCTACGTGATGCTAAAAAAGAAGATAGAGTTATAGATATTTAAGATGAAAGAAAATGGTGAAAAGAGGGTGGTAGATATTTAAGATGAAATATTAAATTTGTTTTAAAAAAAGGTCTTAAAATGCCCTTGTGTAGTAATGTATCAAAAAATTGTAAAATGAATAATTGTCATAACAGAGTTATAAATTTTTTTGGGCATCTAGTATTGGGAGACCATAGTATTGTAAAAAAACCTGTTTATATATTAAGAATATCTATAGTATGGTGAGCTTATATCTCTATAATTAAGAATTTTATTTTAATTTTTGAAAAATATATATCTTTAATTTATATTTATATTTATTTTTAAATTTATAATAATAATTAAAAAACAAAATTATAATTTAGTTAATTTTAATGATTCTTTTTTAATTTTAGCACTGCTAGATATATCGTGAAATGAGTATCGATTGATTTTTATAAACATTACATGATATATATAATTTTAAAAACATGTCTTCTTAATTTTAGCTTTTTGACCTCATAAATAATATGAATTATATTAAAAAAATAAATTCATGAAATAAGAAAAATACCAAGAAAAATAGATTAATGTAAATATCTAATGGAAGAGACAAATAACCCTTATTCTAACCTAATACTTTTATTAAAAAACACAATATTAATTTAAATTGAATAAATTTTGTATTATAATTTTACTTTATCATAAAATATAATATTAAAAATATTATATATACTGTGTCAAGAATATGATTCACTTACCTCATTTGATGCAATGATATAACGATTCGATGGCTACTTTATAAGTTTATGCGGTTAGAATTGGAAGGGACACAATATGTTTTACTTCGTTGTCAAGTAAACGGTTCGAATCCAGGAAATTTTGAACTCAAAACATCTATTTACAATTGAATTTATGAATCATATTCCACTCATTCTCTTCAGATTTTATGGCCCTTCCTTTATAATTATAAGATAACCGAAATTTCATTGTTGCAAAAATATTTCTTATTCTTAAGATATTAGACAATTATATAACTGAGTGAAGCGTTCATTCTTGAGCACCAGACATTTCACTGTTGCAAAAATGTATTCCTTACTATTTCTTATTTTTAAGGTCTTACATTTCAAATTCCCTTTCACTTATTAACATGTTCATTATATGTGTTTTTAAGAAAGGAAATAATGGTCATATATTTATTTTTGGAATGATTAATATTTTTAAATGAAAAGGAGCTAAGAGAAATTACATTATTTTCAATGGCTTGAATTATCGTCTTAATGCTTTTTATGTATTTGAGATTGCTCTCAACTTATGAGTGATTTTTTCCCAATTATCTATTTAAAAAAAATGATAGAAATAAGTTCTAAAAAAAATCAATTAGAATTTTAAGCTTTCAATAGGATACGTTATAGAAAAATATTATTGGCAAAACCATGGGTTGTCAAAACATAGAGCCCAAAATCCCTCAACCCTAAGTTAACTATTTATACTATTTTTTTGGTTGACTTAGCATTTTAGAATTTTAACATTAAATCTCATTCTTTACACAATACTTCATATTATGACCATGTCAAAATTTACCATTTCAATTTAATTTTATTTATATGTAATTTGAGAAATGGTACATAATAATACATTATTTCATTGAATAAAATATAAAACTTGATCATTATTTTAAAAAATTAGTAGTAAATTATGAAAAAAAATAAATTTAAGTGTAATTAACTATTACAAATTTAAAATTTAACTACATGAACTTAACTAGCTTGATATGTACTTACTTTCATAAATATTTTTATTCAAAATCTACCATACATTATTTTACTTATATTTAATTGATATAATTACATACTATTTTTACTAAATTTCTTATTACAATTAATTACATTCTAAACATAGGATAATAAAAGATGTGAATTTTAAGATTAAGTGGTTAGAAAATATGAAATCTAAACAAATTAATGTTTACTAAACTAAAATATTTAAAATTAGAGAGTATATCTTCATCTCTCATAAACATGAGTTCCTGAATTTAGTGGTCAAGTTGATGTTCCCTAAATCTTGGACTCAAAGCCACATTGTATGTATTTTTAAAAGTGGAGATAAAAGAAATCCCTTGGTTATATTACCACTATGATTAGTCTCATTTTATCCAAGTTATATATAATTAGTTTTGGAAAGAAGCTTAACATATCCCTAGAAAGCTATGGAAATATGTGTTAGATTCTAGGTTGAATTTAGAGGATATCATTCAACTTTTCACTCACTTTTTACACTTAGGATAATTGTGGGGTGTCAAAATACCAAATCTACTTTTTATCTTTCTTTATTTTATCAAGAGAATCTATAGACATGTGAGTTGTGATCAAGGAGACTTGAGATTGAGAGAGTCGGATTGCCACTATGCTCAGAGAACCATCGACAAGGCACACTACATAGGTAAAACGATTTTTGAACCTAGGTGGGGTCCCTATATTGGTTGATAAACTCTTTCTACTATGATATGTCCATTACTTATCTTAGCATGTCCTAAACCAATCTCTTTTGTTATTTTGGTGGCTTTACAAAAGCTCCTGACTGTAACAACCCTTGTGAAAATTTCATGTAATAGAAGTTAATAAAGGAAAAATACAACCATGGTTAAGGGACACTTATTCCAATCTTAATGTTGGGCAAGATATCCTAGTGGGAATCACTGGATGTGTGTTTTTGATAAGGAAAATTGGCAAAGGCTAAGGCAAAGACATTAAAAGGCAAAAAAACATTTTTTGCACATTTATTTATGAAAATAAAGGAAATTAGGAGAAAATGAAGGTAAAAGGTTTGAGGTTGCATGTGAGAAGGAAATTGAAAGAAAATAATGGAAAATGAAGAAATTAGAGGCCTCATGCATAAAAAGGCTTCTGAGGATGAGCTCATGGCTTTTGTTAGTTCAAGCATTTGTCAAGTTCAAGTTTGGAGCTCTCTAATTACTCTCTCTCTCTCTCACTCTCTTGGTCACTTAGATTTTTCTTGGAGCACTCTAGTTTGGAGCAAAGGATGGGGAAGGCAAGGAAAGGAAAGAAAAATAAAGCAAGGAACACGGAAAGGAAAGCCGGATCAAGAAACTTCAATAAGAATACTTGTAGGTAACCTTTTGCATGTATGATTTCCTAGCTGGTTTGGAGATGCATGGCTTTGCATGTTGGTGTATGGTTCTCTTGTTGTTGGTGGCATGGTTTTTTCGGGTTATGACAGTGGTTTTCAACCTATCCTAGCCTTTTTCTGGATGCCATGGTATGTTGGGATGTTTATTTCAGTTTTTCAACTTTGGAATTGTCGAATGAATTTTGGAATCAGGGGCGGAGGTTGTCTCAAGGTTCATTCCCAAAGGCCTAGGAATCCCTTGACCTATTTGGGCAGGATACACGGTAAAGCTTGAGGGAGTAGTCTCGGTTTAGGACCTAGTGATTCGGGTTTGGATTGCAGTAAATCTCGAGAAACAAGGAGACAAAAAATTACTCAAGGATAGTGAGGGATTCTAGATGGAATTCCAAGTTCTGTTTTGTGGTGATCGAAGCACCAGTTTTGGTTTGATCATGGTTGGATGAGGGTGGAGGTGGTTTAACCTCTAGATTCCCTTGGTTGTTCTTGGATTGGTTATTCTATGAGATCCCACATTCATGCTTGGAATATGGCACGAGGGTGACTAACTAAAAGAGAGATTTGCTTCAGCCATGTCTATGGTCGGGTGGTATGTGGAAGTCTTGAACCTGGTCAGATTTTCTTATGATTAATAAAAGCTAAGTTCTCTTAATTTTTCACTGATTGATATGTGGATTTAATGGTTGTCATATCTCTGATATTTATATGGTTTTATGTTGGTGATAAGCATGGTTGAATGATTGGTTCATGGTGATAGCCACACATAGACATGACCCTTACATGTTTGTAAATACCACCATGAGCTAAGTTATAAAGCTCCAATAAGCGGTATGGGTGGCATGTTATTATGGTTGTTATATTGTCATGTTTTCATCATGTTTTTCTTTTGAGAAGGATCTTCATTGTAAATACTGCAATGAGCTAAGTTATAAAGATCCATAGGAAATATGTTTTCTTTTCAATGGTTTTGTTGAGGTCTTGGTGTGGTTTAACACTGAGGATGGTGTTCCCCAAGGGGGAGGGTTATGTAACAACCCTGGTGAAAATTTCATGTAATAAAAGTTAATAAAGGCAAAATAAGACCACGATTAAGGGACACTTATTCCAAGATGAATGTTGGGCAAGATATCCTAGTGGGCATCACTGGATGTGTGTTTTGGCTAAGGAAAATTGGCAAAGGCTAAGGTAAAGGCATTAAAAGGAAAAAAGGCATTTTTGGCACATTTATTTATGAAAATAAAGGAAATTAGGAGAAAATGAAGGTAAAAGGTCACAGGTTGCATGTGAGGAGGAAATTAAAGGAAAATAATGGAAAATGAAGAAATTAGAGGCCTCATGCATAAAAAGGCTTCTGAGGATCAGTTCATGGCTTTTGTCATTTCAAGATTTTGTCAAGTTCAAGTTTGGAGCTCTCTCATTATTCTCTCTATCTCACTCTCTTAGTCACTTAGTTTTTCTTGGAGCACTCTAGTTTGGAGCAAATGAAGGGGAAGGCAGGGAAAGGAAAGGAAAAGAAAGTAAGGAATAAGGAAAGGGAGGTTGGATCAAGCAGCTTCAGCAAGAATACTTTCATGTAACCTTTTGCATGTGTGATTTCCTAGCTGGTTTGGAAATGAATGGTTTTGAATGTTGCTGTATGGTTCTCTTGCTGTGGGATGGCATGGTTTTGTTGGGTTATGACAATGGTTTTTAGCCTAGCCTAGCCTTTTTCTAGATGCCATGGTATGTTGGGATGTTTATTTTGGTTTTAGAACTTTAGAATTGACGGATGGATTTCAGAATCCAGGGTGAAGCTAGTCTCAGGGCTCATTCCCAAAGGCCTAGGAATCCCTTGACCGGTTTTGGTGGGATACACGATAAAGCCTAAGGGAGTAGTATTCGTTTAGGTCCTAGTGATCCGATTTTGGATTGCGGTAAATCCTGAGAGACAAGGAGATGGAAAATTCCAAGGATAGTGATGGATTCTCTATGACATTCCAATTTTTGTTTGGTGGTGATCGGAGCACCAGTTTTGGTGTGATCATGATTGGATGAAGGTGGAGGTGGTTTAACCTATGTATTCCCTTGGTTTTTATTGGATTAGTTGTTCTATGAGATCCCTCATTCATTCTTGGAATATGGCACGGGGGTGACTCACTGAAAGAGAGATTTGGTTTAGCCATGTCTATGGTTGGGTGGTATGTGGAAGTCCTGAACCTAGTCAAGTTTCCCTATGATTAATAAAAGTTAAGTTATATTACTTTTGCACTGATTTATAAGTGGATTTAATGGATTTTATATCTCTAATATTTATATGGTTTTATGTTGGTTATAAGAATGGTTGAATGACTCGTTCATGTCATGGTTATTTCATATATTTACTGGTAATTGTTAAATGGATGGATGCAAGACCTAATTGATGATGTAGTCATTCAATAGAGAAGGAGGTGATCCTTCTGGTTATGTTTCATAAGTTGTTTAAGTCATTTATCCTCTATTTTGTATCTTAGGCCTGTAGGTTGCATTGGTGCCAAGTGTTTGACTGAATGTCAGTCTTGATTGGGGATACTCAAGCCTAGTATTGAGGGTGATTTTGATTGATCAACATTGTTATCATGTTTTTAATGATCTTTGAAAGTTACAAAAAGTTCTTAGTAGAGACTAGGATTCTGGGCTAGAAAAATGGCTCAAATCTCAGGGTTGATGGTATAGAAATAGTAATTGTGGACAACAATCGCTGGCAGATAGGCCTATGAGAGTGACTTTACGTTGATGGTTGCTCCCTTGCACATAGAATGAGAGTGATTATGGCCTAAGAGTTGTAAAACAACAGTGGGACCCAGGGACAGGTTGTCTGCGTGGTTGACTTGTCTCCTAAGGGTTCTGTCAATGATGTTGGATGACTGTATGTGATGTTCCATCGATTCCACTTCCTTAAGGTAACATAGGAGGTTGAATATGATTGTAGTAGCATCTCTCCTCATGTTTATCCCAGTTGGAATGGTTACTTTCGGTATACCTGGGAGGGGGTGTTACACTGACACATTGCCTAGGACTCACCTTTGGAATCAATATTTCCAAGTTTAGGAAAACTAAGGGTTGGTTAAATGAAATTAACTGTAATGCACATGTCCAACAATATTGTCCCCAATCATCATCTTTTCCCTTTATATGGATGATATTATCTTTAGGGTGAGGATTCCCTACTACCTTAGTAAGAAACTAATAATCCTAGAATAATTTTGTTGTAGTACATGTATGATTGTGAACATTGAAAAATTGAAGGTTATTATAATTGAAACCAAAAATTTAATATATGGTACTTTTTATATGCCGATAAAATCTTGGAGGATGTGCCTTCATTTAAATGTGTTGGAATTGATATTTATCAGAAGCTCAGTTGTAACTATAGCACTGAGGAAAAGATAAATGGAGGGTGGAAAGTTAATTATGGAGATGAAAAAAATTGTAAACCAGTATAGATCCATCTTAACCATGGATATATCAAGATTCGAGAGGGATTAAATATCTTGAGATACAATTATCTCTTAGAGTGTAAAACTTGAATAAAACTTTTACACCTTGATTGATTTGATCCCTTTCGAATCTTGACAAATTTGATATATATATATATATATATATATATATATATAGATATATAAACCATGTGTATATAAACCACTTTAGCTTTTCATTGTTTAAGTTGCATTTTCGAATGTATAAAATGGATTCAACATCTTCAAAAATTACTTGGTCATAAAATAGTGAGACTGCTTAAAATGTTTTATCAATAAAAAAATAAATTTTTTCAATTTCTTTAATTTTTTTGTAAATTGAAGATTTTTATTAATTCTTGAAAATGGTACATCACTAATATTTTTTTTAAACATAGACCATCAACCTTATTCCTACCAAACATGTTGGCCAAGTGGTAATGAAAAAATAAAAATTAACCAAACTATCACAAAACTATTATTCAGCAAAACCAATTTCCCAACATGCCCAAAAGGTGTAACAACTCCGGGTTAATTTTTCAAGTAATAAAGTTAATAAAAGAAAAATAAGACCAAGTTCAAGGGACATGTATTCCAAGATGAATGTTGAGAAAAAAAATCCTAGTGGGTGTTCATTTCGGTTTATTATGGCTAAGGAAATTGGCAAATGCAATGGAAAAGGCTTTGAAAAGGAAAAGTGGGATTAATTGGCATTTTATTTGTGAAAATAATGGAAATTAGGAGAAAAGGAAGGTGAAAGGTCACATATTTGCATGAGGAGGAAAATCAAGGAAAAGTGATTGAAATTGAAAAAAATAGAGGCCTCAATAATAAAAAGGCTTTTGAGGATCAGATCACAACCTTTTGTCATTTGAATTTTGGAATTAGCTTCAGAGAGGAGAAGAGAACTAAGAGGAGAAGGAAATAAAGCAAGCAAAGGAAATACATGCAAGGAAAGGAAAGTATAGGAAAGCAAAGGAAAACAAGGATAAAGCAAGGAAAAGTTAGATCGAATGGTTTCAGTAGGAATACTTGTAGATAACAGGTTGCATTTATGATTTCCTAGCTAGTTTTGACATGCATGGTATGTGCATGTTGGTATTTGGTTATCTAGCTATCATTGGCATGTGTTTTTTTGAAGAACTTTAATGTGTCTTAAATGATTTCCATGTTGGGGCATGTGATGGTCATCTCTCTAGGCTTGTCACTACTAGAAGATATTATGTGTTGGGTACTTTTGGCCCTCACTCTTTAAAGAGTACATATCAGTTGTCGAAAAGTTCCACCCATGTCAAATATTCTCTCACAAAATTCATGCATATCTTGCCCCATTACACCCCGTGGTTGCTGTCAGTCCTTTTTCATAGAGGGGTATTGATTTCATGCAATGTAACCCACCCTCAGCCCATATTCATAACTATATCATGATGGCTGTTGACTATTTTACTAAGTGGGTTGAGGCTATTCCTACACATTCCAATGACAGTGCCACTACAACAACATTTTTATTCCATCATGTCATTACTAAGTATAGTGTGCCTAAACTAATTCTAACTAATCATGGTAAACACTTTCAAAATCATGTGATCCAGTAACTGGCTACCAAGTTGGGTTTACATAATGAACACTCAACCCACTATTATCCTCAAGCTAATGGTCAATTAGAGGTTGTTAATCATACCTTGAAAACTATGTTTAATGGATGGTACAAAATAATAAGTCAAATTGGCATCTTATGCTCTTTTCTGCATTATGGAAATATTGAACCTCGATTAAATCTTCTATGGGAAATACTCCTTTCCAATTGGTTAATGGTGTCAAGTTTTTCCTCCCTATTTAGTGTGAAATATCTCCACTTCAACTAGCCATCGAACTTATTCTTGACACTCGAGTTGAGGAATAATGTTTGTTACAACTTTCCCACTTATACATAGAATGCCTTTTCACCCTAGTTAATAATGAAACTCATAATAAACACATGAATACCGAGTATGATAATTTTTTTGACCCCGTGTCTTTTTCAAAAGTGATCTAATTTTGGTTTATGATCAGTCCCTGATAGGATAGGACCAGATAAAGTTGAACCCTTGTGGCATGGTCCCTACATTGTTAAAATTGTTCTCAAGAAAGGGGCTTATGAGTTAGTTGATTGTGATGGGAATTGACTGTTTGAGCCACATAATGGGCTCTACATGAAATACTACTATGCTTAATTCCTTTGCATGGTCACTTGTACATATTGTATATAAGTGTGGGTGTGGTTGGTTTCTCTGTTTTTCTTTTTTCCTTTCTATGGATTTTGTGTGTGTGGTTTGTGTATTTGGTCTTTGTTTGGCATATGATAACACCCTCTCTCCCTTATGTAGGATTTATAAATGGTGCAATTCACTAGATTCATGACATTTCTTCCATTTCTTGGGTCATCCTTTTTCCCATCGATGAGTTTGTGAGTTAAGGGGGTATTTTTCTTTGCTCAGTCACAAACAATGTGGTAGAATATAGTGTTGTTATTGAGCTCTTAACCAAGGTTAATCATCTTGGCATAGACCACTTAGTTGTTCATCTCGAATCCCAGCTCGTAATGTCTCAACTCAACCTTCTCTACTCTATAAGGAAATCATACCATTTTATGTTATTTTTTGAGGGTACATCACTTGGAATGATTAGTTGATTACATTGCTTATGTTTTCATTCCCTGAGAGAAAAATAATCCATTGATTCGTTAGCTAAGTATGTGTTAGATTGGTGTTTGTCACATTAAATTTTCAAACATGCACATGATAATACAATATACACTATATACTACACACCATTTTAAACCAAACACATAATAGAAGCCATTATTTTATTATAATATAGTTTGGGTACATAGTTCAAAATCTAGTCATCTGAGGCCCTGGTCATAATGTCATACATATGAAGTCACACCTAAAACAAAACCTTAGGGGACCCACTATTCCTGCTCAACAGTGCTCATGGTAACATAGCACTACATTGAGAATATGTTGGAGGAGAAATTGATGACGAGATGAGATTACTCCTACTCTATGAAATTGGCCTCATGGTCGAGATCTTCTCGAAGAAAAATGACACTAGAAAATTCCCATAACCAATTTAAGTTCTTGATTCTCCCTCTTCTTATCTTGGTGAATTGATCCTTGACATTGGATAGCATAACCTCATGCCAGTTCAATAAGGTGGGCTAAATACATTGAATCACCAACTCTAGATGTGGTTTAGTCAGAGCATGGGATGTTTGAGTCCCTGCTACTTGAGTCACTGTGTATGTCAAAGTACGTACTGTGATGTCATGGATTGCCTCAATCAGAACTTTTTCTTTATCTGATCAAGTGCTTTCTCTACAATACCATTGGATATACATGAGAATGAATTTTATCCTAAAAGTGGCCTCCTAAGGAAAAATAATTAAAAAATAGTTAAAATAATAAAATAAGAGTTATGAAATTTGGAGGGAAAAGAAGAAAATTAGTTTTTAATTGTATTTTTGGCTTATCGCCTTTGTTATGAAACTAGCTCACAAAAATATAGAAAAGAGAGATCAACGCTTAGAATTCAGCCTCTTCGAGGGGGAAACCTCCTTTACATTACACAAATGAACAATTCTTGGATGATTCAAATGACAAAACCTCCTTTTTATATATAGGAGTCTAAGGAGTCACAATATAACCCAGCTGACCTAACAATAATAATATAAAGCCACAAAAATAACAATAGAGGGATTATATGGGGAACAGTAATAAAAATATGGGGTAATCACTAGTATTATAGGGACCTAACATGCCCCTCTCCTTCAAAAAAAGTGCTGTCCTCAACACTTGAGTAGTTCTGGATGCTTCTGTATAAAATTCTCATCCTCCCATGTGGAATCTTCAGCGAATAAGTTCTTCCACTTGATGAGATACTCCGAAATTGATCGATTTCGTAGTTGTCAAGCTCTTGTTTCTGTGACTGCTTCTGGTTCCAATATAATTTTTCATTCCTCGTCAAGTTCTGGTAATATTGTTTGAACTGGGAGCTTGTCACCTATAACCTTCTTTAAACATGAAACATGGAAAAGGGGACAATAGGGGCACAATAATATTAATAAGGGATGCAACTACAATAGTAATGGGGTAATCACTAGTATTATAGGGACCTAGTAGCCTTACAGGTCTACTCAAATTTCAAGTGTATACACTCATTGGATCGGAATTAATTCTTCATCCAATTAGTACCCATTATGCATAATTTTGAGAAGACCCACATTAATAAAAATTGAAGAAACATTAAAAAGGCGTGTTGAACATTATTTTTTGGTGTATCTTCAATTTTTATCAATGTGGGTCTTCTCAAAAGTATTCATAATGAGTACTCATTGGATGAGGAATTTCATTCTACATCCAATGAGTGTCTAGCCTTGAAATTTGAGTAAACCTATAAGGAGATAAACCAAAAATAAAATTGAAGAAAAGAAGTTTTCTTCCTTTCCCTCCAAAATGTTTACATGTACCTATTTTTAAATTTAAAGGATTTTTATTGGTTTACATATTATGACATGGAAATTAAGTGAAAATTTTATGGGCACTTTTAGGCTAAAATTTTCTCTAATGGCTATGTATTGCTTCTTCATTTGTACTTCATTCCCAACCAACACAACCAAAGATCCCCGTGTCTATAAACTTGTGAGGAAGTATTTGTCATCCAACTCTAAAGTAAATGATTGTGACCCAACTATGAATTTTTTGGTATCAATATCCCACCATTGAATGATTTGCACCAGTACAAAGGGATGATTTGTCATGCTGGCAATCATGAAGAATTTCAATAAACTACAATTCCTCATGGCATCTATTGCTGGTTGATGAGTTATGAACTACATATCATTGGGAACATGCTCTATTTCCATTCATTCAACCATGGTTTCTCCTTCACCCACAAATGATACATTTTTCATGAGCATGGTTACAAGTAAAAAACACGATTTCACTATAAAACCCTAGTAAAATTTGATTTGGGGAGAAATAAGTAATTTTTTTTTTTTTTGGCATTATCCATACTGTTGAAGATCAAAATTTATAACTTTAGTTGAGAAAAAAACATAGCAGTCGTGTGGATGGATCCTTCTAGTTGAAATTTCTATGTTTTGACCATGTTGCTGGAAGATTTAAAAAAAAAAGAAAAAACAAATTCCCTCTAAAATCCGTAACGACCATGAGAAACTCGCATGCAAAATGACTATAGAGTGGATGAAATTGACATACCTTGTTTGGGATGACCTTTTCTTTGCTACTCTTTCTCATCACTGACCTTAGACCACAATGCTTGGGAACACTCTCCTCCTTTCTTCTCCAATTCACAATGGACAAAGGAGGAGGTATGTGCTTCTATTTATAAATTTTTTTGGCATCTTAGAGAATATTCCCTTTTCAATTTCTAGTTTTGTGAGGATTTTTACCTATAATATTATTCTAGTCAATGTTTGTAGGAGTATGATGATTTTCCTTTTATTTAGTGTTGCTTTAAAGGTACCATTTCCAACAATGGCCCTGAGGTACATCTCTATTACTTTCATATAGTGGTAGATCATTTTTGTCGTTAGTATGCATTTTTTGCCATCAATGACATATTTGTGCCTTAGGTTTGGCCTTGTTAATTTGCGACTTTAGCAACTCTTGTTTATGCATGTCATAGATTGGTATTAGTGCTTACTTTATCATGGATACCCTAGTCTAGCAACCTTTTTCTGTATCAGTGTCCATGTAATTTTTTTTATTCTCCTTTTCAGAATCCATCCTTATGAGTTGCATTGACCTAGAATTTGAGACTGATATGTTCTTTTTTATCATTTTCTGGCCATATCCTAGGAGGATTCCACCTCTTTTATCCCTTGTTATTTCCGCTTTTCATTAGCCTATTTTTGCATGATGAGCCTTGGTTTATTCATTCCATTTTCATCATCTATTGGCTTACCATTCACTCTCACTTATTGTTTTACCTTTTCTTGGAGGATTCACTCCAATGAGTGGTTCTATTAGCCAACTCATTGACGTCATCATATATATTTGAGTAGTTCCACCATGACAAGAATGAATTCCTATCCTTTATACCTCTTATTCCTCCAGGAGGAGTCTCTTTTAATATCTTTATAGATTCCTTAACTTATAAATGATTGTCGAGCGAACTCGTCTCATTCACACTTATTAAAGTACTTGAAGGGTCCTCTATTCAGTATAAGTTTAAGCCTTTTCTGAATTGAGTAGAATAGATACGAAAAAGGAATACTCTAGTGTATTATGGCTTGAAGGTTATCTTATGTATTGTTTTATCTCTTTTTCGGGCTGGGGGACTAAATTTATGAAAATGAACCTATTGAGAATACTTGCTTTCTCTTTTGTGCACATTTAACTAGGAAGGAGACTAAAGAGAGAAAATAAAAGGGAACACTTATTTCTGTTAGTCATCAAAATGACAATGTTTTTCATGTTTCCCTTGAACATGACGTCTATCTACATCATTCTTTCACAATTTGGTTTTAGCTTACTAGGATTCATACCATACATATGAGTCTGTTTAATCCTCTGTCTAGTTACTCTTACAATCATATGGAGCATGCTTCAATGCCTCCTGCATTATCGCATGATATCACATGGTTCTCATTAGTCATGTGGCAAAGTCACTCTTTTATCATGTCATTATGTGCTGAAGGGAAGTCTCATCTTGTGTCAGCCATTTGTGGTTGCCTATTGAGATTTTTTAGTAGACCATCCCTATTTCAGTTGTACTTCACCATCTCATGACTTCATCCATACATGACATTATCCTAGTCTGTTCCATGTTGATTTATGGGGGATACATCAAGGCCCTCCTTCAATGAATCTTCTCCTATCAACTTCATCTCATTATCCAGGAGATTGATCAAGGAACTAGTAGTACATTGGAGCTTGTAGGCCTCAGTGGCAGAGTTCCTCATGATCAATAGTGGGTTTACATCATTGTATATTGATCAATTTATTTTATTGGTTTTCAATGTCAAGTCATCTTTTCAGACTCAATTGGATATACTAGGTACCTTGGGACCCATTTTACTCACTAGTGCATTCCCTTGTGTCTATTACTCGTTTACCTCATTGACCAATAATCAGGTGGTTTCTGCCAGGCTTGACATCAACTCATCTTTTTTTAAGTCTTAGATTCTTTCCATCTGGGTTATGTCAAATACCCTAAGTTAGGGACATTTCACTCTTATATGGAACCCTTCCTAGGTTGTGTTGGAGTTATGTATCATTTATATACTTTGAGGTATATTTTGGGACACCCTCCTATTTTTTATGTGTCTATAATCCTACTGGTGTATAATGTGACATAGATCCACATAGTATTTGTTGGTGGCTATGATTTGTTTAATGAGTCACATGGATCCACTATGTATTCTTCATCGCCATGTTCTAGCATTTCATATCATGGATTCATAATGTATGTTTTGGTGTCCATGTTAAGTATGTCATTATGACCGAGCATGTGTATACCTACCTCAGGGACGTTATTAGCATAGATGAGACTTCAACATTTGATGTCTTTTGAATTGAGTCCTTAGCTCTATTTCCTTCCTTACATTTTTATCTCTAAGCTTTATTACAATTCATTTCGGCCATCACTTACTCTTGTTACCCCATGCATCAGGGGGCATCTGTTATCAACCTATTTTTCTCGCTATGGTTAGTACCTTTTAGTTACCACACTGCTGACCATTTTCCTTGAGCCTTTGACGACACTTTGTCCTATTTTTACCTTCTATCCACATGAATGGATGTGTATGCATGTTGCTAGAACCCTCCTAGCACACAAAAGACACTTCTTCCATGTTGTTACAACATAAATCACTCAATTTTCTGTGTGTGGTTGCAAGACTTGTTCTAGATGTTTATGGTTCCTAGGAGATCACTTCAATGCATCACCTTATCTGACCTATTTGAGTTGGCTAGGAAATGTTATTAGAGAACATTATTAAATTATTTTAATCCTAGATGTTTACATTCTTCCTCTTGGGAATCTCCTTGATCCTATTTATACCAAGCTAACCTAAAGGGTCGGATTGGAGAGAGTGAGAGCCAGAGAAATAGTTATATTGAGATGTTGCTACTATCTTAACTTTTTCCTTGATAGATACATTTTGTCTTGAGACCTTATTGATTATAGTGGGGAGACTCTGTTGAAGCATGGAGAGGAATTCTAGAGCTAAAGGTATATGATGTATCTTTGATTTATGGTTAATAAATGTATATGTTCCTGGCTCTTTATATCCATGTTTGTAGTAAATAGTTCACATTTTACTTGATTTTTTGAGCTAACAATCTTCTACAGAAGACCATTTGTCATCCCTATTCATTTTTTTCTTGTTTGTAGGCCTATATCGATAGCGGAAGAGAGAGATATCCTAGTTGGAGAGAGAGGATTTTGTATCGAAATCAAGAACCATCACCAACCTGTGAGGAGTTTGGGTATTAGCTCACACCCTATAGCATTAAGGATTGCACGAATGACTTCTTTCTTGATCATATAATTAAGAATTGTTTTTTGTGTCATTTTATCCATACATTTTTTTATTGTATAACCTTGGTAGGAACATTGGATTATGGAGCAATGACTCCTTATGTGTAGATTATGACACAACAGAGAGGGGAAAGGTTGAGAATGGCATAAACTTTTTTGTAATTAAACTATTTGAGGAGAATTTAAATTGGATGAAGCATCTCACTAGTAGAATGATCATTATTCCCTTCCACATTATACTAGTCTAACCAACCTAAACTCAATCTTATTACGAGCCAAAAAATATGATGTTAAAAAAGGATGAGATATATTGAGAAATTTTAGTTCTAATATATACCAGCACTCAGCTAATTGCTCTCTCTTGGGATACCACCTAATTTATTATATTCCCAAAAAATTAAATAATTCCTTACATAACCAGACATTTGAGCCCATGGTTTGTGATTGAAGGAAACACTAGCTCCTATTACAACCAAATCCACTTATTCATTTTGAGCCTCTAATACAATTTTTATCACTTCCTTTGTTCAAGGATCATTTGTCTCAAATGTTTTTCCTACAACAAATTAGTAAATGAGTCAATTGAAAATAAAAATAACTAACCTCAAACTTAAATCCATGAAGAAATATGACATAAAAATTAATCATGCCAATCTTTTAATTTGATTCAATGCCTGATAAACATAATTGATTTCACATATACCTCAAACTAAGTCTATAAACTCTCCATTGATGGAGAACTTTGTATTATTCTTTCAGGCTAGAATGGTGCTTGACGTCGATGAAATGGGTGCCATATATTTTCAAGTAAATATCTTAAAGTGCCTAAGAATGTTGGAGGATACAATCCTTGTGCATATTTTTTTAAAATTCCCTAAAAACCTCATCGAGCACCTTCCTTATGTTTTCCAAATTGTTAGTGACCCCAATTGTGGTCTCATTGTGAACAAAGTAAATACCCTTTACTTTGTTTTCATTATATGCTTCAAATTGTTCCCTTGGTATCACAATATCCACCCATGTCCCATTCACGCTGTACAACATCAACATCAAAGTTGAGGTGGTTCATTTGATCAATTCATAGAAGATTGAATTGGCCCATCTCAAAAGAGATGATTCGATCTTGTGGTGATAGTGTGTTTTTAATAGAACTTTCTCAAGAACCAATACCTCGATAATTCCACTGACATACATTAAATTATTGATACACCACAAATGTGGATTGACCTAACACTGACTTTCAAGTCACAATTATACAATATAGATGACCAAACCTGGATAAATTAAAACTACCAAATAGTGCCCCGAATGAATTATTTCATAAATAAGAAGTTAGTTTGATTCACTGTAACCATGCTACAGAAGTAACATAAAGGAAAATTGATGAAGATAAAGACAAACACACAAATTTATTAAAAACAAAGCACAATTTGTGAGAGGGGGTTTAAATTTTCAATTTAACTTGCCGAGATAATATAGTATAGCATTAAACCATATAGAAAAATATATGCACTAGAACTCTCATAAGGCTTGTAAACAAAAATATAAAATGAAATACAAAAGCATGGGTTCTATCATAAGTTACTATGTTTCTCCTCGCACTATCATAAATGATGAGTTACAATTTTTTTATTTTCTATGGTGTAAAATACATAATTGTGAGCTAACATCGAAAAAAAAAATTTCCACTCACATGGAAAGGGAAAATTTAAATGGCATGCTAAGATTGAGAAGCAATCATGCATAATGATAGAATTGGGGCATTAACAAAACCCTTATTAGTGTAGAACTGAGAAGTATTGAAAACCATGAGGTTGCACAATCCAAAGTTGATTATTTACTTGGGACTATGTACCTTGAGGGTCTTAATACCTCTACGTCATAATTTGATCAGATACTAATACCTCTACAAATACACTTAAGATGGAAGACAATGATTTAAAAAAATAGAAAAGCAATATTTCTGTTAAACAATATGAGATATTTACCACGAAATATTGCATTTGGTTGATGGTATTTTAGACTGGGAAGTAGTCTAGTACAAAGAATAGAATGAAATTATACATACACAATGAAATTTCAATGGAGTAGAATCAAAAGAAGAAATATAGGGCATAAACTGCTCAATGGGAAAATTGAGAAACTCCCTAGGAAGGCACCTAACCAAAAATTGTTTGAAGATCAACAAAATTCACTTAAAAGTTCCCTGGTAATGAAGTTTTGTAAAGAGGAAAGAAATAGAAGAGAAGAACATATTGGCGAAATTCTAAAAGGAAGAAAGAGTCAAACCCTTGAGATGAGCATGATAATTCAAAAGACTAGACATACCAGGGATAAGAATTAATAAATTTTTGCATTGGGTGGATTTGAATATTTTCCTTTCATTATCAAGAAGATTCTTTGCAAGAGTTGGCACTGCGTTAGTCCTCAATGTTTCTATTCATAGTGCACATAATAGGTTCCAGATTATTGATAAGACCTTAAACAAACAGAGGATTTATCCTTGGTCTATAAAAATGATCCACATTTTACTTTGGATCCTAAAATAAAAAAAAAGCAAGTGTTTGATCCAACAACTACTTCCCATGGATTTTCCTATTATTCCAAAATAGTTTAGTCAAATACAGACTAGTCTCACCCCTAATTTTATCATAGGCTATTAATTTTTGTATGTAATCCAAGGTGGGAAACCCAAGGTTGCTATTATTAACCATGTTTTTGTTGCCCAAGTAAGCATTATAGGAGTTATTCATGCCCTACAATAGGAAATATCAAAGAATTTTAAAGCTTGTAGATGGAACCCTGGAAAGTAGGGTTTTGAAAATGAGGACCTCGATATTCTTGTTTCCCAAATTATGGCACTTGCAGATCAATTCCATAAGTTGAAAGAAACATAAAACTCACCCCTAATGTGACCATAGGATATCAATTTATGTATGAAATCGAGGGCATGCTCCACCATTTTCAAGAAATTGGAATCGCAAGCTGCAATTAGGGACTGTAGTATGATTTTTACTTTAGTAAGGCTCACGAATTTCTTTTTCCAACGACAAGAGTGAGAAAAGGACTTTTCGTTTGCTATTTGATTTTGACTTATGAAGGAACACAACAAAGTATAGATATAAACATATAAATATATATGTGGCATAAATAAATTCTCCTTTCACTAATATCAAAGAATTGAAATATGCTTATAAAATGGAAATAAGTTATCTTGAGCGATGATAGCTTATTACTTAAAAGAGATGTGGAGGCTACATTCCTCTAAACTATGTTAAAATGAGGATCAAGATCCTTTTTACTATAGAACATCAAAGGGAAACTATAAATAACCAAAAACATAACCCTAGAAGATTGAATGTCAGGAGTTTGTGGACCCCATTAAGGTTAGTTTGACAACCAACTTCCCTGTGTCATAAATTGGTTATATGATCTTCATTTGGTGTGTATGATACCTGGTTGGAAATATCTCTCCAAGTACTACAATATTTTTGGCAATCATGTTTGAGATTGTTGTAGACCTAAAAAAAACATCGGTTAGGGATTCAAAATAGCTTCGGATGTTCACGACCAAATGATGAAACTGACTAGAGGTTGAGGTGGAATAGGAAATTGGCAACCAATATCCACTTGGATTAGTTCTCCCCCCGTAGGAAGAAATGGTCCCCATTGCATGCATAGCCTCTATGAGGTGAGTTGATTTCTATTGAATTTGGTCCGTAGTGAGCCACTTGCCCTTGTGAAGGAGTTGACTAGCTTTGACAAATTGTTATAGTTGGATCCTCTATTGCTGAGTGTTCTTGATTCGTGTGTCCATGATCCTGTCAATTGTGCCTTGTTTGATGCAATTTGGGTTGAGTTTTATTGGTGTCAACTGCTAACCCTATCTGATGTGTCCAACAATTGGGGAGAGTATGGCCACATTTGGTCCACATTGAATACTAGGCGTAGGCCAAGGAATGATAGAATGCTCAACTTAAAATCATTGTCCCTTATCACCTTAGTGATGGTGTAAGTCCTATATCAAAGTGAGAAAATATTGTAGTAGGCCCCAATAAGGCACTCCTTCTGCAAATGTAAGAAAACTTTGTCGCCCACCTGAAACTTATATGTCATCGAATGCTAGTTGTGACATTATTTGTACTTGGAATTTTCTCTATCCAATATGACATGGATGAGCTGGCGAATGTGCTAAATGCACTCAATGAAGCTCTTTTCTCCGTCGTCATTAGATTGAACATACTTTGAATCTTCCTGAGTAGCTGCAAGTGGTATGACAACATTAATGGGACATAGTGGCTAGAATGGTAGTCCCACTTGAAAGGGGCTACGACTAGTTGAGTTGTGGAGAGATTTATTATAGTTGTGCTAGACATATGGGAGGCTTTCGTCCCATGTACATGGATGCTTCAAGTTGTTCATTAGGATGTGTACAATCATCCTATTGACAACCTTTTTCTATCCATCAGTTTCGTGGTGGAAGGTGATGGAATTATTGAGCTTGGTATCTAACAACAACTAGATGCTTGACGAGAAGGAACTTAGGAACTTTTTGTCCCAATCTAAGATAATGGATTGTGGTATGCCAAAGTGTAATCATGCTCATTCAAATAAGATTTTAGGAGTGGACCCTATTTTGATACTCTTCTTGCAGGCTGCAAAAATGGCCATCTTGGAGAATGTGTCGAAGACAATGAAAACATAATGATTGAAATTGTTGGTAGAAGGAAGGCCCCACATGTAATCGATCAAGATGGATTCCTAGGGCCAGCCAGGAGTAGGAAGAGGATTATGCATACCTTGCTTCTTTATTGTAGGTTTGGAAATGGCGCAAGAATTATAGGATCTAATGTACTTCCCAACATCCCGTCGAAGGTTTTTCCAATAAAATACTTTTGCAACACTGCCACTGTCTTTTTCACTCAAAAATTTCAGTGAATCAACTGTAGTGTGCCTCCCAAATCATCTTGGCACACTCACATGAAGGAACACGTCGATGTCCCAAGTGGCATAATAGAGCGTCCTTGAGGTGAAAGTATGGAACTTTCTTACCTTCTAGGAGCATCTGATAGGTGGTGTTGAATTCTAGATCACTCTTGTAAAGTTGTGGCTATTCAAAAGTCTCATGTCCATAAGAGTCAAGCACAGTGGCCATCACCATGACCAATAGTCACCTGAGGTAGTATGCACCATTATTTCTGCTTCCCTTCCTATACTTAATGTTCAAATGGAATTGTTGGAGCTATGTGAACTATTTATGGTGGAAATTGTTCTGTAACTTTCCTTGTGTCTGTTGTTACACCTCAAGTGTTGTTAAATACGACTGTTGTCACACTTCAAGTTGTTGTTACACCGCAACTATCAAGACCTTGGGTACTATTCCACAAGACAGCTGCCAAGAAGCATGAATTATCTTTGTGCGGTTAAGGCATCTAGGCGCTTATGATTTTAGAAAATGATGTAACTTGAATAGGCCTTGTATTTAGAAACCAGTGGTAACAATTTCTATTTCCTTTTCACTAATCAGCGTGAGAATCATGAGATTATCATGACTGATCTATTCCTTATTTCAGGCATGTAAAATTTATAAAAGGATCTAGTTCCATGGTAAATGGTAAGGCAACACGAGAGAGTATTTTCATTTTTATCCTATAATTCATAACCATTTTAATACAAGGACATCATTGGCGATGCTTTTATAGACTTTGCGTTGGATCCTTAACTAGTTCGCAATTCATTCCCATGCCCTGCTAGGGAGGAAGGGCCCTCCTCTTTAGTAGGGACTGCAGTAGTAGTGTAGCAGTAGATTAATTATTTCTTTTTGGAAGGTGTGAAGATATTTCTATCACTATATGATTCATAGAACATATTCACTTCTATTTTTCATATCTCTAATATGCTATTACGCAGGATTGATTTAATTTGTAGTATTTGAATGACAGTTCTGTCATGAATATGGTGTGTGGCATGCCAGTTTCTTGGTAAAACATGAACTGTGATTTCATTCTTGTAGAATTCTTTTGATTTCTGCATGAGAGTTCAATTTATGCCATTGGTTCAGTTGCATTATTTTTCATTCTTCATTTCTATCCTTGGTTGTTATGTATCAATGTAGATAGTGCAGACACCTTTGAAATAAATAGACATACCCCGGTTGACAATTAAATGGTTGCGACTTAATAAAAAGTTATTAAATCAACACAACATTTTGGCATCGTTGTCGAGGGAGGAAGTTGATGACACAGTCAGCCAAGTGTGTTTAGTTAATATAATGTTTCTAGTGCACAAGTGTTGGGCAATAAGAACTTGTACATCACTCTAATATACCTAGGTGAGCTCACCATTATGATCATTAGGACACTTAGGGTGTGTGAAATCTTTAGATTTTTCTTTAGATGTGTTTTTAGCTTCACAGGTGTTGGGTGGTAAGATGAGAGGTAAGAACATGCGCATCACTCTAATATATCTGAGTGGGATCACCACTGTAGGAGTTGAGACAATTAGGGTGTGAAATAAATACACATAGGGTCCATGTGTAAGGTGTAGGAATAGTAGAGATACCAAAACAGAGCAAATCTAATAAATCATAGGAAAAGTGGGTCATAAAAGGAACAAGAAGAGCACATATTTGGGGAGAAAAACATTTATTCATGAACTAATCTCAAAAGTAGAGAAGGAAAAACCAAAGTCACAGAAGGATATAAGGAAAATGGAACCACAAAAAGCTGTTACCCCCATAACAATGCTAGAAGCGTCTGGTTCCTTGGTCTCCAGATGTCAGCATCCTCAAACTAGTGCACCCACTCCCAAAATTGTAGGCTTAATTCAAGAACAACTGTGGGAAGCTAATGGTCAAGATTGTAGGTTTGAAGGCCAAGGGGAAACCAGTGGGGAAAGTCAAGCGCTTGGATCTGAAAAAACATTCATTTACTTATGAATATCTAGATTTAGATAGCGCGGTGAAATAGCTATCCCTGGAGCAATTTGAGCTATCATATCACAAATATTGACCCACGGGACAGTCACCTAGATGGTTTGAAGGAGATTCATCATAGCAAGAGTCAGGAGGTCAACAATGGGGGACAACCATAATAATAACAACAACAAAATAGATGCCACCATTACTACCTTTGAGTTCCTAATAAGTGATATAAGGGGCGAAGATCCCATGAAAAACATTCCTTTGTCAACTCTTCTATCTTTTCAAGGGACGATTGTAGAAGACCTTGACACGTCTTGTTTGAATTTGATGACTTTTGTAGGAGCTACGAAATACTTCGAGTTCTCAAAAGCTAAAATTGTTCCCTTCTACTCTAAAAGGGGTAGCACTAAGATGGTTTATGGGACTAGGCTTTGCTACTATTCGAACATGTGGTGACATGAAAGACACATTCCTATCTAAGTATCTGGACTATTGCTGGACCAGGGACTTGAGGGAAGAAATATTCAAGATGACATAGAAGGAGGAAGATAGATTGGAGGATTATGTGGAACGATTCCATTATAACTTGCAAATATCTAAACATAGTGATTGAGATTTATATATCTTGAAGACCATATTCATAAGGGGAATGAGAGATGACTACCTTGATACCCTGAATCTACTAGGGAAGGGAGACATATATTAGGAATCCATTGATAAGATAATAAATCTCTGCTTAAGATGCTCAAGAGGGTCATCGAGAGGAAGAAACATGGTATGAGATGCATATGTCAGAATACAAAAATATGCAAATGGAGGTGTGACGAACGCTGATATTGAAAATTTGTTCAAGAACCTTAAAACTGATCTCCTCATTACCTTATCTACTCAAATAATGATGGGACAAGTAAATAAGCCATGGGATGAATATGATATAGATTTAGCTATGTTCCACCTAAAGGAAGAAGCATTCCCTGAAGGAATGTAGAATAAATAACATCACCTTGTGCAACATTTGTGATCTAGAGCATTCTATAGGTTGTTGCCCGGAGCTTCTAGAATGAAATTGGTGCTCAAGGAATCAAGTGAGAAACTTCAGTCTTCCTATTTCATTGGATCCAGGAAACCATGGCAACCACAACTCCTGAGTATGTCTTAAGACTTCTCTTCTTTTAATCCATGGAATAATAAATATAATGCTCAAACATTTTTGTGGCAGTATTCTACTCCTTCTCTAGCACAATTTTTTCCAACCTGGAACCAGTGGTCTCCCTCTCCACCTTTCCAATATCCTCCATCTCAACCATACCCTTGGACTCAGAATTGGAGAGGAAATTCCCTAGGTCTAGCCCCTCCTGCAATGTCAATGCAACAATAATTACATCTACCACCTCTTCAAACACCTACTGCTACACCTCCTATATGACCCCAATTACTTGTGCAATCTAATCCTAACCCAAAAAATAAGGTAGCCCAAGACATTGAGACCTCGACTACCTTTCAAAATTATTATATCACTCCTGTCAAGTGTAATGAAATCCATCTTCAGTTAGGAAAAGTGATTAATCCAATACACTCTCTAATTATCACTGAAGAGGAGTGCGAGTCATCCAGAGAGGATACCACAAATCTTGAAGTTACTGTCACACCTGTAACAACTAACTTGAGAAGGACTATTGTGCCTGTAACAACCAATTTGAGTAAATCTAATACCCATGTAACAGTTGACTCGACTATGATTACTAAGGATCCTTTGTATCCCTAAATATTAGATGAAGCTGGGATGACTTCACAATCAGAATCTAATTTCCTTAGGGAGTTGAAAAATTGACACATACAAATTCCTCTATTGCGGGTTATTAAAGATGTACCTATCTATGCAAAAACAGTAAGGGTTCTGTGCGTTAAAAAACCTAGGAGGAAGCCTAACGACCCCGCTACTGTTCATGCAATGGGAAAGATATCTGAATTAATGACTAATCAGCCTCTCTTGACCAAATATAATGACCCATGAAATCCAACGATCACTATTTATATCGATGAGAAGCCCATTACCAATACATTTATTGATTTAGGGGTGGCCATTAGTGTAATCACAAAGGAGCTCTTCACAACCTTGGGTTTACACAGACTAAGACACACACCTGCAGTGTTGGAATTAGTAGACAGGTCCCTTGCCAAACCTAAGGGGGTGTTGGAAGATGTAGTGATCACAATGGATTCTTGGAGATATCCAGCTGACTTACTCATTTTACAAACTAAATCAAACCTGGGGGGATATGCTTTGATTCTAGGAAGGCCTTGTCTAGCTACTGCGGACGCATTCATAGGATGTAGGTCTGGATCTATGATAATTTCAAATGGCCAGGCCACCAAGAAGCTTAGTCTCTACCACCCAGAAAAACCAAGTATGGATTCAGGAAACCCCTTGTGAGATGAATTCGAACCTGAGTCAGATTACTCCTAGCCACTTTTCACCCTCAGGAAAGCCTAGTACTTCAAGGATGAGACAAAAGATGATATCATAAACAATTTTATTAGTAATTCATTTTTTGTTACTTCTCTTGAGGACTCGGGGGAGGAAGATGTTTTAGAAAACTTGAGATTTGAATAGATTAAGACCACTCCAAACATCAATAACATCCCAATTGAAATAGAACCAGGTAAATATCAAAATGTCAATCCAACCCTGACAACTGAGGAAAACGGATTGTTGTTAGAGTTGCTACAGAAGTACAAAAAGGCATTTGCATGTGATTATAGAGATATTAAATGGATCCATCCCAGCCTTTGTACTCACCACATCTACTTAAAAGATGGTTTCAATCCAGTTAGACAACCATAACGACGCATGAACCCAGCACTAAAGGAGGTATTGAAAGAAGAACTGTAGAAACTCCAGAATGCCAACTTCATTTACCCCATGTCTGATAGTCAATGGGTATCTCCACTTGTCATCATCCCTAAAAATAACGGGAAGTGGAGAGTCTGTGTAGACTATTGAGAACTAAATAAAGCCACTCAAAAAGACCATTTCCATTTGCCATTTATAGACCAAGTCCTTGCTACCCTGTCCGGGAAGAATTTTTTTCCTTTCAGACAGGTTTAGTGGTTATAACTAGATATAGGTTGCCCTGAAAGAATAGGATAAAATGACATTTACCTACCCTTGGGGAACTTTTGCATACACAATTCTTCCTTTTGGACTTTGTAATGCACCAACAATTTTCCAAAGGGAAATAATGGGAATTTTCTCGGATCTATTAAGTGATTGTTTAGAAATACTCATTGATGACTTTACACCTTACAATGATTCCTTTGAAACAACATTAGTTAACTTAGAAAAGGTCTTAGAACGATGTGTGCAGAATAATGTTGCTTTGAGTACGGTGAAGTGTCACATGATGATGAATGAAGGGATTTTGCTGGGATATCTCATTTCTATTAACAGAATTAAAGTGGATCCTATTAAGATAGAGGTAATTTTGAAAATTCTAATCCTTAAGACACAGAAAGAGGTATGTAGTTTTTTGGGTCATGAAGGGTACTATAGGAGGTTTATAGTAAAATTTTCAAAGATTGCATCTCATTTATTCTCCTTACTTACAAAAGATGTGGAATTTGTATGGACAGGGAAGTGCGAGCAAGCCTTTATGGAACTAAAAAAATGTATATTAACAACTACTGTCTTGCAAGGACCGAATTGGAGTTTGTTGCTCCACATAGCTATAGATGCATTTGATACTGCTGTGGGGGTTGTTTTGGGCTATTTGGAAGACAGAAAGCCATATTCTACCTACTACATAAGCAAGAACTTGACTCCAACTAAACACAATTACACGGTGATAGAAAATAATTCCTTACAGTGTTGGGTTGTGTTATATTCTTTCCACGTAGTTAACAGGGGGTTTGAAGGGCACCCGTAATCCCACTTTATAGGGTTCGGGGCAGCGCCCCAAAAATTTTTGGTTTTGGACCCTATGTTAGGTTGGGTGGACCCACCTATGGTTTTGTGCATGATTTTCGCACATGTTTTTTGGACGTGATGGTTTTCGGTCCATGGTATTGGATGCTTCGGCATGTATAAATATGTATTGTAACATTGAAAGGAACATAATGAAAAATCAAGTTGGTAGTCCTAGTTTTGGGATCCAGTGGCAGAATCTCTGTGTATATGTGTTTTATGTGTTATGCTTTCGCATTGTTTACTTTTCTGTGCTTTAGAATTCATATGCAAGTAATTTCTGTATGCGATTAAAACCTAAATTTGGTATCAGAGTTGTTTTGGCTTCAAGGGGATGCCTTTGTTGTTGAGGGGTTTCGCTCAGGCCTATGGTATACCCTGTTCAATGGGAGATTTGTGAGATTGATTCTGGTGGTGAAAGAAGATGGTGAGCAGTGGAAAGATAGAGATCAAGAAATTTAATGGTCGGAGTTTTGAGTTGTGGAAACTCAAGATGGAGGATCTGTTGGTGGATAAAGACCAGTGGATCACAGTATATCTGGGTACTAAACCAACGGGAGTGTCCGAAGAAGAATGGAAGAAGTTGGATTAGAAGGCAAAGAGCACAATACGATTGTGTGTCTCAGATTCGGTATTGCTGAATGTATCAGGGAAGCTACGACGAAGGCTTTGTGGGACAAGTTAGGGACTTTATACCAATCTAAGTCTCTGGTGAATAAATTGTTCCTACAGAAAAAGCTGTATAACCTGAGGATGAAAGATGGAGACTCAGTGATAGAGCATCTAAATGCATTTAACATTGTGGTAAGTCAGTTAGCATCTATTGATATTAAAATTTCAGATGAAGATAAGTGCATCAGTTTGTTGTGTTCTCTACCAGATTCATGGGATAGTCTGGTTATTACAATAAGTAGCAATGCAATTGCCTTGCATTTTGATGAAATAGTCTCATCCTTGCTGATGGAGGAGATGAGATGGAAAAATATGGAGAGCCAAAATGGTGATGCCTTGTCTGTATGAGGGTGGACCCAGAATAGAAACAAAAATAAGTCATCGAGTGGGAGATCTAAATCTAAAGGGAGATCTAAATCTCCAGGAAAACCTGTAAAGGTGGTGTGCTGGAAATGTGGAAAGGAAGGGCACTACAAAAGGGATTGTAAATCTAAAGCTCCTGACAAAGGAAAGGGATCTGATGAGGCTCCTTTTGCAAAGGTGAAAACCACCTCAGATGATGTTGGGAATGTGTACTTGGCTTCTTCAAGTACACATGTAGATCATGAGGCATGGTTGATTAACTCAGGTGCATCCTTTCACTTCACTCCCCATAGAGAGTGGTTCTGTGAGTATGAGAAATATGATGGTGGTGATGTCTTCTTAGGGGATGACAGGAAGGCTAGAATCATTGGTCGCGGAAAAGTAAAGTTGAAGTTGCAAGGTGGAAGGGTTAGAATGCTTCCAGGTGTTCTACATATTCCTGCATTAGCCATAAATATGGTTTCTGTTAGCAAGCTGGAAGATGCAGGTGTAAAAACAATGTTCTAGAAGGATACCTGTAAGATGGTTCGGGGAGCACTGGTATTTATGCAGGGAGTTCAGATTGAAACCTTGTACAAGCTGCAAGGTAGCACTATTATTGATGGGTGCAATAGTTATGTGGTTCCTCAAAGTGGAGCAAAAAATCTAGTGGTCTCTGGAGAGAAGACCATGTTGTGGCATCAAAGGCTTGGACATATTGGATAAAAGGGCCTTCGGATACTTCATGGTAAAGGTATGGTATAAGGTATGAGTAATAGCTCTCTGGATTTTAATTTCTGTGAAAATTGTGTATATGGGAAGCAGAATCGGGTGAGTTTCCCCTCTGGTAGTAAGAGGGCGAAACATATATTAGAACTTGTGCATAGTGATTTGTTTGGACCTGTGAAGGTTCCATCACTGGGTAAGTCTATGTACTATGTATCATTTATATATGACTTCTCAAGGAATACATGGATATATTTCCTTATGAAGAAATATGAAGTCTTTAATGGGTTTAAAGAATTTAAGGCTCTGGTGGAAAACCAGACAGAGAAGAAGATAAAGGTGCTGAGGACAGATAATGGTGGAGAGTTTTGCAGTAAGGAATTTGAAGAATTCTGTAAGAAGTGTGGTATAGCATGGCAGAAGACTACTCCATATACACCTCAACAAAATGGAGTTGCAGAAAGAATGAATAAGACGTTGATGGAAAGGGCAAGAAGCATGCTCAGTGGTGCCAGGTTAGGACAGGAATTCTAGGTAGAGGCAGTGGATATTGCATGTTACCTGGTCAACAATTCACCTTCATCAGCGTTGGAGGATAAGACTCCACAAGAGGTATGGACTGGTAAGAAACCCTCTCTTTCACATCTGAGGGTATTTGGATGTGATGCATATGTACATGTTCCAAAGGAGAAACGAACCAAGTTGGATAGTAAATCTGAAAAGTGCATCTTTATTGGGTATAAGGATGGTTTAAAGGGTTATAAGCTTTGGAACCCAGTCACACGGAAGGTTGTGTACAACCGAGATGTGGTGTTCAGAGAGGTGAATGATGTTATTAAACATGAAGTCCAACGAAAGGAACCCGAGAAGATAGAGTTTGAGCTAAAGGAGGAAGAATCAGACTCTATAGTAGAGGAGGAATCAGAAGATGAAGAGCCACAAACTCCGGCTCTAAGAAGATTAGTTCAAGAAATAAGGCAGCTTGAAAGTTATAGTCCATCTAGTTTCTGTTCAAATTTTGTTTTATCTATTATTGACGATGATCTCAGAATTGTGAAGGAAGTAGTAGATTCAGAGGATGGAAAACTCTGGAAAGAGGCCATGGTTGATGAAATGGCATCTTTGCACAAAAATGAGGCTTGGGATCTAGTGGAGTTTCCGGCTGGAAGGAAACCCATTGGCAGCAAATGGGTGTTCAAAAAGAAGACAAATGTAGAAGGAAATGTGGAGAAATACAAAGCTCAGTTGGTAGTAAAAGGTTATTCCTAGGTGCCGGGAATTGATTTTGGTGATATTTTTTCTCCTGTTGCCAAGGTAGCTTCTATTAGATTACTTTTATCTATTGTTGTTTCTTTTGATTTTGAGGTAGAACAGATGGATGTGAAGACAACATTTCTTCACAGGGATTTGGTAGAGGAAATCTACATGAAGCAACCTGAAGGCTTTACAGCAAAGGGTAAGAAAGAATTGGTATACAAGTTAAGGAAGTCTCTGTATGGGTTAAACTAGTCACCAAGGATGTGGTATTAGAATATATTTATACGGGGACTTGGCTCCACCAGAAGCAAAGAAGATCACTGTGTATATTTTAAATTAATTGGTGACCGTGTTATTTATCTAGTCTTGTATGTGGATGATATGTTGCTGGTTGGAAATGACAAAGAAATTATCCAGGATTTGAAGACCCAATTGTCCTCCAAATTCGACATGAAAGATCTTGGTGTTGCAAACTATATTTTGAGCATGGAAATTAAAAGAGATCAGGCAAAGAGGAAGATTTGGTTAAACCAGAAGAAGTATGTCGAGACAATACTGTAAAGGTTTAATATGCAGGATAGTAAACCGGTGAAGGTTCCTATTCCTGTAGGTGTGAGGTTATCTGTTGAATAATGTTCCAAGAAATAAGAAGATGAAGAGGACATGTCCCGTGTTCCATATGCAAGTGCAGTTGGTAGCCTGATGTATACAATGGTCTGTACTATACCAGACATTACACATGCAGTGGGAGTATTGAGCAGGTTTATGTCAAAACCAGGAAAGGAGCATTGGACAACAGTGAAGCGGGGTTTCAGGTATTTGAATGGCACTAGTGATTATGGTATGTGCTACCAAGGAAGACCAGGATTGAACAGAGTGTTGGATATTCGTGGCTTTGTTGATGCATACTAGGCTGGAGATCTAGATCAGAGAAGATCTACAAGTGGGTATGTGTTTAACCAATTTGGAGGTGCAGTCAGTTGGATGAGTAAGAAACAATCTATAGTGGCACTATCAACTACAGAGGCAGAATACATGGCAGCCACTCATGCAAGCAAGGAAGCAGTTTTGTTGCAGAGATTGTGTTCAAGTATGGGGTTAGTATAGGAAGTTATAAGGATAGACTGTGATAGCCAAAGTGCAATTTTCTTGGCAAAGAGCCCTGCATATCATTCAAAGATAAAGCACATTGATGTTTAGTATCACTTTATAAGGGATATGATAGAAGACAAAAAGGTGTTGCTGGTAAAGGTGGACACTTTGAAGAATACTACAGATGCATTGACAAAATCTGTGAGCTTTGAGAAATTCTCTTGGTGTAGAGAGACAATGGGAAAATGACTAAGCTCTCTTGTGGCCCCCTGTGGAAAGAAAACAACAAGTGGGAGAATGTTGGGTTGTGTTATATTCTTTCCACATAGTCAATAGGGGGTTTGAAGGGCACCCGTAACCCCACTTTATGGGGTTTAGGGTAGTGTCCGGGAAAATTTGGTTTTGGACCCTATGTTAGGTTGGGCGGACCCACCTATGGTTTTTTGCATGATTTTTGCACATGTATTTTGGACGTGATGGTTTTCGGTCCATGGTATTGGATGCTTTGGCATGTATAAATATGTATTGTAACATTGAAAGGAACATAATGAAAAATCAAGATGGTAGTCCCGGTTTTGGGATCCAGTGGGAAATCTCTGTGTATATGTGTTTTATGTGTTATGCTCTTGCATTGTTTACTTTTCTGTGTTTTAGAATTCGTATGCAGGTAATTTCTGTACGAGGTTAAAACCTACATACAGTAGTGCATGCATTCAACAAATTTCGACACTATATCATACAATATCAAGTGTTTGTATACACTCACCACTCCATTCACTTTTTAACGAACAAACCTGTCACTAATGGCAAGATTACATAGTGGTTATTGTTGTTACAGGAATTTGATATAACAATCCTAGATAAACTTGGGAAAGATAATGTAGTGGTTGATTTTCTTTCTAGGCTAACTATTGGTAATGAATGCATGCCTATTGAAGATTCTTTTCCTGATGAATGCCTTTTCTCTATTTCAACTCACTCATCGTGGTATTCATATATAACTAATTATCTTGTTGCAAGAAGATTTCCACAATACCTATCCTCTAGAGAAAAGAGAAGAATTGTCCAGCAAAGTTCTAAATATTCGTGGATTGAAGGAAATATCTAACACATAGGGCCAAACCATAAGATCATATTTTGTGTGAGGGGAGATGAAATTTTCGATATCTTTAAAGATTGTCATGAGGAACATTGCATATGTTATAGATCAAAATCTCACTCTTATGGTTTGTGATGCTGCACTCATGGCCTAGGGCAACCCCTCCTTCCAGACCTAGTCCAAAAATTTAAAAAACAATGTTTTATCCTTTATACATGACATTTCCCTGAGTTAAATGCGTGTATACGCGGGTAGGCATATTACCAACCCGCGTATATGCCGCGGTGATTTTTTTGGCAAACAATTCAACGGTAAAACATCAATTAAAAATATTAAAACTAGTCACAATCAATTGCAAGATAAATATAAGAGTTACCTGGAGGTTTTTGAAGAATCTGAACGGTTGAATTTGGCGTATGGGAAGTTTTCGCCTTTTGCTCCAATTCTTTTCTCTCAAACTCAAATGGTGAAAATGGTGAGTCTAAAAGCTCTTTTATAGGTTTTGAAAATGTAAAATTTTTTCAAAATTTTATTTTATTTGGCCTCATGTGACTTTTAACTTGGGAGCTTGGAATGTCGAGAATGGTTTGATTTTCAAGACATTTTGGACCTTTTTTCGACAGTTTCGAGATGGTTCCATGACTGCTGACCCGTCATGGTAGGTATCATTTTCTCACTGGCATATAGGTTAGGGACACCATTTTTTAATTGCATTATGCATACTAGCCTCCATTTGTCGATACACTAGCCATAGGGCTGATCCCATCGTGTTATGGTTCGTAAGCCATTTTCACTCACCGATTCTTTAAATCATGACACGATGGTAGAGCCATCCCTTACATGGGCATCGTAGTTAGCACCTCACTGACATTTTTTGCCCATGCTGCTCTGATTTGACTAGGCTTGGGAGTCCTCTGTAGTCCCGCCACGACTTATGCGTTGCAGATTCATTCCCCTTTGCTTCTTCGCTTCATTCTGGCCTTATACCCTAGAGGCTCCTGTGTGTTGAGTTGTACTACTGCATTGCATGTTGACCACTTGCACCTTTTGGCCTAGAGCCGGCTTCACTTGGACTCGTGTTTAAGCTAACTTTTGACCATGACGACTGCAAAATCAACCTTTCATACCTTTGACTTCTGCAACTTGACACACCTTGACCCGTGGAAGGAATGCACCTTTGAGTGTCAGTGACCAGTTTTCACGTCCCTGCATTGAGCATAGGAACGTTCCATTCCCAGGAACTAGATCATTTGTTTCACCGACACTCGTTCTTTCTACTATACCATAGCATTCTTTTATTCTTTTTCAAGCTTAACAGAAAAAGACAAAAAAAATTAAATATTCCAAAAAGAGCGGGAACGGGACAGTATTTCCATTTATTGTTGGTAGTTAGAGTCAGTCGTGTCGCCCTTGAACAAAGCACTCAAAGCAAAGTCTCCTCCGTTTGGGCGGGATTTAGTTTGACTTAGGTATGCCGTAACCTTGTTATTGAATCAGTTCTCCCCCGATTGGTTATCTCTTCCAATCATATGGAGGGTTCTTTCGTGCCTCCTGCATGACGAACTTATATAGAGTCATCATATGCTGCCACATAGTCACATTGAGTTGTGCTTTTGTTCAAGGGAAGTTAGCCCGAGTCGGCCTCTTTGTGGTGTCTCTGGACTCATTTTTTAGTCGGCCATCCCTGGTTGTCAGTATCATGTCTATCATCACATCAGCTATATTGGTCCTTTACTCGTGCCGGTTTGAGAAGGTCTCCATTGACTTCTTGCTGGCGGGTCTTGTCCTTATCGACGACAACATCTTGCTCTGAGGACAGGCCTAGAGCTGCACCCTGGCCCTATTTTCATTATTGATAGGTCACCTTGTGCTCAACATCGATCAATATCATGGGTCTTTGACTAAGTGGTTTCCCTTGTGTTCGACATCAGATTACATTATCACACATTGGGATTCGTGTAGTACCTTGGTTTCCATTTGACCCTATTGGTGGATACCTCGCCTCTGTGTCAGCTTCCATTATTGGTTGGTTCAGAGGGTTCTTGTCGTGCGCTAGCCACATCTTGTGTATGCTGGAAACGTACTTTGGTTGGGTTACTACATCTAATTCGTTTGATTCCTTCCACATTATTGGCCTACGGGTTACACTCACGCTAGATTGATGAAGGATGCCTTAATGCCTTCCTTCTAGCGGATCTTTCCCTATGGACTCCGACTCATTGCTCTGGGGCAAAGATCTAGAGTCCATTTGGCAGTACCTTGGGGTTTGCAGTCATTAGTGGCAGATCCTTCGCTATCGACAGTGGGAAACCATTGTTGTCTCCTGATCGATAGATTCTTACAAGTGTTTGACTCCAGCTCATCTATTCACACTTGTTGGATTGTACTGGGTACCTTGACGTTCGTTATCATTATCAGTGAGTAGTCTCACGTTTGTTAACGGTATACATCAATGGTCGGTAATCAAACAATTTCTCACATGGTTGACTTCAGATCATTTATTCCCATGGTGTAGAAATGTACCACGACGGTCGGTGAAGACCTTAGGTTGTATCAGCATTCATTGGTTCACTTGACAGTTGCTCCTGTTGCTGCTAGTTGATACTGTTCCACCTTATATGTTGCAGTCAGTCATGGTGACATTCTATATGCTGGCACCTGAGTTTGCAGTGTAGTACCATCCTATTCCATCATGTTCAGTTGGTACCTTTTGGGATCAATCTTTGATATCAGTGATCCGTTGCATCTTTCAACATCATTGACAGTCTTATATGTGATATTCAGACATGTACTTGTTCGATCATGATCAGATGATCCATTATGTATTTTCCAGTCATTTATACTTGTATACTTAGTGGATCCGCTTGTACTTGATATGCGGACATGCTTTACTTTTTCTGAGCATGGGTATGCCCGCCTCAGACAGTGTTTCTTTCTGATCTCCTTTTGTGGCTTGGTAGGCTAAATTCTGGTGAAGTCCTCCTCGGTTTTTGACAGATTTCCTTTCCATGTACTTGTTTAATACATTTCAGCCATCATGTACCCCTTCTAACCTCATATATTAGGGGGCATCTATTATAGCTCCAAATCTCGCTATTATGGTTTGTGATGGTGCACTCATGGCCTAGGGAAACCCCTCCTTCTAGACCTGGTCCAAAAATTTAAAAAACAGTGTTTTATCGCTTATACGTGACACTGCCCTGAGTTAAACGTGTGTATACGCAGGTAGGAATATACCCAACCTGCGTATATGTATTAAAACACTTAAAAAAATATAAAACTCCTTAATTTCGGGCGGAGATCACGGGTTTTACCTGCTGATCGCCTGTTAGTGCCCATGGCCCAACTGTTCCCAACCAACTCCCAACTAAAAAACTGCTTTGGGAGAGGTATAAAAAGACCTCAATGGGAAGGCCTAAGGGAGGAGAGAAGAAAGAGAAAGGTTATTATGCTGAGATTTTTCCCCTGACCAGGTCTGAAGATCCTTGTGCCTCCTGCACTTCCCCCATTTGTACAGGAAACCCTTGTTTCCTTGTGTGTTGATGTTCATCCACTACTTGTGACATCATGGAGTAAGTCATGGAAGGAGTTTGTTAAAGGCTTGAGGCTGGACGAATCCGGAAGAAGGCTTTGCTTGGAGCCTGCGAAAGGGTGACTCAGGTGAAATTATTCCTTTTCTGTACTTTATTTGTCTATAATAAAAGAAACACATGTCTTGGTTCCTGATATAAATCTTCTTTATGTTTATGATATTCATGTTAGAATTCATATGTGAATGGTTATTTAAATTTCATAACTAACTGCCTTTCTTTATAACATGAAGATGGTTTCTTTATAAGGTTTTGTCCATATACTGCTGTGTTCTTCAGAATTGGTTTTTTTGCAGGACAAAGGAGCAAGAGGAACTTGAAGAAGGGTTTGGACCCTAAAGGACCTTCTCAAACGTAGGACCTAAGGTACGCCCCCCTATCATAGAATTTGCTTATAATAGCATAATGGCTGTGCGAATGTGTGTTTCTCTGTATAGACAACTTTCAGTTTGCTAGGGTTTCAACCCAAAAAACCCTAGGGGAACATTTCCCTTAATAGCAGAGGAAACTTTTTAGATAAGAGGACATGATATAAGGTGCTCTCAATAGGATACTATTGGCCCACAATATTTCAAAATTCCAAGAAATTCATGAAGGGATGTGACAAATGCCAGAGAATGGGTCAACAACTCCAATTAGATGAGATGTCATTGTGACCTCCATTAGTTCTGAAGACATTTACGAAATGGGCCCAAGATTTTGTAGGATCACTTAACCCTTCATCCCAGAAAAAGTTCTACATTCTGGTCTGGATAGACTATGTCATGAAATGGGTTGAAGCGAAAGAATTAACCAGAGCTACAGAGCAGGTTATCTCTGGATTTTTTTTGAAAACATTTTTGTTTGCTTTGGGGCACCTAGAGAAATAGTGACGGATGGAGGGCCCCAGTTCACCTCCCATTTTATTCAGAAGCTGGTTGAAAAATGAAAAATTTGTCATAGGATCACTTCGTCTCATCATGCATAAGCGAATGGCCAAGTGGAAAGCACCAACAAGGTTATTGAGGGAATTCTTACCAATATTGTGGCTAGCCATCAGTGGAATTTTACTGATAAAATTCCAGAGGCATTGTGGTCATACAAGAATACATGGAGGAATACTACAAGATTCTCACCGTACGAATTGGTGTATGGTAAAAATCCTTTATTTCCCATAGAGCTTGAAATGAAGACATTAAGAATAGTGCTACAGGTGAACTTGGATCTGGCAGTAACACATAAGCAACGGTTGAATTAGCTCAACGATCTGGATGAGAAAAGGCTAGTTGTTATTTGAAAAATAAACATCATTCAACAGAAAAGGGCTAAGTGGCATGATAGATTCATTAAAAGGAAGAAATTTTAAAAAGGATATTGGGGTCTAATATATGATTCAAGATTCAAGGATTTGAAGGGGAAGCTCTGCACCAGGTGGCTAGGTCCTTATGAAATTGACACAGTATTTGAAAATGGGACTATGAATTTAGTTACCATTGACAGTGATAGGACACCATTACTTGCTAATGGGCACCATCTTCGGCTGTATCAAAAACCTGCTTCAAAGGATTCATTCATCAACATTTCTGACCTTCAAAATACAAGAGCAGGGGAAAATTCTCTCAAGCTGCCAAATTATTAATTCTCCAATAAGTGTAGGAGCTGAGAACCAACTTTTGTTAGTAGTTGTTACACCCAAAAAAAAAATGTAAATAATAATCTGACTATGGAAACCTCTTATAGGGGCACAGACAGACAAATTGTGACAGTTGAAAATGACATGTGGCGATTGTTACATGTTTTTTCCTTTCTCTAACAACATCATTTATCTCATGCACATATTACAATATGCTATTACAAGTTTTTAGCCTTTTCTTGTTATTTTCAAATTTTTGAAAATATTTGTAAAGATTAGTGAAAATAAGAAATCATTGTCAAAATAGTGTTAACTGTTGTATTTGTTGCTACATATGTAACAACTGAAAACCTGCAGCAGTGACTTCGGTGAAATTATTGGCCAAAATAAATAGCATTCATTAAGAACCATGCTATAGGAGCGATTGACACAACCAACATGTCACCGTTCGAATTAATTACATCACTGGTACCTTTTTCACCAATCCCTTTTCGCCACATCACCTAAGGTACGTCACGTAAAATGTATATCACTTTTTCCTTCTATTTAACAATTATGGAAATTAATATGGCACCTTCTTTGATAGCTGAGGATGGATGTTGTATTAAACTCGGGGGGAAGGTGAATCATTAAACAATATGAAATTTCAAACTAAAACTAAAAGCAACAACTCTGTAATCATTATTAAAACCCTGTCATTATTGTTATCTCTTCATGCCATTCATGCCAAGGACTAAATCACAGTTAAAGCCAGAACTCCATGATCTAGGATCAATAATGAGATCACAAAGTGTGCAGTACAATCTTCCTAAACCAAAATTATTTCTTTTATTGCCTACTTCACTGCCTTGACATCAACCTCGGTGAATAATTGCACCCTCATTTCAAAATTCTCAAAGGAAGAATAGAGAGAACACAAAGTGTAGTAGTTGAAGCAGAAATTGGTGGAGCAGCAGTCCGGCATGAGCCCAATTTGATTGTTATTGGATAATTTCCTTGAGGCATGCCATATCTTTAAGGAAGCAGGGTGGTTTGATTTCTTTGAGCGACTTAAGGGATCAAAGGAGTCGGTTGCCATGGAATCCGCTAAAAATCTGAATAGAAACCAAACGGAGGTTGGGGGGTGAAGTTAGAAGTGACGAAAGAAGTAATTTCTTGAGTAACATCATTGCAGACTGGGGGAAAAGGGTGGTTTAACTGAAAGATCAATGACCCCTCCCTTAAGGTAGAATTCCTACAAGGAGAAGGGAAATTAGAGAAAAGGGTAGGGCAATTGACAGGTTATCACTCCCTTAGCCATGGGGAGACGTTTCCCTGTACATTATCAAGTACATTACTTGTGAAGGAAGGGAAATGATGGTGTTCAATTACCATTTCCCACTACTAAACCACCTTTGACATAGGAAGCTGGTCAACCTCCCATATTTCCTTTTAGAGAATATAAAGCACATGTTTGCTACCATGAAAATTGTTGCACACATAAAACGTTATGTTACAAACCACGACCTCATCAAGTTATTTGTGTTGGATGCATTGGAATGTCAAGGTAGGTACTAGGAGGAGTTTATGAGTAGAAATACAAGGACTTCCTACCAAAGGCAAGCTATAATTCCTGATGATGCTCCAAGGGAAGTTAGGTAGACTGCACAACAAGGGAATCCTCGGGAGGTAGAAATGAGAAAAGATCATTGGAGAAGCTGATAGGTGGCAGTATATCGAAGAAAAGGGTGAAAGTAAGCTCATAGATAGGACCTTCACTGTCATCCAGGAAGGGGCCAAGAAAGCATAACGAGACAGGGAAACAAAAAGGCGGAATAGGTCCATCCGAAAGAAGTCCCTCTAACAGGTAAGGACAAGACCCAACCTTTACTGCATAAAATTGAGATTTTAGAAAAAGAAAATGAAAAATTAGGGTAGCAACTATAGGAGAGTAAAGTGGAAGCACGGTCCTGGGCTTGGACACCTTAGCAGAGGCTGTAGAAAAAATGAGGAAGAAACCACATTGGGTCCTGTATGTGTAGCATGTGCTAACGATCTAGCAGCAATCGGATATAAATTTTGTGCTGCAAACACCATCTCGATGGGAACTCAAGTGGAACCCTAGGAAGTTGTTACAAAAGAACTCATTAACGAAGCTATTTTTACACAAGAACCAACAACTAAAACATTGCATCCCATGAAATTCAACTTGCGAGCTAGCACACAAGAACCTACCAACGATACTGTGGTTACACAAGAACTAGCAGTAGAGGTAGAGGCTACCCAGGTGAAGAAAGAAAGAGTTGAACCACAAGAACTTGTTGATGAAGCAATGGGTACTCAAAAAAAGATAGTTGAAGGAGAGCAACTCAATCCTCTAGGTGTTGTTACATCCCCAAGTGATATTTCATGTGTGGGAACATAGGGTCCTCAATTAGGATGGTTTTCGGAGAAAATTTTATTGACTTCATAATTACACAAATGGAAATAGAGGGCACTCTATTTACAAGAGGGAGTGATCTCGTTGGAAGTACATCAGGAAGTGGTAGGTTTGCTCAAGGAAACATGGGTTGAGGAGAAATTGGTAAAAGAATCGGGAAGATGGGAAAAGAAGAAAGCCATGAAGGTGAAAGAGGAGCAATTGCATATGTTACAGTAGAAAGTTTAGGATTTAACAAATGATAAACACAAGCTACATGAACTCACCTTAAATTTGTTAGGGTGTAGAAGGCCCTCTTCATCCTACCCAATCTTTCTATGGGAAATATTTTATTTGTTTCAGTTGAATGCAGCCTATGAAAATAGAACGTATTTGGGTAATTATACCTGAAACTTTTTGGAAGTTTTCTATGCTTGCGATTTTAATGAAGAAAGTTTACTATGTGAGTTGTTTCTTGATAATATAATCTATAAGCATGCTAGTTTGCATATGGTTGCAAGCATTTTCTCCTATATGGGGGACTTACAGTTGTGTGCTCTTATTTCTTTTATGAGAAATCAGATAGAATGGAATTTGGCCATGAAGTCGACGAACACTAACCAAGAGAAGGAAACATTATGTATAAGGGAGGAACCAGGTATGAATGCAGAGTTGAGGCATGACTTTAAGAGATTTGTGGTACTATGTACATTAAAGAGAATTCAACTGTTTAGAGAAGGAGAATCGTCGGGTTTTGCCTCAACCTTTTTGTGCAGCTAAAGAGGTGAGCACTAATGGGGTGCCTTAAACGCACAAAGGCTAGTAGCGCAGGTCTACAAGAGGGTGACCCTTTCGGGTTTCAAAATTTTGTGGTTGCTATTGCACGGTTCCAGAATATGCCCGGATTGCGAAATAATTAAGATCCTTTTAGATAGGGATAAAGTTTAAATATCCTTTCATTTGGATCCAGTGGAAGAGTACCAACCCCTTTATCAACTGTGTGACTATGAGGAGGAACCTTTGTAGCATTAGTTGATTGCCACTCAGGGCTATCAATCCGTTGATGAGGATACTATTGATGCTTACAAATTGATAGATCTAGATTGAGAATACAACAACGATATCTGAGAATTTTTCATGAGGACATGCAATTGCTTCAGTTGGGGGGAGATGTTTGGTGCAACTTTTGTGCATATTTTAGATACCTCTTTCCCCCATTTTTGTCCATTTTACCTTTGAACCTCCAAACTTTACATCCCAATTATCGTTTTCCTGGTTATAAGAAGCAAATTTTGTTGTGACATATTATTTTGATATTTTTGTTAAATATGAATGAAGTGATATCTTTTTTATGAAGAACTGGGGTAAGTGTGGGAGAATTTCTTTGGCTCTTTTTCCTTTAAGTGTTGCCCATAATTTCAAGGCCAAAGGGTGGACAATTGTGTTGCTAATTCACAATATTTCAAGGGTTTGTTGTTAGAGATCATTGTTGTTACACTGTAAGCTGCTATTATACTTGAAGTGTTGTTGCAGACGATTGTTGTTACGCTTCAAGTTGATGTTACATCGTGGGATGTTGTTACACCACAACTGTCAAGACCGTGGTTACTATTCCACAGGACATATATAAAGAAGCATGAATTATCTGTGTGTGGTTAAGGCATCCAGGCGGTTAAGATTTTAGAAAATGATGTAACTTGAGTAGGCATTGTATTTAGAAACTAGTTGTAACAATTTACATTTTCTTTTCATTGATCAGAATGAGAATCGCAAGATTCCCATGACTGATATGTTCCCTATTTCGGGCATGTACACTTTATAAAAGGATTCATTTCCATGGGAAATGGAGAGGCAACACGAGAGAGTATTGTTATTTTTATCCTCTAATTCGTAGCCATTTTAATACAAGAACATCGTTGGTGATGCTTTTACAGACTATGCGTTGAATCCTTAACTAGTTCACAATTCATTCCTGCACCCTGCTAGGGAGGAAGGGCCCTCCTCTTTAGCAGGGACAGTAGTAGTAGTGTAGCAGTAGATTAATTATTTCTTTCTAGCAAGTGTGAAGATACTGTTGTCATTGTATGATTCGTAGAACATATTTACCTCTGTTTTTTAGATCTATGATATGGTGTTACACAGGATTGATTTAATTTGTAATATTTGAATGGTCGTTTCTATTATTAATATGGTGTGTGGTGCACCCTTTTCTTGGTAAAACATGAAGTTTGATTTCATTCTTGTAGAATTATTTTGATTTCTGTATGAGTGTTCAATTTCTGCAATTGGTTCAGTGACATTCCTTTTTGTTCTTCATTTCTATCCTTTGCCGTTATATATCAGCACAGATAGTGTAGACACCTTTGAAATAAACAAACCTACGCTGGTTGAAAATTAAATGGTTGTGGCTCAATCAACAATGATTAAACTGGCAGAACACTTCACACTCATTAAAGTACTTGAAGGGATCTCTATTTAGTATAAGTTTAACCCTTTTCTGAATTGAGTAAATAGTTATGAAAAATGAATACCCTAGTCTATTATGGCTAGAAGGTTCTCCCTTGTATTGTTTTATCTCTTTTTTAGGCTTGGGGGACTAAATTTATGAAAAGGGAACCTATTGAGAATAATTGTTTCCTCTTTCATGCTCATTAAACCAGGAAGGAGACTAAAGAGAGAAAAGGGAAGGGGGAATTTATTTCCATTAGTTATCAAAATGGCAGTGTTTATCATGTTTCCCTTGAACATGGAATATGTCTTTGTCACTCTCTAGCAGTTGGGTTTTAGCTTTCTTAGGATTCGTACCATACATATGAGTATGTTTACTTCTTTGGCTAGTTACTCTTCTAATCATATGGAGCATGCTTCAATTCCTCCTGCATTTTTGCATGATATCACGTGGTTCTCATTATCTATGAAACCAAGTCACTCTTCTACAATGTCATTATGTGCCCAAGGGAAGTCTCATCTTTTTTTGTCCATTTGTAGTTGCTTGTTGAAATTTTTGAGTCAGTCACCCCTATTTCAGTTTACTTCACCATCTCATGACTTCATCCATACATCACATTATCTTGGTTTGTTCTGCATTGATTTATGGGGGATACATCAAGGCTTTCCTTTGATGAAACTTATCCTGTCAAATTCATCTCATTATCTAGGAGCTTGATCTAGGATATAGTAGTACAAATTACAGGCCTCAGTGGTGGGATTCCTCCTGATCAACAGTGGGTTTTCATCATTGGCTCTTGATTGGTTGAGTTTATTGGTGTTCATAATTAGCTTATCTATTCAGACTTAATGTATTGTACTAGATACTTTGGGATCCTTTTTCCTCATTGGTGGATTCACTTGTGTATGTTACCGTTTTACCTCATTACTAGATACCTTGGGATCCTTTTTCCTCATTGGCGGATTCACTTGTGTATGTTACCATTTTACCTCATTGAACAATAATTAGGTGGTTTCTACCAGGCTTGACATTAGTTCATCTATTTGCATGTCTTACATTCATGCCATCCGAGTTATGTCAAATACCTTGGGTTAGGGACATTTCACTCTTATATGGCACTCTTTCTAGGTTGCATTGGAGTTTTGGATCATTTATATACTTTTATTGATCATCTAGGACACCCTCCTATTTGTTATGTGTTTATAGCTCTACTGATTTATACTATGACATAGATCCACATAGTATTTGTTGGTGGCTATGATTTGTTAAATGAGACACATGGATCCATAGTGTATTGTTTGTTTCCATGTTCTAACATTTCATGTCATGGATTCATAATGTATGTTTTGGCAGCTACGTTAATTATTTCATTATGACCGAGCATGGGTATGCCTGCCTCGAGGATTCTATTAGCATAGATGAGACTTCAACATTTGATGCCTTCCAAACCGGGTTCTTGGTTATGTCTCCTTCCTCACATTTTGATCTCTGAGCTTTATTATAATGCATTTTAGCCATCAGTTACTCTTGTGACCCCATGCATTAGGGGGCATCTTCTATCAAATTATTTCTCTCCTTAGGGTTGGTACCTTTCAGTTACCACACTAATGACCATTTTCCTTGAGCCTTTGATGACTCTTTGTCATATTTTTACCTTATAGCCAGATGAAGGGATGCCTATGAAAGTGGCTAGAACCCTCTTTTTGTACATAAGACAAATATTCCATGTGGTTGCAACATAAATCACTCAAATTTGTGTGTGTGGTTGCAAGCTGTGTTCTAGATGTTTATGGTTCCTAGGAGATATCTTCGACACATCAACTTATTTGACCTATTTGAGCTAGCTAGGAAACTTTATTGGAGAAGATCCTTAACTTCTCTTCATCATAGGTGTCTACATTCTTCCTCTTGGGAGTCTGCTTAATCCTATTTATACTGGGCTATCCTAAAGGGTTAGGCTCGAGAGAGTGAGTGCCAGAGAAAGAATTGTATTGAGATGATGTTGCTACCTTGATTTAGTCCTTGAGAGATACATATTGTCTTGAGACCCTTTTGATAATAGTGGGGAGACTTTGTTGAACCTTGAAGAGGAGTTCCAGAGCTAAAGGTATATGATGTATCTCTGATTCATGGTTAATAAATATATATGTTGCCATCTCTTTATATACATGCTTATAGTAAATTGTTCACATTTTACTTGATGTTTTGAGCTAGTATTCTTCTAAGAAAGAGTATTTGTCATCCCTATTCATTTATTCTTTTGTGTAGGCCTATTTCGGTAGCAGAAGAGAGATATATCCTAGTTAGGGTGATAGGATTTTGCATCGAACTAGAGATCCATCACAAACCTATGAGGAGGTCGGGTATTAGCTAAAGCCCTATATAATTATGGATTGCATGAATGATTGCTTTCTTGATCATATAATTGGGAATTTCTTGTTGTCTCAATTTAGCCATACTTATTTTTGTTTTATAACCTTTGTAGGAACATTGGATTATGGAGAAATGGCTCCTTGTGTGTAAATTATGCCATAACAAATAGGGAAGAGGTTTAGGATGGCACCAACATCTTTGGAATTAAACTGTTTGAGGAGAAATTAAATTGATTGAAGCATCTCACTAGTAGAATGATCATTTTCCCTTCCACATTAGACTAGTCTAACCAACCTAAACTCAATATAATTGTGAGCCAAAAAAATTGATGTTAAAAGAGGATGAGAGATATTGAGAAAAAATATTTCTAATATCTACTAGTACTCAGCTAATTACTCTCTCTTAGTATAAAACCCAATTGATTATATTCCGAAAAATAAATAATTCCTTACACAACCAGACATTTAAGGCCATGGTTTGTGATTGAAGGCAACACTCGCTACTTTTACAACCAATTCCACTTCTTCTTTTTGAGCCTCTAATACACGTTTTATCACTTCCTTTGTTTAAGGATATTTTGTCTCAATTTTTTTTCCTGCAACATTAATAAAAATAATTAGTAAATAATTCAATTGAAAATACAAATAATGAAACTCAAAACTTAAGTCCATGAAGAAGTATGACATAAAAAATTAAACATGTCAAGTTTTTAATTTGATTCAATGCTTGATAAACATAATTAATTTTCACATATACCTGAAACTGAATCTACAAAGTCTCCATTGATGGAAAATTTTGTATACTTCAGTTAGGGTAGAATGGTGTTTGACTTGGATGAAAGGGGTGCCATATTTTTGCAAGTAAATTAATTAAATTTCCTAAGACGGTTGGAGAATAAAATCCTTTTCTAGAGGTTTTTTTTTGAATTCCATGAAAACCTCACCCAGCTTATATTTTCCAAATTGTTTGTGACCCCAATTGTAGTTTGATTGTGAACAAAGTAAATATCCTTTCCTTTGTGTTCATTATATGCTTCAATTTGTGCCCTTAGTATCCCAATCTCCACCCGTTTCCCCGTTCACAATGTACAATATCAACATCGAAGTTAAGATGCTTCATTTGAGGAATTCGTAGAAGACTGAGTTGGCCCATCTCAAAAGATATGATTCGATCTCGTGGTGATAATTTGTTTGTAATAGAACTTTATCAAACACAAATACTTGGATAATTCCATCGACATACATTAGATAATTGATACACCACGAATGTGGATTGAGATAAAACCAACTTGCAAGTCAAAATTATGCAATATATATTACCACAGCTAGTTAACCTAAAACTACAAAATAGTGCCTTGAATGAATTATTTCATAAATAAGTAGTTAGTTTGACTCATTGTAACCATGTGATGATAGAAACAAAAAGGAAAATTGATGAAAATAAAGAAAAACACACAAATTTATTAAAGACAAAGCATAATTTGTGAGAGTGGTTTTAAATTTTCAATTCAACGAGCTAAGATAATCCAGTATAACATTAAACCATATAGAAAAATATATGCACTAGAACTCTTCTAGTTCTTGTAAACAAAAGTATAAAATAAAACCCCAAAGTATGGATTCTATCACAAGGTACTATGTTTCTCCCTGCGCTCTTAAAAATGAGGAGTTGAAAAAATTTGTATTTTCTATGGTGTACAATACATAATTATGTGCTAGCATCAAAACATTTTTTTCCACTCACATGGAAAGGGAAAATTTAAATGGCATGCTAAGATTGAGAAGAAGCCGTGCAAAATGATAGAATTCTGCCATTAACAAAACCCAGATTAGTGTAGAGCTTAGAAGTATTGAAAACCATGAGGTTGCACAACCCATGGATGATTCATTACTTGGGACTATGTATCTTGAGGGTCTTAATACCTCTAAGTGCTAATTTGATCGGATACTAATACCTCTAAAAATACACTTAAGAGGGAAGACAATGATTTTAAAAAAGAGAACAACAATATTTCTACTAAAAAATATGAGATATTTACCCTAAATTATTGCATCTCATTGATGGTATTTTAGACTAGGAAGTAGTCTATTACAAAGAATAGAATGAAATTATACATACATAGAGAACCTTCAATGGTTCAGAATCAAAATAAGAAATATAGGGCATAAACTACTCAATGGAAGAATTGATAAACTCCTTAGGAATGCACCTAACCAAAAATTGTTTGAAGATGAACAACATGCACTTAAAAATTCCCTGATAATGAAGTTTTACAACAAAAAACAAGAAGAAGAGAAGAACATATTGGTGAAATTCTAAAAGGAAGAAAGTAAGATTCAAACCCTTGATATGAGCATGATAATGAAAAGGACTAGCCATACCCGCGGCAGGAATTAAGAAATTTTTGCATAGGGTGGATTTGAATATTTTCCTTTCATTATCAAGAAGATTCTTTGTAAGAGTTTGGATTGCATTAGTCCTCATTGTTTCTATTCAAAATGCACATAATAGGTTCCAGATTATTGATAAGCCCTGAAAAAAATAGATGATTTCTCCTTGGTCCATAAAAATAATCCAACTTTTACTTTGGATCTTTTAATAAATAATAATAAAAGAACAAGTGTTTGATCCGGAAACTACTTCCTACATATTTTCCTATTATTCTAGAATAATTTAGTCAAATACATACTGGTCTCACCCCTCATTTGATCATAGGCTATCAATTTTTGTATTCAATTCAAGGTGGAAAACCTGGGATTGTTCTGATTAACCATGTTTTTTTTCCCAAGTAAAAATTATAGGAGGTATACATACACTACAACAGGAATTATACATGAATTTTTAAGCTTGTTGATGCAACCCCAAAAAGTAGGGTTTTTAGAATTGGGAACTCGATATTATTGTCTCCCAAACTATGGCACTTGCAGATCAATTTCATGAGCTAAAATGGACATCATGTTCATCCCTAATGTGACCATAGGATATCAATTTATGTATGCAATTGAGGGCATGTTCCACCATTTTCAAGAAAATGGAATCGCAAGCCGCAAGTAGGGATTGTAGTATGATGTTTCTATTAGCGAGGATGAAGAAAATGATTTTCTCAATGATAGGGGTGGCAGAAGGACCTTTCGTCTATTGTTTGATTATGACTTATGCGGGAATGCAACAAAATATAGATATAAACATAAACACATAGATGCAGCATAAATAAATTCTCATTTCATTAATATCAAAGAATTGAAATATGCTTATAGAATGGAAATCAACTAGCTTGGGTGATGGTAGCTTATCTCCGAAAAGAGATGCTCAAGAGCCCTTTTATTATTGAACATCAAAGAAAAACCATGAAAAACCAAAAACCTAACCCTAGGAGATGGAACACCATGAGTTTGTGGGCCCCATTAGGGTTACTTTGGCAACCAGATTCCCGAGGTTGTAACTTGGTCATATGATCTCTGTTTGGTGTGTACGATACCTCATTAGAAAGATCTCTCCGAATGCTACAATATTTGTAGGAAGAATGATTGGGCCTTCTGCAGACCTAAAAAAGTTCCGTTTCGGGGGTCAAAATAGCTCATGAAGTTCACAACCCAAGAAACTCCTAGAAATAGTAAATTGTGCTATAAACAAGGAAAATGATGAAACTAACTAGAGGTTTAGGTGGAATAAGAAATTGGCCACCAATAACCACCTATATTAGTCCTCCCCCCTTAGGAAAAAATGGTCCCCATTGCATGCAAATCCTCTATGGGTTGAGCTAATTTCTGTTGAACTTGGTCCCTGGTGAGACACTTTCCCTAGTGAAGGAGTTGACCAAATTTGACAACTATATATAGATGGATCCTCTATTGGAAAGTGTTCTTGATATGCATGTCCATGATCCTATAAATTGTGTCTTGTTGTATGCAACTTGGGTTGAGCTTTGTTGGTTTCAACTGCTCAACAATCTATGATGTGTACAATAATGGGGGAAAGTATGGACACAACTAGTGCACATTAAATATTGGGTGTAGGCCAAGAAATAGTGGAATTTTCAGCTTGTAATCATTTTCCCTTATATACTTAGTGATGGTGTAAGTCCCATATCAAAGTGGGTGAAGCTTGTGGTAGTCTCTAGTCAGGTGCTCCTTCTGCAAATGTAACCAAAATTTGTCACCCACCTAAAAATTGTGTGGCACTTGATGCTAGTTGTGACATTTTTTGTACTTAGCATTTTCTCTATCCAATATGGCATGGACTAGATGGTGAATCTGCTAAATGCACTTAATGAAGTTCTTTGCTATGTTGGCTTTGTATTGGATATGAGACGAATCTTCCTGAGTAGATGTAAGTGGTATGACAACATCAATGGGACATAATGGCTGAAATCCTAGTCCCACTTGATAGGGGCTATGGCTAGTTGAGTTGTGGAGATATTTGTTGTAGTTATTCTAGAATTAGGGGAGGATTTTGTCCCATGTGCATGGATGCTTCAAGTTGTACATGCATAGGATGTGTACAACCTTCCTATTGATGACCTCTATCTCACCATCAGTTTCGGGGTGGAAGGTCATGGACTTATTGAGCTTGGTATCTAACAATTACTAGAGGCTTGACCATAATACACTTAGGAACCTGTTGTCCCCATCTAAGATAATGGATTGTGGGATCCCAAAGTGTACCCATGCTCATTCAAAAAAGAGTTTTGGAGTGCCTTCTATTGTGATACCATTATTGCAGGCTGCTAGAATGGCCATCTTGGAGAATCTCTCGATGACCATGAAAAGATAGTCGTTGTGATGCTTGGTAGAAGTAAGGCCCAACATATAATCCATGGAGATGGATTCCAAGGGTTGGTTATGAGTAGGAAGAGGAGTATACAAGGCTTGCTTATGTTGATCTAAAGATGATTTGAGGTTGTCATTGATGTCAAAGGGGGAGAGAAGGCAGTAGGAAGAGGCACCCTGATCGCAAGGGGAGTATTTGTATTCCTTCTGTTGGACTTTTCTTTTAAGGTCTCATGTCAGTGTATTATTTATTTCTTCCAACTTATTTTGAAGTGGATCTTCAATACATTTGTGTCTTCAACTTCAATTTTGATACATTGAACTTGTTCTTCAAGAGTATTGGAACGGATCTTGTCAGCCTTGAGCTCTTCCATAAGCTTGATTGCCTACTTAGAAAATTCTTCTATGGTCAACCCTTCTTCATCATACTTAGAAGGATCCAAGTTTTCAATAACATCTTGATTTGATTTCTTTGTTGAATAGAGATTATGAAGCTTTTCCCAAAGAGCTTTAGGTGTTGAACATTGACCATCTTTTGTTTTCACAAAAATTCGCAAAACATTCAAAATTACATTCATGGCCTTTGAATTGTACCTTTTAGCTTCGTTGGTAGATGTGTCTCCAGAAACAATTGGTTCCTATACCCCATATGCCTGGAAAGATACTTCCATCCTGGATTCCCATATCCAGTAATTATCTACATCAAAATTAGGGGTTGGTACACAATACTCACTTTCTTGAGATTTTGTTGTACCTACACCTTCCTTTGAAATCCTTGTAACCTGCTTCTTTGAATTTCCCATCTCTATGCTCGAAACAATGACTTCCAACAATTAAGCTGTTACTGAAGGAACCAAGCTCTGATACCAGTGTCTATCTGCCAAGAGTTGAAGAGGCAGTGTAGGGAGGACTAGGATCATCATTAGGTGGTTGTGTCATAGATGGGGTTATGGTCTAGTGTGTCTTCTTCTTCTACATCATTCTATATCATTGTAAAGTGGACCATTTTCCTTGGTACGGGAGTCCATTCTTCTTTTATTCTCCTATAGGGTGGTAGGGTGGTGCTAGACTGGTGCATGAAGTCACCAATAGGTTCAAGCCTGTGAAAACTTCATGGTGGAAGGGTGGTGCTAGGGTGAGTTGTAGCTCATTGGGTGTTGGGGCATCCATTCAGTTGACTACTAAAGAATCTCGAGCGTTGGAGCATCCATCTTGTGGGAGCTAAAGAAGAACACTTTTCTAATAATTCTTTAATCTTCAACTCCAATTGAAAAGAAAGCTCCAACTTCCTAGAATATAGAAAATTATTCTTCTCCAGCTCCCACTGGATGGATGCTCCAACACCCAAGATTCTTCAATAGTCAACTAAACGGATGCCCCAACACCGAATGAGCTACAACTCACCCTAGCACCACCCTACCCCCTGAAGGTTTCACAAGATTGAACCTGTTGGTGACTTCATGCACCAACCTAGCATCACCCTACCACCCTATAGAAGAATAAAAGAATAATGGACTCCTGTACTAGGGAAAATGGTCCACTTTACAATGATATAGAATGATGTAGAAGAAGAAGACACACTAGACCATAACCCCAACTATGACACAACCACCTGATGATGATCCTATATCTCCCGACATTGACTCTTCAACCCTTGGTAGATAGACACTTGTACAAATTTTACAAAGATGCTTTTACAATGACTCTCTACAATGATACTTTTACAATTTCTATATGCAGTGCTGCCCACTTGAAGACTTCATGTGGTGAACTTCTTGTTGTTGTTTTTCACCTTCATTGTTGCTCTTGTCATGCTACCCTTTCTCATTCTTTAGAACATTAGATTATGCATTGAGTCTTCTCTTGATGAATATATAATACCTGCAAATTTTTTTCAAGGAAATACCCATGACATGATAATAGCAAGACTTACCTCATCCTGTAGAGCATATGTCAATGTTAAAAAAAAACAACAAATTAGAATACAAAGAAACTAATGCAATTAAGAAATGAAAATGCATATACAGAAGATACTTACCTGTATCTTACCTCTGCCGCACCTTGTTCTTTGCTTCCCTAGAAAGTCTGGTCCTTTGCATCCCTTGATAGCACTTGATCTAGTTTTTCTTGCTTTCTAGGAGAATGATATTTAATCTGATGTATCTCTACGATTTCAGATCCCCAACATGTGATCTTTGGTCCTGTAGAAGCTCTCTAAGTCTTCTTTCCAATGCCACAAGTCTAACCCAATTTGGACTCTTCAAGGCAACACTATGCCCAATCTCTCACAATGGCCTAACTATGGACTACTTCAGTAGATAAAACTTGTACGATGTGTGACATGCCATTTTTTCTTCCTTTGGCTCTAAAATTGATACACCGAACACTACAGTCCATGCACTATCCACAAATTTTTATAGAATTCCAATCCTCTTCTTAGAGAGAGAGAAAATATAGTAGCTTGCAAAAACCCTAACTTCCACAGATCATATATCCAAAAATATAGCGGACCAAGATCTAAAATTGGGTCACGATGTTCATCAAGATTGTGAATCAAATGTGTTTTCATTTTAGAATCTAAGACATCGCAAAAATGAAGTTATAGGGAAAATTCCACGATCACAAATTTTGGAGGATATATGAGATTTCTTTTTATAGATTTGAGAGGGGCTTCTATAGAGAATGTTCGAGGGAGTTTAGGAGCTTAAAAAATTGTTAATTAATAACTATTTAATGAACAAAACCAATTATGAGTTCCATGCCACAACCCATAGGGTTTTAGCCCACTAACTGGGGTTACTAACCTCAAACATGAATATCTCTCAGAACGTGAAGAATTACTTGGTGTGCCATATATCAATGAAAACATATTGACGAGTAGAATCCATATAGAAGATCCTCGGCTCAAAATAGAGTAATTTGTCAAGTCAAAATTCCCTTGCAAGATCAGGGTAGCCCCTAGCCCCTAGTGCTACTTAGGTTGACATCAATGACAACCTTAGATCATCTTTAGATCAACAATCTCCCCCTTTGACATCAATGGAAAAGGGTAACTTCCCCTGACACACAACCATCTTGTGGACCTATACACACTTCCACTCCCCTTTTATTTTCTGAATAAGGAAAATCTAATGAGAACTTGGGAGAATCCAAATCTTCTGGCGAAAATATTCAAATGCTTCACGAGGTAAAGGATTAGGGAAGATATCAACCATTTTTTCTTTTGTAGCAACATATTCAAGCTTGATATTCTTTTCAACGACTTGTTCTATAACAAAATGATATTTTATCGGAATGTGATTCATTCTGGAATACATCGTAGCATTCTTGGAGATACTGATGGCGCTGGTGTTATTGCAAAATATGGGAATAAGCTCATCAAACTTGACCTAAATATCTTGAAAAGTTTTCTTCATCCAAATAACTTGAGTACAAAAAGTTGTTGCAGCGATATATTCTGCTTTTGTTGTGGATAACGAGATCAAGGTTTTCATTTTGCTCAACCATGATATGAGACAACCACCTAGATAGAATGCTGCTTGACTAGTACTCTTACGATCATCAACACTTCCCACCCAATCTACATCTGTAAAGGCTTGAATAATGAGATTTTTTCCCTTAGGATACCACAAGCCATATTCTGTTGTGCCCTTTAGATATCAAATAATTCTTTTGATGACAATAATATGTGATTCTTTTGGTGCTGCTTGGAATCTTGGTACTTGTCCAACTGCTTGCATAACATCTGGTCGGGAGGTTGTTACATATAGAAGACTACCAATCATATATTTGTACAACCTCCGATCCACATCCTTAGATGCATCATCTATGCTCAATTTGCAACCTGTTACCATTGGAGTAAGGATGGGTTTGCAATATTCCATTTTGAATTTCTTGAGCATTTTCTTGATGTACTTAGCTGGACATACAAATATCCCTTTCTCTTGCTGAGATATTTGAAGCCCTAAGAAGTATGTCAACTCACCAAGTAAAGACATCTCAAACTCACTTTGCATCTTTGAAGCAATGTTCTTACTTAGTTGATCATCATTGGTAGCAAAAATTATATCATCCACATATACCTCGACGATTTTAAAATTATCTTTATCTATTTGTACGTAAATATTGCTATCAAAAATACCTTTCTTGAACCCTTTTTGACTTAGATATCCATCAAGATGAGCATACCATGCTCTGGGAGCCTTCTTGAGACCATACAGAGCCTTCTTTAACCTGCAAACATAGTCTTCTTTTTCTGATAGATTCATCATGGAACTTGTAATCCTTCAACTTTTTTTCTCCCCCTGAACCTTTAATGAAACTACCATCTTGTTCAAACTACCTTCATGTCAATCATAGACTTGTGTCATATACTTCTGCATAGACTCCTCTTGTACAAACATTAAGGATTCAACAAGCCAGATTGTTCAAAATAGTGAGTCACCTAACATGCCATATTGACTTGAGTCATTATCTAAAGCAACTGCTAATTCCTCATGACCTTTTTCTTTTACAAATCCTGAAAGCATAACTGTTGAAACCTTGTTATCTACTTTGTCTTCCTGTACGTGTTTCCTTTTCCATAACTTATTATTCCTGCAATCTCGAGCCATGTGCCCATAGTTATGGCACTTGAAGAATTCAATGTTGTCCATTGGCGATTCCATCTGATATCTGCAACCACGAGCGCTATGGCCATAGTTATGGCATTTGAAACATTCAATATTTGGCCCATCTAGCACGTATTCTCTTCTGACAAAATCATCATGGAACCTGTCTCGTGATCATGCAAACTTGCTTCTAGGGTTTTGCAGATAATGATTGTACTTGTCGAAAACTTCACAATGCCTAGCCATATGTCCATAGTTAGCACATAAAAAGCAATAATCATTAAATAAACGAACATACATCAAATATTTTTCATTCTTCTTTGGAGGCAGTGTTGTAGTTTCTTGTGGTCCTCTGTTTTTGATTGCTTTGGTCTTGTTCTTTGGAGTTGCAACATTCTTCTTTGGATTTTCACATTGATCAACTTCCTTCTTAGAATCATCATATGAAGCTGTGGAGCTTGTACCTTCATCAACTGGAGCTTTACCATCTTTAATTGCCTTCATTTTCACTTCTTCATGTCTTATCTTGTAAGTATTCTTTTTGCGATCCCTTTAGTTGGTTGTTCTCATCATGAGTTCAATCAAGTTATTCTTGCTTTTGAGCAAGATCTTCTTGAAACCATATTTTCAAGATCTTCCTTCTTTTTTTAATTTCTGCATTCAGAAATGCTAACTTAACATCCATTTGGTAGACTTTTATTTTTCTTAAACATGCATAAGAGAGAAACATCCGGATGGCTTCCATTCTGGCAGCTAGTGCCAATAAAATACTTTTGCAACACTACTAGTGTATTTTCTACCGAAAAATGTCTACTGAACCAACTGTAGTGTGCCTCTCAAATTATCTTGGCACACTCGCTTGAATAAACACATGGGTATCCTAGGTGGCATAATAGCATTTCCTTTAGGTGAAACTATGGAACTTTCTTACCTTCTAGGAGAATCTGATATGTGGTGTCGAATTTTGGATCACTCTTGTAAAGTTGTGGATATTACAAAGTCTCATGCCCACAAGAGTCAAGCACAGTGGTCAAAACCATTACCATGATCAAATGGAGTTGTTGGAGGTATGTGGACCACTTCTGATGGTGATTGTTCTACAACTTTCCTTGTTTCTGTATGAACTACAACAGTCGTTGATATGTGTGGATGACCATTTCCTTCCCCATAATATAATACATCCACTTTTAGAAAGCCTTCATAATGGAATACATCTATTTGTCATAGATGGGATACTTTCAGACTATATCTGATAGTGTCTCACTGTGATATGCCATTGGATTCCCTTGCTAAGTAAGAACTGCACCAATAGCATAGTTAGAGGCATCTGTCTCAATATCAAATAGTTGTTGCGGGTCTGGTAATGTGAGCATCGGTGCAGAGCAGAGGGGATGCTTCAACACAAAAAATGCCTTTTGTTGGGATTCAAACCAAAATCATTGTGCTTTTGCTTCTCCCTTGGTGACTTGACTTAAAGGTCAAGTGATATTGGAGAAAACCAACATGAACCCACAATAGAAATTAGCAAGACCCAGAAAGTTGAAAAGTTATGTAAGAGTTGTTGGGGCTAGCCAATATTGAATACCTTGTATCTTGTCTAGGTCAACATGCACACCCCGATCATTAATGATGCATTCCATATATTGAAATTGGGTCATGCCAAAATTTCACTTCTCGAAATTAGCACACAATTTGTGTTATCGCAGGGTTTGGAGGACCTATCGAATATGGTGTAGGTGTTCTTCCCAAATTTGGTTTAAAATTAGGATGTCATCCAAATACACTACCATGAATGATTTGGTGAAGGGTTTCAAGATGTTTTCCATTATCCTCATGAAGGGCGAGGGAATTCGTCAAATCGAAAGGCATGACGAAGCTCCAAAAATTCCCTCCTTAGATTTGAAGGTAGTCTTCCACACATTGGAGGGTTCACTTGGTAGTTGGTGATAAATGGACTTCAATTCAATATTTCTGAAATACTTGGGCCCCATGAGCTCATCTAGAAGGTCATCAATTTGCGGGATTGGATACCTATTTCGTGCAATGATCTTATTCAACACTCGATAGTCAATATAAAGCCTCCAAGTTTTGTCCTTCTTTCGTACCAACATGATTGGGCTCCCACAGGGTGATGAAATTGGCATAATGTTCCCTTCCTGAAAAATATCCTAAACATACCTCTTGATTTCATCATTCTCTAGAACCAAGTAGTGGTAGATTGTTCCATTGGGTAGCAGTGCGCCTGGGGTAAAATCGATGGCGTTCTTGACCTGACATTGCAGGGGTACCCCTATGGGTGAGGTAAAGATGTCCTTGTACACCTACATGACCCTGTCCATCCATTACTGCCATGCAAAGGAGCATTGATTGTAGGTCATGGATGTTTCCATAATATTCTTCTTTCCCTGACGGTGAGTCATAAGGAAGACAAATTTCTTGTTCATGGAAATGATCTTACTGCATTTCTTCACAGAGATTAAAGAGATGGTAGTAGGCAGTTCTACCTATGGTATCCTATAAAAATTATTGCCCAAAGTAATAGTCATAGTGCAAGGCTTACAATGATATACCATCTGACGCTTCCACAAGTATGTTTGGCCCAATAATACATCACAAAATTCAAGAGGAAAAACATCACATAGTACCTTATCTTTGAAGGGCTTGATGCTATAGGGAAGGTGACATTGTTAGTTGACATGAAGATCTCGTCCTTGGTGAAGCCACATGATGGTGTATGGTTGTAGGTGTGGGGTGGTCAATAGGTCCAACGACTTCATGACCACTACTAAAATAAAGTTATTTTCACTCACACTATTGACAATAAACCACATCAGAGAAACCTTCACCCACATCTATGATTGGAAGAGATGCTCACCCTCCTTCAGATCTTCAGGATCAATCTATTGGAACTTGGAAATGGAAACAGTGGCATTAGGCTCTACATCAACAATATGATTCCCTTTGTCATTACCCTTTTCAGGTGTTGACTCTTTGTCAAAACATGGATCTGACTCTAAAGTGTTAAGCTCAACCATCAATAACTACTTGACCTAACACTCAATTATGTTGTGAGTGGTTCTCTTATGGAACTCACACAATTTTCTTGTTATTTCTTTGTCTTCATGGTGTTATTCTTTGCTTGTGGCTTTGATGGGTTGTCCTGGATCACCCCACCTTGGATTTGTCCTTTGTTTTGTGATTTTGGGGTTCCTTTCTCTTGCTTCAAATTCACAAATCCAAAATCTCACTTCTTTTGTTTAAATTTGTGCTCAATCTTGACAGTGCATCGATATGTGGTGCCAACATAGGAGATATCCACAAACTCCATCTCGTTTTGGGTGTACTTGTGTAAGAAAGCAAAGTAATTGAGTACCAGATGCTGATCAAAATCCTTGATACCCAACTTTGTGCTAAGCATATGAAAAATATTTGTTAACTCCAAAACATCTTGGTTCCTTCACTACCACAACATGGTCCCCTTTATGTATTTATCTTCATAACTCCCTAAAATGAAATATTGCTCCTTGATGTCATCTTGGAAGGAATTCCAAGTGGGTGTAGCTGAAAATAGTGGGGGTTCCCCTGCATCCTTCTTCTAACAGTAGGTTTCCCAACAGTCCTTAATGTGGGGGGGAACTTTGAGGAGTGCAAAAGTAATATTTTCCTTATTGGAAAAATCATGAGTTGAAAAATATCCTTCTAATAGATTTAACCATCTATCTATGACATTTAAATCTACATGGAATTCAAATATGGGGATGTCATATTTGACTTGTACCCTAAAGGGAGTAGCACCTCCAGAGTGAGTACTAGATGAATATGCCTCGTTTGTAGGTAGTCACCGAAGGATCTGGGTAAAGTTGTCCATCATCACATTCCTTTGTCACTCGAGGGTTCATTTAAGAAATATTTTGAAAGGATCTATTGCTCCCTCATCTTTTTTTCTTTCACCATGGGAGGCCCTCGACATTTGTGAGGCTGGTCTTCCAAAGGTTCAATAAGTTCAAGCCTTAGCTCCTTATACCCCAACCTTGTTCAGGACATGCGAAGTAAAAAGGGAGAAAGAGTAGACTGCTCTAATACCAGTGATCTAAACTTATGTAGGAATGTAATAGGATATAGATATAAATGTAAACATAGAGATGTAAGAGAAATAAAATCTCATTTCATTAATATCAAAGAACTGAAATATGCCTACATACACAATGGAAATAAACTAGCTCGGGCAATGGTATCTTATCTCTAAGAAGCGATGTGGCAGCTAGATGTCTCTGAATTGTGTTACAATGAGGCTCAAGGGCCTTTTTATTATTGAACATCAAATGGAAACCCTAAACAACCAGAAACCTAACTGTAGGAGATGGAACACCAAAATATGTGGGCCCCGTTGGGGTTAGTTAGGTAGCCAACTTTCCGAGATCATAACTTGGTCATATGTTCTTCATTTGGTGTGTGTGATACCTTCTTAGAAATATCTCTTAAAGTAATGGAAGATTGGCAGCCTACTACGGATGTAAAAAAATCCTCATTTAGGGGGTTAAAACAACTCTAGAAGTTCAAGACCCAAAAAATAGTTAAAATAGTAAATTGTGCTATAAACAAGGAAACTGATGAAATTGATTGGAGGACAAGGTGGAATAGGAGAGTGGCCTTCAATATCCACCTAGATCACTATTCTTGTTGCATGAGAGGTGGTTATGATTTAGAAGTTCTCTCCAGCATGGCCTTGAATTTTTGGACAAGCTTGAAATTATTGCACTGTGAGGAATGTTTTATAACCTTGTATAGGGTAAGAAATTTTACAGCCCTTAGGGAATCGAAATACATGGTGAGCCAAGAATCAGCATGATCATCCCACTTATTCATTTTACTATCTTACTCATTATTTTTAAGAAAAAGGGAAAAAGGCATGTCAAGACGAAATTTCTATTTCACCTCAATCTAATAAAACAATGCATTATGTAATAGTGTTAGATTATTAGTAGCTTATTTCTCAATTTTATGAATGTGACTTCAACAAGGATGAAATATGTAACAACCTTGGTGAAAAATCCATGTAATAAAATTTAATAAAGATAAAATGATAACTATGGCTATGGGACACTTAATCCTAGCTAAATGTTGGAAAGAACGTCCTAGTGTGGGTGTTCATTTTGGTTATTTTGGCTAAGTAAATTGACAAAGGCAATGGAAAATGTTTTGGAAAGGAAAAATGGATTTTTTAGCGATTTATTTATAAAAATAATGGAAATTAGGAGAAGAGGAAGGTGAAAGGTCATAGGTTGCATGTGAGGAACAAAATCAAGGAAAATAATGGAAAGTGAAGAAAATAGAATCCACATTAATAAAAAGGCTTCTAAGTATCAGTTCATGTCTTCTGATCAGTTCACTTTTGGATTTCTCTCTCTCTCACATTATTGGTCACTTAGAGTTTACTTGGAGCACCTCAACATTAGATTAAGAAAGGAAAAGAAGGAAAATAGGATGTAAGGATCAAGCAAGAAAGAAAAGGGTCAAGCATCTACAACGAGTTTTCTTGTAAGTATCAATTAGCATGTGATTTTCTTACTAGATTTGGCATGAATGGTTATGAATGTGTGTTCTTGGTTTTCTTGTTGTAATGGGCATGGGTTTTTCTAGGTGTGACAATATTTATCAACCTACCCATGCCATTTTTGTATTTCCATGGTGAGATGGGGTTCTGATGTTTTCATTGAGCTGGATTACCAGATGGATTCTATGCTAAGTGAGGTGGATCTCTAAATGAAAGAACACATGGCCTAGTGATCCCTAAAATGAACTATAGATTGTTGTAAAGCCACTTCCCTAGTGACCCTTGAACCATACTATGGGTTGTGATAAAGAGAGGTATTGTGTGCCTTAGTGGGCCTAACAATCCTCGATTGGTGAATGGAAGGATATACGATAAAACATGGAGGTGGATGCCCTTGATCAGGCCTAGTAATTCTTGATGGTGAATGTTAGGATATACGATAAAGCCTAGAGGGTGGTGTCTCGCTTATGGCCTAGTGATCCCTAGATCAGATTGTGGATTGTGATAAAGCGTAGAGACTAGCTGAGAGGAAAATTCCTCACGGTGTAGATGGAGAAATCTGATGGCATCCATGCTTATTTATGACCCACTAATTTGTGGGGATTATGGTAAAGATTGATTCTATTGATGAGGGTGAGGTGGTTTAACCTCAGGAAGCCTTGGTTAGTTCTTTTGGTGTGAGTTCCACATATATAGCATGTGGGTGATTTGCTGAAGAGAGACTTGGCTACCTAAATCTATAGTCGGGTGGAAAATTGTAGTCCCATCTTGGTTTGGTTTTTGCATTCAGTAATAAGAGTTACTTTCCTTGGTATTCTATAAGCATATGTATTGGTTCATATGTGGCACTTATATTTGTTGTATCCTCATTATTTCTTTTGTTTATATGTTGGTTATCATTATGTTTCACGACAGTGAAAATGTAAGGTTATCACCATGCTTTGATTTGTAAATGATTGAACAATGAATATATGATCTAATAGATGATAATGCAACTAATGTGATAAAGAACTAATGCTTCTTAGATATTATGATATAAGCATAAGATCCTTATGCTCATATCTATTGTTTAAACCTGTAGAATAGATATTTGTGACATGTTTGACGAAATCTATGTCATGGCTAGTAGGGGTCTAGTCAAGTATTTGTTTAAGAATTTGTATTGACATCATTGTCTCTATGTTTCTTTGCATTTCTGTATATTCCATGAAGTTCTGGGAAGTGACTAGGTTGTAGCCTTAAATATTGCATTCATTGGCATAGATCTGGTAGAAAAAGGCTATAGTCACACTCATGTAGGCTCATGGGAGTGAATGGGTCCCTCAATCAATTAGAGGGGTTTCCAAGGGAGCGACTAGGGCTCTAGGTCCTTGAACTGTTGATTTTCCTTAGGGGTTGGTCACGTAGAAAGATGAGGTAGCTCCTCGAGGTTCTATAGGATGTTTGGATGGTTAGTTTGGTTGTATTTTGTTGGTTCCATTTCCTTAAGGTGACCTAGGAGGTTGAATCATATCATAGTAGCCTCTTGTCACATGTTTGCCATAGTTGGTCGATTACTTGGGTAGATGTGGGAGGAGGGTGGCATAGAGTGGTATCAGAGCATGGTTCACCCCTTGGATTGTATGGGAGGTGTGTTTATCATGCATTGACATCAGTTGCATAGGGGTTTGTGTGTGTGTGGTCTATGTACTGGTTGTGTATGCATGGTGTTGGTTATGGTTGCAGTGGTGTTTCCATGTGAAAAGTTGATGGCGTTGTTGTTAGACATGTTTATCATAAGTTTATGTCAGTTATGCACTAGATATACATGTCAATGTTTGTATGTACTAAGTATGTGTGCATGTAATACATATTTTGTTATGCAAATAGTGATATGGTAATAGTTGCCATGCATGAGGTCATGATGTGTGGTGGGTATGGTCATGCATTGATGCCTGGATAATGGTTGAGATGATGTTTAAATGTTAATATGATTATTTTTATATATGTATTGTGCTAATTTAGTCAGTCTTGCAAATGAGATATCCTCCCCAAGTTATACTAAGGTACATTGGTTTGTTAATGATTTGATTTAGCTGACATAGTGTACCTTGCACAAAGAGATCAAGATGACTAGCAACATGGTAGACTACAAAGATTCTTCATGTGAATCATATCAACAATGTGGTGTTGGACACTCTTTTGACTTACAAACACATTGATAAGGTTGAAGGAATAAATAAGGTGTTGTAAAGCATATAAAGACAAAATCATGCAGGCACATGAGAAATAAGCAGAAGTCAATGTAGTAATTCTTTAGAGTTTGTCAGAATTGCAGAGACAAGGACATCTCCAGATCAACTATGGACAAGAGAATGGGGATAATGGGCCATATGACAGTAGGTCTAATGGTGGTCACAAGTCAGATATAGATGACATAACCCAATATGGTAGATTCCTAGACACTTTGAACAAGAGAGTTGATGGACAAAGGTACTATTCTAGTTCTGGTTTTGATAGGCACTATGATCATCATTGTTATCACCCTTACAGGAGGAGTGATAGGAGATGCTTTCTAGATGATTTTAATAAAGTTAATCCACCTACTTTTGGTGAAGATTTGAAGAAGCCTGAGGATGTCGAGGCTTAAATACATGGCATGAAAAGTTTTTTGAACCACATGAGTATACAAAGAATATGAAGGCTAAAATAGGTATCTTCAGCGTAAAAGGAAAAGTGGATATCTGGTGAGAAGTGTTGGTATTATGACACTGATTTGGCCTATGACACAGGTGTTTTCCTTGATGGCAACTCACTCAGATGACAGATCACAGTTCAGACCTATAGAATGAAGAAATAGAGGTATACGCAGATTCCCTATTGACCAAACCATGTGTACACAAGAGATAGTAGACCAAAAAGCACGTATAACGTACACACACACTTTCACAGAAGGAAAGGCATGTACATGTTGGAAAACTAAGTTTTGGTCTGTGGTATTTGGTCCATGGTATTTTGATCCATGGTATTGGTCCAAGGTATCTAGTCCGAAGTGTTGACCCTAGGTATTTGGTCCAAGGTATTGGTCCTAAGTGGTTTTGGTCCATGGTATTGAGCAAGGCCTAAGGCTATGAAAGGAGGAGAAGATCATTAGGCAAAGGCACTCAAGGATTGAATATCTGATGAACAGAAAGATCTGATATACAGATTATTGCGTTGTGGTGCATAGCTAGATTTGAACCGAGGATGAACCTTAGCGCTTGATGAAGGATAAGATCTAATGTTGGGTCAAGATCTTAAGGCTTGAAGTGAAGTATCTTTATGTGGTTTTGATCATTTATATGTATAACTGGCACATGTTGTAGTCTGCAAATATGATGATCTGGGTATAATTGAAGTCTAAAATTATTGTAAAGTTTAAATCATCATTTACGGATCTGTACACAGGTTCACTTTAGAAAATATGTGTATACACACTGGTTCTACATATCAATACAACGTATATGTCAGTTTTCATTGAGAAAAGTGTGTATACATGTAGGTTCGAGAAAAGGAAGTAGCGTATATCTCACAAAACATATTTTACCTACTTCTGTTTGTTGTTACAGTGTTCTGGGTTCTGGCTTGGGTGTTGGTTGCTGTATTTTGGTTACTGTATTCTGGTTACAACATTCTGGAGATCTGATTGAAGGGTTGTTAAAGTGATTGGTTGATTCAGTTTTGGGTGGTGCAAAAGGAGATTGGTTGATGTAGATATATTTGATGATTGAATGATTCTATTGATGGATCCAGTCTGAAAATTTATAAAATGTGGTCCTTGGAAGAAAAGAGAAGGTTGGAGCCTCCTGTAGACCATAACCTACATACTAGTAAACATATCAGCTAGTACAAGATCTAGGGGGTTGTAGCTCCCTTCCAGGAGAATATGGAGAACGAGAGAAGGTTGTAGCCTTCTGCAGGTAGAAGCCTGTGTACTGGTATAAGACTGCACCAATACACAAATTGTAAAAAGAAGCTTCTAATTTAAAAATAAGATAGAGACGATTGTAGCAGGTGGTTTTCACCCACATTGGGTTTCCACCTTATATCTTGTGTTCTTGTGTACGATTGTCTACTCTGTTTTTACTACACTTGGTTACTGTTTATATGGTTCTGATGCACTGATTAAAGATCAACATATGAAGAATTAACTGAATCTTAAGTCCATAGGATATACGCTAGTTGCCTTAAACATAGTAGCGTATAGACACAAGTTTCATTAACTGATGTAGCGTATATGAATTTGATTATGGAAATGAAAAATTGTTGACTTGCTAATACTGATTCACCCCCCCCTCTCAATATTATTTCCAACAATTGGTATCAGAGCAGGTCCTTTAGAAGAAGCTTGATCGCTTGAAGGAAGATCCATCTTCATGAGTAACCACGAGAAAGAGGGATCCATTAGACCACCAATATTTGATGGGAGCAACTTCATTTATTGGAAGGTAAGAACCATAGCCTATCTTCAATCTCTTGGAACAAATGTTTGGGAAATTGTGGAAGGAGGATATACATTTCCATCAGCAATTCCTACAGATGTGGCAGGTAAAAAGCAATATGAAACCAATGCCAAGGTTGTCAATACATTATTGGGGTGTCTGTCACAATCAGAATTTGTCAAAGTTATGCAGCTCAAATCCGCCAAAGAAATATGGGACAATATCATTCTAAGCTATGAAGGAGACACTCAGGTAAAACGTGCAAAACTGCAAACTCTCAGAATTCAATATGAAATTCTCAAAATGCATAATGATGAAAGTATAGCTAGCTACTTCTTACGTATAGATGAGATTGTTAATTGCATGACGAATTTGGGTGAAGAGATAAAAGAATCACTTTAGTTGAAAAGGTTTTAAGATCCTTGTCTACTAAGTTTTAATCAAAAGTATCTGCCATAGAAGAAAAGCAGGATCTTCAGACTATTACTATGACACAACTGCACGAAATCTTAACTTCTTTTGAAATGAGAAAAGGAGGTCCATTAGATATGAGAGAAGCTACATTCAAAGATTCAAGAAGAGAAGGACTCAATGAATCAGGACATATTTCAGAAGGAGAGGAAGAAGCAAACTTTGTCAAAAACCTTCAATGGGGTTCCGTAAGATTTAGAGGTAAACTACCTTTCAAATGTTTTTCTTGTGGAAGAGTCGGTCATTATGCTACCAAATGTCTTCATAAAGATAAGCTTGATAAAGGTAAAGAACCAGCAAAATGGAATAGAAAAAAAAGTGTAAGTAAGAAAAGCTACTATACGCATGAAGATAGCGATAGTTTATCTAATACTGATGAAAATGAAAATAGCAATGACTATAGACTTTTGATGGCTTTTGAAGATGATAATTTTTTGGATGCTTTAGATGAAGATGATATTTATGAAGAAATATCTAAACTCAAAATGTGTTTAGAAGAAAAGAGTATGATTATAGATACTTTGACATTCCAACTTGTTGAAAGAGAAAAACACAATGAAAAACTGGAATTTGAAATTGTGGATCCAAGAAAGGATATTGAGAAAACAAAAGCTCTCAATCTTAGATTTGCTAAAGGATCCAAAAACATTAAATGAAATTATCAAAGTGAAACGTTCTCCTCTGGTAAAGACAGGTCTTGGATATACTGAAGAAGCATCTCAATTACAGAAGTCGTCAACCTCCACTAAAAGCTATCTTGATGTAGCAAAGAGCAGTCAACAGTTTCAAAATCGTCAGCAAAGGCATAAAGCAGATCACCAGGTAAAACAGGCTCAATTTACTTCAAGGATGAACAGAAGTGACAACAAACCTCAGGTAAATCATACTCAATCTGCTTCAAGAGTGAATATCAATAGAAACTACAATCACCAGGTCAGTAGATTTGATAATCGCAGGACCTTCTTTAATGGCCAATGTTTTTCATGTCATAACTTTGGAAACAAAGCTGCTCAATGTGTTGCTTACAAGACCATCGTGACTAGAGAAGCACAAAATCAAAGGAATGTGACAGGGATCATGAAACAGACTTACAATAACTTTTCTCTTCTTGAAAATGAAATAGAATGCTCTATCTGCAACAACTTCGGTCATGAAGAATCTGAATGGAGGAGTAAATTTCGACAAACATCTCAGAAGGAGAAAACTTCATTAAGTCCCAAAATATGGAAAAAGAAAGAGCTGCAACCAGAAAGATGTGGTATAGCCTTGTATGTAGAGGGACAAGAAAATCAGTGGTATATCGATAGTGGATGCACAAAACACATGACAATGACAAAGAAAAACTTTAGTCATACAATGCCTTAGAAAAAGAAAAGAAGGTCTCATTTGGAAATGACACTCCTGCTATCATAAAAGGTAAAGGCTCTATTCTCTTAAAAGAAAAAAGTTAAAGCTGGAAATGTTATGTATGTTGATGGTCTAAAGCATAACCTGTTGAGTGTCAGTCAAATGTGTGATCAAGGAAATGAATTAGTATTTTGATCAAATGGATGTGTTGTTCGTGAGCTTGATATAGGTGAAACCGTGATCAAAGGTATAAGAACTCCAAATAACTTATACATACTCAAGGGAGGACAATAACAGTGCTATCTAAGCAAAAATGATGAACACTGGCTATGGTATAGAAGATCGGGGCATATAAGCTTCTCCTAAATAAGGAAAGCATGCAAATTATAGGCTGTTCGTGATCTTCCTGATATCAGCATTCCAGAAAATAAAATATGCAAATCATGTCAATTTGGTAAGAAAACCAAGTCACATTTCCCTGAAAAGGAAGGATTAGCTAGTAAGCCTCTTGAACTTGTCCATACTGATTTATGTGGTCCATCAAGGAAAAAGTCACCTCGTGGAGAAGAGTACTTTATATTGTTCATTGATGATTTTTCCAAAATGTGTTGGATAGGACTTCTGAAGCATAAAGATGAAGCATTTGAAAAATTCAAAGCCTTCAAAGCTTTGATTGAGAATGAATCAGATCATAAAATCAATGCCTCGATCTGATCAAGGAGGGGAATTTACCTCAGATGAATTCTTTGACTTTTGTGAAGAACATGGAATAAAAAGGGAATTCTCCACTGTAAGGACTCCTCAGCAAAATGGAGTGGTAGAAAGGATGAACAGAACTATTCAACAAATGGATCGTGCTATGCTAGATGAGTCTGGAACTCCTGCAACCTTCTGGGGTGAAGCTGCATTTGCTGCAGTCACTATTCTCAACAAAACAAACGTTCGGGTAAATAGCACTCAAAATTCTCATGAACTGTGGTATGGTAAGACTCCTAATATAAAATACTTCAAATTTTTTGGAAGCAAATGTTACATCAAAAGGACTGATGAAAACTTGGTAATTTTGAACCCAGAGCAGATGAAGGTATTCTCCTTGGTCACTCTTCCCGAAGTAAAGGATATAAATGTTATAATAAAAGATTTGGGAAAATTATTGAAAGTATTGATGTTGTGGTTGATGAAACATGCAAAAATCCAAGGCAAATAAAAAACAAAGAGCATGAAGAGGATGAGGATTATCCTTCCACTTCAAATCAGACTAATTCTAAAGAAGAAACCAATGAAGCACCAGAGGAAGAGATAACCATAGAAGAAAAGACTTTGTCCAGGTATGTTCAAAAAAATCATCTAGAGACTCAAATTTAGGGACAGAAAGAGGCAGGTGTACAAACAAGAAGAACGATTTCAGAAGCTTCAAGCTATCTAGCATTGTTATCCTCTACCAAACCTTAAAATGTAACTAAAGCATGTAAAGATGAATATTGGGTCAAAGCCATGAATGAAGAACTTGAGCAAATTGAAAATAATAATACTTGGGAATTAGTTCCTAGACCTCTTGATAAGAATATCATAGGAACTAAATGGATATTCAAAAACAAGCCGAATGAAAATGGAGAAGTTATTAGTAACAAGGCTAGACTTGTTTGTAAAGGATATGCTCAACAAGAAGATATAGATTTTTAAGAAACTTTTGCACTTGTTGCTAGACTTGAAGCTATAAGAATGTTCCTTACTCTTTCTAGCTTTCAGAAATTCAAAGTGTACCAAATGGATGTAAAATCTGCCTTTCTTAATGGAGACTTAGAAGAAGAAGTCTATATTAAGCAACTAGACAGTTTCATTCTTAGAAATGATGCAAAACTTGTATGCAGACTCAGAAAATCTCTCTATGGTCTAAAACAAGCTCCAAGGGCCTGGCACTACCCTCTTGACAAATATCTTCATCAACAAGGTTTTTCAAAAGGGTCAACTGATAGCAATATATATACAAAGATTGACAATGATAAATTGCTAATACTTGTTGTGTATGTTGATGATATCATTTTTGGTGGCAATTAAGAAGCCATGAGTTGGAATTTTGCTTCGGTAATGCAACAAGAATTTGAAATGTCCCTACTTGGTGAGCTCACATATTTTCTTGGTCTACAAGTTCAACAACATAAAGATGTTATTTTTCTGTCACAAACCAAATATCTCAAACAAATCTTGAAAAAGTATGGCATGGAAGATTCTAAACTAGTATGTACCCCAATGGTAACATGATGCAGTCTGAGCTCAAATGATGAATCAATAGCAGTACATCAACCAACTTACAGATCCATGATTGGCAAGTCTACTTTATCTAACAGGTACCCGACTAGACATCATGCATGCAGTAGGAATAGTTGGAAGATTCCAAGCAAATCCAAAGGAATCACACCTTCAGGCAGTCAGAAGGATTTTCAATTATCTTCAAGGTACACAGAATTTTGGTTTATGGTATCCTAGATATAGATCTTACACTTTATGCATATACAAATGCAGATTGGGCAGGAGGCATTGATGACAGAAAAAGCACAAGTGGTGGTGCATTCTATATGGGTTCTAGATTAGTGTCTTGGTTCAGGAAGAAACAGATTTCAATTGCATTATGCATAGCTAAAGCAGAATATGTGGCTGCTGCATCTTGCTGCACACAACTCCTTTAGATGATGAAAACATTGCAAGACATTCAGATCATATGTACTCCACCCATTTCCATTCTATGTGATAATACACGTGCCATCAATATTTCAAAAAATCTAGTCATGCATTCCAAGACCAAGCACATACCCATCAAATATCATTTTCTACATGAACAAGTGCTTGAATAGAAGGTCAAATTGGAGTATGTTCCCTCCAAAGAACATGTTGCTGATATATTTACCAAACCACTGCCCAAAGAGACATTTGAATATCACAGACAGAAGCTAGGAGTAGTTGATGCATCATCATGCTGTTAAAACTTCTCCGTTTCAGAGAAAAGTTGTTATACGTGCGTTTCCTGAAGAGTAGTCACATACATACGCTAGTTTCTATGGTTACTGTCACATATATGTTGATTTGAAGAAAAGAAGAGGGCTAGAACTAGGATGAAAGGAGTCTGATATGGGTTTGATAGTGATCATCTGGCACAGGTTCAGGGGGAGCATATACTTCTAATAATGTATTGTTGGCATTATCTTAGAAGATGTTGGTATGGATTCACATAGTTGTTTTTGCTTCAGGTGGAACAGGTTCAAGGGGAGAACATGGTTGCTGGTCTGGATGCTAATTGACAGATGCTGCTAGTTGCTGATGACTATCATGGTCTTGTTTTAGATATTTGGTCTCTGTTATATATGTCATGTATATATTTTAATGTAAAGATCATGAAACGATCTATTTTTACCCCACTATGCATGGGATGGATAATGTAATGTGCTTGTTTTGTCATGTATAAACAATTAGTATATCCCCACTTGGTTGGGTGGATGAGTCAAAATTGGTATATCCCAAATTGGTTGGGCGATGGATGTATGTATGAGTCATTGGTGATAGGAAGGTCATTTATGATGTATGTATAGAGTCATGTTCTTCTTTTAGAACATCTTTCTGCAGACCTTACTTATATTTAGGGGGAGCATGGAGCTAAATTAGCACACTTCAACATATCAGAGAATTCAGCATGAACTCAAGGGGAGCATAACCCTTTACCCTTGATTACAAAGGGGGAGAGTGACATGGGGTTGCCATCAAGTCCAAAGGGGGAGATTGTTGGCATTATGACACTGATTTGGCCTATGACACAGGTGTTGTCCTTGATGGCAACTCACTCAGATGAAAAATCACAGTTTAGACCTACAGAATGAAGAAAGAGAGGTATACGCAGGTTCCTTATTGACCAAGCCACGTGTACAAGCGGGATAGCAGACCAAAAAGTGCGTATAACGTACACATGCACTTTCATAGAAGGAAAGGCACGTACATGTTGGAAAACTAAGTTTTGGTCTATGGTATTTGGTCCATGGTATTTTGATCCATGGTATTGGTCCAAGGTATCTGGTCCGAAGTGTTGACCCTAGGTATTTGGTCCAAGGTATTGGTCCTAAGCGGTTTTGGTCCATGGTATTAAGCAAGGCCTAAGTCTATAAAAGGAGGAGAAGACCATTAGGCAAAGGAACTCAAGGATTGAATATTTGATGAAGAGCAAGATCTGATATACAGATTATTAGATTGTGGTGCATAGCTGGATCTGAACCGAGGATGAACTTTAGCGCTTGATGAAGGATAAATATAATGTTAGGTCAAGATCTTAAAGATTGAAGTGAAGTATCTTTATGTGGTTTTGATCATTTATCTGTATAACTGGCACATGTTGTAGTCTGTAAATATGATGATCTAGGTATAACTAAAGTCTGAAATTATTGCAAAGTTTAAATCATCATTTACAGATCTGTACGCATGTTCACTTTAGAAAAGATGCCTATACACGCTGGTTCTACATATCAATACAGTGTATATGCAGGTTTTCCTTGAGAAAAGTGCGTATACACGTAGGTTTGACAAACAGAAGTAGCGTATATCTCACAAAACATATTTTATCTAATTCTGTTTGTTGTTGCAGTGTTCTGGGTTTTGGCTTGGGTGTTGGTTTCTTTATTTTGGTTACTATATTCTAGTTACAACATTTTGAAGACCTAATTGAAGGGTTGTCAAAGTGATTGGTTGATTCAATTTTGGTTGGTGCGAAAGGAGATTGGTTGATGTAGATATATTTGATGATTGAATGATGCTATTGATGGATCCAGTCTAAAAATTTATGGAATGTGGTCCTTGGAAGAAAAGAGAAGGTTGGAGCCTTCTGTAGGCTGGCACCTAAGTACTAGTAAACATATTAGCTAGTACAAGAGCTAGGGGGTTGTAGCTCCCTTCCAGGAGAAGATGGAGAATGAGAGAAGGTTGTAGTCTTCTGTAGGTAGAAGCCTACGTACTGGTATAAGACTGCACCAGTACAAAAATTGTAAAAGGAAGTTTCTAATTTAAAAAGAGGATAGAGATGATTGCAGTAGGTGGTTTTCACCCACATTGGGTTTCCACCTTATATCTTGTGTTCTTGTGTATGATTGTCTACTCTGTTTTTACTGCACCTAGTTACTGTTTATATGTTTCTGATGCGATGATTAAAGATCAACATGTGAAGAATTAACTGAATCTTAAGTCTGCAGGATATATCCTAGTTGCCTTAAACACAGTAGCGTATACATGCACGTTTCATTAACTGAAGTAGCGTATATGAATCTGATTATGGAAATGAAAGATTGTTGACTTGCTAATATTGATTCATGCCCAATCTCAGTATTATTTCCAACAAGAAGATGTAAAATGGGTCAGAGACATCAGGACTAAGGATTTAATTTGGCATGAATTCAAGAGACTCCTTAGAAAGAAGTACTTGTTGAAAAGTTATGATGACAATAAAGCCAAGGAATTCTATGAGCTCAAAATGGGATTGATGACACATGAGTAGTATATGACTAAGTGCTCGGAGCTATTGGGGTATGTACCATATTTTAAAAATGAAAAGGATAAAGTTCATATATTTTTGAGTGGATTTCCATGATCATTTAGAGATTGGATTGGGTATGATGAGCCTCAGTCACTTGAAGAAGTTATTGGAAAACTAAAGAATTTCTATGAATAGTCAAGGCAAAGTAAAAATACTCAGCAACGATGGAAAAGGAAAGATAAAATTAGAAGTAAATGACATTCAAAAAGAACAAGGCCTCAGAATGTATAAGAAAAAAAGAACTTTTCACCACATAAGAAGTCTAATGCAGCTAGATAGGGACATGGGACACAACAATAGAATATAGGAGACAATACAAGACAGTTGGAGTGTTGGAAATGTGGTATTGAGCATCTTATGAGGGATTTTCCATAGAATCAGGGTGGTAGGCCTTATATCTATATTGCACAAGAGGCACAGACTATTGGGGATGTTGGGAAGAGCATTCCTCATATATATGTAGCATTGGATGATAACCATGTAGAATATCAGGCATCTATCATTGAGATGGACAGTAAGATTTATGATCAATTTGTTTATGTTTTGATTAACCCTGGATCAAGTTACATTTATGTTAACCCTGACTTAGTGGATAACTGTGGTTTTAATAAATAAGTGAATGCAAAATCTTGGTTAGTGCAGTTGGATATAGGTACTAATAAGAGAGTTCATCAATGGGTAAGAGCTTGTGCATTTGAGTTGAATGATATGCTTACTTCAACACATTTGAAAGCATTACTATTGGAGCTACATAGTATGATTTTGGGTATGGATTGACTATATCTTCATAGAACCAAAGTGAACTGATATGGAAAAGCCCTTGACTGCTTGGATGACAATGGGGAGTAGAGAATCTTGCAGGGTAAAAAGGAAGAAACATCAGTTAGGATGGTGATAGCTTTGCAAGAAAAATGCAATTCCAGAAAAGGGTTGTGTGTTACTTTTAGTACACATTTATATTGATAAAGGTAAGGAGGATGAGGATGCAGATATAATGAGAAGGTACCCAATCTTACAATAGTTTCAATATATATTTCCAGTGGAGATCTCTGAGTTGCTGCCTCACTGAGAATGGGACTGCTACATTCATTTGGTACAAGGGGCAACACCAACATTAAAAGCATCATATCAAATGAGCACTCCAAAGTTGGTAGATCTAGAGTTGCAATTGAAGGAAATGCCTCACAAGGTATACATTAGGCCAAGTATATCATCTTGGGGTGCACCACTCTTGTTTGTGAAGAAGAAAGATGGTACTCTCAGGTTATGCGTTGATTACAAGCAGTTGAACAAGGTGACCATCAAGAAAAAGTATTTGTTGCCCAATATTGGTGACTTATTTGATCAGTTAAAGGGAGAAACAATGTTCTAAAATATTGATTTGAGATCTCGATATCACCAGGTATGCATAAAGGAAGATGACGTTTACAAGATAATTTTCTGGACTAGGTATGGGCATTATGAGTTTGTTGTAGTTTCATTTGGTTTGATTAATGCTCCATGTACCTTTATGTGCTTGATGAATAGTGTGTTGTGCCCTTATCTCGACAAGTTCGTTATTGTATTCATTAATGAAATTTTGATATATTCTAAGAATGAGGAAGAACATGATGAGCAGTTAGCAACAATGTTGAGACTATTGAGAGAGAATCAGTTCTATGCTAAACTTAGTAAATGCAGATTCTTTTAGACAGAGGTACATTACTTGGGGCATATGGTGTCCAAGGAAGGCATAGCAGTAGATCCAAATAAGATAAGATTTATCATAGAATGGGAAACTCCTAGAAATGTGGATGAACTAAGATAATTCATGGGGCTAGCAGGCTATTATAGGAGGTTCATCACGAACTCCTCCCTGATTTCATATCATATTAGATCATTACAAAGGAAAGGTAAACAATTTGAATAGACAAAGGAATGTGCAACAAGTGTTGATAAGTTAGAGAAATTGTTGACAAAAGCTCCAGTGTTAAAGATTGCAAACCCAAACAAGGATTTTGCAGTGTGTACAAATGCTTGCAAGAGATAAATTGGTGGAGTCCTCATGCAGGAGGGATAGGTAGTATGTTATGATTTGCAAAAATTAAATGAGGACGAGTAGAACTATCTGAAAAATGATCTTGAGTTGGCAATGATCATTCATGTGTTGAATATGTGGAGGCATTATCTTCTTGGCAGGAGTTTTGTATTGATGAGTGATCACAGTGGGTTGAGATACTTGTTTGACAAGTCAAATTTGAATGCTAGGAAAGTTAGATCATTGGCCACGATTAGTGAGTTTGAATCTGAGATCAAGTACATAAAGGGTAAAGAGGAGGTTTGTAGATGCTCTTAGTAGGTGGATATAGGGAAACCACATTGCAACTATGAGTTCTTATGGGATATACTTACAAGATCAGATTTTATAGGTAGGTCAACACGATGATAGGTATAGAGAGATTATGCACAGGTTATAGTAGAGTACAGGTACAGGTGCACAGGATGCAGACTATCATCTCTTATTAAATGGCTCGATAAGATTTAGGGATAGGATATGTTAGAGCCTAGATTTGCCTCAGGCTAAAAAGACAAGGTTCTAGGTTCACATCAAACCACGCTCAGCCTCGTAGCTAGCCCAACAAGGACAAGAGAGGGCTCTCTCCAGGTCAATCTCAGCGAAATATAATCAATGGGGCTAGAGATGACTGATTTAGCGACTAATTTTAGGCTAGGTATTAAGTGCAAAGGTTTTGATTTGAGTTTTTGAGGGTTTTGTGTTGGAAACAGGGAAAGGCAAATTGGGCTCGAGGATGACACACAGTTTCTTCAGAGTTCTGATTGGGGCAAGGAAGGAAATCGTTTTGATGCTTTAAATTGATTGAATGAATATATCGGACTGGTGAGGAGCTAAGGAGAGCAAGAGAGTCTCAAGAATTCTCCTTAAACAGATGAAAACATGGAAATTTAAACAAATTCAAAGGAAGAGCATAACAGTTAATGGATTCCACCTTAACCACTCATTTGTTCAAATTCAGAAGAAAAGAGAGGAAAATGATACACATAACACTAATGAACTTACAATTACTTAGAGAAGCACACCATCAAAACATAAAGCCACATGGATTCCAAACAGTGCTGCAAAACCCTGGTCTTTCCTTAGCCAAAAATGCAGAGATAGAATGTACAATGATATGCTAAAGCAATCCCAAGTGTCCAACCCTGAAAATGACTTAGAAATTACATGATATAGCTAGCCCAACCCATTCCCTTGCCTCTATGGGTCGAGCTAATCATTCTAGGAGCTGTTTCAACCAATTCTAAACAAAGCACTAAAATCTAGGCAATCAAAACAACTTGCCTCTATAAGGTAGGAAATTGATTCATTCATTAAATTTTCACTTTTTAGTGAATGAATCCTCTAGAACAAGTAAATAAGTTCCAAAATTACATCATGTTTATCCAATTACATCAGGATAGATCAAAAATAACATCACAACACAAAACTAGTCAAACTGGCCGAATTTCTGAGCTGGAAGGTGAAAAATTTGGCAAAAAACCTTTGTGCGCCGCGCCAATTTCTCTGTGCATCATGCCACTTTGAGACTGAGTTTGAGGCACTTCTTGAAGTCAAAATTGAGCCCAAGTGTGCTTGTTTGAAAGCTCTTCTTGTCTACTTCCAACCCAAGTGGAATTTCTGAATTTTGTGCACATTTTCCCCTCCAAAACTTCAATCTCCCAAGATTGCTTCCTATGTGTCAAAATAGGGGCAGAGAGGTCATTTTTTGAGTGTTTTTGACCTCCTGGGGACTCAAAACTTGCCAAAAATTCTTGGCCATGCACCAAAGGTCATGATTTTTGATGCCAAATCCAAAAATATAACTTTTGTTTAAATTTGGTGCCCTCTAGCAAAAGCGCGCGCCACATGGCGTGGCGCACAGGGAGAAAAACCCTATTTTTTGTACAAAAATTTGCAAAAATACAAAAAATGCCCCAAATTTCTTGAAATTTGGGTTGGAGCTTCTTCATTAAGTGTTATGTTGGGCTAAAGAGGCTTTGGCCAATATCTGAAGATGATCGAGCTCCCTTTGCCTCTTTTGCTTCTTTATTGCCTTTCTCAATTTTGCCTTTAAATTCCTGAATCGGGCCTTGCAGACATGATTTCGTGCCATGTAATGATAGGCCACGCAATCACAATCACAATCTTTTGCTTTCGATCTCCAGATAATTGGGTACCATGCTCTCCGAATTGGGTATCAAATCCTCGAAAAGAGCAACCATGACTGAGGCATGTTACTAATAAATTTTGCCGCATTAGCAAGCTCTCCAGCAGCCTGCATTTCCTCTGTGTTGCCCCATCTTTACCATATGCAATATTCTCCTTAATAGTGGTTGCAGAGAGGGCAGGTTCCTAGCTTAAAAGTCCAATATTTTGCCTTATCCATTAAATTTATTGATATTGACACTATCTATAAGCACTTCACCAGCTTGTGGATCATAGAATCTATCTATAAGACTTATAATTGTGGACTTTCCACTTCCACTCTCTCCAACTATAGTTGTAGTGGTACCTCTATAGCTACAATGGTACCTCTGGCTATTTCCAGTGAGAACCCTGAAAATATTTGAACATCAAGCTGCGCTGGGTAACCTAAGTGTACATCTTTAAGCTCAATATCACCCTGAATATCCTCAAGTACCAATCCATTTGTATCATATACATCAATCTCTAGCTTTCTATAAATTGTCTCAAACATTTTGTAAGCTACAACTTGTCCAGCTCCAAAGGCATTTAACCATGGTGATGCCTCCATTCAGAACTGCAATGATGACATTAATCACACTCGGCTCCAGAATATCCTTCATGAATGATTAACCATTATCCATACCAAAGAGTCAATGCAAAGGTGGAGAACAAAATAAAATGTAAGGACCCAACGCCCAAACTAGTTGCCAACCATTGATGAGCAATAGCCTTGTAAGAAATCACAAGGGAATTTTCATAGTCATTCACAACATTCTTCTCCCCAATAAAAGCAGCAACCATGCTAAATGAACCAACTGCTCCACAACATTTCCGGCTTCTACATATGCTTGTTGGCCTCAGCTTGACATCTTTGATATTATCATAGCCATAGCACTTATTACGACATGCTTGATGAATATCCCCCTTTCTGCTTCAGTTCAGCTCCTCCATGCTTGAATCTATACTTGTGGAATGAATAATTTGCAATTTTTAGGAATATTTGAAAGAATTTCAGGGTTTTTAGCCCAATGCGCCACGCCTTCCCAGTGCGCTGCACCTTTTTGCAAGAGCCTTTTGGAGGCCTTTTAGGTGTTCAAATTGGGTGTAGGATAGCACGTTGGAAAGGTATTTGAGTCTAATTTTCAACTCAACTAGAATTTTTCAATTTGGAGTTCATTTTCCCTGTCAAAAATCAAATCTCCCAAGACTGGTCAAAATGTGCCAAATGAGGCTGCCTCAAGGCAGAGTGCTGTTGCAGTCAACTTTTGAATGCCTTTCTGAACTCCAAATTGAGCTCATGCTAGCTAATTGGAAAGCTCTTTGTGTCTAGTTATCATTTAACTCATCCAGAAAGTAATTTGACCAACCAAGCTAGGAGAAAAATTGATCTTCCCAAGGTCACTTTAAAGGTGCATCAATTCTCCCGAGGCAATTGTATTTTTGACATTTCTATAAAACCATGACACCTGTGTAAAAAGTGAAGGAGGTTTTTCTTCCTTGGAAAATTTTGGACAAAAACCTCTCTAATTTTTCCAAGATTCATCTTTTATTGCTTAGAAAAATATTTTGAGTGAAACTTACCCCGATGTGTGGAACAGGGGATTTGTCGAAATGAAGCGAAATGAAGGGGATAGGGGGCTTCTAAATTCTTGAGGAAATTTTGAGAAGTAGGGAGGGATGTTATAAAGTAGGGGAAAGTGGAATCTCAGAAATTGAGTGATGGGAAGGGGTCCAAAAGGGCTAAACACAGGCCCAACCTAGAAAATTGCCAAGTTGTAGCAAGAAACTAGGGTTTGTGCAAAAATGCGGAATTTGAGGGATATCAGTGATGGGAAGTGTTTAATAAGGTACATTAAGGATAGGGGAAGGTGTATGAACATCAGGATACAAGTTTTGCTAGTGATTTGACCATCCAAGAGAAATTAGCTTCAAAACCCTAGAAGAGGGAAATGAACCTTGCCTAGGTGCAACTGAAGCATGAGCAAGGTGTATAATGACCCAATGGAACCTGACATGAAGATGAAAATCCTCTGAATGATGGCACACTCATCGGAATAGTGACATAGACCAACATTTGAACAACTTTGAAAGGAGTGAAAGCAAACCCTAGACCTAATGCCTAGTGACCAAATTTTACTTGAAGATTCACTGAAATGATAAAATTTGACCTTGACACCTCAAAATCAATTTGTAAGAGCATGTTTGATCACTAGAGGAAGGATGCAAAGACTGAAATTAACAGGATATATGTGCCAAAAATAAGTGAGATCAAGAACATTATCTTGAGGGAGTTTCATGCGAAACCATAGTCAGGTTACCCACATTACCAAAAGAGATTGACATCAATAAAGAAGTTTTATTATTGGCTGAATCTAAAGAAGGATGTGGCAGAGTTTGTGGCTATATGTTTCAAATGACATTAGGTAAAGGCAGAGTGTAGGCATCCAGGTGGGCTACTATAGTTGATTTTGATTCTAGAATGGAAATGGGAGGTCATTTCCAAGGATTTCATTACAAGTTTTGTGAGGGCATCTAGACAGCATGATCTCATCATTGTTTTAGTGGAAAGGTTGAATAAGGTATCACAATTCATTCCAGTGAAGAATACGTATTCAACTAGTGATGTGGCACAAGTGTTCATCACAAATGTGGTCATATTGCATGGTGTTCCAAAGAAGATTGTGCCAGATAAGGATGTAAATTTCAATTCCAATTTTCAGAAGGAGTTGTTTGTAAGGGTAGGTACAAAGTTGGACTTTAGTACAACTTATCATTTGTAGACAGATGGACATACAAAGAGGGTTAGTAGGATATTGGAGGACATGTTGAGGATGTATGTGATGCATCAACTGAAGATATAAGAGGAGTAACTTTTGTTGGTTGAGTTCTCTTACAATAATAGTTGTCAGGAATCAATGAGGATGAGTCTGTTTGAGTTATTATATGGGTGAAGTTGTAATACTCCCATCAATTCGAGTGACCTAGTGGACAGGGTATTGATTGGACCAGACATGTTACCATAAATGGAAGAGGTAATGCAGGTAAACAAGAAGAATCTAAAGGCGGTGCAAGACAAGAAAAAAGGCTATGAAAATCATAATAACTTGTTTAAGGAGTTTTAGGTTTGGAAATAGGTGTACTTGTGAATCAAGCCAAAAAATAGCTCCTTGCAGATTGGATCATGCAGTAAGATGGCACCTTGGTTTCAAGGACCTTTCAAGATTCTTGAAAGGATAGGGCTAGTAGCCTATTAACTTGCATTGCATCCGAAAATGAAAGTACATGATGTTTTCCATGTGTCATTGCCTAAGAAGTATGTTAAATAAGTTGATCATGTGATTGATTGGTTTGTATTGCAGGTGGAGCTAGATGGAGAATTCTAGTCGAAACGTCAATGTATGTTGCAGAGAAAGGAGTTCATGCTCTGGAACCAAGTAATTGAGAAGATTAAAGTGCATTGGAAGAAATTTTGGCCTGATGAATCTACATGGGAGATAGCAGATCAGATGCAAGCTAAGTATCCCTCTTTATTTGCTGATTGAGAGAATGTCATTGATATATGTTTTCAGAATATGTTTGACATCATGTTTTGGTATATGTACATATGTATATGGATGTAAATACTGCCATGAGCTACGTTATAAAGCTCCAATAAGTGACATGGGTGTCCTAACATTGTGGTTGTCATGTTTTTATGTTGTCATGGTGGTTTGCTTCTCAGCACGTTGAGGGTATTCCCCCAAGGGGAAGGCTTTGTAACAACCCTCATGAAAATTCCATGTAATAAAAGTTAATAAAGGAAAACTAATAACCACGATTATGGGACATTTATTCCAAGATGAATGTTGCAAAAAACATCCTAGTGTTGGTGTTCATTTTGGCTATGATGGCTAAGAAAATTGGCAAAGGTAATGGAAAAGGATTTGAAAAGGAAAAAGGGCATTTTTGGCAATTTATTTATGAAAATAACGGAAATTAGGAGAAAAGGAAGGCGAATGGTGACATGTTGCATGTGATTAGGAAAATTAAGGAAAATAATGGAAAATGAAGAAAATAGTGACTACATTAATAAAAAGAATTCTGAGGATGAGTTCATGGCTTTTGGTACGTTCAATTTTTGAGTTCTCTCTCTATTTTCTCTCTCTCACAGTCTTGTACACATAAATTTTTCTTAGAGCACCTCAACATTGGAATGGGAAAGGAAAATAAGGCAAAGAAGAAGAAAATATCAAGCAAAAAAGAGTAGGATCAAGAAACTACAATGAGTTTAATTGCATGTATCGATTTTTATGTATGATTTTCTTATTAAATTTTTCATCCATGGTTATGCATGTGTGTTCTTGGTTCTCTTGCTATCACGGGCATGGGTTTTGCTAGGTGTGACAGTGTTTTTCAGCCTAGGCTTTCCATTTTCAGATAGCCATGGTGAGATGGAGTTCTCATGTTTTGGTTGAGCTAGATTATTGGATGGATTCAAAGCTAACTGAGGTGGACTTCTGAATGAAAGAATAATTGGCCTAGTTATCCCCAAACTGGAATGTGGATTGCGATTAAAAAACTAGCCTAATGACCCTTAAAATGTATTGTGGGTTGTGGTAAATTTAGGTATTGTGTGCCTCGGTGGGCCTATGAATCCTCAACCAGTGAATGGCAGGATGTATGGTAAAGCCTCGAGGATGGTGTCTGTATTATGGCCTAGTGATCCCTAGATCAGATTATGGATTGCGGTAAAGCCTAGAGACTAGGAGACAGGAACATTCCTCATGGTGTAGGTGGAGAAATCCAATGGAATCAACACTTTTATATGGCCAAGTGATTTGGTGAGGATTGCAGAAAATCATAATTCTATTGATGTGGGTGAGGTAGTGTAACGTCAGGAAGCCCGGGTTGGTTCTTTTGTTTTGAGTCCCACATTTATGCTTGGAATGTGGCACAAGGAGGATTGGCTAAAGAAAGACTTCACTCAGCCAATCTACGGTCAAGTGGAACATGGTAGTCCCATACTGGGTTGGATTTTTCATCCATTAATAAGATTTTCTTTCCTTTGTATTTTATGAGAAAAATGATTGGTTCATATGTGGCACATATGATTGTTGTATCTTCATTATTTATGTTGTATATATGTTGGTTATAAATATGTTTCATGGAAGTGAAAATGTGATGTTCTCATGATGTTTCAATTTGTAAGTGATTGAGCAATGAATCCATGTCCTAATAGATGATAACGCAGTTAATGTTATAATGCATCAATGCTTCTTAGTGATTCTCAAATAAGTATAAGAACCCTATGCCTAGATCTGTTGCTTCAACCTGTAGAATGCATATTTGTGACATATGTGACGAAATGACTTTCATGTCTAGCAGGGGTCCAGTCAAGTCTTTGTTCAAGAATTTGTATCGGCATCATTGTCTCTATGCTATTTTTCATTTCTATAAATTCCATGAAGCTTTAGGTAGTGACTGGGTCCTAGTCCTAGAATTTAAACTTAAACCTCGTAGTTTCTAACATAACACTAGTAGAAAAAGGCTACAATTGCACTCTGGTTGGCTCATGGGAGAAACCGGGACCCTCATTTGCTTGGATGGGTTGGCAAGGAAATGACCGGGGCTCTGATTCCTTGAATTGTTGATTTTCGTCAAGGGTTGGTCACTTGGAAAGGTGGGGTAACCCCTGGAGGTGTTGTAGGATGTGTGGATGGTTAGTTTGGTTGTGTTTTCTTAGTTCCACTTCCTTAAGGTGAAATACGAGGTTGAATAAGATAATAGTAGCCTCTCCTCACATGTTTACCCTAGTTGGTCAGTTACATAGGTAGATGTGGGAGGAGGGTGTTACAAAAGAACATGCAAATGAACACACAAATAAAATAAAAAAATATTTGACCTAGGAAAGAAAAAATAAAAGAAATGCAAAGGTGAAGCATATTCTCTTCTCTATTTTTCTCAATTAACATGAAAATACAAAAAACAAGACACTTGTCATGGAGTTGGCATGGACATTCTTACCTGAATAGCTACTATAAAAATTTTCTACCTCCTCTACGTATGCCTCATATCCCACTCCCAAATGTTTTTCTCAAATATGGAAGAACATTGATGCTAAGATAAAGGAATCTTTTTTCTTCCTAGAATCCCAATATTTAGCATAGCATGATGGTTCCTTAGGGTTGGGGTTAGATTTTTTACATGCTTCAACCCCCAATATGTATTAGCTTTTTCTAATTTATAGAATCTTCTTGAAATCTTAATACACATGAATAGGCCCACATGTATGAGTAATGGGGACTAGAATGTGTCAATTACTCAAGTCCTAGTGATCAAAAAATATATGTGGACTTGCTAGAGGCATAAATTCTACATATACACTCCCATTGAGATTGCTTTCACCAAGTTGGAAATATTTCAAGGTGTAGAAAATGTCGAAGGATAATAATCACGCTTTCAACATCTTGACTCCAAAAAGAGTCATTTGATGCCAAAATTGGTTGAATAAGGTTATGAATCTAGAAACACTAAACTATACCTTGCCCATAAAATGAGCCTTACAATCCCACTCAAATTTTTCCACTAAGAAAGTACCAAGACAGATGGAAAATTATATAACAATTCATTTTGGATCATTGAGTAAAAGGAGGGCTTGAATATTTTATACCTCACTAGGGAATAGTCAAGATATACTCATGTTGGAGGGATGTAGAGGTATTATTACGTCAATCTAGTCACTGAACATAGTACACAATCAATGTGTCATACTACTAGAGAAACTCTAGCTATCAAACACATAATTAGGTTCAACCAATACTTTTTTAATTGAAATCAAAATTATGATATTTTCATAAAATGACAAATTAACAATAATAAAAATTTGCTTGCAATAATTTTTTTCATCTCTTTTTGTAATGAATGAATCTATAATAACATTATTAGTGAAGATAAACATACAAAATAAACAAAATACCTCCAATTACCAAATCACTGTTAACTATGAAGCACGTGAGCCATTGGAAAAGGCCAATGTTAGAGCAAACCGATGTTAGATATAGTACGAAAACAACCTTTTAATAAAACAATTAATCCATTGCAAATGTGGGCAAATAAAAAATAAATTATCAACCAAAAGTAAATTATTAATAAACCTCCATAATGAAAGCTAAAAATTTATGAAAATTTAATTATAATTTATAATTTGATTTAAAAGATAATAATTTATAATTATTTAATATTAAAATTAAAAAAACAAAAACATAATCTACTTAAGAAAACATTAAAAAAAATATTAAAAAATTAATTCACTCATTTAAATTCATTCACCTCTTTTATAAAGCCCAGGGGTTCCGTTTTTCTTATAGGATTTGTACTTTCATTTTCCAGATGTTATTGGGTAGAATTATGTAATGCAAAATTATAATTTTATGATTACTAAATTTTAAGATTATATATATTTTTATTTTTATTAAAATGCTATTATTTCTAATTTTATTATTAAAAAATCATATTTATATTTTTATATTAAAATAATTTTACGTTTAATTTTATTATAAAATCTCATACTCATCTTTATCTTGACATTTGATTAATTAAAATTTATATTTCTAAAAAAGGCCAAATATTATAAAAAAAATTCTTAAAGATTTAAAAGCCTAGAACGCTAAACCAGTGCTGTGAACAAATTTCAGAGAGCACAACCCTAAGCTTTGCGCAACTCTTACCTTGTCTCCCACGCTCTCTTCCTTGATACCACATCGTATTATAATAAAATAAATCAATATAAATGATGTCTTTTTAAGGAATGGTTCATTAGCCTACTATAATGGTGAGTTAACAGGGGTCAATTCTCCTAGTTCCCGGTTTGGTATCTAGTTCTTCGCGTGGGGTGTTTCCCACAAAAGGGTCAATTGCCTTTTTTCTCAGTTTGGGTTTAATTGCCCTATTTTCTTGTTTGGTGTCTAGTTTGTAGCGTGGGGTGTTTCCAACAAGGCAGACAATCTTTCAAATAAGGAACAAAAGGAGGGGAGACCTGTTCTAGAAGCTAGTCTTAATTGTTGGATTGTCTTTTCTCGTTAATGATGATATCTAATGAAAAGGTAGTGTGTTTTTAGTGATGGATTGTATTGTTTAATGATGATATCTAATGAAAAAGGGGTGTTTTATTGAGGGTGTGTTTTGAGGGTGATGCAGCCCAGGCCGCTTCTACCAGGATCCTCCTACTCTCATGCATATAAAAGTTTATTTCATGATGTTATAATCTCATGCTTTATAACCATGCTTGTTTAACGCACAATACTCTTCTCTGAAATTCTCAAAAGGAACATATTAAAAATGGACTTACGCACAATTTAAGAATGGCCATGCGCATACAAGATATCTATGTATGTATTCACTACGCACATCCACACCAAATCCTCCCCTCGGCGCTGGTTACATGCTGGCCCTTATTCAAAACAAAGGCTCATGTGTATATATTGTATAGGCAAGGCATATATATACCTCTACGCCCTCCATACAAATTCGTTCCTCCTGAACAGATATCCTCTTATGCGATGGTTAACACTTCCGCGGAATACATACATACTGTAATTTATATTAAATCGCTCTCAATCCGCGGAAGTGTTAACCATCGCATAAGAGGATATCGGTTCAGGAGGAACGAATTTGTATGGAGGGCGCAGAGGTATATATATGCCTTGCCTATACAATATATACACATGAGCCTTTGTTTTGAATAAGGGCCAGCCTGTAACCAGCGTCGAGGGGAGGATTTGGTGTGGATGTGCATAGTGAATACATACATAGATATATTGTATGCGCATGGCCATTCTTAAATTGTGCGTAAGTCCATTTTTTATATGTTCCTTTTGAGAATTTCAAAGAAGAGTACTGTGCGTTAAACAAGCATGGTTATAAAGCATGAGATTATAACATCATGAAATAAACTTTTATATGCATGAGAGTAGGAGGATCCTGGTAGAAGCGGCCTGGGAGCGGCCTGGGCTGCATCAGGTGGTATCAAAGCTAGAATGCTCAACTGAAGATGTTTGTTTTTTTTTGAGAATTGAAGTGGGATGAATGATTTTTAATCTGATATGCAAACTACACAAGTGAACAGGATTGCGGAAGAGGAAAGAAGACAAGATCATGCAAGATCTTAAGAGGTGAGATTATTTTTCTGATTTGAAATTTATATATGAAGTTTATGGTTGCAGAGACGGTGGCAGTGAACCTAGAATTCAGCTGAAGGCTGGATAGGGAGGACAATTGCAGTGAAGAAGAAGAAGAAGGTGAGTTGAAGAGATAGCCTAGAGAGAGCAGAGGAGTGCTCAAGAGGTTCCAGAGGCAGTGAATTAGTACTTACCAAAAGACTGAGTGAGGAGAGCTTGGTGAGGTAAGTTGCAGCAAGAGAGGTTGCTATTGCAGAGGCTAGTACAACTCATGGTGAATAGAAAACTTACGAGGAAGCAGTCTGCCAGAGGCAGAGATAGTTTTTCTAGAGGAAGAAGAGGTTCAGAGAAATGCCACAGAGATGAAATGACTGCAGAGGTTCGAAAAAGAGAGATTGCAGAGATAAAGGTACAATTGCAGGTACTAGAAAAATGGCTACAAGAGCGGGGAAATCGGAAAGGAAAATGGATCTTTCCACTGAAGGGAAAGAGAGTGATTTGGCGACACTTGTAGAGGAGGTTGAGGCAAATTGTGATTGCCTTGTTGAAAAAGGGACTTAGAGTTCTTGCGACAGAGTTGGACTTTGAAATTCCCACATGCAGATATATTAAAAGAAAAATGTTGAAGGAAGCAGTCAAGACTGAAAAGTCTTGTGGTTTTAAAACTAATGAATTGTGTATGTTTGCAGGTACAATATAGGAAGATGAGCAAATTTTGAAGTTTGTTCAAGAAGAGTTGAATCTGAAGACTGTTCAGATCGATGCTGAGATAACAAGATCACAGGAGGAAATGAAGACAGAGGAGAAGATCATTGATGATTTCTTGAGTTATTGGGCAAATCCAGATCAGATGGATAATGTAAAACCATGTATTTTTGTAGCTGACAATTGCGATGTGATTACAGGTTTTACTGAGGAGGATGTGCAACCTTGTGCGAATGTTACAGTACAAGAGGAAGCTCGTATGGATGCAGAAGAAGTGGATCAGTCTGTAGCACGGATAAGTGAAGCAACAATTGAGTCTGTTAAACTTGGTGATTTTCAAACTAGAAGTTTATGTATGAATGCAGGTGATGATGATATGCTTCAGCAATGCTACAGAGAAATTGCATTATTAGAATATTTGTTGGAGAATCCAGAATATGACAGAGAGATTGCAGAAGAAAGAGTTCAGTATAGTGAACAAAAGGAGAAAGACATCATGGAAACAGATGGTATGGGAGGAAGACTGGTTGATAGTCTTAAGAGTTCTTTAGAGAATTCTTTGGGCAGAGAGAATCAGCATACTGATGTGCTGATTGGGATGGAACAACATACCGAGATGCTGGTAGAGGGAAGTAAGGCACTGATGCCTTGTGATTTTTGTTTTAACATGTGTTTTGTGAATGCAGGAATTGTCGCCGGTGCTGAGAAACATTTAACTCAGCTCAACAGTCAATTGAAGGGAAAAGAAGTTCTCTGTTCCAGAAGGCAAGAGGGGGTGGATGATCGGGTGGCAGTCAGAACAGAGACCAGCATAGAAGCAAGAAATCAACAACTTAAAGATTTATTGGACAAGGAAATTGAATTAATCAGAAGAATCATGCTGAAAGTGTCTCAGAAAAAGACATCAGCAAAGAAGAGAAGTAGCAGAAGCAGCAAGAGGAAGACAACAGAAGATTGCAAGAGTACAGCTAGTGGAGCAAAGCAACATAAAGTGTGGAGACCTGGAGAAGAACAACAGACAGAAGCAGTGACAAATGGAAAGTTACAGTACAAGATATGGGATCCAGGCAAACATAGATCTGAACACATGATCAAGAGATCATGAAATTTTTCTACCTTGGGAGTATGATGCAGGAGCATTCAACCCAAAGGGAAATTATTGTAAATAATAGACATAGGGGTCATGCAATTGTGGAATTAGTTTCCTAAATTCCAAGTCACTTTAATATTTAGGCTTTTATTAGATATTTTCAAAATAAATAAATGAAAAAAAGGAATTAAGGAGAGCTTTTAGGCATAAAGGAATGGATGTGGATCATAAGGAAGCTTTTCTATTTTAGAACAGGGAAAAAGACGGAATAAAGTTGAAAAGATGTTTTTGCCATATGTATGCATTGCATGTAGAGTCTTAGAACTTTAGTTGAGTGATTTTAGGATTTTTAGACCACGCTAAGTTTAATAAATTAGGAAGCCTCAAAGGCATTGGGTGTGTGTGAGGAGTGAGTGTAAGGAGTGAGGAAGGATTCTCCTTGGGAGCCTTCGGGCAGTTGTAAAAGGGCCACAGATTTGCATATCTGGCTGTGAATAGAGAATTCTGTGTGAATATTTGTTTTATGTGAATATGAGTATGTTGAAATCGCATGTGTGCTGATGGATCTTATTTTTTTAATGCGCAACTGATGTATGTTCATTATGGAATCCGCTTGCCTTTCGTATGGTGATATACCGCCTTGAGTTACATGCATATGGCATGATATGGTTATATTTTATAAGCATGATATGGTTATATTTTATAAGCGCCGCGCATCTTATTGTTTGTAATGCAAATGAAAGAATTCATAGCAAGCGTGAATGACCTTTTTGTTTCTCTGATTATTATTCGACTGTGTGTATTAGAACCGGCGTTCTAATTTCATTTCATTACAACCAGATCAAAATCCTCTGTTTTGCGCAGAATAATGTTTCAACATTATAGTGGCGTCGAGAAGACCTCAGGAGCGGCCGTTGTGTATTCAGTTTGAGAATACCTGCAGTTCGAATGGAGACATATTAAAACAGAGCTGAGTTCCGGAGATTGAGAGCGATTTAATATAAATTACAGTATATATGTATCGCCTGAACCGTCGTGCGAAGGTGGAACAATCACTCATCAAATCCCCGCGGAAGTGTTAACCATCGCATAAGAGGATATCGGTTCAGGAGGAACGAATTTGTATGGAGGGCGCAGAGGTATATATATGCCTTGCCTATACAATATATACACATGAGCCTTTGTTTTGAATAAGGGCCAGCCTGTAACCAGCGCCGAGGGGAGGATTTGGTGTGGATGTGCGTAGTGAATACATACATAGATATATTGTATGTGCATGGCCATTCTTAAATTGTGCGTAAGTCCATTTTTAATATGTTCCTTTTGAGAATTTCAGAGAAGAGTACTGTGCGTTAAACAAGCATGGTTATAAAGCATGAGATTATAACATCATGAAATAAACTTTTATATGCATGAGAGTAGGAGGATCCTGGTAGAAGCGGCCTGGGAGCGGCCTGAGCTGCATCAGAGGGTGTGTTTTTTTACTTCCCCTTGTATCTTTATTTTGTTGGAGGAGAAATAAGCAAGCATATAACATTCTAAGGCTCTAGGTGATGCTAAAAAGGAAGAGAGAGTTATAGATATTTAAGATGAAAGAAAATGGTGAAAAGCTGGTGGTAGATATTTAAGATGAAATATTAATTTTGTTTTAAAAAAATGTCTAAAAATGCCCTAGTATTGGGAAGCTATGGTATTGGCCCATGGTATTGTAAAAAAACATGTTTATATATTAAGAATATCTATAGTATGGTGAGCTTAAATCTTCATGATTAGGAATTTCGTTTCAATTTTTGAAATGTATATATTTTTAATTTATATTTATATTTATTTTTAAATTTATAATAATAATTAAAAAACAGAATTATAATTTAGTTAGTTTCAATGATTCTTTTTAATTTTAGCAATGCTAATATAGATTGATTCTTATAAGCATTTTAAGGCCATTTGATTTATATGGGTATGAATGTCTTATATGTCAATAGAAAATAATATACATCCTTAACTTCATTCAATTTTGAATAATCATCTAAATATATAAATTTATTTCTAATTTTATCATAAACTACACCATTTCTCTTTCTATTTATAATAAAATATCACTTTGCCACAAGTTTTAATATAACATGATATATATAATTTTCAAAAACATGTCTTCTTAATTTTTTGACCTCATATATAATACCCATTATATTAAAAATAAATTCATAATATTTTGACATAAGAAAAATAACAAAAAAAATTCAGATTAATGTAGATATCTAATGGAAGAGACAAATAACCCTTATTCTAACCTAATACTTTTATCTGAAAACACAATATTAATTTATATGAATAAAATTTGTAATTATTAATTTTAATTTATCATAAAATATAAAATAAAAATATTATATATACTTATAAAGAATAAAGCTAATTTAAAGCTAATTTAACTGTAAAACACTTAATAAAATGATAAATATCTTTTAGTCCATACAAATTTTATTGAATCAAAAGAATAGATAAAACTGGAAATCTATAAGTTTAAAATGTTTAAAGCAATAGCTGCCAGGAAAAGCCTACTGGTTCACAAGGAGATGGCTGATCTATTGGACATCCTTATCTGGTCTAGGTTCAAAGACAAAGCAACCTGGAGGGCCGTTCCAGTTTCTCAGTAGGGGAGCCAGTGGACATCCGGAAAGCCGTGTCAATCTAAATTGACTTAAATTACAGTTTCTCAGTAGGGGAGCCAGTGGACATCCGGAAAGCCGTGTCAATCTAAATTGACTTAAATTATAAACCAGCACCTCATTAGTACGCCTATCTCTGATGAAAACCAAATCTCTCATTCCTTCAAAATCAAGCATAAAATTTCCAAAATGAAAGATGCCGTCCCATCCGTCTGGATGCAAAATAGTTAAAGGGATCCTTGCAATCTCTGTAAACTGATCTATTGATTGTGAATTCTTTAACTCCGATATAATAATTTCATCTGAACCAGATATGCATGAACCTAGAAGCACTCTTGAGTCACAGGTGAAGATGACGGTGTTATTGTCCACATCCTGAAATGGTAACGGCGTGAACACTGACGTCCCGTTTTGGATGCTGAAAGCCACGATGCCCGGTTTTGAAGACTTTTTATAGTTACCGTTTACATACAGGAAATCCCTCGAAGCAACGATCCGCCTCATGGTCACCGGCTTAAAATTCTGTGGCAGGCGTCCCGCTGTAATCCACGACTTCAAACTCGAATCATAAATTTCTACTCTATTCTCTCTATCGGACAATTCCATCGCTATAACTTTATATGTCTCTTCGTTGTGTCTGTGGCTCTTCTCTGCGATCATGGTCACGCCCCAAATAGCACCACCCTCTATCCTGGGAAGTACTATCCACTTTCCTGTAAGAGGATTGCAGACAATATGCCTCCATACATATCTATTATTCAAAGATATGCAAGTTATCAAGAAAAGGCCTGCTGCCGATGCCTGCACCGAAAATATGGCAAAGTCATGTCGATTCTTTAAGATATCGAGTGACAGTCGCTTCCACGTCTTTGTGAAGAAGCAGTATGCCATATAATTCAGCGACTCCGGATGCCAGTCAAGGAACAGAAGAAGCCATGGTTTTTTGTTGGGAGGTGCGACAAGCCAATCATCAGTTATGAATTGTGTGGATGAAATGAGGGCATTCCATTGCTTACACACAACGCAATATCTACATAACCTTTCCGCAGGCAGCCATGCCAATACTTTCTGCTTCAGATTCTTGGGCAATTCATACCACCACTCTGAGCCTTCGTGCAGACGTTCCCTTGTTGGGATTTCCATTCTTATGGAACTAATCTTTGTGGAAGATTATAAGGATTTCAGCTTCAATCGAAGCAAACTCGAGAATAAAAAGTCTACAAACAGAGAGAGACAGGGGGGCGAATGATATCACAAGCTATAGCTGATGGTTTATGTGTGATAATATAACGAATCTATGGCTTCTTTATAAGTTTCCGTGGTTAGAATTTGAAGGGACTGTGTCCAGAATATGATTCACTTACTTCGTTTGATGCGATGATATAACGATTCGATGGCTTCTTTATAAGTTTATGTGGTTAGAATTGCAAGGGACAGAATATTTTGAACTCAAAACATCTATTTAGAATTGAATTTATGAAGCAGTTGTCTATAATGCGATTTTTTGGATGTTTTTCCGGTTAAAATCCGGAAGCAATTTATTGGAATCGCAAGTTTGATAGCTAGTTTTTGCACAATCAAAGCATTCCAGGAGTTTTCGAGGGTGCTGAATCCAAATATGCAGTTAAAAAACCATTTTAACTGTAACAAATCAAGATTTAACCTCAATTTCTTCCATCGAATTCTGTCACCAGAATCTCCAAAAAATCGCATTATAGACAACTCCATTTATGAATCATATTCACTCATTCTCTTCAGATTTTACGGCTCTTCCTTTATAATTATAGGATAACCAAAATTTCATTGTTGCAAAAATATTTCTGATTCTTAAGATATTACACAATTATATAATAGAGTGAAACTTTCATTCTTGAGCACCAGACATTTCGCGTTTGCAAAAATGTATTTATTACTATTTCTTATTTTTAAGGTATTACACCATTCTTGAGCGGCCTTTTTTGAATTATAAATTAATATAATTAAGGTAACTCTGATTAATTAAGAATAATGGGGTTATTAGTTTGGTTGAATGTTGGGATAAAAATGAGATTCTGATAAATTTTAAATTTTACTATACAGTAATTAACTAGTAAATTTTTTAGTAGGACTACATCATTATCATGTCCAACTTCACACCAGTTCATAGATAGCAGAGTATTTGAATCCAAGACTTCGAGTTGGCTGAGAGCTACCCAAGTTAACTTAAAGCCTCTCACTTTTATCAACCTAGAATAATAAGTTAGTATTGAATTAAGAGAGTAATAAATTATTTTATCAACCTAGATCAATCTTAATTTTTGATCTACCAAGGGTTTACAAGGATCAAATCTCTTTAAATTAAGATGGATTTCGGTTGGTTTTAATTTTATGAATTTTTAAAATCTTGGTAATGTAGGTTATGACGTAAGTGTTTTGACACCTATCAATATTTACCAGTAACTTTTGTATTGAGTTTGAAATTTATTATTGAAAATCACCAAAGTAGCATTCTCTCCTTTTTAGATGTTCTTGTGATCAATTTGATTGTACTCTAATCTACCAAATTTAGAATGAAATTAACATCTAATTCAAATTTAGTCATGATCGAAACTAAAATCACCTTTTAAGAATTTTGGTTCTCGTTTTGAGATGTTCTAGTCAATTTGATAGTGTTCTCATCCACCAAATTTATAATGAAAATAATATTTCATTTAAATTTAGTCGAGAGTAAACTCTTACCTTTTAGGATTTTTTATTTTTCTTTTTAGATGTTCTCGTCCACCAAATTTATAATTAAAATAATATTTCATTCAAATTTAGTCATGATCTAGACTAAACTCTCAACTTTTAGGAGTTTTGCTACATAATTACCTTTTCTATTAAATGAATAAAGTGTTTGATCTACTTGTCATGGTAACTCTCTCATCCTTCATCGTGTTTTCATTTCTTCACCTTTATCTCTATGGCTCTATCTCGAAAGCTCACCAGATTGAATTTAAAAATAAAAAACATAGATATAAAAAAATATTTTTTAAATGTACTAAACCTTCCAACATTAGTGTCATTTATAGGACCATTAACATGAAACTTCTTTTATTACTTAGAACATAAAGGATTACATCAGAAAACAAAGGATTACATCTACAAATCCAGGATATCTATCTGAAACCACCCAAACCCTCTAAAATCTCCAAAAAACTCCTCCTAACTCTCTAAAAAACTCCTAGTAACATTAATAGGACCTATATCATCAACTAAATATGTTCTATAGCAGACCAACATTGAATGTAACACAGACATGACTTCAGCTTCTTTACAGTTATCTATGTTCCAAGAATATGTAGAGTTAGCTGACCAATCCTTGTGATATTCTGATTTCATCAGATCTCTGCGATCAGGAGCAGGATCACAAGTGCTTCGCCATTTAGATCTTGAGGAAGTGGCATTTCCCTGAGTATCCTTAGTATCTACAATACCAAACTGTTCTTTATGTTGAGGGGAAGAATTATTTATACAGGCTTCAAGATCATCTAACTTAGGAGTGTAATCAATCTTGTGAATGCCAGTATCAATCTCATCATGTGCTTCTGATGTTTCAACATCACCTTTTCCATATAGGAAATCTGAAAGACTTCCTCTAGTAGTTTCTTCTGTTTCTTTTTGAGATTTTCCAAAGAAGCTAGGATTTGCAAAAGGTGAATACTGAAAATTTGAACTTGCTGGGGAAATGTTTATTGAACTGGGTGCCTTGATTAGACTCTCAACTGAAGATGTGGTAGAATACGGGACTGGTGTCTTTGGATTTGAAAATAGAGTGGAAGATTTATAAGCCTCCGAACTAGGCTTCTTTTTTAGAGAGTCCACTCCTGTAGAAACAAGACAAACTTGTTCTTTGATGACGTCAAGGCTATTGTTAACCTTAACAATTTCTTTTTCATGAGCAATAGTTGCTTCATGGATTTTCTTTTCTGTTTGCAAAGAAAGCTTATCAAGACTTTGTGCAATAGTCTGATCATTTTCTGTCAATTTTTTAATGCTTTCATTCAAACAAATAGTATTGTAGTCTTGTTTTTGTAAGACCCTTCCACACATTAATTTCATTTCTGAGCATGCAGCATCAACCGAGGTAAATTCTTTTCTCAAAAATTTTTCTAAACTGGATAATGCTAGATTTGTCCAGTTGGTGGTTGTTATTGATTCCTTGGCAGACAAAGAAGGATCATCGAGATGGGAAGGAAGCAATTTGTACATTTTCCCATCCTGTTGCCTAATTACAAAGTTTTTCCAAGGGGGAAACTCTGTTTCTGTTTCAAGTACTGAGCCATCTAAGAGTTCCCACTTATGCTTACTAGGACTGCCGGTCCTAATCATATTTACATTAAATTGTAAGAAAATGTCTTTGACCAATTTTTCTCCTTTTACTCTTACTGCTACCAAAGATTTTGGAATGTTTGGTTTAGATAGCATAGCATGTATTTTGGGAGGGAAAATTGGAGTTTTTAGAGGAGAAGGAATAACAACATGGTTTTCCTCTAACTTTTCTGTTATAAACTTCTCTGATTCTAGAATTTTCTTCTGCTTTGCTTCATTTCTAAACTATTTAATCATAGAGTCTTCCACTTGGTTTATGAAAGGATAATACCATTCATAGAATGATATCCATTGATTCTGAGCATGCATCCATGTTTTCCAAGTAGCGTCATTTTGCAGATTGAATTCTTTTTTGTCCTGCTTTTATAAGAGTTGTAACTCTTACATGTACATGTGTTCTTTTTCATGAGTATAGATGTCCCAGTTGAACATCGTTTTCTTCCAACTATCTTCTGGATCATAAGGTCCAATTCCTTTGAATATTTTTAGAAAGGCAATGATTTCTGAATCTGAAGGGATCTCAATTGATTTAGGGATCCTATCAATTGGATTTTTCCTGTAAGAGGGAATGACACAAGGATAATTTTAGGGGCGAATGTTCGCCCTTTGGCGAAATTAAGGGGTTTTAAATTTTTAGTGGGCGAATATTTTGTATCATAGTACATTTTTACAAATCACCTCAAATAGCCCACCTTATTTTAAGGGAGAGGGTAAAAAAGGTAAATTTAGCCCTTGAAATTAGGACTTACAACCTTCCATTCGCCCATTTTCAAGAATAGTTTTAATTTAAGTGAATCCATTCGCCCATTTTCAAGAATAGGTTTTATTTAAGTGAATCCTATGGGACAAATACCATATTTATAAAAGAGGTATGGTAAATTAATAAAAATATAAATAAATGAGAGGTATGGTAAATAAATAAAACATTTTTTATATTTACTCCATAAGTCACCTTATATACATGTAAGGGTGTAAACAAATAAAAATATAAGTAAAGTGGAGGTATGGTAAATAAATAAAACGTCTTTTTATACTTACTCAAAAGGTATGGTAAATAAATAAAAATATAAATAAACTAGACATATGGTAAATAAATAAAACCTTTTTTTATATTTAGTCCATAACCCTCGTTCTATTTATGAAGGCTCAAGAAAGAGATTTTATTTAAGTGAATCCTATGGGCCAAATACCATATTTGTAAAAGAGGTATGGTAAATTAATAAAAATATAAATAAACGAGAGGTATGGTAAACAAATAAAACATTTTTTTATATTTTCTCCATAAGTCACCTTATATTTACGAACACTCAAAAAATGGGTTATATTTAGGTGAAACCTATGGCCAAAATACTATACCATGGACTAGATTGTTATTAATACCATGCAAGAAACCATTATTAACCCTAATATTAGAATTAATAAAAATAAAAATGGCACATGGTATTGACCCATGGTATTCACCAAAATGGCACATGGTATTGACCCATGGTATTCACCTGGAATGTAGCCTATTTAAATGGGGGAATTAAACCAGCATGTAGCCTATGCTAAGATTCACTAGGACTTTAAAAAGTTTTATTACTTAGTGAAAGACTCGCCAAGATCTTACAAGATTTTATAATTGAGTAAAATATTCGCCATGCCTGGTGAGAGATTCGCCAAAAAATTATATATACATATTATATTATTGATAAAATCGCCTTCCATTTTTCCTATATACCATGGAGATTCGCCTATTTATTATATTTATAAATTTAGGGGGGGTTCTTAAAATTTTCCCTGGAATGACATGAGTCTTTGTGAAACCTAGACCATAGGAAGTAGTCGGAGACACAAAACTTACAAGAAGTTCTTCATGAACATTAAAGAAAGTAACTTGCTTATAGCTTGATCGGATGACTCAGATGAAGGTGTGAATCTTATCATATTGATACGGTTCTGATCTAAAGATTCTCCATGAGGAGTAGGAGGATCTGCAAAAAACTGACAAAACGTTTTTCAGCAGTGTAGATGATCACAGACGGAGGAAAAAACTGGGTTTGCAGTGGGTTGAGTAAAAAGTCTCTATAGTGATTCATATACCATTGGATCAATGACTATTTGCTGTGGGGACTGTACTGGATTTAAATGACTAGTAGGAATAGTCGTAATAGTAGGTCCACCACAATGCAAAACTGGCTGAACTCTAGGGAACCTTGTAACAACATGGTCATCTGTTTCATAAATGATAGATTGGGCTACAACAATAGGTCTGTGGGCAGGTTTTTCCAACTAGTTACCCATTCATCAGGAGGGGCAAGATCCCTTTTAGAAACAGAGACTAGAGCAATGGGGTTACAAGTAGAATCATATTGGATGAGAGTGACAGTACCAGATTCCTTATTAGGAGAACTTAGAACAACGGGAATAGTTGTATTATAGAAACGAACACAAGTTATAGAAAATAGAAAAGTTTTTTTCTTTGGAGAAAAACCCTTCATGCCCTTGGGTTTGCACGCCCAAAGTAAGAAACTTCAAAATGTGAGGGTCATCGAGTGCAACCGAGAAATCTGAGTATACGTCATACTGGACTGGGCCATTAGACATGCTAGTCTCAATTCCTCCTATTAGGGCTTGTGTAAAGGATGTCCATTTATTATCAAGTAATGCAGAGAAGACAAATGTTGGCTAGCCTTTTCTATGGAGTGCATTAAGGCCTACTCTCACCATCCCAAGATGGGCATACTGATATTGAGATTCGAGGGCCGCCTGGATGTGTCAAGATTCTAGAAGTGGAAATGTCATCATAGCATTGAGATTTAATTCATTTCTAATGGATCTTTCTTTGATTTTTATTTGACTGAGGACATTAAACTGGAATTGGGAAATTCCTTTATAGACATCAGACGGGGAGATTTCAGGGAGTCTCCAAGCAATAGGGGGATTAGATTCTTCAATATTTAAACATGTAGAATTAAGGTCTCTATACTCAGGCATGCATAAATGTTCTAATCCTGTTCTTAATTGTTCTTTAGTTTCTAACTCTTCAAAATGCTTAGATCCAAACTGTCCTTTAGAAAGAGAACCAGAAGTAGATGCAAAAGGGGTATCCATTTACAACAATCAGAACTAAAAGAAGGAAAATAACGATTTTGCGCAATAATGCCAAACACCGTCTGGAAGTAATTGCGGCTCTTTCTTTGTGAATTTTAGTCCAAAGTCTTCAACACCTTCAATGCCAACACAACAACAAAGGTTACAAAGTCTATTCAAGACATCAAGCAAATTCACAAGAATCGCTCAAAAAATAACCTTAGCACAGATAGGTTTGAAATAACAAAATAACGCAATAATCCATTTACAGCAACTTGGCTCTGATACCATTTACAGGACCATTAACAAGAAACGTCTTTTATTACTCAGAACATAAAGGATTACATCAGAACACAAAGGATTACATCTGCAGATCTAGTAGATCTATCTGAATCCACCCAAACCCTTTAAAGAAACTCTTTAAACTCTCCAAAGAAAACTCCTCCTCTCACTGATGAGCCTTACCTTCTTTTATATCAAGAAAGGGGGAAAAACATCCGTGAAGAGTAAGATCCATTTCTTGTTAATACTAATGACTCAAAAAGAAAAATGTACAGACTTGATTCAGGTATGAGTGGACAACTCATATTATCTCATCCCTTTTCCTTTCAGAAAGCCATAAGGCATATGGGGATCGAATCCAAAGGACCTTAGAACAAAATCAAAATAATTGTACATAAAAGTTACACAATGGAGATTCATAATCAGGTGAAACCACTAAATCCTGTCTAATACCATTATCGATTAGAAATACAACATAATCACATGACATAATATTCGATTTGGGGATGAGTGTAGCGTTGGTATCAAAACCTTTCAATCAAATAGTTTGAAAAATATTGCACTTGTACATCTTTTTTAGATTACCATATCTGTGAGACATGACTATCAGGTGGCTCCAAGAAATTGATGTTCTCAAAAGGATTTGATTCAGGGTCTACTTGTGCATGGAATTCATGATAGCTTGTCTAGTTTCTACCAGAGCTTGTGGTAATTGTCCTGGCTTTATAGTGATTAGTGATAAACCACCTGACATGTCCACACCTTCTGACTCCATGAAAAAAGTGAAGATCTTCAATATCGGAGATATCTTTAACTAACTTGTACAATATTCCTGATTGATGAGCCGCGGGTTCCCTGAATCTGAGTATTTTTAGTAGATTGAGAGAGTATGGTTTGATGGTAAGGGCAGACAAACCATAAATCATCCACTATTCTATGAACCATTCTGGAGTGGGATCAATACTTTCCATTGCCTCGACTGTCCATCCTTCATAAAGGAAAGAGAACTGCAAAGGGTAAAAAAGATTGGAAGAGTAATTTTGCAGATTCATACCTATATGGAATGCCTCTTTCTATTGATCAGTATTGAAATTATCTCCGTGGAGGTGGTTGTTGAATCTTATGAAAGCTATATGGCAAATTTCAATTAAATCCTCATCATCTTCGCTTCTTTCAACCATATATGTGATGCTTCCAATATGAACTAGATAATCCAGAGCTGCAATAGCTTCATCATTCATCTCATCTTGCATCCTTTCATTCCAAAGATAGGGAATTCCCATCCTATACCTGATTTCTTTGACAAGAAACCAATTTTCATCATGATCTACAAGAGGTGTTTCTAGCTCATAACTTATCCATTCTCTTGGAGTATCTATTTGCACAGAATCCTCACTTCTTTTGATAAAGTTGCAGGAAAAGGAAAGATGGAATGCTCTACCAGAAATTCATGGCTTAACATATCTGCAAAACTGTTCTTTTCTCCTGATATGAATTCTACGTCAAAATTATACTGACTTAATTGTATTACCCATCTAACCATAGCAGCATACTTAAAGTCGCATTTTTGGATTGCATGCTTAAGAGCTTGGCAGTCAGTTTTTACAGTAAATTTGGTGTAGATAACAAAGTCCTTGAACTTAGCAATACCAAGACAAACTGCCTTAAGTTCTTTCTTTAAAGTTTCCCAATTTAACTGATTCTTAGCCGAGAGTCCAGAAGCATATTGACATACTTCAGTCTTTTTCTTTTTATCATTGGGATCTATCTAGCATAAATCTCCTCCCCAACCAACATGGCTAACATCTGTCATAATGACCTTTTCCCAATTTTCTTGTATAGGAGATAGAGCCTTGATTTTTCTTACTCTATTTTTTATTCTCTTGATTGCCTGAGTACAGTCTGAATTCCATGGAATCAGAGATTTTTGAAGCCTTTGGTTCAACAACTTCCTTTATTGTGCATAGTGCTTTAGGAATTCAAAATATAGTTTAGATTTCCAAGAAACCTTTGGAGCTGAACTTTATCATGAATATCATCAAGAAAATGGTCCACAAAATTAAGACTCCTTTGGATTACATTATATTAGCCGTATTGAATCTCATAACCCAAAAAGACTATCATAGTTCTATACAATTTCATCTTAGATTTAGATAAAACTATCCCCTTTTCTTTGACTCTTTTTAGGAAAATCTTCAAATGCTTGATGTGTTTAGGAATATTATCTGAATGGATTAATAAATCATCTATGTATTTCTTGAGGAAATCATCCATACCTTCAAAATTCTCATCAATGATTCTCTAGAATGCAGAGGGTGCATTAATCAAGCCGAAGGGCATGATGTTCAATTCGTAATGTCCCTCGGGTACAGAGAAAGCTGTCTTCCACTTGTTTGCTTCTTTAATCCTACTTGCCAAAACCCAGATTTGAGATCAAATTTCAAAAATATCTTGGACTTTGATATTTGGGTAAGGATCGTGGAAGGCTTAGGGAGAGGATAAGCATTATAATCAAGGATACTATTTAAGGGCTTGTAATTCACAACCAGTATTGGCTTTCCTCTAGCCTTTTCTGAATGTTTGTTAACATAAAAAGCAAAACAAGCAATCAGACTTTAGCTTTTCCTAATCAATCCTTTCTTTAGAAAATCCTTGATTTCCTCCTTGCATAACTTCATCTGTTTTGAATTCATGGCAACAACCTTTTATCTTCTTATTTTTCCATTGAAATCAGCTTTGAGTGGAAGTTCAACTTCTTGCTTATTAATATGCCAGAAAGCAGTGGGGTCATCAGAACAACATTCTTTGAATTTAGTAGTTATGTCTGCTATTTCTTTGGCATATTTCCCATTATCCAACAACTCATCAGCTTTCAGTATTTCTTTTTTATTTCCATATTTTCCAAGAGATTCTCCATCCTTTCTATTCTTTTCAGCTTGTTTGGAGAATTAGAATTAATAAAAGGAAAAAAGATTTCTCTATCATTTAAGCTGACAAAATAGCCATATTGCTGGCTAAGTTTATCCAATTTGGCTCCATGTTTCTCAAAATTCTGGAAAAATGGCGTTCCTAAGTACATTGCACAGTCCATGCCTGGTACTATAGGGCAAACAAGATGGACACCAATAGAGTCAGTCAAGAAAACATCAACTTCAACTTCTGAGACTGTTGTAATGTCTCCGCTAGCAGTAGTTACTCTAGGACAAGCAGTTGGTCTTCTGAGATGTGTGCTCACAACTGTATTATTTACAATGTTTAGTCTGGATCCAATATCCATCAAAACTTTCCAATATTCATACTGTAATCCTACTCTGACCTTCATCTTGACACAATACATAACATCCCTGTTAAACATATTGCATCCTAAACCCACCCTATCAGCTTCATCTTTAGAATCTACCTTTCCTGTTGTCATATTTATTTGTTCTGATATTGGAGTAGAATGGAGTGTCCAATTTTCTAATTTTCCTGACATGGGGGGATTCTGGGAGGTAGAGGCTTCCTGTGCATTCATTAGCCTGACATTTAGTTCTCTATGATTTTCCAAGCACAACCTCTTGTTTTCTTTAACTGTCTTCCTAATCTCTTTGATAGCTTGATGTATGCTAGGAAAAGTTTGAGGCAGATCTTCACCAAAATCTTCATTCTTAAACTGCCTAGTTAGAGCTTCAACTGAAAATAAGGAAGCAGGAGGAACATACCCTTTATTTGGCTGATCTCTCGGATCTGAATGTCACTACTTCAAATGATTCATTAACAATGACTTGTACATTTCTTTGATCTGTGGATCTGTTGCTGCCATCATTTGCGTGAAATAGTTCCTGCTTGTTTCCTCATAGTCGTCTTTCATCATTCTGATAGCATTACACTGGCAGACATCATGATCACTGCATTCATAATCTTTGCATTCTTTACAATGTGGATCTCTGCATTATTCTTCTTCAGATGACGAATAGTCAAGATGAACAAAATTTAAATTATCTTCTGATTCAAAATCAGAGGTCAATAATTCATCACAAATGCTAGGTAAATCAATCAAATTGTCCTTTCCTTTTTTATTTCTATAAGGGAGCTTTGTTTTAGAATTCTTCTTAGGACATTTCTTTGTAGTGTTTCCTTTCTCATTGCAATTGTAGCAGATGATTTCTTTGTCTTGTGAAAACATTTCAGTATACTTGTATGGCTTTCTATTGAAATGTCTTTTACTTGGATTTCGGAAATACTAGGAATGATTCTTCACATGTTTGGACTTTTTTGCATGTGTTCTTCGCCCTTCAAAATTTCCATGCTTACCGAGATGCCATTGTTTACAAAGATTTTGATAACCATGTGGCTTTCTGGGATTTGTAGCAACACAAGCAATTTTCATTTGTGAACAAAGTTCTACTATGACAGCTTTTATAGCTTGTCAAATAATTCCGAACTTATGATCGCCAAATTTTCCTGGGAGCTTGTTCATGATTGCTGAAGAAACCCAATGCGGTAGAGAAGAAATAAAAATTTCTTTCCACTTTGGTTCCAAAATAAGGTCTGTAGATAGAGTGTGAAGTCGGTGAAGAAATTCATTGAAATATTCATCAAAATGTTGCATGTTATGCAATTTCATAGCTAACAGAGTAATAGTAGTAATTTCATTGGTTATTTGTGGGAAACCAATAAAATTATTTGTGATTCATATACTTCTTCGGATAAAGTTGCAAAAAAAGGAAAGGTCAATTTTATTGATTTACCTAGTAGTTGTGATGAATTATTGACCTTTGATTCTGAATCAGAAGATAATTTAAATTTTGTTTGTTCTGACTATTCGTCATTTGAATAAAAATTCAGAGATCCACATTGTACAGAATGCAAAGATTGTGAATGCAGTGATCCTGATGTCTGCCAATGTAATACTTTCAGAATGATGAAATATGACTATGAAGAAACAAGCAGGAACTATTTCACACAAATGATGGTGTTAACAGATCCACAGATCAAAGAAATGTACAAGTCACTGTTAATGAATCATTTGAAGCAGCCACATTCAGATCCAGAAGATCCTCCAAATAAAGGGTATGTTCCTCCTGCTTCCTTATTTTAAGTTGAAGCTCTAACTAGCTAGTTTAAGAATGAATATTTTGGTGAAGATCTGCCTCAAACTTTGCCTAGTATACATCAAGCTATCAAAGGGCTTAGGAAGATAGTTAAAGAAAACAAGAGGTTGTGCCCAAAAAATCATAGAGAACTAAATGTAGGCTAATGAATGCACAGGAAGCCTCAACCTCCCAGAATCCTCCCATGTTAGGCAAATCAGAAAATTGGACACTCCATTCTACTCCAATATCAGAACAAATAAATATGACAACTGGAAAGGTAGATTCTGAAGATGAAGTTGATAGGGTGGGTTTAGGATGCAATATGTTTAATAGGGATGTTATGTAATGTGTCAAGATGAAGGTCAGAGTAGGATTACAGTATGAATATTGGAAAGTTTTGATGGATACTGGATCTAGACTAAACATTTTAAATAATACATTGTGAACACACATCTTAGAAGACCAACTGCTTGTCCCAGAGTAACTACTGCTAGCGGAGACATTACAACAGTCTCAGAAGTTGAAGTCGATGTTGATGTTTTCATGACTGACTCTATTGGTGTCCATCTTGTTTGCTGTATAGTACTGGGCATGGACTATGCAATGTACTTAGGAACTCCATTTTTCCAGAATTTTGAGAAACATGGAGCCAAGTTGGATAAACTCAGCCAGTAGTATGGCTATTTTGTCAGCTTAAATGATAGAGAAATCTTTTTTCCTTTTATTAATTCTAATTCTCCAAACAGGATGAAAATAATAGAAAGGATGTAAAATCTCTTGGAAAAGATGGAAATAGAAAAAGAAATACTGAAAGCTGATGAGTTGTTGGATAATGGGAAATACGCCAAAGAAATAGCAAACATAACTACTAAATTCAAAGAATGTTGTTCTGATGACCCCAATGTTTTCTGGCATATTAATAAGAAAGAAGTTGAACTTCCACTCTAAGCTAATTTCAGTGGAAAACTAAAAAGATCAAAGGCTGTTTCCATGAATTCAGAACAGATGAAGTTATGGAAGGAGGAAATCAAGGATGTGCTAAAGAAAGGATTGATTAGGAAAAGCAAAAGTCTGATTGCTTGTTTTGCTTTTTATGTTAACAAACATTCAGAAAAGGCTAGAGGAAAGCCAAGACTGGTTGTGAATTACAAGCCCCTAAATAGTATCCTTGATTATGATTCTTATCCTCTCCCTAAACCTTCCACGATCCTTTACCCAAATATCAAAGTCTAAGATATTTTCGAAATTTGATCTCAAATCTAGGTTTTGGCAGGTAGGGATTAAAGAAGCAGACAAGTGGAAGACAACTTTCCCTATACCTGAGGGACATTATGAATGGAACATCATGCCCTTCGACTTGATTAATGCACCCTCTGCATTCCAGAGAATAATTGATGAAACTTTTGAAGGTATGGATGATTTCCTCAAGAAATACATAGATGATTTATTAATCCATTCAGATAATATTCCTGAACACATCAAGCATTTGAAGATTTTCCTAAAAAGAGTCAAAGAAAAGGGGATAGTTTTATCTGAATCTAAGATGAAATTGTTTAGAACTATGATAGACTTTTTGGGTTATGGATTTCAATATGGCTCATATAATGTAATCCAAAGGAGTCTTAATTTTGTGGACCATTTTCTTGATGAGATTCATGATAAATTTCAGCTCCAAAGGTTTCTTGAAAGACTAAACTATATTTCGAAATTCCCAAAGCACTATGCACAAGAGAGGAAGCTATTGAACCAGAGGCTTAAAAAATCTTCGATTCCATGGAATTCAGACTGTATTCAGGCAATCAAGAGAATAAAAGATAGATTAAGAAAAATTTAGTCTCTATCTCCTATACAAGAAATTTGGGAAAAGGTCATTATGACAGATGCTAGCCATGTTGGTTGGGGAGAAGTTTTATGCCAGATAGATCCCAATGCTAAAAAGAAAAAGCCTAAAGTATGTCAATATGCTTCTGGACTCTGGGCTAAGAATCAGTTAAATAGGGCAACATTAAAGAAAGAACTTAGGGCAGTATGTCTTGGTATTGCTAAGTTCAAGGACTTTGTTATCTACACCAAATTTATTGTAAAAACTGACTGCCAAGCTCTTAAGTATGCAATCCAAAAATGTGACTTTGAGGATGCTGATATGGTTAGATGGGTAATGCAATTAAGTCAATATAATTTTGACGTCAAATTCATATAAGGAGAAAATAATAGTTTTGCAGATATGTTAAGCCGTGAATTTCTGGCAGAACATTTCGTCCTTTCCTTTTCCCACAACTTTATAAGAAGAAGTGAGGATTCTGTGCAAATAGAAACTCCAAGAGGATGGATAAGTTATGAGCTAGAAACACCTCTTGTAGATCATGATGAAAATTGGTTTCCTGTCAAAGAAATAAGGTATAGGATGGGAATTCCCTATCTTTGGAATGAAAGGATGCAAGATGAGATGAATGATGAAGCTATTGTAGCTCTGGATTATCTGGTTCATATTGGAAGCATCACATATATGGTTGAAAGAAGGGAAGACAATGAGGATTTAATTGAAAGTTTCCATATAACTTTCAAAAGATTCAACAACAACCTCCACAGAGATAATTTCAATACTGATCAACAGAAAGAGGCATTATATACATGTATGAATATGCAAAATTACTCTTCTAATCTTTTTCACTCTTTGCAGTTCTCTTTCCTTTATGAAGGATGGATGGTCGAGGCAATGGAAAGCATTGATCCCACTCCAGAATGGTTCATAGAATGTTGGATGATTATGGTTTGTCTACCCTTACCATCAAACCATACTCTCTCAATCTGCTAAAAATACATGGATTCAGTGAACTCGCGGCTTATCAATAAGGAATATTGTACAAGTTAGTCAGAGATATCTCCGATATTGAAGATCTTCACATTTTTCATGGAGTCAGAAGATGCGGACACGTCAGGTGGTTTGTCACTGATCACTATAAAGCCAGGACAATTTCCACAAGCTTTGTTGGAAGCTAGACAAGCTATCATGAATTCCACACACAAGTAGTGTTGGAAATAATACTGAGAGGGGGGGGGGGAATCAGTATTATCAGATCAATAAAACTTTTTCAATGCTCAGAAACATACACGCTACTTTCGTTAAGTGAACCCGCGTGTACACGCGACTGTATCTAATGCAACAAGCGTATACCCAGAGATCTTATAATTTAGTTAGCTTTAATCTTCTGTAAATGCATCAGAACATTATTAAGTATATTAAAAGTAAACAGGTGCAGTATAACAGAACAGAACATTACACAAGAGCCACACACATGAACACCATGATATAAGGTGGAAACCCAATGTGGGTGAAAACCACCTGCTGCAATTCGTCTCTTTCTTCTTTAATGAGAAACTTCTTTTACAATGTACTGGTGCAGTCCTTTACCAGTACGCAGGCTACAACCTGCAGAGGGCTACAACCCTCTCGTTTTCCAACTACTTTTGGAAGGGAGCTACAACCCCCTCAGCTCTTGTACTAGATGATCCATTTACTAGTACGTAGGTGCTGACCCTACAACCTTCAGGGACCACGTTTCATCAATTTTTAGACTGGATCCAAGAGTACAAAACAAACATTACTGCAATACAATCATCAACTTATACTTGCATCATAATTCATTAAACAACCCAATACTGAATCACTGAAACCCTGTCATCAAGAACACAGAACCCAAACCAGAGCCCAGAACTCTGCAACAACCACCCGAATCAGCAGCAACCTGAAATATCAAATCTTATTATGCATACGCTACTTCACTGTACCAAAACCGCGTGTATACGCGCTTTCACCAAAGGCAACCCGCGTGCAGATCTAGAAATAGATTCTTATGCCTTCGCTGTCAGATCCGACCCTTGCCAAAATGTCCCAAACAGATAACCAGCAATACCAGATCCTCTCACTGCGTCAGACACACAATACATATCTTTGCCTAATGATCTTCTCCTTATATAACCTTAGGCCTTGTTCAATACCAAGAGCCAAAACCATAGTAACACAATACCATCAACTTCAAAACTAGGGATCGACACGCCCGTCGAGACACAATGGTCTGAAACCATAGGCACAACTTCCAAGGACTAACCGCCATGGACCAAAGGTACTTTTCCACATACACGCGCTTTTGCTGAAGCCAACCTACGTGTACACGCGACTTGGGCTTAACGAACCTGCGTGTATGAACTTTCTTGCCATGCTGTACTAATATCTGTCCTCTGATTAAGTTGCCATTACCTGTACCAACCTCTGAGCACCTGTACCAACCTCTGAGTGAGTTGCCATCAAGGACAACACTTGAAACATAATGCCAACAATCTCCCCCTTTGGACTTGATGGCAACCACCACACCAAGTCACTCTCCCCCTTTGACATCAAGGGCAAAGGGCGTACCAAGATATTCTCTTCTTTGGTATACCTTCTACTGTCCATACTCCCCCTAAGTACATGCTGAAGATTCTGATTTGGCTCCCCCTTTGTATATGCCAAAGTGTACCAATCTATCCATGCTCCCCCTGAGCAGATGCAGGATCTAAGACCAGCCATTCAGATCTGTACCATAAGCATCAATCTGCAATACTATTCCTTTGATCAAACAACAAGATGTATCATTTAGTTTCATCAGCAATCCATAATGCCAACAATGAATTATTTGAAGATATGCTCCCCCTGAGTGTGAGCCAACCATGACTGAACCATTTCCTGAGTCTGTTCTGCTGCCCCCTGAGCCTGAGCCAACCATGACTAAACCTGGGTTTGTTCTGCTGCCCTTTCTCCATATACGCAACTTTGCAGCCTGTAACTCGCGTATATACGCGACTTGTCTTCATTATATCAGCGTATGCAGGATGGAATACTGAATTTCATCACTTTCAGATTCCCCTGTGTCTGTTATGTCAGCTGACTGAGTTATGCCACACCTTTCTGTCTCTGTCTTCTTCAATTCCTGCAACTGTGATGATGTATGGTCCTCTTGTCTTGAATTTTGAAATCTGCTCCTGCATTCCCTTGCTTTATGCCCATAGTTGTTGCATGTATAACACCTTATATTTTTCATGTTCCTTCTATCACAATCAATTGCTTTGTGTCCATATGCATTGCAGGCAAAGCAATACCCTCTGAAATACCTGGGATGCGATGATCTTTCTTGAACCATTCTACTTCTACATCTGGCTGCAACATGTCCAAGATTATGACATACATAACATTCAACATTCTTCAGTGGAGGAAATAATCGTCTATCACGTCCATAGTTAGGAGTAAAGGATCTTCCTTGAGGAATTTGTTTCCTTGGTTCTTCCTTGAGCATTTCAGATTTCCCATTAGAGTTTCTTGCCTCACCTTGTGAACTAGATTCACCTTCAACATATTCATGAAAACCAAGACCAGTCTTGATAGCAGGAGATCTTTGACTATTAAGAATATCATCCAAGACTTTAGAACTATCTTGAAATCGTAAAAGCTTATCCTTTTCTTCTAGTTTACCTTTCAAGATATTTACCTCAACTTGATGTTGTTCTTCCTTTTTCAGATACTGCTTCCTTAGGTCTTCTTCAACTTTTCTCCCTTCTTCCACTTGTCGCTTTAGTTTGATCACTTCATGTTCTTGATCTTCAAGATCTTCTTTTAGAGAGAGGATCTTTGATTCAAGTCTCTGAATAGTTGTGCTCTGATCTTTTGCTATATCCTGCAATTTCTCCCTTACCCTGGTTTCTGTCTCCAATTGTTCTTTTAATTTGGCAACTTCTTCAGTTTCTGCATTCTTCTTTTCATGTGCCATGAAACTTTTAATATCTTCGCTATTATTGGATGAAGCATTCTTCTTTTCATGTGCCATGAGACTTCTAATATCTTCACTATCATTGAATGAACTTTTAATATGGGTATAATAGCTTCTACCATCTTCTTCAGATATCTTTCCTTTGTTATGAGGACATCTAGCAGCATAGTGACCAACTCTACCACATAGAAAACATTTGAAAGGTAGCTTACCTTTGAACCGTCCAGTTCCCCGTTCAAGATTCTTGACAAAATTTACCTCATCTTCTTCCTCTGACACTTCGAATGCGGCCTCTGGTGGTACCTCTTGTCGCATTTCAAAAGCAGTTAAGATCCCGTGAAGCTGTGACATGGTAATTTTCTGCACATTCTCCTTTTCTTCTATGGCAGATACTTTAGAATCAAATTTAGTAGACAGAGATCTCAAAACCTTTTCAACTAAGACAACTTCCTCAAATTCTTCACCCAGATCCCTCATACAATTCACAATCTCATCCATACGCAGGAAATAATTAGCTACGCTTTCATTACTTCGCATCTTAAGAGTTTCATACCGGATTCTGAGAGTTTGAAGCTTTGCTCTTTTTACCTGATCATCTCCTTCGTAGCTTGTAACGATTTTGTCCCATATTTCCTTAGCTGATTTGAAATGCATGATCTTCATAAATTCTGATTGAGTCAAAGTACTCAATAGGACAGTAACTGCTTTGGCATTGAGCTCATATTGCTTTTTCTCTGCTGGATCTGTAGGAGTTGCTGATGGGAATTTGTATCCTCCTTCTACGATTCCCCAAACTTCTGCTCTAAGAGACTGTAGATATGCAGTGGTTCTTATCTTCCAGTGAGTAAAATTGTTCCCGTCAAAGACTGGTGGCCTGATGTGTGCCTCTCTTTCTGGATTAGCCATTCTGATGGATCTTTTCCTTCAAGCGATCAAGCTTCCTCTGAAGGACCTGCTCTGATACCAATTGTTGGAAATAATACTAAGAGGGGGGGGGGTGAATCAGTATTATCAGATCAATAAAACTTTTTCAATGCTCAGAAACATACACACTACTTTCGTTAAGTGAACCCGCGTGTACACGCGACTGTATCTAATGCAACAAGTGTATACCCAGAGATCTTATAATTCAGTTAGCTTTAATCTTCTGTAAATGCATCAGAACATTATTAAGTATATTAACAGTAAACAGGTGCAGTATAACAGAACAGAACATTACACAAGAGCCACACACATTAACACCATGATATAAGGTGGAAACCCAATGTGGGTGAAAACCACCTGCTGCAATTCATCTCTTTCTTCTTTAATGAGAAACTTCTTTTACAATGTACTGGTGCAGTCCTTTACCAGTACGCAGGCTACAACCTGCAGAGGGCTACAACCCTCTCTCGTTTTCCAACTACTTTTGGAAGGGAGCTACAACCCCCTCAGCTCTTGTACTAGCTGATCCATTTACTAGTACGTAGGTGCTGACCCTACAACCTTCAGGGACCACGTTTCATCAATTTTCAGACTGGATCCAAGAGTACAAAACAAACATTACTGCAATACAATCATCAACTTATACTTGCATCATAATTCATTAAACAACCCAATACTGAATCACTGAAACCCTGTCATCAAGAACACAGAACCCAAACCAGAGCCCAAAACTCTGCAACAACCACCAGAATCAGCAGCAACCTGAAATATCAAATCTTATTATGCATACGCTACTTCACTGTACCAAAACCGCGTGTATACGCGCTTTCACCAAAGGCAACCTGCGTGCAGATCTAGAAATAGATTCTTATGCCTTCGCTGTCAGATCCGACCCTTGCCAAAACGTCCCAAACAGATAACCAGCAATACCAGATCCTCTCACTGCGTCAGACACACAATACATATCTTTGCCTAATGATCTTCTCCTTATATAGCCTTAGGCCTTGTTCAATACCAAGAGCCAAAACCATAGTAACACAATACGATCAACTTCAAAACTAGGGATCGACACGCCCGTCGAGACACAATGGTCCGAAACCATAGGCACAACTTCCAAGGACTGACCGCCATGGACCAAAGGTACTTTTCCACATACACGCGCTTTTGCTGAAGCCAACCTGCGTGTATGAACTTTCTTGCCATGCTGTACTAAGATCTGTCCTCTGATTAAGTTGCCATTACCTGTAGCAACCTCTGAGCACCTGTACCAACCTCTGAGTGAGTTGCCATCAAGGACAACACTTGAAACATAATGCCAACAAGTAGACCCTGAATCAAATCCTTTTGAGTACATTAATTTCCTGGAGCCACCTGATAGTCATGTCTGATAGATATGGGAATCTGAAAAAGATGTACGAGTGCAATATTTTTCAAATTATTTGATTGAAAGGTTTTGATACCAACACGACACTCATCCCCAAATCCAATATTACATCATGTGATTATGTTGTCTTTCTAATCGATGATAGTATTAGACAAGCTTTAGTGGGTTCGCTTGAATATGAATCTCCACTGCGTAACTTTTAAGTATAATTATTTTGATTTTTTTCTAAGGTCCTTTGGCTTTGGTCCCCATATGCCTTATGGCTTTCTGAAAGGAAAAGGGATGAGATAATATGAGTTGTCCACTCATACCCGAATCAAGTCTGTACATTTTTCTTTTGAGTCATTAGTATTGACAAGAAAGGGATCTTACTCTTCACGAATGTTTGTCCCCCTTTCTTAATATAAAAGGTAAGGCTGATCAGTGAGAGGAGGAGTTTTTTTGGAGAGTTTAGAGAGTTTCTTTAGAGGGTTTGGGTGGTTTCAAATAGATCTCCTGGATTTGTAGATGTAATCCTTTGTGTTATGATGTAATCCTTTATGTTCTGAGTAATAAAAGAAGTTTCCTATTAACGGTCTTGTAAATGGTATCAGAGCCAAGTTTCTGTAAATGGATTATTGCATTATTTTGTTATTTCAAACCTATCTATGCTAAGGTTATTGTTTGAGCGATTCTTGTGAATTTGCTTGACGTCATGAATAGAGTTTGTAGCCTGTGTTGCCATGTTGGCATTGAAGGCATTGAGGACTTTGGACTAGAATTCGCAAAGGAAGAGCCGTAATTACTTCCGGACGATTTTTGGCATTATTGTGCAAAATTGATATTTTCCCTCTTTTAGTTTTGATTGCTATAAATGGATACCCCTTTTGCGTCTACTTCTGGTTCTCTTTCTGAAGTAAAGTTTGGTTCTAAGAATTTTGATGAGTTAGAAACTGAAGAACAATTAAGAACAAGATTAGAACATTTATGCATGCCTGAGGATAGAGACCTTAATTTTAGATGTTTAAATATTGAAGAATCTAATCCCCGCATTGCTTGGAGACTCCCTGAAATCTCCCCATCTAATGTCTATTAAGGAATTTCCTAATTCTAGTTTAAAGCCCTTGAGTAAAATAAAAATCAAAGAAAGATCCATTAGAACTGAATTAAATCTCAATGCTATGATGACAATTCCACTTCTGGAATCCTGACACATCCAGGCTGCCATAAAATCTAGATATCAGTATTCCCATCTTGGGATGGTGAGAGTAGGCCTTAATGCACTCCATATAAAAGGCCAGCCAACATTTGTCTTCTCTGCATTACTTGATAATAGACGGACATCCTTTACACAAGCCTTAATAGGAGGAATCAAGACTAGCTTGTTTGATGGCCTAGTCCAGTATGACGTATACCCAGATTTCTCTGTTGCACTCGATGACCCTCATATTTTGAAGTGTACTTTGGGTGTGAAGACCCAAGGGTATGAAGGGTTTTTGTCCAAAGATTTTTTTTTTATCTATTTTCTATATAACTTGTGTTCATTTCTATAATACAACTATTCCTGATGTTCTGAATTTTCTTGATAAATAATCTGGTACTGTCACTCTCATCTAGTATGATTCTGCTTGTAACCCCATTGCTCCAGTATCTGTTTCTAAAAGGGATCTTTCCCCTCCTGATGAATGGGTAACCAGTTGGAAAAAACCCACCCGTAGACCTATTGTTGTAGCCCAATCTATCATTTCTGAAATAGATGACCATGTTGTTACAAGCTTCCCCAAAGTTCAGCCAGTTCTGCAGCGTGGTGGACCTACTATTACGACTATTCCTACTAGTCATTTAAACCCAGTACAGTCCCCACAACAAATAGTCATTGATCCAGCGATATATGAATCACTATGGAGACATTTTACTCAGCCCACTGCAAACCCAATTTTTTCATCCATCTGTGATCATCCGTACTGCTCAAAAACTTTCTGTCAGTTTTCTGTAGATCCTCCTACTCCTCATGGAGAATCTTTAGATCAGAACTGTAACAATATGATAAGATTCACGCCTTCATTTGAGTCATCCAATCAAAGCTATAAGAAAGTTACTTTCTTTAATGTTCGTGAAGAACTTCTTGTAAGTTTTGTGTCTCCGACTACTTCCTATGGTCTAGGTTTCACAAAGACTCCTATCATTCCCTCTTATAGGAAAAATCTAATTAATAAGATCCCTAAATCAATTGAGATCCCTTCAGATTTAGAAATCAGTGCCTTTCTAAAAATATTCAAAGGAATTGGACCTTATGATCTAGAAGATAGTTCAAAGAAAAATATGTTCAAATGGGACATCTATACTCATGAAAGAGAACACCTATACATGCAAGAGCTACAACTCTTAGAAAAGCAGGACAGAAAAGAATTCAATCAGCAAAATGATGCTGCTTGGAAAACATGGATGCATGCTAAGAATCAATCGATGTCATTCTATGAATGGTATTATCCTTCCATAAACCAAGTGGAAGACTCTCTGATTAAACAATTTAGAAATTAAGTAAAGAAGAAGAAAATTCTAGAATTAGAGAAGTTTATAACAGAAAAGTTAGAGGAAAACCATGTTGTTATTCCTTCTCCTCTAAAAACTCCAGTTTTCCCTCCCAAGATACATGCTATGCTATCTAAACCAAACATTCCAAAATCTTTGGTAGTGGTGAGAATAAAAGGAGAAAAATTGGTCAAAGACATTTGCTTACAATTTAATGTAAATATGATTAGTACCGGCAGTCCTAGTAAGCATAAATGGGAACTCTTAGATGGCTCAGTACTTTAAATAGAAACAGAGTTTCCCCCTTGGAAAAACCTTGTAATTAGGCAACATGATGGGAAAATGTACAAATTGCTTCCTTCCCATCTCGATGATCCTTCTTTGTTTGCCAAGGAATCAATAGCAGCCACCAACTAGACAAATCTAGCATTATCCAGTTTAGAAAAATTTCTGAGAAATTTTTTTACCTCGGTTGATGCTGCATGCTCAGAAATGAAATTAATGTGTGGAAGGGTCTTACAAAAACAATACTACAAAACTATTTGTTTGAATGAAAGCATTAAAACCTTGATGGAAAATTATCAGACTATTGCACAAAGTCTTGATAAGCTTTCTTTGCAAACAGAAAAGAAAATCTAGGAAGCAGGTGTTGCTCAAGGAAAAGAAATTGTTAAGGTTAACATTAGCCTTGACGTCATCAATAAACAAGTTTGGCTTGTTTCTACAAGAGTGGACTCTCTAAAAAAGAAGCCAAGTTCGAAGGCTTATAAATCTTCCACTCTGTTTTCAGATCTAAAGATGCCAATACCATGTTCTATCACATCTTCAGTTGAGAGTCTAATCAAAGAATCTAGTTCAATAAACTTTCCTCCAGCAAGTTCGACTTTTCAATATTCACCTTTTGCAAATCCTAGCTTCTTTGGAAAATCTCATAAAGAAATAGAAGAAACTACTAGAGGAAGTCTTTCAGATTTCCTATATGGAAAAAGTGATGCTGAAACATCAGAAGCACATGATGAGATTGATACTGGCATTCACAAGATTGATTACACTCCTGAGTTAGATGATCTTGAAGCCTGTATAAATAATTTTTCCCCTCAAGATAAAGAATAGTTTGGTATTGTAAATACTGAGGATACTCAGGTAAATACCACTTCCTCAAGATCTAAATGGAAAAGGACTTGGCATCCTACTCCTCACCGCAGAGATCTGATGAAATCAGAATATCACAAGGATTGGTCAGCTAACTCTACATATTCCTGGAACATAGATAACTGTACAGAAGCTGAAGCCATGTCTGTGTTACATTAAATTCTGGTCTGCTATAGGACATATTTAGCTGATAACATAGGTTGTATTAATGCTACTAGGAGAATAATTTGTGGGTTTGAAGGAACCCTTGATGCTTGGCTAAAAGATGAAACTTTTAAGGAACCAAATTTACTTCCATCTTGGGAGTAATCAGTGGTCCAAAATTTAGATGGGAGTACCTATATTGATTCAGTCACTCATCTTCTTGTAAATAATATGATAGGAAGACTTCTTTATGGAATCACAATTAGTTTTATTGGTTTCCCACAAATAACCAATGAAATTACTACTATTACTCTGTTAGCTATGAAATTGCATAACATGCAACATTTTGATGAATATTTCAATGAATTTCTTCATCGAATTCACACTCTGTCTACAGACCTTATTTTGGAACCAAAGTGGAAAGAAATTTTTGTTTCTTCTCTGCCGCATTGGGCTTCTTCAGCGATCGTGAACAAGCTCCCAGGAAAAGTTGGTGATTATAAGTTCAGAGTTATTTGACAAGCTATAAAAGTTGTCATAGTAGAACTATATTCAAAAATGAAAATTGCTCGTGCTGCTACAAATCCCAGAAAGCCACATGGTTATCAACAACTTTATAAAAAATGGCATCTCAATAAGAATGGCAATTATGAAGGGCAAATAACACATGCAAAAAAGTCCAAACATGTGAAGAAGAATTCCTAGTCTTTCCGAAACCCAAGTAAAAGACATTTCAATAGAAAGCCATACAAGCATACTGAAATGTTTTCACAAGACAAAGAAATCATCTACTACATTTGCAATGAGAAAGGAAACACGTCAAACAAATGTCTTAAGAAGAATTCTAAAAAGAAGCTCCCTTATAGAAATAAAAAAGGAAAGGTCAATTTTATTGATTTACCTAGCAGTTGTGATGAATTATTGACCTTTGATTCTCAATCAGAAGATAATTTAAATTTTGTTCATTCTTACTATTCGTCATCTGAAGAAGAAAAATGCATAGATGCACATTGTACAGAATGCAAAGATTGTGAATGCAGTGATCCTGATGTCTGCCAGTGTAATGCCGTTAGAATGATGAAAGACAACTATGAAGAAATAAGCAGGAACTATTTCACGCAAATGATGGTAGCAATAGATCCACAGATCAAAGAAATGTACATGTTGCTATTAATGAATCATTTGAAGCAGTCACATTCATGCTAGACTAAGCCACCAAATACTTAATGTTCTTTAAATTTTCATTCCTCCATTGTTTTCAATTCCCCACTGCAAATCTACCTATTAAATCAAATTTTAGAAATAATAATAATAATAATAATAAATAATAATAATAATAATAATAATAATAATTCAAACCTTTTTACAAACTTGCCAAAAACAAACCCAATACCGATGCAAAAAATAAATAATAAATTTCCCCTTAAGTAGATAATGAACATTTGTTTATTAAAAAAACAAAAATAAAAACACCAATCATGGATTTCCATTTCTACCTTATTAAATTAATATAGTAAATAAAGCTAGCATATATATCTATAACATTTGTAAAACATTTATAAATACTTATACATAAGAGTGAAGGGAGCTCTACATGGATGGTTCATGAGGCACAATACTTGCTAAGGTTTTGCAAATGGGGTAGAAAGCTAAGTGGGCTTGATTGTGGGGAAAACTCCACAGTTAAGCGTGCTTGAGCCAGAGGCGATGGGTGACCTCCTGGGAAGTTTTGTTTACCAGGTGCAAGCCTCAAAAGTGATGATTGATGCTATGTGATTCATCTCACTAGTTTCAATCCCACTTCTTCACCCGTCTGAGCATCACCTAATGCAATGAGTGCTAAGTGGACTATTCAAAAATCATGAGAAATTAGTCAGTTACAACTACCTCTAATGGAAATGGTTATAGATGAATGTCTTTCTTAACACAGTTGAATCCCAAAAAAATGATATCTAATATAATGCACTATGAAAGACCCTCAATACTTATACATAAGAGTGAAGGGACCTCTACTTGGATTGTTCATGAGGCACAATACTTGCTAAGGTTTTAAAAATGGGGTAGCAAGCTAAGTGGGCTTGATTGTGGGGAAAACTCAATAGTTAAGCGCACTTGACCTAGAGGTGACTTGGGATGGGTGACTGCCTAGGAAGTCCTCGTTACTGGGTGCAGGCCTCGAAAGTGATGATTGATGCTTTGTGATTCATTTCACTAGTTTCAATCCCACTTCATCACCCCTATGATCATCGCATGATGTAATGAGTGCTAAGTGGACTATTCAAAAATCACGAGAAATTAGTCAGTTATGACTACCTCGCATGGAAATAGTCATAGACGAATGACTTTCTTAATGTAGTTGAATCCCAAAAAAATGATATCTAATACAATGCACTGTGAAGGATCCTCAATACTTATAAATAGGAGTGAAGGGAGCTTTACTTGGATTGTTCACGAGGCATAATACTTGCTAAGGTTTTTCAAATGGGCTAACAAGATAAATGGGCTTGAGTGTGGGGAAAAATCTACAGTTAAGCACACTTGACCCAGAGGAAAATTGGGATGGGTGACCTCGCGGGAAGTCTTGGTTACCTCCCATGGAAATGGTCATATATGAATGACTTTTTTAATGCAGTTGAATCCCAGAAAAATGATATCTAAAACAAAGATATTTCTTTAAATCCATAATTTTTACTATAAATTAAATTACATAAAACAAAATTAAAACTTTCATAAAAATTAATAAGTTTGCTTGTTTGTTTGTTTTTTTTTTTCCAGGGTGGGAAAATCTATCATAACTCACTTGTCAAACCAACACTAAGGACAACTATTCAAGGAAAACCATGTTATGGAATAACCCAAATGATATCTAAAACAAGGATATTTCTTTAAATCCATAATTTACTATAAATTAAATTATATAAAACAAAATTAAAACTTTCATAAAAATTAATAAGTTTGCTTCTTTGTTTGTTTTTTTTCCAGGGTGGGAAAATCTATCATAACTCACTTGTCAAACCAATAATGAGGACAACTATTCAAGGAAAACCATGTCATGGAATAACCCGTTGGTGGTCCGTAAGGGTGTAGGCTTTCGCTCATGCCAAATACCTCGAATAACCTGCTCTGATCTGTCAGGGTGTAGGTTTTCACTCATGCCAAATACCTGTAGGTCTTGGGCCATTAATATGTTTCCTTATGTTCAAAGAAGACTAGCTGTTAGCCAAGCAAAAACAATTTTAAGGCATACTCAAATATATATATATATTTCATGAAAATATATCATTTATATTTATTTTTTAAATTTCATTACCTTTAAAATAAATATAAAAAAATGATTCTTGAAATTGATATGCAAGATATTTCACAAAAAAATCATGTTTTAAATTAAAAAAATTCAAAACTTAATAATTTATATATAGGATGTTAAATGAAACCTATTAAAAATATATAACTTCCTAATTAAAAAACAAAAAAACATAATGATCTAACCTCTTTGCCCCATATATATATATATATATATATCTAGAATAAAAAGTTATAAAATTTTTCAGTAAAATTAAAAATTTATATTTTTCCAAATACAAAATCATACAGATGGATCTTTCACCAAATCCATTGTTTATGATTTAAATTATTAATCTAAAACAATTGAACCCCACATATAACCTATAACCATTCCATGTATAAGAAAACACACTTATCCTATCCTCAAAAACCATTTTACTTTCTCCTAGAGTGTTTATTTAGTAACTTTAATGACAAACCTTCCCCTTTAATCATGTAATTAAAATCCTTATTCATACCCTCTCCTTTAATCAAGTAATCATATGTGTGGTTGATATCTACAAAATCCTTCTTCACACCCTCTCTTAATCAAGTAATCTGGTTGGTATCTAAAAAAAGAATGTGATGGGTAATAAATGTATCTAGTTCAAGGGTAATAAATTTATCTAGTTCAAGCGTCTCCTAAGAAACAAGGAATGACTAATTAATAACTTAATTACTTCAACTGAGTTTAACCTAACTAGCAATTGCACCAAATGTTGCAAAGGAAACGCCGTAAGGCATAATTTGAAGAAGAATCCTACCATATACAACATCATTGAAAATAAAAATTAGTAAACAAAATGTCATTCAGAACTAGAAGATAAAATCACTTACAGATGATGTTTCAAGTTCCAATAGCAAATATTGATAGATTTTGAAAAAATACAAGTAGTAGATGACATTTGATAAGCTAAATAAAATATCATTAATTCATGAAAAGTATGATAACTAACAATATGATAGCTATCTTTCCAAATGTAATTTTGCATCCATATTCTCCTATATAAATTATGCATACCAATCTTTATTGTCTCAATGATCATATTATATTATATATTTTTTAACATTGATGGAAAAGTAAGATATGGGTTAATGTCTTTTGAGTTACCTAAAAAAAACTAAATGACAAGTTCATCGTAAATATTACATAATATTATAGAGAAAATATAAACTACAATTGAAGAACAAACATGATAAACATGTATATAATCTCAACCTTACCTTACTACTATGTAAATAAGCTAGTACAAAGAGTGTGGATATGACTTAGGTGATGCCCTCAAAAGATCAACAATACTATTGTAGCGAGCCTCCAAAATAATTGATCTGTTGAAGCACCTACGAATTTTTCATGAATTCACCAAGGGGAGAGATGGGTACTCAGCCACTCTCATTAAATCATAGAAGGGTTTTCATCATGGGGCTACTACTGAAGCTAGGAACTCCCAGTTCTCTAATCCTCTCCACAAGAAAGAAAACTGAACTCCAAGATATCCCCAAAAGGTCTCCTCCTCCTCTTTTATATATCTGATGGAGCCCTATAGAAGATTTTATTTTATTATTATTTTAATCACTTAGTACATTTTCCCTCTTTTTATTTTAATTAAAATACCTTTGCAATTAGGGAAAATGATAAATCGGCCGCCTTTCCTCCTCAGTCCACTAAAAGTCACTTCCCATTATCTCATTCTGTAGGTCTTCTTGTTCTAGTTCCAATGAGCTATTGCACTCAGGTGTTCCATCATGTATTCCTCCATGAATGCCACCTTAAGCGTAATTAATTAAGTTAGGCTCATTAATAACCCCATTTTTTGAAAGTTGCTGGAATGCAACAAAACAAAAGGGAAGTTGTGTAGATGATGGAAAGGGCCAAATGAATGCCATCATATCCCATAAAATCTCCTCAAAATACCAAAATCCCTTGGGCCCGCTAATGGAGCAAACCTGTTCCTGTGAGCTAGTTGTCCCTAACCCTGGAAGTCCATCTCGATCACATGATAAGTGAAACCAGAAAGAGGAACATGATAGAATGGAATTGAGTTTCCTTTGCGGAGGTATAGGCATGGAAAACATCTTTATAAGAAAAATACCAGGAGGAGGAAGGCTTCCCCACACCCACTTGTAAACAAAGGGCCATAAAAAAAGTGGCATATTTACTAATATTGTAGATAAGAAGATTGTACAAATCAATCATCTACTTACCTTTGAAAATAAGGTATTGCAAGTCATAAGGAAAGAAGGCATTGCAAGTCATAAGGAATACCCACCTGGATCTTCAAGAAAATCTTGAGGTACCATACCAAATCCGTGGAACTGACCCTAAGGAGCAATGACTACCTAGAGAGAAGCTTCAGATGGATTTGAAAACAAATTTGAGGAATGATGCCAAACCTTTCCATGTTTACAAGTGGTTGCTACAAATCATAAAAAGAAGCAGTGGAGCCCTCCAAGTCTCTTAATTTTTTTTTTTGTATTCCAATCTCTATTTTCTTCTTCATGTTTTCTTTCCCTTTCTATTCAGTAATCAAAAGCTTTTCAAGATATCCTTCTCCCAAGGAAGACACCAAGATTGGTAATAACAAGGGAATTGGATTGTTGTAAGATGACCCCATTGAATCTGGGGACAACCTTTTCAACTGAAACTTGGTTGGCCCCCCTGATTCTGCAATCAGCTAAGCGGTTGCAACTAGGATTAAAAGACCAGTGGTAAATCCTATTCATCATGTTGTTGAGTCAAACAACCTTTCTAAATAATCCAGCTCAAATGGAAACTTATGAGACTTCAACAACATGGTCTGCTTGTTGGAAAAGCAAGTATCCTAATATGTAGAGGTTCCTTTAAAGAAACTTCCCAACATGTTTGAAACCCAAACAAGTAAAAAAATCCAAGCTTGAAAGCTCAGTAGAAACTTTAGCAAATTCTCTAAATTTAATTAAAATATGTAAAAAAAATATTTGTACTTATAAATTTATTTTCCAAAAATGTAAAAACATGAAAATATATTTTAATAACATTTTTTTGAAAGAATTAAAATAAATATTTATTAAAAGTGTAATTGTATAAAATATATTTACAAGTCCTTTGTATGTCATGGCATTGGTACTCAGAATTTAGTGCTCTATTTTGATCTACATGTTGTTATGGTTGTAAACTTGGAAATTGTAATTCCTACTTGTCTGATTTGCGATTCTTTCTATCTAGAGTTTGTTCCTATTCCTTAGGGTTATTATATCTAGATGTTCTTAGATTGGTGTGTGGTTGAGATATTATCTCAACCAAGTGATTATGTGTCCATGATAGTCTACCTATCTTGAGACAACACTAAATGCATTTATATGCAACCTTATTTGATGTGAATATACAATATAGTGTACATGCTCAAATTTTAAGTAGGTATCAGAGCCCATAAGGGCCTAGGCCTTGGCCCCTCATGGGCTGCGGAAATAAGAGAGTATATTTATATTATTTTAACTTTTGTTTGTCCATCAATCAGGGTTGTGAGAGTCGAGGGAGTGTGGTGTTATGTGATAACAAAGTTGTTCCTCGAATGTTAGTCAACTATATCATTAGATATGATATGAGTTTCTCTCTCTCGAACTCGGTGTTGATACTTCCTCTCTGTATGTCATCGACAACCGATACATCATTGTCAAGTTGGTCTTGGTAAATTGCATTGGTGTTTGGTAGATCGTTGAATTATTGATGGACAGCTGCAATGGTGAGTTGGCATATCATTTGGTGGATTGATGTAGGAGCATCCGACACTCTTAATCAAAGAAGGAATCCAAAGCAGAGCAAGGAGGACGATATGGACCATCATATCAAAATAGGGGACAAATTCTGTTAAAACATGGCTAAAATGATGGAAGCAATAAGTCTTTAGAAGACTTAATTAAATGTAATCTGCCATATAGAGAGATTAGTTAAGAGATTTGTGGAAAGGATGTGATCAGATCCTTCATAATGATCTGATCCAATGTTTCCTTATATATATATTCAAATGATGGGGTGAAAAATTGGGGTACACCAATTTCACCTCCAGTTACAATAATTCGATCCTGAGACCTATCGGTTATAAGCCCATTTCATTATCAGAAGTGTTAACTGATGCATTTAACTTAAAAACCTGGGACTTCAACACTATCGTAATGCACTGGAAATACATGGAAAAACCATAGTTTAAAGCATGGCTGACTTAAAAATCTATAAGCCCACATCTATAATTATCATCGAGTCCTTTCATTAAAGCCACTTTCGCTGTGCCCTTCGATATTCGATTGACTCATTTGCTATCAGTGTATCACCCATCGACAATCGGCATTCCCACTATCCATTGCGCTTGCCTCTCTGATTTGCGATCAGTGATTAGATCGCGACCGTCGATCCTAACTCTCGATTTGACGGTTGATGATTAATCGCGAGATCACATTCACACTATTTCAAGGGCTGGTTTCGATAACTCTAGAAGGTTTCTGCCGATGCGATAAAGTGCGATCACTCATTGTGATTGGATCTAGACTGTTGATTTTCTAGATCCATCGGATCTTGTGCATTATCATCTCATCCCTCATAACTTGATCTTGCTCGTCTTCGATTGATGGATTTCTGTGTTTTAACACGGATCTCTGCCATACTCCATTTAACACATGACATAAATCCATAATGGTTAACTTGTTTATCAATGGATTGCCATCGATCCTCGTAGTGATCGATGGTTAATAAAAAATCCGACAATACTGAAACATTAAATTATCTATAAAATACACACAATGTACAAATTCAACAATGAAACACATTTTATTATTATACAAGATATGATTACAAGCTAAGGTGTTTCAGCCTCAGAAATAATCTCTCCTTTCGATTACATTGTCACCACTCCGGGTTACACAAAATCTATTGTCACTCTAGATCTTTCTCTGTCTACGTAGGCTCATATATATATATATAAGAAATATTGGATCGGATCATTGGAAGGATCTGATCAAATCCACTCCTTGATTTCCTCTCACAAATATCTCAACAAGCCATAAATCTCTTTATAGCTCGCTATATGGATACATATGAATACATGGCAAATTACATTAATATTTAATTAAGTCCATCAAATTACTCTATTTTAACAGATTTGTCTGTTGTGTTGCTCCTGTTATCACTCAGGTTATCCCTTTTGACTCCTAAAGGGATACGACCGAGGTAACCACAAACCAACTTTGGGCTGCAAGCCCTAGCCTGCCTGTAGTCAGAGAGGGCTCTCTCTTTATGATTTAGCTTTGTTGAAGGGGGTGATTTTAGGCTAGTTATGATGCACAAGGGTTTTGATTGAGTTTTGGTGGGAAAACTGACACTTTCAGGTAGAGAGGCTGAGTATAGTCTGAATGTTTCAAACCATTGGGCGTGGAGTCGAGGAGGGGGAACTGCTGCTGTCTTTCCTTAATAACAGTGAGGGGAAAATGGAGCAAGATAACTGAAGCAGAAGAAACTTTCGAGTTTCAAGGGATGGCAAGAATGCTAAAGAAAGAGAGGCAGTCAAGAATATCTCCAACAGATTAGCAGAGGAAACAACAAGGCGCTACCTAGGAGCAGTTAAGAATCCCTAGATAATTGGCCAGCACAGGTTAACTGGGGTAAACATGAGCCAGAAGGAATTCAATGTTCATAACCAATTCATTCAGAAGAAAACATCAAGAAACAACAGGAATTGAGCATAGAGAGTATTTAAACTAATTCTAGGCTATTCTTTCTTCCTGCTATTTAGATAATGGCAAACACATAAACAAAGATAAGAGGCACTTATTGCTTCAGGCCGCAGTGCAGGAATTCCATCTTCAACTCTTCAACACATTCATCAACAACAGACAGTTCGCTCTCCAAGCTTTAAGCAATCTTTGATTACAGAAAATTCAGGTATACACAGCGAGTCTCTAGCGAAAATTATCAATTGACCAACCCTTAAAACTATACCGAGGGTGGTATATATAGGGCAAAACTCTCTGCAGAGTTCCTTTATTACATCTTGACCTAATTAGGTCATAAAAATGACTACTTGACCTAATCCTATCTAGAAATAAATGCAAAGAATGTCTCGGGCCGTGCTCAGGGCCGATGTGTCAAAACTGAATGAATGATGCTGTCCTCGGTGGCTTGCTGCAGTGCTTTCTGCAATAAATGGGTATGGGTTTATGCTTTCTTGCTGTCCTGGTGCCTTAAATGTCTTGACGGTGATTTGAAAGCAAGGATGGGCTGATGCTTATCGATTTGATTTTCTGGGGGCTTCATCAATGTTTAGGTGCGTCGAGCCCCTAAAAAATCATGATTGATTCTTTCTGGCGTCCTTTCTTCCACTGATACTCTCTGACAAAATCTGGGCTGCTGATCTGCTGTGCTGCATGTCTAATCACTAGTAAATGGCCGCTGTTCGGCCTTTGTATCATCTGGAATTGTCTTCTGATCATTTTGGTATACTTTGTGAAGAAAATTGATCATTTCTGCGCCTTTTCGGGCTTCCTGGGGCTGCATGGAGCGAAGATTCCTTAAAGATTCCTTGAAGATTCTCCATTTTGGCCCAAAAAATCCTGTGATGAGCGATTTGCGCAAATCGCTCATCAAAAACTGCCTCAGAATTCGATTCCGAGGCTCCGAAGTGCGACTTTCGCGCCTCTGCGTCCAAAAAGGGCTGATGACATCAGCATGACGTCAGCATTGTACGGCGAGTGACGTCAGAATGGCGACGTGGCGGGATGACGTCAGCATGACGTTATCATGTACGGTCGATGACGTGGCAGGTACGGTGGCGGGATACGTGGCAGTGACGTGGCAGGAGGCCACGCAGGCAGGTGACTCATCGGGTGACTGTACAAGGGGGTGACGTGGGTTGTTGACTGTGCAGGGGTGACGTGGGTTAGTGACGTCACCGGGTGGTAAGTGGTATGTGGCGCACCACTTATGGGGGATGGCGGTTTCGGAGGGAGGGGCTCCGCCACAGCCCGGCGCTTGACGCGTGGCGGGAGTACGGCGGCAAAACCGCCGAACTCCCGGACATTAAAGGCCGGGCGCGTCGAGGATAAGGATGCCCGCCAGCCGTAGATCTACGGGGCTGTGGATCGGACGGCTGGCGGCGGACGCGACAGGATATGGGGTTAACGGGCGGGAATATTCACATGAATATTCTGAATTTAATATGCGCGGTGGGTTATAGACTTAGGAAAACGGGTTTGCGGGGTTAAATAAAGGCGCGGGTTAATGTTTATGCACAGGAACTTTGGGTTAGGGGCAGAATGTGGGTTTTTTGGGGGTTTTTAGGGTCAAGGGAGATGTTGCTAGCTGACCAGATGTCAAACTAGTTCCTCAATGACTCGGATGGGCTAAAAACAGTCCCAGATGGACTGAGATTTCCCGGAATTAGTAGAAAGTATGGTTATAATGCCAGGGAGGGGTATTTACATAGGGGGAATTATATACATGATTTTAATAGGGGGAGGGAAAAACTAATAGGGAGTTACATAATAAGGGTGATGAGAAAAAAAGATGTTAGTGAACTCCAGCCTGAGTACCTCCAACTAAAAAAACTTCCTCAACCCAAAAATGGATTGCTTTATCAAAATTGGAACACAGCAATGGCCCTTAGACTAGCCTACTCTTGTGGGTACTTTTTGGCCATCTGTAGCAAATATGGAGCATTGCAGCATGCATAGCACGACATATTTGGCATGTAAAACTGTCGATCATGAAAGATGATTAACCTGCTGCAGCAGGAGGCTAACAGTGGCTCCACTTGGGGATGGCTTTTCCTTGTGAAAAGTCAAGAACAGCAAGTCAGACTGCCTTGTATTTAACTATTACTGTGTTCTGCAAACTTCTCTTGGCTGGCTGCCTTATTGATCCTACCTACCTACCTACCCTAACCAGCAATTACTTTGCTGTTAGGTGAAGTGAAATAACCAATGCAGCCACTTAAGTAATAATAACATGAGTGGGTTTTGCTGCTTATGCTTGCTAGTGACATCAACTGAGATTTTGCAATTTGTTATGGCTTTGTCAATCTTTGAGAAGATCAGGAAGCTACTGACCTCCTTTGCGGTGTTTAAATACTGTACAAAACTGTCCTGCAACATATATATACAATTTTTTGGCTGAATTAAAGAACTATACAAAGGTTCAGGATCACTACCATGCCTTGGAGTCGGGAGATCATTGACACCTCGATACTGAGCCTTGCAGCCTGTTGATGGCGACGTGCACTGATTTCTTTCATCATTCTGCCTGCCAGCGGGTAGGTCATTCGGTACTTGCAGGGGTGCTTGTAATTTATTACAATCTGGCACGAATAGGGCCAGACTGATCTGTGCGGGCTGCTCGTTTTCTTCTTCTTTGAATAATTCAGATGGCTGAAAACAAAGAGGCAAGGGATCCATTTGGATCATTTGGTCATATGCTTCTGCTTCTGGGTCCTCCTCAATCTGATATTCAATGGCTCTTTGGGGCTGCAAAACTAAAGGCGATACCTTTGGAACAATATCTTGATTAACCTCCAGATGGTCAATAGCAATAGGTGGTGACACTTGATCATATATGGCATGATAGTTATATTTGATAAATTGGAAAGATTCAAAACAAAAGGGTAAAGTTCCTTCACTGAAATCGGCACACTCTGCGTTTTCCTCCTTTTCTTCATAGCTGAGATGGGCACGCTGATCATTGGGTTCAGGTTGTTGAAACTGAACACTACTTCCTGCCAAAATAGGATCTGATTCCTCTGCAAGGCTGATTTGGTCGTTAGGCTCATGATCCTCATCATACAGATCATCCTTGGGGAGACAGTTGAAAGAAGAGGAGCTATTATATTCACACAGTATATCAGGAGACTACTCCATCATGTATGGCTGGATGAATATGTCATCTGTTTTGTGGCAGGTTTGTTTGTGAATGTCACTACTTTCCTGTTGTGAAACATATATGTTCTGGTGCTATGAACTTTCTACTTTCATTGTGATCAGCTGCATCATTTCCTCTGTCTTTTGTAGCACACTATGAAATCTTTCTTCTTGCTCTGCTTTGCGTTGTTCCTCCCTTCTTCTTAGATTTTCTTCCACGTCCACAGCTATGTCCTGCATCTGTTTCAAGGTGGACGGGCATCTTTCTCTCAGACATAATTCCATTTCTGAGTCAAATGCTCTAGGATATTGCAATAGAGCTAGATCAAGGGGAGGTCTTATATTTAGAGTCATGGCTTGATAAACTTGATTGAATCTGTCTGAAAACTGCTGAACAAATTCATCCGGATGCCTTTCTAAATTATTATGTTCTTCGATCAGCAAGAAGAGATTACCTCTGATCATCCATCTATCAAGGAAAAGCTTAGCACACTGCTGAAACTTAGAGATGCTCACCTCAGGCAATGCTTTAAACCAAGTCCTAGCTTCGCTTTGCAAAGAAAGGGCAAATAGTCTAAGACTGACATCTTCATCTTCCACTTCAAATGTATTAAGATAATCTTCAAAAGCCTGGATATGTTTCTGGGAAGTAGTGCCATTCTCTCCATCAAATCTAGGGAGATATTCAGGATGATTTGACAGCAGGGGACCAAGCACAGGAGGCAAAATGAGTGGCTTATATCTTTCAGGAACTTTACGAGGCACGGGAGTATGTACAGGAACTAGAAGACTGGACTCTATTTTTGGTTCCTCCTTGACTGTATGATGATCTTCAACAACATTTGAAAGCTGCTGCTCTGATGTGCAAGGAGGCTTTTCAACAATCTTTTCCAAAGGAAAAACACAAAAATTTGACATAAAATCGCTTTTAAAGTACAATATGCACAACAAAATTTGGTGCAAGAGAAAGAACATGGTCTCTTGGATGATCATCCAAATCAAGAACCTGATCTGCTTATATAATTCCTTCGGGTTCATTTCTCCAGCGGAGTCTTTATTATGAGGATGGTGTGGAGTCGCCAGGTGGATGATGTAACCTTGAAGTGCCTGATTTGTGTCCACCATCACAGATCAGAGCTGAACATGAAAAACCCTGAAGAAAAGGGAACACTTTCTCCAGAAAACGAGGCGAACTGGTCAAAATTGAGGATTTACACTAATAGACACATGATTCATTTCCCCAGTGGAGTCACCATTATGTTATCAGTCAGGTTGTCCCTTTTGACTCCTAAAGGGATACGGCCGAGGTAACCACAAACCAACTTTGGGCTGCAAGCCCTAGCCTGCCTACAGTCAGAGAGGGCTCTCTCTTTATGATTTAGCTTTGTTGAAGGGGGTGATTTTAGGCTAGTTATGATGCACAAGGGTTTTGATTGAGTTTTGGTGGGAAAAATGACACTTTCAGGTAGAGAGGCTGAGTATAGTCTGAATGTTTCAAACCATTGGGCGTGGAGTCGAGGAGGGGGAACTATTGCTGTCTTTCCTTAATAACAGTGAGGGGAAAATGGAGCAAGATAACTGAAGCAGAAGCAAATTTCGAGTTTCAAGGGATGGCAAGAATGCTAAAAAAGAGAGGCAGTTAAGAATCTCTCCAACAGATTAGCAGAGGAAACAACAAGGTGCTACCTAGGAGCAGTTAAGAATCCCTAGATAATTGGCCAGAAGGAATTCAATGTTCATAACCAATTCATTCAGAAGAAAACATCAAGAAACAACAAGAATTGAGCATAGAGAGTATTTAAACTAATTCTAGGCTATTCTTTCTTCCTGCTATTTAGATAATGGCAAACATATAAAAAAAGATAAGAGGCACTTATTGCTTCAGGCCGCAGCGTAGGAATTCCATCTTCAACTCTTCAACACATTCATCAACAACAGACAGTTGGCTCTCCAAGCTTTACTCAATCTTTGATTACAGAAAATTCAGGTATACACAGCGAGTCTCTAGCGAAAATGATCAATTGACCAACCCTTAAAACTATACAAAGGGTGGTATATATAGGGCAAAACTCTCTGCAGAGTTCCTTTATTACATCTTGACCTAATTAGGTCATAAAAATGACTACTTGACCTAATCCTATCTAGAAATAAATGCAAAGAATGTCTCGGGCCGTGCTCAGGGCCAATGTGTCAAAGCTGAATGAATGATGTTGTCCTTGGTGGCTTGCTGCAGTGCTTTCTGCAATAAATGGGTATGGGTTTATGCTTTCTTGCTGTCCTGGTGCCTTAAATGTCTTGATGGTGATTTGAAAGCAAGGATGGGCTGATGCTTATCGATTTGATTTTCTGGGGGCTTCATCAATGTTCAGGTGCCTCGAGCCCCTAAAAAATCATGATTGATTCTTTCTGGCATCCTTTCTTCCACTGATACTCTCTGACAAAATCTGGGCTGCTGATCTGCTGTGTTGCGTGTCTAATGACCAGTAAATGGCTGCTGTTCGGCCTCTGTATCATTTGGAATTGTCTTCTGATCATTTTGGTATACTATGTGAAGAAAATTGATCATTTCTGCGCCTTTTCGGGCTTCCTGGGGCTGCATGGAGCGAAGATTCCTTAAAGATTCCCTGAAGATTCTCCATTTTGGCCCAAAAAATCCTGCGATGAGCGATTTGCGCAAATCGCTCATCAAAAACTGCCTCAGAATTCGATTCCGGGGCTCCGAAGTGCGACTTTCGCGCCTCTGCGTCCAAAAAGGGCTGATGACGTCAGCATGATGTCAGCATTGTATGGCGGGTGACGTCAGCATGGCGATGTGGCGGGATGATGTCAGCATGACGTCATCACGTACGGTCTATGACGTGGCAGGTACGGTGGCGGGACACGTGGCAGTGACGTGGCAGGAGGCCACGCAGGCAGGTGACTCATCGGGTGACTGTACAAGGGGGGTGACGTGGGCTGTTGACTATGCAGGGGTGACATGGGCTAGTGACGTCACCGGGCGGTAAGCGGTATGTGGCACACCGCTTATGGGGGATGGCGGTTTCGGAGGGAGGGGCTCCACCACAGCCCGGTGCCTGACGCGTGGTGGGAGTACGACGACAAAACCGCCGAACTCCCGGACTTTAAAGGCCGGGCGCGTCGGGGATAAGGATGCCCGCCAGCCGTAGATCTGCGGGGCTGTGGATCGGACGGCTAGCGGCGGACGCGACAGGATATGGGGTTAATGGGCGGGAATATTCACAGGAATATTCTGAATTTAATATGCGCGACGGGTTATAGACTTAGGAAAACGGGTTTGCGGGGTTAAATAAAGGCGCAGGTTAATGTTTATGCGCAAGAACTTTGGGTTAGGAGCGGAATGTGGGTTTTTTGGGGGTTTTGAGGGTTAAGGGAGAGGTTTCTAGCTGACCAGATGTTAAACTAGTTCCTCAATGACTCGGATGGGCTAAAAACAGTCCCAGATGGACTGAGATTTCCCGGACTTAGTAGAAAGTATGGCTATAATGCCAGGGAGGGGTATTTACATAGGGGGAATTATATACATGATTTAATAGGGGGAGGGAAAAACTAATAGGGAGTTACATAATAAGGGTGATGAGAAAAAAAGATGTTAGTGAACTCCAGCCTGAGTACCTCCAACTGAAAAAACTGCCTCAACCCAAAAATGGATTGCTTTATCAAAATTGGAACACAGCAGTGGCCCTTAGACCAGCCTACTCTTGTGGATACTTTTTGGCCATCTGTAGCAAATATGGAGCATTGCAGCATGCATAGCACGACATATTTGGCATGTAAAACTGTCGATCATGAAAGATGATTAACCTGCTGTAGCAGGAGGCTAACAGCTCCAATGGTCCACGTCGCCTCCTTGCTCCGCTTTGGATTCCTTCTTTAATGAAGAGTGTCAGATGCTCCTGCATCATGGATCGATCATGGTTTGGAAAAATGACGTGGTAGCTGGTATCAAAGCTCGTAAGGGCCTATGCCCTTTCCCTTCTAGACCAAGGGAGATAAAGAGTTCGATGAATATTTTTTTTGTTTTCCATCCTTTGTTGATGTTTCATGACTGTAGATCAGAGCATGATTGTTGAAGCTCATTGATGTGACCTCATGTGGGTTCGTTGATCTGCATGGGAATTTGACCTGAGAAAAATAATTTATGGCTTTGAAGAGGCATGAAGCATGTAATTGTTGCCATATCTAATCCAGTGTGTTGTGCCTCTGTTAGCGTTGGTGTTGATTCTTGCATCAGGAATTTGGAAGGTAGTGTGAGTGAGGGAGAGTTCATGCATCAGTGTTTCTTTGTGCAGTGGTGCCTAGTTGGGGCTAGTGCAGATTGGAAAGCTTGGAACATGCTGGCCACTATGACATTATTAAATTTCCAACTGATTGTGATGGGCGGATGGAATCTGTTTGACCTCCACCTAGTAGAGGCACTCAAGTGGAGATGTGGTGCAGACATGTCGGAGATTCGAATCTCAAGTGTCAGAAGGCGATCCCAACAACCTTCAATAATTTCGATAAGAACATGAAAATATATATGCCCAACTATGTAAAATGGTTCCAGATTTGAGTGTTCCTGGAGATAGTATTCGGCGAATGTAAAGAGCCAGCTAGGTTGGAGTCGTAAGTGTTGTCACTATGTGTGGAGCATATTGAAGACCCAGACTAGATTCGTAGCTTCATGGGGGCGTTGACACTATTTATTGTGTTGTGATCTATGAAATTTTTTCAGTGTTCAAAGAAAAAAGATTGCAAGCTAAGCGACTAGAGTGGGCTTACGATTGGCCCTATTCATATTGACTTGTGTCTTACCACTGTATGTTGGCTAGCATCTCTACCGGAAGCTCTCTGCCACGTTGTATGATTTCTAGGAGAAGAATTACAACCTGAGGCCATGAAGGAAGGCTTGTCGCAACTCATGTATTCGGCCCATAGAAGAAGTGGATTGGTGCAATGAGCGACTGGTGTGGAAGGTAGGTTGTGGGATTATGGTTCATGAGGGTGGTTGGCAGTGATGCCATGGGGTCTATGTGGGACTGTGTGGCACATCCATTATTACAACCTTGTAAAGAAAATGCCTCATTATTGAAAATGTCGGAAAAATGTGATAAGTCTGATGGAATGGCTAAAATTAATTTATTCGTGTTTCATGTGTGGATGATGAGAGGCTTGAATTCCATGATGGGGATTTAGGTTCTTTTATTTCCTTTTTTCTTCTGAAGTACATGGTATGACTCAATTGGATTCATGTGGGTTTGCGCATAAGTGGTGCAACGCAGTAATTATGGCCATCCTTGGGCCTCTTAGAGAAGAATTAACCATGAGAGGTGCATTAAAACAAAAGGGGGTTGTTGGTTGTTGTTGGCTAGTTGAATTGTTTATTAATTAAACAGTCAAGTACCACATTAATTTGTCAACCTGGGAAAGTATTTTATTTCAAAGGCTACCGCGTACTGTATGTACTTAATTTTTAAAAGCATTAAAGAGCTGTAGTATACATGATTCTGTTTCTCACTCTATGTTATAACAGTGTATTGCAAAGATAAAATGAAAGCAGTTAACTAAGAACACAAATCTAAAAAAGAGAAGTGATGGATGCTCTGTTAGCAGAGGATCAGGACCCTATCCTCTAGGTAAGGACGTTCAGCACCTGCCCCTGTAACCAGATTTCTAATACACACTGCAACTCTAATTCACCGGTGAAATATCCTTTTACAGCTTCAAGCAATTAACAAAACAGAGTACCAGCAAAAAGGAAATCATCAGAGGTAATGCTACAGAATCCAAAACAGAGTACCAGCAAAAAGAAATTACAAAACATGCTTACACACTTGACAGAAAAGTAAATGGGTGAATCTTGTGAGGAAGGTGGGCCCTGTCCCTCTCACAAGATTCCCCAGAACACAAATGTTAGATTAGGTGCTCAGAACAATATTCTATTCATCTGCCAAAAGATCTAGTTACAATAAAAGTTCAGACTTTGCTGTTGTCCTTCAAAATTTCCCTTACAAACTATTTTTCTCCCCCCCCCTTCTCTAATCTAGATGTCTCCTCTTTATAGAGGAGACATCTATTACAATAGACTGTCATAGTTCATTCAGTTAAACCTTTCTGTCAAAAATAAGAAATCCATCCTTGTTACAGGATGCTATTACAACAGTGTGACAATGTATTCTTTCTTGGGTCTCTTACTGTTACACAGCTGGTAACTGAACTTCGACCATCTTCTTGGAATCCTCATACTATCCTTGGCCACTTCCCCATGGTTGCTGATTTAGTAAACCCATGTTGTTCCTGATATTTTAGCAACTGTAACTGTGTTTTACCCTTTTTTGGACAGTTGCTAATCATGCTGCGTCAGCGTGGAATTCTGGCGATCTTCTGATAATTGCCGTTTGTTATTTCCGGTATTCCAGTTGTTGCAAAATAACATTTCCCTGCTTTAGATAGTTGTTGTTGCTGGCTGTAGCAACTGCGTAGTTGCTGCTTCTGGTGTTGCAGCAACTGCGTAGTTGCTGTTTCTAGTGTTACAGCAACTATGAATTATAATTCCTGCAGACTTTAGACAGTTCAACGGTTACTTAGCAACTTAGTTAGCTTTTCCAAAGATAAATATAAAGATAACATGAATATGTAATGAATAATTAAACACATAGTCATGCGGAGAGTTACTTCATACCTTGGGGTAATTAGGTCATTATGTAATCAAAGCTTTCAACTTATGAACTGAAAAAGGGTAATATTATAGCAAAAATATAAGGTCAAAAATGGTCAATTCTGAGTTCTAACATCCCCCCCAACTGAAGAGATTGCATGTCCTCATGCAACGCTTACTCTGAGTCTGAGTCGAAGTACTGGGATGAACAGTGTAAATTACTGAGACACTAGTTATAGAAAGTGGTATCAAACTTGTCTCTGAACCCACAAACAGTCTGTATTTGCCTCCATGCTACCGCTTCTTCCTTTTTGGATAATCCAAACTGGCCCTTGTATTGTTGACCAGATAACCATAGAAGTGAAAATTTAAATCTGTAGCCAATCCAATTTTCAGCACATTGTTGCATGCATCTAACATAGTAAGGTACCCTTGAGATTGCTGCCTGTAAATTGGGTGGATTATAAGGATGATACTCTTGCCTTTCCTTGGGACAGTTTTCCCAAAATAGGTTGTTTGCCTTGACAGCCAAGGGTGCCTTGGTTCTCACATAGTGTTGGCAGTCTCTCAGGACCACTGCTTGTAGTTGCCTCACGTGATCCTTCATTTCAGGGTCACTTAACATTCTTTGGTGTTGTGCAATAAAAGTGGCTACATTTTGAGGTTCAACCCTGATCCACAGAAGGCAGTTCTGTTCATTATGTTGTGCTGAGATAAAGGCGTTTTGCCATGTGAGTTGGTTGGCTAAAAAGGAAATGAAAGCTCTGAGCTGTATGTCGCCAACAACAGGTAGTATATTCATGTTTCTCTCTTCGGACATGGCTTCATTGTGGAGATAAAGCTCGCACAACAAATTCTGATCATTTTTGGGTGCCTCTGCAAAGGTTTGCATAAATTGCTCTGATGTAACCACCTGATGAGGTCTACCTTCTCTAACTGCCTTTATTTGTAAGAATGTCAGTCGTTCTCTCAAAAATGTTGCATAATTGAAAGAGGGTTTCCTTGTGGCAAGTATTCTTTGGAATAACTCAAACATCTGGGACAATCTGGCTTTTAGTTCCTTAATTTCTTTGTACTGAGCTCTAGACTTCTCAAGTGCTTCCCAGTTCTTATATGCATAATTGAACCAGATCCCCTTTTGCTGTTGGAATGCTTTGCCTTGTGACATCTCATATTCTCTCCACCATTTTCCTTTTAATTCTTGAAAACTATCGGTTTCTATGCATGCATCACTAACAGAGGGAGGTTCTGTTTGTGTAAAGGCATCAACAAGGATAATCTGCTCTGTGATAATTGGAGCAGGTCGGGATGATCCGATGTCTTCCTTTACATTTCCAGCTACTGTTTCTTCTTCTTGTTCTATATTCTGTACTGATTCCTGTGTAAGTGCTTCTTCTTCTCGTTCCATGGCAATTTGAGTAGGCCTGGGTGAGTCTATGCCTTTTTCCTCATTTCCTCCTATTTCCTGTGTAACTGCTTTCTCCTCTTGTTCCATAGCAATTTGGGTAGGCCGGGGTGAGTCTATGTTTTCTTCATTTCCTCCTGTAACTATTTCTTCTTCTCGTTCCATGGCAATTTGAGTAGGCCTGGGTGAGTCTATGCCTTTTTCTTCATTTCCTAATTCTTGTGTAACTGCTTCCTCCTCTTGTTCCATAGCAATTTGGGTAGGCCGGGGTGAGTCTATGTTTTCTTCTTCATTCCTTGCTGATTGTTGTATTACAGCAAATCCTTCCAGTTCTTTCTCCACACTTTTTAAAGATCCTGCTGGTTCTTGTGTTACAGCAGGTTGTTCTGTTTTCACCTGTATAATTTTTGGAGAACTTGCTGGTTCTTGTGTTTCAGCAAGTTCTTCTGTTTGCTCCTACAACTTTTCTGGAGAGCCTACTGGTTCTTGTGTGTCAGCAGGTTCTTCTGTCTGCTCCTGCACCTTTTGTGGAGAGCCTACTGGTTCTTGTGGGACAACAGGTTCTTTTGTTTCAACCACAACAGCAGGGACTTCAGTCATTGGTTCTGCCACTACTTTGTATTCTGCTTGAGTATATATCTCGCCACAATTGGCACACATATATTCATTCTCCTTACTTTTCTCTGCTGCAGATGCTACTCGTGCTAAAATGTGCAGGCTAAATTCATTTTGATAGGCTTCCTTGATCCTTATTATTTCCTCCTGGTAATCCTAGATTTGGGACTTCAGAAATTCAATTTCTTCCTACAGGGCAGATATGGTAGGCTGAGCTTGTGGAGCTGTAGATTCCAGTGGGGGCAGAGGTTGTGTTTCGTCATTTTGATCACTTATATCCCCAACAGGTGGTTCTTGTGTGTCACCTGGGTTAGTGGCTGTTTCTTGTGTTGTAGCCACTTGGCCAATATTACCTTGGGTGTCGGCAGCCGGTTCTTGTGTGACAACTGCCTTAAAAGATGATGCCGCGACATTGTGAACACTCTGCATCTCAGCTTCCGAGGGTGAGGGGCAGGAGTTTTCAGGGCTAGTGGGAATGCGGGTTTTTAACATGATGGGTGGTGAGCTGGGGAGGGTGTGGCTAGGAGATTCAGCTATTACAGATGACCGAGTCCTTTGCTTGGGTAGAGAAGCTAGGAATTCATATATTTTTCTTTTCAGGCTGGCTTTCTTTAAGATAAGGGCAGTGGCGCAAATAACAGCTGCTTTAGCCGAAGCCCTAGTTCTTCTTCTTTTTGGTGGGGTTCCCTTTTTCTGCTGCATTTTTCGTTTGAGGAGAGTAATAGAGATGTTATCATCAGAGTCATCGGTAGAAATACCAAGTATGGGAATGGATGGGTTGGTTCTATTGGGGGATGGGATTGTTTCTATGGATATTTCTACTGCCGATTGTACATTTTCAGCAACTTGTGGGGGTGTTTGCTAGAGGACTTCTTTGGGAATTTGTTCTGGAATGTCGTATGCTTGCTGAGGGATTTCTTCAGGTATTTTCTCAGGAATGTCCTCTGTTTGCTGAGGAATTTCTACATCTTGCTGAGGTATGTCTTCAGCTTGGTGAAGAATTTCCTCTTCTTGATGAAGAATTTCCTGTTCTGGCTGGGGGATTTCTACCTCTTGATGGGGATTAATGGGGGGTGGAGAGTTATTTAAGGCGAGGCCCCTATTTATCAACAATTGAGCTAGACGGTGGTGTTTCAAGGAAAGAAGCAGACGCTTTGCGTTGACAGTGTAACGTGACATATTTTTAAGACATCCCAATAAATAATATGACATATTTATCAACTGACCATTCCTCAAATGATTCAACAAGACGAAATCGTGCTAGTAAATTACCTGGTACCGGCCTTCGCACGTCAGGTATTGCTTCACAAATTCAACAACTTTCGGCCACGGTTGAGGCAATGACTGAAGTGCTACGCCCCTGCCCTTGGGTTCCACCTGCTCGCCCGTTGAAGAAAATCCTGCTGCGCATTAAGGATCAAGTTCTTCCTACTGAACCACCGTATGCCATTAGCTGGTAGCCCGGTAACTTGGGCTATGAATTCCTCCGTGACTGGGATTTGAACTCCCTGAACGACAGAAAATCCCTCTGTTAAATTGCATGCAAACTCGAGGACTTGCTGCGTGTCGAAGTCTGGAAGTCTCCTAAAATAATCTAGCCATCCCGCTTGCATAAAGATTGATAAACCTTGGGATAGAGCTCAAGAAGTGCTGCTGTGCCAGGTTCATATGTGATGAGATTTCCTCCCATAGCTGCTGTTTCAGTGAAATTCTCAGTTCAAAGCCGAGCTTTCGAGTTCAGTTCAGAGTAAACGTTGCAAATGGTAACATGCCGTGATGAGGTGACTTTTACATATTACCGGGAGAGTTAAAAGCGGCGGCAGTTGGCGTAGTATGCAATTATGAGAGCGCTTTGGTAATCCCCCCCTATGCGTAAGTGATATGATTGGAAGTACAATTATTCGGTAGTCCTATCATCATCTCCGCATTAACTATTATTTAATGTCCATACATAATCATGCGTACCTTTATGTTTTACCTTTTTGGTTGCTGCGTCGAAAAGTCTTGTCTTATCTTTTGCTAGATCATAATGATTACAGCGGGTCTAAGAGCATGAGAATACCGACGATTTTTAATAATAATGATGGGAAGTGATAGTGGAGTATTGTAATCATCACACGAAATGGTTTATTTTATAAAAAATTCGTTTCTTGGGGGCTGAAGTGGAGAGACTGGTACTTTTATAAATGAGAAAATTGCTGAAAAAGGTATTACGGGATCGGGAAGTGGTGTTGCAGCAACGGGGTTGGTGTTGCAGCCACTAGAAGTGATGTTACATCAACGGGAAAAGATGTTGTAGTAACGGGAAAAGGTGTTGCAGCAACAGGAATTGGTGTTGCAGCAACAGGAATTGGTGTTGCAGCAACGGGAAATGGTGTTGCAGCAACAGGAATTGGTGTTGCAGCAACGGGAAATGGTGTTGCAGCAACAGGAATTGGTGTTGCAGCAACAGGAATTGGTGTTGCAGCAACGGGAAATGGTGTTGCAGCAACAGGGCTTCCAAGTCCGCAAAGTGATTCCTTTGAAGCTTTTGTTCTCAGCTATTTTCCACAGCTCAAATCTGCAAAATACTGAAATGTAATATGGCAACCCTTGGCAGGGATTATTAGTTAAAGAAAAGAATATCTAATCTAAAAAAAATGCATAAATAAACAGAAATTTAAGTGCTTTGAGGGACAGCAAGTTCCCCTGGAAAAGAATATTGTTTAATTGCCATGCAAGTGGCTTTAAAATCTTCTTTAGAAACAGGCCGCTGATATAAACGGAGTCGATAGCCATTCACTAGTAGTGGTGTTCTGCTTCCATCAATTGTTAAAAGTCTAACTGTCCCATTTGGAAAAACAACATCCACTTCATAAGGCCCTAACCACCTTGTTCTTAACTTACCTTGGAAATTCTCGAAACGGGAATCATAAAGTAGAGCCCAGTTACCTTTCTGGAACTGCTTTTGCTTGATGGTTCTGTCATGCCACCTGCTTCTTTGTTGCTGTATCATGGTTGTTTGATGGATGACATCCAGTCTTTTCTCATCCAATTCTTGAAGTTGTTGCAACGTGGCTGTCTGTGCATCAGTCAAATCAAGGTTAACAGCTAAAGCAGTTCTTAAAGTTTTGATCTCAAACTCTACAGGGAAGATAGCATTTTTTCCAAAAACTAATTCATAAGGTGAAAAGCCCGTAGTATTCCTCCAAGTAGTTCTATAGGCCCATAATGCCTCGGGCAACCTTTGAAACCAGTCCCTTCTATTCTCCTTTATTGTTTTTGTTAGGATGGCTTCTATGACTTTATTGGTGCTTTCTACCTGCCCATTTGCTTGGGGGTGATAAGGCGTAGTCATTTTGTGCTTAATATGATATTTCTGAAGCGTATTTTTGAAGCTATGAGAGTTGAAAGGAGGTCCTCCATCCATGACTAATTCTCTGGGCAATCCAAATCTAACAAAGATTTCTTCAAATAAAAATGTTAGTACTACTTCTTCATTAGCTTTAAGGAGTGCCTTAGCCTCTACCCATTTGGTCATATAATCTGTGCATACTAATATGTACACTCTTTGATTGGATGGAGGATTAATGGGACCTATAAAATCTAATGCCCATTTCTCAAAAGGTTCAAGAATTACCTGGGGATTGAGTGGCATTTCATCCCTGTGATTAGGCTGGCCCATTCTTTGACAGCTATCACAAGCCTTCACATATTTTCTGGCATCTTTGAAGAGTGATGGCCAATAATAACCCATTTTGAGTACCTTGTGTGCTGTTCTTTTATCTGCAAAATGTCCTCCACAAGGGCCATCGTGACAAGCTTTTAGTACATCATAAATTTCGTCTTCACCAATGCACCTCCGGATTTCCTGATCGATCCCTGTATGGAAAAGACACCTGCTTATCCAGCTGTACCTAGCACTTTGCTGGATGATCTTTCTTCTTTCCCTGTGTGATAGGTGTGATGGTAATTTTCCTGCAACTAGATAATTGGCAATGTCTGCATACCAAGGTGAGTGAGCAGATACTGCAAATAAATACTCATCAGGAAAAGAATCATCTACTGGAGCATTTTCATCAGTTTTTAATCGAGAAAGGAAATCAGCAACTACATTTTCTTTTCCTGGCCTATCTACAATTGTGATGTCAAATTCTTGTAGTAATAATAACCATCTGGTGACTCGGGCATTTGTAACTGATTTATTCATTAAATACTTAATGGCCGAGTGATCAGTATGCACAAAAGTAGTGTAGCCAGTAATATAATGTCGAAATTTATTGATAGCATAAATAACTGCTAGGAATTCCTTCTCAGTGACTGTGTAATTCAGTTCAGCTGGTGTCATATTCTTACTGATAAAATAAATGGCATAGGGAAGACTATTTTCTTCCTGACCCAAGACAGCTCCAATTGCAGTGTCTGAGGCATCAGAGGATATATGAAAGGGTAGTGCCCAATCAGGTCCTCTCAAAATGGGAGCTGCAGACAACTGATGTTTAAGTTCATTAAATGCTTTTTCACAATCATCAGTCCACTTAAATTCAGCATTTTTCGTTAATAACACAAATAGAGGAGAAGCTATTTTGGAAAAATTCTTAATAAATCTTCTATAGTATCCAGCATGTCCTAAAAATCTTCTTACATCAGTTTGTGTTTTGGGGATAGGGAGGGTCTGAATTACCTGTATTTTAGCTGGATCGACTTGAATTCCTAGGAATGAGATGAAGCGACCCAATACAATACCTTGATTCATCATCATATCACACTTTTCAGTGCTTAAGGCAAGGTGTGCTTCTATACATCGCTTAAGTACTTTTTCAAGATTCTGCAGTGCATCCTCAAAAGTCACTCCATAAGGAGTAAAGTCATCCATAAATATTTCTAATGAATCATTTAGCATATCAGAAAAAATCCCTATCACTGCTCTTTGAATGGTTGCTGGAGCATTACATAGCCCAAATGGAAGTACCCTGTAAGCAAAGGTCCCCCATGGGCTAGTAAACGTGGTCTTGTCCTGGTCTTGGGGTGAAATCTTAATCTGATTATATCCACTAAACCCGTCCAAGAATGAAAAGAATTTCTTACCTGCCAAATTATCTAATACCTGATCAATGAATGGTAAAGAGAAATGGTCTTTCTGGGTGGCTTTATTCAGAGCTCTGTAATCCACACATATTCTCCATTTTCCATTTTTCTTGGGTACAATTACAAGTGGGGAAACCCACTCACTATCAGATATAGGGTATATAAATCCTGCATTCAACAGTTTTTGAAGTTCCTCCTTCACAATTTCCCTTAGGTTGGGGTTCATCCGCCGCTGGGGTTGATAGACTGGCCGGGATCCCTCTTTAATATAAATATGGTGAGTGCATAGCTCAGGGGAGATCCCTTTCATGTCTGTATAGTCCCATGCAAATGCTTCTTTATTTTCCTGGAGTAACTTTATTAACTGCTGTTTTTCGTTAACAGTTAAGTTAGGATTTATATTTAATGTTTTGCCAGGCTCAATTTCTATTGTTTTACTTTTGGAGGGGTTGCCTACTATTGTCTGAAATAAATTTTTATCTTTCAGGTTCTGCTGAGATTCAGATTCCAAGATTGCAGTGAAGTGATTATACATTTCTGGGTTGACCGAAGAAGGTTCAGAAATGAAGCTACTGATTAATTCATCTTCGGTAGAGTCTTTGAAAGTTAAGGCTTGTCCGATAGTCAATATAGGTTGGGTTTATTCATCCTCATAAACATTTCCCTGTGTTGCCTCAGACTTCATGACGAGGGACTCTGGTTCCAACCGTTTCTTGGGCAAGCGCGGCAAGACTTTCCTATACATCCTTTAGCATAACAAATGCTTAGTGCTCAAACGGATGATGGATCAGTTAATAGGGTGTTTGTATGACTGAATTGGTAACCGAATATTTCTAAGTACCTTCATCCAACGGCTGAATATTTTTTAATCGTCTAACATCGAATCCATATTTTTTAATCGTCTAACATCGAATCCAACGGCACAAGGTTATGACAGAAACGCAGAGAGGGAAGTCTTTTTCATATGGAAACGCCTTACTGCGTAAAAATCAAGCTGGTATATATTAAAAATATTAATAACGTGTGGCAAGAAACTGATGTTGTTATCTACATTGACAATCAATAGAGGAATTTCCAGCAAGAAAACCTTACGAAAGAAGTGAATGCAAAATTGAATGATAATTGAATTCCTCCTTTATCCAACTACAATTAAAATGGCCTGAGTGTGATTTATAGTTTCTAAAAAAAATTCTTTCCACATCATCAAAACATATAATTTTAAAATTGAAAATACAAAATTATGATATCAAATTCCCTTTCACTTATCAACATGTTCATTACAAGTGTTTTCTTAAAAAGGAAATATATGATCATATAGTTACTTTTGGAATGACTAATATCTTTAAATGAAAAGGAGCTAAAAGAAATTACATTATCTTAAACATCAAAGGGTGAATCATCATGTTAATGTTTTCTATGCATTTGAGATTGTTTTCAACTGTTGAGTGAGTTATTTCTGCAATTATCTATTAAAAAAAAAATTGATAGCAAAAAAGAAATTGATAGCATTTGGAATTTTACACTTTCAATAAGATACATTACAGAAAAATATTGTTGAAAAAACCATAGTTTATCAAAGCTTGGAGCTCAAAATCTCTCAACCCTAAATTAACTATTTATACTTTTTTTTTTATTGACTTAGCACTTTAAGGTTTTAACCTTGAATCTCATTCTTTATACAATACTTCATATTATGGTCATCGTCAAATTCTACTATTTAAATATATATATATATATATATATATATATATATATATAATTTGATGGTGTCAAAATATTTAAATAACATAACATAAAAAATAGATCATTTAATTAAATAAAAACAGTTTGGTACGTGATCATTATTTTCAAAAACTAGTAGTAAATTAAGAAAAAAATGGAGTGTAATTCAAGTGTTTCAAATTTAAAATTTGACTACATGAAATTAACTCGCATGATATGTACTTACTTTCATTAAAAAATTTATTTAAAATCTAATATAGATTATTTTACTTATATTTAATTTATATAATTGTATAAAATATTTTTACTAAATTTCTTATTAAAATTAATTACATTCTAAATGTTTTTAAAGAGGATAATGCTTTACTATAAAAAGATATGGATTTCAAGATTAAGTGTTTAGAAAATATGAAATTTAAACTTAATATTTATTATACTAAAATATTTAAAATTATAGAGTTTATCCTCATCTCTCATATACATGAGTTACTCAATTTAGTAGTCAAGTTGAGGTTCCTTAAATCTTGGACTCAAAGCCATATTGTATGTATTTTTCAAAGTGAGGATAAAAGAAATCCCTTGGTTATATTACTACTATGATTAGCTTCATTTTATCCAAGTTATATATAATTATTTCTGGAAAGAATCTTAACATATCTTGAGAAAGCTATGGAAATATGTGCTAGAGTCTAGGTTGAATTTAGAGGGTATCATTCAACCTTTGACTAACTTTTTAGACTTAGAATAATTGTGTGGTGTCAAAATACCAAGAAAAATCTACTTTTTGTCTTCTTATTTTTTTAATTAGGAGAATCTGTAGACATGTCACTTGTCATCAAGGAGACTTGAGATTGAGAGAGTCGGATTTCCACTATGCTCCTAAGTCTAACAAAACCATCCACAAGGCGCACTAGATCGGTAAAATTATTTTTGAACCTAGGTGGGGCCCGTATATTGGTTGGAAAACTCTTTCTATTGTGATATGTCCACCATTTATCTTAGCCTATCCTAAACCAATCCCTTTTGTTATTTTGTTGGCTTTACAAAAGCTTCTGACTATAACAACCATCATGAAAATTTCATGTAATACAAGTTAAGAAAGGAAAAATATGACCACAGTTAAAGAACACTTATTCCAAGCTAAATTTTGGGCAAGATATCCTAGTGGGCATCATTGGATGTGTGTATTGGATATGAAAAATTGGCAAAGGCTAAGATAAAGGCATTAAAAGGCAAACAAACATTTCTGGCACATTTATATATGAAAAGAATGAAAATTAGGAGAAGAGGAAGGTAAAAGGTCACAGGTTGCATGCGAGGAGGAAATTGAAGGAAAATAATGGAAAATGAAGAAATTAGAGGCTTCATGCATAAAAAGGCTTCTGAGGATTAGCTCATGGCTTTTGTCAAGTTCAAATTTGGAGCTCTCCAATAATTTTCTCTCACTCTCTTGGTCACTTATATTTTTCTTGGAGCACTTTAGTTTGGAGCAAAGGAAGGGAAAGAGAAGGAAAACAAAGGAAAAGTAAGCAAGGAACATTGAAAGGAAAGTAGGATCAATAAACTTAAGCAGAAATACTTGCAGGTAACCTTTTTCATGTGTGATTTCCTAGTTTGCTTGGACATGCATGGCTTTGAATTTTGGTTTATGGTTCTCTTGCTATCGGTGGCATGGTTTTGTCCAGTGATGAGAATGGTTTTTAGCTTAGCTTAGGCTTTTTATGGATGTTATGGTATGTTTAGATGTTTATTTCAGTTTTGAAACTTTGGAATTTTTGCATGGATTTTGGAATCGGGGACGAAGTTGGTCTCAATGTTTATTACCAAAGGCTTAGGAATCCCTTGACCAATTTTGGCAGGATACATAGTAAAGCCTGAGGGAGCAGTCTTGATTTAGGGTCTTGTGATCTGGGTTTGGATTGCGGTAAATCCTAAGAGACAAGAAGACAAAAAATTATTCAAGGATAGTGATGGATTCTAGATTTCATTCCAAGTTCTATTAGGTGGTGATCGAAGCACCAGTTTTGGTGTGATCATGGTTGGATGAGGGTGGAGGTGATTTAACCTCTAGATTTCCTTAGTTTTTCTTGGATTGGTCTTTCTATGATATCCCACATTCATGCTTAGAATATGCTATAAGGGTGACTCACTGAAAGAGAGATTTGGTTCAACCATGTCTATGGTCGGGTGGTACTTGGAAGTCTTGAACCTGGTCAGATTTTCTTATGATTAATAAAAGCTAAGTTATCTTACTTTTTCACTGATTTATATGTGGATTTAATGGATGTCATATCTCTGATATTTATATGGTTTTATGATGGTTATAAGCATGGTTGAATGATTGGTTCATGTTATGGTTATTTCATATATTTACTTGTAATTGTTAAATGGATGGATGCAAGACCTAATTGATGATATAGTTGTTCAATGGAGAAGGAGTTGATCCTTTTGGTTGTGTTTCATAAGTTTTTTTAGTCATTTATGCTCTATCTTATATCCTAGACCTATAGATTTCATTGATTCCAAGTGTTTGATAGAATTCTAGTTCTAGTTTGGAATGCTTAGACCTAGTCCTAAGGATGATTTTGATTGTTAAACATTGTTATCATGTTTTTAATGATCTCTTAAAATTACAACAAGTTCTGGGCAAAGACTAGGATACTAGGCTAGAAAAGTGGCTCAAATCCTGGGGTCGCTAGCATAGAACTGACAATTTTGGACCACTGTCACTAGGAGGTAGGCCTCTGAGAGAAACTTTAGGTTGTTGTTTGCTCCCTTGCCCATAGCATGAGAGCAAATATGGCCTATGACATGTAGAATAACAGTGGGACCCAGGGACAGGCTATATGAGTGGTTTGCTTATCTCCTGAGGATTCAACTGATGATGTTGGATGACTATATGTGATGTTCCATTGATTCCACTTCCTTAAGGTGACATAGGATATCAAATCTGATTGTAGTAGCATATATCGTCAATTTTACCTTGGTTGGCATGGTTACTTTGGGTAGACTTGGGAGGGGGTATTATAGATTGGTATGAGAGCATGGTTATGCTCTCTTCGGGTCATATTTGGTGCTACAAATATGGCTGGATGTGTTGGTCTTTCATGCACATCAGTTTCGTGTGTGGCTCCTACACTTGCGTTCCATGTGCTTGTTGCATTGCATCATATTGATCATGGTAGTAGTAAGGTTATCATGAGGAACTTGATGTCATTTTTATGGAATGCATCATCATGAGTATATCATAGGTTAAAAAATTATATGCAACTTGTTTGCATTCTTATATGTTGGGTTCCATTATTGGTTATTTGATTACATGTATCAGATTTGTAGGTTGATTACAATAATTCATTTCTTATGGTCGACTATATGTTGTATGCATATGTGTATTTAATTAGGCATCTCTTATGCAGGTGGATAGTTGCATGAGGCAATGTGTGTACTAGAGTATTGGTTTTTGTCATGCATTGATGACAGGACCCTAGTTAGTATGATGGTTATGTGATGATTCACTTATTAATATATGTCTATATGTTATTATGTTTATGTTGCACATGAGTCATGCTGATTTGATGATCTTGCAGACAAGGTATCCTCCCCAAGTATGCTAAGGTACACTGATCTATGGTGATTTGGTTTAGCTAACATAGTATGCCTTGCAGGAAATAGATCAGATGTTAAACAAGGTGGTAGACTACATAGAATATTTCTATGAATTAGATGGGTAACATGGTGTGGGGCACTCCTTTGACTTAGAAGAAACATTAAGAAGCATGAAGGAAGAAATAAGGATTTACAAAGAAGACAATGAGAAAATCATGCAGGCACAAGAGAAACAAGCAGAGGTGAATGCGTTATTACTTTAGAGTTTGTTAGATTTGCAATGACAGGGACCTCTTCAGGTCAACCATGGACATGAGGACAGAACTAATGGGGCATATGGCAGGAGTTGTCAAAGTAGACATAGGTCATATAGATATGACACTATCAAAGATGGTAGGTTGTTGGACACTCCAGATAGGAGAGGTACTGGACATAGGTATTACTCTAGTTATCATTTTGATAGACATAATGATCATCATCATTATCATCTGTACAGGAGGAATGATAGGGGATATTTTCTAGATGAGTTCAAGAAGAAAAAGCCACATATCTTGTTATGAAACCAGCTCAAGAAAAGATAGAAAAGATAGATCAACACCTTAGAATTTAGCCTCTTTGAGGGGGCAACCTCCTTTACATTACATAAATGAACAATTCTTCAATGATTTAAATGACAAAGCCTCCTTTCTATATATAGGAGTCTAAGGAGTCACAATATAACCCAGCTGACTTAACAAATAATAATATAAAGCCACAAAAATAACAATAGAGGGATTCTATGGGGCACAGTAATAAAAATATGGGGGCAATAGGGGCACAACAATGTTAATAAGGGATACAACTACAATAGTAATGGGGTAATCACTAGTATTATATGGACCTATCATGCCCCTCTCCTTCAAAAAAAGTGTTGTCCTGAACGCTTGAGTAGTTCTAGATGCTTCTGTATAAAATTATCATCCTCCCAAGTCGAATCCTCAGCAGATAATTTCTTTCACTTGATGAGATACTCTGAAATTGGTCGATTTCGTAGCTGTAGAGTTCTTGTTTCTGTGACTGCTTCTGGTTCCAATATAATTTTTCCCTCCTCGTCAAGTTCTGTATTGTTTGAATTGGGAGTTTTTCGCCTATAACCTTCTTTAAACATGAAACATGGAAAACTGGGTGCACTCGAGACGCTGCAGGAAGCTCCAATTTGTATGCCATAGTACCAATCTTTTGCAACACCTTGTACAGACCATAATACTTTGGTGATAATTTATTATCCCTCTTAGCTTGCTTGAGGGACATTTGTTTATATGGTTGTAACTGTAGGAATACCCAATTGCCTACATCAAAACTTCTTTCGCTGCGATGTTGATCTGCCTGTTGTTTCATTCTGTTTTGTGCCAACACGAGGTTATCCTTTAAGAGTTGGAGGGCCTGTTGTTGATGTTCAATGTGATGTTCCACTACTTGAACCTTAGAATTTTCTCTTAAATATGATGTGATGGATGGTGGCTGATATCCATAAAGTGCCATAAAAGGGGTCATTTTTGTTGTTGTATGGAAGGAAGTGTTATACCACCATTCAGCCAAAGGCAACCATTTGAACCATTGTGTTTGTTTATCAGATACAAAGCAATGAATATATCCTTCCAAACATTTGTTTACTATCTCAGTTTGCCCATCAGATTGAGGATGATAAGATGAGCTATGAGCTAACTGAGTACCAAGACAAGAAAATAATTCTATCCAAAAATTTCCAGTGAAAATGGGATCTCTGTCACTTACAATAATCTTTGGGTTTCCATGTAGATTTTTAATTGTTTCCATAAATGCAGTAGAAATTGTACTGGCTCTCAATGGATGTGATAATGCACAAAAGTGTGCATACTTGGTAAGTCTTTCAACTACCACCGTGATGACACTCTTTCCCTCAGAATTGGGTAAACCTGTGATAAAATCCATTGAAACCTCTTCCCAACGTTGGCTTGGAATGGATAAAGGTTGCGATAGACCCGGGGTCTTAATTGTTTCAACTTTATTTTGTTGGTAAACCAGACATTCTGCCACAAAGTTTTGAATATTTGATTTAAGGCCATCCCAAAATAATTCCTTCTTAACACTGTGGTAAGTTTTTAAAAATCCTGAATGCCCTCCTGAGGGAGAAGTGTGCAATTCCATAAGAATATTTTGTTTGAGTTTCGAATTCTTACAGAGGTATAAGTGATCTTTGTACCATAATGAATCATTTTTCCAGCTAAATGTATCAGATGTACTGGAATCTTTTTGTAACTTTCGAATAAGTGCCCACACTTCTTCATCATTCTTCCACTCCTCCCTCACTTCATTTATCCAATCTGGTTGGATAATATAAATGGCGCACAACAATGCTTCCACATCCTCATCCTTTCTTGAGAGTGCATCTACCACCACATTTTGCTTCCATTTTTGTAGATGATTTCAAAGTCATAACCCAACATCTTTGTGACCCACTTTTGTTGCTCTTCAGAAGATAATCTTTGTTCTAAAAAGTATTTAAGGCTATCATGATTTGTTTTTACCTTGAAGTGTCTTCCCATTAGGTAGGGTCACCATTTCTTAAGTGCATGTAGTATTACCAACATTTCCTTCTCATAAATAGCTTTGTGTAAAAACATTCCCTTAATTGGATGACTTTCAAAAGCAATGGGTCTTTCATCTTGCATTAAAACAACACCAATTCCATTTCCTCAAGCATCACATTCCACAATAAAGGTTTTTGTGAAATCTGGTGTAGCTAAGACCAGTGCTTGGCACATTGCATCTTTAAGATGTTCGAAGGCCTTTGTTGCTTTTGGAGTCCATGAAAATGCATCTTTCTTCAATAATGTTGTTAGAGGTGCTGTTATTCTCCCATAATTCTTAAAAAACTTGCGATAATACCCTGTCAACCTGAGAAATCCTTGCAGATGCTTTATGGATGTGGGGATTTTCCATTCCTTAATGGCTTTAATTTTGCTAGGGTCAACCTTAACTCCTTCATGAGATACAATATGACCCAGATATTCCACCTCTTTTACTCCAAAGAAACATTTGGATCTTTTTGCATATAATTTTTTCTCCTCCAATAGTTGTAGCACCCTGTCAACATGTTCAACATGATCCTTCCAAGACTTGCTGTAGATTAGTATATCATCAAAAAATACTAACACAAATTTTCTAAGGAAGGGTTTGAAAATGGAATTCATCAAACCTTCAAATGTAGAAGGTGCATTGGTAAGGCCAAAAGGCATGACCAAAAATTCATAATGACCCTCATGAGTTCTAAACACTGTTTTTGGAATGTCTTCGGTCTTCATTATGATTTGATGATATCTTGAACAAAGGTCCAACTGGTGAAGTAAACAGATCCATGCAATTCATCCAATAATTCATCAATGACGGGAATGGGAAACTTATCTTTAATAGTGAGCTTGTTGAGCTCCCTATAATCTGGACACATGCGCCATGATCCATCCTTCTTGTGCACCAATACTACTGGAGCAGAGAAAGAACTTTGACTAGGTTGAATTATACTAGCCTCTCGCATTTCTACAACCATACATTCAATTTCACTCTTTTATGCATAGGGATATCTGTACGCCCTGATGTTTGGAGGAACACTTCCTGGAATCAGATGAATAGCATGATCATGATCACGAATAGGTGGGAGACCTTTGGAGTCTCAAATACCTTGGAATGATTGTCTAAGACTTTTTGGAGATCTGGAGAAATAGATGATTCTGATGTGGAAACATCTCGCGAACATAATTGTGCAATTACACCTCTTTTTTCCTTTTTTAGAAGCTTTGTCATACCGTTAGAGCTGATTATCTTTCCCGGTTTCCCTGTAATACCCCTTAATTCAACTTCCTTTCCTTCCGCAGAAAATTTCATGAAGAGTTCTTGAAAATTAAAAGCTATTGTACAGAAGGATTATAGCCATTGGACTCATAGTACAACATCAGGACCCCCCCATTGGAATGGAAAGCATTGGGCTAGTCAATACATATTCTCTCATGGATAGCTTGATATTATGGCACTTTCCCAAGCAATTTATCATTCCTCAATTTGCAATCATCACTTGACACTCTGGTGCTGGATATAGGAAGCAATTCAATTCTTTTGCTACCTTACAATGAATAATATTGTGGGTACTTCTTGAATCAATCAACACTATTACCTTTTTCTTCTTGATTTGTCCTTCTATCTTGATGGTTTGAGGAGTGGTAATTCCAGCCAATGCATTACAAGATATGTTTGAATTCATTTCTTCTTTATCTAGGCTTTGTTCTTGGAGTATATCCTCTTCCTTGACCTTTCTTGCTCCTTTTCTTCTTCCTCTTCACAATCTATGTAGAATAATTTCTTCTCAGCACACTTATGACCTTTAGTGTATTTGCTATCACAACTGTAACAAAGCCCTTTTGCTCCTTTTTCTTCCAATTGTTGTGGTGTCAACCTTATAGGTTGTGGAATGCTAGGGGTAACAACAGTTCCATATTTATAGTTGTGACTGGTATGCTTCCTGGTTGCCATAATTTTGCTTTCCATTTTTCTTGCTAACCTGAATGCCTTCTCTAATGAATCAGGTTCCCAAAGGCGAACATCATGTTGGATATTTTCCTTTAAAGTCCCTATGAACACATAAATCCTATACGCCTCTGGAATATTTTTTACCCTTATGTTAAATTTTTGGAACTCCTCAATGTGCTCCATTATTGAACCCTTTTGTTTGAGACTTATCAATTGGCTAAAAAAAGTGTTGCTTTTTGTATCCTCATAATGTGCTGTCAATTCTTCCGTAAAAATTTCCCAAGTGATAATTTTTTTACGAGAGAAAAGCCATTGATACCATACAAATTGATTTGGTTCCAAATATAAAGTTGCAATATGTACCTTTTGTGTGTTTTGCACATTATTGAGATCGAAAAATTGCTCCATCTTTAATATCCATGTTGCGGGATCCTTGCCATCAAACTTCCTCATATCGATTTTTGGAATATGGTGGGTATTAGATCCAACATTAGAGTCTATGGAATCATGATTAAAATTTATTTTGTTCGCATCATGAGTTTCCTTTACAATCTTTTCACCATTAGTAAGTATTTCTTGCAGAAAATTTGTCAAACCTGTCTTCAAATCTGCCATGTCTGTCTTCAAATCTGTCTTCAAATATGCCATGTCTCTCTTCAGATCTATATTCAAATCATCCATCTTAGATTCCATTCCCTTTATCTTAGATTCCACACCATTTATCTTAGGTTCCACGTCATTTATATTAGCTTCTGTTAGCTTTTGTGAGCATGACATTTGTTGCACTTGTTCTTGTAATTTTGATATATCATGTAGCATTTCTTCCTCTTCTTCATGAGTCATGCTAGAGCTTTCAGGTTCCTTACTAGTTGTTTTCAATTTCTTTCTTCAGAGCATCAATGACTGATAATAATGCTTTACTATGCCCTTTGAATTCCTTCAAACCAACCTTACGCAAAAATTAAAAAAAAAACTACACACCTTTTATCACTTCGTAGAAGCCTGATATTGAATCTGATGTATCTCTGTAATTTCGAATCATCCAGTTCTAAAATTATGATTTGTATTAGCCTTATGTGTCCTCTTTCCAATGCCACTAGTCTGATCCAAATTGGATTCTCCAAGGAAGATTTATGCAAAATCTCCCACGGTGACCTGCTTATAGACTAGTTCAGTAGAGAAAACTTGTACGACATGCCACGAGTCACTGTTTAAACCTTTGGCTTTGAAAAAATATATATAAGAAGCTACAATCCATCCTCTTTCTGTACCTTCTTACGAAATTTCAATCTGATTCTTAGAAAGAAAGTTATGACGATTTTCCCTAGGTCACCTGTTTGGAATGTCTGCAAGAATACCAACTTCCTCAGATCATATCTCCGCAAATAAATCATGAAAAGTTCTAAAATTTGGACCCGAGATTCAATGGGTGATGTCTTATCAAATGGGTTTTTTTTAGCTTCTGAAACATCGCAGAAAAAAGGTTATAGCGAAAATGACATGATGACCTGTTGGGAGCAGCGAAACCCTAGAATCCAAAGCTTTGATACCAAATGTTATGAAACTAGCTCAAGAAAATATAGATCAATGCCTTAGAATTCAGCCTCTTTGAGGGGGAAACCTCCTTTACATGACATAAAGGAACAATTCTTCTATGATTCAAATGATAAAACCTCGTTTCTATATATAGGAGTCTAAGGAGTCACAATATAACCTAGCCGACCTAACAATAATAACATAAAGCCACAAAAATAACAATAGAGGGATTCTATGGGGCACAGTAATAAAAATATGGGGGAAGTAGGGGCACAACAATGTTAATAAGGGATACAACTACAATAGTAATGGGTAATCACTAGTATTATAGGGATCTATCATACCTTTTATGGAGAGTTGAAGAAATCACAAGAGGTGGAGGCTTGGTTTCTTGGCATGTGGAAATTATTTAGATTGCATGATTACCTAGAAAACATGAAAGAAAGGACAACCATTTTCAGTCTCAAAAGTAAAGTACATATTTGGTGGGAAGACATGAAGAATGTCAAGGAAATACATGAGGATGAGTTGACTTGGCATGCATTTGAAAGGCTCTCTAAGAAGAACTACTTTCCAAAGAGGTATTATGATGACATATCTAAGGAGTTTTATGAGTTGCAGATGGGTTCTATGATAGATGAGGAGTATACTAGTATATTTTTAGAGTTGTTGAGATATGTGCCTTAACTCAAAGAGGCGAAGGCCAAGGTTTAGAGATTCATCAATGGATTTCTAGTTGCATATAGAGACCAGATTGACTTTGATGAGCCTAGATCATTAGAGGAGGCCATCAGAAAGTTGAAGCATTTTTATGTGCAGTCAAAGCGCAAGGTTGAGCCTGAACATGAGTTCAAATGAAATGGAAAAGCTAAAGGAAAATGGCCACCAAAGAGAGGAAGACCTTATGATGAAAGTGAGAAAGATAATGCGGTTCCTTACAAAAGATTCAACTCAGCTGAGAAAGGACATGGAGAGCAACAGGTTAGAGGTGGTGGTAAGGAACCATTGCAGTGTTGGATATGTGGTAAGGATCATCATAAGAGGGATTGTTGATAGTATTAGAGTGATAGTAGACCTCAGATCTATAGTGCTAATGAGGCACATAAAGTTGGTGATGTTGGTCATAACATTCCTTGGATTTATGTAGTTGTGGACAACATGTAGGCGAATCATTAGGCATCGATCATTGAGATGGACTGTAAGATTTGTGATCAAGTTGATTCTATTTTTTATTGATCCTGGATCTAACTATAGCTATATTAATACTTACCTAGTGGATAAGTGTGGTTTGAGAAAGAGGTGCATGCAGAATCTTGGTTAGTACTGTTGGCTACACGTACAAGGAAGCGAGTTGAAAATTGGGTAAGAGCTTGTGCATTTGAATTAAATGGTATTCCTATAGTAGTGCATTTGAATGTATTTCCATTGGGATTGTATAGTGTTTTGTTGGGTATGGATTGGCTATACCTTCACAGAACCAAAGTGGATTGCTTTGACAAGCCCATTGAGTGTGTGGATAACAGTGGGGAAAAGGGAACCTTGTAGGGGAAGAAGAAGCCTACATTAGTGAGGATGGTTACCACTATGCAGGCTAAGAATAGCTGTAGAAAATGTTGTGTGATGTTTGCAATACACATTTCCAGTGACAAAGGTAAGGAGGTTGAGGATGTTGATGTGTTGAGCAGGTACCCAGTATTGCAGTAGTTTCTGGATATATTTCCTGAGGACATTTCAGAGTTTCCACCTCAAAGGGAGGTAGACTTTTCTATTGATATAGTGCCACGGGAAGCTTCAGCATCAAAAGAACCTAACAGGATGAGCACACTTGAGTTGGTAGAGTTGAAGTTGCAGCTAAAGGAAATGTTGGAAAAATGATACATTAGACCTAATGTATCACCTTGGGGCATACCAGTGTTGTTCGTAAAGAAGAAAGATGGTACTCTTAGATTTTGCATTGATTACAGGCAGCTGAACCAAGTAACGATCAAGAAAATATACCCTTTGCCAAGGATTAATGATTTATTTGATTAGATAAAGGGAGCAACAATTTTCTCTAATATCGACTTGAGATCGGGATACCATCAGGGACGCATCAAGGAGGAGGACATATTCAAGACTATGTTCAAGACCAGGTATGGGCATTATTAGTTTGTTGTTGTTCCATTTGGCTTAACTAATTCTCCAACTACATTCATGTGTTCGATGAATAGTGTGTTGCATCCTTATCTTGACAAGTTTTTTATCGTATTCATTAATGAGATACTGGTATATTCTAAGAATGAGGAAGAACATACCAAACATTTAACAATAGTGTTGACATTTCTAAGAGAGCATCAGTTGTATGCTAAACTTAGCAAGCACAACTTCTTTTAGACTAAGGTACATTACTTGGGACATGTTTTCTCCAAGGAAGGCATAATAGTAGATTCAGAAAAAATAAGGTTCGTGATGGAATGGGAAGATCCTAAGAATGTATATGAGGTGAGATCATTTATGGATTGGTGGGTTACTATAGGAGGTTCATTAGGAACTTCTCAGGCATTTCATATCCTATCACATCATTGCAGCGGAAAGGTAAGAATTTTTAATGGACCACAGAATGTGAAGATAGTTTTGAGCAAATGAAGCAGTTGTTGACACATGCACTAGTGCCTAAAATTATGGATCTAGACTAGGATTTTATTTTGTGTACAAAGGCTTGCAAAATGGAACTTGGTGGAATTCTCATGCAAGAAGGATAAGTAGTGTGCTATGATTCACAAAAAGTGAATGAGAATGAGCAAAACTATCTGACGCATGGTCTTGAGCTAGCAATGATTATACATGCATTGAAGATGTGGAGACATTATCTTTTGGGTAGGAGGTTCACATTGATGCTGATCATAGTGGGCTGAGGTAAAGGTGTGCCATGAGTGTTGAGGAGTGTTAGGTCTCTCTCATTAATAGAAATGACAAAGTTTGATTATGTATTAAATAATATAGTTCCTACACACACTAGTGGAACTTTATCTAAAGGGAATTTTCTAGATATTAAACTTAATAGAGATTAATTGTGTGTTGACTAATAGGAAAACCATATTCTTATGACTTGAGGGAAATGATACACACTAATTACTTCTTAACAAATTGGCTAACCCTAAACACTATTGCCTTGGACACATAATGAAAAGGACACCAAAACAATGGTATTAAATCATTATCTTTTGACAAAAAAATATAGTTACAGGTACATACCATGATCAAAAACTCATTGGAATGATCAATTATGACAAACATTTTTTTACTGTCACCAAAAGTAACCAAAAATATTATTGATGAGGGTCAATAAAAGATTGTCACCAGAAGTGTCACTAAAGAGAGAATTAGTGATGGGCCTTTAAGGACCCTTACTAAAAGTGTCACCAAAGAGAGAATTAGTGACGAGTCTTTAACGACCCTCACCGAAAGTGTCATTGAAAATTGCTTTGGTGACAAACCTTAAAGGACCATCACCATATACACTTAAAAAAATGATTTTTTAAAGACTGTCACCATATGCAACATTGGTGAAAAACCTTAAAGGTTCGTCACAGGCATGAAGCATCATCAAAAACTCATTGGAATGGTCAATGATGATGAACATTTATTGATCATCACCAAAAGTAACCAAAAATATCATTGGTAAGGGTCAATAAAAGATCTGCACTAGAAGTGTCACCAAAGAGAGAACTAGTGATGGGCCTTTAATGACCCTTATCAAAAGTGTCACCAAAGAGAGAATTAGTGGTAGGCCTTTAATGACCCTCACCCAAAGTGTCATTGAAAATGGCTATGGTAACAAACCTTAAAGGACCATCACTATATACACTTACAACAATGCTTTATTAAAGAGCGTCACCATATGCGACATTGGTGACAGGCCTTAAAGGTCCATCATGGGCATGACCCTCACCAATGACCTTTCTTCTTGTAGTGTTGCCACGAGTTTATAACACATACTCAGTGGTCAAGTTTACATCAAGATGGAGACAATACCCCAGCTGCAAAAACAAGGCCACATATCATTGTTGCTTCACCAAGTGATGGAAGACACATCATCATTGCAACACATGATTTACAACAAAAAGGCTAAAAAATATTATTTTTCTTTGACAAGTGATGGAAACACATCACTTTCACAGTTTAAAATGCAACTCAAAATGAGAGAAGACATCATTGTTGCTTAACAAGTGATGGAAAACACATCATCACTTTTACATTTTAAAATTCAACAAATGATTTACAAAATCGTGGCCATGACAAGCTAACATATCTAGAAACCATTTTCCACTTATCACTATGAATGTGTCATCCTCCTGTGGTCGTTTTGCTTGTCAAACAATTGTTTCACCTGGTTCCTACACCAATGCTTTGTCTTTAAGGTGCTATTCTTGATGGAGCCTCCAACATGTGTCTCTTTGATGGCCACTTCTATCAAAATGACTGTAATAGGTATTGTCCCTCCAGATTTACTTAACATGTTTCTTTTCCTGTTGTTGAGAGGGTCTTTCATGCCTCTTCCTTTTGTGTGCTACCATTATTTTCCAATACTTTGAAAATGTATGGTTATGTCATCCATAAAAGGTACATGTTTTCCAATGCCATGTTTTACATTCATCATTAACAACATGATTATAATCAAAATGAACATTCGAATGTCAAGAGTGGTTATACCTTTCCTTGTTGTCTCTAGTGTAAGTATGGTGATGAGAGCTTGCCTTAGATCCTTCCATGCAACGGGCATTTCCATGGGCTGATTGGTATATGTTACCATCACTCTCTTTCCTCGACAATTTCAGTGACATCTCAGAAGAATCTGACACCTTCAAGCATTCTCCTTCGGTGTATACCAAGCCTCCAAATAGAGGTCTCTACTTAACCTTCAACGGTTGAGTTTTGCCTTGCTTATTAACACCAAGTTCTTTTTCCTCCTCGTGCCTTATCCTGGTAAGGAACCTCATGTTTTTCCTTGTAATTGGGATCTCCACATCTCCAACAGAAATCATACTATGAAAAGACGGAACTGAAAGGAAATCAACATCTTTTACCTCCTCTGTCGATTTGGAAATAACTGATGAGGGCTTCTCACCATCTGTTGTTGGTGGTTTACTAACTGTCTCGATGTATTCCCCAACCTCCTTTCTGACATACCCAATTCCTATCTGATGGGGTAGTTCCTCCACTTTGATGGGGTTGACAATGCCTTGCCCATTAGTGCCAAAGCCTTTTCCTCATACCCAATTCTCTTCAACAGTTTGGAGCCAATTCCTGTGGTATGATTTAAAAAAATAGACAAATCATCATTAAGACACATACATGAATTCAAAGAATTACATTTTACCTCACATGGGTGACACTACAACTTTTCCCGGGCCTCATCCTTTTCTTATAGCTGTCGTAGAAAACTATGTTTCTCCTCTTTCTCTTCATGTAGAAGCATCTTCAATTCATTGTTCTCTATTTGAAGATTCTATCTTTTGTGTTTCAGTTCTTCCAGGGCCTCCTCCATGAATCGCAACTGAATCCACAACCACTCCTTTTCCTTTGTCTCTTTTTCTAGAGCTTCATATATTATTTCCACTCTTTTGGAAATTCTGAGCATGGTCTCATACATCACTTCTTCCTCCTCTGTCACTGCACATTCCATTGTTCACGGATCCAATTCACATCCATGCAAATACCACTCTCATACAACTTGATCCAAGTTTGGGTGTGACAAAGGACCCTTCCAAGACCTTTTAACTTCGTGATGTGTTAAGTTGTATTTTTAAAAGAACATAAATGAATACATCGGCATGTTGTAAACAAGGGAACATGACAATCATCAACACATGAAAACAAGTTGTTGATAATGGAGTTCATCCAGGAGGGACTACATCTTTGGGCCCCGGTGTCAAGATGGTGTAGGCCACTATATTAAGTGTTTTCAATAGTGATTATGTACATAAGAGATGATGTCACTATTATACAAGGAAAATGCCCTCAGGCAGGAGTGACATCAAGATATGTTCCACTACTAGAACTCTCAGTAAAAAAGACTCCTACGAGTATGACACAAACTCATGGATGATGATAATGAATATCCTGCCAACATGGTATAAAGGGATTTCAATGTAATCATACATGGCGACACATGAGTATCCCATCAAAATAACTCAAAGGGATCTCAAACGAAACATGACGAATCATGACAACACGTACATCCCACAAATGATTCTGCATCAAATCAAGATATCCCATATCAAACACCAAATAGGGATTTGTGCAGCATAATGCATAGCACAAATAAGTACATGAACACACTGCATATACCTCATATCCTAGGGCCATCTGAAGAAAAGGATGTCAAACTGCTGAAGCTTTTCGTACCATCGATCTCACAGTGTTGAATCTCATGGAATGACTGCTCGCATGCCGAATGATGACACCTGCACTCAACTTAGAAAAGTGGCCAAACAATGAAATGAGAAAATGGAAAATATGAATGCACCATTAGATTTTTGGCATCGAATAGTGCAAATTGACTGTCAAATTCATGAATTCTAAGAAAGTGAAAATCTCAAAGATTCCCTTCTCTGGGTCCTCTATGAATCGGCTGCTAAGATCAGGAAACTGACTGTGGCATTGGATTCTTGTCGCTGAGAGATGTAAATAGGCATAAAATTTATCCAATTTGGACCCTACAAAAATTTCACCCTCCTAAGAATTTTTCCTAATCATGGTGCCACCTACAAATACATTAATTATAAATTTCTGTCTCGATTTCCATGCCCACACCTGGTTCCTCCATGCTTTCCCAATGTACTGACCAGAATGAGTTTATTTATAATTTTTTGGGTGGAGTTTACAAAAAACCTATTGGGCAGAGTGGTTAGGGATCTGTTTGTTATGGAGGAGGTTGAGTCGTCAAACCCTGCCTCCTCCCATTTTAAAAAAATGAATAATTTTATTGGATGGGAGGTTGAGATGGGCCCGCCTTGGGTGGCCCTCCCACCTCACCAGTCACCTGCTCCATGGTGGTTGTATCCCAATTAAGGTGGCAGTTACTTATGGTTGGGTTCGTGCCCCAAGACTAGGCCCAACTTTACTCCTTCGCGTAACCATAATGCTTATCACATATCATGGGTTCCAAGTATGGGGGGAGGGGCCGGGGGTAGTGGCCTGCCCCTCCATAATATTACATGCAATAAGGATTGGGGTGGCGGGGTTGGTGGCCCGACACCCTTTTTTTAATAATTTTTGTTTTTTGTTAAAACCATATGCCATTTTTGAAAATCCGAGATTTGCACTAAAGGAGACATTTTAAGGAGGCAAATTTTCTGGGAATCCATTCGGAGTTGGCCAGATTCCATTTGCCGGAAAACTTCCAAATTTTGTCTCCATTAGGCTTGTCGAGTGAGCAAAAGTCAACCAAAACTTTGATTGCCTCTATCTTCCTCATTCATACTCGGATTAACAAACAGTTCACACCAATGCAATCAGGACGATGAGATCTATGCCCTGGTCCTGGTTCTAAAGCATTCTAATCACTTTTATTTTTGAGCTTCCATAAGCCCTCTTTGTCCGATGTGTGTCTTTGGAGCCACCTGGATCAAAGGGTTCTTTAATTGGTTTAAATATGTGAATAATGTATTTATCAAGTGTGGTGGTAGCATTGCATTCTGAAAGATTTTTAGATGATATTTGTTAGTATGTCAAGGAGAAGACTAGTTATTATTTTGAGAAACATTGTCATAACTATGCATTACAAGCTTTAACATAATGAAATGAACAATTTTGTAACTAGAAATATTTAAGCTTCTTCTTTGTACAACTACTTTCATGCATTTATAATACTTTCACTGTCTGACTCCAGATATGACCTATTTTTCCTCATGTTCATAAAATAAGGAAGCTTAGTAGTGAATGAGTAATCATTAGATAATCCATACCAAAATTTATTTTCTATACACTTTGAAATTTTAATAAGAAGAAGCTAAAGTTAAGAAACCATTCTTCGTGAGATTGCTAATGGACTTGTTTTATGTATTCTAGGTATAGCATCTACAAACAATCTTGAAATCCATTTTAGCAAATGGTTGTTTGTGAGTTCCTATCTTTATCTACCTGGTAATACATGGAATGAGGGTTTTAATAATTTGATGTTTTCTTAAAACAGGGGTTGTTAACATATTTTTTTTTTTTTTTTATGTTTGTTGTATTTAAACATGAATGTGTCCCCTTATTTAGATTAACCTTGCTCATTACTTAAATTTAAATAACGTTTTCATAAAAAGTTATTTTTTTACAGTTTCATGTTTCTTTCAATTTTGTCTTAGCTATGTATAGTTGTGATTTCACCTTATTTTGAAAAATTGTTCTCAATTAATTACACAATCGTTTCTCCTCTTATGATGGATGTAATATTCACCTCAAGAGTTGGACACAAAATTGATGCTTAGCTTCGCGAAAAAAAGTACCTAGAATATGTCATCTCTAAAAACCCACAAAATGAATCTAAACTTTTTAAAAATCAAAGCATGAGAATGATGCTTATGGGAGAGGGAGGTAGTAACAGGAGCTCCTGTGTGGTTTCCCTCTTAAATGTTACTCAAGCATATGTTCAGTTTATTGCAATTAATTCCTTTATAAATGTCAAGGAATTTGGGAGCCCATTTTTCCTTTGTATGTAGGACATGTTGTGCAAGATTATTTACGGCTCTATTAACAATATGATTTTCATGTCCAGGTTTTCTAAGTTGTATTTTATAACTTGTGTATTTTGCAGATTTCCATTTTTTTGAAGATGACACTAATATATCTTATTTGATTCTGGTAGAAATTCAAGTGTTTATGGTTGTTGCACTGTTTAATCATATCTATGTAACATATAACAATGGAGCGTGGAGTGAATGTTTAGCAGGGTGTGACATATTCTCCATATTTGAAACATATATTATCTATCACATAAATATCTGCATATGGACTTTGACATTTGTCCTAAACATAAAGCAATAGCAACTTCATCATTACCATTTAAATGAAATATTAGATTTTAATCTTTTCTGGCTTTCTTTTGGAAAATATAGTTTAGATTATCCATAGTATTGTATACATCTTGTCGACATTTCGAATTTGAAAGGGGATGCATCATCAAGACACAAAGAGTCAAACTCACGAGGAAAAGTGAATAAATAATAAACGAACAATTTTTTTTTAATTTGAATAAAATGCTAACATTACTAAAATATCTTAAATTAGTTCATTACAAAAGAAATAAATGGCAAGGGCTAACTAGCCTGCCATAGGGCATTAAATGCCCAGGTATATGCATGTTATATAACAAAATAACACACAGTCCTTGGTGGCTACATAAATTAAAAGTAAGAGCCATGTGTTATTTTGTTATAGAGCAAGCATATATCCAGGCATTTAATGCCCTATGGCAGGCTGGTTAGCCCTTGCCGAAATAAATAACTTTAATAATAAATAAATAAATAATAATAATTAACTATTATTAAGTAATTTAGTTATTTATTTATGAATGATTATTTATGTATTTATTAATGAAAATAAATAAATAATTATTAAATAAATAAATAATCATAATTTATTTATTTACTTACTAATAAAATTATAAAGATTACACATCCTAAACACTAAATAAGAAATATAAACAAAAATATATATAACATACCATTAATAATTACTTATTTCACCCATTAATAATAATAAATTATTTATTTCTAATAAATAAAAATAATTGTTATTATGATTATGAGTAAATAACTATTAATAATTATTATTATATGGTTATGAATAAATAATTATTAATTATAAATGAAATAAATTAATAACTAACTAATAAATTAATAAGAAATTAAAGCTAAATTTTATTAATAATGTTAATGAAAGAGCTAAATCTTAAATAAATTCACAATAAGGAAAGGGAAAAAAATGTTATACTTGTGATATTATACTAAATTTTATTAATAATGTTAATGAAAGAGCTAAATCTTAAATAAATTCACAATAAGCAAAGAGAAAAAAATGTTATACTTGTGGACATTGAAGAGTTGATATGGTAACAAAATTTACAATGATCTCACACCGGTAACACAATTTATAATGATTTCACTCTATTTGACTTTTCTTTGCATGATCACTCATTTGTATCATTACTTGTTTGTGCCCGGAAGATGGATCCCTTTTGGGATTTGAAACCTAGACAAGTTGTATAGAATACCATAGGTAATCTAAACTATCCTTTTCCTAAACGAAATATATTAAATATCACCTTAGATCCATCTAACACTGGATATGTCTCTCTAGCTACAAGCCTTCTTTGCCATGATTCAATTATATGATAAAACAACTATTAAACAAACAAGATAGTTTATTATCCATTTTATATGTAATTTAAATATGCAAGTTATATACAATTTAAGATTCAAGTTAATATTTTGGCCAACATTATTTAAGAAAAATTAATGTTTTTTAAGGGCATGACATAGTTACACATTGAAGGCTAGGCTCTAGAATATGTCTCTCTCGATGCAATCACTTGTCTGTGATAGAATTATGGGGTTCATAAGAATAATAAGTATTAAAAAACCAATTCAATTTAATATAGCTCTTATGTATTCCTTATCTTTAGTTTTCATAATTTAACATTACTGAAAATATATAAAATTAAACGTAATATATAGCCTTTTCCATATAGATATGATAAGTCTTATTAAATGTAAACCTAATAAAAAACATTTCATGGTAGATTGCAATTCTAGGGTTGACTTTTTCTCCCATGACCCTTTGTTTCACGTGTATTACACTAGTATTTACATCCAAGTAACTAAAAGTATGTGTAAAGTATATAATTTTGAAAATATTGTTATTGTTTTTAGTCATTAATGTGTGAAATAATTTTCTATGACATTGATCACCAGTACAACATGTAATTTGGTTAAGATTTAGTTCAATACATTACAAATGTTCAAGTTTTTTCATTCAATTAGATGTTGTTGAGCCTAAAACAATTGAAATCTTATTAAATGTAAAGCTAATAATAAACATGTCATGGTAGATTTCCCATGGGGTTTTGTATTGATGGTGAATGGGTGTTCTGTTAAGGCACTCCTTGCGATAGGTCATCGGTTCAAATCGCCCGTGGGTGCTTAAGTAGTATTATGTAGAAAAAAAAAAACATGTCATGGTAGATTGCAATTCTAGGATTAACTTTTTCTCCCATGGCCCTTTGTTTAAGGTGTACTATGCTAGTATTTACATCCAACTAACTAAAAGTATGTGTAAAGTATATAGTTTTGATTAACTTTTGAAAATATTGTTATTGTTTCTAGTCATTAATGTGTGAAATAATTTTCTATGACATTGATCACCAGCACAACATGTAATTTGGTTAAGATTTAGTTCAATATATTACAAATGTTCAAGTTTTTCCATTCAATTAGATGTTGTTGAGCCTAAGGCAATCAAAATATTTAAGTTTATAGTATTGAGCTTGGATTGAGCACTTGGGAAGGATGTTTCATTTGCTTTCGTTTTTAGTAAATTGTTTGATTATATTGCATTTAACATTAATATTTATTTTTCACTCAAATTGGGTTATAATTAGATCTCATAACATATCCCATCTTTTTTCATCTATGCTCTTCTTCCATATGTATCTATCGACTTAGGAATTGTTTGATTATATTACATTTAACATTAATATTTGTTTTTCACTGAAATTGGGCTATACTTAGATCACATATCATATCCCATCATTCATCTATGCTCTTCATCCATATGTTATTTATTGACTTAAGAAGTTTCCTTTGCAACATTTGGTGCAATTTCTAGCAATTTTTTGTTTTCGCAATAATAAGCATATCTTGAAATAAATATAGATTGATATATATAAACATTTATTAGCTATTTAATTTATATAAATATCTTAATTTTATGTGTCAAAAGATAATAATACACATTTTACCTCACCTCATTTAATTTTGGATAATACTCTAAATATATATATTTAGATTTATTTCTCATTTTATAATAAAATACACCATTTTCCTTTCCATTTCTAATAAAATATCCCAACAATATTAAAAAGATAAATTCATAACAATTTTACCTAAGAAAAATACAAAGCAAAGTGGATCAATGTAGATATCTAATCGAAAGTAGCAATAACTTTTATTCTAACATAACACTTTACATGAAAGCACAATATTAATTTATATTGAATAAAATTTGTAATCGTTCATTCGACTTTATCATAAAATATTATATATACTTATTAAGAAAAAAAAAAATGACAAATATCTTTTGTTCCATACAACTTTTATTGAATCAAAAGAATAGATAAAACTAGAAATTTATAACTTTAAAGCAACAGCTGCTAGGAAAAGACTTTCCTCGTGGACAAGGAGATGGTTGATCTATTCGACATCCTTATCCGGTCTAGGTTCAAAGACATACCAGTCTTGCATTGGGGATGGCATTGGACATCTGCAGAGCCATGTCCATGTATCTTGGCCTAAATTATAAACAAGTACCTTATTACCACGCACATATCTGATGAAAACCAAATCCCTCATTCCTTCAAAATCGGGCATTAAAATTCCATAATAAAAGATGGCGTGCCTCTTGTGAGAATCCAAAATAGATAAATGCATCCTTGCAATCTCTGTAAGCCCAACCATTGAGGAGTTTGAATTCTCAAACTCCGATATAATAATAACACGTAAATCAGATATCCATGAACCTAGAAGCACTCGTGACCCGCAAGTGAACAGGACGTCGCACCTCTTCCTATCATCCACTTCCTCTAACGGTAATGGCGTGAACACGGACCTCCCCTTTTGGATGCTGAAAGCCATGATGCCCGGCCTTGAAGAATTTTCATCCTTACCATTTACATACAGGAAATCCCTCGAAGCAACAATCCGCGTCGTGGTCACTGGGTTAAAATTCTGTGGCAGGCGTCCCACTGTACTCCACGACTTCAAACTCGAATCATAAATGTCCACTGTGTCGCTCTCTACGTCCAGTGACATTATCATCGCTATAACTTTATATGTGTCGCCATTGTGTCCGTCGCCCTTCTCTGCGATCATGGTCATGGCCCTAATTAAACCATGGTTTGTCCAGGGAAGTTCTATCGACTTTCCTGTAAGAGGATTGCAGACAATATGCGTGAATAGAGAACTTCCTATATTCAAATTAAAGTGGATGGTTGCCAAGAAAAGGCCTGCTGCAAATGCTCGCACCGAAAAGCTGCGAACGTCATATTTTTTCCTTAAGAAAGCGAGGGACAGTCGCTTCCACGTGCCTGTGAAGAAGCAGTACGCCAAGCAATCCAACGGGTCCAAGTCATGGAACAAAAGAAGCCATGGTTTCTTGTTGGGAGGTGCGGAAAGCCAATCTTTAGTTAAGAATTGTTTGTGAGAAAAGAGGGCATTCCATTCTTTACACACGCCGCAATATCTACATAACATTTTCGCTGGTAACCATGCCAATACCTTCTTCTTTAGATTCTTGGGCAATTCAGACCACCACGCTGACCCCTCGTGCAGAACAGAAATTTCAGCAATTTCCATTTTCAATGAACAGAAAATTTTGATTTTTATAAAACTTTTCTTTTTTGAAGAATATAAGAAGTTCAGCTTGAATCGCTGAAACCACGTGGCTCTTCTTTCTGAAGTTCAGCGATTGAAGTTCAGCTTGATTCTCCGCTGAAGAAGTCTGCAAACAGAGAGAGACGGTGGCGAATGATATCACAAGCTAATATCTTCTTTATAAGTTTGTGTGGTTAGAATTTGAAGTGACTGTGTCAAGAATATGATTCACTTACTTCATTTGATGCGATGATATAACGATTCGATGGCTTCTTTATAAGTTTGTGGTTAGCATTATAAGTAATTCTGATTAATTAAAAATAATGGAGTTATTAGTTTGGTTCATATGTTATTAATTAAAAAATTAATAATAATAAATAATTTAATATTATTTTAATTAAATAATAGAATTTTTTTTAATGAATTAAAAAAATAAAATTATTTTATAAATGTAGACTAAATTTATTTTTTGACATATGAACTACTAAGAAGGATTAAATATCTGTTTCGTAGATTCGGAATCAAGATGGATCTAGGTTGATTTTATGTTTTGTAATCTCTTTGAGGGCCTCATAGATCTAGAGTTAAGATGGATGTAGACTAGTTTTAATTTTATGAATTTTTTAAATCTTGGTAATGTAGATTATGAGGTAAATGTTTTGATGCCTAGTAAATTTTGTATTGAGCTTAAAATTTATTTATTGAAAATCATCGTAGTAGCCTTCTCTCCTTTTTAAATGTTCTTGTGATAAATTTGATGGTGTTCTCATCCACCAAATTTATATTTATAATGGAATTAATATTTCATTCAAATTCCCCGGATGCGGGTGGTTGTTAGAAACACAAGGCTCATGGCTTGTCTGCAGGGCATCTGTCCGCCCGGACAAGCCACGTATCTCAGGAGGACAAGCCATAAACGTTCAGGCATGCAGCATTTAAGGTATGCAGTTAAGGTCTACTGCAGCGACGTCTCTTCGGCATTCATTGCCTACATTGAGAAAGGTAACATGGCGCTTTATAGCTGGATGGTTTCAGACATTCCCCCGCATTTTTCGATTGCTCCTGTTCTGATCTTGAAGGAAGTGGCAGAGGCTCATTGTTTCGACTCTCTGCCAGGCTCTGAGAGCGACTGTGAGGGTCCAGAGGCCGTTGCCTTGGGCAATTGGAGAGTTCACGGGCAGTTTGGGTGTGATCCAGGGAGATTGGAGGTGTTGCGAACCCGCCTTCCGCATTCTGGTTGGGAGATTCGGTATCCAGTTCAGAGGGATAATCCAATTCAGAGGGAGATTGGAGGAGTTGCGAACCTGCCTTACACTCGCCAACCGCCCATTTCCAATATGCAGCGGGAACGTCAGAGGGGAACCAGTCGACGGGGTAGCTTCAGTGGAAGAGCCCTTTCGCCCTCTTCCTCAATTGAGGAATCCTCTGCACGCAGAAGACCGAGGGGAAGGCCTCCGGGCAGAGGAAGAATGGCGGAACCTCCATCAAGAATGGAATGTGGACATACTGAACACCCTATGGTAAGATATCGTCTTCCATGCAATTTATCCAATTCCACTTTCTTCATTACAGTTTCAGTGGAGCACTGTAGTAATCCGTGGGAAGAAGAGGAAGCCCCTCGAGTCAACCCTCCGCGTGTTCCTGGGATTGTTCCCACAGTGGAAATGGAATTTCCTGCCATTGACATGCTGAGGCCTATTCTTGATCCTGGCGCCGGCCCAAGTGAGCCAGTGCAACGCAATACTGGTAAGGCAATACTCCAGCCTCCCTGCTACAAGAAGGAGGATGAACCACAGACTACGGATGAAGATTAGCTTGCCTGGCTTGCGCTCCAGGTTCCTCTGCACGAATTTTTCTCTCTGTCAGCTCCCTTCGCGATCTTATAGGTGTCTGCTACTATGTATCTTTGTCCATCTCTGTTATGGTGTCGGTTATCTGTTATCTCTGTCAAGGTTATATGTGTTTCTGTTGTTTCAATCTCCTTCTGCTTCAGTCCGTGTGTCGGCTACAGGAGTATCACTCTGGGTTCCATTTTTGTACTTCTGGTATGCATTCTCTCGAGCTTACTGTTCGTCCCAGGACATGTTCTACAGGGCCTCGACCCTGATGTAATACCACTGATGTAATTTTGCTCTTGCTGTAATATAATAGTTCAGTCTTATGTAGAAAAAAAAAAAAAAAAAAAATAATGTTTCATTCAAATTTAATCATGACCCAGATTAAACTCTCACCTTTCTTTTAGTAATTTTGGTTCTAGTTTTGAGATGCTTTCGTGATCAATTTGATGGTGTTCGCATCCACCAAACTTATAATGAAAATAATATTTCGATCAAATTTAGTCATGATCCATGCTAAACTCTCAAGTTTTAGGAATTTTGGTTCTCCTTTTTAAATGTTATCGCCCTCAATTTGATGGTGTTGTCATTCACCAAATTTATAATGAAAATAATATTTCATTCAAATTTGATCATGATCTAAACTAAACTCTAACCTTTTAGGAATTTTGGTATTTAATTACTGTTTGTCTTAAATTAATAAAGTTTTTTATCTACTCATCATGGTAACTCTCTTATCCTTCCCCTTGTCATCATTTCCTCATCCCTCCCCTATTTTTTTCTTATTTTTTTCTCCTTTTTTTGGGTAGGTGAGCACCCACAGGGGATTTGAACCAGTGACCTATCACAAGGAGTGCCTTAACAGTGTACCCATTCACCGTCAATCTAAAGCCTTGTGAGCTTCATCCTTCCCCTATTTTTATACCAGTGACCTATCACAAAGACTTCCTTAACAATGTACCCATTCACCATCAATCTAAAGCCTTGTGAGCTTCATCCTTCCCCTATTTTTATTTCCCAACCTTTATCTATAATACCCACTTTGAGTAGACTCGATTTAAAAAAAATAACATAAATATAAAATAATTAATTTTTAAAATACTAAACTTCCAAACATTATTATGCCATACTTAAACACCAAATACTTAATCTTCCTAAATTGAGATCCCTCTATTGTTTTCATTTCCCCACCCCCAAACCTACCTATTAAATCAAATTTTAAAAATTTTAATCATTAAAAAAAAACTTTTAAATATTTTTACAAACTTACTACCTATTAAATCAAATTTTAAAAATTTTAATCATTAAAAAAAAACTTTTAAATATTTTTACAAACTTCTTCATATTTTTAAAAGATAATAGACATTCATATATTCTTTAATTAAAAACATGGATGGTAATTTCTACCTTAATAAATTAATATAGTAAATAAAACTAAAATATAATTGAATTATATATATATATATATATATATATATATATATATATATATATATATAATATTTCACTAAAATCTATATATTTTATAAATTAAACTATATAAAACAAAACCAGAGCTTTCATAAAAATTAATAACTCATAAAAACTTATCATTTATATTTATTTTTAAAATTTCATTACGTACAAAATAAATGAAAAGACATCTCACCAAGGTGTACAAAATAAATGAAAAGACATCGCACCAAGTTGTAATAATAAGCTGTAATCTTAAAATCACATACCGAATTCTGAAGATTCTGCAACTACTAGGGCCAATGAATATGATATCGTTTTTTTTCTCAATTAGTCTACTCCTATATTCATACAAAAAAGTTACAGCGAGGCCACTGCTTCGAGAATTCATGCCATGAAGTCGGCATAGAGCAAAACAAACTTGGCATCCTGACTGTGGAACCGACAAAATGACTTACATCAGAGAAATTAGTTTCAAGGAACATTGAACATTCCAAAAAGACTCGAAAAACTGACCCATATAGTGATACCGGACTGAGTAAAACACTGCTGTTTCAAGGACCGATTTTTACATAAACAGAAACATAAACAGACCCCGACCTGTATCATAGACAAAAGCCTGAAACAAGCATGAACACTGTGAATCGAAAAGGAGGTGAGCTTCGTCTTCGGAGGCAGAACCAAAAAACCAGAGGCGCTGACTGGTTCAATCTTCATCTGAGGTTGACGGTTGTTCCTCCAAAATTCGGCACCCAAATTGACCTGAGTCCATGGAGTCAGAAGAATGGACCGCAGAGCTTGAAGGCTCTCCTCTCGTAGGTTCGCTTGGGCCAACATTGGCTTCAAAGTTCATAGTAGGCATGCCTCCGGTGACATGGGGCGGGGCGGCAATTTGACTTGCCAACCTCTGTTCCGCAGTAACCCCATGTTGAACTGCTCCCGAACCCATGGTATTCTCACACTTTTCGATTGTCACAGAGACGATGAAGGAGGAATTTTCCAGAGAACAAGGAATGCGGGAGCGGGCTGTGGGATGTGCGTGATGCATACAGGCACCGCCTCTAGCTTGCCCCCTTCCCCTGCCCCTGCCACTTCTGGTGGCTGGAATGACCGACACATCCTCAGAGGGGTCCAGAGTGGTGGAGGAGTGCTGGTGGGTGGCTCGACCACATGAACCGCCGCGCCTGCTTACCATTCTCAGCCTTTCTCTTGGCATTTTTATGGGATGGGGACTGATAAATGGAGGAGGGAGGGCGGAGAAACGACTGAGGGGCGTGTGCACCGAGAGAGTCGAAGACTGAGACCGAGAAAGCGGTGAGTGTTAGGAACCGGAGCTAAATGGAGGCCGGAGATGGTGAAGGTACATATAGCCTAGCAGAGACAGACCAACAGGGAAGAACTCTCAACATGCACCAAAGCCGACGGGAAGCAGGTGGATGAGCTATTGCTCGGAGAGTCGCTCAGGATTGCAACCTTGATGGAGCTGAATGCATGCGTTGGAACAGCAGCAACGAGGATTAAACTGAGCGCCATTGTGCCAATAACCAGAAGCAGGGAAGGCAGTGTTAATGCTGCCATTAATGAGTTTGTACGAGGCCAGCTTTCCAGCCCATGACGCTTACACCTGATGCAGTTAGGCTGCCACTTGCCCACCTTCCGCGCCTCCATCGTACCTCTATGCCTATCAATCACCCGCATACGGGAGCGAGTAGTCTTGTTGCACTAGAGAAGTGCATTCATGTTTGAGTTGTTCATCATCTGAGTCGCTGAGAGGTCCTGAGAAATATGGGAGCTGCTAGTTTACCCCTTGATTGTCCAATCTATCTGCTACTTTGTTGGTAGTGCGTCTTACATGCTTGAAGGTGATGCTTTGGGGGTTCCGGAGCCGTTCCTCCAGTAGTTCCAATCTGCTGAGCAGCCTCCAGCTAGAAGCTATCTTGGCTGCGAAGGTACCTGCTTGAATCCTGGTGGCCGCTGTTATTAGGATAATGGAGTCTCCCTTTACCTCTAATGGGAAGAAGTTTTTTTGATCTGCAATGAAAATCCCTTTCCACAGTCCTTCCAATTCAGCAGCGTTGTTGGTGTCTTTGCCAATTGTTCCATAGTAGATATGCAGTGCTGTGCCCACATCGTTCCTAAAGACCCCCCCAAAACCCGCCGGCCTAGGATTGCCCTTGGCTACCCCATCAAAATTCAATTTGTATGAGTTGGATGCAGGAGGAGACCAAATGAGAGGAGAGGCAGAACTAGTTGGAGGTCGAGCTTTAACTTGGGCCAAAAAGGACAGGTCCAGATTCTAGGCGTTCATTATGAGGAATTCCTGAGGTGATTCTAGTAGCTCCGTGTCTTGCCAGTGTCTAATTGCTAGAGTTTCTTGGAGATTTTGCTTCAGAAGAAGCCATAGAGTACCAATTGGCCTGCTGATATTGTTGAAAATTCTGTTGTTCCTTTCCTTCCAGAGCATCTAGTAGAGAAAGCCTGGGATTAGGTTCCACAAAGAGTTTATAAGAGGGCTTTGAAAAGGGTGCTTTGGCCATTTTCTAATGGTATCTGTTATATCTCCCATCCGTTTTCCTGATCTTCTATTGAATTGGTCAGTTTTCTCCCATAGCTGATTAGCTAGAGGACAAGTCTCCATGAGATGCATGATGGATTCAGAGATGAGATTGCAGTTGGGACATCTCGATGGGCGAATGAATCCCCTTTTTGCATATTGTCCCAAGTGAGGATACGCCTCTTGCTTAAGAGCCATAGAAAGGTGGAAACGTTAAGCCATATTCCTGGTTGCCAGACCCGTTCCCAGAGCTGATCCTTGTCTGTCTGAGTGGTTGAATAGCGAAGCTGGTATGCTTCCTTGGTGGTAAACATTCCTCTTGGCATATGTCCCCATCGCAGCTTGTCTTGCTGATCTGAGTATTTGATTCTTCTGCGATTTAACTCCTGATCGATCTCTGTGTAGGTTTCCCCTTGCCAATTAGCCTGCCAGGTGCTAGCGGGTTTCCAGAGTTGAAAGTCTTGGGGCGTTTGCTGCTGCCAGAATTGATGAACATGGGTAAGATTAGCTTGCTGCATAGAAACCTGCCAGATTGGCTTGTGGAAAAGAGAGGCTAGTTTTGGGAGCTGTTGCCAAGAGTCCTCCCAGAACCTAGCTGTGGTTCCTGAATGAATTTCCCAGAAGCTATGCTCTTGAATGAAGGCGTTGTGAAGCTTGGCAGTGTTCCAAATCAAAGAGCCCGGGGTTGTAGTTCTAATTCTTATGAGGTCGTCCCATTGACTTCCTGGAGCATATTTTGCTTGCCATAGCCGCGCCCAGGGTATATGTGGTTTGGAGATCCAATTCCACCATATACGGGCTCCCATTGTGTTGTTGCTTTGGAGAGGGTCCCTTAATCCGAGCCCACCCCCTGATTTTGGCTGGCAGACCTCCCTCCAATTAACAAGAGCCCATTTCCTATTGAGACCAGAAGATCCCCACAGAAAGTTTCTTTGAAGATTGCGGATTGCCTTAAGGACCCATTTTGGCACTGCCAGAATAGAGAAAAGATACAAGCATGGCTTGGAGAACATATTTGATCAGAATGAGTCTGCCAGCCATATTGAGAGAGCGAAAGTCCAGGAAGAGAGTCTTGAATCCAATTTGTCCAAAAGAGTCCTCCAGGAGGCGTGTTTTATGGCTGAGTCCAACAAAGGAGCCCCAAGGTATTTCGAGGGAAGCGCTGCTGTAGAGAATCCTTGAATATGAGCAATGTTCCTTTGAGTTGTGGCTGGGGTATTGAAAAAGAAGAGTTGGGATTTGGAGGCATTGATGGAGGTACCAGAGGCTTCAGAGAAGAGAGAGAGCAGATCTTTGAAGGTTGTTGCCTCTTGAGATGAAGGGTGGCCAAAAAGCATAGTATCGTCTACAAACTGTTGGTGGGATAAGGGATGAAGACCATGGAGAGAGATGCCCTTTAGAGCTTGAGAGGATACAGCAGAGTGAAGCAGATGACTGAGCCCTTCTTCCATGAGGACAAAAAGGAAGGGGGATAGGGGATCCCCTTGACGAATACCTCGGGATGGGTGGAAGGGCGATGAGGGTGAGCCATTGAGCAGGACCGAAAAACAGGGAGAGGAGATGAGATTCATGATCCATCTTGTCCAAGTGGCACTAAAGCCAAATGCCAATAACATCTAATGTATATAGTTCCAGCTAAGTTTGTCAAAAGCTTTAGAGAGATCAAGCTTTAGAATCATACCTGGCTTTTTTAGAAGCTTCAGAGAGTGGATTACTTCATTTGAAAGAATAATGTCATCCATTATCTGACGCCCTTCTACGTATCCAGTCTGCTCCAGCGAGATGAGAAGAGGGAGGAGAGGTTTGAGCCTGTTCGCCAGTACTTTGGAGATGAGTTTGTAGATGACGTTGCATAATGCAATCGGCCTATATTTGTCGGGCGTATTTGGTTCATCCCCTTTAGGAACTAGCGCTAAGAAAGTAGCATTTAGGGAGGGGAGAATCCAATGCATAGATCTTGATTCCTCCACTAATTCCCATACCTCTGTCTTGATGAGCTCCCGAAACTCGTGAAAGAAATTGGCGGTGAAACCATCAGGACCAGGTGCCTAGCCATCCTTGAGTTGGACCATTGTGGCTTCTACTTCCTGCATTGAAATAGATTGGAGTAGTTTATTGTTGTGTTCCTCCATTATGATTTTAGGAATGTGCTGCGTGATGGTTCTAATGGCTTGATCTCTACTTCCTGGTGGTTCCCTAAGAGTTTCCTGAAAGTACTCTTTGAATTCCTTTTCCATATCTTCATGCACTTCTAATCTTTCCCCTTGACGATTGTTAACGAATGCAATATTGTTGTGCATTCTTCTTTGAATGGCGGATCTATGGAAGAATTTTGTATTCTTCTCCCCTTCCTTGAGCTACCGGATTCTGGACTTTTGTCACCACAGGATTTCTTCTTGCTTCCTGCGTGCTTCAGTTTCAGTCCAAAGGGTCTGCTCCTGATGCGGATGCTCTTCTGTCCTTCCTTCCAAGATGATATTCTGTTGAAGTGAGCACATTTGTTGTTCCAACCTTTTCCGATTCTAAAAAATGTTTCCAAACTGAGTACGATTCCAGACTTTGAGAACTTGTTTGAGGTTTTCTAGTTTCTGTTGGAATTGGAACATTTTGGCTCCTTCAAGGGGGGTAAAGGATTTCCAAGCCTCACTGACCACTTCTTTGAAGTTAGGATTTGAGAACCAAAAGGCTTCAAATCGAAAAGGTTTATTGCATTTTGTACCTGGCCGTGACCATTGTAACATAATGGGCCAGTGATCTGATCCTCCTTAGGGCATTATGGAAGCATGGAAGTCCCCTCCTAGGTGTATGGCATTGTCTGAGATGAGGAACCGATCTAGCCTAGAAGCAATATGCTGAGTACCCCTCCGCTTATTGGTCCAGGTATATACACCATTGGAAGTCTGAATATCCATTAATTGGTTGCTTTGAATAAATTCTTTGAAGCCAGTACTGTCACCTTCTAACTTCGATTTGTCGCCGTGTTTCTCCTCCAAAGTCATTATAATATTGAAATCACCGCCACCAATCCAGAGGGGGAACTGCCTATTAGAATTGAGAATTGTGAGTGTATCCAAAAGCTCCAGTTTTTGTTGTAAATTTTACGGAAAATAAACATTTCATAGATGCACGTGAATGCTTGTCCTGATGAGAAGGAAGGACGCTTGGATGAGGAAGTGGGTAGCATGAAAGTCTTGAAGAGTGAGAACCTGCAGGTTCCAAATGATTGCCAGCCCTCCGGAAGCTCCGGAGGCATCCACTGAAACTGAGCAGCTTCCTCACCAGACCTTATTAAGGATTCTTTCTATAGCAGTGTTGTTACTTTTTATTTCTTGAAGAAAAACTAAAGATGGTTTTCCTTGCTGGATCAAGTTTTTTAACATTCTGTGTTTTGAGGGGCTATTGAGCCCTCTCACATTCCAGGAGATGAGCTTCATGAGGAACAGTGGGGTTGGGGTTTGTAGAACTTTGTCAACTTAGGGAATCGCCCTGATTCCATTAGTATTTCTCCTATGATAATGGTCCTTTGCAAATCTCTTTTGCGCCCTCTTTTCTTCGTTTCTTTTAGGATTTTCTTTCCATCCCAGGGGCTTCCAGCTTGTATACCTAGACATTTATTATGCTGAACTTTGGTTAGAACTCCTTTCAGCCTTTCGATTTGCCATGGGGGTATTGTGTTGTATTCTTTCTTCTTGCATGTTGTTTCCAATTTGAGGATATCCAGACCTTCCAGGCTAACATTCTCTGGATCCTCGTCCATTATTGTAGGAGTATTCTGATCTTCCATGGATGTGTTGTCATGCAGACTAAGAGCTAGAGCGGCATCTAGTTCCATTGAAGAAGACTGCTGGCCGGTCTCTGGAACAGGTTTCTCCGAGTTGGAGGAAATTAGAAGGCTGGAGGGAGCGGAGGCTGAGGATGGCCGAGAAGCTTTGATAATCTGGGAGGATGAGGGTGGGGAAGGGATCGCCTGTGGATCTGAGCCTTGATTCTCTGAGGGATCTTGAGTGGAGAGAATTATAAATCTATTATGGGTCAGGCTTTTTGGGGCTTTCTGGGGCTGCAGGATTTTTCTTTGCATGCCGCTGGCAATTAGGGACTTTAGTGAATCCTTTAGAGTCTTTGCTGGTTTCATTAGCAGAGGTTTTGGGCAGAGTATTCAGAGGACAATCTCGGAAGAGATGGCCATGTTCATGGCATTTTCGAAAACGAAAAGGAATATGCTCGTAGTCTAATGGTTGAATCCATTCAAAATCATCGTGAAAGAGACTTACCGAATCTACAAGAGCTTTGGTCAAATGCATTTGGATGCAGATTCTGGTGTATGAGGTATATCTTCGAGTTTTGGTTTCCTCAGCAACTTTGATGAAAACCCCCAAGCTGTTGCCGATGTCCATTAGCGTTTCCTCTTTCCAGTATTCCGAAGGAAGGGAGTACATACGTATCCATACTGGAGCCCAACAACCTAGCTTTCCAGTCACGAAGGTACAGACCTGAGGAGTTAAAGAAGTACGGGCCGCCTTCAAATATGCGAGATTTGTCCTCCACGCAGTGGAAAATGGCCGTGAAGAAGTCTTTGGGGCCAAGCTGCAGAGTGACTTGTCCTTTGGGCTTCCATTTTGAAGCGATCCAACCATGCAGGGCCTTTTCAGTTGGCCAGAATCCAAGAAATTTTCCTATGAGCGCATGGTCCTTCATAAATTGAATTTCACTGTTGATTCAATGACTAGGGAGATCGACTTTGATTCTTTCTGCAGCTTTGGGGATGCATGTTGCCGAGGTCGCCTTTGGCTATGAAGTTGGAGACTTTTGGTTCAGTCCTTTGTCTTTGGCATTCGCTTCACGTGCTGCTGAGAGGTCAGTTTCATTATTGACAAGTTCAGATCCCTAATTAGTTTTTGGGAAAACACGAGGAGGGAACAGAGGATGTGCAGGCCTAGAAATGTCAGAGGCGGAAGAGTTGAAGTAAAGATTGTGTTTTTTAATAAAATAAATAAGATTATATCAGATACATTAATAATAAATAATTACAGTAAGAGATTAAATTAAAGTGAATTAACTGAAATTGAATTAAGACATTTGAATAGAAAATAATTAACAAATTATTAAAATAAAAATTTCCAAAGAATGAAATATATATATATATATATATATATATATAAACATAGTTAGTAACTTAATTTCAAGTCAACGATGGGGAAAGTTCAAACAAGCGAAGGAAAAGAAATGTATTCATGGTTGAGGAGGCGATTGCAAAACCTTTTGTTGGATATTTACCTCCAAGGTTATCAATCAGCATAATAATTTCAAAAGCTCTTTCAATAACCGGAGAAACCTTAGGGAGCTCGATTGACAAGCTTTTACGCAGTAAGTTACAAATTTTACGTGCATCAAGCTTTTTCAGGAGCTTCCCAAGAATTAGGTTGAAATCAAATGCTTTGCGAAAGTAATGTACTTTTTTACGTGGAAAATGCAACCGCAAAAAACCTAGAACGCTAAACCAGCGCTGTGAACAAATTTCAGAGAACACAACCCTAAACTCTGCGCAACTCTGAGCTTGTTAACAGGGCTCAATTCCCCTAGCTCCCGGTTCGGCGTCCAGTATGTAGTGCCGGGTGTCTCCCACACAGTGGTCAATTGCCCTATTTTCTCGGTTTGGGGTCTAGTTTTGGTGTGAGTGTCTCCAACACACGAAATGCAGGTAGTTTTTAAAATAAGGGATAAAAACAGGAGAGAATTGCTCTAGGAAGCCAATCTTAATTGTTAGAGTGTATCCTCCCGTTAATGATGATATCTAACGAAAAGGTGAGAGGTTTTTATTCAGGGTGTGTTTCTTTACTTCCACTTGAGTGTTTTTATTGAGGGTGTGTTTTTTTTACTTCGGTTTGCATCTTCGTCTTGTTAGACCAGGAGTAAGCGGACACAAAACATTCTAACGCTGTGACGCTAAAAGGAAGGCAGTGTTGTAGATATTTAAGATGAAAGAAATGCTGAAAAGAAAGGGGATAGATATTTAAGATGAAATATTAATTGTTTTTAAAAAAATGTTTTGAAATGTTTTTATTTTGGTGTGTAGGAATGTATATAAAAATTGTAAAATGAATGAGCCCCATTACTGAGTTATAATGTTTTACAAATTTTTTATAAGCATATAGTATTGGTAGGCTATGGTATTGGTCCATGTTATTGTAAAAAATATTTTTAGATATCAATAATCTCTATAGTATAGTGAGAGTAAATTTTCATAGTTAAGAATTTTGTTTCTATTTTTGAACTGTATATATCTTTAACTTACATTTTTTTTTGTATAATTCATAATAATAATTAAAAAAAAATATAATTTAATTAATTTTAATGATTCTTTTTAAATTTAATCATACTAGACATATTGTGAAATATATATTAATATATATTTTGATACTTATGAACATTTACTAGCCTTTAATTTATATAAATATGATAGTAATAAACTATTATTAAATTTATTACTAAACTAATAATTTTGTGCAATTTAATAATATTAATAAATTAAAATAATAATAATAATAATAACTTATATTAATAAATTAAAATTTATTATTACTATTCTTAATAATATTATTAATATTATTCATTAACACTAATGTTAATATTATTTATTAGTGTTAATCTCATTAACAATATTTAGATTATTAATTAAATATTTTTTAATTTATTATTGAAATTTAAATGTTATTAATAATATTAATGTTAAGAAGAGTAATTTTTTTTAGAAAGAACATAGGAGAAACATTTTCCCATGCATATGTCCACATGGAGTACCTCAAGTGGCAGTGGCTGTGAAAATGAAGTTTCACCGAACCGGAGATCTTGGGTTCGATTATTGTGCTACCCTCCCATTCTTGTGCTACCCTCCCTGGAAATGGGGTGAATAATGGACATGTAACAACTCGAAAATGAGAGGGTCCTACCTAAGCTTACCAATTTTTTTTTTCCCATGCACATAGGAAAGACTCTTCTATTAAGTTAATAATTTCATAATTTTATTGTGATTAATATTATTACTAATTGTTTTTAGTGTGATTTTTTAGGAATCTTTTCTTATGGGTTTTTCTGGACTAATTTCTCTAAAATCCGGGAAGAATTGATTGAAATCACAAGCTTGATGGGTATCTGCGCACAATTGAAGTGCCCTAGGGTTTTTTCAGGGCACTGAATCCATATATGCAATCAAAAAACGAGTTTACATAACAAACATAAATATTTCACCTCAATTTTTTCCTCTCGATTTTGAGCCCAGAAAGTCCATAAAATCCCACTAAAAACAACTCCATAATACTACTAATATTCTAAAAGAAATTCATGGTACTATTATTATAAATTGTTTGGATTACCCAGAATTTAAATTAATACGATTAATAATATAATTAATGTTATTAAACATTTTAATATTTCAATTAATATTATCAATGTCAATGTTTTGATTAATTAATGTTAATTAATGTCTCAATTAATTAATGTTATATTAACTAAAGACTATTTTGAGTGAACAAGGTTGATTACTCTGTCGGCCAAATCTGAATGTGATCATATTTGACTATGTTTAGTTAAGGTAGTTGACTATAATAATAATGTATTACTCAAATTTTCTTTTAATTATGTATCAATGCTTTAATTAATATATCAATGTTAATAAATTAATATTAATATATTTATTTAAAGGTTTTAATTATTTGTTTAATTGATGAACTTAGGCTTTTGTGATTCATATCAAGTTTATTGAGAAGTGTTTTAGGTAAAAATCAGATCGAAATTCATTTGTCCACGCAATTCGAACCAACAAGTGTAATTCGTCACAACAAAATATGTTCTAATTAATTGAAACTTTAATTAAAATATCAATGTTAATGTATTAAGATTGAAATTCAATTAATTATTATTGTTAATTAATTATTAATATGATTGATATTTAATAAATACAATATATTCTAATTAATGGAAACTTTAATTAAAATATCAATGTTAATGTGTTAAGATTGAAATTCAATTAATTATTATTGTTAATTAATTATTAGTATGATTGACATTTTATAAATTAATTAATACTCAAAAATTAATTATTTATAAACTAATAAAATTATTAAATTTAATATTTTAAATAATATTTTCAGCAATGCTTTAATTAATTAATGTTATAGTGATTGAAGAATACTTTGAGTGACTTAAGTTTGGTTGTTGTTAAATAAGATAAATATAGGTTCAATAAATGTGAATGTACTCATATTGGTTATTGGATTATGTTTGACTAATGTGATTTAGTATACTGAATTAGGATAACCATTTCAAAAGCTCCGTCAAGAACTCTGGAGAAACCCTCGGGAGCTCGATTGTCAAACTTTGCAACAGGGAAAGTACAAATTTTACGTGCATCATGCCTTTCCAGGAGTTTTCCAAGAATTGGGTTGGAAATCCAATGGTTGTGAAAGTGATGCACCTTTTGTACCTGGAAAATACAACCGCAAAAAGTCAAGAACGCTAGCGGCTAAACCAGTGTTGTGAAAATTTTTCAGAGAGCACGACCCTAAACTCTGACCACCGAGGCTCTCTTCCGTGGTACCACATCGTATTATAATAAAATAAATCAATATGACTTATGCCTTTTTAAGGATTAGTGGATCAATGTAGATATCTAATAGAAAGTACCAATAACTTTTATTCTAACATAACACTTTACATGCACAATATTAATTTATATTGAATAAAATTTGTGATCATTCATTTGACTATATCATAAAATATTCTATATACTTACTAAAAAAATAACCATAAAACACTTAATAAAATGATAAATATATTTTATTCCATACAACTTTTATTGAACCAAAAGAATAGAAAAAACTAGAAATTTATAAGTTTAAAGCAACAACTGCTAGGAAAAGACTTTCCTCGTGGACAGGGAGATGGTTGATCTATTCGACATCCTTATCCGGTCTAGGTTCAAAGACATACCAGTCTTCCATTAGGGAAGGCATTGGATATTGGCAGAGCCATGTCCATGTATCTTGGCTTAAATTATAAACAAGTACCTCATTACCACGCCCAAATTTGATGAAAACCAAATCCCTCATTCCTTCAAAATCGGGCATTAAAATTCCATAAGAAAAGATGGCGTCCCTTGTGTGAGAATCCAACATAGATAAATGCACCCTTGCAATCTCTGTAAGCCCAACCATTGAGGAGTTTGAATTCTCAAACTCAGATATGATAATAACACCTAAATCAGATATCCATGAACCTAGAAGCACTCGTGACCCGCAAGTGAACAGGACGTCGCACCTCTTCCTGTCATCCACTTCCTCTAACGGTAACGGCGTGAACACGGACCTCCTGTTTTGGATGCTGAATGCCAGGATGCCCGACTTTGAAGAATTTGCATCCTTACCATTTACATACAGGAAATCCCTGGAAGCAACAATCCGCCTCGTGGTCACTGGGTTAAAATTCTCTGGTAGGCGTCCCACTGTACTCCACGACTTCAAACTCGAATCATAAATGTCCACTGTGTCGCTCTCTATGTCCAGTGACATTACCATCGCTACAACTTTATATGTGTCGCCATTGTGTCCGTCGCCCTTCTCTGCGATCATGGTCATTTCCGTAATTAAACCATGGTTTGTCCAGGGAAGTTCTATCGACTTTCCTGTAAGAGGATTGCAGACAATATGCGTGAATAGAGAACTTCCTGTATTAAAATTAAAGTGGATGGTTGCCAACCAAAGACCTGCTGCCGATGCTCGCACCGAAAAGCTGTGAACGTCATATTGTTTCCTTAAGAAAGCGAGGGACAGTCGCTTCCACGTGCCTGTGAAGAAGCAGTACGCCAAGCAATCCAACCGGTCCAAGTAATGGAACAAAAGAAGCCATGGTTTCTTGTTGGGAGGTGCGGAAAGCCAATCTTTAGTTAAGAATTGTTTGCGAGAAAAGAGGGCATTCCATTCTTTGCACACGCCGCAATATCTACATAGCATTTCCGCTGGTAACCATGCCAATACCTTCTTCTTTAGATTCTTGGGCAATTCAGACCACCACGCTGACCCCTCGTGCAGAACAGAAATTTCAGCAATTTCCATTTTCAATGAACAGAAAATTTCGATTTTTATAAAACTTTTGTTTTTTGAAGAATATAAGAAGTTCAGCTTGAATCGCTGAAACCACGTGACTCTTGTTTCTGAAGTTCAGCGATTGAAGTTCAGATTGAAGTTCAGCTTGATTCTCCGCTGAAGAAGTCTGCAAAGAGAGAGGAGACGGTGGCGAATGATATCACAAGCTAATATCTTCTTTATAAGTTTTTGTGGTTAGAATTTGAAGGGACTGTGTCAAGAATATGATTCACTTACTTCATTTGATGCGATGATATGACGATTAGATGGCTACTTTATAAGTTTGTGGTTAGCATTATAAGTAATTCTGATTAATTAAAAATAATGGAGTTATTAGTTTGGTTAATATTTTATTAATTAAATAATTAATAATACTAAATAATTTAATTTTAATTAATTAAATAATAGGAATTTTTTTCAATGAATTAAATAAAGTATAAATTATTTTACAAATATAGATTAAATTTATTTTTTGATATATGAAGTACTAAGAGGGATTAAATATTTGTTTGGTAGATTCGGAATTAAGATGGATCTAGGTTGATTTTATGTTTTGTGATCTCTTTGAGGGCCTCGTAGATCTAGAGTTAAGATGGATCTAGACTAGTTTTAATTTTATGAATTTTTTAAATCTTGGTAATGTAGATTATGAGGTAAATGTTTTGATGCCTATCAATCTTTACTAGTAAATTTTGTATTGAGTTTAAAATTTATTATTGAAAATCATCATAGTAGCCTTCTCTCCTTTTTAAATGTTCTTGTGATAAATTTGATGGTGTTCTCATCCACCAAATTTATAATGGAATTAATATTTCATTCAAATTTAGTCACTATCCATATTAAACTCTCACATTTTAGTAATTTTGGTTCTAGTTTTGAGATGCTTTCGTGATCAATTTGATGGTGTTAGCATCCACCAAATTTATAATAAAAATAATATTTCGATGAAATTTAGTAAACTCTCAAGTTTTAGGAATTTTGGTTCTCCTTTTTAAATGGTATCGCCATCAATTTCATGGCGTTGTCATCCACCAAATTTATAATGAAAATAACATTTCATTCAAATTTGGTCATGATCTAAACTAAACTCTAACAATTAATAAAGTTTTTTATCCTTCCCATTGTTTTCATTTCCTCATCCCTCCTCTACTTTTTTTCTTTTCTTTATCTTTTTTTCGGATAGGTAAGCACCCACCGGGGATTTGAACGAGTGACCTATCACAAGGAGTGCCTTAACAGTGTACCCATTCACCGTCAATTTAAAGCCTTGTGAGCTTCATCCTTCCCCTATTTTTATTTCCCAACCTTTATTTGTAATACCCACTTTGAGTATACTAATTTTTAAAAAAATAACATAGATATAAAATAATTAATTTTTAAATGTACTAAACTTTCAAATATTATTATGCCATACTTAAACACCAAATACTTAATCTTCCTAAATTGACATCCCTCTATTGTTTTCATTTCCCCACCCCCAACCTACCTATTAAATCAAATTTTAAAAATTTTAATCATTAAAAAAAAACTTTCAAATATTTTTACAAACTTACTAAAAGCAAACCTAATACTAAAACCAAATAATAAATAATAAATAAAAAAATAATAAATTTCATATGTGTAAAAGATAATAGACATTCAAATATTTTTTAATTAAAAACATGGATTGTCATTTCTACCTTAATAAATTAATATAATAGATAAAACTTATATATATATAGATATCACTAAAATCTATATATTTTATAAATTAAATTATATAAAACAAAACCAGAACTTTCATAAAAATTAATAACTCATAAAAACTTATCATTTACATTTATTTTTAAAATTTCATTACCTACACAATAAATGAAAAGACATCACCAAGCTGTAATAATAAGCTGTAATCTTAAAAGCATACCGAATTCTGAAGATTCTGCAACTACTAGGGCCAATGAATATGCTTGATCGTTGAATGCAAAGAGTAAAATCTATGGATTTTTCCCTGAGCTTGATCCTAGGGTAGTTCAGACAAATAAAACGAATTCTCTGCTGGGAAATCAAACACGGCACATGTCTGAGTATTTGTATATGGATAAAAAAAAAACTATAGATTGTGACAAGAAATGAAAAATAAAGTGAAGCAGAGATTGTTTTTCTTAATATTATGATAAGATTATATGGGATACATTAACAATACATTTCTGTTGGAAAAACAGACACCCCACATGTTTGTCTGTTGGAAAAACAGACAGCCCACATCTTTGAGTATTTGTAAATAGATAAAAAAAACTACGGATTGCGAAAAGAAATGAAAAATAAATTGAAGTAAAGATTTCTTTTTAATAAAATAAATAAGATTATATTAGATACATTAATAATAAATAAATACAGTAAGAGATTAAATTAAATTGAATTAAGACATTTGAATAGACAAATTGTTAAAATAAAATTTTGCAGAGAAGGAATATATATATAGTTAGTAACTTAATTTCAAGTCAACGATGGGGAAAGTTCAAACAAGCGAAGGAAAAGAAATGAATCCATGGTTGAAGAGGCGATTGCAAAACCTTTTGTTGGATATTTACCTCCAAGGTTATCAATTAGCATAATAATTTTAAAAGCTCTTTCAATAACTCCGGAGAAACCTTAGGGAGCTCGATTGACAAACTTTTATGCAGTAAGTACAAATTTTACGTGCATCAAGCTTTTTCAGGAGCTTCCCAAGAATTAGGTTGAAATCAAATGCTTTGGGAAAGTAATGTACTTTTTTACGTGGAAAATGCAACCGCAAAAAACCTAGAACGCTAAACCAGCGCTGTGAACAAATTTCAGAGAACACAACCCTAAACTCTGCGCAACTCTGAGCTTGTTAACAGGGCTCAATTCCCCTAGCTCCCGGTTCGGCGTCCAGTATGTAGTGCCGGGTGTCTCCCACACAGTGGTCAATTGCCCTATTTTCTCGGTTTGGGGTCTACTTTTGGTGTGAGTGTCTCCAACACACGAAATGCAGGTAGTTTTTCTCTTTGAAGGCAATCTTAATTGTTAGAGTGTATCTAACGAAAAGGTGAGTGTTTTTATTGAGGGTGTGTTTTTTTACTTCCGTTTGCATCTTCGTCTTGTTAGACCAGAAGTAAGCGGACACATCACATTTTAACGGTGGCAGAGTTGCATATAGTTAAGAGGAAAGAAAATGGTAAAAAAAAATGTTTAAGATGAAATATTAATTGTTTTTAAAAAAAAAATTATTTTATTTTTTTAGAAATGTATATAAAAATTTGAGAAGAATATTTGGCGAAAATCACATAGAGATATTTCTGTGTACGCCTTTCAAACCAACCAGTGTGGTTCATCATAAGGACAAATTGAATGAGCAGATCTTGCTATGCATTATAAATAGATCCTATAGAATATCCAATGATCAAATTTCCAGATCAGGTAACGGGTAAAATGATAACAGCTAGATTGACTAGGAAATAGCTAGTTAGACTATGAAGGACATAATTTATTTAAATAAGTAAATTCAGTTATTAATTTCCTTAAAAATGGACAATTTTATAATTGTAAATATATGTTAGAATAAGCAAGTTAATATATTATAATCATAAAATAAATCAAGTCATAGAGAATAGTTAATTATATTTTAATTAAATATAATTTAATTATATTTTAAATAAAATATAAGTTAAAGGGACATTTAAATCTTAATTTAAATTAAGAAAATAAATGAAAAAATAATTAGTTATCAAGGATGTTTATAAATGTTAGTTAGTTGAATAAGTTAAAAATAGAATAATCTATGAATAGTTAATTCTATTTTAAAATATAAGCTAAAGGACATATATTTATGAATATATATTAAAATAAATAGATTAATATCATATTCATAGTCAAAGAGTATCTCTATAAAAATACTAGAGAAATTACAATATTAATTAATAGTTTATTAAGGGTAAAAATAGTTTTAAAAAACAAAAATAAATAAATAAATTAAAATTAAATTAAATAGTCAAAAATAAATAGTGGAGAAAATTACAATATTAAAAAAAAAAAAACTAAAAAAATAATAATAAAATAAAAAAAACATTAATACTAATTTAAAAATCTAAGAGTTTTAATATATAAATATTATAGAATTCAAGTACTAGAAAAAATTACCATATTTAACAAAAAAAAATTACTTAAGGGAGAAAACGACTAGGTGGAGAGGGCTGGGACTAGCAACTACTAATCTTCCAACCATCCTCTCTATTGAGATTTTTTGGCTCATTTTCAATCTCAAGGGCTTCCCTAAATTTCTGGTGATGGAATTGCGACACTCTAGCAATCACACTAGCTTCTTTGATGGAGACATGATGATTGGTTTTCTCCACATGCTCTGTTGAAGCGGAAGACTTGGTTCTCATATGCTTGAGGTCAGCTCCATGCTCACTAATCATTTGGTTAATGGAGCGACCAATCTCACTGATATAAAGGGTCCCACAAGAACAAGGAATAACATAAACACCTTTCATGTCCTTAGGGTCGATAGGATCCTTCACAGATCTGAGAGACTTATGAATGGTGTTAAGAGGTCTAAAGATTGCGGGGATTCTTAAGAAGCATAATGTCCCCGCAACCTTTAGACCTCTTAATACCATTCGTAAGTCCCTCAGATTTGTGAAGGATCCTATCGACCCCAAGGATATGAAAGGTGTTTATATTATTCCTTGTTCTTGTGGGACCCCCTATATCAGTGAGAATGCTAGCTCCATTAACCAAAGGATTAGTGAGCACACAGTTGACCTCAAGCATATGAGAACAAAGTCTTCCGCTTTAGCAAAGCATGTGGAGAAAACCAATCATCATGTCTCCATCAAAGAAGCTACTGTGATTCCTAGAGTGTCGCAATTCCATCACCAGAAATTTAGGGAAGCCCTTGAGATTGAAAAAAGGTTGAACAATCTCAATAGAGAGGATGACTGGAAGATTAGTAGTTGCTGGGTCTCAACCCTCTTCTCCTAGTCGTTTTCTCCCTTAAGTAATTTTTTTGTTTTGTTTAAATATGGTATTTTTTTTCTAGTACTTGAATTCTATAATATTTATATATTTAAACTCTTTGACTTTTAAATTAATATTAATATTTTTTATTTTATTTTTTTTTTATTTTTTATTTTTTATTTTTTTTTGTTAATATTGTAATTTTTCCGATACTTGAATTCTCTAATATTTATTTTTGACTATTTAATTTAATTTAATTTTTATTGTTATTTATTTATTTATTTTATTTTTTAAAACTATTTTTACCCTTAATAAACTATTAATTAATATTGTAATTTCTCTAGTATTTTTATAGGGATACTCTTTGACTATGAATATGATACTAATCTATTTATTTTAATATATATTCATAAATATATGTCTTTTAGCTTATATTTTAAAATAGAATTAATTATTTATAGATTATTCTATTTTTAACTTATTCAACTAACTAATATTTATAAACATCCTTGATAACTAATTATTTTACTCATTTATTTTCTTAATTTAAAATAAGATTTAAATGTCCCTTTAACTTATATTTTATTTAAAATATAATTAGCCTATATTTGATTAAAATGTAATTAACTATTCTCTATGACTTGATTTATTTTATGATTATAATATATTAACTTGCTTATTCTAACATATATTTACACTTATAAAATTGTCAATTTTTAAGGAAATTAATAACTAAATTTACTTATTTAAATAAATTATGTCCTTGATAGTCTAACTAGCCGTTTACTAGTCAATCTAGTTGTTATCATTTTAGGAGTTACCTGATCTGGAAATTTGGTCATTGGATATTCCCGGATCTATTTATAATGCATAGCAAGATCTGCTCATTCAACTTGTCATGATGATGAACCACACTAGTTGGTTCGAAACACATAAACAAAAATATCTCTATGTGATTTTGGCCGAACATTCTTCTCAAAATTGATATGGATCACAGAAGCCTAAATATGTATATAAAAATTGTAAAATGAATAACTCTCATCAATGAGTTATAATGATTTTTGAGTTATAAATTTTTATAGACATATAGTATTGGTAGGTCATGGTATTGGTCTATAGTATTGTAAAAAACCTCTTTAAATATTAATAATCTCTATAGTATAGTAAGAGTAAATTTTTGATGTATATATCTTTAAGTCACATATTTTTTTGTATAATTTATAATAATAATTAAAAAAAATTATAGTTTAATTAATTTTAATGAAATTTTTTTTTTTTTAATTTTAATCACACTAGACACATCGTGAAATATATATTGTTACTTATAAGCATTTACTAGCCATTTAATTTATATGAATATGCTAGTAATAAACCATTAATAAATTTATTACTAAATTAATCATTTTTTGCAATTTAATAATATTAATAAATTAAAATTAAAAGAGTAATCAATTATATTAATACATTAAAGTTTATTATTATATTCTTAATACTAAATATTGTTAATATTATTTATTAATATTAATATCATTAACAATATTAAGATTATTAACTAAATATTTTTTAATTAATATTGAAATTTAAATGTTATTAATAATATTAATGATAAAAGAGTCTTTTTGGTAGAAAGAATATAAAAGAAAATTTGCTCATGCATTTATAAAAGACTCTTCTATTAAGTTAATAATTTCATAAATTTATTATAATTAATATTATTACGAGTTGGTTTTAGTGGACTTTTTGGAAAATTTTCTTGTGAGTGTTTTTTGGACTAATTTGCTGAAAATCTAGGAAGAATTTATTGAAATCACAAGCTTGATGGGTATCCGTGCACTATTGAAATCAAAATCTTGATGGGTATCCATGCACAATTGAAGTGCCCTAAGGTTTTTGAGGGCACTTAATCCTTATACACAGTCAAAAAACCAGTTTACATAACACAAATAAATATTTCACCTCAAATTTTTTCCACTGGATTCCGATAGCCGAAAGTCCAAAAAATGCACTAAAGACAACTCCATAACACTACTAATATTCTAAACAAAGACAAGAACCGATACTTCCCAACTTTTTCTGCAGGAAGAGTGAGAAGATGGCTCTGCAATCCCTCGGCGCAAACGAGATGGAAACCGCGCCTCTCAGCGGGGGCATGAAGAATGAGATTTTCCGGTACAGTTGGAAGAACAGAGAGGACGAGAAGTCCATGAAGGTACTCGTTTGAATCCACGAAGAAGAGAGCGCGAATGTGGTTTTCGATCCGGAATATGAGATTCGGGCGTTTGATTTCATTTCCAGGCTTGGCCACGGACCCCGTCTCCTCGCTTCCTTCCCCAAAGGTCGCATTGAGGCTGTGGCGAATGCCCTTCTGGATTTGTACATAAAATGTGGAAGGGTTAAGATTGCATGCGAACTGCTTGACGAAATGCCTGAACGAGATGTCAAGAAAATGGCTTCGTGGGACGCAATGATTTCGGGGTTCATGCAGAATGGGTATGATGAGGAGGCAGTGATTTCAGGATCTGCACAGATTGGGCAAGCTGTGGAGGCAATGGAGATCTTTATCCAAATGCAGGCAGCTGGAAGGAAGCCAGTCACGAAGACATACCCCAGTATGCTCCCGGCCTATGCCAACTTAGCAGCTCCGGAGCAAGAAATCGAGACAGCCCGCTTTTCTATGGAGAAGATAAGCGATGGAAAGCAGCAGTCGGATCTCTCAGCCTCGTTCCAGATCCAGATCAGGCTCCTTTCTGGAAAAACTCTGCTACAATGGGTAAGCGCTTCAGATCTAGTGCAGAACCTCAAGCAATCTCTGGAATTTAGGCTGGGGATTCCCTCCGCTTCTCAACGACTCCTCTACGAAGGTAAACATCTTGAGGATCTGTATCCCCTTTCTTTTTACAGCATTAGAAGAAATGCCTCCATCATTCTTACCCTCCGTTTGAGAGGGGGAGCTGTGGGACAGTCATCTTCAGCTGCGGCTTTTTCTTACAAGGATGCAGTCCATGCTCAGAAGCCCAAGAAAGCTGCTCCACCAGCTCAGGCTCCTAAACCGTTCTTGGTGGACAAGCTGTAGGAAACCCCCTCCATTGAAATAACGTACCCTTCGCTGGATGATCAAATCCAAAAATATGCAGAGCATGGCATTATTTGCAGGTTCAATGGACTATGGCCTCGCACAGCGGATCTCTACCAATGGATCCACTCACACTAGACCAACAACTGCAAGGTTCTTCTTTGCTCAAAGGGTTTCTTCATTGTAGTTTTTGTTTTCAACGAAGATTACCAAAAAGCATTAACTGAAGGCCCATGGTTTTGGGGCTCAGCAAGACTATTCCTCACCCCTTGGTTCCCAGATTTCGATCCTTCTTCAGCGATCATCACAAAGCTCCCCATCTGGGTCAGACTTCCTAACCTCCCGGCGCATCTATGGCACTTTGCTGTATTCCAAGGAATCGGCAACTCTCTAGGCTGCTTTCTAGCAACAGACACCTCTAGGGGGAAAAAGGCATATACACCTTCGCCAAAATTTGTGCAGAAATAGACATGAGCAAAGGTCTACCGGATCAGATTAATCTAAAAATTGGAGACTTCCATTGGACCCAGTCCCTAGACTATGAGAACACAACCTTTCGCTGCCGAAATTGCCATAACAGAGGGCACCTTCAGAACTCTTGTCCCTCGCGGCCTGCCCAGAAGAAGAAAGCCAATCCTAAGCCGAAATCCAAAAGTTGGAAACCTCATGATCCTCCTCCTATGGATGATTTGGATTCCAGCTCAGATGAAGAGGCAGAGGATGCAGAAGGAATGGAAACAAAGCAGGCACATGATCCACCTTCGACTGGTTGTGAGGATTCTTCGGTCCCTCCAAACTCACAGAAAAGAACTCATGAGTCATCTCCCTCGGATTCAGACAAGGAGTCCTCTCCGTCAGCCCAGCTTAGTTTGCAAATCATGCCAGTTCAGCAGAGTCATCTTGATTGGGTCAAAGTTGGTAAAAAGAAAGGGAAAAAATGCCGAATAGTTGATCCTACCCACGTTGGGTAGAATCCTCTGTTTCTACGCCTGTTTCTCTGTTCCTCTTGTTACTTCTTGTTTAGCAATGTTCTCTTCCCAGTTTCTCTCAGGGGCCGAGGTGGATCGCCATTCCTTTCCGGCTGCCTGTTCTCTTGCTTCTCTTGGCTGTAATGTCATTTTGTACCATATTTTCTCTTAATAGAATTAGTTTTTACCGAGAAAAAAAAAACAATACTAATATTCTAAAAGAAAGTCATGGTATTATTATTATAAATTGTTTGATTACCCAGAAATTAAATTAATACGATTAATAATATAATTAATGTGATTAAACATTTTAATATTTCAATTAATCTTATCAATGTTAATGTTTTGATTAATTAATATTAATTAATGTCTCAATTAATTAATGTTATATTAACTAAGGACTATTTTGAGTGAACAAGGTTGATTACTCTGTTGGCGAAATCTAAATGTGGTCATATTTGACTATGTTTAATTAATGTAATTGACTATAATAATAATGTACTAAGTAATTTTCCTTTTAATTATGTATCAATGCTTTAATTAATATATCAATGTTAATAAACTAACAGTATTGTAAATTAATATGAATATATCTATTTAAAGGTTTTAATTATTTTTTTAATTGTTGAATTTAGGTTTTTGTGATCCCTATCAAGTTTATTGAGAACTGTTTTAGGTAAAAATCACATCAAAATTCATTTGTGGACACATTTCTAACAAACAAGTGTAGTTCATCGTCACAACAACATATATTCTAATTAATTGAAACCTTAATTAAAATATCAATATTAATGTGTTAAGATTGAAATTCAATTAGTTATTATTGTTAATTAATTATTAGTATGGTTGATAGTTAATAAATAAGATATGTTCTAATAAACTAAAACCTTAATTAAAATATAAATGTTAATGTGTTAAGATTGAAATTCAATTAATTATTATTGTTAATTAATTTTTAGTATGGTTGATATTTAATAAATTAATTAACACTCAGATATTGATTATTAATAAACTAATAAATTTATTAAATCTAATATTTTAAATAATATTTTTAGTAATGTTTTAATTAATTAATTGATGTTATAGTTATTGAAGAAGATTCTGAGTGAATTAGGTTTGGTTGTTGTTAAATAAGATAAATATAGGTGGACTAAATGTGAACATACTTCTATTGGATTATTTTTTACTAATGTGATTGACTATATTAATTATATATTATTAATTTAATTAACATTTCAATATATAAATGTTAATAAATAAATATTATTATTAATGAATATTAATATATTAATTTTAACACTTTTCAATAAATGTTTTAATTAATATATTTACAAATATTTTAATTAATAAAATAATTTAATACTACAATAATAAAATATAAAATTTTAATATAAATATAAAATATGAAAAAAGTTTAGTATATTTAAAATTATAGTTTAATAATTTAATATAATAATCAATGTATTAAAATAATTTAGTAACATCTCATTCTTTATACCGTTAATGGTATAATAAGAACTTTAGCATTGTATTACTATATAAAAATTCTAATAATTCCCTATCGATGTGGTTAACTAAAAGTATTCAATACACTAGTATAATGAAAACATTAACCCAAGTGTGGAATAGGCCAACCAATGTTGATAACTATTATGTTGATTTTTGCATAGATTAGCAATTTAGTAGAAGATTATGGTATCTCAAGTCATAATTTAACCTCACACTCAAGTTATGAAACTTAAGGATGTATTATAATTTTACATTACTATTTAAATACTAATGAAACCTTATTTATTATTTATTAATCATCATAAATTTGTTAATTAAGATGGTACTTTACACAAGTGAGTCAAAATTGATTGGATGTAGTAACAAGTGTGTTTTTTAGCAATAACAATTCAACCCACTACCACATAGATAATTTAATAAATTCATATCCTTTCCACTATAGCTACCTCTCAAGTGGGCATACATACCTTCCAATGGTATGCATAAGAAACCACTCATGTAGTGGAGTGGATAAAAACAACAAGAGGCTTGACAATTGGTTAAACAAACATATGTTTGAGAATGTGAAACGTTATAAGTTTCAAAACCAATCCATGTTTGTATGTTTTATAAGTTGTTTTTAAAATTAATTCTTCACTAATTAGCATAAGTGGTTATCAACAACAAGTACAATGAATTTTTAATCATATTAGGTATGGTTTAAACATGTGATTTAGATATGCAACGAAGTTATCAATTTTAATTCCATTAGTTGATGGAATTGATTCACATACTTCATTTGATGCGATGGTATAACCATTTGATGGCTTCTTTATAAGTTTGTGGTTAGAATTATAAGTAATTCTTATTAATTAAAAATAATGGAGTTATTAGTTTGGTTATTATGTTATTAATTAAATAATTAATAACAAAAATAATTTAATATTAATTAATTAAATAATAGGAATTTTTTTTAATGAATTTAATAAATTATAAATTATTTTACAAACTTAGATTAAATTTATTTTTTGATATACCAAGTACTAAGAGGGATTAAATATCTATTTGGTAGATCCAGAATTAATATGGATCTAGGTGGATTTTATGTCTTGTGATCCCTTTGAGGGCCTGGTAGATCTTGAGTTAAGGTAGATCTAGACTAGTTTTAATTTTATGAATTTTTTAAATCTTGGTAATGTAGATTATTACGTAAGTGTTTTGAAGCCTATCAACCTTTACTAGTAAATTTTGTATTGAGTTCGAAATTTATTATTGAAAATCTTCATAGTAGCATTCTCTCCTTTTTAAATGTTCTTGTGATAAATTTGATGGTGTTCTCATCCACCAAATTTATAATGAAATTAATATTTCATTCAAATTTAGTCATGATCCAGATTAAACTCTTACCTTTTAGTAATTTTGGTTTTAGTTTTGTGATCTGAAAATGAGATCTTAGACTAATATTAAGGTATTATAGACTCATGTGCATGGATTTGCCTATATTACTTAGTGCAACGGATGGATAAGATTGCAAATAATAAAGACAATGAAACATTTATAGAAACATAATAGAAAAACACACATAACATAAAATGTTTAATATGGAGTTCACCCAAAAATCCTGGGTTACGTCTCCTAGTCCAACCTTTAGTGGTGACCTCTATATTATGTCTTCAAGAGTAGAGTTTTAAAAAATGTAAGCTCAAATTGGGTCTCAACATAACAAGAACAAATAATAGGGGTTTGCTTGAATCCCTCAAGTATTACTGAATACACAAATTCTCCCTCTCACTTTCTGTCTCTGCCTTCTTTCTGTCTCAACACTGCTTGCCTCTATCTCTGTCATTCTATGGCTTTTAATCCAATTGGTGATGTATGTTCCTTTCCCCTTTTGAGCTCTCTGGCTGTCGGCCTCTATCTATTCAAATCCCCCTCTGAGCGTTAGCAATCATTGCTAAATGCCTTCAGAGATGGTGACCACCTGCTCTATAATAGAAGGACCATCGGCACCTTTGAAATCCTCAGAATAGTCATTCAATGTTTACACATAGAAATACACTAAAACACGGGAAAATCTACCCAAACGCAGTATATCGGACCTGAAATATTATCAATTCTGCCTTATTACTCCATTGGGTTCGTCTTCATATTACTATCGCATATCCACCATTGGCCTGAGTGATCTTGATCCAACAGTTGAGATTCATTTCGAGCAGCTTATGTGTATGGGCATTAACTGCCCGAAAAGGGTGGTTTTCTCTCTCCGCCGCCTGTCCACGTGGCAGCTTGTGTATGGGATCGGGTGGGGCCCATCCAATACCACTTACCACCTAAGGCCCACCTGAAATCCCGCTCATTACAAAACTCAAAATATATATATATCCGCATGTATAAACCCTTTCGGGTTCGTTTTATTGCTTTATTCGCATTTCCTTTGTTTTTCTTTTATTTAACGAAAATGCTATTTTACATAGAAAAATCCTTGTTTCCAGATCTCAAAAGATATCAAATATCTTCCATAATCTTATCGAGTTTGGCTATTGTAGTCACATTTGTTATCGGCCCCACTCCCTTGCATTGCTTCGGTACGATGTTGCGATATTGCAATCTCACATCGCATAGTCCCTGGGCCTTCTGTAAGGGATCCGTTGTATTGTGCCAACACAATATTGCGAGTTAACATGGGCCGTCGATCTACGTGCTTTTATCGATGGTTCTTGTTGGCTCACGCTAATCATTGTCGCAACAATCATATGATGGTCTTCGATAACCTCCACCTGCTTTTTCTAATTGTGATATGCGGATCGGATCTGGATCATTGATCAGCCAGATCTGACGGCTCCTATGCATCATTGTCTAGCCCTCTGATAACTTTGTTTTTGGCCATTTCTTCATGTTTTTCTCTCCCGATATTGTTTTCTGCCTTTTGTAAGGTTTTTCCTTATGCGATAGTTTTTTATTTTGAAGACTTAGAGAGTGTTTTGGATCCATTTTGGATCACGCCCTCGCACTGAAAAGCTTTTGGAGCACTAAAAGTTGGTTTTTAAGCATCGATCAAGTGAGGATACAGCTTCCTCACTTGTCCAATCTCTATTCATCTTGCACTGCTTGGTTTTGAACCTTTGAGTCCAATTCTCAGGTACTCAACATCCCCTTTGCATGTAGTTCTCACCTTCCTGTCGAGAACTGTATCTTACTACAACTCATTGAGATATTCAAACAACAGATCATCAATAAAAGGCAACTGAATTTTCTCTTCGGGATCTTCAACCAATGAAGGTTCATATAATCTCAAGTTCTCTGCATTAATGACCAAATAGATATGCATATAAGCAAGGAAATCAAGGCAAAAAGCGTTTTCATCAATTTTCTCAATTATCTTGAAAGGCCTATACCATATTGGCTTCAGCTTCTTAACTTCACCTTGCATTTTGTCTTTTCTGATGTACAACTAGACTTGATCACCAAATTGGAAGCTATGCTCAATTTGATGCTTGTCATGCCTTGCCTTATACTTGGCCTGACTTCTTTCCAGTTGTTCCTGCACTGCCTGGTGAATTTCTTAGATCTGTTCAATGAACTTGGTTGCTTTGTCTACATCACTATGTCCATCAACTGCTATGTCTTTACTAAAGACAAAATCTAAGGGCGACCTTTGTGTAAAAACAAAACAAGTCTCAAAACGAGATCTCTAAGTAGAAGTGTGCTTGGCATGGTGGTAAGCATGTTGCACATAACACAAAGGATCATACAAAAGCTTGGGATGCTTGCTACAATAGCCTCTAAGAAACTGGATCACTATCCTGTTGACTACCTCTATTTGACCATATGTTTGTGGGCTAAGTGTTGTGCTCTTCTTCAATCTGATGTCCATCAACTCCCATAGACTTGGCCAAAGCAATAAATTGCGAATCTCGATCAGATACAATAGAAGTGGGTACAACTTCGTTGTTTGTTCAACTATAATCTGCTTGTTACAAGGTATTAAGATACATATTTTGTTGAACCTATCCAGGATAACATATAAATAATGATGACCTTTTCTAGATTTTGCCAATCCCCCAACAAAGTCCATGGAAACACTTTCCCAAGGACGAGAAGGAACTGGTAGTGGAGTCTACAAGCCTAATTTTCTATTACTGGGCTTTCTTGTAGCACACATGGTACACCCTTTAATATATATAGAAATTGTTTCATGCATTCTTGGCCAATAACAAAACCTTTGCAACTGTGAAATTGTTCTACTTATACCAAAATGACCTGATATTAGAGAAGTACACGCTTCTCAAATTATGTTAACTCTTTTAGTTTGAGGAATGCATAACTTTCCCAAATGATATAAGAGTTGGTCCTTAATATGATAATCCAATTCTTGTACTTGTTTCCCTTGACTTAAAGTTGCATATACATCTTTAAAGTCTACATCTTAAGCATATTGTTCAATCTAGGTTACATGAAATACTGAGTTATGCTTAAGTATAGTAGATGCATTTACGATTGGTCTTGATAGCATATCTGCAACCTTATTATGTATGCCTTTCTTATATCTGATGAGAAGATGAAACTGTTGTAGAAAACCCATCCACCTATAGTGTCTTGATTCCTGCAATTAGTTTGTGAGTGCAAATATTGAAGTGGTTAATGATTTGTATGTGTAATTGTTTCTTTGCCCATTAGGTGATGTTTCCATTTTTTCACACTGTATACTAATGCATACAATTCTTTATCATAAGTTGTATAATTAACTACTACAGAAGTAAATGTATAAGAATGATAACATATGCATTTACCGTGTTTCATCAACACTGCTCCCATGGCATAGTCACTGGCATCCGTTTCAATCTCAAATGGTCTTTGAATATCTGGCAACGCCAGTACTGGTGTTGTACTATTTTTTTCTTTCAAGGTGTCAAAGGCTTTCTGCTGTTTGCCTCCCCACTGAAACACCTTGTTCAATCATGTTAAAGCATGTAAGGGAGCTGCAATCAAGGAAAATTTTGCAATAAACTTTCTCTAATATTGTGTTTCTCCTAGGAAAATCCTAACATCTGTAGTAGATTTGGGTTTAGGCTAGTTCACAATGAATTCAACCTTAGAGGGATCTATCTTCAATTCACCACCCCCTACAGCATGACCCAAATAATTTAAAGATGTTTTTCCAAATTCACATTTTGATAATTTCTCATAGAGATTTTCTCTTTTCAAAACATCTAGAGTTTGCTTTACATGCTTGAAATGTCCTTTCCGTGTTTTACTGAAAACAAGAATGTCATCTAAATATACAATTACAAAATCATCATAAAAGGTCAGAGTACATCATTCATAACTTTCATGAAAGTGGAAGGAGCATTAGTTAAGCCAAAATGCATAACCACCATTCATATATCCCTTGCTTTGTTTTCAAAGTAGACTTACATGCATCTTGTTCTGGAACTCTGACCTAATGATAGCCACTACGCAAGTCCAACTTGGAAAAGTAAACCACTTCTTTCAGCTAATCTAATAGATCATCAATGCGAGGAAGAGGATAACGATTCTTGATCGTATTTTATTCAGTTCTTTATAATCAATGCAAATCCTCCACGAACCATCTTTTTTTCTCACCAACACAATTGGAGATCTGCCTCGTGATGTGCTTGGCCTTATGAACCCTTTATCAAGCAGCTCCTATACCTGCCTCTCGATCTCTGCATTCTCTAAAGTGGGTAACCTGTACATTCTGATGTTATGCAATGGAGCATCTTGCTGCAAATGAATATCATGCACTATTTCCCTTTTGGGTGACAGACCTTTACATTCTTGAAATAGGATATCATATTGTGAAACAACTTTAACTAAATCAGCTTTTTGTTTAGCATCACAACCTTCAAATACATTGGTCTTATTAGGGTTCTTTTCCTTTACAACCATTAGTAAAAATTGCTTGCATGAATTTACAATTCTTTTCATCTGCCCTGAGTTTATGAGAGTGTAGTTATTTTTGAGTTGATGATCTCTTACAATATATTCTATTCCATCTTTTGTGAGTTGATACCTACTTTCAATTCTATAGAAAATGGCTTTTCTATCATACAATTAAGGACTTCCTAAAACAATACCACATATATCCAAGGGAACTATATCTAACTCGACCTCATCTACAAAAGTTGACCGAGTAGCAAACCGAAGTTTACATTGTCTAGTCACTTGTAGCTTTTCTTTATCACATACCCAACCTAATGGATATGGATTCTTGTGAGGTGTTGTTAGTAAGCCCAACTTCTTTACAATTGTCTCAGAAATCAGGTTTACTTGTGAACCACTATCAAATAAAGTATCAATTTTTTGGTGCTTGGAAATAACTTTAATATGGAAAATCTCATGTCTTTTCCTCTCATTATCTTCATTATCAATAGATTATCCATAATTACTTGTAGATGCTTCAAAATTTTTACCTTTTATACCTGTGGTTGTGATTGTTGTTTCATCACGTCAGTCTGACCCCAATGCTTTCTCAATAGTAGCAGCAGTCTTCTTCTTATTACCACCAAACTTCTTGGGTTTCAGCTCCAGATGCAAAGACCAACAATGTTCATCATCGTGTCCATCCTTCTTGTAGTGAGTGCATGAACGTTTGTCTTTTTGTACATCGTTTAACTTCCTCTCCTTCCATTTCTTCTTCTTCTTTTCCTTGTTCTTGCTTATAAATGGTTTTGATGATCCCCCAATCTCTGGGTTCAAATTCTTGCCTCTAGCCTCTAGATGTGTAGCCTGAACTGATACATCATCTAGTCTAGTGGGGTTAAACATGAAAATGTTGTGCCTCAAATAGCTATGAAAACCACCTATATACTTTAACATAGTTTTAGGTGAGTCTAGAGAAATGCCTAGAGTTAAAGCTCATTTTATAAATTCCTGAGTATAGCTTTTTACACTTTGGCCCTTTAATTGGTGAAGAGTTTGCCAACTCATCATTGCTTGTTGCATATAAGCTAGTGGATAGATTTTTTTTTTGAATGGCAAAAACAAATTCATTCCAGGTAGAAAGAATTTTACCATGTCTCTTCGGATCAGCTTGTGTCTTGCCTTCCCACCACACTAGGGAAGTTCCTTGAAGGCGAAGGCTAGCTAGCTGAATCTTTCTCCTTTTTGAATTAATGTTCTACAACCTGCAATATACATCAATCTGTCTAATCTACTTATCTAGCTTTTCTGCATTTAATTCACCATCATAAATTGGCAAATCAAATTTCACATGTAATTTAATCACAACAGTTTTCTTATTTTTCTTTTCAGGGCTAGTTTTATGTGAAGAAGATAGTGAGGATGGTGATGATGGAGTAGATGGTGGAGAAGGCCTCTCTTCTTTTCCTTTTCCTTTTGGATGGCCATCTAGAAGAGGTTCCTCTACTCCTTTTTTTGTTTGAGGTGCTGAAGTGCTTTCTCCTCGGCCTTTCTTAAATTCTTGATACATTTCTTCCACCATGGCTCTCATGATTACGAAACTGTCCATGAACTGAGGTTCTACTCCCAAGGGAATCTCTTATGTCATTTTCCTCTGAGGATAGACTCTTCCAATTTTTGGATGGGCCTTAACAAGTTCTCATTTCTCTGTTTAAGCTTTGACCTAGTTAGCATTCAAAAAATGATCCAGCACAAGCTTGTCTAACTTTAGCAAACCTAAAGATCTAATACCACTTGATCTAAAAATGAGATATTAGAATAATATTAAGGTATTCTAGACTCATGTGCATGGATTTTCCTTTATTACATAGTGCAACAGATTGATAAGATTGTGAATAATATAGACAATGAAGAAGTTAAAGAAACATAATAGACAAACACACATAACACAACAGGTTTAATACTGAGTTCACCTAAAACTCCAGGGCTACGTCTCCTAGTCTAGCCTTCAGTGGTGACCTCATTATTATGTCTTCAAGAGAAGATTTTTACAAAATGTGAGCTCAAAATAAATCTCAACATAACAGGAAAAAATAATAGGGGTTTGCTTAAATCCGTCAAGTCTTACTGAGTGCACAGACTCTCCCTCTTGATTTCTGCCTCTGTCTTCTCTCTATCTCATCACTACTTTCCTTTGCCTCTATCATTCTGTGGCTTACAGTTTAATTAATTTTAATGGTTCTTTTTAATTTTAGTCGCACTAAACATATTGTGAAATATATATTGATGTATATATTGATACTTATGAGCATTTACTGGCCTTTAATTTATATGAATATGCTAGTAATAAACTGTTATTAAATTTATTATTAAATAAATAATTATTAATAAATTAAAATAATAATAATAATAACTCATATTAATAGATTAAAATTTATTATTACTATTCTTAATAAATATCGTTAATATTATTTATTAATACTAATGTTAATATTATTTATTAGTATTAATGTCATTAACAATATAAGGATTATTAATTAAATAATTTTTAATTTAATATTGAAATTTAAATGTTATTAATAATATTAATGTTAAGAAAAGTATTTTTTTTTAAGAAAGAACATAGGAGAAACTTTTGCCCATGCATTTAGAAAAGACTCTTCTATTAAGTTAATAATTTCATAAATCTATTGTGATTAATATTATTATGAATTGTCTTTAGTGTGATTTTTTGGAAGCTTTTCTTGTGGGTTTTTCTGGACTAATTTCTCTAAAATCTAGGAAGAATTTATTGAAATCACAAGCTTGATGGGTATCTGTGAAGAATTGAAGTTCCCTAGGGTTTTTTCAAGGTACTGAATCCATATATGCAATCAGAAAACCAGTTTACATAACACAAGTAAATATTTCACCTCAATTTTTTCCACTCGATTCTGCCCCGAAAGTCCAAAAAATTGCACTAAAAACAACTCCATAATACTACTAAAATAGAAGTCATGGTATTATTATTATAAATTGTTTGAATTACAAAGAAATTAAATTTATACAATTAATAATATAATTAATGTTATTAGACATTTTAATATTTCAGTTAATATTATCATTGTTAACATTTTGATTAATTAATGTTAATTAATTAATGTTATATTAACTAAGGACTATTTTGAGTGAACAAGGTTGATTACTTTGTTGGCCAACTCTGAATGTAGTCAAATTTGATTATGTTTAATTAATGTAATTGACTATAATAATCATGTACCAAGTAATTTTTCTTTTAATTATGTATCAATGCTTCAATCAATATATCAATGTTAATAAATTAATAGTATTATAAATTAATATTAATATATTTATTTAAAGCTTTTAATTATTTTTTTAATTGTTGAATTTGGGTTCTTGTGATCCATATCAAGTTTATTGAGAAGTGTTTTAGGTAAAAATCACATGAAAATTCATTTGTGGACGCATTTCGAACCAACAAGTGTAGTCATCGTCACAACAAGATATGTTCTAATTAATTGAAACCTTCATTAAAATATCAATGTTAATGTGTTAAGATTGAAATTCAATTAATTGTTATTGTTAATTAATTATTAGTATGGTTGATATTTAATAAATTATTTAACACTCAAAAATTAAATAGTAATAAACTAATAAATTTATTAAATCTGATATTTTAAATAATATTTTTAGCAATGTTTTAATTAATTAATTGATGTTATAGTGATTGAAGAATACTTTGACTGAATTAAGTTTGGTTGTTGTTAAATAAGATAAATATGGGTTTACTAAATGTGAATGTACTCATATTGGATTATGTTTGACTAATGTGATTGACTATACTAATTATGGATTAAATATTCTTTAATTATATATTATTAATTTAATTAACATTTCAATATATAAAGGTTAATAAATAAATAATTAAATATTATTATTAATGAATATTAATATATAACTTTTATTAATTAATAAAATAATTTAATACTATAAAAATAAAATATAGTATAGTTTAATAAAAACATATAATATAAAAAATAATTTAGTATATTTAAAATTATGGTTTAATAGTTTATTATAATAATCAATGTATTAAAATAATTTAATAACAACTGATTCTTTATAGCGTTAATTGTACAATAAGAACATTAGCATTATATTATTATATAAAAGTTCTAATAATTCCCTATCCATGTCGTTAACTAAAAGTATTCAGTACACTAGTATAACGAAAACATGAACAAAACATGAACACAAGTGTGGAATATGCCAATCAATATTGATAACTATTATGTTGATTTTTGCATAGATTAACAATTTAGTATAAGATTATGATATCTCAAGTCATAATTTAACTTTACGCGCAAGTTATGAAACTTAACCGTGCATTATAATTTTACATTATTATTTAAATACTAATGAAGCCTTATTTATTATTGATTAATAATCATATATTTATTAGTTAAGGGTACTTTACATAAGTGAGTCAAAATTAGTTGAATGCAGCAACAAGTGTTTTTCTATCCATAACAATTCAACCCACTACAACATGGATAATTTAATAAATTCATATCCTATCCACTGTAGCTACCTCTCAAGTGGCCATATCTTCCAATGGTATGCATAAAAAACCACTCATGTAATGGAGTGGATGAAAGCAATAAGAGGCTTGACAATTGGTTGAACAAACATGTGTTTGAGAATGTGAGAAGTTATAGGTTTCAAAAACAATCCACTTAATTAGCATAAGTAGTTATCAACAATAAGTACGATACATTTTTAATTATATTAAATATAGCTTAAACATGTAATTTAGATATGCAAAAAAATTATCACTTTTAATTCCATTAATTGATGGAGTGACACCTTTTAATTTACACAATAAAATTAAAAAATTATAAAAATGATTAAAATAACCAATTCCGATAGAAAAACACAGCTTAAAAATAAAACACGATATAAATAAAGATATAATGAAAATGAATTCTACATTATAAACCGATCTTATCTCATTTTTTGAAAGGCAAAATATAGATTTTTGAAACCGTCATTTTTTGAAAGACAAAATCTATATTTTTGCGGCTGGTGAACACAGTATTTAAAAAAATATAGATTTTTGAGGCTAGTGAACACAGTATTCATGATCTATCATCTAACAGTAATATTCATACATGGTTTGTAAGCTGTAACCTTAAAAGCACGTACGGAATTATGAAGATTCTACAACTACTTGGGCCAATCAATATGCTCGATCGTTGAATGCAAATAATAAAATCTATGGGTTTTCTCTTAAGCTTCATACTAGTGTAGCTCAGGGCAATAAAACGAATTCTATATTTGGAAAACAAACACCGCACATGTTTGGGTATTTGCATATGTCTGGGTATTTGCATACGGATAGAAATCCATGGATTGCAAGTTCCGAAATACCTAAAACCAGATGACATTGAGGAGCAGATTAGATGGGATATATACAGAAATATATTTGGATGGTTAGAAACTTAATTTCAAATCAACGAGGGTAAATTTTCAAATCAGCGAAGAGAAATAAATGAATCCACGTTTGAGGAGGCGATTGCAAAACTTTTTGTCAGATATTAACCCCCAAAGTTCTTGCAATCAAAGGGAAAAATATAAATTAGCTTAACCATTTCAAAAGCTCTGTCAATAACTCCGGAGAAACCCTGGTGAGCTCGATTGCCAAACTTTGCATCAAGGAAAGTACAAATTTTACGCGCATCATGCCTTTCCAGGAGTTTCCCAAGAATTGGGTTGGAAATCCAATGGTTGTGAAAGTAATGCACCCTTTTGACCTGGAAAATGCAACCGCAAAAAGCCTAGAACGCTAAACCAGTGTTGTGAAAATTTTTCAGAGAGCACAACCCTAAACTCTGATCACCGAGGCTCTCTTCCGTGGTACCACATCGTATTATAATAAAATAAATCAATATAACCTATGCCTTTTAAAGGATTAGTCGGAGTATAATAGTGAGTTAACAGGGGTCAATTCCCTTAGTTCTCGGTTTGGCGTCAGTTCGTAGTGTGTGGTGTCTCCCACAAAGGGGTCAAATGCCCTATTTCCCAGTTTGGGGTCTACTTCGTGGTGTGGGGTGTCTCCAACAAATGAAAGGTAGGCAGTCCTTAAAATAAGGGAGAAAAGAAGGGGAGACTTGCTCCATGAAGCCAAAGGGAGAAAAGAAGGGGAGACTTGCTCCATGAAGCCAAAGGGAGAAAAGAAGGGGAGACTTGTTCCCTGAAGCTTGGATTGTATCTTTTTGTTAATGATGATATCTAACGAAAAGTGGGTGTTTTTCTATTCCCACTTGCATTTTCATTCATTTTATTAGAGGAAATAAGCAGGCACATAACATTGTAAGGTTTTAGGAAATGCTAAAAAGAAAACATAGTTTTAGATATTTAAAATGAAAGAAAATAGTGAAAAGAAAGTTATAATTTTTTTTGGCATATAGTATTGGTACACTATAGTATTGGCTCATAATATTGTAAAAAACTTATTTAGATATTAAAAATCTCTGTAATATAGTTAGGGTAAATTTTTATGTTTAAAAATTTTGTTCCAAATTTTAAAATGTATATATCTTTAACTTATATATTATTTATTTTTATCATTTTAATAATAATTTAGATAATTTTAAAGATTCATTTTAATTTTATCCATGCAAAACATATTATGAATTATAGATTGATTCTTATGATCATTTACTAGTCATTTAATTTATATAGGTATATTAGTCTTATGTTTCAATGGAAAATAATACACATTCATTTTTTGCCTCTTTTAATTTTGAATAATAATTAAATATATTTAGAATTTTGTAGCGAACTATATCATTGCCCTTTCTATTTATAATAAAATATATTATTTCCACCATTTTTCAGAGTTTTAGCACCACATGATATATGTAATTTAAAAAATATTGTTTCTTAATTTTAAAAAATACAGCTTGATCTTGAGTGAGCCTAATGATTAACAACATGTATTTCCTCGGTATATAAGATTTAGTAGACGTAGGAGACAAATCATTGCCCCCAGATAGAACCTTTGTCCCACAATCAAAAGCATTTCATACACCAATTTAATATTTCGCATATCTCACAAACAAAAAGATATTCTTTTCGCACGAAAAATACAAAAAAAAAATAGATAATATCTAATAAAAAAAACAAATAACCCTTATTCTAACCCAATATTTTGACATAAAAATACACTATCAATTTAGATGGAACAAAATTTGTAAATTAATTTTACTTTATCAAAATAATAAAATATAACGTTATGAATATTATATACGTATAAAAAAAACCAAAATTTACTATAAAACACAATAAAAGGATAAATGTCTTTTAATCCATACAAATTTTATTGAATCAAAAGGATAGATAAAACTACAATTTTTTAAGTTTAAAATGTTTAAAGCAATGGCCGCAAGGAATCAAAAAAATAGATAAAAGTAGAATTTTTTAAGTTTAAAATGTTTAAAGCATTGGCTGTAAGGAAAAAACTCATTGCGACGAACGAGATGGTTGATCTATTCGAGATCCCTATCTGGTCTAGGTTCAAAGACATAATAAGAACCTAGATAAACCAGATATGCATGAACCTAGAAGCATTCGTGACCCGCAAGTGAACAGGACGTTGCTCCTGTTCCTATTATCCACATCCTCTAACTGTAACGGCGTGAACACGGACGTCCCGTTTTCGATGCCGAAAGCCACGATGCCCAACCTTGCAGAATGTACATCCACACATTTTACATACAGGAAATCCCCGGAAGCAACAGTCATACTCGTGCTCACTGATTCAAAATTCTGTGGCAGGCGTCCCGCTGTACTCCACGACTTCAAAGTTTCAAACTCGAATCATAAATTTCTAGTCTCTCGCTCTCTACGTCCTGTAACAGCACCATCGCTATAACTTTATATGTCTCTCCATTGTGTCCGTGGCCCTCCTTTGCGATTATGGTCATGGCCCGACAAAAGCCATCGTTTATCCTGGGAAGTTCTATCGACTTTCGTGCAAGAGGAGTGCAGAAAAAACATAATTACCAAGTTTGAATTCGATACGATACAATAAAAATTTGAATAAGAAATTTTTAATTAAAAAAAATTCGACACTATACATTTTAAAATTATCATTTTAATTTTTTTTTTCAAAATTCAATAAACTAAATAATATAATAATTTTATAAATACAATTCACCAAAAAACTTTCTTTTCCCTTCAATATTTCTTTATTTCTAAATTTAAATCTAAAATATTTTTCTAATTTTAAAAATTATTTATCTATAATCCTTTCTAATAAATATACTTTTTTAAAATTATTTAAAATTCCATAAAATCAGTTATTGCAAAATTAACATGTATTACAAATTAACAAACTATTACGAATTCAGTGTAACAGATTCTTTATTTTCGTATTTTACTAAATTTTTAATCCATGAAAACAATAATGAAGTTGGAAAATTATAAACTTTCCTATTCCACTGTGATTTTTCAATGCCATCCTACCACTATTGTTCCGCCATTAACACTTATTCTTAAATGAACAATCTGTTCAGTTTATGTAAACCACCAATGATGAATTTTGAAGCATTTAATTTTTCATTTAACCACTTATCCAATCACTTATACTTGAAAACCGAATCGAATTTCATCGAATAATACAGTATTCGTATCGAATTGGCTAATTTTCGAAAAAAAAATTTAACCCGATTCGGGCGAACTTGGTAACTACAAACTAATTAGCTAATAACCTAAATTTAAATTTTCATGAGAAACTAATTACCCTTTCAAAACTATAATTATTTAATGAATAAGGGAAAGGGAAAAATATAATTATTTAATGAATAAGGGATTTGGTTAGGGTGGAGCGGCGGAATGGAGCAAGGGTTCGACCCTTCTCCCAAACGCAAATGAACCTGTATCAAGTGACTCGGCGGTATAAATGGGACTGATAAACCCTAGGCCAATACCAACCCTTGGATCCTTGCAGCAGATCCTCACCGTTCCTTTGTTCAATGTTTTGGCGCGCAAGTCCGGCGACCTCCCCAAGGCTTCACATGGCCTCTCCACGGCGGTGGCCACCTGGCCAAGGTAGGTGGAAGACATTTAGTACTCCGACCACATCTGGCACCGGAACCCAGTCGGAAAGGTTGAATGGATCACCATGATTCCGTTGACCTCAAACCATGTTAAAAGTCACCAATGAGCCCTGAACCGTAAGTTAGGTGTTGGCATAATACATGTGAATCATTGCAGCATGGTTAGTGCTTTAATCCGATGCATTACGTATATATATGTGTTTATATAACCAAGGTCAAGCATATTTATATGTTCATATTTAGAATATGGTCGTTGTGTGGTGGGTTGAGTAAGGTTTAGGTAGTAAAGGTTGTCATAAATTTTTTATTTTTTTTTATGGTGTATTACCGTGGAGTGTGACAATATGGTATCAGAGCAGAGGTTTCAAAACTATGACCTCTGGAGTAGCAAGATTCAGCTATACGGAAAATTATCATGTAATACATGTATGAAGGAGAATTAAATTCTGCTAACTGTTCTCTGTTTATTACTTAGGGAACACTTACGGAACAGTAATCTGATAACGGTCGATAATAAAGATGGAGGACATGCAGGGAGCTGGCAGCGTTCCGCTGGAAAATCCAGAATTGTGGATACAGCTTGGTGCGGAGACACGTAGTACCAATCTGGCGATACTGCAAACAGTTCAAGAACTGAAAAGTGAAATGGCGCGTCTGCGAGAAGACAATGTGCGATTAACAGTGGAGCAGGAAAGAATTTTGAAGAGCCTGTCGGATAGACAAAATCCACCAATAGCCAATCCTAGTGCAGAGCAGCAAAGGGCAACCGAAGAACGGAATTATTCACCTGAAATCTCAGAGGAAAAGGAGGACCATTCTGGCAATGTGTTAGAACAGCAGACTTCAAAGAGACAGAAAATGGAATTACAGGGTGAGTTCCGGAAACTTAAACCTCCACATTTTGATGGAGAGCAGGAGGAAGCGGCAGAGGCTTGGTTAATCAACATTAACAAGTACTTCCAGCTGTATGAATATGATCAGAACCTGAAGGCGCAGCTGGCCATCTTCCAGCTACAGGGCAAAGAAACCGTGTGGTGGGAGGAAATTAAAATTGTAAAAGGGGTAAGCGAGAAGAACATAACCTGGGAAAAGTTTCAGAAATACTTCAAGGAGAGATATTTAACCGAGCGTTTCTATGATGAGAAGGCCCAGGAATTCCACGATTTAAGCGAGCAGAACATAACCTGGGAAAAGTTTCAGAAATACTTCAAGGAGAGATATTTTACCTTTTTATAATTATTTTTATTTTTTTTAACTTAACCCTTGAAGATTTGAATCTTGGATCTCATTCTATATATAATATTTCATATTATAGCACTCATGAAATTTTACCATTTAATATTAATTTCATTTTTTTTAGTTTTAATTTTATATATGCATAATTGAACAAGGTGAAAATGTTTAGATAACATAATATAAAAATATAAAAATAGAATAATAATAATAATAATAATACATAATGACTTAATCAAATAAAAAAAATTACGAAACTTGATTATTATTTTTAAAATTTTAAAATTAGTAGTATATTATAATATTATTTTTAAAAATTTAAAATTAGTAGTATATTATAATAAAAAAAAAGTGTAAATTTAAATGTAATTCAATATTTCAAATTTAAAATTTAATTACATGAACTTAACTGGCATGATACTTGATTTCGTAAATAATTTTATTTAAAAATAAAAGTAAATATAAATTATTTTAATTATATTTAATTGTATATAATTTTTTACTAATTTCCTTATTATAGTTTATTATATTCTAAATATTTTTAGATAGGATAATATTTTATTATAAAAAGATATGAATTTTAGGATTAAGTGATTAGCAAATATGAAAGCCAAAATTATCAAAATTTATTAAGTTAACATAATTAAAATCAGAGAGTATTATTGGTTTCTCACATACATGAGTTACTCAATTTAGTAATCTTGTGGTTACTTAAATCTTGCACTCAAAGTCACATTGTATGTATTTTTAAAAGTGAGATAAAAGTAATTTCTTAAATATAATACCACTATGATTAGCTTCATTTTATCTAAGTTATACATAATTATTTTTGGGAATAAGATTAAAATATCCTTAGAAGTCATAGAAATAAGTACTAGAAACTAGGTTCCATTCATAGGATACCACGCCAGTATATGAGCGAGATTTTGTGAGGTAAGGTTATATTAAAAGATTTTAAAAAATATGTAACGTTATATTAAAAAATTAAAAAATATAGGTGTCAGCTAATATATTATTGTATATGCTGAAGATATGTGTAATGTGACTTTAAAAAAATTAATTAAAATTAAAAAATGTGTTGGCTAATATTAACAGAGTCAATTTTGAAAGTAAAATATATACAATTTGAAAAGAGATTGATTAGCTTATTCGACGAATAACATAAAGAAAATTGAGGATTCAATTGGGCATATCCTATAATAATAACCATAACCAGGTAAATTTCCTCACGTAGAAGTATTGTGTAGAATGTAATATCTAGGGTGGGGTGTGACTTGAAATATTAGGTAAAATTTAATAATATTACGTTTTAATTTATATTTATCCCCACCCCTGCCATTGTTTATAAGGTGGGTGTGGTTATAAATATTGGGTAACATATAATATTGTAACACTATATTTTATGTAATCAATATATTTTTAGCAATTAATATATATGTGTTCCATTTTAAATTTAATTAATAAGATAAAAACTTAATATTTACAATATGACAAGACTTTTAATCATGATTATTTACCATTGATATTATTAGCTTTTAAATAGGTTTTTTTACAATACCATGGGCCAATACCTACAAGAGAAAGATAGAGAGGGAGAGGAGGGAAGAAAATTATAATACCATGGGCTACTGCCATGGTTTATCAATACCATTCACAATATACACATTTGATTATTATGTTATACTAGGATTTTAATTGTTACAATGCCATGGACCAATACCATGGGCTTTTAATTGTATTTTCTTTAACATGATTGATCCAAAATATATGTTTAATATTTTACAACCAATTATGTTTTTTATTAATTTAGATACTTTTTAAAATACAATACAGTGGACTTATATTTAATAAAGAGAGTGAGATGGAAGGGAGAATAGAGAGACATAGAGGTGAGAGAGGGAAAGGAAGAGAGAGAGGAGTGGGAGAGAGGGGGAGAGAGATAGATTTTGAGGGGGAGAGAGAGGGAGTGACAAGGGAGTGATGAAGATGGAATGAGGGAGAGAGGATACAAGGGGGGAGGGAGAAAAGGAGAGGATAAAGATGGGGAAAAAAGAGGCAGGGAGACTTAGATATGGAGGGGGGCAGAGGGGAAGAGAGAAGGAGAGAGGGAGGGAGATAATGACAGAGTTGGAGGGTGGAGAGAGAGTATGTGTATGATGGGGGGAGAGATAGAGGGAGGTGGGAGATATGGGGAGAGTGGGGGAGGGAGAGAGATGGAGTTGGAAGGGGAAGAAATACACAGAGAGAGAAAGGTGGAGAGGGAGTGGTAAGGGAGAGATGGAGAGTCAGTGAGAGATAGAGAGGGAGAGGGAGAGGAAGAAGGAGGGAGAGAGAGATAGATAGATATGGAGAGAGAGTTTGTATGTTTTGCAGGTGATAAGGAAAGACAAAGGGATATATAGATATAGATGGGGTGGGGGAAGAGGTAGAAGAAAGAGGCAAAGAGAGGGATGGAGGAAGAGGGATAGATGGGAGATAGAGATATAGATGGGGTGGGGAGGGGGGGGGGGGTAGAGAGAGGGGGGGGGGGGGGGGGGGGCAAGAGATATAGAGGGAAATGAAGAGCAAGATATATATATATATATATATATATATATATATAGAGAGAGAGAGAGAGAGAGAGAGAGAGAGAGAGAGAGAGAGAGAGATGTTTAGTGGGTTGATATAGAGAGACAAATAAGGAGAGATGGAGGGAGGTATAAATATAGAGGGCAGGGGGAGAGAGGAAATAAGAGAAAGATAAAGAAAGTTAGCGAGAGGCAGATAGAGTGACACATGGAAGAGAGGGAGGAGAAGAGAGAGAAGGAGGGGGCGGAGGGAGATAGACATAGAATGAAATGTGGAGAGAGAGAGAATAAGAAAGAGTCTCACAAAGAGAAATAAAAACATGGAAGTTAGGTCTAGAAAGTCATAAATATTTTAGATTTTCACTAAAATAGATGTATTGATTTCAAAACACAAAAAAGTGAAACAAAATAAAAATAGAGCTATAATGAAACTAAGTTATGCAAAATAATCCAATTTTGTCTCTTTTTTTGGAAGATAAAACCATAGATGTTTTAGGCATATTGAACACATTATTCATGATCTATCATCTAGCAGTAATATTCATAGATGGTATGTAAGTTGTAACCTTAAAAATTCATACCACATTCTGAATATTATGCAAACACTCGGGCGAATCAAAATGCTCAATCATTGAATGAAAAGAGTAAAATATATGACTTCTTCCCTTAAGCTTGATCATATGCTAGCTCTGAGAAATAAAACAAATTCTCTATTTGGAAAAAATACACTACACATATCTAGGTATTTGTATATGGATAAAAAGCCATGAATTGCAAGTTCTAAAATACCTAAAAACAGATGACATTGAAGAGAAGATTCCTTGTGAAATGATGAAATTGGTGAGGGTTTAATGACCAAGAAATTCAAATCCATATTGGATGGGAAAAATTTTGTTATTAACCAAGATGTCTTAGGTCCCTATTCCAAATGGAATCACTTAAAAATACCTATGTTAACACATGAAAAAAAAACTATTACTAGTCAAAAATCTAGAAGTTTGAGAACTAGTGAGCTAATAAATCTAAGAAATGCCTAACCAAATCAAGTGAAAATGCAATGAGGTGATTTTTGTTATGAACTAGAATTTTTTTGTGATCTAATTCAAGTGGAATAAATTTGGTTGAAGCTTGTTAGGATGCTCTAAAAATAGCATAAATTTATTGTTCTTTGCTAAAAAGGAGGTCCAACAATCTAGATTTGGGAATAAGAAGGTTAATCCAAGCAACTCAATGATTACTATGAATTTCCAAGGATTTTCAAAGGATGAAATAATTCTTGTGATCCTGCAAAAGAACTTACATCAACCATTTAACTCAATATTACAACAAGAAATCATTAATTCTAAATGCAAAAATAGAAATACATAAAAACAAGAGATGCATGTGAATAAGCAATGGAAAGAGGGGAAAAAATGATAAAATAGGGCTCTGAGGTTCCTAGGATGGCCAAGCCCAAGGAAACTTAGAGACCTATGGAGTAGAATAATATTTAGAAGCTAAACATGACACCAATCTTCATTATTTTCGTCAATAGAATTACATCCCTGCAAGAAAACACAATGGAGCTGCAAGAATACAAGATCTCTCCACGATAACACTAATGAAAATCTCCCCCTAGAGGCAAATTAGACTTGGTACTTACAAAAAATGATTAGGAATCATTCCCCATGAATGGAGGAAGCATTTCCTTGCAAAATCCCTTGATTAGTGGATCTTGTCCCCAATACTAGGAATTTGCATTAAATGGTAGGGAACACATTCCTATATTTTCTCAATCATTCCCTGGAGGAAAATTTGATTTAGTACTTATAAAAAATGATTAAGAATCATTCCCCATGGATGGAGGAAGCTTTCCCCATAGAAATCCTTTGATTAGTGAATCTACTCCCTTGATTGGTGGATCTGCTCCCTTGATTAGTGGAACACATTCCTAGACTTTATCAATCATTGGAGTTCCAAATTTTTTGCCATAATTCCATAATATATTCTTGAATTATTATTTATTATTGATCCTCCAATAGTAGGGAACAAGTCCCTAAATTATCTCCTCCTCCAACTCTTCATAATCTGCCCAATATTCTCATAATATTTCACAAAAAATAATAATATTAGGGAAAAGTATTCAATTATTCCTAAACCTTCGTAATGAATATATTAAAGTTAAAAATAAATTATCTAATGCAAAAAGATAGGTTTAATGTGCTGAAGGATGGTCATAGGCCTTAATTTATTTTTTAAATTAGAAGCATGAGCTTTAATTTATGTCTAATTTAGAGGCCCATCATACCCCCTGTTGAAAGTGTTGCCCATCCTTTGAGCAACTTAGTAACCTCATTGTGCCTCATCCATGGCTCTAGTGGCCTCTCTCTTGTGCATTAATAATTTTGGTTGTAAGATCTACAAGGACAAGCCAAAAGACATATTTGTGCAAAGAAAAGTCCTTGTTTCGTGACACCATTAGTTTGCCTTCTTCCCCTTATTCAAGATGGTTCTTGATTTTTTTTCAATTGTGGAAGGTCTTCCACACCCTTATCAACATTCTGCTACCTTGTTCCACCATTTATTTTCCTTAGGATTGCATCCTGTAGGATTTCTGGGTCACTCTAATTCCTATAGGATCATCCTATAGAAAACACAGTCCCTTTGTAAACTGAAGTAAAGGAGTGGAAAAAAGGACATAAATGGTAGAGGAATGAATGGTAATGAGTGGTAAAATAAAAATGTGAGTGATAGGGGTCTCTTTGTGATCCTCTTTTTCTAATTGACCGTCCTTCTTGCTGACCTTCAAATGGAAATTTCATGAGAATAGAGAGGATTCTCTCTTTGTTTTTATTTCTTTTTCCAAGAATTAAATGGGATGGCTGAATGATGAATAGATAGTGAATATGAAGTGGATGGAGGGCTTGGAGTGTTGTGGTGACCTTTACCTTTGCAAAGATTTCTTCTTTTAACTATTTTCCTCATTCCTTGAAATGATCACCCATCATAATTTGACTTCTCAACATTGCATGAGTAAAGGAGTGAGTTTCATTTAACTAGCTAAAGGCGGATGAGATTTCTAACCAATCCTTAGCTTATAAAACCTCATCTCTCATGCATTGACAACAAATTTCTAACTATAATATGCTTAAGGGAAGAGGTCAATAATATTTCATACCTGTACCTACCTCATGGTTGTAGGAGAGACATGCATGTTGTTGCTGAGTTGGTGTTGATGTGCAGGTTTTGGATGGTGACGCTGATGATCCTAATGTTGTTGCTAACCTCTGGAGGAGATTCTTTGACCTCTGGATCTCCTTTAAGTTGCTCACTTCCAATCCTGTAGGTGTCATTCTGTATACTATAGGTTTACAGGATAACGACTTGTTTTATCCACATCTCCCAATGGTAGACTAGATTGAGATGAAACTTTTTGAGCATGTTGCCACCATCATTATGCACCTCCCTATTTTGGTCAATGGATGCACAGGTTTCGAGGAAAACTAAAAATTTCTAAAGGTGATGGAGGCCGATTTCTTGGAAAAAGTGCACTAGAATTTGCCGAAACTGCTTGGACCATCATGCATATTCATCTCACCATGAAACAAATTTTTAAATGGACGCACGGATATTGATAAAATGCAAAAAATGGCTGAAGGTGATGGAGGAAAATTTCTTGGAATGCATGCACTGGAATTTTCTAAAACTGCTTGAGCATGTTACCATCATCCATATGCATCTCCCCCTGAAACATCTTGTCAAATGGATGCATGGTTTTCAATTTATAGCGAAAACAATTTTTTTCTCTATCTATTTTTGTATCCTGTAGTAAAACAGGGCATCCTGTAGTTTTTTAGGACAACAAGCAAACCAAATGGTACAAGCTTGAGAATGATGGGTGGATGGTGAAAACAAATGAGGGTGATGAATTAACATGGCCTTGGCCTTGTTGGATAATTTGAGAAAGGATGACAAAGTCAAAATTTGACTTCTTTTCATATGCTTGACCAATTTTCCTTTTGGTACCAACTTGTTCTTGTTGCTTGCAGATGTTCAAGAGTGCATGCATTTATCAAAGGCATGCATGGAGCAAGGATTATTTTATTTTTTTTCTCTCTTTTTTTTCCTAGGCCTACTAGCCGCCCTAATGAGGTTTTCAACTAATAGATCTGCCTAGGTGCCTCAAAGGAGGTTTTCACCTAGGATCTATTATTTTTTCCTCTTTTTTTTTCCTTTTCAGCAACCCATTGAATGCCTCATGTAGGTTTTCAATCAATGAGCCAATCTGAGGCGCCTCCAAGGAGGTTCTCACCTTAGTTTTTTTTATTTTTTTCTCTTATTTTTCATTTTGTTTTTTTCTTCTATCCTACCTGTTGTGCTCTACAACAACCCCCCATTTCATATCATTATTTATTTAGGAAAACTATCATATGAAATGGGTCCCTTTAGTTTTGATTGGTATCAACATTGTATTATTCAGAAAAGGTCCGAAAACAAAATGAAAAACATTATGAAAACCTTTTCGATAAACCCATTTTGATCTTAATAATACAAATAATCAATCTTTTATCATTACAATAAAGCGATCGCAAGATCACATATCACAATGACATAGGAAGCATACTTTAACGGCCCATTGGTTTTCCCCAATGCGATATCACTATCGGCGATCGGCAATATACTATGCATATTCTTAAAGCACCCGAGGTAATTCACCCCGATGCGATGCGATATCACTATCGATGATCGGCGATATGCTATCCATGTTTTCATAGAGTGCCCATACTCCTGATGCGATGCGATATCGCTATCGGCGATCGGGGATTTCAAAAGGTGTCAATATAAGGAGTTAAGTTTTCCCCGATGCCCGATTGCGATAAAGCGCAAATTTCAAAAAAGACGTTAAGACAGAGGGATATTACGATCAATTCATATTAAAATCTTGATCTGTCGAGCAATGATTTACCTATGCTCAACCGCAAAAACATCCAGGCACACTTAAACAAATCATTCGGCCGATTAATGATATGATAGGCATTTAAAGGATTGGTAGGTTCTAAACGGCCATTTAATGTAATTGTAAGTCCTAAAATCTTCCCATAGATTGTATCCGCATCCACTTTGAAGTTAATCCCTCATCGCACATTGATCAATATATCTCCCTCATATTCGATTCTCACTACCAATTCTCTGTGTTACGCTTATTTTCACGCCTGTGTAGAATTCTTCCAAAGTAGAAAACTCAAACAGAATGGGGAAGAAGTCTAAGAAAACCACAGTCACCTCCACTGCGCCAGCCACAGGACAAGTCGTTGCTGACTCAACAAATAAAAAGAAAGGATTGATATCTGATACTACATGCTCTGGTCTCGGCAAAACTACTTGGCAAAGTACCTACAATTTGATTGAAGCAGAAGAACTTGAAGTGACAACAGTACAAGACTCTGCAGATTCAACTCGGAAATCTAATGGTACTTTAAAGGACTTAGCTGACTCCTTCCTTCATTGGATAGCAGCTCGGGAACAAATTCTCCCATATACGGATGTAGTGCAGTGGGAAATTGAGGAAATCCCAATCATGGACAGAACCTTCTGCACCAGAGACGGGAGAATTTTCGGGTCATTCAAGGCTGATGATTTAAGGCAAATGTATCATTTGCCTGAGCCAAAGAATAAGTACAACAAGGCGTTCTTGGAGAAATTCCGAAAAGAGAATGAAATTGAATCCGAACCCATCCGGGATTGGAGACAAAATCCGACAAAACACAAACATGAATCTTCTGGTAAGTTCTCGGTTGATTCCCTATGTTCTCCTTATTGTTATGCTGGAATAATGATGTGTAGATTGTGGGGGTTGCACGATTCCGCTAATTTCACTATAGAAATGGTTCCCTTGATGGAAGTGGCGTGTAACAGTGAAATAATGGATTGGGCAACTATACTCTCAAATAAACTAGCAATAGCTGTTCTTGAGTTTAGAAATAAGACCCGCGTTACTGAAAGGTTAATTCCCCCATTCTACTACAGTGCTTATATTTTAGATACCTTGTTTTTAATTCTGAATTTCCTGTGCTCGGCTGGAGGTGGACATCACAAGACCCCATGGCTATTCACATATACCATCAGAAACTATGGAAATCCTCTTATAAGCACCATTTATACCAAGTCCGCAATGGCTTTATGTTATCCATTCATTACTCTATTTTTGATAAACCTACTCCCAAGATTTCCTACGAAGCCGAGATTGACTTAACATCAGTACGAAGATGGTTAGGGGAGGAAAAGGTCACTTATATAAGATTTTTTGGTAGCCAAGCCGAACCTCATGTCCTTCCCTTGTACATACCTGATAAACTGCTGGCGAGGGAAATAGCTTATCAGATCATTGCCGAGGGAGTCACACAGACCCTCAAGAGAAACAAGAAGCAGGGTTGGCCCTCTTTTCCTTTTAGATGCGGTGTCTACACGTTGCATGATTTCAAACATGCAGAGAAAGAAGCTACAAAGATAAAATCATTAACTCTAGCAACTCTCCCTAATAGGAAATTTGATCCCAACAAAGTGGCCTATAATGCACTTGAATAGGCCAAATTGGAAAAATTTGATCAAAAAGAAGATATGTTCGATGACCTGTTCTCCTCAGCTGAGTCAATAATGCAGGTTAAGGCATTTTCCAGAATGAAATATCAAGATGAAGGGTTGGTTGAATTTAACAGACTTAGAGAACATAGGTTGCAAACTCTGCCTCTAGATCTGTTAGCAACAACCCCAACAACATCATCAAGCGAGCCTAAACGGGAACAATCAAAGGAACCTCCTGTTACAACAAAAGAACAAGAAAAACCATAGGAGGAAACTCAGACTAAAGAGCAGGAGAAAGTGCAGGAGGAGACCTAGACTAAAGAGCAGAAACAGACCAACATTGAAGTAAATGTGGATACTCATATTGATCCAAAATTGCTCCAGGAATGGCAGCAATTTGATTCTATTATCAGCAGTTTGGAATGTTCAAAGAACACTGAAACTTCGAAAGCAGCAGACACACAAGAAACCACTTCACAACAGGTTCTAAGTGGAACCAACAGCCCACCCATTTCAAAGGAAGTAGAAATAATACCAAAGGACCCCTCCGATCAAATAATTTTGCAGGTAGAAGAGATTCCTCCCTTGGATGTCTTCTACAGCCCAAGGCATAAAGCTATAGTAAAATGACAGAGGAAGAGAAGAAGGACTGATCAACCTTCCCTTTTCCCAGAACAGACGGTCACGGGCAATGTGGTTTGGAAGGAGGAATTTGACCCCTCCGATGACTTGACAAAACTGTCACAATATGCTAGAGCCTATTCAGCAACAACAATAGACAAGGCATCAGAGGTGAGTCTTTTATTGAAAACAAAAGACCAGGAAATATTCTTATTACAGGCATAGCTAATTGAAGCAAAGCAGAAAGTGGAGCAGGCAGAACATAAATTGTTGACACAACAGCAAGTGAATAATCAACTAACTCAACAATTGCAGGTAGAGAAACAAAGGATTGACCACAACGCAATCCAAAAGTAGAAAGAATTGTCAGAGGCCTTGGAACAACTGAAGGCAGCAAATGAGAAAATGCTGAAAACAAAAGATGAGCAGATTGCTCAACTATCAGCAAATCATGAGAAGACAAAGGGCGTTCCACAAATAACTGAATTCAGAGTAGAATCACTACAGATAAATACAAAATTAATAGCACAAATCAAACTTATATGTCAACAAATTGCCCAGGCAGAGCCACTATGTGAGTTAACGACATCAATAAGTGACAAAGTAGAAAAGGCTAGTGTTGGAGAGGTAAATCCCCTCTACGGATAGAGGCGATCCCTACTAGCCCAGCAGGGGTCTAGCAACAATCACACAATGCTGCCACGCATGTTCCTAATTGCAATTAAACAAGAGGTAAAGAGCACCTACTTGGATTCCTGCGCCGTCGTTTGATGAAGGGATGTTGTCTTCGCTCCTTCGCTTCAGCTGGTCACAATCCTCCGCGATCCCCGCGAATAGATACTTGCACACACGAAGAGGAAACAAACGCAAGCGTGAAATCTAATAAAAGAAACCATACATCAGTCAGAAAAGACGTAATTCACGTTTAACCATCGCATAAACAAGTAAGAATGGAACAATAATAGCAGTCATCTATTATTAATCAAAATAGAGAAGAGTACAACCAAATGTTCTGACGTCGGTAACCTTCTCAGGAGGGGCCAGTCAGCATGTATCTCAAGCATTCACCTTTGAGGATGATTCTCCCAAGACAAACAACTCTCTCTCTCACACAAAAGTCACAAACAACCTTCCCTAAGCAATCAATCACTTCCACATCTAGCACACCACACTTATAGCAGCAATCTGAGCACTACAAGCTCTATACAATCCAAGCTATTCCAAGCTAAGTCTAACTAGCTGCTCATGGTAATGGTGAGAGTTTATATAGGAGAAGGGGTCCCCTAAAAGGGTGGAAGGATGAGCTTATCTTCAAGGGAAGTTGTTGGAAAGGGTCGAACAGACATGCCATAGAAGGGAGTCGACATTCACAAAGCCAACAACCAAGCCTGGATGGATCTGGAAGGCAGGTTGTTTGAACAAATTCGCTTAAACTGGATCAGCGCGGATTATAAGGAAACTGCCGCGCTGTCGGTGCATCTCAATAACTGAAGAAGTCATGTCAGCGCGGAAGCACACGGAAAAGGCGCGCTGTCGACCATCGCGGAAAAGTGATGTTCTTCCGCACTGGTAGCGCACAGCATACACTGGAAGGCGCCTGTCATCGCGGTTATTTTAGGAACAGACGCGCTGATGAACAAAACTTTGGAAAAATGGGTTTTTAAGCCAGTTCAGGGAGCAAGCACTTAGTGATTGTGAATTCTGGGCACAGTAGGGTGACTGACAGGAAGGCAGTGATAAATTACTGTGTAACAGATGCCCCCTAAAGCATGAAGACCGAGAGAGTGGGAGGGGTGAAATGCTTTACAACACACGCCGGACTGGAACACCACCAAGAAGGACCGAAAATCTCTGACAATCAAGTACATGCAGTCTAGGCATGGGCGCAGCCATCCAAAAAACATGCGAGAATGGTCTGTGGAATGGACGCAGCCACCCAGTCAAAGAGACCAAAAACTGATAAGGTATGGTCGCAGCCATCCATGAAGACTCAGGTATGGGCGCAGCCATCCATCAATGAGTCATGTAATGATTATCCACAAAATCACATCCTGGACCATAACAAGCAAGGATCCAGGGTCTTGCGCTCCATCTCGACCCGAACAAAGTACAAGTCCAAGCATGTGAATACAGGAGTTGAAGTCGAACATGCGTGAACATCGTCTGATTACCAGTCAATGATGAAAACTGTTAACAGACGCGAGAGGTACCACCAATAATGACAATGGTCCCCAAGGTACTATAGGTACAATCTGTGGTGTGTGAATCAATGAGTTGGTGTCGAACACCCACGGAATCATTCGATCGAAGGCCAATGATGTAAGCCTTGCGTCGAACACGAAGAACCTGCCATTGAGGCATGCAGGCTCCAAGGCACCCGAAAGGAGTCTCTAAGTCACTTTCCCGGATAATGAGTCGGAGTCGACGAGAAAGGACCTTGATCGAAGGTGGGCCATGATGTTTCCCACATCATCGACACGAGACAGAGGCACAATAGTTTGTGTGAGATAGCGAACGAGGTTGCATTGTGGCAGAGGACAACGTCTCTTGAACATATAACGGCACTGTAACGGGTTTGGCAGTACTTGACATCAAATGAGCAGAGGATAAGGTGATGATGGCAATGAGCAGATGAGAGGTCAAAGAGGATATCCCAAACCCATGGAGGCTAGTGGAAACAAAATGAGATGACCCCACCCAGACACGAAACAATGGAGTGCCATGTTCAAGAGCGACGTACTGCCGAGACGACTGTAATCATAGTTCCATTTTCCCCACCATTGCTGGCAGGTACCCTGATTATTTTTGGATGACAAGCTTGATGGGGATAACATATGCTTGATGTGTGTCATTTCGACAATATCCGATGTCATTGAGTGTTTAACGAGCCTGACAAAGGAAAAACTCCGCCTCTTTTCTTGTTTCGAGAGTCTGAAAAGAATGCGGAAAAGGAGACTCCAGGGGGGTCCTTTTTCGTACAGTTGTGTCTCTCGAGCCCGAAAAAGTATAAAACTATGCTCGAAAGAACCGCCCGGCCATTACAACCGAGGAGTACTTTTCATGAATAGTGCCTTCGACCCGAAAAAGTAAAAAAGCGGTCGAAAACACGTCGTTTTAGAGCCGATATCGAGTGCGAAACGACAAACACCCGGCAATCTTTTTGGTTCAACGGTCGGAAAAAGAGCTTAAAACGACCGCCTTTCATTCCTTGTAACGAGCTGAAAGGAAGCTCGGCTATCTTCTCTTGTTTAACGTCGGAAAAGAGCTTAGAGACGACACATTTGGGGATCATATGAACGGCGGACCGTCATGACCAAGTTTCTTTACTTGAACCTGCACAAGAGCACTACCCGCATAAATCCATTCGATATGTGTAAAAAAACATATTAAGACATGAATTTAACAAATTCAGGGCTAGAGTTATGGTTAAAAATGGTAAAAACCCGAAAATATGGCAATTTATGAGTTTTTACTATAAATAGGGGGGGGTAATAAGTCATTTTTACCATTTTACTATTTTGGAACGTGAAGGACGTGGAGGAGCCAGAAAGTTGACGGAGCGATTTCCAGCCCGTACAGACACCGTTTTCCGATCCGCTTCTTCCAGGTAGGTTCTTGTTCCCTTGCCCTGCATTTTGGTCAATTTTAGTAGGATTTTAACGGTTGAATTTGCCCAATTGGGCAAATTCTTGGTGCATGGATGCGCCCTCGGTCAGCGCGGATATCCCCCACGGGTCCGCGCTGACCGAATTAGAACAAAACGTGGCCAACTTCGGGTCAGCGCGGAAAACCCGTGTTCTTCCGCGCTGACCTCGAAATTTATCGAAGGGCTGCCATGGTTAGCGCGGCTGTTTCTAAAACAGCCGCGTTGGCGAGGAAAAATTTTTTTGTTTTAAAAATGAACGTGAATTTTTTAATGCCAGCACTTCTAACTTGTTTTTATGGCTTGTGCAGGACATCATGGCTTTCCAATGGCAGGAAAGAGTTCACGATGTGGAAGATATAGCCGCTTGGGGGGATGTGAATTGCTGCAATGCCATGCGGGCTTGCGGTTTCATGAAATTCTTCCTCACGCCGCGCCTGAGAGCTCAGCATGATCTTCTTGAGCTACTGATTAGAGCATGGAACCCGGTGGATATGAAATTCACCATCCGCGGTCACGATATTGAGTTTGACCATATGGATATCTTTTTCCTGACTGGGCTGTCGCGCCGAGGTGCGAGGCCCATCTTGGAGGGACAGCGACCTAGCGGCGGCACTTTAGATGACCTGATGGCTCGGGTCTGCCCGGAGGCTGTAAAGACGCGAAGTGGGAAAGTAGCAATCCCCACAGTGAGAGACATAGTGCTCTGCACCATCTTGTTCATGGTGACCCGGGCAGCGGGTAGTATGGCCAACCATGAGGCTTCAAAGACTCATCTCCTACTAGCTCTTGATTGCCTCGAGCCTACAGTGTTTGATTGGTGCACGGCAGTGGCCAACAACATGAAGAGGCAACTGAGTAACTGCCGTCGCGGGGAGACAAAGCAGTTTGGCTATGGATCGATCCTGGTCCCGATGCGGCTGCAGACGATGGCCGTGGATGCCCCCAGGGATCCTCGAGAGACGAGGGCCTCACGATGGGCTCGTATCATGCCACGTGGGGGTGGCGGCCGGCCACATAGCTGGGGAGCATTCTTCAGAGACTGGCTGGACCAGCAGGAGATTTTTGTGCAGGATTGGCCATATGCGGGTATGGATTTCCGCAATGACCCTGATTTGGCACTGCCCCCAGGTGAACAGTGGGATGATGTAGGTATGACACTTTGGTTTTGAGTTTTGCAATGTGTTTTTTTTTTAAATTTTTTATGTACATGTCCTAATAAATGTCTTGTTATGCAGATGTGGGGCCTACTAGACCGATTGGCCTGGCTGCCACGGCACGGAGAGAAGGACAGGGAGCCGGGGCTTTGGCCTTAGCCCCTCCAGGGGTTAACGCGTCGGAGACTGTGGCTCGCAACCTTGAGGGGTTGCTGGAGGGGGTGCCTGACTACCAGGGGGTCGAAGAGGTCCCCTTAGAGCATCAGATCAATACAGTGGGGGTGGAACCCAGGGTGCACCGTCTTCTGAGGCGGGTAGCACGAGCAGTTGTGTACTACAGAGAGCATCATCCAGCTGACTAGTTGTCTAGGTTTTATTTCCACTGCTATTTTGAGACATATGACTCAGATGTATTGAGATTTTTGGACACGCACATCTATTTTTGAGCGCCTTAGTGTTCCACACGATATATATATATATACATACCGATTTTTTGGATGGGTCATTGTTACATATGATGATGTGTTGTTTATGTTATGCGTTTATTCAGTACAATTGTGATCTTATGTATGAATTTGCACGACACATGACTCACGGATTTTATATTTTTTAATGCAAGCTTAAAAGCACACACATGCAAACTATGCTCGAAATGATTTATTTACACATGCTTAAGAGCTTACTATGCTACCTATCCTTTCCTGTATGATGTTTATCTGTTACGCAAATGTCTATCTAATACATGATTTGCCAATGCATCAGTCAACGTATTTAATCGTCTCGGAATGTGTTGATAAGTAATGTAATCAAAATTCCGTTCCAACAATCTTACACGTAGGTACAACCTTAATATGCACTGGTCTCTGACGGAATATCGTCCGTTGAGTTGATGGACAACCAGCTGGGAGTCTAGGTTCACCACTAGCTCTCGGATGCCGAGATCAACTGCTTCGGCAAGTAATTCGATTACAGCGCTGTACTCGGCAACGTTGTTAGTGGTACGACCTAGGCAGACACCCTGAAGGTCTAACAACTCTCCGTGAGGATCGTAGATCACCCACGCTGCCGAAGACAAATTACAAGTGCTACGGCAGGCACCATCAACGAAACCAACATAAGGGGTACTGGACATCTGCGCAGGAAAGACAAAGCATAATAAGGGGCAAGACACGTCTTTATACCAAAGCAAAATGAAACTCATGCACTAAAAACTCAAAAACACACGTATATACAAAGTGAATGTGAGAAGCTATGCATAATATTTCTTCAGATACAGCCCATTACGGGGCTTGTCAAGAGGATTTCCTTCATAGTCAATCAACTCATATGCGCCCTTTTGTAAAACTCGTTTCACAATGTAGGGACCTAACCACATGGATTTGAGTTTTCCTGCCCCCAGCTTATCCTTAGCTTGATCGTAGAGCAGTACTAAGTCTCCCTAAACAAAGGAACGAGGATGAATATTCTGATCGAAGTGAGCTTTGATTCTCTTCTTCTGTGCTTCGATAGCCAGAGAAGCCAAACGACGAGTCTCCTCTAACCGTTCTAGGTAAAGAAGCCGTTCCTCCACCGGAGTGGTGTTGGGAAGCAACTCGACAGCTAATTTTAATGAAGGAATCTCACATTCGACGGGAAGGGTAGCCTCCAGTCCATAGACCAGTTGAAACGGGGTGAAACCGGTGGCATCCTTCACAGAAGTCCGGTAGGCCCACAAGGCCGGGAAAAGCATTAGATGCCAGTTTGACTTGTGTGTATTGACGGTGCGTTGAAGCATGGTGATCAAAACTTTGTTCACGGCTTCGACTTGACCATTAGATTGAGGATAGTACGGTGACGAACTATCTTGACGCAAGCCTAGCTGGGTCGTTAATTCTGTCATCATATGATTTCGGAAATGCTTTCCGTGGTCTGTAACAATAGCCTGAGGGACTCCGAAACGAGTGATGATATGATTGAATAAAAACTGCGCCGCTGTGTGACCGTCTTCGTTTCATGTAGGCATCGCTTCGGCCCACTTGGTGAAATAATCCACAGCAACGATAATGTACCCATGCCCCCCGGCCGAACGAGGGTTACAGGACGTATAATTGATGCCCCATTTTGCAAATGGACCTACGGTTACGACAGGGTGCAGTGGTGCAACAGGTGCACGCATCTTCCGGTGGTAAACCTGGCACTCGTGGCATGCGCGTACAACAAGGATGCAATCCTTGAAGATAGAAGGCCAGAAATAACCAGCGCGGAGGATCTTCTGAGCGGTAGCGTATCCGGACATATGGCCACCACAAGCGCCGGAGTGGCAGTCATTCAAGACTCGCTCAGCTTCCTCGAGGGTTAAGCATCGGCGAAGAATAGAATCGACGCCGAGGCGGTACAGGGTGTCGCCCAGAATGCGATATGGTTGAGCTTGGTGACGAATTCGTCGTCGAGCATCTTTCGAAGTGTTGGGACGAAACGAAGACGTTTGTAAATATATGATAATATCCCCATACCACGGGTCGAGAGTGTTGATGAGAAATAGCGTTTCATCCGGAATATGCTCCTCTGAACGAGATGGTGCAGACTGAGATGGTAAGGAACAGAGCAGTTCAGCGAAGACCAGTGATTTCTTAGACTTGGCAGCAGTGAATTCCAAGTCGAACTCTTGGAGGATTACGATCCACTTCGAGTATTTGCCCCCCAGCAACTGACGTGACAGAATATAGGTCATGGGGTTGCAATCAGAGACCACGGTCGTTGTGCGCAACAGGATGTAATGACGGAAACGTTGGACGGCACAGACAGCGGCCAATGCCAACTTCTCGACATATGCATAGCGAGTCTCCGTATCCAGAAGGTTGCGGCTAAGATAGTATACAACGTGCTCAGTGCCATCATCGTCGTTTTGCACTAAAACCATGCCGATGGTGGTATCGGCAGCGGCCAGATAAAGCGTGTAGTCACGGTGGTAATTCGGAGGTCTTAGGAGCGGAGCTGAAACCAGGAGGTCTTTAAGACGCTCAAAAGATTGTTGAGCGATAGCGTCCCAACGAAAGGGCGTGTCTCGCTTTAGTAATCGTGTGAAACCCTTGGCCACCTCGGCATAATTTGGGATGAATCGTCTGAGAAAATTAGCTTTTCCCTGCAAGCTCTATAACTGCTGTAGAGTGGCAGGGGGAGGAAGATTAAAAATGGCCTCGACTTTAAGGGGATCCAGACGGATGCCCTCCCGGGAGACGATAAACCCGAGTAGTCGGCCGGATTCCACGCAGAAGACACACTTATGCAGATTGAGTCGAATACGGTAGTGTCGACAACGGAGAAAGATTTCACGTAAATGAGATGGATGGTCTTGACGTTTAGCTGAATGAGCTGGTAGGTCATCCAGGTAAGGCTGTACGATGTGTCGGATATCATGAAAAGCATACGACATCGCACGCTGGAAAGTAGCACCGGCATTTTTAAGACCGAAAGGTAGCTTCTTGTAAGCGAAGGTGCCCCAAGGACAAATGAAAGCAGTCTTGTGCTGGTCTGCGGGGGCTATGTTGATCTGGTTGTAACCAGAGAAGCCGTCCATAAACGAATAAATTTCGCTTCCTGCGCAATCGTCGATAAGCTGATCAATAAAAGGCGTAGGAAAGTTATCTTTTGGACAGGCGCGATTGATATCGCGATAGTCAACACAAACCCGAATAGTGCCCTGTTTTTTATTCACAGGGACTATATTAGATACCCACTCTGTAAGAGGAATGGCATAAATGAAACCAGCTCGAAGGAGTTTTTCAACTTCGGCCTTGATGGCTGCAGCCTTTCGAGGGTGCACTGGGCGTAAACGCTGACGAACAGGCTTAGCGCCGGGATAGGTAGGGATTTCGTGCTCCACGATACTGGGGTCAATGCCGTGCATTTCCTCGTAAGACCATGCGAAAACATCACGGAATTCACGAAATAAATCTGTATAAAGTTGAATTTCCTCAGGAGTGCATGTGACTCCAATGTAAATATTCTCGACGACCCCTGTTTTGACAGAGATGTCGATAGCCAAAGTCTGCGTAATGTTACCCATGTTTCCTTCCGAATACACTTGATATAACTGAATAGGCGTTTGGAGAGGGATAGATGGGACACATGAAGCAAACCGTCTGAGACATGTGGCCATTTCCGAATGAGGAGGGAGAAACGAAGAGCGATGGTGGTGATCTGACCAAGGGAGCTCTTCGGGGGACATAGTCTCGATGATAGCCTCGTCGGAGGGAAATGATTCCTTCAGGGGGTCCGAAGTGGCCTTTTCTACCAACCAAGGGAAGTGGTCATATGAATCGGGAACGCTGCTTGGAAGAGCAGGTTCAGGGGGTGAAGCCGATGCAGCGACTATCTCGATGTAGTTGAGCTCGGCAGGGCTCAGCGGCATCATCTCGCCCCAAGAGTCTTCCTGACTCAAGGGAGGGAGAACCCATGGATCAGAACGTACTGTGATCATGTTAACGGAGGTGAGATTTGGAGGCGGGAGGGGAAAGACTCCCATTAAGGAGGGATCTTTAAATAATCCGGCACCCACACTCACTAGCAATTTGGAGGTATGCTCTACGAATGGTACATTCCCTTCAGAAGAGGAAGCAAAAAAGGACAGCTGGTCCACTGTGACGATTTTCCCTTGATGGGGGAAGCGAACAACGTGGAATAAGGAGGAGGCCACGGCTTGCATGGCATAAGTCCAGCTTCGTCCAAGGAGGAGGTTGTAAGTGAGATTAGCGTCAACGACTTCAACCTCGACTTCTATCGTTTTCCCTTCTAAAGAGATAGGTAAACGCGGGAGGATACCATATGGACGAGATTCTCTTCCATCGAAAGCCTCAAGGGTGGTGGGAGACTGGCTCAGAGTAGGCGAACCAATAGCCTTCCAACAAGCAACCGACATGATGTAGGTTGAGGCTCCTTCGTCAATGACGGTACGATGGATCGTTTTGCCATTGATGAGAACTTGTATAAGGAAAGCCACCTGGTGAGGCAATCTCTGTGTGAAACCTTCGAGATCAAAAGAGATTAAATCCGAATCTGTCGGGTCTATGCCACCAATCGCTGATAGCAGGGACTTCCTCTGGGAGGGGCAACTCTGGAGGACTTCTAATGCGGACATAGCAGACGGAGCCTGAGCTAAGTCCTCGACAATGCTATAATGCTGGGCAGCACGAGCATTGGGGTTATAGGATGACTTCCTGAGTACACCTTTGGGAGGGGGTCGGGGGATCGTCTCGGTGCTGGGTCGTTCAATGTGAAGAGGGCCAGAACTGGACGTAGGAGCGCTGGAGGGGACCTCCGGCTCTTTCCCGGCTGAAGATGGATAATCTTTCGCTCGAGTCGTGACATGGATGGGGATAGTTCCAGCCATGAACACTTGAGAACCGAACGAGGAAGAGGTTTGAGAGGGGTCTGCCACCTGATGCGTCTGCTGGGATGGGAAAGGCTCTTTAAGCACGGCAGGGGACCCTGAAGCACCTTTCAAAAGCCGGCTAACCTCGGACCGCCTGGGGCAATCTTTGGTGTAGTGATCCTCCTCGCAAATGAGACAAGGATACTTAGGCTTCCGTTTGGCTCCTTCCTCGGAAGGAGGTTTAGGAGGGTTCTACTTAGGTTGTCCAGATTTTTCTTTGGCCTTTCCTTTCTTTTTGCCTTTCGAGGATTTGTCTGCCGCGGTGGACTGAACGGCATTTACCTCGGAGGTATTCCCAGGAATAGATTGGCTCTGAGAAGCATTCTCGTTAGAGGCGTTTTGTTTCTGCTTCCCAGGGTTCGCGGTCGATTTCTTACTTGATGAATTCACGGAGCCAATAACCCCATCAACGGAAGGCTTTGGTGGAGCTTTGGCTTGTCCGTGCCTCGGGGCATCTGGCAAATACTCATACAAAGTACCTGACTGAGAATACACTAAGTCAAGGTATTGAGCTCGCGCGATTGCTTGCTCCTCAGTTACACACGCCCCCATTGCAATATCTTTGGAAATTTTAGGGACAAAGGACGTGGTAAACCAGTCGGTCAGGAGTTGATCGGGAATCCAAAATTTAATCAAACGACGGCGCCTTCTCCATTCATGTATATGATCGGAGATGTGCGTCGCCGTATCCTGTTTCAGAGACGTGAGCAAATGGGTCCCAGTCTCGTACCGAATAAGTAACTGAAAATGAGTTAAAAAGGCCATAGCTAACGAGTTAAAGTCTGAAAACATGCCGCGGTTGAGTTCGATGTACCATTTTGCAGCTGAACCAGTGAGGGTCCTCTGGAAGAGGCGAAGTCGGATAGAATCATCAAGCCACGAGTTAGATGAACACCAAAGGTGATAAGTCATTACATGGGCCTGAGGATCCTCTCCGGCTTTGCCGTCGAACTTTGGACAGTCACCTGGTATCTTGGTCGGAACCGGTGGCCAATATGAGTTATGCAAAATAGGATCGTTTGTTAACTTGGACACATCGGGTAATTCCAACGTAGCCAAAAATGGTAGCTGCGGGTTGAAGGACATCTGTGGCTGAGGGTTCGAGGCGATATTAGGGTTCCACCCAGATTGGGGTTGCCCCCACGAACTTTGTCCGGACGGGCCCGGCCCGAAAGGACCTGGCGCGTAGGAATTTTGTCTCGATGGACCTGGTCCAAAAGGACCTGGTGCATAGGGGGTTTGTCCGTAGGAGTTTTGTCCATATGCGGACGACTGTCCCTGTGTCTGCCCCCCAGCTCCCCATGGATTAGCAGCTTGCCCGACAGGTTGACCATATTGATAATTTTGATAAGGAGTGACCTGTGGTTGCTGATAATTTTGGTAAGGAGCGTACTGATTTTGCCCCTGGGGTTGCTGGTAGCCATATGACTGCTGGGTCCCATACGGAGCCTGGTAGGCCGGCTGCGTTTGGTATGAGGGTTGATAACCTGTTTGAGTTTGAGGCCCAGAGTAGTGCCCTTGAACCGGCTGGGGTTGAACCATACGTCCCGAAGGTTGACTTGGTCGGATTCGAGATGGACCTGGTTGGCCAGCAGGATAGCCTTGCTGGGCGCCAGGTTGTCCATGTGCGACCAAGGGTTGTCTTTGCGGAACGGGTGGTCGAATTGGCTGGATAGCTGGTTGACGCCGAGGTTGGCCAGCTTGTCCAGGTTGACGATGAGGGTGGACAACGGGTTGATTTGACTGTATAGATGGTTGGCCCGTTTGCCCCCCAGCGTAACCAGGCTGGGAAGAGGGCTGGGCTTGCTGTATGGTAGGCTGCCCTCCTTGGTGTATGGGCTGAGCGGAGGGTTGGCCTTGCTGTATAGCAGGTTTCCCCCCTCGCCCAGAAGGATTCGTGATTTGAGGGGTAGGTTGGCCCTGTTGAACATAGGGTTGTCCACCCTGCCCAGGGAATTGACCAAACTGGGCGGTAGGTTGGCCCTGTTGTACGTAGGGTTGTCGACCCTGCCCAAGAGGATACCCTTGCTGGATGACTGGTTGATTTGGAGGATTGTAAACTGAGCCAGTTTTTCCAGAGGGGTACCCTTGCTGGAAACCAAGTTGGTCTTGTTGAAAAAACGGTTGCTCTGTTTGCCCAGTAGGTTGATTTTGATATGGATATGGCGGACCTCCAATGCCCATAGGTTGTTCCTGGTAAGGTTGACCTTGTGGGTGCCCAGATTGTCCTGGGTCGGGCGGGCCATACAGTGGTTGCCCCTGGGGGGTTTGCACGTGGAATGGCGGGCCTTGATTGGGTGGTCCTATGGGCTGCCTGGGAGGATCTCGGTTTCCATAGAACACAGTAGTGTTATCATACACGACATTCAAGGGTTCCTCGTTTTCTTCAAAAGGGCGATGAGGGAGACCTGAGATGGCCTCAAGAAACTCACCATTTTCATCATAGTAGAAGAAAGGACCTTCGTAATCCGGGTCCGTTATAGGTTCCCCATAAGCATCATACGGTCCTGATCCTGGAATTCCTCCAACAAAAGAACCAGCTTGAGGGTTTTCGGACGAGGAAACCGGTACAGCACTGACGACCGGAGTCGAATGCGCTATACAGACAGTAGGTTGAGTGGGAACTGAGGTGACGGGCGTGTTAAGCCCTGTCGTAAGGGGTGGAAAAAGGGGCTGCGAAACAAAAGGTCCGATGGAGGCAGCGAGACTAGGATCCCATATAGTCGTAGAAGTCGTTCTAGCGGCATACCTATCCCTCACTGATTGATATCGTGAAGGGAGGGGAGAGGAAGCCGGGATCGGGGTCTCGATGTCTGTGACCACGGGTGTCTCACCGGTACTGGAAGCTGTGTCATCCATTGGAGATGACATACCAAGAGGGGTACGAGGGGTACGGGGGGTATGATCCGGCTCCCAGATGGGATTCCAATCCTCTATGTAATCTGGGTTTCCTGGGGCACGTACGTTGATGGGCTGGATACTCAGAATAATGGGAAGAGTACCGCTTACAACTGGTACCTCGGGAGCAACAGAGGACGGAGAACCTTGATCACTTAGACCGGGGGTTGATGGGTCAGCCAGGATGACCAGACCCCTTAGAACTCCTAAAGGAAACTACCGATAAAACCCTACTCAAAACTATCGCACACAAGATCTAAAAAGGGTAATGTTATCGTGGCCAAATTAATTTTAAGACGCAAGAACCAAACTTGACCTTTTCATGTTTCAGGAGTCGAGAAAAGGACAAAAAGATGACTCCAGTCTCCTTCGAATGTTTAATGAGCACGAAGTGACAAGACGCTCACAGGCACCTTTTCGTTTAGGGAGTCCGAAAAGGATCAAAAGCGACTGCTCTGGAACTCTAGGTAGAGGGTGTGCCAAACTTTTCGCAAAACCACAGAATACTTTTTAGGGTACGGGTGGTCAATCTTCGTGAATGCTGTGTTCACTGCATTGCGAATCGTAGGGCGGCCGACTCGGCTTCCTATGGATAAAGGATAAAAGCCTAGTGGGGTCTCCCTATATACGCGACGGTACGTGGGAGCGCAGTGCGTGTTAGACCACTGTCAAGTCACAGAAGGAGGAATCACCCAACCTAATGTGAAACAACAATGACTATGTTTTAAGACGCCGGAACACGTCTCTAACCTAGACCTCTAGATATTTGCGTTTAGTTCCAATGCGTTTTTAGATTCATTTGGTTCATTTTACAGTTGATCTTGAGATTAAGTTTCGATTTCAAGCTCTATCGTATGTTCGCTCACAATTACTTAGATGCAATATACATGCCGAAGAATTCCGTTTTGTTCGATGAATTCTAGCTATGAGAGAGCAGATAATTTTAAATCAAACCAAACGAATACAAACAAACAAGCAGCTAAATGCAACTAAAGCGAGGAAAGGAAACTTTTCTTTTGAAGATGCAAGCCAACGAAATGTTCTTTTCCTTTTCAAATTTTTAAAGCAAGCTACTAGTTTGATTTCTTTTCAACGACATAAAGCACCTAAAGGAATTTGGAGGAACCTGAACACCAAGTAAACTACTTAATGAGAGCACACAAAGTTCCCGAAACACTCAACCAAAGCTTCCAAATCAAAAGAAACAAAGTAATGCACGAGCTATGTAATCTAAGCTCCGCAAGACAAGCAAGGATCGCAAGCAAGGAGGAAGTGAAAAGAGACCACTTGGGAACACAATCCAAAACACTCTAACAATCACTGAACAAATGCGAAAACAAGTCTAGAACCAGCTGGTCAAAACAAGCAAACAGAAATCCTTACGGTAGGCTTGACACACACACGGCCTCTAGATGTCCTAGGGCTAGAGTGCGAAATCAATAGAAAAAAGCAAACACCCGACGGACGAGAGTCACGACCAGTCAATTAGAGACTCAACACAATCCAGCAATTGCAAAAGTAAGGATGGAAACACGAACCAAGCAGCGAAAGCAAAAGAAGGGAAGGTATTTGCAAACTCAAGAACTGAGCAAAAACGAAACCCTATGAAGCCAAGCTCCGTAATCAAGCAGTTCAAAGTTCAGACAGTGAAAAACAAGTCATTAGACAGGTGGAGAGAAGAAGGGAAAGTCATAGCAAGAGGTTTAGGAGGCCAATTTGGTCAAAAATGAATTTTTCAGGCTCAGCGCGGGTAGCCTTCAGCAACTCGGCGCTGACAGGGGGAGGCCAGTAGCAACTTTGCGACGTCAGCGCGGAAGGACATGGATAAAGCGCGCTGTCTCAGAAAAACGAGGTCAGCGCGGAAATAAAGCACACAGACGCGATGATAGAAACCACAAAGAAGTGGGGGCGCGATGTCAGCGCGGAAGGACACGAATAAAGCGTGCTGCCCTTGAAAACGAGGTCAGCGCGACTGTTAGACGTACAGGCACGATGAAGAGAAAACCAAAGAACAGGGTCGCGATGTCAGCGCGACTGTTCGGAATTAAAACGCGCTGAGAGCAAAAAACAAGGAAAGCCAAAATAAAAACTTCCAAAACCAAAGGCAGGAGCTTTTCAACAATAAAAATGTTTCCCAGAAACACCCAGAAAGTTCATAAGCAACAGAGACAATCCCAAAAACTCGGAAAGAGGTCAATCAAAGCCAAACACAAAAGTGGACTCAAGAGACAAAAAGGCTGATCCCCAGCGGAGTCGCCAAATTGTTGGAGAGGTAAATCCCCTCTACGGATAGAGGCGATCCCTACTAGCCCAGCAGGGGTCTAGCAACAATCACACAATGCTGCCACGCATGTTCCTAATTGCAATTAAACAAGAGGTAAAGAGCACCTACTTGGATTCCTGCGCTGTCGTTTGACGAAGGGATGTTGTCTTCGCTCCTTCGCTTCAGCTGGTCACAATCCTCCGCGATCCCCGCGAATAGGTACATGCACACGCGAAGAGGAAACAAACGCAAGCGTGAAATCTAATAAAAGCAACCATACATCAGTCAGAAAAGACGTAATTCACGTTTAACCATCGCATAAACAAGTAAGAATGGAACAATAATAGCAGTCATCTATTATTAATCAAAATAGAGAAGAGTACAACCAAATGTTCTGACGTCGGTAACCTTCTCAGGAGGGGCCAGTCAGCATGTATCTCAAGCATTCACCTTTGAGGATGATTCTCCCAAGACAAACAACTCTCTCTCTCACACAAAAGTCACAAACAACCTTCCCTAAGCAATCAATCACTTCCACATCTAGCACACCACACTTATAGCAGCAATCTGAGCACTACAAGCTCTATACAATCCAAGCTATTCCAAGCTAAGTCTAACTAGCTACTCATGGTAATGGTGAGAGTTTATATAGGAGAAGGGGTCCCCTAAAAGGGTGGAAGGATGAGCTTATCTTCAAGGGAAGTTGTTGGAAAGGGTCGAACAGACATGCCATAGAAGGGAGTCGACATTCACAAAGCCAACAACCAAGCCTGGAGGGATCTGGAAGGCAGGTTGTTTGAACAAATTCGCCTAAACTGGATCAGCGCGGATTATAAGGAAACTGCCGCGCTGTCGGCGCATCTCAATAACTGAAGAAGTCATGTCAGCGCGGAAGCACACGGAAAAGGCGCGCTGTCGACCATCGCGGAAAAGTGATGTTCTTCCGCGCTGGCAGCACACAGCATACACTGGAAGGCGCCTGTCATCGCGGTTATTTTAGGAACAGACGCGCTGATGAACAAAACTTTGGAAAAATGGGTTTTTAAGCCAGTTCAGGGAGCAAGCACTTAGTGATTGTGAATTCTGGGCACAGCAGGGTGACTGACAGGAAGGCAGTGATAAATTACTGTGTAACAGCTAGGACGGAATTGGATCAAGCTGAAGATACAATAGTTGCATTTCTTGACTGGCAAGATACTGACCAAGGACAAGCGGCGAATTTACCAAGAATTTTAGAGTCACATAAAGATATATTATTTACAGAATGGCAGTCCCAGTTAATGAAAGAAGAGAGGGCAGTTTCAAGGTGTAAATCAACTACAAGCAATTTGGTTGAATTAGTTAATAACACTCTCTACTTGTCAAATATGATTTCCCAATGCACGCGAGGAAAATTGACAGCAATGAAAACATTGGAGCAGACATGTTATCCAGATCTAGAGGAAAAGGGGAGATTAATTGCTGGAATTAACAGTTTAACATGGGACACCTATTGGTTCTTCTTGGTAAAACCACACACTCAAAGAGCCACCCTCAAGTGCTTTACAGATGCAATCGGGTATATTATCCCCGATATTCAGGATGCCACCTATGCCGCCCAGCTTAGCTCTCGCCTCAACAGACCACCTGAAGTGGAGCCGATGCTTGTGATAAGTTAGCTCAGATTCAAAGGCAAATAACCTACCTGATGAGTCATGCCGCCAACTGCCAGATTACTGAGGAAATTATGATCAAAATTAATCGATACCAATTAAATAGGATTTCAGTTTCGTATAAAGTTAGGTTAATTAAGTATTTATAGACCCTTTCATTGTTTTGGAAAGGGTCATAATAAATTTTTGTACTTGACTTAAAGACTGAAGTTGCACTATTGTTCTTCAGCCATATTCTTTTATAAAACTGGACCAGTTATTCTAATTTGACAAGAAAGCTTTTATGCAAATGTGCACTATTGTCTTTGTTTGAAAGTATTTCTGCGTTGGAAGAAGAATCTCAAATAGCGATTGATATTGGGAGTGTTTAGCAGCTCATATGGTACTATTATCTATGTCTGAATTCATTCTTTTCATATGAATTGTTATTTGATTGCCTTTGCTATTATTGAATATATGTATGTATTTTAACAACATTTCTTTATTCCCTCCACTATTGGATGTTTATGGGATGCTTTTCCTTGATCGTATATGTATCGATGATATATAAAGTGTAGCAATATTGCGCTAATCCCTTTGTTTAACGATTTAAACAGAGTAATTCTTGAATGAATAAAAATCCATGTTTATTGAATAGAGTCATCTACATGCTTGTTTATAAACATAGATCATCAAGCGCTACACTTTAAAAAATACAATATTTCCCGGGATTAGTAGTAGTTCTTTTATTTCGCCAATAGATTAAGTTATTCACCAATCATTATATTAATCAACCAATCATTCATTCATCTCGTTTATCCATTACTGGGAAACTGGTCCCATTATCCCCAGTCGGAGCCACCATTCCAAATGGAAAAGGAGCTGTCCTAAGGTCCAGACCGGGTGGTTATCCCCCAATGTTGATACAACGATTTTCGGGGCATCAACATTTTTGGCGCTAAAAGGAGGGCCCAACTGTGAATGGCAAGCAAACCCAAATTTACAGGCCATTCTAAGAGTAATTCTCCCTCCGTATCACCTCGTACTTCCCAATTGCATGCTGGTTCTCCAGTATCCAAGCAAGAAGAAGAGGAAACAACTACCACTGCTCAAACCCATCATACTCCAGAACAATTAAGTCTCGAATCCCCTGAAGTCCAGTCTCTTATCCACAAACTTCAGAGCTTCTCGATTTCACCACAGAAATCTGAGGTATCACAAAGCAGTGCGACTTCGCAGTTCAATTTATCTCACCCTCGCACCAAACTTCAGAGCGAAAAGCTCGGTATTGAACCCACTGAGTTCCATTTACCCAAAAGGAAAAAGGCGAAGAAATATACTGAAGGATCTAACAGCGAAGAGCTTTCATCCACATCCTCCATCTCACTCTCCCCTATGCGAAGTCAACCATCCACTCCCCCATTACATATTGTTGTTCATCAGGGATTAGGAACTTTAACATCCCAACCTGCTCACTCCGCAATATCATTTCCTTCCCAGACATTTGGAATTTCAACAGTAGTATCACCTACTACTGCTGTTATAATGGCAGATCCATGGACCAGGCCTGGTGCAGTCAACATGCTTGCACCATTGCATGCATTACCTGATGCTCCTGAAAAATGGCTACCCAAGTATAACCCAGATGATGGGACCCAAGCTGAGGAACATATTAATAACTTCATGTTGGCAGTCAACTTGAAAGGAGTAACAAAACAAGATGTTGTTGTTAGACTTTTCCCTTATACCTTGCAAGGATCAACATGATCTTGGTATTTTTCTTTACCCTCTGGTTCCATTACCAGTTGGAACACTTGCCAAGAGCAGTTTCTTACTAAGTATGGAGATGATAGGTCTTTGGCTACATTAATAAACGATCTCTCCAATCTTAGGATAGAGCATAGGGAACCGATTAAGGAATTTAACGCCCGATCCAATAAACTCTTGAATAAAATCCCAACGACCTCCAAACCAAGTGAGAAAATCCAAAGCGAATGGTATATAACCACCCTACCTGCCAATATAACTATTTTTGTAGACAGGGCTGGGAAACCTACTTTAGCTGAAAATATGAAAGAAGCACTTGCTGTGGAGAAACGCATTAATGCTCTAGAAAAGAAAGCTGCTCTAGAAGACAGAGAAGCCAAAAAAGTTTCTTTTAAAGATGATTCAAAGAAGAAAACCCCAAAAGATCCATATGACATGGAGGGTCTGTAAAAGGTCCTCAAGACTTTGTCAAATGAAATGGTTGAAATCAAAAAACGGGTAGCCGAAACCTCAACCAAAAGACCCTTTAGAAATTATAAGAAAAATGAATCAAAACCACCAAATATTATATCAAATGTAGATTCAGATCTTGAAGAAGGAGAAGAAGAAACAGTTACACCTACTGATGAAAAAGAGGAAGTTGTTGAATGTCATGGAATGTGGGATTTCATACTGCCTAACTCTGATACAGATAATGAAGAAGAAGCATTTTTTGTCACTACTAGGAGTAAAAGTACCTCCGAACCTATTCAGGCAACTTCAAAGAAAAGGAGTGTTGGTGCTGCTACAACAAAAGAAAAAGTATCTACAAAGAAGCCACCTGCAGCAGTTCCTCAAAACCAACCTTCAACCTCAAATACTCCTTTAACATCTAAAACTTTGGTGGTATCTGATTCAATGGATTACAATATTGTTGATGATATGAAGAAAACTAAGGCAAACATTACCATGTTTGAACTTAGCAAATTAAAACATCAGCAGAAATTGCTTCTCAAAGAATTAAATGATGTTCCCACTTCACGTCTTCCCAGTGCTAAAGCCGCTAACGATACAAGTCAACCACCTTCTGGTATGGTTGAAGCTACTGATGCAGTCCTAATAGGAGATAAATCAAATTCTCATACTCCACCTTTTATTCTAACCTATGAGATCTACAATAGAAACCTGCACAACTGTTTGATTGACTCAGGGGCATCCTCTAACATAATGCCAGCTTCAGTTTGTTCCAAACTGAACATTGAACCCCAGAAGTCTGCTATTCATATTGTACAGCTGGACAGGACTAAAGTACAGGTTTTAGGAGAAATTAATTCCATAACTATCAGGTTATCTGCTGATCAGACAATAGTACAAAGGATTGATATCTTAATAGCCGATATACCTAAATTTTACGGTTTAATCTTGAGTAGGGATTGGTCTGAGAAACTACATGGGTATATTTCTACTGATTCATCACATATGTGGCTTCCCTATAAGGGTAAGCCAAATCAAATAAGGATCGATCGAGAAAAACATATGACCCATACAGTTACTGAGTTTGAGCAAGAAAACCAGCCAATAGCATTTAATAACAACATTTTGGGGAATTATTCATCAGAGTCATTCTTGGGCAACTTCGCTGCCCAGCCATCCCCTTTCTCAGTAAACCATTTTACATCTCAGATTGAAATTTTTTCACAAACAGATAGGTCAAGATGTTTCAATGGTACTGAGAAAAATATAAATAAAATTGTTAATACTTCTTTATTTTGGTCATTATATTTCTATGGGTCCAAATCTAGCGAGGGCTCAGGAGCAGGATGTATTTTGATTAGCCCACAAGGGGAAAAAACAATGTTTTCCTGTAGGTTAGAATTTGAATGCACAAATAACACAACAGAGTATGAAGCCTTAGTCCAAGGACTATATAAAGCCATCGGCCTTAAGGTCCAATATTTGAAAGTGTTTGGAGATTCTGAAATTATTATCAAACAGGTAAGGAATACAATTCATTGTCTTTCCACCCATCTCAAGCATTATCAATCGCTGACACAGGAACTTACCTCCCACTTTTTGGCATTCAATATTTCTTCTATTCCCAGGTCTCAAAATTCGGCAGCCGACCTGCTATCCAATGTCGCTTCCAAGCTCCTACCTTCCGATGACTACAGCCCAGATAGATTTTCAGTAGAGTTGCTTTTTAGGCCATCAATTCCTGACAATGTCACGAATTGGAGAGTGTTCAACCATGATGAAGAAATTTTACAGTTCTTAACTTCCGAAAAGTCCTATGATGATCAAATCATCGAGGAAAACGAGCATGACCTTCAAATAAGAGGTAAACCTAAGGAAAACTCAATCCCTAAGCCTGTGGTAAAGCTAGAGGATCTTTATGATATTAAAGACAGGTTTAAACCTGTGACTAATGCAAAGCTCCAAAGTTCTACCCTAAGATTTGAATTGATAAATCTTGGCACTGAGCAAACTCCTCAAAACATAAATTTAGGATTAGGACTTTCCTTGGAAGAGAAGGAGGCATTCATTAGACTGTTAAGGAAAAATAAATAGGTTTTTGCTTGGAAGTATGATGATTTAAAGACATACGATACATCCATCATCCAACATACCATTCCAATGCTTCCCGATCAGAAACCAATTCAGCAGAAGTTGAGCAAAATGCATCTGAACTTAGAGAGTCAAATAAAATATGAACTTAACAAACTCTTGAAAGCTAAGATTATTTTTCCCATTCGGCACTCAAACTGGGTCTCCAATATGGTGCCAGTCAGAAAGAAAAATGGCGACATTAGGATTTGTATTGATTTCAGAAATTTGAACAAGGTGAACTTAAAAGATAATTTCCCATTAACTACTATGGAGCAGATACTCCAATCAGTAGCCGGCTCTGAGTTAATGTCCTTTCTAGACGGTTTCTTAGGATATAACCAAGTTCTGGTCCATCCTGATGACCAGCTTAAAACCACATTCAGAACAAAATGGGGAACATATGCGTATCAGAAAATGCCTTTCGGACTTATTAATGCAGGAGCGACGTTCCAAAGAGCGATGGATATAGCCTTTAAAGGGTTGATTAATAGAACAGTAGTCGTCCATCTAGACGATATTACTGTATTTTCTAAGGAGAAGTCCAATCATTTGCATGATCTAAATCAAATCTTTCAACGCTACAAAAGATATGGTATTTCTCTTAACCCTAAAAAATCTTTCTTCACTTTGGACCAAGGAAAACTATTAGGCTTTATTGTGTCTAAAGATGGCATTTATATTCATCCTGACCGGATCAAAGAAAACTCTGAAATCCCTTTCCCTCATAATAAAAAATCCATGCAGTCATTTTTAGGCCAAATCAATTTTGTCAAAAGATTTGTTCCAGATTTTTCTCAAATTATTTTTCCACTTCAAACTATGATTAAGAAAAATTCAGTCTTTAAGTGGGGATCAGCTGGAAAAGGAAGCATTTGATTTAATCAAACAATCAATAATCAATGCCCCAACCTTAAATAATCCTAATTTTTCTAATCATTTTACATTGTATACTATCGCATCCAACTTGTCCTATGCAGTAGTACTCACGCAGCTCAATGATCACAATGTGGAAGCACCCATTTCATTTTATAGTTCAAATTTTCATGGTGCTTAATTGAACTACTCCAAAGTAGAAAAACAAGCCTTTGGTGTATATAAAGCTGTCAAACATTACAGACCCTTCCTTTGAAAAGCCCACACAAAATTTATAGTTCCTTTTCCTGCAGTAAGGCAACTATTGATTCAAAAGGAACTACGTGAAAAAAGGGAAAATTGGGTTACAACACTTCAAGAATATGACTTAGAAATTAAACCAACAAAGATTGTTAGAGGCCAAGGTTTTTGCAGGTTATTGGCAAGAGCATCCAACATTCCAGAATCAGGTGATACAGATCAAACCGAAGAAATCAACCAGATAAGTATTACTGATTCTGAGTCACAATATGTTGACTTAATATTTTATTTGAAAAATGGATATGCACCTCCTAACCTGTCTTACAAAAACAAAAGGGCCATTAGATTGAAAGCAAAAAATTTCACAATTATTGATGATGTGCTTTTTAGGCGAAATTATGATTCAATCTTATTAAGATGCCTAGAAAAACCTGAAGCACAAAAGGTTTTGCAGGAATTACACGATGGACGAGCAGTGAGGACATTTTGGAGCTGACACAACAGCCCATAACATCATTCATGCTGGCTATTATTGGCCCACTCTGTTTAGAGATGCTCATGAATATGTAAGGAAATGCCAAAATTGTCAAACTTCTAGTGGAAGGCAAAGAAAATCAGCTTTTCCTTTACAGCCGGTCAACATTGAACAACCATTTGAGCAATGGGGATTGGATATCATTGGGGAAATTACTCCGCATTCTACCAAACAGCATAAGTATATCCTTACTGCTACCGATTATTTTACTAAGTGGGTTGAAGCAATTCCTTTGAAGACAACAAATTCTGAGGCAATCATTGAGTTTATAGATCAATTCATCATTACCAGGTTTGGTGTCCCAAATGCTCTTGTTTTTGATAATGCATCTTACTTTTCAGGCAATGCTATGTTTGATTTCGCTATTAAAAGAGGATTTAAATTAAAATATTCCGCTAATTACTATCCTCAGAGTAATGGTTTAGCAGAGTCTACAAATAAAAATCTGATTAAAATTATTAAGCGAACTATCGAACAGAACCATAAAACATGGCACAAATCCTTAATATTCGAACTATGGGCTGATAGGATAACACAGAAGGCTTCCATAAGATCTTCTTCGTTCAATCTTGTGTATGGAAAAGAAGCAGTGTTACCAAAAAATCTTGTTCTTCCTTCCTTAGCCCTAGTTCAGTTTATTGAGGAAATCCCTTCTTCTTCTATTCAACTTAGACATGACCAAATTCTAAAACTGGAAGAGGAAAGGGAAAAAACAAGGTTATTCATGCAAAACATCAGCAAATCATCAAGTCATCCTTTGATTCAGTCTCATCTGGTACAAAACAATTTCAAGTCGGTGATTTAGTTCTAAAATGGGACAAAGCCCATGAGGACAAGGGAAAACACACAAGTTCCAGAAGATGTGGCTTGGGCCATTTCAGATCTGTGAGAAGATAGGCCATTCGACCTTCATATTAAAAGATTTATCAGGTTTGAGAGATTCTCTCCCTGTTAATGACCTTATCTTAAAGAAATTCTTTAATTGAGGAGGTAACCCCTTCTCCTTTTTTTAGTTTAATAGAGTTTTGTAGTTTGTAGGACCATTAGAAAATAAAGTTGTAAGGTATCTTCCATTGACCTTTGCTGTATTTGAAAGTTGCTCCATGGAAGTAGTGTGAATATTTACTTTTAAATAATAGAAGTCTTACATAAGAGGGATAATTTCTAGGAAACTAGGTATAATTGCATTCCAAATCAATTTTTGTGAACCCTTCTCAAAGTTTAGAAGTATTGTAAATCATTTTATGTTTTCTGATTGGCCACAAAAGGGTTATCAATATCAGAACAGAAACTAATCCAACTTCAACATCTGTAACTCTTACCTTGTCATCCATTTACTCTTAAGGAGAAAATTGTCCCTCCCATTCACCAAAGTTTATGGTTACTCAGAGTGTAATTCTAAAAAAAAAAAAAAAATCTGATATTAAAGATAAGAGGTCCTATTACAAGCCTGCTTACCATGTTCATAGGGAAATAGTTTAATCGACATTACCAATACTGCATACCAAAACATGGTAATGGCTTAGAATTATAAGACAAGGGGTCTCATCACGAGCTAGCTTGTTCGGTTAGATTACTACCAGTGAATGGCATTGTCGATAGTTGGCCACCAAACGAGGACAATGGCTTTTTATCTTAGCAATAACAGAAAAAGAAAGGAAATACAAAATGTGAAAACATGTTTTGAATTCATTCTGTTAATCACACTCTTAAATGGATGGGACAATGGACAATAATATGGTTTAAAGGTATCCCTGTCGAAACTATGAACGTTTGCTGGCAGCAGAGGCTCTACCTATGACAAAGGAGTCAATTCTAAAAGCTGATTTGGAAAGGTTCTTTGTTTTATCATTATAAACCAATAAACACCAATTTAAAACTTAGAACATATCTAATTTTAAACAAGAGAGGAAATTAACAAAGATAGATTCATTTTATTTAGAATGCATATATACCTAGTTATATTAGAATTTTCCCCTTTAATGAGAACTCTATTTTGAAAAAGTTTAAGTATTTCCATACTTTTCAGAGATAACTGTTTCTTCCAGCGAATCGCCAATTGTTGTGCTCTACAACAACCCCCCATTTCATATCATTATTTATTTAGGAAAACTATCATATAAAATGGGTCCCTTTAGTTTTGATTGGTATCAACATTGTATTATTCAGAAAAGGTCCGAAAACAAAATGAAAAACATTATGAAAACCTTTTCGATAAACCCATTTTGATCTTAATAATACAAATAATCAATCTTTTATCATTGCGATAAAGCGATCGCAAGATCGCATATCGCAATGACATAGGAAGCATACTTTAATGGCCCATTGATTTTCCCCGATGCGATATCGCTATCGGCGATCGGCAATATACTATGCATATTCTTAAAGCACCCCAGGTAATTCACCCTGATGCGATGCGATATCGCTATCGGCGATCAGCGATATGCTATCCATGTTTTCGTAGAGTGCCCATACTCCTGATGTGATGTGATATCGCTATCGGCGATCGGGGATTTCAAAAGGTGTCAATATAAGGAGTTAAGTTTTCCCCGATGCCCGATTGCGATAAAGCACAAATTTCAAAAAATTCGTTAAGACAGAGGGATATTATGATCAATTCATATTAAAATCTTGATCTGTCGAACAATGATTTACCTGCGCTCAACCGCCAAAACATCTAGGCACGCTTAAACAAATCATTCGACCGATTAATGATATGATGGGCATTTAAAGGATTGGTAGGTTCTAAACGGCCATTTAATGTAATTGTAAGTCCTAAAATCTTCCCATAGATTGTATCCGCAGCCACTTTGAAGTTAATCCCTCATCGCACATTGATCAATATATCTCCCTCATATTCGATTTTCACTACCAATTCTCTGTGTTACGCTTATTTTCACGCCTGTGCAGAATTCTTCCAAAGCAGAAAACTCAAACAGAATGGGGAAGAAGTCTAAGAAAACCACAGTCGCTTCCGCTGCGCCAGCCACAGGACAAGCCGTCGTTGACTCAACAAATAAAAAGAAAGGATTGATATCTAATACTACATGCTCTCGTCTCGGCAAAACTACTTGGCAAAGTACCTACAATTTGATTGAAGCTGAAGAACCTGAAGTGACAACAGTACAAGCCTCTGCAGATTCAACTTAGAAATCTGATGGTACTTTAAAGGACTTAGCTGACTCCTTCCTTCATCGGATAACAGCTCAGGAACAAATTCTCCCATATACGGATGTAGTGCGGTGGGCAATTGAGGAAATCCCAATCATGGACAGAACCTTCTACACCAGAGACGGGAGAATTTTCGGGTCATTCAAGGCTGATTATTTAAGGCAAATGTATCATTTGCCTAAGCTAGAGAAGAAGTACAACAAGGCGTTCTTGGAGAAATTCCGAAAAGAGAATGAAATTGAATCTGAACCCATCTGGGATTGGAGACAAAATCCGGCAAAACACAAACATGAATCTTCTGGTAAGTACTCGGTTGATTCCCTATGTTCTCCTTATTGTTATGCTGGAATAATGATGTGTAGATTGTGGGGGTTGCACGATTCCGCTAATTTCACTATAGAAATGGTTCCCTTGATGGAATCGGCATGTAACAATGAAATAATGGATTGGGCAAATATACTCTCAGATAAACTAGCAACAACTATTCTTGAGTTTAGAAATAAGACCCGCGTTACTGAAAGGTTAATTCCCCCATTCTACTACAGTGCCTATATTTTAGATACCTTGTGTTTTAATTCTGAATTTCCTGTGCTCGGCTGGAGGTGGACATCACAAGACCCCATGCCTATTCACATATACCATCAGAAATTATGGAAATCCTCTTATAAGCACCATTTATACCAAGTCTGCAATGGCTTTATGTTACCCATTCATTACTCTATTTTTGATAAACCTGTTCCCAAGATTTCCTACCAACCCGGGATTGACTTAACATCAGTAGGAAGATGGTTCGGGGAGGAAAAGTTCACTTATATAAGAGTTTTCGGTAGCCAAGCCGAACCTCATGTCCTTCCCTTGTACATACCTGATAAACTGTTGGCGAGGGAAATAGCTTATCAGATCATTGCCGAGGGAGTCACACAGACCCTCAAGAAAAACAAGAAGCAGGGCTGGCCCTCTTTTCCTTTTAGATGCGGTGTCTACACGTTGCATGATTTCAAACATGCAGAGAAAGACGCTAAAAAGATAAAATCATTAACTTTAGAAACTCTCCCTAATAGGCAATTTGATCCCAACAAAGTCGCCTATAATTCACTTGAACAGGCTAAATTGGAAAAATTTGATCATAAAGAAGATATGTTCGATGAACTGTTCTCCTCAGCCGAGTCAATAATGCAGGTTAAGGGATTTTCGAGAATGAAATATCAAGATGAAGGGTTGGTTGAATTCAACAGACTTGGAAAACAGAGGTTGCAAACTCTGCCTCTAGATATGTTAGCAACAACCCCAACAACATCATCAAGCGAGCCTAAACGGGAACAATCAAAGGAACCTCCTGTTACAATAAAAGAACAAGAAAAACCACAGGAGGAAACTCAGACTAAAGAGCAGGAGAAAGTGGAGGAGGAGACCCAGACTAAAGAGCAGAAACAGACCAACATTGAAGTAAATGTGGATACTCATATTGATCGAAAATTGCTCCAGGAATGGTAGCAATTTGATTCTATTATCAGCAGTTTGGAATGTTCAAAGAACACTGAAACTTCGAAAGCAGCAGACACACAGGAAACCACTTCACAACAGGTTCCAAGTGGAACCAACGACCCACCCATTTCAAAGGAAGTAGAAAAATGCCAAAGGACCCCTCCGATCAAATCATTTTGCAGGTAGGAGAGATTCCTCCCTTGGATGTCTTCTACAACCCAAGGCATAAAGTTGTAGTAAAACGACAGAGGAAGAGAAGAAGGACTGATCAACCTTCCCTTTTCCCAGAACAGACGGTCACGGGCAATGTGGTTTGGAAGGAGGAATTTGACCCCTCTGATGACCTGACAAAACTATCACAATATGCTGGAGCCTATTCAGCAGCAACAATAGACAAGGCATCAAAGGTGAGTCTTTTATTGAAAAAAAAAGACCAGGAAATCTTCTTATTACAGGCACAGCTAACTGAAGCAAAGCAGAAAGCGGAGCAGGCAGAACATAAATTGTTGACACAACAGCAAGTGAACCATCAACTAACTCAACAATTGCAGGCAGAGAAACAAAGGATTGACCACAGCGCAATCCAAAAGCAGAAAGAATTGTCAGAGGCCTTGGCACAACTGAAGGCAGAAAATGAGAAAATGCTGAAAACAAAAGATGAGCAGATTGCTCAACTATCAGCAAAGCTTGAGAAGACAAAGGGCGTTCCACAAGTAACTGAATTCAGAGTAGAAGCACTACAGATAAATACGGCACTAATAACACAAATCAAACTTCTATGTCAACAAATCGCCTAGGCAGAGCCACTATGTGAGTTAACGACATCAATAAGTGAGAAAGTAGAAAAGGCTAGGATGGAATTGGATCAAGCTGAAGAAACAATAGCTGCATTTCTTGACTGGCAAGATATTGACCAAGGACAAGCGGCGAATTTACCAAGAATTTTAGAGTCACATAAAGATATATTATTTACAGAATGGCAGTCCCAGTTAATGAAAGCAGAGAGGGCAGTTTCAAGGTGTAAATCAACTACAAGCAATTTGGTTGAATTAGTTAATAACACTCTCTACTTGTCAAATATGATTTCCCAATGCACGCCAAGAAAATTGACAGCAATGAAAACATTGGAGCAGTCATGTTATCCAGATCTAGAGGAAAATGGGAGATTAATTGCTGGAATTAACAGTTTAACATGTGACACCTATTGGTTCTTCTTGGTAAAACCACACACTCAAAGAGCCGCCCTCAAGTGCTTTACAGATGCAATCAGGTATATTATCCCCGATATTCAGGATGCCACCTATGCCACTCAGCTTAGCTCTCGCCTCAACAGACCACCCAAAGTGGAGCCGATGCTTGCGATAAGTCAGCTCAGATTCAAAGGCAAACAGCCTACCTGATGAGTCATGCCACCGACTGCCAGATTGCTGAGGAAATTATGATAAAAATTAATTGATACCAATTAAATAGGATTTCAGTTCCGTAGATAGTTAGGTTAATTAAGTATTTATAGACCCTTTCATTGTTTTGAAAAGGGTTGTAGAGTTTTGTACTTGACTTAAAGACTGAAGTTGCACTATTGTGCTTCAGCCATATTCTTTTATAAAACTTGACCAGTTATTCTAATTTTGACAAGAAAGATTTTATGCAAATGTGCACTACTGTCTTTGTTTGAAAGTATTTCTGCGTTGGAAGAAGAATCTCAAATAGCGATTGATATTGGGAGTGTTTAACAGCTCATATGGTACTATTATCTATGTCTGAATTCATTCTTTACATATGAATTGTTATTTGATTGCCTTTGCTATTATTGAATATATGTATGTGTTTTAACAGCATTTCTTTATTCCCTCCACTATTGGATGTTTATGGGATGCTTTTCCTTGATCATATATGTATCGATGATATATAAAGTGTAGCAATATTGCGCTAATCCCTTTGTTTAATGATTTAAGCAGAGTAATTCTTGAATGAATAAAAATCCATGTTTATTAAATAGAGTCATCTACATGCCTGTTTATAAACATAGATCATCAAGCGCTACACTTTAAAAAATACAATAGTTCCCGGGATTAGTAGTAGTTCTTTTATTTCGCCAATAGATTAAGTTATTCGCCAATCATTAGATTAATCAACCAATCATTCATTCATCCCATTTATCCATTATTGGGAAACTGGTCCCATTATCCCCAGTCGGAGCCACCATTCCAAACGGAAAAGGAGTTGTACTAAGGTCCGGACCGGGTGGTTATCCCCCATTGTTGATACAACGATTTTCGGGGCATCAACACTACCCTACTTGAAAAAAAAAATCAATTTCAAGTATAAAAATATTTCCAATAGATCCTTGTTCACATCAAGATGACAAACAAAATGACGTGGAGGCTTGAAATGTATGCTTTGACATGTACCTGGATTTCAGAGACCAAATGATTTGACTTTGAAAGGTTCAAGCATAGTTGAGGAAGAGAGTGATGTTGCAACTTAGTGATTGTATGGAACCATATATCAATATAGTTTTGATTTCCTTGGTCCTTTTGCTGATCTGGATCATTCTTCATGTCTTCTTCTACCATGACCTTTAAATATTCCTCTTTTTGCTGATTGTTCTCTTGAATACATGGAGGATTTGATGGTAACCATGAGGTATTTCTCTCGATCTTTGATTTTGATGTCTGCTATTCATCAATTGCAACCCATGCTTCTGTGGTCTTCTTCTTCTAGATGTATTGCTTCAATGATATTAAGATAATCTCTTTGTTTTGCAATACTCTTCATGAGCTATGGTGAATACCATTGATCTCAAGAGGAGATAGTTGGAAGGGTTATACCTCTGCATTGTAAGTGGGATGAGCTACTTCAATGTGTGGGTTTAGAAAGGGTGGTACACGTAGTTGAGTGGGAGTGTATATTTGAGATGGATGTGGATGGGGTTGTGTTTGTGGTGGAGGTGAATGGTAGGCATAACATGGAATTGGGTATAGAGGATATAAAGGATATTGTGGATGACTCCCATAAGTTCCTTGCCAACCTTGTGGCCATGATTTGTTTGAGGGTTGAGATGACCAATGTTGCCAAGGAGAAGGTGTCTTCCAATAACTTTGAGGTGGATATGCATAACCTTGAAATTGGGAATTAGGCTCTTGCATCATATTAGGTTGAATAGGCTACCATGGTCCTCTTGGAGCTACATAACATTATTGCAATGGCAACTGACTGGATCCATTTTTCTCTTGGTGAACTTCCTTCAACCTTGGTAATGATGGATAGAGTTTAAGATCCTATGATTCTGCAACACAAATATCAACATTTTCTTTTCCTTCATTTTCCATTCTTAACATCTTTAGTTGTTTGGTTAGATTGTTAAGAATTTCTGGTTTAGAGTCATCAAACAAATTTTCAAGTTTAGCTTGACTTACTGATCTTTATGCTGATTTAGCTAGTCTTGCTTTTCCTCTTGAGATGTGTTTGCATGTTTCACAAGTTTCATCAAATGATCATTTGTATACATCACCTCTTGAAATTATACAAATGGTGTAGCTTTTCCCTCTTAACATTATACATGAACCTCTCTATTAGATCCTCAAGTCTGTCATCTTCTTTTTGATTCATTCTAAAGATTTCTTTGTTAAGATCATGACTTTTATATTTTCTAGAAATATCTTTTGCATATCACTCCATGATCTTATTGAATTAGTCCCTAATCTCATGAACTATTTAAGAACTCTATCCTTCAAAGTTTCCGGAAACAATCTCAATCTTTCAGTTTTTAATAAGTAACCATAAGATCTACAAACAATCTCAAATTCAAGGAGAAAAGTTTCCAGATCATCTAACCTTATACCATGAAATTTTGGAGGAAAAATGGAGGGATGTTCTTCATGTGCACACTACCATCAGTATCTTGAATGGGAAATCCTAGAGGATCTTCCTCATTGTCATCATATCTATCCATTTTTTCTACATTCTTTTCCATCTTCTTCTTCTACCTACAAAAGTGAATGGTGATATAGCTCTTACTGTACCATGTGATCAAATGGGGGTGTGGGTTGGTATTGGAGTTTTTTTTTTTTTCGTTTTATGATTGAAAGAAAACTATAATGCAATACAACTTTTCTACTTTTGAAATTAAATATGCCTAATGAAAATATTTTTTTGCAAAAATAGAAAAGACATGAATCAACTAGGGAAGAAAACAATGCATACTTTGACACCTCCCTGACAACACCGCCAAAAGGTGATGAGCCTCAATATTGCAACAAGAATGTTACAACTCCCAAGGCTACTGACTTTAATTATCTACCCGGGGTTCATACAAACTTAAGAGGTATCGGCACTATATGTGCGGCATACAATGTGTCCCTCCTTTGCTCTCATGATGTAATGGAGGGCATGTACTGAAGTCAAATCCTAAGTTAATTTTAGAGAATGAAATGTTCGAAATGGAACCTTAAGCTATTGCAAGAAAGAAAGTACAAGGAAAGAGACAAAAATTCAATGCTAAATCACACCATTTCCTAATTAAATACCAAGAAACTATGCTTTGCAATAATGCTAAATTATCATGAATCTAATGCTACTATCTAAGCATGGAAATAAAAAGCATCAAACATCAATAATGTGCAAGTAAAGGGAGTGAAATAAATCAGTTTTTGTCTTTTTGTCTTTTCATTCAAAATGAAGTATGCAAACTAATTTCCTTTGGTGATGTGGCAAGTGAATTAAGGATGTTGGGGGTTGGATGGAAGGGTTAGGAGATGGTTGGATGGTGTGGGAGATTCTCAGGAGGCTTTTAGTGACTTCCTAAAGATTTTTCTCTCAATTCATCCTCAAAATAGGCCATTTCAGGAGAACCTATAGGATGTACTAAAAACCTATAGGATGATCTTGTAGGAATCACAATGAACCCACATGATACAGCCGAGAGAAAAATGTGAGGTTTAGGAGGTGATGGGAGGCCTAAGAAGGGTGTGTGATGGGTGGAATGGAGCGGTAAAATACCCAGGATCACTCAGAACTCAAAACCAAAGTCGGGAGATTGATGGATTTTCTCAAAAAGCTTGGATAAGTTTCCTTGTGAAATGATGAAATTTTTTAAGGTTTAATGACCAATAAAATCAAATCCAAATTGGATGGGACAAATTTTGTTAATAACTAGGATTTCTTAGGTCTCTATTCCAAGAAGAATAACTCAAAAGGACATATGTTAAGCCATTCAAAAAAAATAAAATACATTACTAGTCGAAAAACTAGAAATTTCAAAACTAGTGAGCTAGTAAATCTAAGAAAGGCCTAACGAAATCAAGTGCAAATGCAAAGGGGTAATTTTTTTTGTGAAATAGAATTTTCCTTTTTGATCTAATGAAAGTGGAATCAATTTGATTTAATCTCATTAGGATGCTCTAAAAAATAGAATAAATTTATTGTTCTTTGATAAAAAGGAGGTCCAACAGTCTAGATTTGGGAATAAGAAGACTAATCCAAGAATCTAAATGGTTATTATGAAATTCCAAAGATTTTCCAAAGGAAAAATACTGCTTGTTATCCTACAAAAGAACTTACATCATCCATTTAACTCAATCCTACAACAAGAAATAATTAATTCTAAATGCAGAAATGGAAAGAAATAAAAACAAGAGATGCATGTGAATAGGCAATGAAAATAGGGAAAGAAAATGATACAAAAGGGCTCTAAGGTTCCTGGGATGACCAAGTATGTGGAAACATAGAGACCTATAGAGGAGAATAAGATTTAGAAGCTAAACATGACACTCTTCATTATTTTCGTCAATAGAATTACATCCCTGCAAGAAAATATAATGGAGTTGCAAGAATACAAGATCTCTCCACAATAACACTAATGAAAATCTCCCCCTAGAGGAAAATTCAACTTAGTACTTATAAAAAATGATTAGGAATCATTCCCCATGAATGGAGGAAGCTTTTCACACCAAAATCACTTGATTAGTGGCTCTAGTCCCCAATACTAGGAATTTGCATTAAATGGTAAGGAACACATTCCTAGATTTTTTGAATTATTTTCTAGAGGAAAATTCGACTTGGTACTTATAAAAAATGATTAAGAACCATTCCCCATGGATGGAGGAAGCTTTCCCCCACCCAGATCCCTTGATTAGTGGATCTACTCCCTTGATTGGTGGATCTACTCCCTTAATTAATGGAACGCATTCCTAGATTTTCTCAATCATTGGAGTTCCACAATTTGTACCATAATTCCATAATATATTACTGAATTATTATTTATTATTTATCCTTCAATAGTAGGGAACAAGTCCCTAAACTATATCCTCCTCCAAATCTTCATAATCTGCCCAATATTCTCATAATATTCCACAAAAAATAAATAATATTAAGAAAAAATATTCAATTACTCATAGACCTTCCAAATGAATATATCAAAGTTAAAAATAAATTATTTAATGCAAAAAGAGAGGTTTAATGTGTTGAAGAATGGTCATAGGCCCTAATTTATGTTTTCAATTAGAGGCATGGACCTTAATTTATGCCTAATTTAGAGGCCCATCAAATCTCTATAGTATAGTGAGGGTAAATCTCCATGGTTAAGAATTTTGTTCCAATTTTTGAAATGTATATATCTTTAACTTATATATATATATATATATATATATATATATATATATATATATATATATATATATATATATATATATATATATATATATATATATATATATCGTAATAATTAAAAACAAAGTTATAATTTAGTTAATTCTAATTATATCTTTTTAACTACATCATAAAGCATTCCCTCTGGGAAGAACTCCCCTAGTTGTCACTCTGTACTCTTGTGCACTGCCAGATCCAATGTCAAATGATTCAAAGTTCTTCTACCATTATATCACAGCTTTAACTATGAACTTAATCTTGACTTTTTCAACTGTTCACCATGTTCATTTTTATTATAACCCATGATCATATTACAGGTACCTCGCCAACCTTTCCCTCATTTTTTTCTCCTTAGCCATAGTGCCACAGACTCTGCACTGACTTTATGATTTTCTTCTTTCTATGGTATATAGTCGATATTTTTTCTTTTGCTAAAGGTTCTTTCACCAATGGTTCTTTAACTGATTTAAATATGTAAATAATGTATTTATCAAGTGTGGTGGTAGCACTACATTCCGAAAGATTTTTAGATGATCTTCGTTAGTATGTGAGGGAGAAGACAAGTTATTATTCTGAGAAACATTGTCATAGCTATGCATTGCAAGCTTTAAAATAATGAAATGAATAATTTTGTAACTAGAAATATTTAAACTTCTTCTTTGTACAACTACTTTTGTGAATTACAATACTTTCACAACACAAGTCCAAATTTGACCTATTTTTCCTCATTTTCATAAAATAAGGAAGCTTAGTAGTGAATGAGTAATCATAAAATAATCCATATCTAAATTTATTGTCTACACACATTGAAATTTTAATAAAAAAGAAGCTAAAAATAAGAATGAGATTGCTGAAGGGTTTTTTTCTAATGTATTATAGATATAGCATCTGCGAACAATCTTGAAATCCATTTTAGCAAATGGTTGTTTGTGAGTTACTATCTTTATCTACTTGGTAATACATGGAATGAGGATTTTAATAATTTGATGTTTTCTTAAAACAAAGGTTGTTAACATATTTTTTAAGTTTGTTGTATTTAAACATGAATGTGTTCACTTATTTAGATTAACCTGACTCATTACTTAAATTTAAGTAATGTTTTTAGAAAATGATTTTTTTTTTTAACAGTTTCATGCTTCTTTCACTTTCGTCTTAGCTATGTATAGTTGTGATTTCACCTTATTTTGCAAAATTGTTCTTGATTAATTACACAATTGTTTCTCCGCTTATGATTGATGTAATATTTGCCTCAAAAATTGGACACAAAAATGATGCTTATCTTCATGAAAACAAATATAAACAATATGTCATCTCTAAAAACCCACAAAATGAATCTAAACATTTCAAAAATAGAAGCATCAGAATGATGCTTCTGGGAGAGGCAAGTAGTAACAAGAGCTCCTGTGGGTTTTCCCTCTTAAATGTTACCCAAGCATATGTTCAGTTTATTGCAATTAATTCCTTTGGAAATGATGAGGAATTTGGGAGACCATTTTTCTTTTGTATGTAGGATGTGTTGTGCAAGATTATTTATGGCTCTATCAACGATATACTTTTCATGTCTGGATTTTTGTGAACTGTATTTTATAACTTTTGTATTTTCCACGTTTCCATTTTTTTGAAGATGACATTGATATCTTTTATTCGATTTTGGTAGGAATTCAAGTGTTTATAATTTGTTGCACTGTTTAACCATATTTATGTAACCTATAACAATGGAGCGTGGAACGAATGTTTAGTTGGGTGTGACATATTCTCCACATTTGAAACATATATTATCTATTGCATATATATCTACATATGGCCTTTGACATTTGTCCTAAACATAAAGCAATAGCAACTACATCATTACCAATTAAATGAAATATTAGATTTTAAGCTTTTGTGGCTTTCTTTTGGAAAAATATACTTTGGATTATCCACATTATTGTGTACATTGCGTCAACATTTCAAATCCAAAAGAGGATCCATCATCAAGACACACAATCAAACTCGCAAGGGAAAGTGAATAAATAATAATCGAACATTTTTTTTTAAATCCGACTAAAAAAGAAAATTATTAAAAACTTAATTTAATTCATTACAAAAGAAATAAATACCTTTAATAATAACAAATAAATAAATAATAATAATTAACTATTACTAAGTAATTCACTTATTTATTTATTTACTTACTAATAAAAATATAAATGTTACAAATCCTAAACACGAAATAAAAAATATAAACAAAATATATATAAAATATCATTAATAATTACTTAATTCATCCATTAATAATAATAAATTATTTATTTCTAATAGATAATAATAATTATTATTATTGTTATGAATAAATAACTATTAATCATAAATGAAATAAATTAATAATTAGCTAATAAATTAATAATAAACTAAAGCTAAATTTTATTAATAATGTTAATGAAAGAGCTAAATCTTAAAGAAGTTCATCATAAGGAAAGGAAAAAAAGGTTATACTTGTGATACTATATCTCTGACTTTGAAGAGCTGATATGTAATCTCACTCCATTTGACTTTTCTTTCAATCATCACTCATTTGTGCCATTACTCATTTGTGTCCTCAAGATGGATCCCTTTTGGGATTTGAAAGGTAGACAAGATGTATACAATATCGTGGGTAATCCAAACTATCTTTTTCCTAAATGAAATATAGTAAATACCACCTTAGATCCATCTAATACCATGGGTAATCCAAAGTGTCTTTTTCCTAAACAAAATATATTAAATACCACCTTAGATCCATCTAACACCAGATATATCCCTCTAGGTGCAAGCCTTTTTTTTCGATGATTCAATTATATCATAAACAACTATTAAACAAATGAGATAATTTATTATCCATTCAAATTTATATGTTAATAATTAATCTTGGCCCATTAATAAGATTGAACAGTTATATATAATCTAAATATTCAAGTTATATATAATTTAAGATTCAAGCTAATATTTTGGCCAACATTATCTAAGAAAAAATTAATGTTTTTTTGAGGACGTGACGTAGTTACACATGAGAGATTGGGCTTTAGAATGTATCTCTCGGTGCAATCACTTATCCTTGATATAATTATGGAGTTCATAAAAATAACTAATACTAAAGAACTAATTTAATTTAATATAGCTCTTATGTATTCCTTATCTTTAGTTTTCATAATTTAAGTTTACGAAAAATATATAGAATTAAAGTAATATATAGTCTTTTCCATATAAAACATGTCATGGTGCATTGCAATTCTAGGGTTAGTTTTTTCTCCCATGACGCTTTGGTTAACTTGTATTACACTAATATTTACATCCAAGTAACTAAAAGTATGTGTAAAGTATATCATTTTGAAAATATTGTTATTGTTTTTACATCCAAGTAACTAAAAGTATGTGTAAAGTATATCATTTTGAAAATATTGTTATTGTTTTTAGTCACTAATGTGTGTAATAATTTTTATGATATTGACCACCAGCACAACATGTAATTTGGTTAAGATTCAGTTCAATACAGTTCAAACATTTTTTATTTATAATAAAATATCCAACACTATTAAAAAAATAAATTCATAATATTTTTACATAAGAAAAATACTATTAAAGTGGATCAATGTAGATATCTAATAGAAAGTACCAATAACTTTTATTCTAACATAATACTTTACATGAAAGCACAATATTAATTTATATGGAATAAAATTCGTAATCATTCATTTGACTTTATCATAAAATATTATATTAAAAATATTATATATACTTATTAAAAAAAATTAACTATAAAACACTAAATAAAATGATAAATATCTTTTATTCCATACAACTTTTATTGAATCAAAATAATAGATAAAACTAAAAATTTATAAGTTTAAAGCAACAGCTGTCAGGAAAAGAATTTCCTCCTTGTGGACAAGGAGATGGTTGTTCTATTCGATATCCTTATCCAGTCTAGGTTCAAAGACATACCAGTCTTCCATTAGGGAAGGCATTGGACATCTGCAGAGCCATGTCCATGTATCTTGGCTTAAATTATAAACAAGTACCTCATTAGCACGCCCATATCTGATGAAAACCAAATCCGTCATTCCTTCAAAATCGGGCATTAAAATTCCATAATAAAAGATGGCGTCCCTCATCTGAGAATCCAAAATAGATAAATGCATCCTTGCAATCTCTGTAAGCCCAACCATTGAGGAGTTTGAATTCTCAAACTCCGATATAATAATAAGACCTAAATCAGATATCCATGAACCTAGAAGCACTCGTGACCCGCAAGTGAACAGCACGTCGCACCTCTTCCTATCATCCACTTCCTCTAACGGTAACAGCGTCAACACGGACTTCCCGTTTTGGATGCTGAAAGCCACGATGCCCCACCTTGCAGAATTTACATCCACACAATTTACATATAGGAAATCCCCGCCAGCAACAATCATCCTCCTCACTGGTACAAAATTCTGTGGTAGACGTCCCACTGTACTCCACGACTTCAAACTCGAAACATAAATGTTTACTGTCTCGCTCTCTACGTCCAGCGACAATATCATCGCTATCACTTTATATGTGTCGCCATTGTGTCCGTGGCCCTCCTCTGCGATCATGGTCATGGCCCTAATTAAACCATGGTTTATCCAGGGAAGTTCTATCGACTTTCCTGTAAGAGGATTGCAGACAATATGCGTGAATAGAGAACTTCCTACATTAAAATTAAATTGGATGGATGCCAACAAAAGGCTTGCTACCGATGCTCGCACCGAAAAGCTGTGAACGTCATATTGTTTCCTTAAGAAAGCGAGGGACAGTCGCTTCCACGTGCCTGTGAAGAAACAGTATGCGATGCAATTCAACGGGTCCAAGTCCTGGAACAAAAGAAGTCATGGTTTCTTGTTGGGAGGTGCGGAAAGCCAATCTTTAGTTATGAATTGTTTGCGAGAAAAGAGGGCATTCCATTCTTTACACACAACGCGATATCTACCTAACCTTTCCGCTTGGCAACCATGCCAATACTTTCTCCTTCCGATCGCTAGGCAATTGATACCTTCCCCTGCTGCGATTTCCACGTTTAATGACTAGAGATGTTGAGATGTTTAATGACGGGAAGGTTATAAGAATTTCAGCTTGAATCGATGAAAGCTCGAAAATCGAAGTAATTCTGTGTTTAAGAAGTGTTGGGGATTTTTCTGGTAAAATCCCAAAAACAAAAAAAAACTAAACACACAGAGGCAATGCTTGTTTCCTTTTCTTCACAGGATCTTTTGCAAAGGGACGCTGATTCACCAAAAATACATTCAGCCAACAAAAACAAAACTCTATCTCCTCCTGAGAATTTACACTGCTGGTGTGTAAAAACCCATTTACATTTACTGCTGTAAAACCCCTTTTACATTTACTGGTGTAAAACTATTTTTACGCACTGCTGTAAAACTATTTTTACATATGCTGCTCCAAATAAAATTATGTCCCTGCTCCTGTTCTTCGCAGCTAGCACCGCTGTGCATTATCTTCTCTCACACTACGCGCTTTTCATTACAATGAGCAACAAGTTTTTTATGCACTGCTGTGCAAAATAATACATAGCTTTTCGCTACTCCTTCATTTTAATATATGCCGTATATAAAAACTTAAATACATTACCTACACCTATGACAATGCATTAATAAAAAAATGTGGTTAACCAAACTTAATTTTTCACTCCACGCAATGTAATTAATGTATGCTCGTATACAGGTATGCAGGTTTCACTGATGGATGGCGGAGATCGATGAAGGCAATCGGACGGCTGGAATGAATATCGGGAGGCTCCTTTGTGCTGAACGTTAGCGTCCGATAAACCAGTACGGAAGAAAAAATGGCTGAGGACGCGTGGCTGAAATTAATTGGATCGGGCTCGTGTGTACGGAAACTGCTTTCACCGCAGAAGCGGTCCGAAATGCATTAGGGTGGTTTTTGGTTTCGCTGTGGTGTTGGGCCCAGTACATACGTGGTTTCGTGCGCAGTTGGAATTACGACTTCAACACTCCCCTTTAATTTCAACTGCTGGGCATTCAGTCATACCCAGACACTTTCTCAAAAATTCAAAGCTTTTCTGATCCAATGGCTTTGTCAAAATGTCTGCAACCTGTTCCTGAGTCCTGCAATGTTCTAAGACAATTTCTCCATTGTTCACCAATTCTCTGATATAGTGAAACCTTGTATCAATTTGTTTCGTTCTCTTATGAAACACTGAATTCTTTGACAATGCAATAGCTGAGCTATTGTCACAAAAAATCACCGTCGCTTTTGCCTGCTTTTGGCCTAAGCTCCTCAACATTCTTCTCATCCAAACTGCTTGACATGCTGCTGTTGTAACTGCCACATATTCAGCCTCTGCTGTAGACAATGCTACAATGGACTGCTTCTTAGAAACCCATGAAATGGCTCCTGAAACCATATGAAAAACATAACCGGAAGTGCTTTTCCGATCATGTACACTTCCAGCCCAATCACTATCAGTGTAACCAACTAAATTTGAACATTCTGAAGTAGTATATAAAATTCCAAACCTTTTGGTACCTTTGACATACCTCAGAATTCTTTTTGCTGCCTGCCAATGTGCTTCCTTTGGCCTCTCCATGAATATGGAAATTAAAGTAGCAGCAAACATAATGCCAAGCCTAGTAGCTGTTAAATACATAAGGCTGCCAACTATACTCTTGTACAAACTAGGATCAAAATCCTTGTTGCTGTCCTCTCTGCTGAGTTTTAATCCCATTACTGTGGGAGTGATCGTTGCTTTGCATTCTTGCATGTTAAATCTGCCCAACACTTGATTTACATATCTAGCTTGTGAGATAAAAATTCCTTTTTCATTTTGATCTACTTCTATGCCTAAGAAGTATCTCAAGAAACCCATGTCAGTCATTTCAAATTCCTCTTTCATGACTGATTTAAAATTCTCAATGAGTTGATCATCATTACCTGTGAAAATAACATCATCAACATATAAGACAACAATTAAAATTTTACCATCTTTTTCTTTGATGTAGACGGTGGGTTCTCCTTCACACTTGTCAAATTCATTATCCAATAGATAAGAATCTATCCTGCTGTACCATGCTCTTGGTGCTTGCTTCAACCCATAAAGAGCTTTCTTCAATTTGCACACTTTGTGCTCTTCACCTTTCTTCTCATAGCCTATAGGTTGTTCAACGTAAACCTCTTCCATTAACACTCCATTTAGGAATGCTGACTTCACGTCCATTTGGTAAACTTTCCACTTGTTTTGAGCTGCTATGGACAACACTGCTCTCACGGTTTCCATTCTTGCAACCGGTGTGAAAGTCTCGTCATAATCTCTCCCATATTGCTGCTTGTACCCTTTGACAACCAGCCTTGCCTTGTGTCTTTCTATTTTACCTTCAGCATTGCTCTTGGTCTTGTAAACCCATTTCACTCCAATGACTTCTTTGACCTTTGGTAGCTCAACCAAATCCCATGTTTTGTTTCTCTCTATGGCATTCATCTCCTCATCCATAGCTTCTATCCATTTCTTATTTTTAATTGCATCTTCGAAATGAATAGGATCATCAACATGACAATACAAGGCAAATAAGGAATTCATTCCTTCATCATAAATGTCACTTAGATTTCTAAACTTCTTACCTCGTTCATTTAGTGTGCAAATGCTTGAAGATGCACTTGAATTTCCTCCTTGTGATGTGCTTGGAGAAGCACTTTCATTTATCCTCAATGGTGTCCCTTGCTGTCCTTGTGTTGGCGCTGTTGTTTGGGGATGCATTTCATCCACCTCCTCATCATCTTCGTCATGAGACAGAGTTTTTAACATTCACTGTTTTCTCTATGCTTCCATCTCAAGCTTCCTCCTCAATGAATTGAACATCTCTGCTGACAAAAAACTTCTTGGTAGATGGGATATACAACCTGTAAGCTTTGGATTCCTCACTGTATCCAATGAAGATACATTTCTCCCCTTTGCTATCCAACTTCCTCCTTAGCTGATCTGGTATGTGTGCATAGGCCACACATCCAAAAACTTTCAAGTGGGTGACACCTTGCTTTCTCCCACTCCATGCTTTTTCTGGCACTTTGTTCAACACTACTTTTGTAGGACACCTGTTCAAAATATACACTACACAATTTACAGCTTCAGCCCAATAATCATTTGGAAAATGCTTTGCCTTCAACATGCTCCTCGCCATATCCATGATGGTCTTATTCTTCCTTTCGACAACTCCATTTTGCTGTGGGGTGTACCTAGCTGTAAACTGTATGTGAATTCCATTTTCTCTACAAAATCGTAGGAATTCCTTGGAGATATACTCACCTCCTCTGTCAGTTCTCAAAACTTTTATATGCAGCCCGCTTTGGTTCTCCACAAGTGCTTTGAAATTTCAAAATTTTTCAAACACTTCACTTTTATTTTTAAGAAAATATCCCCAAGTTTTTCTTGTAAAGACATCAATAAATGTTAGGAAATATTGGCTGCCTGCTAATGATGGAGCTTGCATCGATCCACATAAATCTGAGCGGATGATCTCTAAGGGTGCCTTTGCCCTTATGCTTTTACCTGATGGAAAACTTTCTCTATGTTGTTTCCCCAAAATGCAACCTTCACAAAAGCTGTCCGGTTTCTCTATCAATGGTAATCCTCTTACCATTCCTTTTCTGCTTAACAAGTTTAGACCTCCAAAATTGAGATGTCCAAATCTCAAGTGCCACAACCAATTTTCATCCTTTGGCATGCTTTGGAAAGCCTCTTGGGTGACTGCTGCAATTTCTCCTTTGTTTTTCAAATTTGCCCTTATTCTAAGAGGCAACATCCTGTTCCTCGTCATCTTCACTTCAGCAATGCATATTTTGCTGGGTGCTATATCCATGATGGTGCACACATCATTCTCAAAAAAAACATTGTAACCCTTTTGAACAAGTTGTCCAATACTCAAGAGGTTACATCTCATTCCAGGGACATAGTAGACATCTTCTATGGTTTTCCTTTCTCCTTGCTTTGTAAATATTTTTACCTCTCCTTTTCTCATAACAGAAATTTTGCTATCAGTTCCTAGTGTGACTTCTGATTTCACATTTTTATCTAGGGCAGCAAAGAGGGTTATGTTTCCTGTCATATGGTTGTTGCAACCTGAGTCTAAAAACCATATGTCCTCACTATTTGTTTCATCCATGTTACAAGCTAACAACACATTATCTTGGCTGATGTTTTCTCTAGTGACATTTGCATTTTGTCTATTACTCATATCATTTTGCTTCTTCCTACATTCACTGGGATAATGCCCATATTTTTTACAATAATAGCATTGGACATTGGATTTTTCATACCTTAGTCCTTGAGCATGATGTTGTCCTCTTTTTTGGCTGATGCCTTGGCCTTGGTTCTGATTTGGATTGCTGCTTCTTCCTTGAGAATTTGTTGGACTGTTCCTTCCACCTTTGTTCTGGCTTCTGCCTCTTCCTCTCTTGTTTCCTCTGCCTTGACCTCTTCCTCTTCCAAAATACATCTGGGTCTTAAAGGCTTGCTCTAGAGATGATTTTTCATTTCTACTCAACCTCTGCTCATGTGTTATCAGTGATGCATGAAGCTCATCAACTCAAAAGTTTGAGAGATCCTTTGTCTCTTCTATGGTGGTGACAATCACATCAAACTTTGAGGGTAGGACCCTCAACAGTTTCTTCACAATCCTCCTTTCTTCAAGGGTTTCTCCATGAGTCCTCATCTGTGTGACCAGACCAATCACATGTGTGAAGAATGAGTCAATATTTTCTGACTCCTTCATGCTCAAATTCTCAAAATCTCTCCTCAGCAATTGTAGTTTTCTTGTCTTCACTTTCTCCATGCCTTGACAGGCTGTTTTGAGGGTTTTCCATGCTTTATTGGATGTCTTAGCTGCTGCTATCCTTGGAAACACACTCTGGTCCACTGCTTGATACAACAATACAATGGCTTTTGCATCCTTCTTCCTATTTCTCTTCAGCAGATCTCTCTCTGCCCGAGTTAAGTTGTTAAATTGATTTTCATCTGCTGGTTCTTCAAACCCATATTCAACAAGTTCCCATAAATCTTGAGAGATAAACAGGGCTTTCATGGTTATGGCCCAATAGTCATAGTTTTTCCCATTAAACTGTGGGAGCTGGGTATTAAACATACCCATACTAATGCTGGTGTTATCCATTTCTTGCATCCTCAACTGTGCTTCAATTTCTTGACTATGTATTTTGAAACACTGACTGTTTCAGCAGTAACAAAAAGAAAACTTTGAGGAATACCTGAATCTTTTGCCTGAGATTTCACTTTGCTAGAGAAGATTTACTGCTGCAACAAAAGACTCCTCCCTTCAGCTTCTTGAACACCTTCAAAGAGCCTAAGCCTGCTCTGATACCACTGTTGGGGATTTTTCTGGTAAAATCCCAAAAACAAAAAAAACTAAACACACAGAGGCAATGCTCTGTTTCCTTCTCTCCACAGGATCTTTTGCACAGGGAAGCTTTAAAAAAAATGACTAAGAACAGAGTATTACATACCCAGAAAATGATTTCTATTCATTAAAATATAATGCCTGATACATATTCATCCTCTTTTACTGAGAGGGATTCACCAAAAATACATTCAACCAACAAAAACAAAACTCTGTCTCCTCTTGAGAATTTACACTGCTGGTGTGTAAAAACCCATTTACATTTACTGCTGTAAAACCCCTTTTACATTTACTGGTGTAAAACTATTTTTACACACTGCTACAAAACTATTTTTACATATGCTGCTCCAAATAAAATTATGTGCCTGCTCCCCTGTTCTTCGTAGCTAGCACTGCTATGCATTATCTTCTCTCACACTACGCGCTTTTCATTACAATGAGCAACTAGTTTTTTATGCACTGCTGTGCAAAATAATACATAGTTTTTCGCTGCTCCTTCGTTTTTTTTACAATGGTCAACACGACAAAAAAAACAAAAGATATAACACGTTTTTATGTATGTTAATATATGCCGTATATAAAAACTTAAATACATTACCTACACCTATGACAATGCATTAATAAAAAACTGCGGTCAACCAAACTTAATTTTTCACTCCACGCAATGTAATTAATGTATGCTCGTATGCAGGTATGCAGGTTTCACTGATGGACGACGGAGATCGATGAAGGCAATCGGACGGCTGGAATGAATATCGGGAGGCTCCTTTGTGCTGAATGTTAGCGTCCGATAAACCAGTACGGAAGCAAAAATGGCTGAGGACGCGTGGCTGAAATTTGTTGGATCGGGCTCGTGTGTACGGAAACTGCTTTCACCGCAGAAGCGGTCCGAAATGCGTTAGGGTGGTTTTTGGTTTCGCTGTGGTGTTGGGCCCAGTACATACGTGGTTTCATGCGCAGTTGGAATTACGACTTCAACAAGAAGTTTTCAACAAAGAGAGACAGGGGTGAATGATATTACAAGCTAATATCTTCTTTATAAGTTTGTGTGGTTAGAATTTGAAGGGACTGTGTCAAGAATATGATTCACTTACTTCATCTGATGCGATGATAAACGATTCGATGGCTTCTTTATAAGTTTGTGGTTATAAGTTATTTTGATTAATTAAAAATAATGGAGTTCTTAGTTTAGTTAATATGTTATTAATTAAATAATTAATAATAATAAATAATTTAATATTAATTAATTAGATAACATGAATTTTTTTAATGAATAAAATAAAATAAATTATTTTATAAATTTAGAATTTTTGATATACGAAGTACTAAGAGGGATTAAATATCTGTTTGGTAGATCTGAAATTAAAATGGATCTAGGTTTATTTTATGTCTTGTGATCCCTTTGAGGGTGTGGTAGATTTAGAGCTAAGATGGATCTAGAGTGCTTTTAATTTTATGAATTTTTAAAATCTTGGTAATGTAGATTATGAGGTAAGGGTTTTGATGCCTATCAACCTTTACCAGTAAATTTTGTATTGAGCTTGAAATTTATTATTGAAAATCATCATAGTAGTATTCTCTCCCTTTTAAATGTTCTTGTGATAAATTTGATGGTGTTCTCATCCACCAAATTTATAATGAAATTAATAGTTCATTCAAATTTAGTTATGATCCACACTAAACTCTCAAGTTTTAGGAATTTTGGTTCTCCTTTTTAGTAATTTTGGTTCTATTTTTGAGACGCTTTTGTGATCAATTTGATGGTGTTAACATCCCCTTGTCTTCATTTCCTCGTCCCTCCCCTATTTTCTTTCTTTTTTTTGGGTAGGTAAGCACTCATGGGGGATTTGAACCAGTGACCTATCACAAGGAGTGCCTTAACAATGTACCCATTCACCATCAATCTATAGCCTCGTGGGTTTCATCCCTCCCCTATTTTCATTTCCCAACCTTTACCTGTAATACCCACTTTAAGTAGACTAGTTTTAAAAAAATTTGACATAGATATAAAATAATTAATTTTTAAATGTACTAAACTTTCAAACATTATTGTGCCATAATTAAACATTAAATACTTAATCTTCCTAAATTGAAATCACTCCATTGTTTTCATTTCCCCACTCCAAACCTACCTATTAAATCAAATTTTAAAATTTTAATCATTAAAAAAAAATTCAAATATTATTATAAACTTACTAAAAACAAACACAATACTAAAACCAAAAAAATAAGTAATAAATTAATAAAAAATGAAAAATTTCATATTTTTAAAAGATAATAGACATTCATATATTTTTTAATTAAAAACCTGGATGGTCATTTCTACTTGATAAATTAATATAGTAAATAAAACTAAAATATAATTGAATTCTAATATATATATATATATATATATATAAAACAAAACCAAAACTTTCATAAAAATTAATAATTCATAAAAATTTATCATTTACATTTGTTTTTAAAATTTCATTATCTACACAACCAAGATGTAATAATAAGCTGTAATCTTAAAAGCACATACCGAATTCTGAAGATTCTGCAACTCCTAGGGCCAATGAATATGCTCCATCGTTGAATGCAAAGAGTAAAATCTATGGATTCCTCCCTAAGCTTGATCCTAGGGTAGTTCAGAGAAATAAAACGAATTCTATGCTGGGAAAACAAACACCGCACATGTCTGAGTATTTGTATATAGATTAAAAAAACTATAGATTGTGAAAAGAAATGAAAAATAAAGTGGAGCAGAGATTGTTTTTCGAGATTGTTTTTCTTAATATTATAATAAGATTGTATGGGATACATTAACAATAAATTTTTGTTGGGAAAACAGACACCCACAAGTGAGTATTTGTAAATAGATAAAAAAACTGCGGATTGCGAAAAGAAATGAAAAATAAATAAAGTAAAGATTGTTTTTTTATAAGATTATATTAGATACATTAATAATTATTATAGTAAGATATTAAATTGAATTGAATTAACTGAAATTGAATTAAGACATTTGAATGAAAAATATAATCATTAACCAATTGTTAAAATAAAATTTTCCAGCCAATTAAGAAGAACCACAAATAAAATTTTCCAACCAATTAAGAAGAACCCATATATACATATATATATATGGGGGATAGTTAGCAACTTAATTTCAATTCGACGATGGGTAAAGTTCAAAGATGAATCCATGGTTGAAGAGGCGATTGCAAAAACTTTTGTCGGATATTTACCTCCAAGGTTATCAATTAGCATGATAATTTCAAAAGCTCTTTCAATAACTCCGGACAAACCTTAGGGAGCTCGATTGACAAACTTTTATACAGTAAGGTACAAATTTTACGTGCATCAACCTTTTTCAGGTGCTTCCCAAGAATTAGGTTGAAATCAAATGCTTTGCGAAAGTAATGTACTTTTTACGTGGAAAATGCAACAGCAAAAAACCTAGAACGCTAAACCCTAAACTCTGCGCAACTATGAGCTTGTTAACAGGGCTCAATTCCCCTAGCTCCCGGTTCGGCGTCCAGTATGTAATGTGGGGTGTCTCCCACACAGTGGTCAATTGCCCTATTTTCTCTGTTTGGGGTCTAGTTTTGGTGTGACCGTCTCCAACGCACGAAATGCAGGTAGTTTTTAAAATAAGGGATAAAAAGAGGAGAGAATTGCTCTGGGAAGCCAATCTTAATTGTTAGAGTGTATGCTCCCGTTAATGATGATATCTAACGAAAAGCTGAGTTTTTATTGAGGGTGTGTTTCTTTACTTCCACTTGACGCTAAAAGGAAGGCAGAGTTGCAGATATTTAAGAGAAAGAAAATGGTGAAAGAAATGGCAGGGATATTTAAGATGAAATATTAATTGTTTTTAAAAAAAAAATTAAAATGTTTTTTTTCAAGAATGTATATAAAAATTGTAAAATGAATAACTCTCATTATTGAGTTATAATTTTTTTTGAGTTATAATTTTTTTTTATAAGCATATAGTATTGGTAGATCATGGTATTGGTTTATGGTATTGTAAAAAAATCTTTTTAGATATTAATAATCTCTATAATATAGTGAGAGTAAATTTCCATAGTTAAAAATTTTGTTTGAATTTTTGAAATGTATATATCTTTAACTCACCTATTTTTTTTGTATAATTTATAATAATAATTGAAAAATTATAGTTTAATTAATTTTAATGATTCTTTTTAATTTTAGTCAAACTAGACACATCGTGAAATATATATCGATGCTTATAAGAATTTATTAGCCATTTAATTTATATGAATATGCTAGTAATAAACTATTAATAAATTTATTACTAAATTAATCATTTTGTGCAATTTAATAATATTAATAGATTAAAATAAAAATACTAATAAGTTATATTAATACATTAAAATTTATTATTATTATTCTTAATACTAAATATTAATATTATTTACTAATAATAACGTTAATATTATTTATTAATATTAATGCCATTAAAAATATTAAGATTATTAATTAAATATTTTTTAATTTGATATTGAAATTTAAATATTATTAATAATATTAATGTTAATATGAGTCTTTTCGGTAGAAATAATGTAGGAGAAAATTTTGCCCATGCATTTAGAAAAGACTCTTCTAATAAGTTAATAATTTCATAAATTTATTGTGATTAATATTATTAGCTTTTCTTATGGATTTTTCTAGACTAATTTCTCTAAAATCCGGCAATAATTTATTGAAATCACAATCTTGAAGGGTGTGCACAATTGAAATTCCCTATGGGTTTTTCAGGGCACTAAATCCATATATATAGAGTCAAAAAACCAGTTTACATAACATAAATAAAAAATTCACCTCAAATTTTTCCACTAGATTCTCTCACCTGAAAGTCTAAAAAAGCATCAAAAAGTCCAAAAAACCGCACTAAAAACAACTCCATAATATTACTGATATTCTAAAAGAAATTCATGGTATTATTATTATTATTGATGATGATGGTGATGATGATGATGATAGTGGTTACCATCCACTGAGACCAACTTGGTCTATCGGACCTACAATATTTTTAATTTTTAATTGTTTGGCTCCTCGTCTTTCTTGGCGAGATTGGTGTTGTAGCTCTCTTTTTTTTCTCTACGGTCTTCCAACTTCCATTATCTTCCATCTCCTTCATCTCTTCTGGTTCTTGAGACAATGGTGTCTTAGCTTCACGATCAATTGTGTTCGTCCTTTTGAAGATAGTTGGAGAAGAAGTTTGGTCTAAGAGATCTGCTTTGTTGTTAAATGAAGATTTATTTTGCACGATATTTGAATCCTCATAACTGTTGATACTTGAGGGGTTGTCGAGTGCATTTTTTTGTTCTTGGGCAGGGCTTTCTCCATGCTTGTCTTGAGAGTTGTTTCTGTCTTGCCCAATTTCTTGTGATTCAGAGTTTTCTCTAGAGTATTCTTCTTTGATGACAGTGTCGTGCTCTTTTTGTGCTCCTTCCCACCAAGTAGATCTGTGGTGGTTTTTTTTACCAGGATTTTTCTAGGAAGATTTTGGGCAATTTTTGGCTAGATGGCCTATCTCAAAGCAGGATCGACATCGGAAGAGGACACTTTCATAATCGAGATTCTGGTTCCACACATAATCTTTACTTGTTAGGTTTATTTCCGCTGGGAATCTGGCACTGAAGTCCATTTCCACACAAATGCGTGCATAGGTGGTTTTGGCATATTCCTCTGTTTCTAGACACCTGCAGTAAAATTTCCCAATCGCATTTCCAATGGCTTTTAGCGAGGAGAGATTCCAGAGATGCAAGGGTAGGCTTGACAATCTCACCCAAACTGGTGCTGAGGTTATCACTGCTGTTGAGGGATTGAATGATGGGTTCCATGGCTTCATGAATAGGCCTGATTTTTCCCAAAACCAAGGACCAGAATCCAGAATGCATTGTCTACTTTCAGGACTTTCAAAATCTACTATAAAGAAGCCCTTGGCATAGGGGTAGATATTAATTTCATCAGAAAGACAGGCTTCCATACCTCCGAGATCCAATTGTGGAGAGCTGTTAGTCGCGGCCAAAAACCATTGAATCGACAAATTAGGGCACTTTCAGAAAACTTCAAAGCCTCATCAAGTGAGGCCTGGACCACCTGGACAGTGGGTGCTGGGGCTTCACTAACAATATGGGCAAGAGCTTGCCCTCCAAGAGCTGACGGCACTGAGCCAACAACTATTTTCGCGAAGCTGGGAGCCATATTTTACTTGCCTGTAGAACCCAACCGTACAGTTATAAGACAAAAGATTAGATCTAGATCTAGTCGGAAAAGATTAGATCTAGATCTAGAACGCTGCCCCAGAGTTAGATCTAGATCTAGTTATAGAGGATTAGAACTCAGCCATAGAGAAATAGCGCAGAATATTAGATCTGCAATCACAAGTAGTAGCACAGAATATTATAAATTGTTTGAATTACCCAGAAATTAAATTAATAGGATTAACAATATAATTAATGTTATTAAACATTTTATTATTTCAAATAATTTTATCAATGTTAATGTTTTGATTAATTAATGTTAATTAATGTCTCAGCTAATTAATTAAATAATTAATGTTATATTAACTATAGACTATTTTGAGTGAATAAGGTTGATTACTCTGTTAAATAAAAAGTTGGCCAAATCTGAATTTGTTCATATTTGACTAAAAATAATTGATCTAATTGACTATAATAATAATATACTAAGTAAATTTTCTTTTAATTATGTAACAATGCTCAATGCTAATAAATTAATGGTATTATTAATTAATATTAATATATTTATTTAAAGGTTCTAATTATTTTTTTAATTGTTGAATTTAGATTTTTGTGATCCATATCAAATTTATTAAGAAGTATTTTAGGTAAAAATCACATCAAAATTCATTTGTCAATGCATTTGGAACCAAGAAGTGTGGTTCATTATCACAACAAGATATGTTCTAATTAATTTAAACCTTAATTAGAATATCAATATTAATGTGTTAAGATTGAAATTCAATTAATTATTGTTGTTAATTAATTATTAATATAGATGATATTTAATAAATTAATTAACACTCATAAATTAATTATTAAAAAACTAATAAATTTATTAAATCTAATATTTTAAATAATTCTTTCAGTAATGTTTTAATTAATTAATTGATGTTATAGTGATTGAAGAAGACTTTGGTGAATTAAGTTTCCTTATTCTTAAATAAGATAAATATAGTTTGACTAATGTACTCATATTTGATTATGTTTGACTAATGTAATTGTCTATACTAATTATGTATTAGGTATTCTTTAATTATGTATTATTAATTTAATTAACATATCAATATATAAATAAATGTTAACAAATAAATTAATTAATATTATTATTAATGAATATTAATATATTAATTTTAACATTTTTCAATAAATGTTTTAATTAATATATTCACAGATATTTTAATTAATAAAATAATTTAATACTATAACAATAAAATATAGTTTAATAAAAACATATAATATAAAAAATAATTTAGTATATTTAAAGTTAGAGTTTAATAAAATTCTCTCATGTAATTTCTATTGAAAGACTTTATTTAATTCATTATGGATCACAGAAGCTTGAATACAAAAAATAATCATTGTATTAAAATAATTTAATTACAATTTTTTTTCTATAGCGTTATTTGTATAATAAGAACTTTAGCATTGAACTGTTATATACAAATTCTAATACACTGGTATAATGAAAACATTAACCCAAGTGTGGAATAAGTCGTTCAATGTTGATAATTATGCTCTTGATTTTTGCATGGATTAAAAATTTAGTAAAGGATTATATTTTCTCAAGTCATAATTTAACTTCACACCTAAGTTATGAAACTTAACAATGTATTATAATTTAATATTACTATTTAAATAATAATGAAACCCTACTTATTATTGATTAATCATCATACATTTGTTAGTTAAGGGGGTACTTCACACAAGTGAGTAAAAATCGGTTGGATGTAGCAACAAGTTTGTTTTTTTAGCAATAACAATTGAACCCACTACAACATGGATAATTTAATAAATTCATATCCTATCCACTATAGCTACATCTCAATTGGGCCTACCTTCCAATGGTATGCATAAAATACCACTCATGTAATGGAGTGGATAAAAAAAACAAGAGGCTTGAGAATTGGTTCAACAAACATATGTTTGAGAATGTGAAAAGTTATAAGTTTCAAAATCACACTTGATTTTTTTATAGCGTTAGTTGTATAATAATATTTTAGCATTGTATTATTATATACAAATTCTAATACACTGGTATAATGAAAATATTAACCCAATTGTGGAATATGCCAATTAATGTTGATAATTATTATTGATAAATCATCATATATTTGTTAGTTAAGGGGGTATTTTACACAAGCGAGTCAAAATTGGTTGGATGTAGCAACAAGTGTGTTTTCTTAGCAATAACAATTCAACCCACTACAACAAGGATGATTTAATAAATTCATATCCTATCCACTATAGCTACCTCTCAAATGCGTGTACCTTCCAATGGTATACATAAGAAACCACTCATGTAACGGAGTGGATAAAAACAAAAAGAGGCTTGAGAATTGGTTGAACAAACATATATTTGAGAGTGTGAAAAGTTATAAGTTTCAAAATCAATCCACTTTGTAGTGCATGTTTTATAAGTTCTCTTTTTAATTCATTTTTCACTAATTAGCATAAGTGGTTATCAACAACAAGTACAATAAATTTTTAACCATATTTTGTAAAAAAAAATTAAGTATGGTTTAAACATGTGATTTAGATATGAAAAGAAGTAATAACTTTTAATTCCATTCGTTGATGGAGTGACATCTTTTAATTTACATTATGAGATAAAAAAATTAATTAGAAAAATGATTAAAGTGATCAATTCCAATAGAAAGACACAACTTTAAAAAAAACACAACATAAATAAAAATACAAATAAAAATATAATAAAACTGAATTCTACATTATAAAAAAATCTTATCTTATCTCATTTTTTTGAAAGAAAGAATATAGGTTTTTGAGGCTAGTAAATACAATATTCATGATCTATCTTATAGCAGCAATATTCATACATGGTATGTAAGCTGTAACCTTAAAAGCATGTACAAAATTCTGAAGATTCTACAACTACTTGGGCCAATCAATATGCTCGATCGTTGAATGCAAATAATAAAATCTATGGCTTTTCTCTTAATCTTCATACTACCCTAGCTCAAAGCAATAAAACAAATTCTCTGTTTGGAAAACAGACACTGCACATGCCTGGGTATTTACATATGTCTTGATATTTGCATATGGATAGAAAGCCATGGATTACAAGTTCCAAAATACCTAAAACCAGATGACATTAAAGAGCAGATTAGATGGGATATATATACAAATATATTTGGATGTTTAGGAACTTAATTTCAAATCAACGAGGAAATTTATTTTTTCTTCTAAAATAGACTAATTCTATTAATGTAAAAAAAGTAGTACAAGGAGGCACTGGCCTCTACAGAGCAAGCCCAAAATTATGCCATGTTTAACAACAAAAGACTACAAAGAGACTGCTCGCACTAAGGAAACCAGTTCTAAACTATAAGATTTTGCTGCCCACTGAGGGGTAACAGCCTGTAGTGCCAGAGTTTGCTAGCCATGCAGGGGTAAAATTAACAACATTGTATAAAAAAACACCAGAATAGACCCATAGTATTGGGAGCTGGGAACCCAAAACCTAAAAATCATTGACCAGCTAGGTGTCGTTAGGAGGAGGAGGTTCTTCCACTATTAGACACCTATATGCCTCCATGCCATCATCTACATCCTGTTTATCTCTTGGAGTTTCTTCCATGTTCTTGAAGCGACCTGGATTGGTGCGTCCTTGAGCTGCTTTCAAGGGATTTTCTCTTGCCAGTGGTGTTACGCGCCTAAGTGTTGTGGGGTGGGTCTTTAGAGTTTTGTGGCTCCTCTCTAAATGCCACCGAGATAGACGCTATTATACAGAGACGTTCCAGCATGTAGTAAAATTGAAATTGTGAAAAATGACTGGGCTGCATAGATGATACAGAGGCAGTAGGAGGTTGGGGAGTAGCATAAACAGGCCAACGACCTACAGTCTGAGGCCACCCCCGACCGCTACGAGTGGTTGAGTAGCATCCAAAGAAATGAGTCATCGAAGAGGAGGATGAGTCAGAGGGGGATGAGTTAGAGAGGGATAAGGAGGGTGGGCAAATTGATCTTCCTATGCTACTACCCCTCCTACAACGCATTTGATGATGCAGACGAGGCATGTTCACTTGGGAAAAATTAAGTGAACGAGGACGAGAAGGAGCAATGCCAAAGAATGAGTGGTCAATGGGAACATAAGGACTTGTAATCAGTGATTTAGAGTAGAGGTTTTAGAGCGAAGAACCAGTTCGTAGGCAGCATAGAAAAATTTGCGAGAAATGTGCACCATCCACTATCACAATGCAGCACAGTACTTGGCAGTGTCTCCTCGTTTTCGTGCATGAGCTTGGCTCTATAGGACCAAGGAGACAATTGCAATTCAGAGGAGGTAGAGCGCGGGGAAGACAGTCTAAAGAGGCCATCTTAAAAACTAAATTGATGATGCCTCGACCTGCATAGTTCATTAATGTGCCATTAGTATCAGCGATGGCTTTCTATATATGCTTCTGAGTGGAAGCGTGGGTGGCCAGGTGGCCTTGCCACTTGCCAACCCAATGTCGCTGCATAACACCTATGTGCCTAAACACCCACATCTGGGAAACAAGGCAAAATTTTTAAACCAGTGAAGAGAAACAAATGAATCCACATTTGAAGAGTTGATTGTAAAACCTTTTGTCAGATATTAACCCCCAAAGTTCATGCAATCAAAAGGAAAAATATAAATTAGCATAACAATTTGAAAAGCTCTGTCAATAACTCTAGAGAAACCCTGGGGAGCTTGATTGCCAAACTTTGCATCAAGGGAAGTACAAATTTTACGTGCATCATGCCTTTTAGAGAGAACAACCCTAAACTATGACCACCGAGGCTCTCTTCTGTGGTACCACATCGTATTATAATAAAAAAAATTAATATAACTTATGCCTTTTATGGATTAGTCGAAGTATAATGGTGAGTTAACAGGGGTCAATTCCCTTAGTTCTCGATTTGGCGCCTAGTTCGTAGTGTGGGGTGTCTACCACACCAGGGTCAATTGCCCTATTTCCCGGTTTGGGGTCTACTCCTTAAAATAAGGGAGAAAAGAAGGGGAGACTTGCTCCATGAAGCCAAAGGAAGAAAAGAAGGGGAGACTTGTTCCATGAAGCTTGGATTGTATCTCTTTGTTAATGATGATATTTAATGAAAAGTGGGTGTTTTCGTTGAGGGTGTGTTTCTTTACTTCCACTTACATTTTCATTTTATGGGAGGAGATAAGTAGGCACATAACATTGTAAGGTCTTAGGAAATGCTAAGAAGAAAGTATAATCTTAGATATTTAAGATGAAAGAAAATAGTGGAAAAAAGATTATCATTTTTTTGGCATGTAGTATTGGTACCTACTCGGTCATAATATTGTAAAAAGTTTATTTAGATATTAAAAGTCTCTATATTATAGTTCAGGTAAATATTTATGGTTAGAAGTTTTGTTCTAAATTTTGAAATGCATATTTGTTTAACTTATATATTATTTATTTTTATAATTTTAATAATAATTAGAAAAAGTAATAATTGAGTTAATTTTAATGATTCATTTTAATTTTAGCACTGGAAGATATATTATGAATTATAGATTGATTCCTATTATCAATTACTAATCATTTAATTTATATAAATATAAATACCTAATAAAAAACCAAACAACTCTAACATAATCCTTTTACATGAAAACACACTATCATTTTAGATCGAACAAAATTTGTAAATTAATTTTACTTGATCATATATAATAAAATATAACATAAAATATAACGTTATTAATATTATATATACTTATAAAAAAACCAACCAAATTTTACTATAAAACACTTAATAAAATAATAAATATCTTTTACTCCATACAAATTTTATTGAATCAAAAGGATAGATAAAACTACAATTTTTAAAGTTTAAAATGTTTAAAGCAATGGCTGCAACGAAAAGCCTCACAAAATTTGTAAATTAATTTCCTTTATCATGAATGATAAAATATAATATAATATTACGAATATTATATATACTTATAAAAAAGCAAACCAAATTTAACTATAAGTGTTTTAATAAAATGACAAATATCTTTTAATCCATACAAATTTTATTGAATCAAAAAAGTAGATAGAACTTGAAATTTTTAAGTTTAATATCTTTAAAGCAACGGCTACAAGGAAAAGACTCAGTGTGACGAAGGAGATGGTTGATCTATTAGAGATCCTTATCTGGTCTAGGTTCAAAGACAAAGTAACCTGGAGTGCCGTCCCAGTTTCTCACTAGGGGAGCCATTGGATATCCGGAAAGCTGTGTCGATGTAAATGGCTCATATAGACACCATTTGCTCGCTATATTCAGATGTCTTGACATGCAGGTCTCTCGCCACAAATTATGCCCTATTATTATTAGAACTACACTTATTGTTAAAGGTTAAAGTCGTAAGAGCTCGGAAGCCAATCGAGTTAACAACAACTGAACATTTTATAAGTTGCTGCAAGGAACATGGGGCAAAAGTCCAAAGGCTCCTTTGCGAATTTTATCTGCAGAATTTCATATTAGAAGGATAAGTTGATAAGAACCCTAGCCGTTTTGTTGGAGATATTCAATTCTAGGCTTTTATCTGTTTTGTTGTTAATCAACTTAAGTGGTTTAAGGTGTATAATTCATTCCAAAGATAGGAACACAGGTTCGATCTCTGGGTAAGAAGTAAGCCTACACACCCTTTGCAACTGTTTGCTAGACATAAAAGGCTGATGACAAAAGAAGGCGTGATTCAAATTTTAGGGCCCATACATAAGGAAATTGTACAGAAAGGAACAACATATTTCCTCTCTATCTAATAAAGGTCCCTGAATGCATCGAAAATGAGATGGATGGTCTCAACTAATAGTGTTAAGGAAAGATAACCATTTAATTATGGGAACTTCAAAACTACTGCAAGTCGGTTAATCACATATAGCAATATTATTTTGAGGGAAGGGCCTTATTGGTTGGGATGTCGATTTAGATGTCCCATTCTTTGGTATCCCCATGAAGGGTATCAATTTGACTATGAGTTACCTGAAGGAAATGAACAGACAGCCTTTACAAATTTGGCACAAAATCACGGTTTCAAGCCTGATAAAGAAACCTTTTTTCCACCCTACTCCTTAACTACATCGCATAGGAATTATTTGTTTGTCATGAGCACATGAAAAAAGGTAAGCAGGGGAGTATGTTGAGCCCTGCAATAGGTATGTATTTATTGTTGCTTATTACCCATTTTCTCCTTTCTTATCCATTTATGCCATAATATAATAACAAATTGATAGGATTTTGATAAAGAATGAATAAAACAACTCTTGATATGATTTGAATGACCAAGCTAACTGTCGTTACTTTTCATGTAGAAAAAAATCAAAAGGAATAGCTGTTGTTTCCAAGTTGGAATAGCAAGAGCTAATCAAGGAAAATGAGATGCGTCAGGTGTGGTCGAACCAAGGAACAAGTCAAGGAGATCAACGCGAGATAGAAGAATTGTCTGAAGATATCATTTAGTTGTGAATCCCTCAGGATCTCCTGATCTGGAGGGATCACATTTATCTTTTCCTTTTGATTATAAAAGAGAAGACTGAAGAGGGATCTCTCGTCTTTTACTTGGATTGTAGTTTTAATTTATAGAAGGTGATTCTGAGAAACGAGATCATGTTGTAATGATAAATGACTTTGATGATTAATATACAACTTGTGTTGATGTTCGTTCAAATCCTTTGAAATCATTAAGCAGTGTTTGCTGGTGGCTAGAGCCCAGTCTCTGGTGGAACTTATTGTTATCCCCTGTTTTATGCATTTTCCATTTCGTGCAAGTTATTTTACTTTACAACTTTTCAATTGAGTTATTTTCGTTGAATCAGATTTCTGGTATTTATTTCATTAATGCACAGTCATAGTTGGTTTTATTTAATTCATGTCATGCATTGAATGGGTTATCAGTTAAAGAATCATTTCCCATTGATTGCATAATAAAGTGTGATTGATTAATTGCTTTCCTTTTACCCAATAGCTTAGTACATCTGAAAGAAATCAGTGAATACTATGGTGCTCTTGGTTGATTCTCATTTGAATTTGGTTGATTAATATTGAATTGCAGTATTTTTTTGATGAGTTATTTCCTTTAGAGTTACAAGCTTGAGATTTATTATTACATATGTTTACTCTTGTATTGAATTTCATAGCTTAGTTTAAAACATTACTATTTGGATTGATAGCTTGCACATATTGTGTACACTCTTGGATTAAAAAGACATACCTAGGTTGATAATTAATGTGAGGCGATTAGGAGTTTTAAAATACATCTTTTAGCACCCAACAAATATGTTTCATGAAAGTAATAATTTATGGTTCTAATCATGTTTTTATTTGTGAATGATTGAATAATGAACCTATGACCTAATAGATGATAATTCAACTAATGTGATAAAGCATTAATGCTTCTTAGCGATTCTTGGATAACCATAAGACCCACATGCTTATATATGTTGTTTAAACCTATAGAATGCATATTTCTGACATGTTTGCCAAAATTTCTATCATGGCTAGTAGGGTCTAGTCTAGTCTTTATTTAAGAAATTATATTGGCATCACTGTCTCTATGTTTCTTTTCATTTTTGTAAATTCCATGAAGTTATGGGCAACGACTAGGTCCTGTCCCTAGAATTTACGTTAAATATCATAGTTGCTAGCATAGCACTGGTAGAAAAAGGCTATAGTCAAACTCAGGCAAGCTCATGGGAGAGACAGGGATCCTTAGTCACTTGGAGGGATTGGAAAGGGAGAAAATATGGCTATAGGTGCTTGAACTGCTAATTTTGCTTAGGGGTTGGTCACCTGGAAAGGTGGGTTAGAACTTGGAGGTTCTGTAGCATGTGTGGATGGTCAGTTTCATTATGTTTTTCAGTTTCCACTTCCTTAAGTTGAACTAGGGGGTTGAATTAGATCATAGTAGCTTCTCCTCACATGTTTACCATGCTTGGCCAGTTAGTTGGGTAGATGTGGGAGGAAGGTGTTATAGAGTGGTATCAGAGCATGATTCACCCATTAGACTGGATGGGAGGTGTTTTTATCATGCGTTCATGACAGTTTCATATATTTCTCATGTTTGTGGTGTATGTATTGGTTTTGTATGCATGGTTTTTGTTATGGTTGCGGTGGTGTTTCCATGTGAAAAGTTAATGGAATTGTTTTTGGATGTGTTTATGATGACTTTATGTCAGTTATGCACTGGATATGCATGTCAATGTTTGTATGTACTGACTATGCTTGTGTGTCATACATAGGTTGTTATGCATATAGTGATATGTTTATAGTTTTCATGAATGATGTCACGATCTGTGGTGGGTATGGTCATGCATTGATGACTTGATAATGGTTGAGATGATGGTTAAATGTTTATATGATTATGTTTATATATGTATTATTCTAATTTGGTCGATATTGCAGATGAGATATCCTCCCTAATTTATACTAAGGTACATTGGTTTGTTTATGATTTGGTTTAGCTGACATAGTGTGCCTTACAGGAAGAGATCAAGATGACTAGCAACATGGTAGACTACACAGATTCTCCTTATGAATCATATGAGTAGCATGGCGTTGGGCACTCTTTTGACTTAGTAGACACATTGAGGAGATTTAAGGAAGAAATAAGGAGTTGTAAGGTAGATAATGAAATAATCATGTAGGCACAAGAGAAATATGCAGAATTCAATGCAGTGATTGTTCATAGTTTTTCAAAATTGTATAGACAGGGACCACTCTGGATCAACCATTGACAGGAGAATAGGACTAGTGGGGCAAATCAAAGTAGGTCTCATGTTGATCACAGGTCAAATATAGACAACACAATCAAAGATGGTAGATTCTTGGACACTCTAGATATGAGAGTTGATGAACACATGTACTATTCTAGTTTTGGTTTTGATAGGCACTATGATCATCATCATTATCACCCTTACAGGAAGAGTGATATGGGATAATTACCGAATGAGTGTAGGAAAGCAAAGCCACCTACATTTGATGAAGAGTTGAATAAGCTTGAGGATGTTGAGGCTTGGATACTTGGCATGAATAAGTCCTTTGAAATGCATGAGTATACACAGAATATGAAGGCCGAAATAGGTATCTTTAGCCTTGAATGGAAAGAAAATATCTAGTGAGAAGATGTACAACGGGTTAGAGACATTAGGAAAGAGAAGTTGAGTTCGCATGAATTCAAGAGACTCTTAAAAAAGGGTACTTTTTGGAAAGGTACTACAATAGTAAAGCCACAAAATTCTATGAGCTCAAAATGGGATTGATGATAGATGGGGATTATATGACCAAGTTCTTGGAGCTATTGAGTTACATACCATATCTTAAAGATGAAATGGATTATGTTCATAGATTTTCCAGTGGATTTCCATTACAATTTAGAGATCGGATTGATTATGATGAGCCTTGGTAACTTGAGGAAGTTATTGGGAAACTAAAGCATTGCTATGAACAGTGAAAGTGTAAAACAAAATATCATCAAGGAGTGAAGGGGAATGATAAAAGTCAAAGTAAAAGATAGTGAAAAAGAACAAGCTCTCAGAATCATCAGAAGAAAAAGAGAATGTTTCACTACATAAGAAGTTAAATGTAGCTAGATAGGGACATGGGACATGACATTAGAACAACAGTGATGGTAAAAGATAGTTGGAGTGTTGGACATGTGGTAAGGAGAATATTAAGAGGGATTTTCCACAGAATCATGGTGATAGGCCTCAAATATATAGTGCATAGGAGGCACATACTACTGGGGATGTTGGATAGAGCATTCCTTGTATCTATGGATTGCTGGATAATAGGTAGCTAGATCATTAGACATCTATCATTGAGATGGATGGTAAGCTTTGTGATCAAGTTGTTTCTATTTTGATTTACCCCAGATCAACTTGTAGTTATGTTAACCTTGAATTGGTGGATAAGTGTGGTTCGAATAAATAAGTGCATGTCAAATATTAGTTAGTGTAGTTGGCTACAAGTACTAAGAGGAGAGTTCACCATTAGGTAATATCTTGTGCATTTGAGTTGAATGGTATGCCTACTTCAACACAATTGAACGTATTACTGTTAGGGTCATATACTATGCTTTCAGGTATGGACTGAATATATCTTCATAGGACCAAAGTGGACTGCTATGAAAAAAATATTTTGTGCTTGGATAATAATGGGGAGAAAATCATCTTGTAGGGTATGAAGAAAGAAACATCAATTGGGATGGTGATAACTATGCAAGAAAAACGAAGTCATAGAAAAGGGTGTGTGTTATTTGCAGTACATGTTTTTAGTGATAAAGGTAAGGAGGATGAGGAGTGTAGATATAATGAGTATGTGCTTGGTCTTACAATAGTTTCAATATGAATTTAAATAAGAGATCTCATAGTTGTCACCTCACAGAGAAGTGGAATTCTCCATTGTGTTGGTACCATGGGCAACACCAGCATCAAAAGCACCATATCGAATGAGCACTCCAGATTTGGTAGAGATGAAGTTATAGTTGAAGGAAATTCTTGACAAGGGATACATTAGGCCAAGTGTGTCATATTGGTGAGCATCAGTCTTGTTTGTGAAGAAGAAAGATGGAAATATAAGGTTATGCATTGACTATAAGCAGTTGAGCAAGGTGACCATCAAGAACAAGTACCCATTGCCCAAGGTTGATGACTTACTTGATCAGTTAAAGGGGGAAGCAGTGTTGTCAAAGATTGATTTGAGATCCTAATATCACCAGATATCTGTAAAGGAAGAGGACATTTACAAGACGACTTTTCGAACGAGGTATGGGCATTATGAGTTTGTTGGAGTTCTATTTGGTTTGACTAATGCTCCGACCACCTTCATATGCTTCATGAATAGTGTGTTGTCTCCTTGTCTCAACAAATTTTTTTATTGTATTCATTAATGACATTTTGGTATATTCTAGGAATGATGAAGAAAACGTTGAGCATTTAACAACAATGTTGAGACCATTGAGAGAGTGTTAGTTGTATTCTACACTCAACAAATATAGTTTCTTTCAGAAATGGTACATTAATTGGGGCATGTAGTCTCCAAGGAAGGCATAACAGTAGTTGCATAGAAGATAAGAGCTATCATGGAATGGGAAACTCCTAGAAATGTGGATAAGGTAAGATCACTCACGAGGCTAGCACGATATTATATAAGGTTCATCAAGAAATTCTCGTAGATTGCATATACTATTATGTCATTGCAGAGGAAAGGTAAAAATTTGAATGGAAAGAGGAATGTACAACAAGTTTTGAGTAGTTAAACCAGCTGTTGAAAAATTCTCCAGTGTTCAAGATTACAGACCCAGAAAAAGAGTTGGTAATGTGTACAAATGCTTGCAAGAGAGGACTTGGTCGACTCCTTACACAAGAGGGATAGGTAGTATGTTATGAGTCACAGAAATTGAATGTCCATGAGCATAGCTATCTGACACATGCTCCTGAGTTGGAAACAATAATTCATGTGTTGAAAATGTTGAGTCAGTATCTTCTTGGCAAGAGGTTTGTATTGATGAGTGATCACATTGGGTTGAGATACTTCTTTGACCAGCTGAATCTAAATTTCAGACAGACTAGATGGTTGGCTATGACTAGTGAGTTTGACTTTGAGATCAGGTACATCGAGGGTAAAGAGAGTAGGGCTACAGATTCTCTTAACATGTGGATATAGGTAAATGAAATTGAAGATATAATTTCTTATGGGATAGACTTACATGATGAAATTTTATAGGAAGTTCAGCAAAATGCCAAGTATAAATATCTTATACACAAGTTACAACAAAGCGTAGTATAGGTGCACAAGATGCAGACTATCATCTCTCAGCAGAGGGCTTGATCACATTCAGGGATAGGATACATGTCAGAAAACAATGAGCTCAATAAAATTATCTTGAGCGAGTTTCATGTGAAACCGTATTCAAGTCACCCAGTCTACCAAAAAAGATTGACGACAACAATTTTTTTTTAGTATTGGCTGAATTTGAAGAAGGATGTGGTGGAGTTTGTGCCTAGGTGTTTAGAATGTCAACAGGTAAAGGAAAAGTGTAGGCATCCAAGGGGACTAGTACAACCAATTATGATTACAGAATGGACACGAGAGGTCATTTCCATAAATTTCATTATAGGTTTACTGAGGACATCTAGACATCATGATTCTATCATGCTTGTTTTGGACTAGTTAAATAAGGCACCACACTTTAATCCACTGAAGATTATGTATTTAGCTAGTGATGTGGCATAGGTGTTCATTAGAGATGTGGTCAGATTGCATGGTGTTCCAAAGAATATTGTGTCAGACAAGGATGAAAGGTTCACTTCCAAGATTTTGAAGGAGATGTTTGCAGGGATAGGTACAGAGTAGTCCTTCTGTGAAACTTATCATCCACATAGATATGGATAGATATAGATGGTCAAGAGGATATTGGAGGAAATGTTGACGATGTATGTGATGCATTAACAGAAGATGTGGGAGGAGTACTTTCCATTGGTTGAGTTCGCTTACAATAATGGTTATCAGGAATCACTAAGGATGAGTCCATTTGATGCATTAAATGGGCAAAGTATTAATACTCCCATCAGTTGGAGTGACCCAATGAACAAGGTATTGATTGGACCATACATGTTAGAAAATATGGAATAGGAAATGTAGGTATTTAAGAAGAATCTAAAGGCAACACAAGATAGGAAAGAAGACTATGCAAATTGGAACAACTTGTTTAAGGAGTTTCAGTTTGGGGAACATGTGTACTTGCACATCAAGCCAAATAAGAGCTCCTTTTAGATTCGATTGTGTGCTAAGATGTCACCTTATTTTTGAGGACCTTCCAAGATTATTAAAAGGAATGGGCCAGTAGTCTATCAACCTACACTTCTTCCAACAATGGAATTTCATGATGTTTTCCATGGGTCACTTCTTAAGAAGTATGTTAAAGATGTTGATCATGTGATTGACTAGTTTATATTGCAGGTGGATCCAAATGGGGAATTTTAGTCGAAACCTCAGTGTATATTGCACATAAAGGTGCTCGTGCTCTAGAACCGAGTAATCGAGTTGATTAAAGTGCAGTGGAAGCACTTTGGGCCCAATGAAGCTACATGGGAGATGAAAAAAGAGATGCAAGATATGTATCCCTCCTTATTCACTCGTTGAGCAAATGTCCTTGATATATATTTTGGGTATATGATTTATGTGGTCTTTTGGTATATGTACATATGTATTGGATGTAAATACTACCATGATTTGTGTTATAAAGCTCCAAGAAGTGGTATGGGTGTCATGTCATTATGGTTGTCATGTTGTTATGTTGTCATATTGGTTTTATTCTCACCAAGTTGATCATTGCAAATATTGCAAATAACTAAGTTATAAATTTCGATGGGAAGTATGTTTTTCTTTTAGTAGTCATTTCGGTTATATGTGTCCTTGAACATGGAGGACGATTTTCGCCAAGGGGGAGGGTTCTGTAACAGCCCCAGTGAAAATTACATGTAATAAGAGTTAACAAAGGAAAAATAATAACCACGGTTATGAGACATTTATTCCATGCTTAATATTGGGCAAAACATCCTATTGTGGGTGTTCATTTTGGTTATTATGGCCAAGGAAATTGGAAAAGGATTTGGAAAGGCGAAATGGCATTTTAGGTGATTTATTTATGAAAATAATGGAAATTATGAGAAAAGGAAGGTGAAAGGTACCAGGTTGCATGCGTGAATGAAAATGAAGGAAAATAATGGAAAATTAAGAAAATTATGGCCACATTAATAAAAAGGCTTATGAGGACGAGTTCATGGCTTTTGGTCAGTTAAGTTTTAGAGTTCTCCCTCTATTTTCTCTCTCTCATAATCTTGGACACTTACATTTTTCTTAGAGCACCTCAACGTTGGATCAAAAAAGGAAAAGAAGGAGAAGAGGAAGCAAATATCAAGCAAGAAATAACATGATCAAGCATCTAGATCAGGTTTAACATGTATTAACTTGCATGTGTGATTTTATTGATAGGTTTGGCATGCATAGTTATGTATGTGTGTTCTCAATTCTCTTTCTATCATGGGCACGAGTTTTTCCAAGTGTGACATTTTTTTTCAGTCCATCCTTTCCATTTTCATATAGCCATGGTGATATGGTTATCTCATGTTTTAGTTGAGCTCGATTGTTGGATGGATTCAAAGATGAGTGAGGTGGATATCTGAATGAAATAACACATGGCCTAGTGATCCCTGAACCAGATTGTGGATTACATAAAAGAAACTATGTTGGGTGTGGAGCATGATTATTTAGAGGTCTTTGTTTTAGCCTGATGTATACCCAGGAAGTTTGTACACCCCTCCATGCAGGGGGGTGCGGGGAGGACTTTTCCCCTCCATAGGGATTCGGGGGGGGCTGATCCCCACTACCTGGGGGGTCCGGGGGCCACCAATCCACCAGCGGGGGTTTCCGGGGTAGCACCCTCGAAGCTAAAAACATATGTAAAATTGCCTTGTAAAAGTATATTAATTTCTAGTCAATTTAGGCCATTCATTAGGCGGATGATCTGATGGTAGAACTTACATTTAGTTTAGGGTTTTTTGCCCTAGAAGGAAACCCCTCTCTTTGTATGAGGGCATTGCATTGAGGGTGTGTAATAGATGTGTATTCTCCGAGTGAGAAATAGAGAGGTGAGACTGTGAGAGAAAACAGAGGATATTACATTGGATCTTCTATAGGTTGTGTCTCTTCATTTTGCTGGATAATAGAAATGAAGGACTAGCTGTTCGGGGTGGACGTAGCCCAAACTCGGTGAAACACGTATATCTGTTTCTCTCTGGTTTTATGTGTTTGTGTTTCCTGCATTTTATATGTCTTGCATTTCTCTGTTATATATAATATTTTTCTAACAACTGGTATGAGTGCAGAAGATCTATTTGGCTGATAAACTCGCAGGAAAGAAGGGTTCCTCGTTCGAGTGGGAGCAATGGCAAAAGATGGTAAGTTTAGGGTCAAGAAATTTAACGGCCAAAACTTTTCGCTATGGTAGATGCACATGGAACATTATCTGTATCAAAAACATTTGTACCTACCATTAGGCAGAAAAACAAAGACACCGACGAGTATGACAGATGAAGAATGGAACCTTCTAGATAGAAAGGCACTCGGAACAATATGGTTGTGCCTTGAAGCATTAGTCGCCTTCAACATTTCGAAGGAAACAATGACATAGGGTTTGATTAAGGCATTGGTGAAACTATATGAAAAGCCCTCGGCCTCAGAAGGTGGATCTGTTGCAGACCATTTAAATGATTTTAATACTGTTACAAGTTAGTTAAGTTCTATAGGGGTAACCTTTGATGATGAATTTAGAGCTCTGTTATTCTTCTACTCATTGCCAGAAAGTTGGAATGGTTTAGCAATGGTCATTAGTAACTTTGTTTTTGGATCTATCACTTTAAAGTTTGATGATGTTGTCAATGCTATCCTTAGCGAGAAAACGTGACAAAAAGCTCTAGTGAGACATCGGGTAATGCTTTAAGTGCAGAGTCTAGGGGGGGAGAAAAATGGAAAGAAAAAAGAGCTCAGGATATCATAGTAAATCAAGGAAAGGCAGATCAAAGTCCAAATCAGGGATAGTGTACTGAAAATGCGGAAAGAAAGGACACCTAAAGAAAGACTGTAGATCTCGGAAGGGAAAAGAAGTAGATGCACAGCAAAAAAACAATCATGAAGCAAATGTGACAGGTGATGTGTTACAATATGCTTTGATTCTTTCATTCGAAAATATTATTGATTCCTGGGTGGTAGATTCAGGGGCCTCATTCCATGCCACACCTGATAAGAAATATTTTCATGACTATGTTAAAGGAGATTTTGGACAAGTCCGTTTGGGTGATGATAAACCCTGTAAAACTATTGGAATGGGTAAGGTTCTTGTAAAAAAGAAAAATGGAAACCAATGGCTATTAAAGGAGGTAAGGCATGTTCCAGATCTAAAGAAAAATCTGATTTCAACAAGGAAGTTGGGCGGTGAAGGTTGTGTGACAACTTTCACAGATAAATCATGGAAGGTCACCAAAGGAGCCCTGGTAATAGCAAAGGAAAAAAGGTTGGTACATTGTATTTATCCAATGGTATTTCTAACTCTGTTAATGCTTTAATTTCCAAAGGAGCAGATGCAACATTATGGCATCATAGGCTCAGACACATGAGTGAGAAGGGGATGAAGATTATTCACTCAAGGAATTTGTTGTTGGGTTTGAAGAATGTTGATTTGGACTTCTGTGAGAATTGCATTTATGGAAAATAGAAGAGAGTCATATTTCTCAGAGTTGAGAAAGAAAATAAGAGAAAAAAATTAGAGCTTGTGCATACAAATGTATGGGGACCTTCTGAGGTATCATCTCTCGGTGGCTCTTTTTATTATGTTACTTTATTGATGATGCAATTAGAAAAATTTGGATTTATTGTATTAAGAATAAATCTGACATATTTGATACTTTCAATGGAAAGCTTTGGTTGAGATTGAGACAGGAAAGAAATTAAAGTGTCTCAGATCAGACAATGGAGGTGAATATTGCAACAAAGAGTTTGATCGGTATTGTTCAGAGCATGGAATTCGTAGAGAGAAGACAGTTCCAACAACACCACAAGAAAATGGTGTGTTAGAAAGGATGAAAAAAACAATCATGGATCATGCAAGGTGCATGAGATTGCATGCAGGATTTCCTTGAAAATTTTGGGCAAATGCTGTAGATATTGTTGTTTATCTAATAAATAGAGGGCCTTCAAGTTCCTTGGATGGTGGTGTTCCAAAGGAAGCATGGACAGGTAAAAAGGTAAACTACTCTTTTTTAAAGCCTTTTGGTTATGAGGCCTTTATCCATATTAATAAAGAAAATAGAACAAAGCTTGAGGCAAAATCAAAGAAATGTACCGTTATTGGATATGGCGTTAATGATTTTGGTTATCGCTTATATGATTATGAAAACCACAAAATCATTAGGATAAGAGATTTAATATTCAATGAAAAGGTCTTGTACAAAAATCAGTTGCAGGAAAAGAAACAGGAAAAGGAAAAGAAACAGTTCTTGATGAGATCACTGAAAAAGTAAAGGTGCCTGAAAATAATAATAATCAACAACCACCACAACAACAACATGCACCCCAAACACTAAAAGTGGTGTTAGAAGATATACTAGGATAAGTATACCCCGTGAACGATAGTATCCTTCATTATATTATTTATTGTTGCTTAATTCTGGTGAACCCGAATTGTATGAAGAAGCAATGTAGGTTGAAAGTAGGAAGAAGTGGGAGCTAGCCATGGAAGAAGAGATGGACTCCTTAATGCATAACCAAACATGGGACTTAGTTAGGTTGCCTGTAGGAAAAACTACATTGAAGAATAAATGGGTTTACAGGCTGAAGGAAGAAGATGGAGGAAAATAAAGCCATAAAGCTAGACTTGTGGTGAAGGGGTTTGCACAGAAGAAAGGTATTGATTTTGATGAAATATTTTCTCCTGTTGTTAAAATGACTTCAATCAGAACTATTTTAAGTCTAGTAGTAGTTGAAGATTTGGATCTTGAGCAGTTAGATGTAAAGACAACCTTTTTCCATGGGGATTTGGAGGAAGAGATATATATATGTAGCAGCCACAAGGATATGAGGTAAAAGGGAAGGAGAAACTAGTGTGCAGGTTGAAGAAGAGCTTTTATGGATTAAAACAGGTTCCAAGGCAGTGGTACCTAAAATTTGACAAGTTTATGTCTGAACAAGGTTATACTAGATGTCACTCTGATCATTGTGTTTATCTGAAAAAGAAAAATGATCTCAGCTATATTATATTGTTATTGTATGTAGATGACATGCTTGTTGCAAGGTCTAACATGTAGAAAATAAATGTGCTCAAAAGAAAGTTGACAAATTCATTTGAAATAAAGGATTTGGGAACTGCAAAACAAGTCCTTTGTATGAGAATAACTAGAGACAGGAAAAATCACAAAATAACATTGTCTTAGAATGAGTACATACAAAAGCTGTTGAAAATAATTAATATGCACAATGCAAAGCCAGTTAGTACACCTTTTTCTAGCCATTTCAAATTTAGTAAGGAAGTGTGCCCAAAGACCCAAGAAGACATGGAATATATGTCTAAAGTTCCATATGCATCAACAGTTGGAAACTTAATGTATGCAATGGTCTGCACAAGGCTTGATATTGCACATGTAGTGGGAATTGAAAGTAGGTACATGAAAAATTCAGGAAAGGAACATTGGATGGCAGTGAAATGGATTCTCAGATATTTGAAAGGTACCAGAAATCAAGCATTATGCTTTGGTGGTTCAAACATTTCTCTACAGGGATATGTTGATGCAGATATGGCAGGTGATAGAGATAACAGGAGGAGCACTACAGGATATGTATTTACTGTAGGTGAAATCGCTGTGAGTTGGGTTTCAAAAATCCAAAGTGTTGTTGCACTTTCAACAACACAAGCAGAATATGTTGCTGCTACAAAGGCTAGTAAAGAAATGATTTGGTTACAAAGGTTTATGGGTGAATTGAGTAAGGAGAATGATATGGGCACATTATACAGCGATAGCCAAAGTACCATTCATCTTGCAAAGAACTTGACATTTCATTCCAAGACTAAACACATACAACTCAAGTACCATTTCATACGATCGATGTTGGAAGATGGAGAGTTGAAGTTGGAAAAGATACACACTAGCCAGAATCCTACAAATATGCTAACAAGAGTTGTAACCAGGGCGAAACTGAGAATATGCTCAGTTTAAATTGGTCTTCGAGGATGACGATGAAGATGAGAAATAGCCAGGTCCAAAGAGGAGTCATTGTCTAGCAAATGAAGCAGCGGTGGAGGTGCTACAATCATTCTCCAAGTGGGAGATTTTTGGGTGTGGAGCATGATTATTTAGAGGTCTTTGTTTCAGCTGGATGTATACCCTAGGAAGTTTGTACACCCCTCTAGGCGAGGGGATGCGGGGGGGACTTGTCCCCTCCATGGGGTTTCGGGGGGGCCGATCCCCCCCAGCTAGGGGGTTTGGGGGCTAGTGGTCTCCCAGCAGAGGTTTCGGGGGCATCGCCCCTGAAGCTAAAAACATATGTAAAATTGCCTTGTAAAAGTATAGTAATTTCTAGTCAATCTGGGTCGTTCATTAAGCAGATGATTTGACGATAGAACTTATGTTTAGTTTATGGTTTTTTTCCCTAGAAGGAAACCCCTCTCTTTGTATGAGGGCATTGCATTGAGGCTATGTAATAGATGTGTATTCTCCTTGTGAGAGAAACAGAGAGGTGAGATTGTGAGAGAAACATAGGATATTACAGTGGACCTGCTGTAGGTTGTGTCTCTTCATTTTTCTGGATAATATAAAGGAAGGACTGGCTATTCAGGGTGGACGTAGCACAAACTAGGTGAAACACATATATTTGTGTCTCTCTGGTTTTATGTGTTTGTGTTTTTCCTCATATTATATGTCTTGCATTTCTCTGTCATATATAATATTTTTCCAACAAACTAGCATAGTGACCCTTAAACTAGATTGTTGGTTACTGTAAAGCTAGGTATTGTGTGCCTTGGTGGGCCTAGGAATCCTCGATTGGTGAATGGGGGGATATAGGGTAAATCCTAGAGGTGGTTTCCCTTGATGAGGCCTAGGATTCCTTGCTGGTGAATGGAAATATATAAGGCAAAGCCTGCATGGTGGTGTCTTGATTACAGCCTAGTGATCCCTAGATTAGACTGTGGATTGTGGTAAATCCTAGAGACTAGTAGATAGGAAAATTCCTCATGGTGTAGGTGGAGAAATCTAGTGGAATCCATGCTTGTTTATGGCCTAGTAATCTCATGAGGATTATGGTAAAGCTTGATTAAATTTACGAGAGTGTGGTGGGTTAACCTCAAGAAGCCTTTTTTAGTTCTTTCAGCGTGAGTCCCACAATCATGCTTGGAATATGGAATGGGAGGAATTAATTGAAGAGAGACTTGGCTCAGCGAATCTACAATTGGGTGGAATGTGGTAGTCTCGTAATGGGATGAATTTTGCATACATTAATAATATTTCCTTTCCCTTGTATTTTATGAGAAAATGTACTGGTTCATATGTGGCACTTATCTCTATTGTATCTTAATTATTTCTGTTATTTATATGCTAGTTATGAATATGTTTCATGGTAATGAAAATGTGTGGTTCTCATCATGTTTTGATTTGTAAATGACTGATAAATAAATCTATGACCTAATAGATGATAATGTAGCTAATTTGATAAGGCATCAATGCTTCCTAGTGATTCTCTAATAAGTATAAGATCCTTACGCTCAGATCTATTGTTTAAACCCGTAGAAGGCATATTTTTTACATGTTTGATGAAATGTCTATCATGGCTAGTAGGGGTCCAATCTAGTGTGTGTTCAAGAATTTTTATTGGCATAATTGTCTCTACTTTTCTTTTCATTTCTATAAATTGCATAAAGTTCTGGAAACGACTGTGCCCTAGTCCTGGAATTTAGCCTTAAGTCTCACAGTTGCTGACATAACACTGGCAGAAAAAGGCTACAGTCGCACTCAGTTAGGCTCATGGGAGTAACTAGGATCGTCAGTCGCTTAGATGGCTTCGCAAGGGAGCGAATAGGGCTCTCAGTCTTTGAACTGTTGAGTTTCCTTAGGGGTTGGTCACTTGGAAAGTTGGGGTAGGTCCTAAAGGTTCTATAGGATGTGTGGATAGTCAGTTTGATTGTGTTTTGTTGGTTCCACTTCCTTAAGGTGATCTAAGAGGTTGAATAAATTTAGAGTATTCTCTCGTGAAATGTTTACCACAATTGGACAATTACTTGAGTAGATGTGGGGGGAGAGTGTTACAAAAGAACATTCAAATGAACACGCAAATAAACAAAAGACTTGACATAGGAAAGAAAAATTAGGAGAAATGAAACTAGAAGGTGAAGCATATGCTCTTCTCTCTTTTTCTCAATTAACATATGAAAATACAAAGAGCAAGACACTCATCATGGAGTAGGCATGGATATTGTTACCCAAATAGCTACTATAAATTTTTCTACCTCCTCTACATTTGCCTCATATCCCAATTCCAAATGTTTTTTTCAAATATGGAAGAAGATTAATGGAAACATAAGGGAACTTTTTTTCTTCCTAGAATCTCAATATTTAACATAGCATGATGGTTCCTTCGAACTTGGGTTAGATTTTTTGCATGGTTTAACCCTCAATCTGTGTTAGGGTTTTGGAATTTATAGAATCTTCTTGAAAGCTTACGCACGACTAGGCCCACATGTATGAGTTATGGAAACTAGAATGTGCCAATTACTTACTACCTAGTGATCAACAATATATGTGAACTTGCGAGAGGCATAAATTCGACATATAAAATCCCGTTGTTATTGCTTTCACAATGTTTGAAATATTTCAAGGAGTAGAAAATTTCGAAGGATAATAATTATGCTTTCAACATTTTGACTAAAAAAAGTGTCATTTGATGCCAAAATTGGTTGTATAAGGGTATGAATCCATATCCACTAAACTATACCTTCCCATAAAATGATCCTTGCAATCCTACTCAAATTTTTCCACTAATAAAGTATCAAGACATATGAAAAAATATATAGAAATTCAATTTGGGTCATTGAGTAAACGGAAAGCTTGCCTATTGTTGAGCTCACTAGGGAATAGTCCAAATATGCTCATGTTGGAGAGATGTAGAGGTATTATTAGGTCAATCTAGTCACTAAACACTAGTACACAATCAATGTGTGATATTACTAGAGGAACTCTAGCTATCAAACACATAATTAAGTTCAACCAATACTTGTTTAATTGAAACTATTATGACATTTTCATGAAATGACAAATTAACTAATAATAAAAATTTGCATGCAATATTTTTTTTGCATCTCATTTTGTAATAGTTGAATTTATAATAACATTGTTAGTGAAGATAAACACAAAAAAAAACCAATAACTCCACTTATCAAATCACTCAATATTATTAAACACATAGTTCATTGGAAGAGATCAATGTTGTAGCAAACCCATGTCATATATAATATGAAAACAACCTAAGACAATTAAATAATTGCATATATGAAAAAAACAGATTATCAAAAGGCTAGTAATAAAAGTTCTAAATTTTTGTAAATTTAATTATAATTTATAATTTGATTTAACAAATAATAATTTTAATTTATTTTATAATTATTTAAATATTTAAATGGATAAAAAATAAAAAATAATTTCCTTAAAAAACATAAAAAAGAATTAAAAACATTAATTCACTCATTTAAAATCATTCACATCTTTAATAACCACGTAGGGTTTCGTTTTTCTTACCGTTTTAAAAAATCTGATTTATATTTCATTTTCCCCTAATTATTTGGTAAAATTATGTAATGCAAAATCATAATTTTAAAAATAAAATTTTGTGATTAATAAATTTTAATATTATATATTTTTTTTATATTTTTATTAAAATAATTTCACTTTATATTTTATTATAAAATCATACTCAAATTTCATTTATTAAAACTTATACTTCTAATGATCCATTAAAAGGAAAAAAGGAAACAAACCATTATAAAGAAAATTCTTAAAATGTAAATAAGGTGTTAACATACTCTAAAAAAATGGAGTTCCCACCAATAGTTTTTTTAGGAAATGAATCGTTGGAGTTGGTGTTTTCCAATGCTTCATTTCCCAATGAATGAGTCATGGTAGGTTGTAAGTTCATATAAATATTTCTATTTACTCAGTTGTGGTGATTATCTTGCTTTAACCAACACATGAATTCCTGTATTATTATATAATAATTTTTATTTATTTTAGTTATTTATTTCTTTTTTATGATTAATGTAATAATTTTCTATGATAATGTTTTTTAATTTTTGTTTAATGAGATTTGGAAAATTTTATAATTACATAGTAAAGGTTTTTTTTCATAAAAAACTTCCTCTCATTCCACCACCTGTGCAGTTGTGAGCCATGTTAGAAGATATAAATGGTTTATTAATCCATTATAATTTGTTCCGGAATGGCGTTATCCATAGTTTGAAATGCTTGCAAGCTAGGTTGGTTAGGTTTTTGGGTTATTTTGTACCCAGTATATGCAGTGCTGCTATCTTGGAACACGATCAACTCACAAACACAACGCTCTTCTCTTCAGAGGTTTTACTGTCAGAGCAAATGCGGATTTGGATGGGAAGAGGAGAAATATATGCACTTTCCTTATGGAACTTTCCTTGGGTGGAAGATAAAGTTTACACCACCTAGGCCGCCTTGCACGAGTAGATACAGTTCTACTACGAAATGTCACTGATAAGTTGTCGACCATATCGGTTTATTTGAGGTTGAACATCAATCTAGGGTGAATTCTAATTTATAACTCGTACTGTGCGGATTAACTAATGGATAGGTCACAAGAAGATTCAGGTTAATATGAATAGACACAACTTTAGATCTTTAATCTTTAATCTATGTTTTACTGTTATTAAATTTCAGGTTGTGTAAGTTATGTGTTGTCGAATCTTCTAGGAATTATTGTTCAAGTATAAATTCATGGCGATGCAGATGAAAGTGTGGCCATCTAAGTTGTTTTTCTTTTGCGAGACTGCACCTGCCAAGGGTGGACAGACTGTGATATCTCTTAGGGGAAGAATTGTGCAGCGCATGGAAAACATAATGTCAGAATTTAAAAATAGATCGAAGAAAGTAGAGTTGGTTTTCGAACCACATAAATGCTTTTTAAAATTCTTTTTCCAACTAGATGATAAATTATTTTCATTGACATTTCATTCTTTCAACTTATAATGAATTTTGTTCTTTGCCTATGCATTATATGATTAACCTAACATATCGTAATTTTCCTTGTAACATTTCATGCATGTATTTTTTACTGAACAAATAAATGTTGCACTTAAAGATCTCCATAATTCACTTATATTTGATATATAACGATAAAGAATCTGCAACAGTGTGGATATTGCTGACTTATATCCATCACTGTTTGGCATTGCGAGATATGCACAACGTCGCCGTAAACTTTTTACCTAAAAGGTTTTTAGCCTCTACTGGGCAAGTACACGTGATGCAATAAAGAGGGATTGCGTATAATATTAGCGTAAGTTGAACAAAGTAATGCAATGATGCATCCATTCAAATTCATTCAATAAAATTAAAGAAACCAAAAGGAGAATAACACTCAGCTGCGATGGATGAAGTCTATTACACAATAACTAGAGTACACTTGTTGCAGTAAAATGATTTAGGTATTTTCCGGCTATAATTCCTCTAATTTCAAAAATAAACTTGATAATGAATTCAGTAAATTTCAACTATTACAACTAAAAGGCCAAAAACAACATCACACCCAGTTGCCTCATGCTCCCATTGCCTTACATGTAAATCGACTTACCATTAATATAGCTTTACTTTATATGTCCTTCTGTTATTTATATGCACAATGTGGGCTTCACATGCCCATCCTTATCTCAGAACAATGCATGACAAACCACTTCAGAAATAATACGATGTGTAACTTCCTAATACTTGCATAACGCTTACAAATTAGCTCTTTGGGTACTATGGTCTCTCTCCATCCACCTTAGTGTTATTTAAAAGGGATACGTACTTAAGGTTTTAAGAAGGTATCTATTATCCAGTTATCTAGTAATTATTGAAGTTGAAAGTGGAAAAACTCCTCTAACATCCATTTAGAACCGCTCATTTCTTCGCCTTGTAGTCCAACATTATTTCACAAACACCCACCTCACGCAGATTTAAATATATAGACAGTCTTCTGAACCCTAAAGCCCATGTTCCCCTCCTAACGCATAGCGATATCTTCAAAAAGAATTTGATAGCAAGGCATCACCTCCTACAATCCTCTGATTTGGAAATACCTATATGCATCTTGTTATACATACATATTATGATCGTTTGGGCAGTAGTTTGTTGGTATATTCATTTACATAAGTACATTTTAGATGTTGTGCATTTCGAAAAATCAAATAATTCACGTTGCTCAAGGGTTTTCTTTGCTTTATGCTTAATTCATCCAAAGGACTGAGTTGTTATTGCCTGCCATTCGAGGTAGGTTACATTTTTAAAAGCGCATTGGAGGACCTTTCTTGGGTTGGGATACATTTGGGGCAAATGGCTACAGTTATGATTTGAGGAAAGACTACACCGTTTTTTTAAATGCTTCCAGAGAAATTGGTGAATAAAATAAAAACAACCCACAATTAGTTTTTCACCAAAACTAAAACTAAAGTTAGTTACACACTGGATTAAAAAAACAACTGACATAATTTAACTTTTAACGAAAACAACTAACATAATTTGATGTGACTTCCTAATTTTATTTCTATTTTCTTAACCACAATATTATGTCATTGGCCTACTTTTAAATTTCATTTTTTCAACAATATTTCTTGTCGTGGTATACGTTTTATCTTGTACCTCTCAAAAAAGAATTCTCTTGCATTTGAACCTGGTGGAAGAAACCTCTTTTGGAGGAAAACAAAATATACATCTATATCAATCCCAAAAAGTGGTGGTTAGCCCTCCATTTTATGAAGTAGCCAACAATCTCGAATGTACATACGTTTGGCCAGTCCTTATACTTATTTTGCACATATCAAAAACGAATTAGGTTAAATCCCAGCCTCCGGAGAAGAAATGTTCCTTCCCAAAAAGAAGTTATAAATCCAATCCAAAAAATATTATCTTAAATTCTTGATTTTAGTAAGTAAGAAAAGATGTGAAACTCCCATTCATATCTTCCTAAGAATTTGTGTATATAGTGATATTCAAAACATGTTTACAAAGAACTGTATTAAAACATCTAAAGGTTTATAAGGTTCATATTAAATAGGGATTTATAAAAAAAGTTAAACTTAGTGAAATTTAATTCTTTTAGGTCCTCGATAAATATGTGTTTCATGGATTTCATATGTAATTTTTTATTGGTTAAATTGTATTTTTAATACTTAAATAAATACAATACCTTGAAAGTCTATTTGCACACTTACAATTTATAGTACTAATTAAAATTTGCAATTCCAACAAAGTTTTGGTAGATTTTATAAAAATAAGCAAAACATAAATAAAGTTTTAAAATATTTTAACCATAATAAATTTTTTTAATTGATTTATATACATACATCATAGCTCACATTGAAATAATAATTTATTTATGAATAGACTGTCCATATTAAAATGATTATATATATATATATAGTAAAAGTTAGATAAGGAAATATATATATATATATATATATATATATATATATATATATATATTAAAAGTTAGATAAGGAAATATTTATTTAGTGTCCATATTAGATATTTTCATTATTATTACTACTTTTTGAATGCCATATGCAAATCACTTTTATAGTGCAAAATATTGAAAAAAAATTGTACCTCAAAACTTGAAATTTTTTTGAACCTAGAGAAATTCAATTTCCTTGGGCCCTTGAAAATATGTGTTTCATGGATTTCATATGTAATTTTTCATTGGTTAAATTGTATTTTTTAATACTTAAATAGATACAATACCTTGAAGTCTCTTTGCACACTTACAATTGGTAGTACCACTTAAAATTTGGAATTCCAACAAAGTTTTGGTAGATTTTGTAAAAATGACGAAAACATAAATACAACTTTAAAATATTTTGACCATAATATTTTTTTAATCAATTTATATACATACATTCATAGTTGAAATTGAAATAATTTATTTATGAATCATATTGTCCATATTAAGATGATTTTATGCTATTAATATAATTTTATATACATATCAATATTATTAAAAGTTAGATAAACAAATATTTATTTATTGTCCATATTAGATGTTTTCATTATTATTACTACTTTTTCAATGCCACATATCAGTTTTCTAATAAAAATTAAATGAATTACACATTTTAATCTTATTAGAAATAACTCTATTATTTTAGTTATAATTACTTATGAGTATTGAAATATAAACATACACATATTTAAAGATATTTTAGTATTGAAATATTTTATTTCCACATTTCTTTAGTAAATAGTAATCATATTAAAAATGAGCTGAATGGTCATAGTGAGAGTGAGAATATTTATGTTTTATAATAATTTTAATTACAACTAACAAAATATGTAATGCTTTCCCTAAGATAGATTTTAATAATGACTAAAATGCGATTTTGAATATCCTTACTTTTTTTCATCACAAGTAGAAACCTACCACCTAAAAGGTAATTGTAGAAATATTGTCAACATAACATGAAATAAGTATAAACTCATAAATTTCATAAATTAACTTATCGTTCATGTAGGAAAAGATATGAAAATATGATATATCCTAATAGACTTACATGTATTTTAATAATATTGTCAACCACAATTCACTTAACTAATTCACAATTGTCGTATAATAATATACCATTAACTATAAAATTTGTAATGAGTTCATATGCTGAGGGTGCAATATCCTTTTGTTCACCATTATACCATTAACTATAAAATTTGTAATGAGTTCATATGCTGAGGGTGCAATATCCTTTTGTTTGGTGAATAATAGACAGATTCATTAAACAATATCAGTCGAATTAAATAAATTATAAAATTATTGTCTTTTTTCATTTAATCATAGGTTTGTCGATTAAGAAAGATCATTTGGGTTAAATAATTCAGGAAACTACGTCCCTACATAGAAATAATGAGATATGTTTCAATAAAATATGTTTCAATGAGATATGTATTGTACATAGAATACCCCTTTATTGGCTAATTCATAGATAAACCAAAAATAAAGTTAAAAAAAAACAAAACAAAAAAATATTGTTCTGTGGATAAACCTAGTCAATTTTTTTTTTACGCGAATGAATGATTATGTAACAACTCCCATTCTCATTCCTAAGCGCAACATGCTTGTTTGTTTTGCTCGTGGAATAAAAAGTTTGGGTTTCTCTATTGAGGGTTCCGTGTGAGCTACTTAAATAGCTACAATTAGATCCATGGTGCGGCATGTTTGTATGTTTATTGCAATCAGAGATATGTCGCTTATGGTTTAACTTTTCAAAATTTTCACTTTATTTTTAAAGGTTTTATAAATCTTATTATCAGTTTAAAATGGGTTGACTCTTGGTATTTTTTTTTACAAATGTTGAATATTTTTATTTTCCATAAATCCAAAATTAAAATTAAAATTAATTTTTAGATTGATTTATAAAGTTCTTATGAAACATAATTCATGTGATGGAGGGCATTCAATTTTTTTTATTTGTCAATGAGTCACACTTCATTTTAAAAAGCTAAAAAAATGTGAGTGGTCATTCTGTTGCGACAAGAGCATGGTTATGGCTGACATTGCTGCAACTCTACCCAATGTTGCATGTCCCTTATGTGGCAAAAGAAAAAATGTTGATATATTGTCTGTAAAAAATTATATTTCATTTCTAGAAAAAGCAAGCAAATTGCAATTAATTTGAATTTTTTTATCTGAAATATGTTCGCTATAAATCAAGATAATGGAGAATGAATAAAAAAATTAGTCTACGATATTTTTGTATGGGATGTTGTGTGTGAATATCTATTTGTTGTTATAGTTGCATATGATATGATGTTATACTTGGATATGATTTCATTTAACACCAAGTTTAAACTATCATATAACATTATTTACATGTCCTGTCTAAAATATCATATGAATACATGTTCTATAATTCAAGTTTCCAGTATTATTACTCGTAGACCTACATGGTGCTCAGACAAAATATGTAAAAACATTAATGATGAAACGATGTTGTAAATAACCAACCCTAATAAATCCTCTCGCGAGATTTTTTATGAGATAATAATGAGATTATATTGGATTAATTCTAGAGAAATTATGGTAATTGGAGTTATATTTGACTTATTATGGAGTTTATATTTATTATTTCTTGTATTGCTAATAACTAGAAATTTCACTTGATGTTGCAAAGGAAATGTCCTAAGGTAGTAGCATAGGAAAGCGTAGCATTAAACTGTTACTCTTCCATGATGACATCGATAGTATCATGATATGTTTCCAAAGGGTGTAAGCATAATTTTGGATTTTATTTAAAGTCGGGGCCTAAGGAATTGCATCATTGATATGATAGGAGTATAAGGTTCTCTATTTTTGGTTATTTAGTGTAGTTGTCAAAGAATGCACTATAGAGATATCAAATATCTCTATGATTAGCAATTATTGTCCACAAGACCTTGATTTTGTCTTTTGGCTAAACATCCATATGTATTTACACTGTACTACTTGTGTTCAAAGTATTTGCCTACTTGAATAGTTGGAATTTATCATTATATTTCTTCTAACTAAGCTATGACACATTACTTGTTATTTTTCAAAATCAATAACTAGCATTTGCACCTAATGTTGCAAAGGAAACGCCGTAAGGCATAGTGTGTGGAAGAATATTGAAATGTGAATGGGCTTTTTTGAAAGCAAGGGTCGATGATAATGAGTTTGAATTGAGGAAGCCATGCCAAAAACCCTATTCGAGGGTTAAAGTGCCTATGAAATGGAATAAAAGTAGTCATACATATCCATTGAACTTGTTTAGATACCTTAAAGATTGCCTAGTTGAAGGTGAAGTTAAACAAATGAATTCACGCAAACAACAACTGGGTATCCATATCGATATACAAAATTTTAAGGAGAGGCATGTTAATCTTTTCAAACAACATTCTAATGTATTTGCCTAGAAATATGAAGACCTTAAACCATGTCACATTGTGATGAACTAAATCCCTCCCAGGATATATTCCTTATGACGCAATGCGCTTAGGAAGTTCTGTTGTTGGAAAGTTTGATTGGGCTGCATTGAATTAAGCAACGCTGAAACATTAATGTTGACGTTGTAGCTATAGTTGTTCTGCATGTTGTTGAATCTCTTTGCATGTTTGGTTTCATCGTGCCCATATGCTAAGGAGAGGGTCCTCTTGAGAGAATTGAATTTTTTGTCATTCTCCACTGCTAATTCTTTTTGTTTTGGGACAACTTGATAATGAAAATCGCTATTGTTGTCATTGTTATCGCTGAAATTGTTGTGAGAGAGGTTGGAGAACTAGACTTGAGGTAGTCTGCTGCTGTTTCCATTGCCATCCATGGCTTCATCGTTTAAAAAACCATCTATGAAAGGATCGTCACTCTCCAACAACCCACTGAAAGAGGCAATTTTGGGCAGCTGCAGTTTGTTTTGCTGATCAATATCAGGCAAAGAAGCCATCACTTCATCTGCACTTGGTGATTCATCTCGTTCTACCCCTTGTACTCTCTGAGAATGACCGTTTTTCTTGTAAATTCGGCACAGCACCCAATCATCAAGCTGGAGAACAGAAGTACCATCAAAATCAACAATACCAATTTTAGTTGAATGAATCAATTCTTATTCATAAAGAATTAAAACACGAGAACTGTGAAAGGGAAATCATTCATATTGATCAATATTCAAGAAGACATCATTTTGTAGGGTGTGTTATTTGTATTTACACAATTGATTTTTTTATCCAATCAACTATGCTATTCTCTATGCTTTTGTTGGGTTCCTTCATCACCACCATCATTGGGAAATTCATTTCCCTCTTGAAGTATGAAACGAGTAGCAATTCCCAATTGATCTCACACTACCACCACAAAGAAGCTAGCAATCCTGATATACAAATCAAACCAGCAATCGTATCAAGCAATCCATGTAGTTCTCAATCTATAGCTTTGATAACGCAAAACTCAAATCTTTTATATTTAATATGCACAGAAATTTTCACATTAATATGTCTGGATCTCATTCTAAGATCTTTACAGATCTGATACAGAGGTAAACCAGATTTTTCATACTACGACAAGCAATATTAGCAAGTCTTGGAGTCTCTCTTATGTAATGTCTCCTCCTTATTTGATAGAGTTGACGCTGTATGAGCATCGACTGCACTGAAGGGATCATCCAATAGATAAATGTCAACATCGTTATATACTGCTCTAGCCAACTGAATCCTCTATTTTTTTCCTCAACTCATATTCAATCTCTCTCCCCAATCTCAGTCATATCTCCATGAGAAAAACTCTCTATATCCTTGTCTAATGCACAAGCTTTTATTGCCTTCTTGTATTGAATTTTGTCTATTGGTTTCCCATAGAGTATGTTATCTCTGACAGTACCACTCTGAATCCAAGTTGTTTGTGCCACGTAGGCAACATTGCCATATACTTCAACCTGCACGTAGTCCAATCAAAAATTTTACGGAAGAATTTATGTATATAGAAAGCAAAAAAGCTGCATCTACAATCTTGTTGAACTATGAAATGGCTACTTTTGCTCAAGAAGAGTAGTTAATGCTACACTTACATCTGAAATTTTTGGGATTTCTCCAAGAATTGTATATAGCAGAGCAGATTTCCCTGATCCCACTGAGCCACAAATTGCTACCTTTTCTCCAGTTTTAATGTGCAGATTTATTCCCTTCAAATGTTGGCTTTGTCAATGAAGATTCTGGATCCCAGCTGAGTATGGCTTGATGAATTTCGATGGTATACTGGGATCCGGCAAGTGCTTTCCTCACAACAGAATCTAGTCTCAGCTCATCATATTCTAAGAACTTGTCCAAAACAATCTAAGGAGACTTTAACCTGAATTAATATAGCCAAAACTTCAGGTAGCATTCTCACTGGATCTTGTATCACACAGAATGTTGCAAGCATTGTAAATATGGTTGTGGCAGTTAACGGTGGATCCCCTATGATAGCACACCCGGCAAAAACTATAGATGCAATAATGATGGGTGACATCCAGTAGAGTATGGTACCATATGTTCTAGTAAATTGTGCTGAAGACAACCATTTGAACTCCACAGCTCAGAGATTTTTTATCAGCTCTTTAAATTTTTCTTCCCATGCTTGCAGTTTGATTATTTTCATACTTTTAAGAATTTCAGATGTTATTCTGAGTCTTTCATCCTGTGCAGTCATGAACACAACTTGGCACTTCTTGAGGGTTTTGGCCTTGGAAATTTGAGTTTTAACTTAAATTTGTAACATTATTCAATCATCATTATACATCATTTTACAATTTAATTAATTTAATTGCACTAGATGTTGCAATGGAAACGTCGTAAGGCAATAGCATATAACATTAATTAATGTTTTTTTGACAATTTTTGAAAGTCAGAAAAATATCAAGAAAAGGCAAGGACCATGCTACAGTGAAAACTTACATCTTGCTACCTCCGAGTAGGACCAAGCTCTAATCCTTGAACTCTATTGGAAAAGTTTAGTAAGCACAAAGTTTCTCCCATGTCATTTTCATGAGGACTAATTTGTACAAATAAAGTCTTTGTGCATCCTCCTGAGTGAACATGCATCATATTGGTGTTAGATGTTGTAGAAGGACTCTGAGACAAGACAATATCATACCATCTCTATATGAGCTCATTCCTTTTTCCATCAGCTGCCAAAACATGGCTCCTCCACCTGCTCTTCCCATGCTAGCAGAAGCATATATTTGTTTATAAACCATATCAAATAAATTTTCTCTCTAGTCGATGCCGAATCCTGGGTCTTTAGAGGATTTCCCAAAATCTACAAACAAAACTAGTTTCTTCAATATTCTGCTTCCATCTTCTAGATGGTTCTTTATCCAACCTAACTGAATAGTTAATAAATAAGGGTAAACTGCTCTTTGTATTCAAACTGATGCCCTTCCAAATGAACTTGCTTTGTGTACAGAGATATGCAGTGAATAATTAAGAATATGTTAATAAACCCCAATTTATTTCCCAAAACGATAAGAAAATAAGGGCAAACTCACTTCAGAAATTCTTAATGGTACTGTTCCATCTTCACTTAGATTGTGGTGGAAATAGGAAGCTTTCCTGAAGGATTGCATGAAGAAAATGAGACAGCATTAAGAAATTCAGTTGAATTTGGAGGAGATGAATGTGATGGCAAGGCAAATCTGTTAAACTTCAATGATCAAATATGTTGAATAAATTTGCCACTATTGGAAGAGGAACATCTAATCCCATGAAGCCACTGATGCATTGGGCTGAGGGTCCCTCACCAATTTGAAGAATATACGGCTCTCCAATGATATTGCTCAAAGGAAACCAAGAAAACAATGTTCTGACACCACGGGGCATTTATTATTAGCTCCATATTTTTAAAATTTACATTTTCTGTCTTACAAATATTTTGAAGCTAAGTTGTCTTCTTGCATAGATGAAGATGAACAATTTGCAAATGATGAGGAGAATTAGGGATTTAAAAATATAAATTTGCATGCCTGCTAGTTCCTAAAGAATATCCCAATAACTCCAGCACATATAAAGAGAAATTTCTTTGTAGGAAAAGAAAAGGCAAATCTGTTAAACTTAAACGATCAAATATGTTGCATAAATCTGCCACCAATGATGTTGAAACAGTACATTTATATTGGTCTCACAAAGAAGCATGAACCTACCAAGTTCCAACGCTAAAATATTTCTTAAAATGTATATATGGAAATGTGTTCATCTCTTTATTGAATGCGTTGTGCATTTGATATTCATGAGTTCTCTTCGTGGGCGCACTTTTTCTTTCTTGGCACACACTTAATGTTTGATTCTTGGTGACATGCTTGGATTTTTCAACACCTGGATATTTGCTTGTTGGCTCTCTTGGTCCGCTGGCTGAGATTCGAAAAGTGGAATGACAAAAACCAAAAGTGGAATTGCGTGGGGGTGGTTCCCTGGCAGTGAGCTTCACCAATGCACAATATACACCTAGCAGACTTGAAACCCAAATAAACCATTCCTAAGAGATCTTTGATATGACCAAAGAGGAAGTTTAATCTAGTTGCCACCGACAATATCACAATCATAAAACGAAGTGCAAATAGAACATTGCTTTCCCATCCATTCACTATTCCATCTCATTGATATGAACATATATGCCTCACATTCATTACAGAGCCCTGGCATTGTTATGACTACAATTCAATGACTTTTGTTGGTGCAATTAAAAACATTGTGTGACAGATGCAGCAAAAGGTGATAATGCCCATGTCATAGTACTCACACTAAGGTATGCCATTGATAATCATTGAGTAATGCAACCTTATAATATCTTGACTACAGCTCGACTATGATGCAAAGAATACAGTGAAAAAATCTTTGGGCCATATACCAATTGTAATGAGAATAAGAACACCCAATAAAGCTGGTGGATTTCTGGAAAAGCTCAAAAAATTTAACTGTATTATTTTGCCCAGAAAATGTTACAACATCCCCAATCCAATAAATCATTCAAGAGAGCCCTGTTGAAAGAAATAATCACAAATGTATCAATTACATTCCTTTCTTCTTCCTACAAAGATGGTGGATTTCTGGAAAAGCTCAAAATTTTTAACTGTATCATTTTGCCAAGAAAATGTTACAACATCCCCAATCCAATAAATCAGTCATGGGGGTTTAAACAACCTAAGTAGCTAGAAGCTTCCATCTTTGACCTGCTTCTCCAATCCATGAATGCCTTGATAAGAATTTCTTCTAGGGCTTCATCTTCCTCAATTTCTTTGGGAAAATCTATGTTCCGCTCCTTATTACTCACATAATGAATATATGTTGCATCACCAATTCCCTACATCCAGAAGCTTCTTTCAATGGTGCATGTAGAATTTCTACCAAAGGACATGCTAGATATGTGTTCAACAAAATAGCAACAAATTCTTCATTGGCATGTATGCAGAGGATCTTTAGTACAGATAATGAGGAAGACGAACCCTTCATTATGGCCTTCTCCTTAGGAATGTACGCCCAAGCTGCGTTTTCTTTTGATTTGGAAACCTTTTCAAGCGCATGACATTCTCACAATAAATACCATCCAGAGGATTACTACACATTCAAATTCGTTATAGCCATCCACTCATCCTCCATAGCTTATATCTTTATGGGGAGAAGAAAAGATGATACCTCACAAAAATGAAATCAAGAGTTGTTCCAGCCTTGTACATTAAGAGCAACTACTGGATCTTTAACATTGTTGCCAAATACAATAGAATTATTACACTAACCATCATCGACAACGACTTCATGACTTCCCACAACCGCATTCAATCTAAAGAAGCAGAGTTACAGGTGCATTAAATCATCAAACTGGGTGTAAAAATGGTTCCATTATGACATAAACTAAATTGTGTAATTTGTAGGGATTCAAGACTAATTTTCAATTAGCATGAGGCTTTATTATGAATGTAAGATCATCACTTTTCAAGTATAAATTTCTATGATAAAATAGTGACTTCCATTCAGGGTACAAATAGATTTGCTGGGAAACTTGACCAGAAATCACTATTAGCAAATTTCACACGAGTGTTGTGCACAAGAAAACTATTTATTATCTTAACAACACGATTACAAGTAGAACGAGAATGTAAGGAGTAAATTAGCTGAATAAGATATTTCCCTTGATATCATGCAAACAACATATCCATACTCTTCCATTATAGAAACAAGTGTTCAATTTTTCTTTCTTTTCTAAAAATGCAGAGAATGTTACCTCATTTTCAAGAGCTGAGTCACATTTTGTAAATGCCAGACCTGGGATTGATAACACTCTAGAGAGCTCTGTTGAAAGCAATAATCACAAATGTATCAATGACATTCCTTTCTTCTGCCTACGAAGATGAGCACACCCTATCACACCTATATGAAGCCACTGATGCGTTGGGTTAAACGTCCCTCACGAATATACGACTCTCTAATGCTATTGCTCAAAAGAAACCCAAGAAAACATTGTTCTGACACCATAGGACGTTTATTATTACCTCCATATTTGCTAAAATTTTCATTTTCTATCTTGCAAGCGTTCTGAATCTAAGTTGTCTTCTCTGAGCATAGATGCAGATCAACAATTTGCAAATTATGAGGAGAATTAGGGATTTAAAAATATAAATTTGCATGCCTGCTAGTTCCTAAAGAATATCCCAATAACTCCCGCAAATATAAAGAGCAAATCCTTTGTAGGAAAAGAAAAGGCAAATCTGTTAAACTTAAATGATCAAATATGTTGCATAAATCTACCACCAATGACATTGAAACAGTACATTTATATTGGTCTCACGAAGAAGCATGAACCTGCCAAGTTCCAACACTAATTGCTACCAAAGGACAGGCTAGATATGTGTTCAACAAAATAGCAACAAATTCTTCATTGGCATGTATGCAAAGGATCTTTAGTACAGATAATGAGGAAGACGAACCCTTCATTATGGCCTTCTCCTTAAGAATGTGTACGCCCAAGCTGCATTGTCTTTTGATTTGGAAACCTTTTCAAGCGCATGACATTCTCACAATAAATACCATCTAGAGGATTACTACACATTCAAAGTCGTTATAGCCATCCACTCATCTTCCATAGCTTATATCTTTATGGGGAGAAAAAAAGATGATACCTCCCAAAAACGAAATCAAGAGTTGTTCCAACGTTTTACATTAAGAGCATCTACTGGATCTTCAACATTGTTGCCAAATACAACAGAATTATTACACTGACCATCATCGACAACGACTTCATGACTTCCCACAACCACATTCAATCTGAAGAAACAAAGTTGAATATCTCGAACAGGTGCATTAAATCATCAAACTCGTTGTAACCATATGCCAAATTGACTTGAACAAAATTTCCTATTTCTGGCACATTTCTGACCCTCTTAGATTAGCCATTTTCTTGGCTATTTTCGAACTTAGTTTTTACTTGTGGCTCTTCCATTTTTCTCTACAAATCATTGCACAAACAATTGCCATTTAATGGCCCCTCAAATAGTAGATTCAATGAACCTTTTACCAAGCGAAATCATACCAATTTCCACCGCTAATTAGTGCTAAAATTTACTATGTTTTGGTCGCTGCTTCCCCAGCGAAATCGTGCCTCTGTCAATGGCATTTCGTGGCCCTTCAATACAACGATTTGATGGGTGCCTTACCACCTAAAAATGTGCTCCCTTTTGTTGCGACTTGGTTGGTAAATTCTCAGCAAAATCATGGATCCAATCCTAGTGAATTGGTATTCTTTGTATACTGCATTTTGGTGACCAAAACACCCAACAAAAACGAATCTCTTGGCTCTGTCAACCATGTCTGCAATTATAAATTTGTGATATTACCTCTCTGACTTCGCATATTACATTTTTTTTCAACCTTCACTAATTTCGTATTACTAAACCCTGGTTGTCCACACATCTTCCTCTGCTCACAACTTAGCCATATTTTCATTCTTGGTTTGATCGAATATAACTGGTGATATGTTTCTCCCACCGATAACCACAATAATTTAAATCTTGCCCGCAAAAAACGTTATCAAAGATTTAAAACATAATTGAAATTGTTTCCACAAAAAACGCATTCAAAGAATTAAAGTACAATGGGTGGACGCTATTAGATGCTATCGTGACTAATACCTACAGGTGTTAGGATCCTATAACCGCATAGGTAGAGTTAGGCTATTTGAGAGCATGTGGGGAAGATGGACAGTGTATTGATTAAACATTCAGTGCACAATTACTGCAATTCTTACCATCGACGACTGTGTTGTTGTTGGGCTAATGTGCAGGTTCGGACACGATCTCAGCCGTTCCAACAGTGTCGTATTTTTCCCGGCTATGTAAACTGCTTTTAGCAACTTACCTTCCTAGAAATCTTGTGCCCATTTAGTGCAATTATCCACTAACGCGTTCCCCACACTCTCTATGCAACCACCGACAATGTCTGCTAAAGCACTCTGTAATTCATCGACCACTTCCATAAAATTCCCTATTGAACTGCAATCAATGTTCTTGCATAATCTGTATAAGGCGTTCCCTGCCCCTGCCTTCATCCAACCCAGAGAGTCTCCTCCATGTTCAATCACCGTAACTTTCCTTTTACTTTCTTCTGCAAGATTATCGATTGTAGCAGCTGCATCTTCCATGTATACAACACTTGTAGTATCCAGAGCATTCTCTGCAGTTTGTTCCTGTAATGTTTTGAATACACTATCTGCCGCTTTACTCAGCAAGCTATCGGTTGCGGGATCTGAGTCCTCCACCAAATCCATCAATTCACATGCCTCAGTCTATGCTTTTAAAGCATTTCTCCCACAATCAGGTGACAACCGAACGATTATATTGACCAATGAAACCACTGTTAGCTTCAATGACGGTTTGCTCGCGTATATGTAATGCTCTTCCACATCTAATACAGGGCCAGGATCTCTTTTCCACAAGAACTTCAAACCCGCTTTATTTTGTAATTTTGCAGGATCCAAACTCCGTATACCCACACATCCTGTCGATTTTCTATAGTTTCTCAGAAACCAGATTAGGGTATCGCATTCTCTACCATCCATGTTGCCCTCTTTCACAAGTTCCTTTGCTTTCTTGATGGAATTTCGGTTTGTTACAAACACGGTCCAAGGAGCCCCCCACAAAAGGTCCACGTTCTCCAAAATTGGCCTGTATTCTGAAAAATCCCCGTCCTCTATTTCACCCGGCTTTGATAAAAACTTTGAGGATATTTTCTGCATACACCTATTATCCAACACAAACTTTGCGGTAAACCAACAGAGTTTACTAGTATAAACCATAAAAAATTGCAGCCAATACACACATCGCAACAAACCCCATAAAAAGGCCCATAAGAAACGTATTTCTATTCCTTCCGAGCCAATCATTTTATTTACCTTTTCATCAACAATACTTTTCTGCTTCTTGGATGCTGCTTCCTGCAACTCAACGATGTACCTGGTCCAAAAGTCCTCTACCTGGAAATAGGTATACCATCTTTCATTTGGATTCCAGCTTTGCCATCTTCCATAGTACGCTACAGAGATAAGACATCTCCAGCCGATGATTGCCCACCCTACCAGGATGAATACGACTTCCATGTTTGTTGTGATGAATTTTAACCGAGATTTGACACCAGGAAACACGTCTATAATTGGGCCCTGAACAAGCCATCAGGCGATTGAACTTAAAATGCAAATTTGTGACTGCTACTGCGGCTAACGCGTCTAACACTGATATTGCAATTATGGTTTCAGGATAACATGCACGGGGAACAATCCAAGATTTGAGTACCAGATCTTCTACTGCCTGTGAGGAGTTCTCTGTAGCGTTACCTTGATTTGCCAAAATAATGGGATGGCTTGCTCGTTAAACCTGAAATGGACCATTTTCGACTGTAGAGTATCGTCCATGAATTCAAGAAATGGTGTTAACCCCTCACGCACCTTTAACTGAACGATTCAGCGAGGGAGACAGAGCATCGGAGCTTCACCTACCATAGATGAGAAACTATTTGTAATGGTTTTGATCGATGGTTCAAATTTTTGTAATCGTCTAACATTTAATCGAACGGTGTCCAAGGATGACAGGTAGGCAAAAAGGGGGATGGATTCCAGAGGGAAACGCCTTACGGCGTAATTAAGTATACCATTCATTAAAAAGAAATGTTAATTTTTCAAATTTTACTATGTTTAGTTTTTAAGATAGGTTTGAACTACTTAAAGTTTAATATGGATTTAATTTTTATCAATTCATCTACTTAAGTTTAACATGGATTTAATTTTTATCAATTCATTTAATTTTTGTTTAGCTGTTGGGACGATAAATAAATATTAATAAAATATTTTATTTTCAGTTTATCACAAAACCCAATTCAAAAATTTATAATCAATCTTTAACCAATAAATTTTATTTTGAAAAGTGTATGAGAAAAAGTATTTCACATCCTAAAATTAGTTTTCTTCCCTAAGAGAATTTACTCCTACTTTATTCTTTATTATCATTTTATTAAAAAATTCAATCCAAAAATTATAATCTTCAACTCGTAAAATATATTTAAAAATTAATATTTTACACACAATAAATAAATAAATTTTATTTTTATTATTTATAATACATAACCTATGATAAATATGGGGACGCTGAGCATACTCATTTTTATCTTCAAATAATTTTGTATTATTATTCTTTTATGTCTAAAGAGTGAAATATCTTATGTAAATTTTTGAAAATGATAGTGAATTCTTTCATAGATTGGTTTTAATTTAATAATTTGTATTATTTTTTTATTATATTTTTTAATTCAAAGAATGAAATATTTTTGTGAGATGGGTGGTATTAGTAATGTTAATGGAGACTCTTTGTGGGATGTGCCCCCTCGACACATGGATCAAACGTGCTAGAAAATTGGTGGAAGGTGTTGGAAGATGTAGTACAAGTCTAGTCGATTTAAATGAAGGCTTGTGTATTTGGGGTGGTGAGGGTACCTAACTTGTGGGAAAGGAGGTGAGGTTGTATGCTCGCCTTCCTTCTCCTTGGCTTGGGTGGCATCACTGTTTTTTGTGGTTTTGTGGAGTGTAGGTGAAGTTGGTTTATCTCAAGAGTTTGGCTCTATGATATGAATTGTGTCTGCACTGGCCAGGGTGCTATGAAGCAACATGTTCTTCCATGTTAGAGGATGTTTCCTTTTAGGTGGAACTTCTCGTTTGGTTTGCATGGCACAAAGTGCTGACACTCCTTGGCCTCCTTTTGGAGTTTTGGTCACACAGTCTCTAGATGATGATTCTCTATGGTCTGATGGCTTAATCTTGGTACTTGCTCGTTGCACGTTTTGATTATGGCATGAAGGTGATATTGATTGAGAGGGTATCATGGCCAGTTTTGGATCTTTCCCTTTCTGCGGGCTTAATGGATATTCTGAAAATTGTGGCATGCACTCATGGGTTGTTTAGTTATTGGCTCTTTTGGTTTTGTTGGCAGTTTGTTGTTGCTCTTGTATCTCGTAATTCCCTCTTCATGTCTTTGTGACCTCAGGTAGTTGGCATGATCACTGCCAGATTTGGTACATACTTTTGTTATTTCTCGTTGTGTTTATACTTTCCCTGGCCAATGGCAGCGTGGTCGACTGAAAATGATAATGGTCTAATTTTAGCTCTGTAATGTTGTCCTTTAGGGTGTAAATGGTTCTTATTTTTATGATGGTGTTTGTATTGATAATGTGTATGTGTGATGTACCTCCTTTTTTATTAATAGAAAGCTTCTCTTAATAGTTTAAAAAAAATGAAATATTTTAAGTATGATGAAGAAACTTAAACATTAAAATTTTGAAAATAGTATAAAACTTTTTGAAACTATGGTTTTAACTTAATTATTTAAAATGAATAATATTGATGAAAGATGAACAAGTGTGTTTACCTTAATTTAGTTATAATTATCCATTTACGTGTTAGTGATTTAATATTTAATTGAAATTTAATAATATAATTACGAGAGTAGAAACATTACTTTATCTTTCAAATATAATAAATAATAACAATAATTATTAAGAAAAAGTATACCACTTGAAATAATTTTTTTAGTAATTTATAAAAAAAAAATTTACTTTTATTAAATACTTTTACATATTAAATTATTAACATATTTTTATACATTAAAAAAATATTTAAAAAAATAACTAATGAATTTAACATTAAAAAACAAAAAATTATTTATTAAAAATTTATATTTTAAATTAAATAAATACAAACAAACACTTACACATGCCAAGTAAATAAATAAATTAATATGTATATATTTTTTTGCAAATTTCAAATTGAATTTGTACCACTTAAAAATGCAAAAACATTAAGTCTCATCCTACAAATAAGCGTCCCATCAAAATACTTATTAAAACATTTTTTCTCTAACTTTATGTCAATCCATGGAAGTTGTTCAATTCGATTGGGTCTTTTTTATTTCCAATCTTTCTACAAAAAAGAATTTTTTTTTTTTTTTAAATACAACTAGTTTTCCTCATATTTTACAAAATTGTATTGGGCCTTTTATTTCTAATCTTTCTACAAATAAGAGTGTTTTTATTTTTTTCTAAATACAACTAATCATCGTTAAAGTAAACTTTACAAATAAAAAAAGATAATATACATTTTGATTGCCTGTAATTTGCAATATAGATAATCATTTTAGTAGAAACACTTTTATTCAAATTAACCTAAATACATATTACAATTTTAGTGAAAAGAATTTCACAATTCAATTTCTTTTCTTCTTGTAAAACAACTCACATTTTCTATGCATCTATTGTTACCACTTGACACCTATCCTTGGCCAAACAACCATACCATGACAATAAGGAGCTCGCATAACATAAGTTGTAAAGTTAAATAAATATATTTATGCTCGTCTATCCATTCAATTTAAGCTTTGATTATTTTTTTCAAAACTCATTGAATTGATCTTGAAAAGCTTAACTATGCATAATATCTTGTATGACATATGCAATCATTCTTTTCTATTTTTAGTGTTTGTATTGTTAACTGTTTATAGGGATGTTTTTCTTAATGTGGTTAATATTTTGAAACTTTATTGTATTCTTTGTTTATATTTATGGTATTATAAGATATTTTTTTAATTAAACAAGTAAACATATCATTCTAACTAAACAAATTAAACCCTATATGTATAATATTCATTTATGGTAAAAACAGTGACATGCCATCATTCATTTAAAAAATAAAATATCTTAGATAAAATAGTTAAACATTAAAAATTTGAAACTAATATGGTTTTAACCTAATCATTTAAAAAGGCATTATTCTTAAGTAAGTTTACCTTAATTTAGTTGTGACTATGGGTGACGGATCCACTAAACGTGATTGGTGGTGAGATGTTTAACGCATTAAGTTTTCATTAAAATAATACTTTCCTTTACTTGGGAAGAACAAAACCTCTCTATGTCAAAAGTTAAAGCCATGCCGGTTGTCATCCACGATATCTTGACTGCAAGAAGAAAAAAAAGGTTCTCATGGCTCCTCAACGCGGAAATTGCTTAATAATAAATTAAAAAAAATTAAAAGAAAGAGGTGATAAGGTCATAAACTTCGTTCAATTTAAACAAACGGAGGTCCCTATTTGCTGAGCCTACCACGTTTCAGAGAACTTTTGTTCTCAACTTATTGCCAAGTATTCAGAGACACAGAACGCAAGAAAAGCCGAGTGAACTAGTCGTAACTTGGGGTCATGCGCTGCGAGTTACAACGCAATAAAGACTGAGTGTACGAGTGGTCATCTCCTGGTAGACATTTTGCAGTTGTTCTGAGAGAAACCAGACAATCGTATAATTCTAATCTTGTGGTAATATGGCATCCCGCTCCGCCTCTGCATCCACCTAGTACGCCAACACCAACTCCTATGCGTATGACGTGTTTATCAACCACAGAGATCCTGACAGCAAGAAAAAATTGGCCACCGATCTCTACAATGGCCTCACCAAGCATGGATTGAGAGGGTTCCTGGACAATCAAGAATTGCAACAGGGCTAGTCTTTAGATTTAATTTATTGGATCACGTATATGGCATTTCTGACTCGCAATTGTACTCTGGACATTGTTTAGGGACAAGAAACAACTCCTAGAATAGGTCGTGGAAGGAGGGTTGAAAAAAGTTCCAAGAAAGCTCCATGTGTCCAAATATCCAATCGGTCTGGAACAAAAAATTGAAGATTTTGAAAGGAATATATGTTTGCAGCAGCAAAGCGAGAAGACCAGAGTTATAGGAATTGTAGGACTTGGAGGGGCTGGTAAAACAACCCTCGCAAAAGAAATATTTAACCGTCGGAGATCACAATACAATAGATCTTGTTTTCTATATGATGTTATATACACAACTTTAATTTCTTTGCAGAGTCAGCTTCTTGAGGGGTTGAAATTAGTTAGCTCTCCTAGAATTGTAGAGTCGGATCCCCAACAGTCCAAAGTACTTCACACGGATATCCAAAGAAGGCTCAAGATTAGCGATAGACTGTCTGGACCAACCAGAGAAGAACATATTCTTAGACATTGCCTGTTTCTTTCTACACAAACAGAGATTACAACGATAAGAATATGTAACTAATCGAACTCTCATGTAAACAGAGGTCATCCGCACCCATGGCTTTTTATAATTGGTTAGAATCCAAAATTTTGATTTTATCAGATGATTCAGATCATGGAATCAAGTCTGGTGTTTATTATGTTAACCCCCACGAAAAATAATAGTTTGACAGAGGAGAAGAATTTCTATAGTCATGGAAACCATTCCAATGCATTGGCACTAATGCATAATAGTTAATATGTATACATACATCCAAAAGATATCCACACAGATTCAACAGGGGAAGTCATAGAATCTCAGCCCCAAATCCAATCAAACAATATCTCCATAGGAAGCACCACTCTCTTGTGGCTGCCCTGTTGGTGTGTACACATCAAGAGAGGGTTTGGTTTCACACAGTGAAAGGGATAAAATATGACATAGTGGTGATACCAACCTGAGGTGTCTGGATCTAAATTTCGCTTGAATGCATGAGGTTGAGGTGAAGAAGGAGCAGAGTTGTAAGTCTTTCTATACAACCAAGTACAAACCGAAGAAATCATGATACATCCAACAAATATTGGCAGTATGATAATTGCCAATAGCAGTCCTTTGTTGATGTGATGAGATTCTTTGTCTATCTGCATTGGAGAACCTGTGTCTGAACGCACAAGCCATTTTGCAATCATCAAAAAAACAAAGCGCAATGACTTCTCAGAACTTGTAGAAAGATGCAAACAAGCAATTCAAATTGAGAGATTTCAATTTCTGAAGAAATCTTACATAGGCTGTATTTTTTAGCATAAATATACTCTTCAAAAATTTAATGAAAAGGTTGGCGTTGAAACCCTTACCGGTTGAATTTTCTGGTTTAGTTCATGCATTTCTTTTTGCCAAGGGATCGTCAAGTAAGGAAGCCAATGACAGTGCGAGATGCAAAGAAACTGGCGCAGAGGTAGGCACCAGTAAAGAACGTCCCTTTGCAGTCTCGACTTTGTTAAAAAGAGAGAGACTCAGAATCAAAATATGCAGTAAAACTGAATGCCCCATCTTGAAAATGAGTTCTACTTGAAAGTCAGTCAGGCTGTGGTAGAAAGCTCAGCAGATATTCAAAGAGGTAGATATTTGCATTTTCTCAAGGAAGGTTCAAACCCAAAAATGCATAGCACTGCTCTCAAATTTGTAAAATTGGTAACAAGAATACACGGGGTAGATCAAATCCCATTTACACTGGATTTTTTTGAACACTTCAAGCGAGAATGTAAACAGATCTCTGAACAGAGAGTTGATCTTCACTGATCACAACAAGATTTGCAACACAAAATGCCCAGCAGTATAAGCAAAGTGGTCCTTCAGCGCTTATCCGTGAGCCCACACATATCACGCATTGCTACGAAACGAATGGCTGGCGGTGCGTCCGTCCGGCTTCGGCTTTCTCATTAACGTGAGCCCACACATATCACGCATTGCTACGAAACGAATGGCTGGCAGTGCGTCCGTCCGGCTTCGGCTTTCTCATTAACAGTTCAGTTTTCAGTTTTAGATCAACGATCACACTTCATTCAATCGTCTAACACCACAAATCTACAGTCAATAATAGGACACGGGGGCGGCTAAGGCAATTCATTTCAAATGGAAACGCCTTACGGCGTAAAAATACTAAACAAAAATTGAGACAAAGTATCACATTTAGATTAGATATTATTAAAATATCAAGATAAAAATGATTAGTCGAGGGCTTTAATTCTTAATCAATTTATCTACTTGGTAGGTAGATGTTGAACTTGTTTAGGAAAATGGTTGCAATGGTAGAGCTTAATATTAATTAGAGGTAGAGGGGTTAAAAAAAGAAAAACATATGATGACATCAATATTGGAATATTCATTTCCATATTGGGGTAGCCATAAATTGATTGATTGGAATTTATAATGAAATTCATGAAAAAAAGGATAATCACTATATATATAATAAAATTAATGATTTTCATTTTCCAAAATATCAAACAATATCCCATTTCCATCTTGGGTGCAATTCTCTATGTGGAATAAGGGTATAAATGTAAAATCATACAATTGGAATCCTGATTTCCATATTGGGTGTAACTATCTCTTGGTTGGTTGGCATTTATAATGAAATTCAGAGAAAAGGTACAACAATCGCTATATATAGTAAATGATTTTCACTTTCCAAACTATCAAACATCTCATAGTACTCTATAATAATGAATCGAATATTTATAAAATAAATTTATAAAACTATGATAACAAATAATATAATATTCTTGCAAAAATTTATAAAATTATGATTACAATGTTCTAACCGTTAAAATCCAAAACAACATTCACTTTGCACCATAAAAGACCATATTTAAAGATCAAGAGGAAATATATGTTGGAAAGCTTATAGAATCTCTCAATTTGGCATAATGTAAATAATTTGTCTTTATCTTCTAACTTTGAATGACATTTTGTTTACTAATTTTTATCTTGAATGATTTTTTTATATGTCACAATTCTTCTTCAATTTATCCCTTACGACACTTCCTTTGCAACATCTGGTGCAATTTCTACTTATATCTATCATGTCTTTCTTGGTTTTGTGTGTGGTAGTGTGTGTTCACATCTAAGTTTGATGAGACTTGCACTTCTTGCTATCTAGGATTTTTGGGATATCTTGACGACGAGTTATTTTTTCTTAAGATTTTTTTTTTCTCTAAGTTTGTTGCTACCTTGTTCAACATTTACAATCTATTCCAACCATATATAACTATTTGATGCAATTTTTGTTGGATTAAAAGATAGTTTCATTGTTAGATATAGATATGTTTCTAAATGCTTGCCAGGTATCCAACCTCAACCACTAATAGAGGGTTTACAGGGAGCACCACTTCATTATTTAGTGACAATAAGAACTCATTAACCCTAAATATAAGTTATTTAAACCCTATCTATCATTTTCTTCTCTCACTACCCTACACCGCTCTTGGTTATATGCCAATCTTGTTTGTTAGAGCCTAGATTGACCTCAGGCTGAAGGAAGGCAATCCTAGGATAACCACAAACCAAGCTTAACCTAGTAGCTAGCCCTACCAGGTCAGGAGAGGGCTTTCTCCTTATGAATCTCAGTCAAAATGAATGGATCATGAAGAATATTTGATGATAGGTATAGTAGCTCTAGGGTTTTGATTGATTTTGTTGGTTTTTTGTTGGATCAGATGGAACTGACCAATTTGGGTCGAGGAAATTAGGTCAGAATGTAGGGTGTTCTATGGGGAAAGGTAGGTATAGGCTTTAGCAATGGAAATTAAGTGAGATGAGATGTTTAGGACTGGTGAGGAGCTGAGGAGGGCATGGAGTAATCATGTGTCCTTCTCAAACAACAGAAAACATAAAATACTGAAATATTTCCCAAGGTAGAACACTGCAAACAATGAATTCTACCTATCTGTCTTGATATAATTCAGTCAGAAGCAGTGAAGTAGATGATGGCATACATAAAACATGTAAGAAATGGATAACAAAAGAAGAAACTTTGCAAAAACACCATACCACAGGTATCCCATAAAAATAGATGCAACTCCTATTAATTTCCTCACCAAACTGCTTACAATGATGTACAATATAGTTCAGAGCATCCAAGAGTATCCAACCCTTGCAAATGAGAAATAAAATACATAATATAGACATAAAAACCACTCATCCTGACCATCAGGGGTCGAATCCATGAGAAAAGGGGTTGTTTCAACCATTTCCCAACTAAGAACTAGAATATAGGCAGTCAAACAACCTGCCTCTAAAAGAGAGGAAACATATTCATTTGCCTCAAAACCACTTCTAACTAATGAATCAACCCTCTAACACTATTTTACCATTACATTTACATACCATGTCATTAATTACATTAGTAAAAACAACCATGAGGAGAGAGAAATCAGATTCCAGTCAAAACAGGGGAAATTTTGATTTTTTGAAAAAAATGGTCAAAAGTGTAGTGCCACTGACCAAAACGCAATGCCACTTTCAACACACTTTTGGAGGCCTTTCCCTTAGCCAAATTGAGCCCATGATAGCTCATTTGAAAGGTCTTGAAGTATAGTTTCTGGAACACCTAGAATATTTGAATTTGGAGGTCATTTTCCCCCTCAAAACGTTAATCTCCGAAGACTACTTCTATGTGTCCAAAAAGAGGTAGAGAGGTCATTTTTTGGTAGTTTTTGGACCCTTTGGTGACCTAGATTTGCTCAAAAACTTTTGAAAATTTCCAGGGTGCATGTTATCATCCTCTTGAGTCCAAAGATTCAAAACATTTCTCCATCTGATGCTCCAGGGAAAAGTGCAGCGCAAAATTTCTGTGTTTAAAATTACAAATTGCAAAAATGCAAAAACATTCCAAAATTTGCCGAAATTTGGTATGGGACACCACCATCAACTGCTTTGATGAGCTAGGGAGGCTTTAGCCAATATTTCCAACCTATATTTCTCTCTCTTGCCTCTAAGGCTCTCCTCAACCTAGCTTTTAGCTTCCTAATCCTCATATTGCAGATTTTGTTGTGAGTCATGTGATGGTAGGCCATGTGTCGGAGCATTTTCTTATCCCAGTTGGCCTTCTCAATTAGTATTTCAAACCTTCTCAAGCCATTTTTCCCTATCATTTTCAATCTCTTACTCAATAGGAGTAAATTTGACATGAGCCTCTTTAGCCATTTGCCTATCTACTTTGATCATTTGTAGCTCCATGAGGACTTCTTGTCACTCAATTATTTGTTTTCCTGCTCTAAATATTTTATGATGAACTTGGCCCTCTCTAAGTTGTCCGCCAAAGGTTGTATTTGAGCTTCTCTTTCTTGAATAATGAGGTCTTTGATGGTGTTTTCATCCTGAGCCTCCAAGTCAATAATGCCACTTCCATGTTAAGTAAAGTGTTGTTGTGGCTCCTCATGCTCAATCAGGTCAAAATCTCATTCCTCCTCATCACCAAGATCTTCCTCTTGCACCTTTTTCTTGCCTTCGCTCAAACGCTCAACCTGTACCTGTTTTGTTGATGTAGAAGGCAAAGCCCCTTCCATAGATTGTGGAGATAACATTTGACTGTGGACCGATGACGAAGGCAAGGCCCCTTCCACACCTTGTGGAGAAAACACTTGCCTAGTAGCTACAAAAGTCTCCTCATACCTCTCTGATATGTTAAATACATTGGAAGCTCAACAATTTTGGTTTCCTTGGCCTCTTCCCTTATTTCTCCATGGCTAGAAGGCCCACCTTCTTCTTGATGCATTGGTGAAGGGATCTGTGGACCTTTGAACATATCATGAGCAATAAAAGTCTCCCAAGGAATATTAAGAAGACTGAGATGATGAAGAACAATGATTTTGATCATAGATGTTGTTCAACTGTTGAGGGTATGGTTTCCTTTGCACAATTTGAGCTATCTTATCAATATTTATAAACAAGAAATATGGGAGATTTATCATTCTTACCCTATTGAAGTGCATGAGGAGTCTGATATGGTAAGCATATAACCAGGAGAATCTGCCTTCACACGTGAAATACTTGATGATAATCCTCATCAAAGGAACATAACTGTTCTCCAAAAATTTAAAGGGGAAAGGCCTCTTCACTTGGTTTCTATATTGAGGCTTGATGTAAGGTTCATAGTAATCCTCATCAAGATCATGACCCTTGTACCATTTTTCACCAACATTAGGGATTCTAGTGGTCTCTAAAATGATTGTTGGTGATATTGCAAAGGTTACTCCGGCAAGTGTCACCTCATTGTTATGTACATGAGTCACAAAATTTATAACCAACTCATGCTGAAACTGGACTTTTTCTACCATTTCACAAAATTCAAAACTTGCTTGATGTCTGAAACAACAAACTACAAGTGGGTAAGCCTATAATTCTCTCAAACTGGTGGGCTCCTCTTTGATGATTTTTCCTCCTTTATGGGGCTTCCTCTATTGCCTGTGCCTCTCCATAGAACTATCACTCAAGGTTTCCTCCTCATATTCTTGATCACTGTCTCTATCCATGTTTCCCTTAGTTTGCACAGTGGTAATGTATGGATGGTGGTATGGGAAATGACTTGGAGGAATGGGTGGAAATGAAGGTGTGGGTAAAATGTATGTGGGAGGGGGTTTGGGGAGTGATAAGAGAGTAATAGAGTGTGATAGCAGTGATGGAATAAGGGTTCAAGTTTATGAAATGAATGGTAGGCAAACTAGGGTTTTACCATAGAGATTAGGGTTTTAATTTTGAGGATGAAAAACCATGAAAATATTCACATGTGCACACTAAGCAATAAGAGGAATGATGTTACTTACTTGCTAAGAGAAAATATGGAAGAAATTTGGTGAAATTTGGATGCTTGGATTGATTTTGGGCTTTGTTGGTCAAAGCGCAAGGCTAGCTACAGGAGCACAGTGCCAGTCCAGGAGCACAGTGCCAGTGTTATTTTGCACTGTGTGAAACTTCCAGGAGTGCAGTGCCAGTCTAAGAGTGCAATGCCAATCCAAATCCTCCAAAAGTGTAACGCTTTCCTCTGTTTCGCTCAATGACTCTTAGAAATCATGTTTCCTCTCTCCTTGGCTCTTTGGATTTTCTCAATAACACAATGGCATGAAAATAGGAAAGAAAGAATTTATATATGATCCATTTTAATTTTTTCTTTTTTGAAAACCCATTTTGTAATGTCTTTTGTCTTTTTCAATGCTTTTTTTTTTTCAAGTGTATTTCTCTTTTGCTTGCAAGTGGACTAATGCTCTAGATCACTTTGATTTTTTGGCAATGGCAGATGCTTGGCAACATCACAAGCTTAGGAGGATCTTGGGAACAAATATTACATATAGAAACAATAAAATTACATCATGAAGAAAGATAAAAAGCAATAATACTCTGTTTTCACCTCAAAACAAGTTTTGAGGTGAGAACTACATTCGGCTCTCAAACTGATAAATTATGATTTTAACAGTGATTATTAGTCTCCTCATACCCTTACTGACCATTATTGGGATGAAATAATTAATTTTGACAATGATAAAACCCTAAAGCCTAAGGACACCAAACCCTAAGACCTAATAAGATAAGTTGCAGAATAAATCATGAACCATGACTGAAATATGAAAGAGGATCAACAAGTACAAATTATGAGGAGAAAAACTGGATGTAAACCCTACCATCAGTGAATCCATGACCTAATGGAATGACTAATTAGTATGGGACGCCTACTATAAAATGCAAAAGCGCGAATTTTGATCACTGATGCTATTGTGAAGACACTGACACTAACATTGTCCAGACATAAAGGGACTTGCTTGATGCACATACCTACAAGCATATTGATCATTTGAAAAGGCCCAATTTTATTTTTCACCACCCAAAGGCCATTAAATGTAAGTAGATCTATATAATGCAGAAGTTTTAAGCACAAAAAAAGCATTGGATATATCCAAGATTCTAATTCAAGCATCCCTTTGATGAAAATATTGCTTGTATGACGTAACATGTTAGAGAATTGTCATGCATAACACATTGAACCGATCACAATCAAATTAAATCAAGTTGATTGTTCAATTATGCTCTAATCCTACCAATGTTAAGCACACAAAATGTAAACACATGTTTTCTTCCTTCTCCAAAGGGTTAAGAAATCTAAAGTTGACCATAAAAAGAGCTACACCAGTAATTATGGTCCTTTAGGAATTGCAACTGCTTGCAGATAGGATACAGATACTAAATTTAGTAGGCTTTCGTTCGAAAAACACTAACAAAATTCCTAAAACATGAAAAAGTGAAACAAAATAAAAATAGAGATATAATGAAACTAAATGATGCAAAATAATCCAATTTTGTCTCATTTTTTGGAAGATCAAACCATAGATGTTTTAGGCCTACTAAACACATTATTCATGATCTATCATCTAACAGTACAATTGATACATGGTATGTAATTTGTAACCTTAAAAACACATACCGCATTTTGAATATTATGCAAGCACTCAGGCCAATCAATATGCTCGATCGTTGAATGAAAAAAGTAAATATATGACTTCTTCCCTTAAGCTTAATCATATGCTAGCTCAGAGAAATAAAAAGTAATTCTCTATTTGGAAAACAAACACCACACATGTCTGGGTATTTGTATATGGATATAAAGCCATGAATTGCAAGTTCTAAAATACCTAAAAACATATGACATTGAAGAGCAGATTAAATTGGATATATATACAAATATATTTGGATGGTTAGGAAATTAATTTCAAGTCAATGAGGGGAAATTTTCAAACCAACGAAGAGAAATAAACAAATCCACATTTGAAGAGGTGATTGCAAAACCTTTTGTCAAATATTAATCCCTAAGGTTCCTACAATCAAATGGGAAACTATCAATTAGCATTATAATTTCAAAATCTCTTTCAATAACTTCGAAGAAAACCGGGTGAGCTCTATTGAAAAAAATTTCATCAAGGAAAGAACAAATTTTATGTGCTTCATGCCTTTCTAGAAGCTTCAAAAGAATTGGGTTGGAAATCAAATGCTTTCTAAAAGTAATTTCCCATTTTTACGTGGAAAATGCAAGCACAGAAAACCCAAGAACACTAAACGAGTGTTATGAAAAATTTTCAGAGAGCATAACCCTAAACTCTTTGCAACTCAACTCTGACATTGTCTAAAAGGCTATATTTCGTGGTACCACATCATATTATAATAAAATAAATCAATATAAATTATGTTTTTTTTAGTATTTCATTAATCTGGGTATAACAGTGAGTTAATAGTTGTCAATTCCCCTAGTTCTTGGTTTGGCGTCTAGTTCGTAGTGTGGGGTGTCTCCCACATAGGGTTCAATTACCCTATTTTTTGGTTTTTGGTCTAGTTCGTGTTGTGGGGGTGTCTCCAACACTAAAAAGGTATACATTCCTTAAAATAAGGGACAAAAGAAGGGGAGACTTGCTTGAGGAATCCAATCTTAATTGTTAGATTGTATCCATTGGTTAATCTTATCTAATGAAAATGTTCATGTTTTATTTAGGGTGTGCTTCTTTACTTCCACTTGAATCTCCATCTTGTTGGTGGAGAAATAAGTAGGCACATAACATTTTAAGGCCGTAAGCAATGCTAAAAGGAAGGAAGATTTGTAGATATTTAAGATGAAAGAAAATGGTGAAAAGAGGGTCATAGATATTTAATATGAAATATTAATTTTGTCTTAAAAAATGCCCTAAAATGTCCACTTGTGTAGTATTTATAAAAAATTGTAACACGAATAACTATCATAAGTGAGCTATAATTTTTTGTGTATGTAGCATTGGTAGGCCATAGTATTGTGAAAAAACTTATTTAGATATTAAGAATATTGATGAGCCTCGGTATTGAAACAATAATGCTATAAATCCCAAGGCTACCGACTTTAATTATCAACCCGGGGTTCGTACAAACTTAAGAGGTATCGACACTATATGTGTGGCATACAATTTGTCCTTCCTTTGCTATCATGATGTAATGGAGTGCACGTACTGAAGTCAAATCCTAAATTAATTATAGATAATTAAATATTTGAAATGGAACCTTAAGTTATTGCAAGAAAGAAAGTAGAAGGAAAGAGACGGAAATTTAATGCTAAATCACACCATTTCCTAATTAACTGCCAAGAAACTATGCTTTGCAATAATGCTAAATTATCATCAATCAAATGATACTATCTAAGCATGGAAGCAAGAAGCACCAAACATCACTAATGTGCAGGTTAAGGGACTGAAATAAATCTGTTTTTGTCTTTTTTTACTTTCATGCAAAATCAAGTTTGTAAACTAATTTCCTTTGGCGATATGGCAGGTGAATTAAGGATTTTGGAGGTTGGATGGAAGGGTTAGGAGATGGTTGGATTGTGTGGGAAACCCTTTGGATGCTTTTGGTGACTTCCTAGAGGTTTTCTCTCAAATTGGCCTCAAAACAGGCCATTTCAGGAAAACCTACAAGATGTACTAGAAACCTATAGAATGATCCTGTAGTAATTACAATGAACCTATAGGATACAACTGAGAGAAAAATGTGAGGTGTTTGAGGTGATGGGAGGCCTAGGAAAGGCTTTTTATGGGTGTAATGGAGTGGGACAATTCCTAGGATCACTCAGAATGAAAAACCAAGGTCGGGAGATGGATGGATTCGCTCAAAAATCTTGGAGAAGTTTCCATGTGAAATGATGAAATTTGTGAGGGTTTAATGACCAAGCAAATCAAATCCAAATTAGATGGGATTTTTTTTTTATTAACTAGGATGTATTAGGTACCTATTACAAGTGGAATCACTCAAAAATACCTATGTTAACCCATGAAAAAAAAATAAAAAACATTACTAGTAGAAAATCTAGAAATTTGAGAACTTGTGAGCTAGTAAATCTAAGAAATGCCTAACCAAATCAAGCGAAAATCCAATGGGGTAATTCTTTTTTTATGAACTAGAATTTTTTTGTGATATAATGCAACTAGAATCAATTTTATTGAAGCTCGTTAGGATTCTCTAAAAAATATAATAAATTTAACGTTCTTTGCTAAAAAAGGAGGAACAATAATCTAGAATTGGGAATAAGAAGACTAATCCAAGCAGATAAATGATTACTATGAACTTACAAAGCTTTTCCAAGAATGAAATATAGATTTTGATCCTGTAAAATAACTTACATCAACCATTTAACTCAATCCTACAACAAGAAACCATTAATTCTAGATGCAGAAATAGAAAGAAATAAAAACAAGAGATGCATGTGAATAAGCAATGAAAAGAGGGAAAGAAAATGATACAATAGGGCTCTGAGGTTCCTAGGATGGCCAAGCCCAAGGAGACTTAGAGACCTATGGAGGAGAACAAGATTTAGAAGCAGAAAATGACACCAATATTCATTATTTTCATCAATTGAATTACATCCCTACAATAAAATACAATGGAGCTACAAGAATACAAGATCTCTCCACATTAACACTAATGAAAATCCTCCCTAGAGGAAAATTCAACTCGGTACTTATATAAAATGATTATGAATCATTCCCCATGAATGGAGGAAGCTTTCCCCACCAAAATCCCTTGATTAGTGGAAATAGTCCCCAATACTAAGAATTTGCATTAAATGGCAGGGAACATATTCCTCGATTTTCTCAATCATTCCCTAGAGGAAAATATGACTTGGTACTTATACAAAATGATTATGAATCATTCCCCATGGTTGGAGGAATATTTCCCCACCCAAATGCCTTGATTAGTGGATCTTCTCCCTTGATTGGTGGATCTACTCCCTTGATTAGTGGAACACATTCCTAGATTTTATCAATCATTGGAGTTCCACAATTTGTGCCATAATTCCATAATATCTTGGTCACTTATTATTTATTATTGATCCTCTAGTGGTAGGGAACAATTCCCTAAATTATCGCTTCCTCCAACTCTTCATAATCTGCCCAATATTCTCATAATATTCCACAAAAAATAAATAATATTAAGCACAAATATTCAATTATTCATAAACCTTCCTAATGAATATATTAAAGTTAAAAATAAATTATCTAATGCAAAAGAGAGGTTTAATGTGTTGAAGGATTGTTATATGCCTTAAGTTATGTTTTAAATTAGAGGCATGGGCCTTAATTTATGTCTAATTTAAAGGCCATCATACCTCCCTACTGAAAGTGTTACTCATCCTCTAAGAAACTTAGTGACCTCATTGTGCCTCATCCATGGCCCTGGTGGCCTCTCTCTTGTGCATTAAGAATCTTGGCTATAAGCTCTGCAAGGACAAGCCAAAAAACATATTTGTGCAAAGAAAAATCCTTGTTTCTTGAAACATTAGTTTTCCTTGTTCCCTTTATTCAAGATGGTTCTTGATTTTTATTTTTTTTTCAGTTGGGAAAGGTCTTCCACACCCTCATCAACATTCTGCTACCTTTTTCCACCATTTATTTTCCTTAGGACTGCCTCCTATTGGATTTCAAGGTCACTATAATTCCTACAGGATCATCCTGTAGAAAACACAGTCCCTTTGTAAATTGAAGTAAAGGAGAGAAAAAAATAACACAAATGGTGGAGAAATGAATGGTAATGAGTGGTAAAATAAAAATGTGAGTGACAAGGGTCTCTTTGTGATCCTCTTTTGCTCGTTGACCATCCTTCTTGCTGACCTGCAAATGGAAATTTCATGAAAATGGAGATGAAGCTCTCTTTGTTTTTTTTTCAAGAATCAAATGGGATGGATGATAGATAGTGAATATGAAGTGGATGGAGGACTTGGAGTGTTGTGGTGACCTTGGCATTCGCAAAAATTTCTTCTTCTAACTGTTGTCCTTATTCCTTGAAATGATCACCCTTCATAATTTGACTTTTCAACATTGCATGAGTGAAGGAGTGAGTTGCAATAAACTAGCTAAAGGCGGTTGAGATTTCTGACCAATAATTAGCTTATAAAACCTCATATCTCATGCATTGATAACAAATTTCTAACTATAATATGCTGAAGAGAAGAGGTCAAGAATATTGCATACTTGTACCTACCCAATGGTTGTTGGAGAGACATACATGCTGCTGCTGAGTTGATGTTGATGTGCAGGTGTTGGATGGTGACATTGATGATCCTGATGTTGCTGCTAAGATCTAGAGGAGTTTCTTTGACCTTTATATCTCCTTTAAACTACTCACTGCCAATCTTGTAGGTGTCATTCTGTATCCTATAGGTTTACAATACAATGACTTGTTTTGTCCATATCTTCCAGATAGTATACTAGAATGAGTTGAAACATTTTGAACATGTTTTCATCATCATTATGCACCTCCCCATTGTGGTAAATGGATGCATGGATCTTGAGAAAAACTAAAAGTGGCTGAAGGTGATGGAGGCCGATTTCTTGGAAACTGTGCACTAGAATTTGCTGAAATTGCTTGGGCATGTTACCATCATGCATATTCATCTCTCCATGAAAAAACTTTTAAAATCGATTCATGGATATTCATAAAATGTAAAAAATGGCTGAAGGTGATGGATGCAAATTTCATGGAAACTGTGCACTAGAATTTTCTAAAACTACTTTAGCATGTTACCATCATCCATATACATCTCAACCTAAAACAACTTGGAAAATAGAAGCATGGCTTTCTAGTTATGGCAAAAACAAATTTATTCTCCATGGATTTTTCTATCCTATAGTAAAACAGAGCATCCTATAGGCTTTTAGGACAACAAGAAAATTGAATGGTAGAAGCTTGAGAATGATGGGTAGATGGTGAAAGTAGATGAGGGTGATGGATTGGCATGGCTTTGGACTTGTTGGAGAATTTAAGTAAAGGAGGTGAGGTCAAAATTTGACTTCTTTTCACTAGGCTTGACCAATTTTCCTTTTGGTACCAACTTGTTCTTGTTGCTTACAGATGTTCGAGAGTGCATGCATTTATCAAAGAGATGCATGGAGCAATGCTTATTTTATTCTATTTATATTTTTTTTCTTCTATGCCTACTAGCCGTCTCAATGAGGTTTTCAACTAGTAGGTCTACCTAGGCACGTCAAAGGAGGTTTTCACCTAGGATCTTTTCTTTTTTCCTATTTTGTCCCTTTTTCCCAACCCATCGGCTGCCTCATGGAGGTTTTCAATCAATGAGCCAATCTGAGGCACCTCTAAGGAGGTTTTCACCTTAGTTTTTTTTTTTTCTCTTATTTTTCATTTTGTTTTGTTTTTTTCTTCTACCTTACCCTACTTGAAAAAAAAAATCACTTTCAAGTATAAGAACACTTCCAATGGAGCCATGTGCACATCAAGATGATAAACGAAATGACATGGAGGTTTGAAATGTATGCTTTGACATGTACCTGGACTTCAAAGACCGAATGATTTGACTTTGAAAGGATCAAGCATAGTTGAGGAAGAGAGTGATTCTGGAACTTAGTGATTGTTTGGAACCATATTTCAATATAGTTGTGATGTTCTTGGTCCTTTTGCTGATCTGGATCATTCTTCATGTCTTCTTCCACCGTGACCTTCAAATCTTCCTCTTTTTGATGATTTTTCTCTTGAATACATGGAGGATTTGATGGTAACCATGAGGGAGTTCTCTCGATCTTTGATTTTGATGTCTGCTCATCATCAATCGTAACCCATGGTTTTGTGGTCTTCTTATTTGAATCTTCTTGTTCTGGATGTAGTCCTTCAGTGATATTAAGAGAATATCATTTTTGCAATACTCTTCTTAAGCTATGGTGAATACCATTGAGCTCAAGAAGACATGTTTCGATGGGTTGTACCTCAACATTATAAGTGCACTAAGCTACTTCAATTTGTGGGTTTGGAAAAGGTGGTACATGTATTTGAGTGGGAGTTTATATTTGATATGGATGTGGATGGGGTTGTGGTTGTGGTGGAGGTGAATGGTAAAGATAAAATGGAGTTGGGTATGAAGGCTATTGAGGATATTGTGTATGGATGTACCACAATTTCCTTTCCAACCTTGTTGCCAATATTGGTTTTGGGGTTGAGATGGCCAATGTTGCCAAGGAAAAGGTGTGTTACAATTACTTTGAGGTGGATATGCATAATCTTGAAATTGGGAATTAGTCTCTTGCATCATATCAGGATGAATAGGCTTCCATGGTCCTCTTGGAGCTACATATCATTGTTGCATTGGAAATTGACTTTCTCCATTGTTCTCTTGGTCAAATTCCTTCAACCTTGGTAGTGATGGACAATGTTTAAGACCTTGTGATTCTGCAACAAAAATATGAGCATTTTCTTTTCCTTCATCTTCCATTCTTAACATTTCTACTTGTTTGGTTAGATTGCTAAGACTTTTTGTTTTAAAGTCATCAAACACATTTCCAAGTTCATCTTGACTTACTAATCTTGATTTTGATTTGCCTACTCTTTCTTTTCCTCTTGATATGTGTTTTCATATTTCACAAATTTTATCAAATGATAATTAGTATACATCACCTCTACTCATGAGATTAAGAAGATCTGTCCATTCATCTCTATTTTTTCTAAGTAAGAGGGTTTTTAGTGTGTCAGATACTAAATGGTGTAGCTTTTCCCTCTTAACATTATACATGAACCTCTCTATTAGATCCTCAAGGCTCTCATCTTCTTTTTGATTCATTCCAAAGATTTATTCCTTAATATCATAATCTCTGTATTTTTCTAGAAATATATTTTGCATATAATTCCATGATCTTATTGAATTAGTCCCTAAACTCATGAACCATTTAAGAACTCTATCCTTCAAAGTTGTTGGAAAAAATCTCAATTTTTGTGTTTTTTATATGTAACCATAAGATCTACAAACAATCTCAAATTCAAGGAGAAGGCTTTCCTGATCATCAACCTTAGACCATGAAATTTTGGAAAAAAAGATGGAGGGATGTTCTTCATGTGTACAATACCATCCATATCGTGAATGGTAAATCCAAGAGGATCTTCCTCATTGTCATCATATCCATCCATTTCTTCTACATTCTTTGTCATGTTCTTTTTCTACCTACAAAAGTGAATGATGATATGGCTCTTACTGCGCCATGTGATCAAATGGGAGGGTGGGTTGGTGTTGGAGATTTTGATTTTGATTTTTTATGATTGAATGAAAACTATAATGCAATTCAATTTTCTACTTTGAAATAAAATATGCCTAATGCAAATATTTTGTTTTTGCAAAAAGAAAAAAGACATAAATCAACTAGGGAAGAAACAATGCATACTTTGACACCTCCTTGGCAACGGTGCCAAAAAGTGATGAGTCTCGGTATTGCAACATGAACATTGCAACTCCTAAGGCTACCTAATTTAATTATCAACCCGAGGTTCGTACAAACTTAAGAGGTATCGGCACTATATGTGAGGCATACAATATGTCCTTCTTTTGATTTCATGATGTAATGAAGTGCATGTACTGAAGTCAAATCCTAAATTAATTGCAGAGAATGAAATGTTTGTAATGAAACCTTAAGCAATTGCAAGAAAGAAAGGACAAGGAAAGAGACAGAAATTCAATGCTAAATCACACCATTTTCTAATTAAATGCCAAGAAACTATGCTTTGCAATAATGCTAAATTATCATGAATCAAATTATACTATCTAATCATGGAAGTAAGAAGAATAAAACATCACTAATGTGCATGTAAAGGGATTGAAATAAATATGCTTTTGTCTTTTTGCCTTTTCATCCAAAATCAAGCATGCAAATTAATTTCCTTTGGGGATGTGGCAGGTGAATTAAGGAAGTTGGAGGGTGGATGGAAGGGTTAGGAGATGGTTATATGGTGTGGGATATGCTTGGGAGGTTTTTTATGACTTCCTAGAGGTTTTCTCTCAATTTGGCCTCAAAACAGGCCATTTCAGGAAAACCTACAGGATATACTAGAAACCTACAAGATGATCCTATAGGAATTATAGTGAAGCTACAGGATAGAGCGAAGAGAAACATGTAAGGTGTTGGATGTGATGGGAGGCCTAGGAAAGGTGTGTGATGGGTGGAATGGAGTGAGAGAATTCCTAATATTACTCAGAACTCAAAACGAAAGTCGGAGATGGATGGATTTGCTCAAAAAGCTTGGAGAATTTTCCTTGCCAAATGATGAAATTGGTGAGGGTCTATTGACCAAGAAAATAAAATGAAAATTGGATGGTACAAATATTTTTATTGACTAGGATGTCTTAGGTCCCTATTCCAAGTGGAATCACTCAAAAAGACCTATGTCAACCCATGCAAAAAAAAAAAAAAAAACATTACTAGTTGAAAATCTAGATATTTGAGAACTAGTGAGCTAGTAAATCTAAGAAATGCATAACCAAATCAAGTGCAAAATGCAATGCGCTAATTTATTTTATAAACTAGAATGTTTTAATGATCTAATTCAAGTGGAATCAATTTGATTGAAGCTCATTAGGATGCTCTAAGAAATAGCATAAATTTATTGTTCTTTGCTTAAAAAAGCATCTAGCAATCTATATTTGGGAATAAGAAGACTAATCCAAGAATCTCAATGATTACTATGAACTTACAAAGATTTTCCAAGGATTAAATAATGCTTGTGATCCTACAAAAGAACTTACATCAACCATTTAACTCAATCCTACAACAGGAAACCATTAATTCTAAATGTAGAAATAGAAAGAAATAAAAACAAGAGATGCATGTGAATAAGCAGTGAAAAGAGGGAAATAAAATGATACAATAGGGCTCTGAGGTTCTTGGGATGGACGAGCCCAAGAAACGCAGATACCTACAGAGGAGAACAAGATTTAGAAGCTAAAAATTACACCAATCTTCATTATTTTCGTCAATAGAATTACATCCCAACAACAAAATAAATGGAGCTGCAAGCATACAAGATCTCTCCACAATAACACTAATGAAAATATCCCCCTAGAGGAAAATTTGACTTGGTACTTATAAAAAATTATTATGAATCCCTCCCCATGAATGAAGGAATCTTTCCCCACCAAAATTCGTTCATTAGTGGATCTAGTCCCCAATACTAGGAATTTGCATTAAATGGTGGGGACCGCATTCCTAGATTTTCTCAATCATTCCCTAGAGGAAAATTTGACTTGGTACTTAGAAAAAATGATTAAGAATCATTCCCCATGGATGGAGGAAGCTTTCCCCACCGAAATCCCTTGATTAGTGGATTTTCTCCCTTGATTGGTGGATCTACTCCCTTGATTAGTGGAACACATTCCTAGAATTTATCAATAGTTGGAGTTCCAAAATTTATGCTATAATTCCATAATATCTTGTTGACTTATTATTTATTATTGATCCTCTAGTAGTATGGAACAATTCCCTAAATTATATCCTCCAACTTTTCATAATCTGCCCAATATTCTCCTAATATTCCACAAAAAATAAATAATATTGGGCAGAAATATTCAATTATTCATAAACCCTCCTAATGAATATATTAAATTTAAAACTAAATTATCTAATGTAAAAAGAGAGGTTTGATGTGCCAAAATATGGTCATAAGCCTTAATTTATGTCTAATTTCATCAAATATCTATAGTATAGTGAGGGTAAATCTCCATGGTTAAGAATTTTGTTCCAATTTTTGAAATGTATATATCTTTAACTTATATATATATATATATATATATATATATATATATATATATATATATATATATATATATATATATAAAGTTATAACTTAGTTAATTCTAATTATTCTTTTTAATTATGTCATAAGGCATTCCATCTGGGAAGAATTCCCCCAGTTGTCACTCTATACTCTTGTGCACCATCAGATCCAATGTCAGACAATTGAAATTTCTTCCACCATTATATTATAAACAAAGTTATAATTTAGTTAATTCTAATTATTCTTTTTAATTATGTCATAAGGCATTCCACCTGGGAAGAACTCCCCGAGTTGTCACTCTATACTCCTGTGCACCATCAGATCGAATGTCAGACAATTGAAATTTCTTCCACCATTATATCACCTGCTTTAACTATGAACTTAATCTTGACTTTTACATGTGTTCACCATGTTCATTTTTATTATAACCCATGATCATATTGCAAGTACCTTGCCAACCTTTCCCTCATTTTTTTCTCCTCATCCATAGTGTCAAAGAATCTGCACTGACTTTATGGTTTTCTTCTTTCTCTGGCGTCTAGTCGATATTTTTTCTTTTGCTAAAGGTTCTTTCACCAAGGGTTCTTTAACTAGTTTAAATATGTGAATAATGTATTTATCAAGTGTGGTGGTAGCACTGCATTCCAAAATATTTTTAGATGATCTTCATTAGTATGTCAGGGAGAAGACGAGTTATTATTCTGAGAAACATTGTCATAGATATGCATTGCAAGCTTTAACATAATGAAATGAATAATTTTGTAACTAGAAATCTTTAAGCTTCTTCTTTGTACAACTAATTTCATGCATTTAGAATACTTTCACTGCCTGATTCCGAATCTGACCTATTTTTCCTCGTGTTCATAAAATAAGGAAGCTTAGTAGTGAATGAGTAATCATAAAATAATACATACTGCAATTTATTTTCTACACACTTTGAAATTTTAATAAAAAAAAGATAAAGTTAAGAAACCATTCTTCGTGAGATTGTTGAAGGATTTGTTTTATGTATTCTAGATATAGCATCTACAAACAATCTTGAAATCCATTTTAGCAAATGGTTGTTTGTGAGTTCCTTTCTTTATCTACCTCTTAATACATGGAATGAGGGTTATAATAATTTGATGTTTTCTTAAAACAAGGGTTGTTAACATATTTTCTTAAGTTTGTTGTATTTAAATATGAATGTGTCCCTTTATTTAGATTAACCTGACTCATTACTTAAATTTAAGTAACGTTTTTAGACAAAGTTATTTTTTTACAGTTTCAGGTTTCTTTCACTTTTTTCTTAGCTATGTATAGTGGTGATTTCACATTATTTTGAAAAATTGTTCTCAATTAATTACACAATTGTTTCTCCTCTTATGATGGATGTAATTTTCACCTCAAAAGTTGGACAGAAAAATGATGCTTAGCTTCCTGAAAAAAACTACCTACAATATGTCATCTCTAAAAACCCACGAAATGAATATAAACTATTCAAAAATAGAAGCATGAGAATGATGCTTATGGGAGAGGAAGCTAGTAATAGGAGTTCATGTGGGTTTTCCCTCTTAAATGTTACTCAAGAATATTTTCAGTTTATTGCCATTAATTCCTTTGGAAATGACAAGGAATTTGAGAGTCCATTTTTACTTTTGTATGTAGGATGTGTTGTGCAAGATTATTTATGTATCTACCAAGGATATACTTTTCATGTCCAAATTTTTGTGAACTATATTTTAAAACTTGTGTATTTTGCACATTTCCATTTTTTTGAAGATGACACTTACATATTTTATTTGATTATGGTAGGAATTCAAGTGTTTATAGTTGTTGCACTGTTTAATCATATTTATGTAACCTATAACAATGGAGCATGGAATGAATGTTTAGTTGGGTGTGACATATTCTCCATATTTGAAACATATATTATCTATCGCATAGATATCTGCGTATGGCCTTTGATATTTGTCCTAAACATAAAGCAATAGCAACTTCATCATTACCAATTAAATGAAATATTAGATTTTAAGCTTTTTGTGGCTTTCTTTTGGAAAAATATAGTTTGCATTATCCATGGTATTGTATACATCGTGTCAAAATTTCGAATCCGAAAGGGGATCCATCATTAGGACACAAAAAGTCAAACTCACGAGGAAAAGTGAATAAATAATAAATGGACATTTTTTTTAAATCCAACTAAAATGCTAACATTACTAAAAAATTAAATTAATTCATTATAAAATAAATAAATAACTTTAATAATAACAAATAAATAAATGATAATAATTAACTGTTATTAAGTAATTTATTTATTTATTTATCTACTTACTAATAAAAATATAAAAATTACAAATCCTACACACTAGGATATATATATATATATATATATATATTAATAATTACTTAATTCACTCATTAATAATAATAAATTATTTATTTCTAATCAAATTATTACTGTTATGAATACATAACTATTAATAATAAATGAAATAAATAAATAAATAACTAATTATCTAATTAATAAGAAACTAAAACTAAATTATATTAATAATGTTAATGAAATAGCTAAATCTTAATGAAATTTATGATAAGGAAAAGAAAAGAAATTTATACTTGTGATACTATACCTCTAAAATGGACTTTGAAAAGCGGTATGTGATAACACAATTTTCCATGATTTTACTTCGTTTGACTTTCCTTTCCATCGTCACTCATTTGTGTCATTACCCATTTGTGTCCTGAAGATGGTACCTTTTTGGGATTTGAAACGTCGACAAGATATATACAATATAGTGGGTTATCCAAACTATCTTTTTCCTAAATAAAATATATTAAATACCACCTTAGATCTATCTAATACCGGATATATCCCTCTAGGTGCAAGCCTTCTTTTCCATGATTCAATTATATGATAAAACAACTATTAAACAAATGAGATAATTTATTATCCATTCAAATTTATATGTTAATAATTAATCTTGGCCCATTAATAAGATTAGAAAGTTATATATAATCTAACTATTCAAGTTATATATAATTTAAGATTCAAGCTAATATTTTGGCCAACATTATCTAAGAAAAAATTAATGTTTTTTGACGACGTGACATAGTTACAATCGGAGACTGGGCTCTAGAATGTGTCTCGCGAAGCAATCACTTATCCGTGATATAATTATGAGGTTCATAAAAATAATGAATATTGAAGAACCAATTCAATTTAATGTAGCTCTTATGTATTCCTTATCTTTAATTTTCATAATTTAATTTTACTAAAAATATATAGAATTAAACGTAATATATAGTATTTTCCATATATATGTGATAAGTCTTATTAAATGTAAACCTAGTACAAAACATGTTATGGTAGATTGCAATTCTAGGGTTAATTTTTTCTCCCATGACTGTTTGTTTAAGGTGTATTAGACTAATATTTACATCCATGTAACTAAAAGCATGTGTAAAGTATATAATTTTGAAAATATTGTTATTGTTTTTAGTCATTAATGTGTGAAATAATTTTCTATGACATTGATCACCACCACATGTAATTTTGTTTTTTGCATTGAATTAGATGTTCTTGAGCCCAAGGTAATTGAAATGTTTAAGATTATAGTATTGAGCTTGGATTGAGCACTTGGGAAAGATGTTGCACTTGCCTTTGTTTTGAGTAGATTGTTTGATTATATTACATTTAACATTAATATTTATTTTTCACTCAAATTGGGCTATAAGATCACATAACATATCCCATCTTTTCTCGTCTATGCTCTTCTTCCATATGTTATCTATCGACTTAGGAATTGTTTGATTATATTACATTTAACATTAATATTTCCTTTTCACTGAAATTGGGCTATAATTAGATTGCATAACATATCCATTTTTTTCATCTATGCTCTTTTTGCATATGTTATCTATCCACTTAGGAAGTTTCCTTTGCAACATTTGGTGCAATTGCTAGTTTTTGCAATGCTAAACATATCTTGAAATAAGTATAGATTGATGTTTATGAACATTTACTAGCCATTTAATTTATATAGATATACTAATCTTATGTGTCAAAAAAAATAATACACATTCTTACCTCATCTCATTTAATTTTAAATAATGATCCAGATATATAAATTTATTTCTAATTTTATAGTAAGATACACCATTTTCCTTTCCATTTGTAATAAAATATCCCAACAATATTAAAAAGATAAATTGATAATATTTTTACATAAGAAAAATACAAAGCAAAGTGGATCAATGTAGATACTAATAGAAAGTACCAATAACTTTTATTCTAATGTAACACTTTACATGAAAGCACAATATTAATTTATATTGAATAAAATTTGTAATCATTCATTTGACTTTATCATAAAATATTATATATACTTATAAAAAAAATAACCATAAAACACTTAATAAAATGATAATACAACTTTTATTGAACCAAAAGAATAGATAAAACTAGAAATTTATAAGTTTAAAGCAACAACGGCTAGGAAAAGACTTTCCTCGTGGACAGGGAGATGGTTGATCTATTCGACATCCTTATCAGGTCTAGGTTCAAAGACATACCAGTCTTCCATTAGGGAAGGCATTGGAGATTGGCAGAGCCATGTCCATGTATCTTGGCTTAAATTATAAACAAGTACCTTATTACCACGCCCATATTTGATGAAAACCAAATCCCTCATTCCTTCAAAATCGGCCATTAAAATTCCATAAGAAAAGATGGCGTCCCTCGTGTGAGAATCCAACATAGATAAATGCATCCTTGCAATCTCTGTAAGCCCAACCATTGAGGAGTTTGAATTCTCAAACTCAGATATGATAATAACACCTAAATCAGATATCCATGAACCTAGAAGCACTCGTGACCCGCAAGTGAACAGGACGTCGCACCTCTTCCTATCATCCACTTCCTCTAACGGTAACGGCGTGAACACGGACCTCCCGTTTTGGATGCTGAATGCCAGGATGCCCGACTTTGAAGAATTTGCATCCTTACCATTTACATACAGGAAATCCCTGGAAGCAACAATCCGCCTCGTGGTCACTGGGTTAAAATTCTCTGGTAGGCGTCCCACTGTACTCCACGACTTCAAACTCGAATCATAAATGTCCACTATGTCGCTCTCTATGTCCAGTGACATTATCATCGCTACAACTTTATATGTGTCGCCATTGTGTCCGTCGCCCTTCTCTGCGATCATGGTCATGGCCATGGTCGTAATTAAACCATGGTTTGTCCAGGGAAGTTTTATCGACTTTCCTGTAAGAGGATTGCATACAATATGCGTCAATAGAGAACTTCCTGTATTCAATTTAAAGTGGATGGTTGCCAACAAAAGGCCTGCTGCCGATGCTCGCACCGAAAAGCTGTGAACGTCATATTGTTTCCTTAAGAAAGCGAGGGACAGTCGCTTCCACGTGCCTGTGAAGAAGCAGTACGCCCAGCAATCCAACGGGTCCAAGTAATGGAACAAAAGAAGCCATGGTTTCTTGTTGGGAGGTGCGGAAAGCCAATCTTTAGTTATGAATTGTTTGTGAGAAAAGAGTGCATTCCATTCTTTACACACAGCGCAATATCTACATAACATTTCCGCTGGTAACCATGCCAATACGTTCTTCTTTAGATTCTTGGGCAATTCAGACCACCACGCTGACCCCTCGTGCAGAACAGAAATTTCAGCAATTTCCATTTTCAATGAACAGAAAATTTTGATTTTTGTAAAACTTTTTTTTTTTTTTTTTAAGAATATAAGAAGTTCAGCTTGAATCGCTGAAACCGCGTGACTCTTCTTTCTGAAGTTCAGCGATTGAAGTTCAGATTGAAGTTCAGCTTGATTCTCCGCTGAAGAAGTCTGCAAACAGAGAGAGACGGTGGCGAATGATATCACAAGCTAATATCTTCTTTATAACTTTGTGTGGTTAGAATTTGAAGGGACTCTGTCAAGAATATGATTCACTTACTTCATTTGATGCTATGATATAACGATTCGATGGCTTCTTTATAAGTTTGTGGTTAGCATTATAAGTAATTCTGATTAATTAAAAATAATGGAGTTATTAGTTTGGTTAATATTTTATTAATTAAAAAATTAATAATAATAAATAATTTAATATTATTTTAATTAAATAATAGGAATTTTTTTTAAGGAATTAAATAAAGTGTAAATTATTTTATAAATATAGATTAAATTTATTGTTTGACATATGAGATTAAATATTTGTTTGGTAGATTCGGAATTAAGATGGATCTAGGTTGATTTTATGTTTTGTGATCTCTTTGAGGGCCTGGTAGATCTAGAGTTAAGATGGATCTAGACTAGTTTTAATTCTATGAATTTTTTAAATCTTGGTAATGTAGATTATGAGGTAAATGTTTTGATGCCTATCAATCTTTACTAGTAAATTTTGTATTGAGATTAAAATTTATTATTGAAAATCATCATAGTAGCCTTCTCTCCTTTTTAAATGTTCTTGTGATAAATTTGATGGTGTTTTCATCCACCAAATTTATAATGGAATTAATATTTCATTCAAATTTAGTCACGATCCAGATTAAACTCTCACATTTTAGTAATTTTGGTTCTAGTTTTGAGATGCTTTCGTGATCAATTTGATGGTGTTAGCATCCACCAAATTTATAATAAAAATAATATTTCGATGAAATTTAGTAAACTCTCAAGTTTTAGGAATTTTGGTTCTCCTTTTTAAATGGTATCGCCATCAATTTCATGGTGTTGTAATCCACCAAATTTATAATGAAAATAATATTTCATTCAAATTTGGTCATGATCTAAACTAAACTCTAACAATTAATAAAGTTTTTTATCTACTAATCATGGTAACTCGTTATCCTTCCCATTGTTTTCATTTCCTCATCCCTCCTCTATTTTTTTTCTTTTCTTTATCTTTTTTTGGGTAGGTAAGCACCCACCGGGGATTTGAACCAGTGACCTATCACAAGGAGTGCCTTAACAGTGTACCCATTCACCGTCAATCTAAAGCCTTGTGAGCTTCATCCTTCCCCTATTTTTATTTCCCAACCTTTATTTGTAATACCCACTTTAAGTATACTAGATTTAAAAAAAATAACATAGATATAAAATAATTAATTTTTAAATGTACTAAACTTTCAAATATTATTATGCCATACTTAAACACCAAATACTTAATCTTCCTAAATTGATAAATCAAATTTTAAAAATTTTAATCATTAAAAAGAACTTTCAAATATTTTTACAAACTTACTAAAAACAAACCTAATGCTAAAACCAAAAAATAAATAATAAATAAAAAAATAATAAATTTCATTTCTTTTCAAATATTTTTACAAACTTACTAAAAACAAACCTAATGCTAAAACCAAAAAATAAATAATAAATAAAAAAATAATAAATTTCATATTTGTAAAAGATAATAGACATTCAAATATTTTTTAATTAAAAACATGGATTGTCATTTCTACCTTAATAAATTAATATAATAAATAAAACTTATATATATAGATATCACTAAAATCTATATATTTTATAAATTAAATTATATAAAACAAAACCAGATCTTTCATAAAAATTAATAACTCATAAAAACTTATCATTTACATTTATTTTTAAAATTTCATTACCTACACAATAAATGAAAAGACATCGCACCAAGCTGTAATAATAAGCTGTAATCTTAAAAGCGCATACCGAATTCTGAAGATTCTGCAACTACTAGGGCCAATGAATATGCTTGATCGTTGAATGCAAAGAGTAAAATCTATGGATTTTTCCCTGAGCTTGATCCTAGGGTAGTTCAGACAAATAAAACGAATTCTCTGCTGGGAAAACAAACACGGCACATGTCTGAGTATTTGTATATGGATAAAAAAAAAACTATAGATTGTGACAAGAAATGAAAAATAAAGTGAAGCAGAGATTGTTTTTCTAGATTGTTTTACTTAATATTATGATAAGATTATATGGGATACATTAACAATAAATTTCTGTTGGAAAAACAGACACCCCACATGTTTGTCTGTTGGAAAAACAGACAGCCCACATGTTTGAGTATTTGTAAATAGATAAAAAAAACTGCGGATTGCGAAAAGAAATGAAAAATAAATTGAAGTAAAGATTGTTTTTTTAATAAAATAAATAAGATTATATTAGATACATTAATAATAAATAATTACAGTAGGAGATTAAATTAAATTGAATTAACTGAACATTTGAATAGACCATAATCAACACATTGTAAAATAAAATTTTTCAAAGAAGAAGATATATATGTGACGGATTTGCCGTATCAGCCAGCTTCGGCAGTATTCTGACTTGCTTCCGCCTTATTGTATTCTGGCTTCGGCCATATTGTAATCATGAGGGCTTCGACCATATATAGATTTTCTCTCTGAAAAAAAACATATATAGTTAGTAACTTAATTTCATGTCAACGATGGGGAAAGTTCAAACAAGTCGAAGGAAAAGAAATGAATCCATGGTTGAAGAGGCGATTGCAAAACCTTTTGTTGGATATTTACCTCCAAGGTTATCGGTTAGCAGAATATTTTCAAAAGCTCTTTCAATAACTCTGCATAAACCTTAGGGAGCTCGATTGACAAACTTTTATGCAGTAAGGTACAAATTTTACGTGCATCAAGCTTTTTCAGGAGCTTCCCAAGAATTAGCTTGAAATCAAATGCTTCGCGAAAGTAATGTACTTTTTTACGTGGAAAATGCAACCGCAGAGAACCTATAACGCTAAACCATCGCTGTGAACAAATTTCCGATAACACAACCCTAAACTCTGCGCAACTCTGAGCTTGTTAACGGGAATCAATTCCCCTTCCTCATAGCTTGGTTCGGCGTCCAGTATGTAGTGTGGGGTGTCTCCCACACAGTGGTCAATTGCTCTATTTTGGTGTGAGCGTCTCCAACACACGAAATGCAGTTAGTTTTTAAAATAAGGGATAAAAGGAGGAGAGAGTTGCCCTTTGAAGGCAATCTTAATTGTTAGAGTGTATCTAACGAAAAGGTGAGTGTTTTTATTGAGGGTGTGTTTTTTTACTTCCATTTGCATCTTCGTCTTATTAGACTAGAAGTAAGCGGACACATAACGTTCTAACGGTGTGACGCTAAAAGGAAGGCAGAGTTGCATATTGTTAAGATGAAAGAAAATGAAGGCAGAGTTGCATATAGTTAAGATGAAAGAAAATGGTGAAAAAAATGTTAGAAATATTTAAGATAGAAATATTAATTGTTGAAAAAAAATGTCTTAAAATGTTTTTGTTTGGTGTAGAAATGTATATAAAAATTAAAATCACATAGAGATATTTTGGTCGTTTTGAGCCAACCAGGACAAGTTAAATAAGCAGATCTTGTTATGCATTATTAATAAATTGGGCAGAATATCCAATGACCAAATTTCCAGATCAGGTAATGCTAAAATGATAAGAGCTAGATTGACTAGGAAGGAAACGGCTAGTTAGACTATGAAGGGCATAATTTATTTAAATAAGTAAATTCAGTTATTAATTTCCTTAAAAATGGACAATTTTATAATTGTAAATATATGTTAGAATAAGCGAATTAATATATTATAATCATAAAATAAATCAAATAAATCAAGTGATAGAGAATAGTTAATTATATTTTAATTAAATATAAGTTAATTATATTTTAAATAAAATATAAGTTAAAGGGACATTTAAATCTTAATTTAAATTAAGAAAATTAATGAATAAAATAATTAGTTATCAAGGATGTTTATAAATATTAGTTAGTTGAATAAGTTAAAAATAGAATAACCTATAAATAGTTAATTTTATTTTAAAATATAACCTAAAGGACATATATTTATGAATATATATTAAAATAAATAGATTAATATCATATTCGTAGTCAAAGAGTATCCCTATAAAAATACTAGAGAAATTACAATATTAATTAATAGTTTATTAAGGGTAAATGTAGTTTAAAAAAATTAAATTAAATAAATAAATTAAATTAAAATTAAATTAAATTAAATAGTCAAAATTAAATATTAGAGAATTCAAGTATTAGAAAAATTACAATATTAAAAAAAAAAATAATAGTCATAAAATAAAATAAAATAAAATAAAATAAAAAATATTAATATTAATTTAAAAGTCAAAGAGTTTAAATATATAAATATTAGAGAATTCAAGTACTAGTAAACATTACCATATTAAAAAAAAAAAAGAAATTACTTAAGCGAGAAAACGACTAGGAGGAGAGGGCTGGGACCAGCAACTACTGATCTTCCAACCATCCTCTCTATTGAGATTGTTCAACCCTTTTTCAATCTCAAGGGATTCCCTAAATTTCCAGTGATGGAATTGCGACACTCTAGCAATCACACTAGCTTTTTTGATGCAGACATGATGATTGGTTTTCTCCATATGCTCTGCTAAAGCGGAAGACTTGGTTCTCATATGCTTGAGGTCAGCTGCGTGCTCACTAATCCTTTGGTTAATGGAGCGACCAGTCTCACCGATATAAAGTGTAAGGCCTTCAAGTTGTGCGATGGTTGAGCGCTAGGCGAGCGGGCGCGCGCGCACGACGAGCACGTGTTGGAGGTGCAACGGGCAAGGCGTGCACGACTGAACGGTGGAGTGACCAACCGATGTGCGACAATGTGCGACAACATTGTGATGAAAGATGCGACGATAGTGTGAGCTTGGTGAAACGACTAAGGCGCGAGGTGTTGTTTATACCCACATGAGGAGCGCTTTGCAATGGGGGTTGGCCGACTTGCGATGGGCGGGTGAGGCCGCCTTGTGGAGCACCGAATGGATGTCTATGGGGTGTGTGGGCGGTCAGCTGGGCAGCCCACCCACGCACAAAGATGGATATATATGTATAGCGTTTGGAGCGTTCAAACCATCAATTCAATTCGACATCACTTGTTCGATCTTTGCTCAAGGTTAAGGAGTGTTTAAGTGCGCAGAAATAAGAGAGGCAAGTGCATAGCTCATGAGCTCTCTTGGTAAAGCCGCACTTTGGGAAGACACTTGATGAGTGAGTGAAGGCGTGGGCAAGGTGTGCCCGGGTGAACGATTGAAGTGCAGATTTGTGTAAGGGTTGAGGAGGGGGTCTTGGTGTCTCGGGTGAGCACCCTCCCACTGTGCAAGGTGTGCACAAGTGTTGTAAAGGTTGTTTTGCCTATGTTGTAAAAGTGACTAAGTATAGGCTTGGATTTTGCCAAGTATACTTGTGAAGCTTGTATTATTGAAGAAAATATTGAGTATTATATATTGTTGGGCAGACTCATTATTCAGGGAGTTGCCCCTCCCTTTATACTGTGCAATTGTTGTTCTCTTTTATAATTGCTGATGATAATGAATGAGTATGGGTGTTCATTAGTATAAAGGATAAACATAATATTACTTGGTTGCGAAACACAAACTAAGGAAAAGTGAATTAGGCATAGTCCATGAACATTAGTATTGGTGAAAATAAAGTGTTTGGTGGTGCCGCACCTCGCTATAAGCGGTTGGAAGGCTACCGCAGGTGTAGGGGCGTGACAGGTGGTATCAGAGTTGGCTGATGACCAGGTTGACGATGAAGTGTTGATCCCACTGCACTATCATGACAGGTGGTATCAGAGCTTGAACAAGGTTCAGGTGTTAAAGCATTGAAGCTGATACACACCTTGATAGGTGGTATCAAAGCAGGGTTGCTTATGACAGTGGAAAGGGTACTTGCAGGTGAAGGAAGCCGTTTCACACAAGTGGAACAAGGGTTGGTTCAGGTTGCAGGTTACTTGGTGAAGCTGTTGGATGGTTGAAACTAGATTGAAACAGAAGAAGAAGCTGTTAGAGATGGCAGTTGAATCTCAGGTTAGGTCTAGTCACAGTGCAAAGGATGCTACTATGGCATTCATTGAAAAAGTATTGGAAAAAATGGAGGACTTAGAAACTTTCTGGACCAAGGAGATGAACTTGATCAAGAGAGATCAAGAGGCCAACTCAAAGATGAAGGAAGAGTTTGATGAGCTCTGAAAACAGCATGAGTACACTGATCTTATGTGTACACAACTTGAAGTAAGGGTCAATGAGGTTGAAGAAGCAAGGGATCAAGGTCTTGCAGAGATCGTGAAATTCAAGAAATCTCTTGACAAAGCCAAAGATGAGATCGTGGTGTTGAGGAATGCTGTGAGGCATAACTCAGGAGGAGGAGTGCCTCATGTGAAAGTCAAGGAACCAGAATCTTATGATGGCGCAAGGAATGCAAAAACTCTTGGAAACTTTATATGGGACATGGAGCAATATTTGGAATGGTTGGGTCTATCTGATGATGTGACAAATGTCAAGGTAGCTGCTCAATTCTTAAAAAAGGATGCTAAGATGTGGTGGCGAAGGAGGATGGACCAGATTTCCAATGGCAGTGCTGATGACATTACTTCATGGGATGACATGAAGAAGGCTTTGCAGACCCATTTTAGTCCTCAGGATGAGACATGGGAAGCAAGGACAAAGATTAAGTACATAAAGCAAACTGGGAGCCTACAAGCATATCAGCGAGAGTTTTCAATTGCAGCTCTGGAACTTCCTGACATGGCAGAGAGGGACAAGGTGTTCAACTTCATTATTGGGTTGAAGCCTTGGTCATGCAATGAAGTGAAGAGGCAGAAGATTAGGACACTTGAGGAGGCTTTTGCTGTTGTTGACAGGTTGGTGGAGCATTATGATGAGACTTCTGATGACAAGAAGAAGAAGTCCGATAAGTCAAAAGAAAATAAGAAGGATGATGCTTCGAAATTAGATGATAGTTTGAAGACAAAGAAAGCCTTGAAATGTTGGATATGTGCTGGATCACACACGGTGAAGAATTTTCCTTCTAAACCAAAGGTGGCTGCTATTGCACAATCTGATGCAAAGAATGAAGGTGCTTCTGTGAGGATGATGTAGATACTTGGTGCTTCTGCTACCACAGAGGAGGTCTCTAGGAGGGATCCTGAGAGAAACAGGTTAGAGTATGTTCGAATGAAGGTTGGAGGTGCTGATATACTCACTATGGTGGACAGTGGGGCTTCTCGCAACTTCATGGGCGAGGACACTGCGAGAAGGATTGGGTTGAAATTTGTACCGACAAGGGCACAAATGAAGACGGTGAATTCTCCTCCTATTGAAGTTCTTGGTATAGCTGAGAGGGTGGACACTACACTTGGTGAATGGACAGGGAAGGTTGATTTCACTATAGTGTGGATTGATGACTATGAAGCTGGATTGGGGATGGAATTCATGAAACAATTTGATGCCATGATTGTTCCACATTTGAGGAAGCTCTACATTTATGATGGAAGGGAAGATGTACCCATTGGTGTGCGAACCATTGGAGTGACAAGACCTGATTGTAAATTGGGAGTGATGCAAGTGGAGGACGAGAAGAGAATGGTAGACATGAGTAAGCGATTTTCTACTGTTGAGGCAAAGCTTACCGAGCAGTCATTGGTCATCAGGTCACTTTCAGATAGCATCTTGGATTTGTCAAGAAGGTTAGAGTTGGTTGAGGATGATGATGATGATGATGAAGTATATGTGAGGCCGGATGTCCAGAAGGAAGACCGGGTTGCTTATCTAAAAAGGATGGAAGTTGAGGATCCTGATAGGTGGATCGAGTTGATTAGTGAGGGAGAGCCTTCAGGCTCTACTCCCTCTACATCTTCTTAGATGGATGAGAAGATGGGGCTCATTTTTAGCTTCTCATGGCAGTGAGTCCCTAAAAATGTTGAGCAGGTATGACTGATGATGCAGGGATGGCTTGGCATCAAGCATCATGGCATGTTGCAGATGAGATGGATGGGGTTTCCATGGACCTGAGCATGGAGATAGATTCTTGAGGAGTCAAGAATGTGGCAGGTTGTTTTGGGAAACGACTGATGGTGATGGAAGAATGTGCATTCTTATGGTTTGGGCGCATGGTTGGATTAGCTACCCAACTAGCTTCAATCATGAGGGGATCCAGTGTACAGGATGATGTTGCTATTAGGACGAGATGTTGGAATATGGCAGATATGTGTTAGCTCTTGTTGGAGTATCATGACGAAGGTTCACATGATGACACATGATGGAGTTGACACGAGGTGTTGCAATAGAGATTGTGACAACAAGGGGTCAATGATCATGATCGAGATGATATATGATATGAGATATACCGATAAGGTGTATACCTTGGTATGGAGTACTTGGTGACAGTTGGCCACTAAGGTGAGACATGGTGGAGATGGAGTTCTACATATGTTGCAAGGATGTTTACCGTATGTGGAGGAGTTGACATCATGGATATTGATGACCTTGGAGGATGGAGGACGACAACGATTTTAGGTGGAGGAGGATGTAAGGCCTTTGAGTTGTGCGACGGTTGAGCGCTAGGCGAGCGGGTGTGCGCGCATGACGGGCGTGTGTTGGAGGTGCGACGGGCAAGGCGTGCACGACCGAACAGTGGAGCGACTGACCAATGTGCGACGATGTGCGACAACATTGCGATGATAGATGCGACGATAGTGTGAGCTTGGTGAAACGACTAAGGCGCGAGGCGTTGTTTGTACCCACATGAGGAGCGCTTTGCGATGGGGGTTGGCCGAATTGCGATGGGTAGGTGAGGCCAACCTATGGAGCGTCGAATGGATGTGTATGGTGTGTGTGGGCGGTCGGCTGGGCAGCCCACCCACGCACAAAGATGGATATATATGTATAGCATTTGGAGCATTCAAACCATCAATTCAATTCGACATCACTTGTTCGATCTTCGCTCAAGGTTAAGGAGTGTTTAAGTGCGCAGAAATAAGAGAGGCAAGCACATAGCTCATGCGCTCTCTTGGTAAAGCCACACTTGGGGAAGACACTTGGTGAGTGAGTGAAGGTGTGGGCAAGGTGTGCTCGGGTGAACGATTGAAGTGCAGATTTGTGTAAGGCTTGAGGAGGGGCTCTTGGTGTCTCGTGTGAGCACCCTCCCTCCGTGTAAGGTGTGCACAAGTGTTGTAAAGGTTGTTTTGCCTATGTTGTAAAAGTGACTAAGTATAGGCTTGGATTTTGCCAAGTATACTTGTGAAGCTTGTATTATTGAAGAAAAGATTGATTATTATATATTGTTGGGCAGACTCATTGTTCAGGGAGTTGCCCCTCCCTTTATACTATGCAATTGTTGTTCTCTTTTATAACTGCTGATGATAATGAATGAGTATGGGTGTTCATTAGTATAAAGGATAAACATAATATTACTTGGTTGTAAAACACAAAATAAGTAAGGAAAAGTGAATCAGGCGTAGTCCATGAACATTAGTATTGGTGAAAATAAAGTGTTCGGTGGTGTTGCACCTCGCTATAAGCGTTTGGAAGACTACCGCAGGTGTAGGGGCGTGACATAAGGGGTCCCACAAGAACAAGGAATAATATAAACACCTTTCATGTCCTTGGGGTCGATATGATCCTTCACAGATCTGAGGGACTTACGAATGGTTTTAAGAGGTCTAAAGGTTGCGGGGATTCTTAAGAAGCATAATGTCCCCGCAACCTTTAGACCTCTTAACACCATTCGTAAGTCCCTTAGATTTGTGAAGGATCCTATCGATCCCAAGGACATGAAAGGTGTTTATATTATTCCTTGCTCTTGTGGGACCCCTTATATCAGTGAGACTGGTCGCTCCATTAACCAAACGAATAGTGAGCACATAGCTGACCTCAAGCATATGAGAACCAAGTCTTCCTCTTTAGCAAATCATGTGGAGAAAACCAATCATCATGTCTCCATCAAAGAAACTAGTGTGATTGCTAGAGTGTCGCAATTCCATCACTGGAAATTTAGGGAAGCCCTTGTGATTGAAAAAAGGCCGAACAATCTCAATAGAGAGGATGGCTGGAAGATCAGTGGTTGCTGGGTCCCAGTCCTCTCCTCCTAGTCGTTTTCTCCCTTGAGTAATTTTTTCTTTTTCTAATATGGTAAGTTTTTCTAGTACTTGAATTCTATAATATTTATATATTTAAACTCTTTGACTTTTAAATTAATATTTATTTTTCACTATTTAATTTAATTTATTTTTTATTGTTATTTATTTATTATATTTTTTTAAAAACTATTTTTACCCTTAATAAACTATTAATTAATATTGTAATTTCTCTAGTATTTTTATAGGGATACTCTTTGACTACGAATATGATACTAATCTCTTTATTTTAATATATATTCATAAATATATGTCCTTTAGCTTATATTTTAAAATAGAATTAACTATTTATAACTTATTCAACTAACTAATATTTATAAACATCCTTGATAACTAATTATTTTATTCATTTATTTTCTTAATTTAAATTAAGATTTAAATGTCCCTTTAACTTACATTTTATTTAAAATATAATTAACTTATATTTAATTAAAATATAATTAACTATTATTTATGACTTGATTTATTTTATGATTATAATATATTAACTCGATTATTCTAACATATATTTACACTTATAAAATTGTCCATTTTTAAGGAAATTAATAACTGAATTTACTTATTTAAATAATTTATGTCCTTCATAGTCTAACTAGCTATTTCCTGATCAATCTAGTTGTTATCATTTTAGCCATTACCTGATCTGGAAATTTGGTCATTGGATATTTTGCCCAATCTATTTATAATGCATAGCAAGATCCGCTCATTCAACTTGTCCTGATGATGAACCACACTAGTTGGTTCGAAACACATCAACAGAAATATCTCTATGTGATTTTCACCGAAGATTCATCTCAAAATTGATATGGATCACAGAAGCCTAAATTCTTTAATGTATATAAAAATTGTAAAATGAATAACTCTCATCAATGACATATATATTTGCAGGTCATGGTATTGGTCTATGGTATTGTAAAAAACCTCTTTAAATATTAATAATCTCTATAGTATAGTGAGAGTAAATTTCCATAGTTAAGAATTTTATTCCAATTTTTGAAATGTATATATCTTTAAGTCACATATTTTTTTTGTATAATTTATAATAATAATTAAAAAAAATTATAGTTTAATTAATTTTAATGATTTTTATTTTTTTTAGTCACACTAGACACATCGTGAAATATATATTAATACTTACCAGCATTTACTAGCCGTTTAATTTAAATGAATATGCTAGCAATAAACCATTAATAAATTTATTACTAAATTAATCATTTTGTGCCATTTAATAATATTAATAAATTAAAATTAAAATAGTAATTAGTTATATTAATACATTAAAGTTTATTATTATATTCTTAATACTAAATATTGCTAATATTATTTATTAATATTAATATCATTAACAATATTAAGATTATTAATTAAATGTTTCTTAATTAATATTGAAATTTAAATGTTATTAATAATATTAATGTTAAGAAGAGTCTTTTTTGTAGAAAGAATATAAAAGAAAATTTGCTTATGCATTTAGAAAAGACTCTTTTATTAAGTTAATAATTTCATAAATTTATTATGATTGATATTATTAAGAGTTGTCTTTAGTGTGATTTTTGGAAGATTTTCTTGTGAGTGTTTTTTGGATTAATTTCCCCAAAATCTGGGAAGGATTTATTGAAATCACAAACTTGATGGGTATCCGTGCACTATTGAAATCAGAAGCTTGATGGGTATCAGTGCACAATTGAAATGCCCTGGGGTTTTTGAGGGCACTGAATCCATATATACTGTCAAAAAACCAGTTTACATAACACAAATAAATATTTCACATCAATTTTTTCCACTCGATTTCGGCACCTGAAAGTCCAAAAAATTGCACTAAAGACAACTATAACACTACTAATATTCTAAAAGAAACTCATAGTATTATTATTATAAATTGTTTGGATTACCCAGAAATTAAATTATTACGATTAATAATATAATTAATGTTATTAAACATTTTAATATTTCAATTAATGTTAATGTTTTGATTAATTAATATTAATTAATGTCTCAATTAATTAATGTTATATTAACTAAGGACTATTTTGAGTGAACAAGGTTGATTACTTTGATGGCCAAATCTGAATGTGGTCATATTTGACTATGTTTAATTAATTTAATTGACTATAATAATAATGTACTAAGTAATTTTTCTTTTAATTATGTATCAATGATTTAATTAATATATCAATGTTGATAAATTAATATGAATATTTTTATTTAAAGGTTTTAATTATTTTTTTAATTGTTGAATTTAGGCTTTTGTGATCCCTATCAAGTTTATTGAGAAGTGTTTTAGGTAAAAAAATACATCAAAATTCATTTGTGGACGCATTTCTAACGAACAAGTGTAGTTCATTGTCACAAGAACATATATTCTAGTTAATTGAAACCTTAATTAATATATCAATATTAATGTGTTAAGATTGAAATTCAATTAGTTATTGTTGTTAATTAATTATTAATATGGTTGATATTTAATAAATAAGATATGTTCTAATAAATTAAAACCTTAATTAAAATATAAATGTTAATGTGTTAAGATTGAAATTCAGATATTGATTATTAATAAACTAATAAATTTATTAAATCTAATATTTTCAATGATATTATAGTGATTGAAGAAGATTTTGAGTGAATTAAGTTTGGTTGTTGTTAAATAAGATAAATATAGGTTGACTAAATGTGAACATACTCTTATTGGATTATTTTTTACTAATATGATTGACTATACTAATTATGTATCATTAATTTAATTAACATTTCAATATATAAATGTTAATAAATAAATAAATTAATATTATTAATAATGAATATTAATATATTAATTTTAACACTTTTCAATAAATGTTTTAATTAATATATTTACATATATTTTTAATTAATAAAATAATTTAATACTATAACAATAAAATATAAAATGTGGTTTAATAAAAATATAAAATATAAAAGAGTTTAGTATATTTAAAATTATAGTTTAATAATTTAATATAATAATCAATGTATTAAAATAATTTAGTAGCATCTCATTCTTTATAGCGTTAATTGTATAATAAGAACTTTAGCATTGTATTACTATATAAAAATTCTAATAATTCCCTATCGATGTCGTTAACTAAAAGTATTCAATACACTAGTATAATGAAGACATTAACCCTAAGTGTGGAATAGGCTAACCAATGTTGATAACTATTATGTTGATATTTGCATAGATTAGCAATTTAGTAGAAGATTATGGTATCTCAAGTCATAATTTAACATCACACTCAACTTATGAAACTTAATGATGTATTTGATTAATCATCATAAATTTGTTAATCAATGTGGTACTTTACACAAGTAAGTCAAAATTGATTGGATGTAGTGACAAGCGTGTTTTTTTAGCAATAACAATTCAACCCACTACCACATGGATAATTTAATAGATTCATATCCTATCCACTATAGCTACCTCTCAAGTGGGCATACCTTCCAATGGTATGCATAAGAAATCACTCATGTAATGGAGTGGATAAAAACAACAAGAGGCTTGAAAATTGGTTGAACAAACATATGTTTGAGAATGTGAAATGTTATAAGTTTCAAAATCAATCCATGTTGCAGTGTATGTTTTATAAGTTGTTTTTTAAATTAATTTTCCACTAATTAGAATAAGTGGTTATCAACAACAAGTACAATGAATTTTTAATCATATTAAGTATGGTTTAAACATGTGATTTAGATATGCAACAAAGTTATCACTTTTAATTCCATTAGTTGATGGAGTGACACCTGTGTCAAGATTTTGATTCAAATACTTCATTTGATGCGATGGTATAATGATTTGATGGATTCTTTATAAGATTGTGGTTAGCATTATAAGTAATTCTGATTAGTTAAAAATAATGGAGTTATTAGTTTGGTTAATATGTTATTAATTAAATAATTAATAATAATAAATAATTTAATATTAATTAATTAAATAATAGGAAAAAAAAATAATGAATTAAATAAATTATAAATTATTTTACAAACTTAGATTAAATTTATATTTTGATATACCAAGTACTAAGAGGGATTAAATATCTATTTGGTAGATCCAGGATTAAGATGGATCTAGGTGGATTTTATGTCTTGTTATCCCTTTGAGGGCCTGGTAGAACTTGAGTTAAGATAGATCTAGACTAGTTTTAATTTTATGAATTTTTAAAATCTTGGTAATGTAGATTATGACGTAAGTGTTTTGATGCCTATCAACCTTTACTAGTAAATTTTGTATTGAGTTTGAAATTTATTATTGAAAACCATAATAGTAGCATTCTCTCGTTTTTAAATGTTCTTGTGATAAATTTGATGGTGTTCTCATCCACCACATTTATAATGAAATTAATATTTCAATCAAATTTCGTCATGATCCAAATTAAACTCTTACCTTTTAGTAAATTTAGTTCTAGTTTTGTGATTTGAAAATGAGATCTTAGACTAATATTAAGGTATGATAGACTCATGTGCATGGATTTTCCTATATTACTTAGTGCAACAGACGTATAAGATTGCAAATAATAAAGACAATGAAACATTTAAAGAAACATAATAGAAAAACACACATATCATAAGAAGTTTAATATGGATTTCACCCAAAAATCCTAGGCTACGTCTCCTGGTCCAACCTTTAGTGGTGACCTCTCTATTATGTCTTCAAGGGCACAATTTTACAAAATGTGAGCTCAAATTGAGTCTCAACATAACAAGAACAAATAATAGGGGTTTGCTTGAATCTCTCAAGTATTACCGAATACAAAAATTCTCCCTCTCGCTTTCTGTCTCTGTCTTCTCTCTGTCTCAGCACTGCTTGCCCCTGTCTTTGTCATTCTATGGATTTTAATCCAATTGGTGACGTCTGTTCATTTCCCCTTCTGAGCTCTCCGACTCTCGGCCTCTATCTGTTAAAATCCCCCTCTGAGCGTTAGCAATCATTGCTAAATGCCTTCAGAGATGGTGGCCACCTGTTCTGTAATGGAAGGACCATCCGCACCTTTGAAATCCTCAGAATAGTCATTCTATGTTTACACAGAGAAATACACTAAAACACGAGAACATCTACCCAAACGCAGCATATTAGACCTGAAATATTATCAATTCTACCTTATTACTCCATTGGGTTTGTCTTTATATTACTATCGCATATCCACCATTGGTCTGAGTGATCTTGATCCAATAGTTGAGATTCGTTTCGAGCAGCTTATGCATACAGGGATTAACTACCCGAAAAGGGTGGTTTTCTCTCTCCAGCGCCTGGCCACGTGGCAGCCTGTGTATGGGATCGGGCAAGGCCCATCCAATACCACTTACCACCTAAGGCCCACCCGAAATCCCGCTCATTACGAAACTCAAAATATATATATCCGCATGTATAAACCCTTTCGGGTTTGTTTTATTGCTTTATTCGTATTTCCTTTGTTTTTCTTTTATTTAACGAAAATTCTATTTTACATAGAAAAATCCTTGTTTCCGGATCTCAAAATATATCGAATATCTTCCATAATCTTATCGGGTCTGGCTATCATAGTCACATCTGTTATCGGCCCTGCTCCCTTGCATTGCTCTAGTGTGATATTGTGATATTGCAATCTCACATCGCATAGTCCCCGGGCCTTTGGTAAGTGATCTGTTGTATTGTGCCAACACGATATTGTGAGTTAAATTGGGACGTCGATCTACGTGCTTGATCGATGGTTCTTGTTGGCTCGCGCTAGTCATTGTCGCAATAATCATATGATGGCCTTTGACAACCTCCACCTGCTTTTGCTGATTGTGATATGCCGATCGGATCTAGATCATTGATCAGCAAGATCCGACAGCTCCTATGCATCATTTTCAAGGCCTCTAATAACTCTGCTTTTGGCCATTTCTTCCTGTTTTTCTCTCCCGATATTGTTTTCCACCTTTTGTAAGGTTTTTCCTTATGCGATAGTTTTTTATTTAGAAGACTTAGAGGATGTTTTAGATCCATTTTGGATCACGCCCTCCCATTGAAAAAGATTTTGGAGCACTAAAAGTTGGTTTTTAAGCTTCGATCAAGTGAGGATACAACTTCCTCACTTGTCCAATATCTATCCATCTTTCACTGCCTAGCTTTGAACCTTTGAGTCCAATTCTTAAGTACTCAACATCCCCTCTCCACGTAGTTCTCACCTTCCTGTCGAGAACTGTATCTTCCTACAACTCATTGAGATATTCAAATAATGGATCATGAATAAAAGGCAACTGAATTTTCTCTTTGGGATCTTCAATCAATGAAGGTTCATATAATCTCAAGTTCTCTGCATTAATGACTGAATAGATATGCATATAAGCTAGCAAATCAAGGAGAAAATCATTTTCATCAATCTTCTCAATTATCTTGAAAGGCCCATAACATATTAGCTTCAGCTTCTTACCTTCAGCTTGCATTCTGTCTTTGCTGATGTACAACTAGACTTGATCACCAAATTAGAAGCTATGCTCAATTTGATGCTTGTCATGCCTTGCCTTATACTTGGCCTGGCTTCTTTCTAGCTATTCCTGCACTGCCTGGTCATTTCTTGGATCTGTTCAATGAACTTGGTTGCTTTGTCTACATCATTGTGTCCATCAACTGCTATGTCTTTACTAAAGGCAAAATCCAAGGGCGACCTTTTTTTAAAACCAAAAGAAGTCTCAAAAGGATATCTCTAAGTAGAAGTGTGCTTGGCATGGTTGTAAACATGTTGCACATAACACAAATGATCATCCCAAAGCTTGGGAAGCTTGCTGCAATAGCCTCTGAGCAACTGGATCACTATCCTATTGGCCACCTCTGTTTGACCAAATGTTTGTGGGAGAAATGTTGTGCTCTTCTTCAATCTGGTGTCCATCAACTCCCATAGACTTGACCAAAGCTTCACAACAAATTGCGAATCTCGATCAAATACAATAGAAGTGGGTAACCCAAAATGAACCCATACATGCTGAAAGAACAACTTCGTTGTTTGTTCAACTATAATCTGCTTGTTACAAGGTATTAAGATACACATTTTTCTAAAACTATTCATAATAACATATAAATAATCATGACCTTTTCTAGATTTTGGTAATCCCCCAACAAAGTCCATGGAAACACTTTCTCAAGGACGATATGGAACTGGTAGTGGAGGGTACAAGCCTAATTTTCTATTACTGGGCTTGCTTGTAGCAGACATGGTACACCCTTTAATATATATAGAAATTTTTTCATGCATTCTTGGCCAATAATAGAACCTTTGCAACTGTGCAATTGTTCTACTTATACCAAAATGACCTGATATTAGAGAAGTATGCGCTTCTTAGATTATGTTAACACTTTTACTTTGAGGAATGCATAACTTTCCCAAATGATATAAGAGTTGGTCCTTAATATGATAATCCAATTCTTCCACTTGTTTCCCTTGACTTAAATTTGCATATACATCTTTAAAGTCTACATCTTGAGCATATTGTTCAATGTAGGTTTCATGTAATACTAAGCTATGCTTAAGTATAGTAGTTGCATTTATGATTGGTCTTGATAGCATATCTGCAACCTTATTATGTATGCCTTTCTTATATCTGATGACAAGATGAAACTGTTGTAGAAAACCCATCCACCTATAGTGTCTTGATTCCTGCAATTTAGTTTGTGAGTGAAAATATTGAAGTGGTTAATGATTTGTATGTATAATTGTTTCTTTGCCCATTAGGTAATGTTTCCATTTTTTCACACTCTATACTAATGCATATAATTCTTTATCATATGTGGGATAATTAAGTAGTACAAAAGTAAATGTCTAAGAATGATAACATATGGGTTTATCATGTTTCATCAACACTGCTCCCATGGCATAGTCACTAGCATTTGTTTCAATCTCAAATGGTCTTTGAAGATCTGACAATGCTAGTACTGGTGTTGTACTAATTTTTTCTTTCAAGGTATCAAAGGATTTCTGTTGTTTTCCTCCCCACTGAAACACCTTGTTCAATCCTGTTAAAGCATGTCAGGGAGCTGCAATCAAAGAAAAGTTTGCAATAAACTTTCTCTAATATTGTGCTGCTCCTAGGAAAATCCTAACTTCTGTAGCAGATTTGGGTTTAGGCCAGTTCACAATGAATTCAACCTTAGAGGGATCTATCTTCAATTCACCACCCCCTACAACATGACCCAAATAATTTAAAGATGTTTTGCCAAATTCACATTTTGATAATTTGTCATAGATATTTTCTCTTTTCAAAACATCTAGAGTCTGCTTTACATGCTTGAAATGTTCTTCCCATGTTTTACTGAAAACAAGAATGTCATATAAATATACAATTACAAAATCATCAATAAAAGGTCAGAGTACATCATTCATAACTTTCATGAAAGTGGAAGGAGCATTAGCTAAGCGAAAATGCATAACCATCATTCATATAGCCCTTGCTTTGTTTTTAAAGCATACTTCCATGCATCTTGTTCTGCAACTATGACCTAATGATAGCCGCTACACAAGTCCAACTTGGAAAAGTAAACCACTTCTTTCAGTTGATCTAATAGATCATCAATGCGAGGAAGAGGATAACGATTCTTGATCGTATTTATTCAGTGCTCTATAATCAATGCACATCCTCCATGAACCATCTTTCTTTCTCACCAACACAATTGGAAATCTGCATGGTGATGTGCTTGGCCTTATGAACCCTTTATCAAGCAACTCCTATACCTACTTCTTGAACTCTGCATTCTCTAAAGTGGGTAAAAAATACATTATGATGTTATGCAATGGAGAATCTTGCTGCAAATGAATATCTTGTACTATTTCCCTTTTGGGTGATAGACCTTTACATTCTTGAAATAGGATATCATATTCTGAAAAAACTTTAACTAAATCAGCGTTTTGTTTAGCGTCACAACCTTCAAAAACATTGGTATTATTAGGGTTCTCTTCCTTTACAACCATTAGTAAAAATTGCTTGCATGAATTTACAATTCTTTTCATCTCCCCTGAGCTTATGAGAGTGTATTTATTTTTGAGTTGATGATCTCTTACAATATATTCTATTCCATTTTTTTTGAGTTGATACTTACTTTCAATTCTATATAAAATGGCTTTTCTATCATACAAGTGAGGACTTCCTAAAACAATACCACATATATCCAAGGGAACTATATCTAACTTGACCTCATCTACAAAATTTGACCGAGTAGCAAACCGAAGTTTACATTGTCTAGTCACTTGTAGCTTTGCTTTATCACATACCCATCCTAATGGATACGAATTCTTGTGAGGTGTTGTTAGTAAGCCCAACTTCTTTACAATTGTCTTAGAAATCATGTTTACTTGTGAACCACTATCAAATAAAGTATCAATCTTTTGGTGCTTGGAAATAACTTTAATATGAAAAATCTCATGTCTTTTCCTCTCATTATCTTCATTATCAATAGATTTTCCAGAATTACTTGTAGATGCTTCAGAATTTTTACCTTTTATACCTGTGGTTGTGATTGTTGTTTCATCACCTCAGTCTGACCCCAATTCTTTCTCAATAGTAGCAGCAGCCTTCTTCTTCTTACCACCGAACTTCTTGTGTTTCAGCTCCAGATGCAAAGACCAGCAATGTTCATCATCGTGTCCATCCTTCTTGCAGTCATTGCCTGAATGTTTGCCTTTTCTGTACAATGTTTAACTTCCTCTCCTTCCATTTCTGCTTCTTCTTTTCCTTGTTCTTGCTTATAAATGGTTTTGATGATCCCCCAATCTCTGGGTTCAAATTCTTGCCTCTAGCCTCTAGATGTGTAGCTTGAAATGATACATCATCTAGACTAGTGGGGTTAAACATGAAAATGGTGTGCCTCAAATAGCTACGCAGACCACCTATATACTTCAACATAGTTTTAGGTGAGTCTAGGGAAATGCCTAGAGTTAAAGCTCATTTTATAAATTCCTGGGTATAACTTTGTACACTTTGGCCCTTTAATTGGTGAAGAGTTTTCCAACTCGTCATTGCTTGATGCATATAAGCTAGTGGATAGTTTTTTTTTTAATGGCAGAAACAAATTCATTCCAGGTAGAAATAATTTTACCATTTCTCTTCAGATCAGCTTGTGTCTTGCCTTCCCACCACACTAGGGAAGTTCCTCGAAGGTGAAGGCTAGCTAGTTGAATATTTCTCCTTTCTGAATTAATGTTCTACACCCTGCAATATACATCAATCTGTCTAATCTACTTATATAGCTTTTCTGCATTTAATTCACCATCATAAATTGGCAAATCAAATTTCACATCTAATTTAATCACAACAGTTTTCTTATTTTTCTCGTGAGGGCTAGTTTTATGTGAAGAAGATGATGAGGATGGTGATGATGGAGTATATGGTGGAGAAGGCTTCTCTTCTTTTCCTTTTCCTTTTGGATGGCCATCTAGAAGAGGTTCCTCTACTCCATTTTCTGTTTGAGGTGCTGAAGTGCTTTCGCCTTGGCCTTTCTTAAATTCTCGATACATGTCTTCCACCATGGCTCTCATGGTTATGAAACTGTCCATGAACTGAGGTTCTAATCCTAAGGGAATCTCTTCTATCATTTTCCTCTCAAGATAGACTCTTCCAATTTTTGGATGGGCCTTAACAAGTTCTCATTTTCTCTGTTTGAGCTTTGACTTAGTTAGCATTCAAAAAATGATCAAGCACAAGCTTGTCTAACCTTATCAAACCTGAAGATCTAATAAAAATTGATCTAAAAATGAGATCTTAGAATAATATTAAGGTATTCTAGACTCATGTGCATTGATTTTCCTTTATTACTTAGTGCAACGGATCGATAAGATTGTGAATAATATAGACAATGAAGCAGTTAAAGAAACATAATAGATAAACACACATAACACAACAAGTTTAATACTGAGTTCACCTAAAACTCCCGGGCTGCATCTCCTGGTCTAGCCTTCAGTGGTGACCTCTCTATTATGTCTTCAAGAGCAGAGTTTTACAAAATGTGAGCTCAAAATAAATCTCAACATAATAGGAAAAAATAATAGGGGTTTGCTTAAATCCGTCAAGTCTTACTAAGTGCACAGACTCTCCCTCTTGCTTTCTGTCTCTGTCTTCTCTCTATCTCAGCACTACTTTCCTTTGCCTCTGTCATTCCGTGGATTTTAAGCCAATCAGTGTTGTCTTTTCATTTCCCTTTTGGGAACTCTGGCTCCTAGACTTTGTCCTCTCAAAATCCCTCTCTGAGTGTTAGCAATCATTGCTAAACACCTTCAGGGATGGTGGCCACCTGTTCTGTAACAGAAGGACCATCAGCACCTTTGAAATCTTAGAATAGTCATTCTCTATTTACACAGAAAAATACACTAAAACACGGGAAAATCCACCCAAACCCAGTCTATCAGACTTGAAATATTATGAATTCGCACTTATTACTCCATTGGGTACGTCTTTATATTACTATTGCATATCCACTATTGATCTGAGTTAACTTGATCCAATGGTTGAGAGTCATTTCAAGCGGCCTCTGCATATGGGGTTTAACTGGATGGTTTTCTCTCTCCAGTGCTTGGCCACGTGGCGGCCAATGTATGGAATCGGGCGGAGCCCGTTCAACTCCACTTACTACCTAAGGCCCACCTGAAATCCCTCTCTATACAGAACTCAATATATATATATATATGTAAACCCTTTCAAGTCAGTTTTATCACTTTATTCAAATTTCCTTTGTTTTTCATTTATTTAATGAAACTATGATTTTACATAGAAAAAGACCTGGTTCTTGATCTCAAAATATATCAAATACCATCCATAATATTGTCAGGTCTAGCTATTGCAGGCGCATTTGTTATCAGCCCCGCTCCCTTACATTGCTCCGATGCGATATTGTGATATTGCAATCGCACATTGCATAGTCCTTGAGCCTTTGGTAAGTGTTCCTTTGCATTGTGCCGACATGGTATTGTGAGTTAACTTGGGCCGTCGATCTGCTTGCTTGATCGATGGTCCTGAGCTCTTACAAAGTATTCGATTACATCTTTAACAAGTCGATGCTTGTTCTCAACTCTATAGAAAATAGCTTTTCTATCATACAAGTAAAGAATTCCTAAAACAATTCCACATATATCCAAAGGAATTATGTCTAACTCAACCTCATCTACAAATGCTGACCCAAAAGAAAACTTGAGTTTGCATTGTTTAGTCACTTGTAGTTGTGATTTATCATTTAACAATCCTAACGGGTATGGTTTCTTGTGAGGTGTAGTCACTAATCCCAACTTCTTTACAATTGCTTCAGAAATTAAATTTACTTGTGAGCCACTATCAAAAAAAGTATCAATCTTTTGATGTTTGGAAATAACTCGAATATGGAAAAACTCATGTCTTTTTCTCTCATTTTCTTCATCAATAGTAGATTGTGCAAAATTTCTAGTAGATGCTTCAGAATTCTTACCTTTTATACTTGTGGCTACAATGGTTGTTTCATCTCCCGAGTCTGACCACAAATCTTTCTGAATAGCTGCAACAATCTTCTTCTTCTTGCCCTCAAATTTCTTAGGTCTCAGCTCTGGGTGCAAAATCAAACAATGCTCATTATCATGCCCATCCTTTTTATAGTGAGTGCATGAAGCCTTGCTTTTCTATGCAGTGTTAGCTTTGATTTCCATTTATTCTTTCTTTTCTCCTTATTCTTACTTGCAGTGGGTTGGTATGATCCCCCAACTTTTGGACTTCCATTCTTTCCTCTAGCTTCTAGATGGGAAGCTTGTACAGATACCTCATCTATACTAGTGGGATTAAACATGAGGATAGTGTGCCTCATGTAGCTGTGTAGACCACCAATGTACTTCAACAGAGTTTCACATGAGTCTAATGAGATTCCTAGAATCAATTATCTCTTTCTAAATTCTTGAGTGTATCCCTACACACTTTGCCCTTTCAACTGTTGAAGGGTTTGCCAGCTCATCATGGCTTGCTCCATGTAGGCCAATGGATAGAACTGTTTTTTGATTGCAAAAACAAATTCATTCCATAAAGAGATAGTCTTACCATGTCTTTTCATGTCGGCTTGGGTCCTTCCTTCCCACCAAAGCAACGTATTGTCTACAAGGCATAGGCTTGCCAGCTGAATCTTGCTCTTTTCTGAATTGATACTCTACACTCTGCAATAAACATCAATTTGTCTAATCCAATTGTCCAACTTTTTGACATTCGACTCTCCATCATATATAGGTAAATAAAATTTAACATCTAGTATGATCAAAGATGCTTTCTTTTTGTGTTTAGGGCCATTAGGAGGTGTGGGAAAGCTTTCTTCTTTCCCCTTGCATTTTGAGTGGTCATGAGAGCGAGACTCATCTTTTCCTTTGTCTTGTTTGGAGCATGATGAATCTTCATCCTTGTGTTTTCTAAAGTCCCTATGCATTTCCTCTACCATGGACTTTATGGCTAGGAAGCTATCTATGAATTGAGGGTTTGGCCCCATAGAACCTTCCTCTAACATTGTCTTCCAATGATAGACTCTCCTAATTTTAGGATTAGTTTCGACCAACTCTCCTTCTCCTAATTTGAGCTTTGATCTAGTTAGCATTCAGCAGCTTAATGAATGAAGGTATTATAGATCCATGTGTTGGTGTGTGTCTATGTGACCTTAGGCAATGGATCGATAAGATTGCGAAATACACAGACACTAGAAAATGGAAAACAGTAAGAGAAACATAGTAAGAAAATACAAGAACATAGCACATTAATAGGGAGTTCACCCTATTCTCTAAGGCTACGTATCTGGTCTAACTTTGAGTGGTGGCCTTCTTTTATTGTGTCTTCAAAGTAGATATTTACATTGAGGAGCTCAACTTGAGTCTCCTGAAATAGATAATGCTTGGTAGGGTGGTTCTTGGATTCTCCAAGGCACTAGAGTGCACAAACTCTTTCCTTACCAAGTCTCGACCTCTCTGGTCTTTAATGGGATGAGTCCAATGTGGTGCTCAATTCCTGATAGATGTACTCACAGTGATTGCTTGAACTTCTCAAGCTGAATTCTATCTGCTCAATGCAACCTTAGCTCTGCAGGTCAACTCGGCTCTCTATTTTTTGCTTCTTGCTTTATCGCCTCTTTCTCGCTTGTCTTTGTTCTCCTTCTTCTCCGTTCTATTCTCTGTTTGTTGATGGCTTAAAGCCAATCTGTTCTTGACTATTTGCTTCCTCTTCCACCCCTTCGGACCGCCTACTGCTATTCGTTGGAGTTCCTTGCCTCTACATAATTACCAATGTCCCACAAGGAAGTGGCCACTTGTCCTCTCACAAATTGCGCTAGCTCTTCCTTAATGGTTAAGTATTTCGGTTTTGCTGTGTAATGATTCATTTGCCAGCTCAGCGGTCAAACCAGACCTCGGACTTTTATATGTCGTGGCTTAATTCCCCCGTCAAATCCGCTTTCCCATCAGGCGAAATCTCCGTCGTCAAATCTGGAGCCCCCAGATCCTACGATGTTCACTCTTATCACGCGGTTGACTGGCTCGACCATTAGCCCGCGATGAGAGGCGGTTTTCTCTCTCATCCACCAGACACGCATCATGCAATGTATGGAATCGCTTGTTTTCTTCCAAATCCATTTATTGACCAATATGCCTATGATATTTTGCTAGTTTTAGAGCAAGGGCCCTGCCTTTTCTTTTAGCACTTTCCTTATGGTTTCCCAGCTTCCCTTGCGACCAAACATTTCGAGGCTTTTCCTTCTCGAGGGGTTTTGCTCAGCGATGTGCGATTAAAACGACCTATTTTTTTTTATCTGGACTTCCTAAATGCGCAGTCCCCATGGGCCTCAATCAGTGCACTTTGGCCAAGGTCCTCGTCGTTCCTTCCTGGCTACAAACTGCCACTATTGAGAGGTCTTCCTGATAGCTCTTTGCTCATAAATTTTTGTAGTCTGTCCTAATTTGATATAGTCATAGCACTTTGCTAGTTTTCATGGATCCAATTCAGATCACTGAACCTCCTCTAAAGGCTGCAACTTTTGGTGGTGGAATAAAGCTGATCCGACAGTTGGTTTGTGAGATATCGTCTGCCCTCGTTTTGATGATGAGTCCGCTAATGCTGATACTATTGATCTAGGGTTTGCTACTGCTGATATAAATTAAATTTATTGTACTATTTATCTCTACTAAACTATTTAAGATAAAAGAAGATTTGATCAAAGGGTTTCCCCACACATTGTGGGGCTTGTCCCTAGCTAGCTGCCACGTCTTGTGTCTCTTGTCATGGCTTGTTTTCTGTTGATCATTTAATGTTCTATATACACTTTATTTTATGTACATGTGATTGCTAATTTGTGGAATATAATAAGAAAAAGAAGTAAACTATTATAAGCATAGAACATGCCATAACTTAACAGAGACTCGAGACAATATGGTCTCAAACTCTCTCCAAAAGAATCCTCCTTGCTCTCACCACACACTTCTTCCATTCCGCCAATTCTTGGGCATTAGCTACTGCTGGCTTGGGGACTTCTTGAACAATGAAGTCCTTCAAACCATTGTCTTGTAATATCGCTTCCATGCAATCCTTCCATGCTATGTAATTCAAGCTGCTATCCAGGGCAAACTCGAGTCTCAAGCCATTGAAAACCATTGGTGAACTTTGAGATGTGATAAGAAATGATTTGTACCTACAATCAAGAACTTCAAACTTTGATTTCCCTTCTCAATATGACATTCACTGCTCTGATCACCTTAGCTCTGATACCGTGTAGAAATTATCATTGTAGATTAATTTGATTATGCAATGAACTAAAGAAAAATACTTAATCTACTTCTGCTATCAAACTTGTTGAAGCTTAATCGATTTTGAGGAAGATCATACATAACACATATAATAGAGAAGAAGAATTAATCACATATGAAACAAAAAGAAATACTCTCGGGAAAGCCTCATCTAAAAAACCCGCTATGTATATTATCATACAAGTGGAAATATCTCAGGATTACACAAAGCTTTAGCTATCACAGTTATCCATATTTTAGTATAATCCCTCACTACTGCTCATAGAAAGAACATACAACACATATGCTTCCTCCTCTGTCCTCCAAGCCTCCTATTTCCTTGCGTAATTTTTCCTGCTACTCCAGTTGTTACCTAGTGTGATACTGATCACAAACACTACTCTCACCTCTATAGAAACTGCACAATCCTCAAGGAATGAATTCCTTCTGCATACAAGAGATTTCCTCATGGGAATATTCTTGCAACTGATAGTACATGGTCCCTACCTTTAAACTCAACTGGGTCTTTGTATGAACTGACATGCATGAGTTATTTATGAGAGAATATTTAGTTATCTGGAGAACACTAGTTGCATGCATGCATGCATTAACTCACTAAACTCACAATTAGTTCCAATTTTTTTTTGGAACTAATATAACTAGACTTAAATTAGTTAATTGAGCTAACTAATTACAACTAATATACAACTCATCCTTATCTCCTTAATTAAGGGATAACTTCCTCAATTAAAGGGATAATTGTTGCATGTCACCACAAAGACTTCATGTCTGAATTTCTCTAACTAATTAATTCAAAATGAATTAATTAACTATTTTTCAAACAACTGGTGAGACTAAATTTTAATTTTAATTCTGAATTTTAATTCAAGGACAAATTAAAATTGGAATATATCCTGAAATGCTATCTATAGCAATGCTATTTTTAGCATTTCTATTTTTAGCATTTATTGTTGCTATTTTCAACAAAGTCGTCTATAAACGATACATGGTACATAGAATTACCCAGTGATAAAACCGACATGGGTCCAAACACATCACTGTGCACAATCTTTAATATCCCTTTTGCCCTCTTAGCACCAGAAGGGAAACTCACTTGATTTTGCTTCTCATATACAAAATGTTCATAGAAACCAAACTCTAGAGAGTAATTAGACATAACTTCTACCATAGCATTACCATGAAGTATTTGAAGGTGCTTCTCTCCAATATGTCCAAGAATTTTATACCATAACATGGTCTTTTCTTTAGAGGCCACTAGAGTTTCTAGTCCACTTCCAAGAACCATAGAACTTTTGCACCCGTCAATAAAAGTACTACTGAGAAGGTTGTACAAAGGTCCAATCTGAAATCCCTGCATAAATATGAGTGCTCCCCAAACCATCATGCAGGTATATTTCTCAAACATTGTTTTTACACCTGCATCATCCATCTTGCTTAGAAAAACTAGATATCTAGCAAATGTAGAAATATGCAAAATACCCAGAAGTGTTTTAATTCTTCCACCTTTGAAATTTAGCTCTACTTTTCCACATCCAATGATTCTATCCTTCTTCTAATACTATAAGAACATATCACCACCATCATATTTATCGTACTCTTATAACCAATCCCTATGTGGAGTGGAGTGAAATGATGTACCTGAGTTAATCAGCCATGCCTCATGATCTACATTTGTACTTGAAGAGAGAAGAAAAGTGCACATGCCCACCCTAATATGAAGTGGTTTTTGCCTTTGCAGAAGGAGAATCATGAGATTTGTTTTCCTTCTAAGGAGATTTATATGTACAATCCTTTTCAAGGTGCCTTTCCTTTCCACATTTCCAACACATCTTCGTAAATTTTCCTAGAGATTTAGATCTCCCTCTAGATCTAGATGTCCCACTCGAGGAATTACTCTTGTTTCTACTCTAAGACCATCCTTGTACAGAAAAGGCATCTACATTATTGCCCTTCATACTTTTCTGTCTCATCTCCACCAACAGCAAGGATGAGACTATCTCATCAAACTTCAAGGTAGTTGTATGGCTACCTATTACAACAACTAGACTATCCAACAAATCTAGTAGATAACACAAAAATGCTATCCACTTATATTCATGTGAAATTTTAATATGAATAGATAACAACTTGCTTACCACATTATTAAAGGTGTTCATATGTTTTATCATTGAGTCTCCATCCTCCATCCTTAGGCTATAATTTTTTTTTCCATAGGAACTGTTTTTCCACGAAATACTTAGATTGGTACTGTCCCTAAATTGTCTCACAAAGCCTTCATCATAGTTTCCCGTGATACATTCAACAATATTGAATCTGAGATATACAATTGTATTGTTCTCCTTGCTTTCTGATCCAACTTCACTCTGTCTTAATTTGACATTGTCCTTGGTTTAGTATCAGGATGTACCGCGATCCACTAATCTTTTACCACCAACAGATCCTTTGTCTTGAATTTCCACAACTCGAAACTCTAACCATTAAGTTTCTCGATCTCTGTCTTTCCACTTCTTTCCATCTTCTTTCACGTTAAGAATAAATTGAGTAAATATCCCATTGAAGAGGGTCTACCACAGGCCCAAGTCAAACCCCTCAATAGCAAACACGTCCCCTTGGAGCCGAAACATCTCTCATACTAAATGTAGGCTTTAACCATGTATAAAAATTACCTATAGAGAAATTTAAAAAAAAATAGAAGATAAACAATGATGATAATATAAAACAAATACACATAGATTTCCCGTGGGTCCCAAAACTCGGACTACGAGATTATTTTTTCATTGTATTTCTTTCAATGTTACAATAAATAAATAAATATCTATATCTATATCTATATCTATATCTATATCTATATATATATATATATATATATATATATATATATATATATATATATATATATATATATATATATATGCTGAAGAATTCATAAACCCCGATCAATTAACCCTATATTAAAACATAATCGTAGTTCCCTTCACTCGATCTACAAAATGGCATGGGCATAAAACTATTTGTGAAACACAGGAACAAAGCCATAGGCATGTTCAGCCACCTAATATATGGTTCAAAAATAATTTCGTGGGGTGTATTTTTGGATAGTGTATGCGAGGGCTACTGCCCACTCAAACCTCCCAACAGTGGGGTTGTGCCCCCTTCTGACCCCCCTATTGTGCCTGACATAATGAATAGAGCATGTGACTGGTCATGGAAAGAATATAATAGACATACAACACTTCAATGAGTTTCCGAATAATCCATCTTAAGGTAACTCAACAACAAATTTGAGATCTATTCCTGGAAGAATTTTGAAGTATCTTGATTTATTTCTAAGTCATTGTCTTCAATCCCTTTGTAGAACTCTCATGGGGTTCGGACCTAGTGTATTCCTAAGGCCCATTTAGGATTAATTGAGGTTACCATGTAATAAGACTCATCCCAATGTATGAGGAAATCTCAACCTAAATTTGGCTATGGTTAGGATAACTTAAAGTCATTTTCAAAGATAATTTTTAGCTTATCTACATAAGGAAAAATTATGAAGGAAATCTCAACATGTTGATAAGAATTTTCAAGGTATATCAATGTTGTAGAAGGTTGACATTGAAGTAGATCCACGAGGTATATTGTTGAGACAAAATGAATATTGAATGAACATATTAAGGAATTAAAGATTTTGTTTTTTATCATTGTGTGATGATGGTGAGGTCGTCACAAAGTTTAGAGACCAAATCTCCCTTGAAAATTTTAATTCATTTGCAGATCTAGTCATGTAATAACATTACTGTTGAATGCAAAGGATATAAATGATTGAAGACATATTGGATTGAATTTTTTTCTTAAACAAATCTATTGATGCCAATATCTAATATTCTAAAGTGTTAATGTCATATGTAGTGTTGATTCATTTATATTTTTATGGAGTTTTCTTTAGTGCGATTTTTTGGACTTTCCGGTGCTGGAATCCAGTGGAAAAATTTGAAGTGAAATCTTGATTGTGTTATTAAAACTCGTATTTTTAAATGTATATATGGATCGTGGGCCTCAAAAACCCTTAGGACACTTCGATTGTGCACGGGTTACCCATCAAATGTGTGATTTCAATATATTTGAGGTGAAATCTTGATTTGTGTTATTAAAACTTGTATTTTTAAATGTATATAAGGATTGTGGGCCTCAAAAACCCTTAGGACACTTCGATTGCACACAGGTTACCCATCAAATATGTGATTTCAAATAAATTCTTGCCAGATTTTAAAGAAATTAGATAGAAACTTCAAAAAAATCACACTAAATACAACTCCTATTTTTATTACAGTATTTATTGTTTTCTATTCTTTAAAAACCAATTGAAATTAAAGTAGAAAAAGTCACACATTGCTCTCATACTAGAGCTATAATATAAACTTCTCAAAACAATAATTTTCATTAATTAATTCAATACTATTTTTTCTTATTATCTAGTTAATTAGTATTTTACATTATTTATTAATATTAACTACGTAATTATCGGAACCAATTCCCTACTTACTTTCCATTGAAATTTTAAATTTAAGTTATTAATTTAATCTTATCCTACCCTTTAACCGAACTAATATGTCCACTATTTTTAATTAATCATAATTTCTTTAATTATATATCTATTATAATTTTTTAGTTTAAAGAAAAAAAATGCTGAATGAATATATTACTCTTATAATTTAAAAAATGAGGATGCTAAATATGTTGATATCATAATAGCAATAAATAAATATTTGCAACAGTTAAGTGTTGGCTTTAAACGTTTTGTAGAATTGTAAATAGACGTTTTGAGTACTATAAACGTAAGCTATGAATCATATTCCAGACAGTCTCTTCAAATTCTAACCACAAACGTAAACTGTGAATCATATTACAGACACAGTCTCTTCAAATTCTAAGCACAGTAACTTAGGAAGAAGCCATAGAATCGTTATATCAATCACAACGATAGCTAGTTATAAATCATGAGCGACATCTTCTGCTATCGTTGGCCACTCTCTGTTTGCAGACTTCTTCAGCACAGAATTAAACCGGGGGTCGTGCTTTCAGCAATTCAAGCTGAACTTCTAATATTCTTCAAGAAAGAAAAGTTTTATAAAAATAAAAAAATTTCTGGGAATTGAAAATGGAAATTGCTGAAATTTCTGGTCTGCACGAGTGCCCAACGTGGTGGTCTGAATTGCCCAAGAATCTAAAGGAAAACGTATTGGCATGGTTACCAGCAGAAAGTTTATGTAGATATTGCGGCGTCTGTAAAGAATGGAATGCCCTCTTTTCATGCACACAGTTCATAACTAATGAATGGCTTGCCGCACCTCCCAACAAAAAGCCATGGCTTCTTTTGTTCCATGACTGGAAGTCGTTGAATTGCATGGCGTACTGCTTCTTCACAGGCACGTGGAAAAGACTGTCCCTCGCCTTCTTAAGGAATCAATATATGGTTGCCGGGTTTTGGGTGAACGCCTCGGCCGCAGGCCTTTTTTTGGGAACTGTCGAGTCTATTAATCCTCGAGGCTATTATGAATTGAAGCGTATTGTGTGCAATCCTCTTACAGGAAAGTCAATAGAACTTCCCAGGATTAAGGATGACGGTATTAGGGCCATAGACGATGTTAACGACATAACCATGGTCGCGGAGGAGGGCCACGGCCACAATGGAAGCACATATAAAGTGATAGCTGTAGTGAGGTCGGCGCACGGAGACAGAGTAGAAATGTATGATTCGAGTTTGAAGTCGTGGAGTAGAGCGGGACACCTGCCACAGAATTTTCACACTTTGAGGATTGTTGCTTCCGGGGATTTCTTGTATGTAAATTCTGTGGATGTAAATTCTTCAAGGCAGGGCATCGTGGCTTTCAGCATCCAAAACGGGACGTCCGTCTTCACGCCGTTACCATTACAGGACGTGGATAATAGTAGCAGGCGCAACGTCCTGTTCACTTGCGGGTCACGAGTGCTTCTAGGTTCATGCATATCCGATACTGATGATATTATTATATGGGAGTTAGAGAATTCACACAGGTTCACAGAGATTGCAAGGATGTCTCTTAATTTGGATTCTCACAGAAGGAACGCTGGCATTCATTATGGAAGTTTAATGCTTCCTTTCCAAGGAATAAGGAATTTGGTTTGCATCACGTCGGGTGATGACGTGCTCGTTTATAATTTAAACCAAAAAACATCGACATGGCTGCCCAGATGTCCAATACACCAACTGCCCCAGCACACAGGTGGTATTCCAGCTTGTTTTGTCTTTGAAACTAGACAAGATATGGATGTGTAACTAATAAATCTTTTCCTTGTTCAGAAAGATCATTTCTAAATATTTTTCCCTCCATTTATTTGCTTATGTTTAAACATGTTAATGTTTTTTCTTATTATCTCTTGGTTTAAACACTTTTCCTTCAATAAAATTGGCATACATTAAATGATATCTATTATTATAGTACGTGCTTTATAATTAATTATTTTACATTGTATAATAAAATAAAAGTAAGGAAGACCAGTTTTGTTCAAATATAAATTGTGTTTTATTATACACCATCAAAGTGAAAGTATTATTCAGTGTTATGCTGAATAAGAATTATTTATCTCTTTCATTTAATATCTGCTCACTTTTCTTGATAGATCAATAAATTGCAATCTATTTTTTAACATCACTTATATTATAAGTCAAGTTAAATCAGTGAAAATTAATAAGATATATCTTTTAAAACTACACGTGGAGTTCATAAAAGTGAAAATGTGTATTTGGTAATAATGAAAATGGGACACTTTACTAAATGAAAAGTGAAATGGTGAATTTTACCATAAAATTCCAGAAAAATGTATATATTTTAACGATTATCTAAAAAAATTGTATATATTTTAACGATTATCTAAAATCTATTGGGGTTAAGTAAGATTGCGAATTACATTCTGTTGACATAATTTTAATTATGTGATAAATACATATTCTTGTATGTTTAGAGGAATAGACAATTAGGCCTCGTCACATAGGGTGTATTATGAGTCTTCCTATTATAATCACTAGGTGAGCCAGGTTTTCCATAGTATATGCTATGGGTATCAAATAAGGGATTTAAACATGGGACTTTGTATTAACATGCACTTACATTTTCATGGATGTGATATAGGCTTAATTTTGAGTAGTGAACCAAGTCATCTCTACACCATGGGTATCCAATAGAAGTGTGATTTGAAAACGGAAAATTGTACTCACATTTATTTATACTTTCACATGTTTAAGGGATATCTACATTGGTTACTCCTTAAAGTGTGCAAAAACAAGAGTTGAACTCTCTACCTTGTCATTATGAACTCAAATCCTTAGTATTGTGCCATATGTTTGTTATACATTTAAATTTTAAATATTTTTCTCATATTTTTTGGCTTTTATATTATTTTTGTTTCTCACACTAAGATTTGCAAGAAAAATTAATTGCATGTATTTTCATCAAATAGAAATATTTTTTGTTTTGATATTATTTTAGTATGTTACCATGTGCAATTTTATATGATTATTTTGTAAATTATAATAATCCAAACATTATAAAAATTATAAGTGAATGAATAAAATTAACTTGCAAGGGGGCGATATCCTTTTATAATGAATTCACCCAATCTCAATACCTACAAGCTACATGAAGAACATTGTTGTGATAACTCCAAGCCTTTTTCTTGACTAATTACCAGTGTTTTGTGTGAATAAATCATCTAACCATGCCACTTATTTCATTGGTAGGAAGTTCCATTTGGTGAGGTGGTGGTAATCATTTGATTTCATAGCTACATAACCATTATTTCAAGGATTTTCTAATTTTTGGTAAAGTAATATGGACTAGGATCTTGCCATGATTACCTTCTTTATTCAAGAACCATGAAAAAATGAATATTAATATACCTCCATTTTGTAAATTTTACTTAGAAATCCTATACAACATATTAAAGAGGTCATAATATATGTGTTATTTCATTATATTGTGTATGATATCTGTTTTTTCATTTTTTAACCTTGGTAGTCCCTTTCGATGTGATATGATGGATAAATATAATATCCATAAAGTGCCATAAATGGGGGAATTTTTAATGAAGCTTAGAAGGATGTCTAGTACAACCAATCTACAAAGGGAAACCACTTGACCCATTATCTCTATTTATTAAATGAACAACAATGTCCTTCTAAAAATGTATTCATGATATTAATTTTCACATTAGATTGAGAGTGATAAAGTGAGTTGTGAGCCAATTGAGTACCTAAAGAAGAAAACAATTTAGTCCAAAACTTTCGAGTGAAAATTGGATGTATGTAAGTTTCAATCAAATTCAAGATCCCATGTAGATTTTGTATTATTTCGATGAATGTTGTAATCATTGTGCTTTCCTTAAAAGGATGTGATTGTTACACTGGAAAAATCCTTCTTGCACACAAGAGAGATCTCCCTATATCCTTGACAGAAACTAGAAACAAGGAAGTCAATTAAACTGACCCTTTCCCTAAGTTGAACTTATTTGAATCATAATAATTAAATCTAATGGATGAGACTCTTACCTACACTAAATGCTCTAAGAATATCCCCTTTTGTGATTTGATGCAACTCTTCAATTCTTGATAATACCTCCAAACATCGACCATAACAGGATTAAAAGAACATGTGATATAATAATCCAAACAACTTAACCTAATGATCAAGGACATTAGGAATTGAATTTGCCTGAATAAAAATTATAAACAATTATAAACCATTCATTATTAAAATAAGACAAATCAATGGGAGAAAGTGATCATTTGTATTAATTAAAGATTAAGAGAATCCTTACATCCTCCGCCTTGATGTCATGAGGTCCCTCCCAAATTCCTTTAGTCTCCTCCTTAGATGACAAGATTACCAAGTTTTCCATCTCTCAGTTGTGACCTTCTCAATCCCTCTACCATCTAATAATTTTATAGGTCAAGAGGAAGAAGTTTTAGATCGAAAAGAGGAGGAAGAGACTCCTTAATTGAGGGATTAGGTTTCCATGAGGAAAGGGATTAATATGCATCATCTAAGGGTTATAGTTCGAATAGTGATCACTTAGAAGTTTTTAGATGGAAAATATTTGACTAACTATGTTGCTAGAATGTAATTTTTATTTTTACTTTCTTGAATTCACATGCATTGGTTTATAGTGACAGACATAGTGCAACTTTTTGATGTTCTTGGAGCTAATTCTGGAAAATGTGCTAGAAACTCTAGAAAAATCAGTGCAGGTGGAACTTAATAAGGTGTGACAACTATTTTACCCAAATTTCTCATCTACTTCAAGATATTTTAGGTTGTTGGACTTATGATCGAGCTTGCTCAAACATGTTTTTAGATGGTGCAAAGACCCATAAACTGATCTAGTGTCATGGGGACAAATTGAAATGTAATAGATTTCCCCCTAAAGCGTGAAGTCTGTAAAATAAGTTTAAAAGATTGAAGAGCTTTATTATTCAAAGGATCGGATCAGAGGCAATGATTAGAAACCTCCAGGGAACATTGAACGATTACAATGCAAATATGCATCAAAAACCATATTTGAGGTAAGCATTCCCATAATCAGAGTAAAGCAAACTCGATGAATAAGCATGGAAAATCCAAAATCATATAGATGGTAGGCACAACTTGGATGTAGTCATCTCTCTACATAACCATGAATATAAAATCTCCTCGCAACCTGGATTAATAAAACTAGATGTATGGTCCTAATCTCCATCTCTTCGATCATAGTACGAATCCAACTGTGTGAGTGAATGTTTCGAAGTCAAACATGAAAGAAACCACTTGATTACTGGTAATGATGTGAAACATTAACAAGTGTGAGAGAAACGACAAATAATGAAAATGGTTCCCAAGGTACTTCTAGTACAATCTATGAAGTGTGAATAGGTGATCTAAAGTCGAACACTCATAGAATGATTCGATCAAAGGCCAATGATGAAAACTTGTCATCGAAGGCAAGAAACCTGTCATTAAGACGTATAGTCTTCAAGGTACTGAAGGTTTCTAGATCAACTTCATAGATAATGAGTTGAAGTCGATAATAATTGAAATGTAGTACGAAAGCCTACGACTCGAAACACAAAGTCAAGTTTTGAAAATAATTTGAAATGACTGACTCAAGGATGGTTGATGTGATTGAAGGCTTGAATTTTCAAAGGGATTTTGAACTAAGGTTGAACTTCTTTTGAACACATGACGACACGATAATTGAATTGGTAGCATTTGTCTTAACGGTAATACCAAAAACCATGAAGAGTTTCAAATGAGGTTTGATTAATTGTAAGACAAATGGATTACCCAACCCAGATGTGAGTGTGACGGAGTGTCGTGTTTAAGAGCGACTTGATACCTTTAAAAAATGATAATGTAAAATGGATGCCTTTTTCCCAATTTCCCCCCTCCATTACTAACAATTACCTCTTTATTTTTTACAAGGTTGAGGAGGAAAACATATGCTTGGAGTCAAAGCTCATCCTTCAGATGAAACCATCAAAGTATTTTTAACGAACCCTAAGAAGGAATGGTTTGATCCCATTATGCTTCACTGGTCCTATACTATTTAGTTTTACAAGTCTACTAAAGAAGTAACTCGATGTCATTTTATTTTAATGAGTTTGAAAAGGACACAAAAAGAAAAATCATTCAGTTCTTTTAATGTAAAATTTTAATGAGCTCGGAGAAAGTAAAGATCTGTGTTTTTAAATTTTAGAGAATTAGAAGAAAAACATAACTAGACTCCTTCAGGTTCTTTTTCGTAAGTTTTAGTCTTTCGGGTCCAAAAAGGGATAAAATAATACAAGAGAGAACTCTATTGACCATGTTCATTTATCATATGCCTTTTTCATAAGTAATCCTAACTCAGTCCGTAAAAGGGGTAAACTTAGAGTGGAGGGTTGTTCATTTGCCTTTACGAGTTCGAACAAGTACTCGAAAATCATTTCATTTTGAAAGAGTATAAAATGGGTTTAAAAGAGGACTCCATGATTTTCGCTTTTCGTAAAAATTTTAAGAGCATGGAAAGTGATAAAAGTCTGCTAAATAATCAAAATGATTCATCCTTTCTATGTAAGATATCCTACACATTTGAACTCAATAATCACCGTAACTGCTAAAAAATATCATTCCCCCCCTCCGTGCAAAAAAAAGGTTTCAAATATAAAAAATAATATTTTTTAGCTTTAAAAAAACCCTATAAAAGAGGGAATAGTAAATTATTTTCACCATTTGAGAGTAGAGAGAGTTTTTACTACCGGTTGATGAAATGATGCACCACTTCTCCAGGTAGAAGACCTCTTATTAACTTAGCTTTTCATCCATTTAAAATTCCATTTTAAGCTTTCAATTATTTTTTTGGGAAAAGAAATATTTTTTAAAAATGTGGCCTCAACCCTACACTAGTTCCTTTCAGTTAGGCTTGCACAGGTAGGTAAAAGTTTCCATACGGAAAATCGTGGCCTGTGCAGAATTTTACTAGAAAAAACCACATAGCTATCCCTTGTCTGTAAAATGACAGTTGTACAAACAGTAGAGATTTATTTTTAAACACGTTTTTGGTCAAAAAGACATTAGATGGAATAAAAAATGGCTCTAATCCTTTTAAAATGGTCATTTCAGGTTATTTGACTATTCAAAATGGAGTGGAGGGAAAGAGAGCATGAAGGCAATTATTTTGGAGGTTTGGAAAATCTCACCACCATGTAGGATCTAAGAAATTGTGGCCTCCTAAAATAATGGCTCATTCCTGGGATGAAAGCACAGGTGGATGTGACGACATGGCTGGTAAGAACTTGGAAAGTACAGGAACAATATTTTGTGATCGCAAATCATCACATTACTATTGACACCAATGACATCTACTTATTGACTAGGCTATCTCATTAGGGAGCTGACATTTCGCTATTCAGGTAGAGGACAAGAGGAGATACTACCGATGGGTATCTACGATGTTTTTGCAAGGGTGCACCACCCAAGGATGACAAAATTTGTATTCATATCATCAAGCTCTTGCCTTTGAGGACCATTACTTTCACTGTTAGTAAGTTGTGTGGGTGTGCTACACTTCATTTGGTCACATGAGCATAGATGCAGATGACTGTCAAATGTTGGAAATCCATGGTGATCAACTGGTGCGAGGAATTAGTGGTGGACATGAAGGGCTAATTGAATATATGCAAGAATGGAAAACTGAAGAATTTTGGATATGGTGCCATTCTTGTTTCTTTTCCCCTAGAGAGGATTCCTATTCTCTGGCTACAACATATTCTAGCAGAAGAGGGGGACCTAGAGATGCATGCATGATGAGGTGGGTTGCACTGATGGCATGTCATGGTGGTGATGGACCAGTAGTAAGGTATACTCCAAAGTTTTTCAAATGGTTAGGTGACTAGATGGTTCTGATTGAGGACTTTCCTTATGTTAGGATGGATTACAGACATGATCCCCATATCCCACTTCGAGTCGAACCTCAGTGGCGTGATCTAGGTGAGAATTTTTCATTTTGACATATTTCCAAATTTTTAAATTTTTATGTGATTTTTGTCTTCAAAGGATAATTATCCAAAATGTATGTGTGGATGTGGGCCCAACACGACCAACAGGGCTGAGATGATTTGATAGGCAAGGTGAGCAACCTATAGCAACTGCGGAAGCTAAATCAGAGGCAAAAAATACCTTGACAGAGCTGGAACATAACCTTGATAAGTTGACTTTGAATATCCCTGAGACTGGGATGGATGACATTCCTCGCGTTTATCAAAGAGATGCAGTTGGGGTTCCAGGGCCACTTAGACATTTGCTATGTCAAGTTTCTCATGTTGTCATTTTATATCATGAGCATCATCATGCTTAGATGTTCTAGTTTCTAGGACCACATTTTGATTTTTGGTGTTATCATATTCAGATAATAAAAGGACATGAGGCCTTATGTCCTCGAATGACATATTTTGTAGACACACTTTTATACAAACTTTATTTTAATGAAAAAATACTAGTTGTTCCTATTGTTTATCTTGATAAATGTATGAATGAATATTGTTTTTAATTTACAAATGTTGAAAATATTTATTTAGCACATGATTTTCCAATGCATCTGTCAATGTGTTTAAATATCTCGTAATGTGTTGATATTCAATATAATCAAATTTCCTTTCGAAAATATGAACCTATAAAAACACTCTTAACATTGTTGGACTCTTTATTGTATAAACATTGTTTAAATGTAATTCCACAAGCTATGAATCTAACCTAATGATCAAAAGTCAAATACCAAATGTTATGGCATCAACTAATAGTGCAATCACTCTGTTATGGATCTAACCTAATGATCAAAAGTCAGATACCAAATGTTATGGCATCAACTAATAGTGCAATCACTCTACTATATTCCACTATGTTATTTGTTGTCTCAGCAAGACATATTCCATTAATATAGACTAGCTCATTGTTGGGTGAATAGATAACCCTTGTTGCAGAAGATAAATTCTGATTACTATGACCAACGCCATTAAAAAAGCTAATATAAGTCTGAGATAACGTCGACATCTGCAAATAAACTATAAACGAGATAAGAAAGAGTAGTAGAAAATGTGAAAAACATTAACTATCACACATATCTAAAAAATGGTAAACAATGTACAAATCTCCACCAACATTTTATGAATAATATTTCATTAGGTAAATACCATTTTTGGGCTTCCCAGAAGGAATACCATTGTAATCAACCAGCTCATAGGGTCATTTAGCTAATATGCATTTTATGATGTAAGGGCCATGCCACACGGGTTCAAACTTTCTTGAACCTAAGTTGTCATGAGCTTGATCATAAACCAAGGCTCGGTCACCTTTTGGATATGAACGAGGATTAACGTTTTTATCAAACTAAGCTTTGACACATTATTTGTGAGCCACTCTAGCTAAAGCGACATGACAAACATTTTCATGTAAATGTGCTAAATGTACACAACATTCTTTGTCTGTAGAGGTAACAGGTAATAATTTGATAACTAGTTTTAGGGATGGGATTTCACATTCAATGGGTAATATTGCTTCCAAACCATAAACACAACATCTTGGATGTACACAACCTTCCTTGCTTTTGGGTTCCAAATCTTATAACCATTTAAACAATCCCTATACCTAATAAAGATGCACCTTTAAGATTTACTATCCAACTTGGTTCTTTTCTCCTTTGGAACATGTACATATGCATCACAACCAAATACCATCAGATGTGAAAGAGTGGGTTTCTTACCAGTCCATACCTCATGTGGAGTCTTATCCTCCAGCATTGATGAAGGTGATATATTAACCAGGTAACATCAGTTTGCACTGCCTCTACCTAGAATTATGGTCCTTACCCAGCACCACTAAGCATACTGCTTACTTTTTCCATCAACGTTGTATTAATTCTTTTTTAAACTTTTTTTTGTTGAGGTATGTATGGAGTAGTCATCTGCTGTGATATACCACACTTCTTACAAAACTCTTCAAATTATTTCTTGCGTAACTCAACACCATTATCTATCCTAAACACCTTTATATTTTTCTCTATTTTGTTTTCCATGAGAACCTTAAATTCTTTCAAGATGTCAAAGGTATTATATTTCTTCCTGAGGAAATATATCCATGTATTCTTTTAGAAGTAATCTATAAATGATACATATTACATATAATTACCTAGTTATGGAACCGTCACAGGTCCAAACATATCACTATGCACAAGATCTAATATCTGTTTCGCCTTATTAGCATCAGAGGGGAAACTCACTTGATTTTGCTTGCCATATACACAATGTTCATATAAATCAAAATATAGAGAGTAATTAGACATACCTTCTACCATAGCATCACCATAAAGTATTCAAAGTCCCTTCTCTCCAATATGTCCAAGCCTTTCATACCATAACATGGTCTTTTCCCTAGAGACTACTAGATTTTCTAGTCCACTTTCAAGAAGCATAGAAATATTGCACCTGCCAATAAAATTACTACCCAAAAAGTTGTACAAAGGTCCAATATGAACTCCTCACATCAATAGGAGTGCTCCCCAAATAATCTTGCAGGTATATTTCTTGAACAATGTTTTTACACCTACATCATCCATCTTCCTTACAAATATCAGATATCTAGCAAATGTAGAAATATGCAGAATACCCAGAAGTGTTTTAATTCTTCCACCTTGAAACTTCAGCTCTAATTTTCCATATCCAATGACTATATGCTTCTTGTCATCCCTTAAGAAGACATCACCATCATAATATTTATCATATTCATAGAACCAATCCCTATGGGAAGTAATCGGGATGTACCGCGATCCACTAATATTTATCCACCAACATATCCTTTGTCTCAAATTTCCACAACTCAAACCTCTAACCATTAAATTTCTCGATCTCTATCTTTCCACTTGTTTCCATCTTTTTTCATTGTAAGAATAAATTGCGTAAATCTCCCACTCAATAGGGTCTACCATAGGCCCAAGCAAAACCCCTCAGCAGCAAACATGTCCCCTTGAAGCTGAAACATATCTGATACTAAAAGTGGGCTTTAACCATGTACAAAGGTTACCTATAGATAAATTTTAAAAAATAGAAAATAAACAATGATGATAATATAAAACAAATACACATAGATTTCCCCTAGGTCCAAAAACTTGTTCTACCAGATTGATTTTTCGTTATTTTCCTTTTAATGTTACAATATATGTGTGTGTGTGTGTGTGTGTGTGTGTGTGTGTGTGTGTCGAAGAATTCGTAAACCCCAATCAATTAATCGTATATTAGAACATCACCGTACTTCCCATGACCGGATCTACAAAATGACATGGGAAGAAAACCATCATGCCCAAAACCATGTGTGAAACCTAGGAATGAAACCATAGGTAAGTTCGCCCACCTAATATATGGTTCAAAAACAATTTCGTGGGCTGTTGTCTTGGACCGTGTATAGGGGGCTACTGCCCACTCAAACCTCCCAAAGGTGGGGTTCTACCCCCTTCTAAGCCCCTTGTTGTGCTTGACACAACGAACAAGGTGGTTTTCACTCCCTCGCGTGTGTGACTACTCATGGAAAGAATATAATACAAACTCAACACTTCAATGAGTTTCCTAATCATTCGGCTTAAGGTAACTCAACAACAAATTTGAGATCTATTTTAAAGGTCCTAGTAAGCCAAACAAATATTTATGATGGAGGAAGTTTGAAGTATGTTGACTTCTTTCTAAGCTCATTTTCTTCAATCCCTTTGTAGAACCCTCATGGGGTTCAGATCTAGTGTATTTCTAACACCCATTTAGAATTAATTGAGGCTACCACGTAATAAGACTCATCCCAATGTATGAGGAAATCTCAACCTAAATTTGGCTATGGTTAGGATGACTTAAAGCCATTTTCAAAGATCATTTTTAGCCTATCTACATAAGGAAAAATTATGAAGGCAATCTCAACATATTTATAAGAATTTTCAAGGTATATGAGTATTGTAGAATGTTGATGTTGAAGTAGATCCACGAGGTAGCTTGTTGAGACAAAACGAAAATTAAAGATTTTTATTTTTATTTTCTTATCATCTTGTGATGATGGTGAGGTCCTCATAAAGTTTAGAGACCAAATCTCCCTTGAAAATTATAATTCATTTGCAGATCTAGTATTGTAATACCATTACTATCGCATGCCAAGAATATAAATGATTGAAGACATATTGGTTTGAAGTTTTTTCTAAAACAAATCTATCATTGCCAATTTCTAATATTCTAAAGTGTTAATGCCATATGTATTGTTAATTCATTTATATTTTTATTGGAGTGTTTATTGTTTTTTATTCTTTAAAAACAATATCTATCACATTGAAGTTAAAAATAGAGAAAATCACACATTGCTATCATATGAGAGCTATAATATGAACTTTTCAAAACAATAATTTTCATTAATTAATTCCATACTAATTTTTGTTATTATCTAATTAATTAATATTTTACATTATTTATTAATATTAACCACCTAATTATGTGAAGCAACTCCCTACATAGCCTCCATTGAAATTTTAAATTTAAGTTATTAATTGAATCCTATCCCGTCCTTTAACCGAACTAATATATCCACTATTTTTGATTAATCGTAATTTCTTTAATTATATAAGTATTATAATTGTTTCGTCTAAATAAAAAATTAAAACAAAAAGTGCTGAATGAATACATTACTCTTATAATTTAAAAAATGAGGGTGTTGAATATATTGATATCATAATAAGAAAAAGTGTTGGATAAGGATGAACATGAGGCTCAATTATATGATTATCTAATACATTAGGAAATAAAAATAGTAATTAACTAGCATTTGCATTAGATGTTCTAAAGAAAACATGGTAAGTCTATAGTGCATATGGTAGAAAAACATAAATGAAAAAAATGTGATATGTGAGGTGATCTAACTATAGCCAAATTTGAAGGAAAAAGTAAATATAAATGTTAAATGTAATACAATCAAACAATCTACTCAAACCAAAGGCATGCACTTCTTTAGGATAGGATAATTTTATCGTTATATTTCATGTTAAAGATACCGTGCCAAAGTTAGATCAGGCAGTTGTATTTTATTTTTCACGTATTTCTAAATTCATTTTTTTATCGGTTAGATAGAGTGTAGATCCATATATCTAAGATATATATATATTTTTATGAACCCTATGTGTCACTTATAAAAGAGAGTGAGAGTATCACTTCCCTTCGATGCTTAGCTAGGGATGGAGTTTGTCTCTCAGCACAATATAATAAGAGGTATAGAACATGTTATATAGTGTAAAAATTTATTTCCACATCAAATATGCATTTCTGCATTCTAAGTGTCAACTTGTTGAAAAAAAAAATATAAATTCAAATGTAAAATTCTTGATACTTAAAAAAATGTCAATTACCCTCCTGTGAGGATGATACCATGTAAAAAAAATATAATATAAGAATCTAAATGTAACATGCACCTATATAAATCACACAATAAACTCAATTACAAGTCTAAATGTAAGATGCACCTATAACATAAAAGTCTGAATGTATGATGCACCTGTATAAATGACACAAGAAACTCAACCAAGAAATGATCCATATGAGAACCACATCAAAGCAACATTAAAATGAAGCCCAACACATGCCATACATGAAAAAGATTTTTTTGGAACTTCCAAATGGCCTTGCAATCCTAATTGAGATTACGAGGCACTGAAGATAATATACATGACAAGTCACAACGCTAGTCCTTAAATTTAGTTCTCTAAGATACAGAACTAACGCTAACACTTCTTTCCTTATTGTGAATTTGAGGGCATCATACTTCTTGCATTCAAACTAGTAAACATTTTTAGGATGCTCATTGAGTAGGGAACTATGCAACACCTAAATCTAAACTAGTTAAAACATTTGTATGTCAATTCTGATGTCACATAAATATAATTCTGTCTGTGGCACTCTCAATGTGAAAGTGGCCAGACCACATTCCTCTTCATAACTGAATTCTATCTGGGTAGAATCCACATAGACGACTTGTGGCCTCATAGAACAATATGCTCCAAAATCACCGCAACCTCGAACCTTCAAATACATTGTTGAGGTGTTTGGATCGAACTCACATGCACTAATAGCTCCTCAGGAGTTGAACATTTTGATCAGACCAATGGGAGAAAAAGAGATCTTTTTGCATAAAACATGCATTTCTACATTTTAAGTGTCAACTTGTTGAAAAAGAAAATATAAATTCAAATGTAAAACTCTTGATACTTGAAAAATGTCAATTACCCTCTTATGAGGATGATACCATGTAAAAAAATATAATATAAGAATCTAAATGTAACATGCACCTACATAAATCACACAATGAACTCAATTACATGTCTAAATGTAAGATGCACCTATAACATAAAAGTCTGAATTTATGATGCACCTGTATAAATGACAAAGGAAACTCAATCACAAAATGATCCATATGAGAACCACATCAAGCAACATTAAAATGAAGCCCAAGATATGCCAGACATGAAAAACATTTTTTTGGAACTTCCAAATGGCCTTGCAGTCCTAATTGAGATTACGAGGCACTGAAGATAATATACATGACAAGTAACAATGTTAGTCCTTAAATTTAGTTCTCTAAGATATAGAACTAATGCTAACACTTCTTTCCTTATTGTGAATTTGAGGGCATCATACTTCTTGCATTCAAACCAGTAAACATTTTCAAGATGCCTGTTGAGTAGGGAACTATGCAGCACCTAAATCTAAACTGGTTAAAACATTTATATGTCAATTCTGATGTCACATAAATATAATTATGTTTCTAGCACTCTCAATGTGAAAGTGGCTAAACCACATTCTTCTTCATAACTAAATTCTATCTGGGTAGAATACACATAGATGGCTTGTGACCTCAGAACAATATGCTCCAAAATCCATGGAACCTCAAACCTTCAAATACACTGTTGAGGTGTTTGGATCGAACTCATATGCACTAATAGCTCCTCCAGAGTTGAACATTTTGATCAGTCCAATGGGAGCAAAAGAGATGTCGTTGGCTAACCCCAGATGAAACAATTTAGTGACTCTAGAATAAGTGGTTCAAGATTCAATCCATGCTTGATATGAATAATTTCGATTTGAATGGAATAAAAAAATCTCTACAAGAGTTAATATGTGATTATAGAACATAAAAGGGGGTTGGAAAAATAATAAACCTTTCTAAACCTTGTTTTACACCCTCGGTAATGACATGTGTGTAAAATGCATCCCCCAAACCAATTGAGTATATCAAATAACTGCAAGAGAAATATCCAAATCATAAGACTGCAGAGAACCAGTGAGAACTTATAATGACTTAGTGAGACAATACAAGAATATGTGTCATTCTCAATTCAAATTCAAGGAAAGCTAAACTTTTTAGCACACAAAACACATTCAAACACCAATAAAGTGCCAAACTTCAATTCCATGAGAAATTACCGTCTTTCTTTCAGGACGTGCAAAGGTTTTAAAATGCCTCTCAACAGCCCTGCGTTATCAATAATTGATTTTAATCATATAATATTGATACTGAAATATGAGAAGTTCCAAAAGAGAGGAAATTAAATATTAAAGTTGAAACATGGAAAGGGTTCTCACTTTACTGCACTAGTAATCACTTCATACGGATTCGTTCCAGCATCAACAAAAACTGAATAAACTACCTGAGATGTTTGAACAATGGGATCTCCTGGAATGCCAAATACAAAATAAATTCAAGAGAAAATCAAAATGCCTATTTTACTCCTGGGAATTGATAACCAACTTGACTTTTTGGGGCCATTCATCAAACTAAGGATGGGATTCACTGTCCCTTTTAAAGAACCTTCCAATGTCAACCGCGTGGCTTCTTTAAGTTGTTGGAGAAGATATTCTGCTAAACTATTCACTTCCTCCGAGAGAAAATACAACCACTCATTTCCATTCACTAAAATAGCTTCGAATCTTTCGAAAATGTCTGGAATCACAAGAAGCCTTGCAGATCATATTGACAAACTCACGACCTTATCAGAAGAAAGTGAAATGTAACACGCTTACTTGATTAAGAAATTAAGACTTGACTGCCTTTTTAATATGAGGAATTTTTCTAAGAAAAGAGGGAGCCTGGTCAAACAAATTAACAATATACCAATGCTTTTTTACATGATAGAATTTTGATCTACAGTTTTCTCCACGGTGAATTCTCCACGGTGAATTGAAGTAAAAAAAAAAAGGATCAGTACAGAATGTTTGGACAAAAACTACACCCAGGAGTGAGGGGCATATTATATGGTTAACTAAGAGAAATGGGGTGGAGCGCATATTATATTATTCGGTAAAAATCATTGTCATTGGAATCAAATGAAGGAAAAAAGACAGGGAAGGCATAGATTCGTAGATCGAAACAGTTTTTCAACGTTTTTTTTTGTCACTTGGCACTGAAAATACGTAGAGCCTGTCCCAAAAAAACTCATTGTCTCCACAATCCAATTAAGTAATGATAATTCATTGATGGCATAGATTCAAACCATTTCAGGAAATTGTAAGGTTCTGAATCATTTCAAAAGCCTCAAAAACCAGTAGAGCATGGAGGAACTATGCCGTAGAAACTTTGACAGGTGAACCCATACCAGGCATCTCAAATTTCTATCCCATGTTTTGCCTTGAGCTTGACTAGAAAATAGGTGGTTTCGAATCATTTTTATCACACATAACTGGCATATTATATTCAAACAACCTAGAAATTTTCATTGTGGCATATTATATTCAAACAACCTAGAAAATTTCATTGTGGCTGGAACCTGGACAAGTAAAAAAAAATCACAAAAGCCATACATGTAGACCATTTGAACATTTTTCAAGATATTGGGTCTTTTCAGAAACCAAAAACCCTGGAAAACTTTGGCACTTGGAAAATTAAACCCTTCGAACCCTGAAATGTAGATCTATATAGTTATTACTAAGATATTAGAAATTTTCATTGTGACCATAACCTGGTAAAGTAAAAAAATTTACAGAAGCCATTCGGGAGTCTGATATCATACACCACGTCGGAAGTATATGAATCGTCATCTCTTACCAAATTAGAACCCGAAAGCGAATTTATTTGGCGCCTTGTAGAGAAATTAGTTGATTTCTCAGTATCATTATTATTTCTCGCTCTTCTTGTGAAATCAATTGATTTCTCAGTGTCATTACTATTTCTTGCTCTTCTTGTCACTTTGGAGTATTTGTCTGATTGTTATTGATTAGAGGATGAAGAACTATACCTTTGCCTGGCCGGAGTCGATCCACTAACCTGCTGTGAGTGAAACGACCTCGCATCATAGGCATCAATGCTGTTAACCCTACTGTACGGCCTCGCGCTCCGAACGGAGAGCTTCTCGTCGAAAGCTTGGCTTTTTGGTCCATCTTTATTGGTCTAGAGATCGATTCCCCCGAGCTTCTGAAACCTGTCGGCCAAGGCTTGGAGCTGCTTGTCAGCCGTAACGGCAAACAAAGTAGGGGCTTTGGCAGACTTTTCCCAGGGCTTTTGAAGATTGGCCATGGCTGCTGTGAGCTCTGCTCGCTTCCGCATTTAGTAAAGCTGGCGTTCTCTCAAGAGGTGGGCTTTGCGGAGCTGCTTGGATTTCTGCTCTTGCATTCTATTCCACTGCCATTAGGTCACTCCACCAAGAAACATGGGAGAACTTCTCCCATCATTTTGAATTGTCTCCATGCTGATGGCTATGGTTTCGAAGTTAGGCTTTTAGGGACATTGGGGTAAGCAGCTGACCCTTCCAAGAATCCAATCGTGAAAAGACCAGGCCTGCCATTATAGAGAGCAACAATATTTCGTCTTTACCTGTGCAAATTGAATACCTACCTACCTGCAACGAATTCGTAATTACCTTTTTGTGATCTTACGGTTCAGTGCTTCTCAATTGTCTAACCTATCATCTAAGGGTATCTAAAGGTGATAGGTAAACCAGAAGGGGAGTTGCTTTCACAAGGAAACGCCTTACGCGTAAATAAATATTTGCAACAGAAGTGTTGGGTTAAAATGTTTTGTGGAAATGTAGATAGACGTTTTGAGTACTATAAACGTAAGCTATGAATCATATTCCCGACACAGTCTCCTCAAATTCTAACCACAAACGTAAACTGTCAATCATATTCCGGCCAGAGTCTCTTAAAATTCTAAGTAACTTACGAACAAGCCATAGAATCGTTATATCAATCAAACCGATAGCTTGCTATAAATCATGAGCGACAACGTGATATTATTCGCCACTCTCTGTTCGCACAGAATTAAACCGGGCCACGTGCTTTCAGACAGAAAAGTTTTATAAAAATAAAGAAAGAAAAGTGTTATAAAAATAAAATAATTCTGGGCGTTGAAAATGGAAATTGCTGAAATTTCTGGTCTGCAAGAGTGCTCATCCTGGTGGTCTGAATTGCCCAAGAATCTAAAGGAAAACGTTTTGGCATGTTACCAGCTGAAATATTATGTAGAAATTGCGGCGTATGTAAAGAATGGAATGCCCTCTTTTCATCCACACAATTCATAACTAATGAATGAGTTGTTGCACCTCCCAACAAGAAATCATGACTTCTTTTGTTCCATGACTTCGATTCCCTGAATTGCATGTCGTACTGGTTCTTCACAGGGACGTGGAAAAGACTGTTCCTCGCCTTCTTAAAGAATCAATATGACGTTGCCGGCCTTTGCGTGGACGCATGTGCCACAGACCTCTTTTTCCGCAACCATGGAGTCTTTTAATCCTCGAGGCTATTATGAATTGAAGCAGATTGTCTTCAATCCTCTTACAGGAAAGTCGATATAAAATTCGGATACATTAAATGATTATATATTATTATAGTACATGCTTTATATTTGAATTAGCAATTTATTTTTTTTACAAGTAAGCTTTATATTTGAATTAGCAATTTATTTTTTTACAAGTAAATAATGCTACACTGTATAATTCTGTTACTTGATATCATAAAATAAAAGTAAGGATGACAAGTTTTGTTCATATATAAATTATGTTTTGTTATACACCATCAAATGGTGAACAATATTAAGTGTTATCTTGAATAAGAATTATTTCTCTCTTTCATTTAATATCTGCTCACTTTTCTTGATAGATCAAAATATCACAATTCATTTTCTAACATCACTTATATTATAAGTCAAGTTAAAACGATATATCTTTTAAAATTACACATGTGGAACTCAAAAAGGTGAAAATGTGTATTTGGTCATAATGAAAATGGGATATTTTACTGAATGAAAAGTGAAATGGTGAATTTTGTCATAAAATTCAACAAAAATGTACATATTTTAATGATTATCTAAAATCAAATGCGGTTAAGTAAGATTGAGAATTACTTTATGTTGACACAACTTTAATTATGTGATAAATATTTAGAGGAATAGGCAATTAGGACTCATGTGACATAGCGTTTATTATGAGTCTCCTTATTATAATCAGTGGGCAAGCCATGTTGTCCATAGTATATCCTATGGGTATCAAATAAGGGATTTAAACATGGGACCTTGTATTAGCATGCATTTACATTTTCATTGATGCTTAATTTTGAGTAGTGAATGAGGTCATCTCTAGCACAGGACCATGGGTATCCAATAGAAGTGTAATTTGAAGGAAAATTATACTTAGATTTATTTACACTTTCACATGTTTAAGGGATATCTATATTGGTTGTTCCTTAAAGAATCCAAAAAGAATGGTTGAACTCTCTACCTTGTCATTATGAACTCAAATCCTTAGTATTGTGCAATATGTTTGTCATATCTTTACCATTAACATTCACATGCACAAATTCATACATTTAAATTTTAAATATTTTTCTCATATTTTTTTATCTTTTTTTATTTTTGTTTCTCACAATCAGATTTGCAAGGAAAAATAATTGCACTTATTTTAATCATAAATACAAATATTTTTTGGTTTGATTTTATTTTCATATGTTACCATGTGCAATTTTATATAATTATTTTGTAAATTATAATAATCCAAGCACTTTAAAAATGTTAAGTGAAGGAATGAAATCCACTTGCAAGGGAAAATATCCTTTTATAATCAATTCATCCAATCTCAATACCTACAAGCTACATGAACAACATTGTTCTGATAACTCGAAGCCCTTTTCTTGACTAATTACTAGTGTTTTGCATGAATACATCGTCTAACCATGCCACTTATTCCATTGGAAGGCGGTTCCATTTGATGAGGTGGTGGAAATCATTTGATTTCATAGCTACCTAACCATTATTACAAGGATTTTTTCTACTTCTAATATGATTTTCCCTTGCTAATTTTTGGTAAATTAATATGGGCTAGGATCTTGTCATTGTTATCTTCTTTAATCAAGAAACATGAAAAACTAAATATTAATATAACTCCATTTTGTAAATTATACTTCCAATCCTATACAACATTTTAAAGTGGCCATAATATATAGGTGTTATTTCATCATATTTTGTATGATATGTAATTTTTCATTGTTTAACCTTTGTAGTCCATTTCATGGTGATATCATGGATAAACATGATATCCATAAAGTGCCATAAATGGGGGCATTTTTAATGAAGTATAGAAGGATATGTAGTATAACCATTCTGCAAAGGGAAGCCACTTTACCCATTATGTCTATCTACTAAATGAACAACAATATCCTTCTAAACATTTATTCATTATCTTAATTTTCACATTAGATTGAGGGTGATAAGCTGAGTTGTGAGCCAATTGATTACGCAAATAAGAAAATAATTTAGTCCAAAACTTTCGAGTGAAAATTGGATCTATGTAAATTTCAATAAGATTCAAGATTCCATGTAGATCTTGTATTATTTCCATGAATATTGTGATTATTGTACTTTCTTTAAGAGGATGAGACTGTTACACCTGACAAATCCGTCTTGCAGACAATAGAGATCTCCTTAGATCCTTGATGGAAACTAGACAATAAACTCACATTTCCCTAAGCTGAACTTGTTTGAATTATAAGAATTAAAGCTACTAGATGAGCCTCTTACCTAGTTCATGAAATGCTCGATGAATATCCCTTGTGATTCGATGCAGCTCTTCAATTCTTGATAAGATCTCTAAACATCGACCATAAAATGATCAAAATAACATGTGATATAATAATCCAAACAACTTAACCTAATGATCAAGGAAATTAGGAATTGAATTTGCCTTAACACACATTCTAAACAATTATAAACCATTCATTATTATAATAATACAAATCAGTGGGAGAAAGTGTCATTCGTATTATCAAAGATTAAGAAGATCCTTACAGCCTTCCCCTTGATCTCATGAGGTCCCACCCAAATGCCTTCAATATCCTCCTTAGATGACAATCTTTCCAATCTAAAACTAACAACATAAGTTTTGTCTTCTCTCAGTTCCGACCTTCTCAATCCCTCTACCCTCTAGTCATTTTATAGGCCAAGAGGAAGAAGTTTCAGATCCAAAAGAGGAGGATGAGACTCCTTAATTGAGAGATTAGGTTTCCATGACGAAAGGGATTAACATGCATCGTCTTAAGGTTATAGTTCGAGTATTCATCACCTCGAAGTTTTTAGTTGGAATATATTCGACCAACTATGTTTCTAGAATGTACTTTTTATTTTTACTTTCTTGAGTTCACCTACGTAGGTTTATAGTGACAAATAAAGTGCAACTCCGTGATGTTCTCAAAGTTAATTTCGACGAATGTGCGGGAAACTCTACAAAAATCAGATCAGATGGAACTTATTAAGGTGCTACAGCTATTTTCCCTAAATTTCTCATCTACTTCAAGATATTTTAGTGTGTTGGACTTCTGAGGGAGTTGAGTCAAACATGTTCATGGATGGTAAAAAGACCCATAAACTGATCAAGTGTGATGGCGACAAATTGACATGTAACACATTTTCCCCTAAAGGGATAATTATGTAAAATAAGTTTAAAATATTGAGGAGATTTATCATTCCAAGGATCAGATCAAAGGAAATGATAATAAACCTGCAGAAAACATTCAAGGATTACAATGAAAATATGTATCAAAAATCATGTTTCAAGTAGGCATTCCCATTCTCAGAGTAAAGTGAAGTTGATGAAAAAGCATGGAAAAACCAAAATGATATAGATGGTAGACATAACATGGACGAAACCATTTGTCTACATAATCATGAATACAAAATATCCTCGCAACCTGGATTGATAAAACTAAATCAAGGGTCTTGATCTCCATCTCTCGATCCATAGTACGAATCTAACCATGTGAGTGAAGGTTTCAAAGTCGAACATGGCATAGACCACTTGATTACTGGTAGTGTTGTGAACCATTAACAAGTGCGAGAGAAACAATGAATAATGAAAATGGTTCACAAGGTACTTCCAATACAATCTATGAAGTGTGAATAGGTGGTATGAAGTTGAACACTCATAGAATCATTCGATCGAAGGCCAATAATGAGAACTTTTCGTTGAAGGAAAGAAAAATTCCATTAAGGCATACAGGCTTCAAGGTACTCAAGGTTTCTAGATCAACTTCCTACATAATAAGCTGAATTCGATAGGAAGTGACCTCTCGTATGAAATCATATGACTCAAAACACAATGTAAAGTTTTAAAAATAGTTTGCAAGGACTGACTAGAGGATGACTGATGTGATTGAAGGATTGAATTTGCAAAGGGATTTTGAACTAAGGTTTAACTTCTCTTGAACACATAACAACATGAAAATTGGCTTGGTATCATTTTTCTTAACGTTAATACCAAAAACAATGAAGAATTTCAAATGAGGTTTGATTAATTTTAATACAAATGGATCTTCCAACCTGGAGGTAAGTGTGACAGAGTGTCGTGTTCAAGAGTGACTTTCTGCCTTCAAAAAATGATAATGTAAAATGGAAACCTTTTCCAAATTTTCCCCCACCATTATTGGCAAGTACCTCTTCATTTTTTACAAGCTTGAGGAGGATAACATATGCTTGGACTGTAATCTCATCCCGCAAATGAGTCCATCGAAGTATTTTTAACGAACCCTAAGAAGGAATGGTTCGATCCCATTATGCTTAACAAGTCCTATACTATTTACTTTTAAGAGTCTAGTAAAGGAGTAGCTCAATGTCATTTTCTTTTAATGAGTTTGAAAAGGACACAATAAGAAAAATCATTGAGTTCTTTTACTGTAAAGTTTTAAAGAGCCCAAAGAAAGTAAAGCTGGGCGGTTTTAAATTTTAGAGAGTCAGAAGAAAAACATAACTAGACTCCATGAGGTTCTTTTTTCTAAATTTTAGTCTCTCAGGTCTGAAAAAGGATAAAATAATACAAGAGAGAACTCTATTGACCATGTTTGGTTATCATATACCTTTTTCGTAAATAGTCCTAAATCATTTCGTAAAAGGGGCAAACTTATACTAAGTGTACAAATGTTCATTTACTTTTACGAGTTCGCACAATCAAGTACTCGACAATCTTTTCATTTTCAACGAGTCTAAAAAGGGCTTAAAAGAGGACTCCATGATTTTCGCTTTTCATAAAAAATTTAAGAGCATGAAAAGTGATAAAAGTATGCTAAATAGTTAAAATTATTCATCCACGCTTTGTAACCTATCTTGTACATTTAAACTCAATAAATCTTCATAACTGCTCAAAATATCATTTCCCCTCTCAAAAGTTTTGAAATATAAAAAATAATATTTTTTACCTTAAAAAAAGAACCCTATAAAAATGGGAATAATAAATTATTTTCACCATTTTCCTTTTTACCAGTTGAGAGTAGAGATAGCTTTTACTACCAAACTTCCATGATTAATTCCAAGCTAACCGGTGGAGAAAATCATACACCTCTTCTTCCAGGTAGAATATCTCTCCTTAACTTAGATTTCCATCAATTTAAAATTCCATTTTAAGCTTTCAATAATTTGTTGGGGAAAACTTATGTTTCAAAAGGTGCTCTAAGCCCTACGTTCATTCCTTTTAGTCAAGCTTGCACAAGTAGGTAAAATTTTCGATACGGAAAATTGTGTCTTGTGCTGAATTTTATTGCAAACATTCATGTAGTTGCACCCTGTCGGTAAAACGATAGCTCACCTGCATCAAGGGTTTATTTTTATACAAGTTTTGGGCAAAAAAACATGACATGGAATAAAAAAGGATTCTAATCCTTTTAAAATGGTCATTTTACGTTATTTGACTATTCAAAATGGAGTGGAGGGAAAGAGAGCATGAAGGAAATGATTAGAAAGCTTTGGAGGATCTGGCCTCCATGTAGGCTCTAAGAAGTTTTTGCCTCTTGAAATACTGGCTCATTCCTAGGATGAAAGCCCAGGTGGATCTAATGACATGGCTGGTAAGAACTTGGAATGTCGAGGAACAATGTTTGGTGATTGCAGATCATCGCATTACCATTGACACCGATGACATATATTTCTTGACTGGGTTTTCTAATCAGAGAACTAACATTTCATTACTTAGATAGAGGACAAGAGGATATACTACCGATGTGTATCTAAGATGCTTTTGCAGGGGTGCACCACCTAATGATGACAAAATTTATATTCATACCATCAAGCTCTTGCCCCTGAGGACCTTTACTTTAACTGTTAGTAAGTTGTGTGGGAGTGCTATCCTTCATTTGGTTACACAGGCACATATGTAAACAACTGTGAAATGTTTCAAATTCATTGTGTTCACTGGTGTGAGGTAGTGATGGTCAATAGGAAGGGCCAATTGACTAGATGCAAGAATGGAAAACTGATTAATTTCGGTTATGGTGCCATTCTTGTTGCTTTTTCTCTAGAGAGGATTCATATTCTCCAACCACAACAGATTCTAGGAGATGACAGGGGGCCTAGGGATCCATGCATGATGAGTTTGGTTTCACTGATGGCATGTCATGGAGGTTATGAATGAGTAGTGAGGTATACTCCAGAGATTTTTGAATGGTTAGGACAACAAATTTTTCTAATTGGGGACTTTCCATATGTTAGGATGGATTGCAGAGGTGATCCTGATATCCCACTTCGAGCTGGAACTCAGTGGGGTGATCTAGGTGAGAATTTCTCATTATTGCATATTTCCAAATTTTTATATTTTTATGTGTTTTTTGTCTTCAAAGGCTAATTATATTAAATGTATGTGCAGATGTGAGCCCAACCTAACCAACAGGGTTGAGACAATTTGATAGATGAGGCGAGCAGCCTATAGCAGCTACGACAGCTAACCTGGAGGTAGAGGATATCCTAATAGAGTTGGAATAAAACCTTTACAGACTGACTTCGAATATCCCAGAGACTGGGACATATGGCATTCCTCGTGCTTATTAGAGACATGTAGTGAGAGTTCCAGGGCTTCTTAGACATTTGCTGCGTCAAGTTGCTCGTGCTGTTGTTTACTATCATGAGCATCATCATGCTTAGTTGTTGTAGTTTCTAGGACCAAATTTTGATTTTTGGTGTTAGCATATTCGGAAAATAAAAGGCCACGAGGTCTTATGTCCTTGAATAACATATTTTGTAGACACGGTTTTATACAAACTCTATTTTAATGAAAAAATAATAGTTTTTCCTATTGCTTATCTTGATCAATGTATGAACGAATATTGTTTTTAATTTACAAATGTTTAAAATTTCTTTTTAACACATGATTTTCCAATGCATCTATTAATGTGCTTAAATATCTCAAAATGTGTTGATATTCTACATAATCAATTTTCCTTTCCAAAATATGGACCCATAAAAACACTCTTAACATTGTTGGACACCTTACTGTATAGACATCGTTTAATGTAATACTAACCTAATGATAAAACACTCGATATCAAATGTGATGGAATCAACTAATAGAACAATGATTGTGCTATATTACACTATGTTATTTGTTGTTTGACCGAGACATATTCCATGAATAGAGTCTATCTCATTGTTGGGCGAATATATAACACTTGTTGTGGAAGATAAATTATGAGTACTACAACTAGAACCATCAACAAAGGCAATGTAAGTCTGAGATAACGTCAACATATACAAATAAAGTGTGAACCAAGATAAGGAGAAGAAGTAGTAGAAAATGTGAAAAACATTAACTATCACACATACCTAAAAAATGGTAAATAATGTACAAATCTCCACCAAAATTTTATGCATAATATTTCTTTAGGTAAAGACCATTTCTAGTCTTCCCAAAAGGAATACCATCATAATTAACCACCTAATAGGCTCATTTAGCTAATACGCATTTTATGATGTAAGGTCCATGCCACATGGGTTTGAACTTTCCCGCACCTAACTCTTCATGAGCTTGATCATAAACGAAGACTAGGTCACCTTTTGAATATGAACAAGGATTAACTTTTTCATGAAACTGAGCTTTGACACGTTTTTTGTGAGCTTTGCTAGACAATGTGACATGACAGCCATTTTCAAGTAAATCTTCTAAATGTACAAAGCCTTCTTCATCTACAGAGGTAGTAGATAATAATTTGATAGCTATTTTTAGGGATGGGATTTCACATTCAATGGGTAATATTGCTTCCAAGCCATAAACAAGTTGGAAAGGAGTAAAATAGGTCGATGTTTTTATAGTAGCACGGTAAGCCCACAATGCTAAATAGAGCATAGAATGCCCATTTCCTTTGTGAGTACCAACTATTTATTTAATCATATTAGTTAAAACTTTATTGCTAGCTTCGAGCTAACCATTGGCTTGTGGATAGTATGTAGTAGATCCATCATGACATATGCCGAGTTGTGTGGATATTTCAACCATCATAAAGTTACAAAAATGACTACCATGGTTTGTAACAATGGCTTGTGGGACACCAAACATAGCAATTACATGATTGAAAATCAAAACTACTACAGTTTCATCATCATCTCTATATGTAGGCATCGCCTCAACCCAGTTTGTAAGGTAATCGATTGCAAGGATAATATACCCATGCCCCTCGACCGAGTGAGGGTTATAGGTGATGAAATCGATGCTTGATTTGGCAAAAGGACTTACAACTATGACAAGGTGAAGAGGAGTTTTAGTTTTTCACGTTTTGTCATTGTAGACTTTCCAATTATGGTATTTGCATATTGTACTAATGCAATATTTAAACATTGAAGGCCAAAAATAATGAGCACGTAATATCTTTTGGGCAGTAGCATACCCAAACATATGGCCACCACATGCTCCAGAGTGGCAGTCATTTAATGATTTTTTGGCCTCTTAGAGAGTCAAACAATGTCGTAATATAGAATCGGCACTGCGATAGTAAAGAGTGCCATCAATAATATTGTATTGTTGGGATTGGTATCGGATTTGACGATGATCAATTTTAGATAACTCGGGCCTAAAATTTTGTGTTTGGGAATATTTAATGATATCTCTGTACCACAAATATGATGTACTAATAAGAAAGAGAGATTGGTCAGCAAAATAATCTTCTGTTACAGTTTCTATATCAGTATGAGGAAGGTCATACAATAGTTTGGTGAAAATAAAATACTTCTTTGATTTGGATTTGTCAAATTCCAAATCAAATTATTGTAAGATAAATATTCACTTGGAGTATTTCCCCCCTAGAAATTTTATAGTGATAATATATATCATAGGGTTGCAATCTAAAAAGACAGTTTTTCAGAGAAGTATATAGTGACAGAATTGTTGAAAAACTTGTTAGACTACCAAGGCTAGGTAATCCACATGCGTGTATTTAATATTAGTTTTTAGTGAGACTTCTACTCAAATAATAAATCATATGTTCACTCCTAGAATCATCCTCTTGTAATAACACCATGCTAATGGTGGCATCGGATGCGGCTATGTACAAAAAGTAATCTCGATGATAATCGGTTGGATGTAGTAAAAACACATTGGTCAATGCATTTTTTAATGCATCAAAAACTTTATTAGAAGGATCATCGTAGAAAAAAGGAATGCCCTTTTTCAACAGTTGAGTAAAACCCTGGGTTAGTTTGGTATAATTGTGGATGAATCTATGCAAAAGGTTTCCGTTCCCTTCTAAACTTTGGATTTGATTAAGGCTAGAAGGAGTAGGAAAATTCAAAATTTCCTCTACCTTGAGGGGGTCGAAATGAAAGCCTTCCTTCAAAATGATGATAACTAGAATCTGACCTCATTGCAAACCAAAAACATATTTGTGTGGATTTAAGTGAATATTATAATCCCTGTTGTTGGCTTGTTAGGGCCTAACCCAGGTTCAGAGTTAGTTATCCAAACAACTCCCTGTACTACTGGCCCTTTCGGCAGTAGTTCATGGAGTACGGACTGACATCTCACCTAAAGCAGTATGGGGTGATGCTCGAACCAGGTTTCTGCACCCTTGATATGTCTGAGAGATCGACTTAGTCTAACCTTGAATACCTTTGCGCAAGTCACTTCATCCACTTCAGGGCATTTGGGGCCTTCGCGCCATAATTATACTTGTTTTTGTGCAACCCTAACCAGGGGTTGTGGGGATTCCACACTGCTAGGGAAACTATCTACGCTACTTTCCCCAGTCATGCTGCAGATCTTACTTATCTTCTTATAACTATTAGTTATCTTCATGTAAAGAGAGTCCTTATATTATATTTACTTGTTGAGAACATTCATATAGGTTCGCGCAGCAAAATAATAGTAGACGTATACCCAATATACTTTAATTCATAAAACAAAAAGCGATACACATAAATATGGTAAAACTTCACTTCATTATTGCTTCAAACAGTTATAGACTCAACCTGCCTTGCGCCCTCAGCTGTAGGGGTCTGTGTACTTAGCTGCAGACTATTAGACCTCTGTGCACTCAGATGCAGAGCCTTCTACTACTCTATGACCTAAAGGCATGACTCACACTTTGACTCACTGCTTCGCAGATTCATTTCCTTATTCTTTGTTAGATTAGATGACTCTTTACACCTAGAGCCTCATTGTATTTATACAATCCCATGGTCCGCGGACCATGGGTAGATCTTCCAAACCGACATTACATTACAAAAACAAGGGCGGACAACCCTATGACTCTATTACAACTTTTTGCTCCATGCCCACACATCGCAGATTCTTTACAATGGAATTAGTCAAAACTTGGGCTTTAAGCCCCAAAACCTACCTTGGGGGATCTCGTGCCCAACATGCCCCCAACATAAACATCATGACTCACCCTTGAGTCATTCTGTCAGTGAAGAGATCTTCGCGTGGAGACCTCCTACTTCTACTCATGCTGCTGCGCGGTCGGCAACGCACTGAGCCGTTGTTTGGTGTATCTCTTGAGGTTAGTCATATGGCCAGGCCACCTATCTAGGGATTCAATCGACTACCACTGACCTTGCCTGGGAAGAGTTCACTATTTAGTTTCAAAAACTGCACTGCACCATCATCTATGAATTCCTTAATAACATAGGGCCCTAGCTACTGCATTTGGATTTTCCCTAGGAACTTATCAAACTTCCTGTCATATAACAGAACCAAATCATTCACCTTAAATGTGTACAACTTAATATGTCGATCATGCCATGCCTTTTCGTGCTACTTCTAGACGTGCTGATGAAATCCTACCAAGAACCATTCTTCCTCGATTTCGTCCAGTTGCGCGAGCCTTTCCTCTAGGGCTCCATGATCTATCATACCTGTGAGAACTGCTATACACAGACTAGGCACAATATATTAGATTTGGATTACGACTTGCACTCCATAAACCAGCCTAAAAGGAATTTGTCCTTTCAGTTTCTTGCATGTGGTCCTATAAGCCCATAATACTGCAGGAATGCATAGGTCCCAATCGCTTCACTGTGCGTTGCATGATTTCATCAGTGCGGTCTCCAATATTTTGTTGAACGCTTCTATGGTTCCATTATCCTATGGGTGATATGGTGTGCTTCGTTGATGATACACCTGAAATTCTTCTGTCAGTGCAATGAGAGTTTCATTCAAGAAGTGTGTACTGCAGTCTCTCATCAAGATCGTCACGCAACTGAACCATGTCAGTAAGTGTTCAAATAGAAACTTCACAACTGTCACGACTATGCAGTATTTTAGTAGCTATGCTTCTACCCAACGCGTTAGGTATTCTGTCGCAGTAATAATATATCTCGTGCGTGCCTTTCCATGTGGTTTGATAGGTCCTACAAAGTCGACTTCCCACTTCTCAAATGGCTCCAATGTCATCTACGGATTCAAAGGCATATTTTCCCTTCGTGATGGCTTACCCGTTCTCGTTCTTTGACATACATCGCATGCTTTGCAATGCACTTTTTAGTCATAATGTAGGGTCAGCCACCACAATCCTGCCCGAAGAATCTTCTACGCAGTTACCATTCCTGCATAATGACCTCCCATGGGATGCCCATGAGAGTCCATGAGGATGCTACTTCATTAAAGCTCAAGGACATACCTCTAAAGTATCTCATCAGTTCCCATTTTGTATAAATGTCCTCCAATGACGAAAATGTAAGTCGCATGTGCTACTAGCTCCTTCTTCTGCTGGACAGAATAACCTTCCAGTGTAGTCCTAGTTGTTAGAAAGTGGATTATATTTTCAAAGTGTCCATCGGCTATGCGCACAACAAGAGGCTGTGCGTCGAGTAGTCCTTCCTCCAAACTAGTAGGTTCCTCTACTATCCCAATGTTTGACAAGTGATCCAATCTCGCGTTTAATCACCCCAGCTTCACAATTACTTCAAAATCATATTCTTGGAACAATAAGATCCACCTGCATATTCACCCCCCAACACAAGCTTATTGACCAACTATTTCACCATAGAATGATCTGTGTACATCTTGAAGTGCCCTCCTAGCAAATAGTGCTAGTATTTTTGGAGTGCATACACCATAGCTAGTCACTCGCGTTCAGTGGTGGAGTAATTCTTTTCTGCTTTAGATAATCAGTGGCTTGCGACCGCAATCAGGTGATCCAATTCTTCTCCAGCCTCTTGGGTAAGTACCGCCTCGAGTGCTATACATGACGCATGAACATGAACATGAAATTCCTTCTTCCAGTTTGGAAAGACAAGAATTGGTCTAGTAACCATCCTCTGCTTCAATACCTCTAGGCTCTTCTTACAATCATTGTCTCAACAGAATGTGACATCCTTCTTCAGTAGTTCTTCCATCGGCGCAGTGATTTTGGAATAACTCTTGATAAACTTTCTATAGTACCCAGTGTGTGACAAAGTAGCGTGCAATTGTTTCACACTACGTGACGCTTTCAAATTCAAAATTACCGCAATTTTCATGGGGTCTACTATCAGCCCCTCCCTACAAACCATATTCCCTAATAGGTTTCCAAAAGGAACACCAAACATACACTTCTTAAGGTTAACCACGATTTCGTAGCTGCAGCATGTATCTAGCATCAAACGTAGGCTCACTACATGATTTATGACAAACCCAAATACAGTCCAATCATCAAAATATACCTTCAAGAATTTATGAATATATTCCTTGAACATCGCAACAACTACGTGTGAGAAGATAACTGGTGCATTCTTTAATCCAAATGTCATGACAGTGTATTGAAAGAGACCCCACTCCATCACGAAGGTTGTCTTGATTCTATCCTTGGGCACAATCCTAATTTCGTGATACACTGAGAATCCATCAGTGAAAGAGTAGGCTTCCTGACCGCCCACATTGTGAAACACCTCATTTGTGAATGGAGTTTGGAATGGATCATGTACACACAAATTGTTCAACTTCCTGAGATCTACACATATTCTTATTTCATCCTTCTGCTTATTTTCTTGCACCACCATTGGACTCACCCAGTTTGATTCTTTGACAGGTTCAATAATGCCTGCCACGAGCAAGTTATCTAATTCTAGTTGGACCTTCTCCTTATATTTTGGGTTTAAGCAATACGGTCGCTGCTTTACTGGCTTCACGTCTAGTTTTAATCCTTATTATCCATAAGTCTCCAATGATTCCATTTAAGTCTGTGAACTTAGTCTGGAATAATTCTTGATACTTAGGGAGTAGTTCAACAACCTTATCCACCATCGTGGTGTCCCAATAGTCCCTAATATTCGCAAATTTAGGCTTTGACTCTATATCAATGTTTACCTGTTGAGTCTTTACTGGCACAGTTATGTCAGGGTTCTCAATTTGGGATCCTTAAACCTCACATTGGTCTTCTGTTTCTGGAATACCAATGTTCCTTAGATCTTCATCCTATTCATCAAGAATATAACATTTCAGCGCGCAAATTAACTTGGCAGCCCAGTCAGGTTGAGTTACTGTGACTGATTCCTGTGGCATTCTAAAAATGGTTGCCTTTACTTCTTGTAACACTTCATTAATACTATCCCATCCATCATCAAAGTTAAAGGTCATCACAAACCCTTCGCGCATAACATCCCATTCATTTGTTCCATGGTGAAGCTCCATTTCTATATACCAGTTCATCGGTATAACATCCAGGGTGTGATAGACCAGGTGCACCCACTCTAGTTGTGGCTTTACCCCATAGGCCTACATCCACCTAAACAAATGCACACGTAGATTGTCCTGTCCATCGTATTTTTCTATGAATGGCACTTTAGGATTTCCAACCAAGTTCGCATCATCCTTCTCCATGCGCGACAGTCTTTGAAGTTTCCCTTATGTGTACCCCACCATCTCGTGGGCGTAGTGTGCAATACCCAATTCAAGGCTCCGAAACTTTTCTTCTCTGGTACCTCCCTTTCAAATTTGTCCCAGAAGACATTTACCTCACCTAATCCATCATAAATAGGTATATCCCTTAATTTCCATGGAAATGTAGTGCAACGATCTAGTCATCATATTACAGTTAAGTGTGGTTACCTCATGTAACCTGTTCTGCCATCGCTTTATCTCCTCATCTTAATCTAAAGTACATGAGCTCTCACGTTCCCATGAAATCCGTCCGTGTGTAGTGGGATTTACCCAGTCTTTCTCTCACGTAGTTATCTTGTAGATGCAGTCTAAATCATTGTTGCATTCATAGTCGCAGACTAGCTTAGTGTAGCGCGATCCCTAAGCAGGGTTCAAATGTATCACTATGCGCAATGATTTCTTTTGAAAAATAATCCTGTGCTTCTTCAGGTTGATCACCCCATTCATTTCAATGGCTTAATCGATTCCTAGGAGTGCGGAGTAGGGATTGTTGTCACGAATAATCTCTATTACCTAAAAAACGGCTAACACGCTTAATCCTTCAATGTCCACTGTCATTCCCTACAATCGCCTCAGGGGTATTTTTTGTTGGTTTGCCATTCATAGCTGAAGAGGAGACCACTATAGTAGAGGTCTCCTCATGCATTCCCATGTCTGCTTCAGCAGAACATCCGCATCTGATCCTAAGTCCAAAATTACTTGGTTCATTTCATACTCTCCAATCTACGTAATTAGCCTCATTTCTCTTCTTGTTCTTGTCTTATGTTTTCCAATTTTCTGGACCGTGTGGGGTTTTCCTTGCATGGTCCCAGTGCATCTATTAATGATCTTCTGCAATCCCTTTACAATGTTATTTTCACGCAGCACTTTCATGCACGTTTCCAGGAATATTGTGAGCATTGATGGGTCCATTTCTAGCTCTAGTTTGTCCTTGCTTCCAAAAGTGGAGGAAATAGCGAAGCTCTTCTTAGCTTCCATAAAAGTTTCTTGAGCACGCTCAAAATCAAACTTCGCTTCCTTCGTCAGAGCTTTGCAAACCCAAGTGTCATCTGCTGGTTGTTTTCCCTTTTCATCTCTCATCGTAATTCCACTTCAGAGCATGATATTGACATTAAGTTCCTCCTCGCACAGCTTAGACCTCATCATTTGCAAGTTTTGACTTAGGGGTGGTTGTAATCCTCCTTTATCGCATATCCTAGCTATCATCATAGGACAATCCTTCGTCTCGTGATCAAACAAGATGTAGTATAAGCATGATGGATGTGTTGAATTTGAACAATCACAGGCATAATGCCATGGCCCTCCGCAATTGTATCACATCATCTATCTGCGACCTCTTCCAGGTCCTCCTCCACCTTAGCCTCTTCCGCGCCCCCAGAATACAATGCGCACCATTCCTGCGCCCTACTCGAGGGCCCACATTTCACCCTGACGCCTATAGGTAGGAGTTCTTTTCATCATTAGCTCATAACTTCTACATGTGCACTCATCATGGCCCACTGATCTACAGAAATTATAGAACAACTGTTACAAATTCTTCTTGTACTTCTGCAATAGATGAAAGTTTTCCGTAGCATTCTTTCCTCCTGTTTGATAAATTACGCACCACAGAGCAGGTGCCACGCTCAGTCCTACTTGCATTTCTGGTCTTGCTAGCATCGGCCCTCCTCATGTGGGATAATTTGTAAATACAGGGCAGTGGTCCTTATCATGACCCTTCTCCTTACATTTCATGCACCACACCTCTTCATGTGCTTCTAGTTGAGCTGCCTTGTCCTGTTACAGGCTCTACATTTCTAGGCACAAGTTTTTTAACTGCACAAGGATTTGTTGAACTCCTAAGTTAGGATCGTGCATTGGGGTCTCATGTACCCTCATCGGAGTCTCTAAAGCTTCTGCTTGAGTTTCCAATCTCTGTTATGTTAGCGTGTTCCTCAAATGTGACGATGATGATGCTTCAAACCATTCACGGTGCTGTCCATCCTTTAGAGTCATGTTAGCTTCACAAATTGTGTGCTTCAACCTCTAATCCAACTCCCATGGAGTCTCACCTGATAGCATCATAATCTCCTTGAACCCATTGATCAACTATGCCTATGTCTTCGGCTTAGTAAAAGCCCTAGTTATCGCAACTTAGATTGCCACGATTCCTAGATTCAGATGGTCATTTGAGTGCTTAATGTACCAAGTCAGCACGCGATCCTGTAGAGCACTAACCAATGTTGCTCTCTTGAGGTTATCATCTATTACTCCCATGCATCTGAGACATATTTTAGCACAAACCAATGCTGGTCTGGATCCTCATTTCCCAATCCTTTGAACATGGGTAAATTTACCGAGGTTGCCATAGCAAAACGTAGTGGTGGCAGAGGTGGTACGAGGGAAGGTGGAGGTGATGTAGGTGAAACGGGCAGAGGTGTGGGTGGGGGTGGTATGTGTGGAATCCTTTGTCTTATCAAATGGCTCACACTTCCTGGAGAGACCCTCATGAGCTATTCCTCGTCCCCTCACAAAGGTGAAATCAAGGGGCTAGTTTCTAGTTCTGCACTACCTTCGTTCCTGTAAATTATCCCATTTCACGTAGCCCCAAACATGAATGTATTCGCATAACCCGATTTTCACACAATATAATTTTAATCCAATTGTTTAGAGATTTAATGTAATTACCTCATGGTCCTTTGAGGAAGCATCGCTCGGCCTCACTATAGCTTACCAAAGTGTCTACTGCGAACCCATAAATTTTCATATCCAACCAGCCTTCGATTTCCTTTTTAATTGGATTCCAGTGATGTGACATCATACATCTCTCTGCATATTCTGGTACTGATAATGGAGCCATTTGTTGGCTTTTTGGGGCCTGACCTAATTTTGAAGTTAGTTAGCCAAACAAATCCCTCTACTACTATCCCTTTCGGCAACAATTTGTGGAGCGTAGACTGAGGTCACACCCGAAGTAGTATGGGGGGATGGTGGAACCAAGTTTTCACACCCTTGAGATGTTCACTTATTCCAACCATGAATACCTTCATGTAGGTCACTTCACGCACTTCAGGGTCTTCGAGGCCTTCGCGCCCTTGTTATACTTGTCTTCACGCAACGCTAACCAGTGGTTGTGGGGCTTCCGTGCTGCTAGAGAAGTGATTTGTGCTATTTTCCCCAGTGACGTTGTGGTTCTTACTTGTAATCTTATAATTATTAGTTATCTTCATGTAAAGAGAGGCCTTATATTATATTTACTTGTTTAGGACATTCATATAGGTTCGCGCAACGAAATAGCAGTAAAATTATACCCAATATACTTCAATGCATAAAACAGAAAATGATACAGAGAAATATGGTAAGAATTCTCTTTATAAATGCTTCAACTAGTTACAGACTCAACTTGCCCTACGCACTCAGCTGTAGGGGTCCATGCACTTATCTGTAGACTATTAGGCCTTTGCACACTCATCTGTAGAGCTTTCTCCTATTCTATGACCCGAAGACATGACTTACACTTCGACTCACTGCTTCATAGATTCATTTCCTTATACTTTTTTAGATTAGATGTCTCTTTACACCTAGAGCCTCACTCTATTTATAAAATCCCATGGTCCACGGACCATGGGTAGATATTTCAAACTGACATTACATTACAAAAACAAGGGCAGACAACCCTATGACCCTATTATGACTTCACGCTCCACGCCCACACATCGCAGAGTCTTTATAATGGACTTAGTCAAAACTTGGGCTTTAAAACCCAAAACCTGCATTGGGGGATCTCGCACCAACACTTGCACCTAATGACAATTTCTTTTAAGTAAAATGGGTTATCCTACCTTTTCATCACATGACTTGGAGGGTCATCTAAATAAATCTAAACAATATGATTATAGCATGCAATGCATAAGACATTGCTTGACGAAACATTGCGCCAACTTTTTTTAGGCCAAATGGGAGTTTGCGATAACAAAAAGTTCTCTGTGGGCATATAAATGCAGTTTTGTACTGATCGTAAGGGAGTATGTGTATCTTATTGTAGCAAAAAGATCCATCCGTGAATGAGAAAAATTCAGTCCCGGCAGAATCATCGACATTTGGTTGATATATAGAGTTGGATAATTCTCTTTAGGATGAGATTTATTAATATCTCTGTAATCAACACATACTCAAATAGTTTCCTATTTTTTATTAATGAGCACAATATTTGATACCCAATCAGTTAAATGAATGGGGTAAATGAATCATGCTTTTAACAAATTTTCAACCTCAGCTTTAATAGTGGCAACTTTTTGTGGATGTATAAGATGTAATCATTGTCTAATGGGCTTAGCATGTGGATAATTTTTTATTTCATGTACAACTATGATAGGGTCTATTCCTCGGATTTCTTCATATGACCAGGAAAAGATGTTGCAGGATTCCTGAAATAGAGATTTGTAAGTTTGAGTCTCTTCTAAAGAAAAAGAAGCTCAAATATGACTATTTTATGTTATCTTGTGTTTCACTGAGTTATCTATGGGTATCGTTGTTGATATGTTCCCTAAATTGTTTTCCTAGAAGAAAGGGTAGATAATGGACATTGAGGATCAGTAAGAGTCTCATATGAAAACATAGATGAGAAATTATTCTTAATTTTGTCAAAGTATGGCAAGAAGTTTGAATGATGATGGGTATAATTCCATGTAATTTTGTCAAAGGTCATAATTTGCGTAATCTCTTCACCAAATAAAAAATATGTGTTAAAAGGATCGGGCATAAAGATTGGTTCCAAGCATGACAAATGATAATATTAATCAATAATCATATTCATTTGATTGTCTTTAGATTTTGATGAGTTGGAAAAGGACTGAGTTGCCTCATAAGCTAACTCAAAAGGGATACGGGGCATCTCACTACCATATATGGTCATTTCTGATGCTGAAGGTACTTTCTAGAGATCTCTTGATTCGAAAGTACTTTATGTAATCATATTAATATGGGAATCATTATGATGTAAATTGGGTGGAGGCAATGTGAAATTTCCCATGAAAGATGAGTCTTTGATAAGATCAACACCAACTTCTTCATATGGAGTCCTTGATTTTCCAACAAAAGGCACACTACGAGTGGAATTAGGGTCTAAGGTATAGTAGGATAATTGGTCTACCTTCATAATTCTTCCTTTGTGAAGAAACATGATCATCCAAAAATATGACAAGACTACTTCCTCCATGGAAAGGTTCCAACTCCAACTAAGAAAAAATTTATAGTCAAGTTGAGCATCAACAAACTTAACATCAATTGCAATTGTTTTACCATTTAATTCGATTGGTAAATCATTTAAAATACCATAAGGAAAAAACCTATTCCATCAAAGGCTTTGAAATTTGTGGGGGATTGATTGATTGTTGTAGAACCTAAAGCTTTCCAACAGGAAATGGACGTAATACATGTCAATGCTCCTTTGTCAACCAGTGTTCGAAAAACTTGGCAAATTTTGACATAAACGGGTACCTGAAAATCCAGTTGGTGTGGGAGACACGGGACATGATTTTCGAGATCGAAAATAATAAAATTGGAGTCATGATGATCTACTACTCCTATGGTTGATAATAATAACTTCCTTTGTGTTGGATAAGTCTACAACACTTCAACGGCCAACATTTCCGAAGGTGACGGAACCTAATCTTTAACGATGTTATAGTTATGAGAAACCCTAGCATGAGGGTTAAAGTTTGAATTTTGAAGCATACCCTTAGGAGGCAGACGAATTATCATATCAGTGTTTGGTTTTTAATATGCAATGGTTTAGAATGAGGATTATATGTGGAGGTTTGATGAAATGGACTGGAGTCATCTTTATCTTCAATTGTTCTCTTTGATGTGTAATCTTTGGATCTTGCTTCTACCATAACTTTGGAAGAAATCATCATGATATTTGCTAATGCATATGAGGAGGATTGGTCATGAGAAACCATTTTACTATCTTGGGCAGGAAAGGGGTCCTTCAGAACATCGTGAGTGGGGGAAGCTTTGACAAATTTAGAAACATCAGCATTATGTGGGCACTCCTTGGTGTAATGATCTTCATTTAAAATTAGGCAAGGATAATGAGTGTTCTTCTTTTCATCACATGGTTCATTCATGTTTGATTTATACTTAGAACGAGTGTCTTGTTTATCTTTCTCTTTTCCCTTTTTCTTATTTTTGGATTACCTTTGTTGTAGATGATTTTATGGCATTAATTTTCTGATTAATTTTGCAAGAAGGATCCTCTTTAGGTGAATCAGATTAGCCAAAATCTGAGTTTTCTTAGAATTTTTCTTGTTGCTCTTAGTTTTGGCTCATGGAACCAATCATGTCTTCTGTGGCATGTGATCCTGTAAGGGCTAGATTAGTTTGACCAGGTCCATGTAAATCTGGGATATTTTCATATAAAGTACCAGACTAATTATAAACAAGATCAAGGTATTGAGCACAAGCAATTAATTGCTCCTCAATTGCAACACCTCCTTTGGCCACATCTTTAGTTATTACTGGTAAAAGAGATTTTATGAACCATTGGACTAAACTTTAGTCTGGAATGTAAACTTTAACCAAGCGACATCTTCATCTCCATTCATGAATGTGATCTGAGATATAGGTTGACATTGACTAATTTAAAGAAGTTAAATTTTTGGTTCCATTGCCATATTGAAGGGGCAACTAAAAATGGTTCAAAAAAGCTATAGCAAGGGCATTAAATTTTCCAAAGGAAGCACATGACAATTCTACATATCATTTGGTTGATGAACCGGTTAAGGTTCATTGAAAAAGTCGTAATCTAATAGAATCGTCGATTAATGAGTTTGACGTGAACCAAAAATGATAGGTCATGACATGGTTTGATTGATCTTCCCCTGAATTACCTTCAAACGTAAGAATATCACTAGACAACTTAGTATGAATGGCTGGCCAAAATGGTAAAAGAAGAGGATCATTAGTTAACTGAGAGAGGTGAGGGAAATCCAAAATTGCAATGAAGGGTAATTGGTGGTCAAGATCCTAAGATGGATAGTGATAACCATGATGGATGAGTCTTGTATCGGGAGGAGGATATCAAGGATATCCTCGAATAGCTTGAGTAGTTGGAATCTTCATATCCCCTGGATATCTAAAATGAGCCATACCGTATTGCGGCTGCATAGGTACTTGAAATGTATGACCTGGGCATGGTTGATTATGAAAAGGGAGACTCTAACCCATTTGATCTTCAATGAACTATCCTTCAAAGGTTTGACTTTCCAAAGGTTTACCTTGCAGAAATTGAGCTTGAAAAGGTGGACCTTGAACAACCTCACTCTGGGGTAGATCTTGGGAAGGTTTCCCTTGAAACGACACTTGCATATATGGGATGTTAGGCTACATAATAGGTATTTGGGGCATTGACAAAATTGTAGGAATAGATTGAACAGTAGATATATGAGGTAAAGACTGAACAAGGGGTAGCACTATTACTTGTGATATAAGTGGGACAATTATCTACGATACCTCTTGAATGGGAGTTTGAGGGGAATCTGAACCCGGATCCTGAATAATCGTTGGTATAGAAAATTGTACCAAGGTTTGTGGAGTACTCAAGACAAGATGTTGAAGTGGTTACTGGGTAGGTCTTGATGGATTAACTTGGAAAATTGGTTGGACTTGAAAGGTGATACCTTGTAAGGGTAGTTATTTTATAGGTTGTCCAATAGGTTGAATGGGTTGATATACAAGCACTTAAGAAGCAACTGGAATTGATTGTTGATTCAATGAAGGGTTCCACTATTTTCATTCGAGGGTAAGGCATTCCAACGGTGGGTTGAGACAAAACAAGTTAACCAAAACTTGGTTGAGGAATTTGAGCATACTTCAAATAATTTTTGGCAGGGGGTTTCCCTTGAGTTGTAGGGTAAGATCCACCTAAAGGTTTTCCTCTAGGTGGAGGATATGGTGGTTGCCCCTCAGGAAGGTAATAACCCTTTGTTTTGTTGGTTTTTGGATTACCAACATTACTCAAATCATATTAATAAATTTTTTAGATGTCAAACCCTCATTGCTAGGATTAATTAAACAAGTTGACATGTTTGAAGATGGGTTGGAGGAAGAAGATCTTGAATAAGCTCCAATAGTAGAGTGATATCCAAGTAGTAGAAAACCGCGATAAAATTTTGTTTCCAGAGGGGTAAGAAACATACATGTGTCTCATTTATTACTTCTTTAAGCCATCATAGACTAGTCAAAACCTGGTACGGTAGAATAATGAGTCATGTACGGTGAAATCCCTTGTTGTACAAAGTTCAAGCGTGTGATGTACCAAGGGTCAAGGTGAAGAGATCTAAACAAAAGCTCTGAAATATCTGAAGGTTCACTATTAGAAACTATTGGTTTTTCCTCTTCATCCAAAACAAGTTCTTCAATGCTAACAAGGCCAGGAGGGAGACTGTCGGTAATAATAATTTTCACATGTGGTGAATGTGGAGGATCTAGAATATGGGTTGTAGCAGGCATTTAAGTCTCAGGTTCGAAAATATCAGACCTAGGTTCATCAATATCTGTTTCATTAATGGGATTTGAATCTAAAAACTCTTCAATATATTATTAATTTTGAATGAGTTCAATAATTTGTAACTCAGTTCCTTCTAAGTGTGATGTTAATTTGCTGACTTTGATCAAATTTAGTTTTTGTCACTTGAAGACCTAAAATAGTAGATGTTGTTGGCTCATTAACTTCAATTCCTTTTACATTAGAGTCCATTATAGTAGAAGTTTTAGTTTCTAGTGCAGTTCTAGATCCCAATGATTTAGAATTTTTGACTTTAATATTTTCTAACTAAGTCAGTGTATACTCTGGGGGGTCCCCCAGTATCCTATGTGATTGTCTTGGTCATTCTGCCAAAATGAAAAATTTTCAATTAATAAATTACAAAATATCTAAATTACACCTAAAGTCTCTAAAAAGTAAAAGATAAACATAGAAAGTAACACACACTAAAAATTTAGGAGTTCAAACCATACAAATTAATCTTCACAGAGAACAATAATTACTAGTTGGTGATGAAATCCAACGCCGCAATGATCAATATGAAAATATCTATAGAAATGAGCATTTGGAACTAGTTACCCTTAAAACCTCCCTAATGAAATAGTCTAGTGCATGTAACACTACTATAAACCATCTCAAGGAAGGATTACCCTCCAAAAATTCCAAGTGAGTCTAATCAACAATTTTTCCAAGTACAACAGGACTGTCCCTCTGTCATCACCTTAGGTAGTTCCCTAGGATTATAGTCATGAAGTTCACCAAATACAACAATTGTACTCTAGGGGAAGTTGCAGATCAGGTGTACATGCAAGGGTAGAGTAACAATCTCAATCCCCTTGAAGGCTTCTCCACATGATCAAGTGGAGGTTTACTTTCAAGTGACCCCAAGTATCTTTAAGTACCACTGTAATACGTCAAAATCACTATATCTAGGCTAATGAAGTGGGTATGATCACTTCACCAGAGTCGACACGATCTCATGCTTAACTCATGTACAAGAAGAGCTTCCGAGAGAAAATGGAAATAATTGGATTTTCTCTCCCTAACTAAAGATTCTATTATTTGTTTACAGATTTTGAAAGCTTACTTCCTTCCCCATTACAGATCCCTACACTTAAGCTACTATAGCTGGAAAGAGCCCTAAAAAACGTAAAATTCTGGAAGAATTTTAATTAACATTGTATTATTAAGATATTCTTTAATCAATAAGTAATGAAGCTAAAACTTATGATGTTATGACACGACTCAAAATCTTAAGGCACTCAAAAATGTAATAGAAACTTTCAACTTTGATGAAATACTATTTATAGGAAAGAAAGAGTTTCTTTGATAATTTGAAATGAATTGCAATACTCACAACTTTTCCAATTTTTCTAAAACAACCAATTTCACTATAATGTAATGAAAATACTGGAAACAAACCAATTCCACATTTCCCAAAAAGTCAAATAAGGCAAAATAATATTTATCACTTATCAGTCAAAACTTTCAAGCACACAAAAATGAAACAAGAGAGTTGGAGAAAACACATTTTCCATATGAATTCTTTGATTTAATGATAAAAATAATGTAATTATGGGACATTTCGAAGATGAAAGAAATAATTTCCTTTGTCAAGAAGAAATGACGACAATTCCTTAACAAAAGCACTAGATCTCAAGAAACTATAATCTCTAATTCAAAATGAGTTTGACCACAAATATGAAAAAAAATTGAGGCTAACTAGTGTATATGAAATAAAAAATGATCTTAAATGATCATTAGTTAAAAATTATGTAGAATTGATTAGCCATTAGTGAATAGAATGTTAACTGAAAGTGTGGAAACTGAGAGAGTTGCTTGAGAAGAAAGTATTTATGACATCTGATAAAACATAAGTAGGATACATAAAGGAAGTGAAAACAAGAAAAACACAGCAATACCAGACAACAAAGTTGATTACAAAGCTCGTCCCTGATGGACAACGTCTCCGAGTCTGCTTTCAAAAAGGGCGACCGCTTTATTAGGATTAAAACATAAGAGGATGATTACAAAGAGATTTGACCAAACAGAATGTGCACACAGGCAGTTTTGATCATTGTCAAAGGATATCTCTCTGAACCATCTTTCTAATTTCAGTCACGATTCCCAATTCTGATTCTAGATGCTCTTGTTACGCTGAAAACAAAAACCACTATGACCTCCAAAACCTACATACAAAATCCAAAACCACTCTATATTCTCTTCAATGAGAAAAACTATGTTTTAAACCCCATCAGATACACTCTAACTCCCTCCACCGAGTTGGGGAACAAAATGATTGCTTTTAGGGTTTCTTGGTTTCAGTATAACCATATTCTACTACCTTAGGGATAAGGTTACATGGTGTTTGAATTATTTTAGCACAAAACTCCAACAAAAAAACCATAAATAACCTTATAATATAACTTAACTATTGTTGGCTTATTGACTGGGCAGAGCAGGTTGACCGCTCACATGTGAATAGGGAGTTATAACCATTGTTTTCCATGTATTGCCTTATTTGCCCAATGGTTCCAGTTGGTTGACATTGACTATGGTATGTGAGCAACTCATTCCTCTGGCAGTTGCAACAAAAACTATGGTTACGCTGACTGCATGGTGACATTGTTGCTACTCAAGTGCAACACTTGACATGGTTAATGTGACTTCGCTTGACTCTTATCCTCGCTTGCGATGACCTAAAACCCATTCAAATGTCTACGGTCATTGATAATATTCCTGTTGCAGTTAACTGCAAACTCTACCTATAATTGATAACTATAACCATCATTTCATTCACATGCCTCATGATCACGATCTTCTCTGATGAGGTTAGAGGCCAGCGATTTAGGGATAGCTGGCTTGTTTTTTAATGATCCGAATAGGTTTAAACTTAGGTGTATATGTATTTTAACACATAGTTTGTAATGCAATGAGGGTTGATAGGTATAGGATGAGGGTTAGGCCCTTTTAGCATAGATTTTAATGGGTTTCTAATGCATTTTGAATGTTTCGCATTAGGTTCTAGGTTTATGGTTTTACATTAGGCTTTTAAAATACCCATTTACAGCCTAATGTCACAAGGTGACATTAGCAACATTTGTCACATGATGAAAAACCTGTCGACATCAAAACTTGTCAATGGAAAACAAAACCCATGTCGACACCAAATTCTGCACAGTGGATCAAAACATCATGTCGACAACCCAAATCCTGTTAGGTGAACGACAACCTCATGTCATCGACCAAATCCTGGTGGATTTGATGAAAAACACATATCGATAGCCAGGTACAAAACCATATCATCTGAACACCATGAAAAATCATAGACATCAGCTGAACAACCTGAACCATAAACAATAATGTTGAAACTAAACAACATTGAATTGAATTGTTGACGATGACACTGTACACTAACGATGAACCTGTGTAATTGATTTGATGAGATCCTCTTGGATCAATCTTCTCCACTTGAAAGATTTTGGACCACACAAGTTTGACTAAATAAATAGTCGATGAGGGTAGAGCTCCCTCACTTTCCACCTTGCCCTGATGATGTACCAATACATTCGATAAATCACCTAAAAGTGATGACCTTGATGATGCTCACCATGGAACATTTTTAGTTGGTGACCTATTCCATCCATCTCCAATATGAAAAACTTACGATGATGTTAAAACAACTTGTTTTGAACATGGAAATTGATTTCTTTCCATGAAGGCCCATGAGCTAGTGATTCATAAACATTTTTGAAAACAGTCTCTACAGGATATTGTTCAATACCATAGACATGTATTAACAATCTATTTTGCATAATCATGGAGAAAATCAAAGATATTTTTGACATCAAACCAACTACTTAACTTAACATACTTCCCTGCTTCCTAATTACTAAGCGACCTCGCTGCCATAAACCCATCAAATTGTAAGGTGAAAACTATTGTTTGTCTCTAAAAGTATTGAATTAGCTGTTGATTTATTTGGATCACTTTTTCCTTATTCATTAAATGATGTTTCCATTGATTAGAACTTTCCCCTAATGCATAAGTTTCCATTAGATACTTTGACACTCCTTTAGAAAAGGCTTGGATATGAAAACAAATGGGTTTACTCTCCACTTGAATAGAGGTTTCCAAACTGTTTGAAACATGAAATGTTGACACAATATAAAAGAATTTTAACACTGACTTTCCCCAATACTAACCTGTATCCCTGTAGCTGTTAATTTCCAAACTAGATCTGAATTGATTCATTATGACATTAGGAAGAGGAGCTTTAGCCACAAACTATAATTCATGTTGTATTCCCTGCTTATGAGTAAGATGTTTAGTTTCTTTCAATAGAACTAGAAAATCTTATATCTCTTTGATCAAACTACCTTTAAGTTGAGACTCATAACTTGAACATGTTGGGTTTGGAGCCTGATTATCTTCTGTATTCGAAGGTTTTAGCTAGATATATAACCGAGGAAGACTATACACCCCTCCAAGTGGGGGCGTGCGGGGGAGCTAATCCTCCCCCGGTTGAGGGGCCCAGGGGCCAGCAGTCCCCTAGGGGGGTTTGTGGGTAGCACCCACAAAGATAAAAAATGGATGTAAAATTTCCTTGTAAAAGTATAGTAATATCTAATCAATCTGGTCCGTTCATTAGGCAGATGATCTAACAATATAAGTTATCTTTAATTTAGTGTTTTTTTCCCTAGAAGGCAACCCCTCACTATATATGAGGGAATTGTATTATGTTTATATAGATATGTATTCTGAGTGAGGAAGAGAGAGGAGAATGAGAGCGAAGAGCGAGTTATAGTGGATCTGATGTTGGTTGTATCTCTTCATTTTGGTGGATAATATAATAAAAGAAAGACTAGCTATTTCCTCGTGGATGTAGCCCAAACTGGGTGAACCACATATATCTGTGTCTCTCTTTTTTTATGCATTTTCTATGTTTATATTTCCGCAATAGTTTATGTGTTCCATTGCTCTGTAATAGATAATTCTCTAACAACTGGTATTAAAGCCAAAGGTCTATTTGGCTGATAAACTCACAGGAGAGAAGGGTTCTTGGTTTAAGTGGGAGAAATGGCGGAAGATGATAGGTTTAGGGTCAAAAAATTCAACAGCCAAAACTACTAGATGTGGAAGATGTAGATGGAAGATTATTTGTATCAGAGAGTTTTGTACCTACCATTGAGCAGAAAGACAAAGAAGCCGATGAGTACGACAGACACAGAATGGGATATTCTTGACAGAAAGGAGCTTGGAACAATACGGCTGTGCCTAGCAGCATCGGCAGTGTTTAATATTTCAAAGGAAACGACAACAGAGGGTTTAATGTCGGCATTGGCCAAACTATATGAAAAACCCTCAGCCTCAAATAGTGTATTTCTTATGAAGCGTTTATTTAATATGAAGATGTCAGAAGGTGGATCTATTGCAAACCATTTAAATGATTATAATACAGTTACAAGTCAGTTAAGTTCTATAGGGGTACATTTTGATGATGAAGTTAGGGCTCTATTATTTATGTGCTCATTTCCAGAAAGTTGGAATGGTTTAGTTATGGCCATTAGTAACTTTGTCTCGAGATCTAGTACTTTAAATTTTGATGATGTTGTCGGTGCAATCCTTAGCGAGGAAATATGATGGAAAAGCTCTGGTGAGACATCAGGTAATGCTTTGACTGCAGAGACTAGGGGAAGAAAAATGGAAAGAGGAAAGAGCTCTGGATATCACAGTAAGTCAAGGAAAGGCAAATCCAAGTCCAGATTAGGGATAGTGTGCTAGAAATGCAACAAGAAAGGACACCTGAAGAAATATTGCAAGTCTCGGAAAATATTATTGATGTGTTGCAAGATGCTTTGATTCTTTCTTTAGAAAATACTATTGATGCTTGGGTGGTAGATTCAGGGGCCTCATTCCATGCCACACCTAATATGAAACATTTTCATGATTATGTTCAAGGAGATTTTGGACAGGTTCGATTGGATGATGATAAAACTTGTAAAATCGTTGGAATGGGTAGAGGTTTCATAGAACAGCAGAATGGAAATCAATGGCTATTGAAGGAGGTAAGGCATGTTCCAGATCTAAAGAAAAATATGATTTCAACAGGGCAGTTGGGAGGTGAAGGTTACGTAAGTACTTTCACAGATAAAACCTGGAAGGTCACTAAAGGATCCTTGGTAATAGCGAAAGGAGGAAAGGTTGGTACATTGTATTTATGCAATGGTATTTCTAATTCTGTTAATGCTTTAACCTCTATAGGAGAAGATACAGCATTGTTCCCGCTCAAGAAATTCGTTACCAGGTTTGAAGTATGTTGATTTAAAATTTTGTGAAAATTGTGTTTATGGAAAACATAAGAGAGTCAGATTCCTTAGAGTTGGGAAAGAAAGAAGAGAGAAAAAGTAGAGCTTGTGCATACAGATGTATGGGAACCTGCTGAGGTATCATCTCTTGGTGGCTTTCATTATTATGTTAATTTTATTGATGATGCAACTAGAAAAACCTAGATTTATTGTATTCGAAATAAATATGATGTATTTGATACTTTAAGGAAATGGAAAGCTTTGGTTGAAAATGAGACATGGAAAAAGTTAAAATGTCTAAGATCAAATAATGGAGGTGAATATTGCAGCAAATAGTTTGATAAGTACTGTTCAGAGAATGGAATTCGTAGAGAGAAGACAGTTCCAGGAACACCACAATAAAATGGTGTGTCAGAAAGGATGAACGGGACAATCATGGAGCATGCAAGGTGCATGAGATTGCATGCAGGATTGCCTTTAGAATTTTGGGCATATGTTGTAGACACTGTTGTTTATCTAATAAACAGAGGGCCTTCAAGTTCCTTGGATGGTGGTATTCCAGAGGAGGCATGGACAGGTAAAAAGGTAAAATACTCATTTTTAAAGACTTTTGGTCATGAAGCCTTTGTCCACATTAATAAAGAAAATAGAAAAAAGCTTGAGCTAAAATCAAAGAAATGTACCTTTATTGGATATGGTATTAATGATTTTGATTATCACTTATATGATTATGAAAATCAAAAAATCATTAGGAGTAGAGATGTAATATTCAATGAAAAGGTCTTGTATAAGAATCAGTTGTAGGAAAAGAAATAGGAAAAAGAAAACAGAGAATACACAGTGCTTGACGATATCATAGGAAAAGTGATGGTGTCTGAAAATCATAACGATCAATAGCTAGAAGAACAACCACAATAGCAATGACCACCTCAAACACCTGAAAGTGGTGTTAGAAGATCTATCAGGATAAGTAGACCCCCCGAACAATACTCTCCTTCATTATATTATGTATTGTTGACTGATACTGGTGAACCAAAATGTTATGAAGAAGAAGTGCAGGTACAAACCAGGAAGAAGTGGGAGCAAGCCATGAAAGAAGATATGGACTCCTTAGCACATAACTAGACTTGGGACTTAGTGAGGTTTCTTGCAGGAAAACAACATTATAGAACAAAATGGGTTTACAAGTTGAAGGAAGAAGATGGAGGTAGAAAAAGGTACAAAGCTAGACTTGTGGTGAAGGGGTTTGCACAAAATAAAGGTATTGATTTTGATGAAATATTTTCTCCTATTGTTAAAATGATTTCAGTCAAAACTATTTTAAGTCTAGTAGTATTTGAATATTTGTATCTTGAGCAGTTAGATGTAAAGACAACCATTCTCCATGGGGATTTGGAGGAAGAGATATATATGCAACAGCCACAAGGATATGAGGTAAAAGGGAAGGAGAAACTAATGTGCAGGTTGAAGAAGAGCTTGTATGGCTTAAAACAAGCTCCAAGGTAGTGGTATCTAAAATTTGACAGGTCTATGTCCAAACGAGGTTATACTAGATGTCACTCTGACCATTGTGCTTATCTCAAAAGGCAAAATGATGGCAGCTATATTATATTGTTATGTATGTAGATGACATGCTTGTTGCAGGTTCTAACATGCAGGAAATAAATGTGCTCAAAAGGAAATTGGTAAACTCATTTGTAATGAGGGATTTTGGCATTACAAAACAAATTCTTGGTATGAGAATAGCTAGAGATAGGAAGAATCACAAATTAACATTGTCTCAAAATGAGTACATAGAAAAGGTGTTGAAAAGGTTTAATATGCAGAATGTAAAACCAGTTGGTATACCTTTGGCTATCCATTTCAAATTAAGTAAGGAGGCATGTCCCAAGACTCAAGAAGAAATGGCTCATATGTCTAAAGTTGCATACACATCAGCAGTTGGAAGTTTAATGTATGCAATGGTATGCACAAGGCCTCATATTACACATGCAGTGGGAGTCGTAAGCAGATACATGAAAAATCTAGGAAAAGAGAATTGGATTGTGATGAAGTGGACTCTCAGGTATTTGAGACGTACCACAAATCAAGCATTATGCTTTGGTGGTCCAAACATTTCTCTATATGGATATGTTGATGAAGATATGGTAGGTGACAGAGATAACATGACGACCACTATAGGATATGTATTTACTGTAGGTGGAATAACTGTCAGTTGGGTTTCAAAAATCCAAAGTGTTGTTGCACTTTCAACAACAGAGGCAGAGTATGTTGTTGCTACAGAGGCTAGTATAGAAATGATTTGGTTACAAAGGTTTCTAAATGAATTGGGTAAGAAGTAGGAGTTGGGCAGGTTATACAGTGATAGCTAGAGTGTCATACATCTTGCAAAGAGCTCTGCATTTCATTCCAAGACTAAACATATACAGCTCAAGTACCATTTCATATGGTTAGCATTGGAATATGGACAGTTGAAGCTGGAAAAGATACACACTAGGCAGAATCCTACAGATATGTTAACAAAAGTTGTAACCAGGGAGAAATTGAGAATCTTCTTAGTTTCAGTTGGTCTTCAAGTATGATGAAGAAGATGAGAAACAGCCAGGTCCAAAGTGGAGTCATTGTCAAGTAAATGAAGTAGCAGTGGAGTTGCTATAATCAGTCTCCAAGTGGGAGATTGTTGGGTGTGGAGCCTGATTATCTTCTGTATTCAAAGGTTTTAGCCAGATATATACCCCAAGAAGACTGTACACGCCTCCATGTGGGGGGGTGCTAGGGGGCTAATCCCCCCTGGCTGGGGGGTTCGGGGGCTAGTGGTCCCCTGGTGGGGGTTCGGGGGCAGCGCCACCAAAGCTAAAAATAGATGTAAAATTAACTTGTAAAAGTATAGTAATTTCTAGTCAATCTCGGCTGTTCATTAGGCAGATGATCTGACGGTAGAAGTTATGTTTAATTTAGGGTTTTCTGCCCTAGAAGGCAACCCCTCACTATATATGAGGGAATTGCATTGCATCTTATAGATTTGTATTCTGAGTGAGGAGGAGAGAGGAGATTGAGAGCGAAGAGGGAGTTACAGTGGATCTGCTGTAGGTTGTATCTCTTCAGTTTGCTGGATAATATAATAAAAGAAGGATTGACTGTTTCTTTGTGGATGTAGCCCAAACTGGGTGAACCACGTATATCTGTGTCTCTCTTGTTTTATGCGTTTTCTATGTTTATATTTCTGTAACATTTTATGTGTTCCATTGCTCCGTAATATATAATTTTCTAACAGAACAAGCATCATTGTTATGTTGTTCCTTTACACACATGATTACAAATCTTTCATTTGAACTTATTAATCGCTTCATCTGATTAGGAACAACTAAATTCAAGTGATTTGACAATAAATTCAACCCCATCTTTCCTAAGCTGATATTTATGCTCTCTCCCATAAAATACTACATCACGACCATAAAGATAAGGACTTCCTAAGACAACTCCACATATGTCTACTGCAACCACATCTAATTCCACTTCATCAATGTAATTAACTATAATGGAAAATCTTAATCGACACTATTTGGTGACTTTTATCTGAGTTGATTTATTTAGCCATTCTAATGGATAAGGTCTTGGATGATTCTGTGTTTCCAAACCCAAATGTTTAACTAAATATTCAAATATTAGATTGGAATGTACTCCACTGTCAAACATTGTATCTACCTTTTTGTTCCTAGAAGTTATCCTTATGTTAAATAAGTCAACTCTTTTACCCTCATTTGAAGGAGTTTTGTTTGATGAAGATGCAATAGTATTCGAACTTGAACCAATGTCAGAAGTTTTACCTGTCATAACCATAGAATTTATCCTCCTTCCATCACTTGGATCTGAACCTCTATCTTGCTAGACTACTGCAATTGCCTTCTTTTCATCCTTCTCCTTAGGTAACTTTTTGGGCTTAAGTTCAGAATGAAGTTTCCAACACTTTGATTCATCATGACTGATTCTCTGGCAATGAAACAAGTAGGTCATTCCTTCTGAGTTATCAAAGATTTTTTTCTCTTCGAATTGTTCTTCCCCTTACTGTCATTGGAATCTTTGATTTCCAACTCTTTGGATGATTGCGATGAAAACTTGAATGTTCTACCACCTGATTCAATATGCATGGCTTGAACACCCACTTCCTCAAAATCATTAGGAATAAACAACAATAATGTATGCTTGAAATATGAATGTCAATTTCCGATGTATTTTAATAAAGTTTCATGTGTATCCAATGAAATACCAAGCGCCAATGCTTTATTTCTGAACTCCCAACTAAAATCCTGAAAACTCTTCCCTTTACCTTGCCTTAGATGCTTCCAATCAATAACAACTTGTTGCATGTATCCTAAAGGATAGAATTGTTTCCTAAGAGATTTTAAAAATTTAGACCATGAAGAGATGACTTTTACTTTTCGATTTACATATATCTGAGTTTTACTTTCCCACCAAATTAAAGTTGTTTCCCCATTCTAATTGTAGCTAACTGAATTTTCGTTTTATTGTTAAAAATATTCTGAATACGAAGATACAATTCTAACTTCTTAATCTAGTTATCTAACTTTTTAAGATTCATTTCACCATCGTAAATAGGTAACTCAAATTTTACATCAAGTTTCAAAAGAGATGTTCTCTTAGGTTTCTTTTCTGTTTTAGATTCTTCACTAGAAGAAGAAGAAGAAGATGATGAAGATGGAGATGATGGAGGTGAAGGTGGTTTATTAGCCTTGCCTTTACCTTTGTCCTTCCTTGACGTCTTTGAAGAAGAAGTTGCATCTCTCGCCTTCTTGTCTTCGTACAATTCTCCCAACATGTGTTGCATAATCAAGAATTCTTGCTGAAACTGTTCATCACTCATCTCAGTTTTAGTGTTTTCACTTGCATAAGATCCTGACATGGTCAACTTATCAATGACACATCAGTTTCCAATGTTGGGCCCCTATACTACTAGTGTAACCCCTTATTGTTATTAGTACAACCCCCTTATTAATTGTTGTACCCATGTAGTCCCCATATTGTTATTATTATGCCCCATAGAAGCCCACTATTGTTATTATTATGCCCTTACATTATTATTGTCATGTCAGCTCTAATTATATTATGACCCCTTAGACTCCTATATATAGAAAGGAGGTCTTGTCATTTGCGGCATCCAATAATTGTTCATTTGTGTAATGTAAAGGAGGTTGCCTCCTCAAAGAGGTTTATTTCTAAGGCATTGATTTGTCCTTTCTATCCTTTTTTGAGCTGGTTTCATAACATTTGGTATGAGAATTTTTGAAGTTATCGTTTTTGCAAGCTCCAGAATTTTGTCTAAAACAGGTCATGGAATTTTCACTATAACATTTTCGCTATGAATTTTCAGAAGATTATAAAAACCCATTTGAGAAGAAATCGGTTTGAACATTGACTTTAAATTTTAGATATTGTCTCACTATATTTTCGGAGTTATAATATGAGGAAGTTAGGGTTCTTGCAGACCCCCGAATTACAATCTAAATTGGTCACCTTGGGAAAATCCTCATAACTTTCACTCTAAGCATCAGATTGAAATTTCGTAAGAAGTTATAGAAAGAGAATGGATTGTAGTTTTCTGTGTATATTTTCTAGATCCGAAGGAAAAAACAGTGACACGTGGCACTTCATACAAGTTCTATCTTCTGAAAATGTATATAATCAGGTCATCTTGGGAGATTCTACATAACTCTTTCTTGGAGAATCCAATTTCGATCAGACTGATGGCATTGGAAGGAGGATGCAGAGGGATATTGTACATCATGATTTTAGAACTGGAAGATCCAAAATTATATAGTTATAGTAGTTTCAAGATCGAGCTCCTAAAATCAAGAAAAGTTGATATGAGGAAGTTTGATGGCAAAGATCCAGTAAATTGGATACTACAGATGGAGCAATATTTTCATCTACATGAGGTGAAACTATTACAAAAGGTACGTATTGCATCTTCATATTTAGAACCAGATCAATTTTTATGGTATAAAGGGCTTTGTTTTGGTAAACCACTTGTTATGTGGTAAATTTTCGCGGAGGAAATGATAGCACATTATGAGGATACAAAGAGAAACACCTTCTTTAGCCAATAGATAAATCTCAAACAAAAGTGTTCAATGGGAGAGCACATTGAGGACTTTCAAAAATTGAATATAAGGGTAAATGATATTCCAGAGAAAGAAGAGATAAGAAATGAGTCCAACCATATCTTGTAAAGCATTGGCAAGAACTACCACTCCTCAAACTCTCAAGATAGAATGACATATTGAGAAAAAGAATGTTCAAGAAGTGAAAGATCACATTGAGAAAGAAGAAATGAATCCAACCATATATTCTAATGCATTGGCTTGAATTACCACTCCTCAAACTATCAAGATAGAAGGACATATCAAGAAGAAAAATGTTCAAGAAGTTAAAGATCACATCGAGCATGAAGAAATGAATCCGACCATATCTTGTAAAGCATTGGAATAAATTGCCACTCTTCAAACTCTCAAGGTAGAAGGACATATTAAGAATAAAAAGGTTCAAGTAGTGAAGATCACATCGAGAATCAACAACAAGTTCTCCAACTTTTAAAGGAGAACGCCACTTTGGTGCAGAATTGAATGAAACAACAAGTAGATCGATATTGCAGTGAAAAGTGTTCTGATGTATTTGATTGGGTATTTTTACGGCTACATCTCAAGCAAGATATTTATGAGAATGAAATTTTGGCAATACTACATGCACTTAAGAAATGACGACCTTAACCAATGGGAAGACACTTCAGGGTAAAAATGTATCATGATAGTCTTAAATACTTTTTGGAACAAATATTATCTTTAGAAGAACAGAAAAAACGGGTCACAAATATGTTGGGTTATGAATTTGACATCATCTACAGAAAAGGGAAGAAAAATTTTGTTTCATATGCACTCTCAAGAAAGGATGAGGATGTGGAAGCATTGTTTTGTGCTATTTCTATTATCCAACCATATTGGATCAACGAAGCAAGGGATGAACGGAAGAAGGATGAAGAAGTGTGGCCACTCATTCAAAAGTTGCAGAAGATCCCAATTCAAACAATATTGCTAGAACATAAAGAGGAAGGAAAAATCGTATTGGAACCTGGAGTAGTCGCAGAAACAATAACTCGATAGCTACGAAATCATTCAATTTTAGAGTATCTCATCAAGTGGAAGAACTTACCTACTGAATATTCCACATGGGAGGAGAAGAATTTTATATAGAAGCATCAATAACTACTCAAGCATTGAGGACAACACTCTTTGAAGGAGAGGGGCATGTTAGGCCCCTATAGTACTAGTGTAACCCCTTACTATTATTAGTACAAACCCCTTATTATATTCTTGTACCCTTGTAGTCCCCATATTGTTATTATTGTGCCCCATAGAAGCCCACTATTTTTATTATTGTGGCCTTACATTATTATTGTTATGTCAGCTCTGATTATATTATGACCCCTTAGACTCCTATATATAGAAAGGAGGTCTTGTGAGCTGATTTCATAACATCAAATCTCTGGGTCAATCTCCTCAAGGATTCCTACTCCATGTTGCGACTTTGACCTGGTTACCATTCAATGGAAAATTCTACAAACGCAACCTAATATGATACCAAATTATATGATCTAAAATGATCATAAGTTAAAACTAATGTAGAATTGATTACCCATTAATGAATAGAATGTTAAGTGAAAGTGTGAAAACCAAGAGAGCTTCTTGAGAAGAAAGACTTTATGACACCTCACAAAACATAATTAATATGCATAACAGAAGTGAAAACATCAAAAACACATCGATACCAGACAATAAAGTTTATTACTGAGTTCTTCCCTAACAGACTACGTCTTCGGGTTCGCTTTCGAGATGGGTGACCACTTTATTATGATTGAAATAGAAGAGGTTGATTACACAGAGATTTGACTAAACCCAATATGCACATAGGAAATTGTATTCATTGCTAAAGGATAGCTCTCTGATCTAGCTTTCCAATGCCTGTCACGGTTCCTAATTTCGACTACGGATGCTTCTATTACACTGAAAATGAAAATGACTATGACGTCCAAAACCTACATACAAAATCCAAAATGACACTATATTCCCTTCAATGAGAAAATATGTCTTTGAAACCCCATCAGGTACACTCTAACTCCCTCCACTGAGTTTGGGAATGAATTAGTTGTTTTTATGGTTTGTTGGTTTCGGTCTAACCATGTTCTACCACCTTAGGGATAAGGTTACATGGTATTCGAATTAGTTTAGCGCAAAACTCCAAGGAAAAAACCATAAATAACTTTATATTATAACTTAACTCTTGGTTTATTGCTGACCAGGTGGAAGAGGTTGGCCGCCCTCATGTGAACAGGATGGTCTAACCGTTGTTTTCCATCTATTGACTTATCCACCAAACGCTTCTAGTTGGTTGACGGTGACTGTGGTATGTGAAAAACTCATTTCTGTGATGGTTGCGACAACAACTATGGTTACATTGATTGCGTGGTGACATCCTTGCTGCTCACATGTCACACCCAACATGGCTAATGTTACTTTGACTGACTACTATCTCCGCTCACAGTGACCTAAAACTTGTTCACATGTTTGCAGTCATTGCTAACTTCCACACTGCGGTTAACTACAAACTCTACCTATAATTGATAATTGTAATCATCATTTCGTTCACATGGCTCATGGCCGTGGTCTTCTTCGATGTGGTTTGGGGCCAATGGTTTAGGGATATTTTGTTTGCTTTGTAATGTTTTATATGATTTGCAATGTTTTGTAATGGTCCGAATAGGTTTAGACTTAGATGTATATGGAATTTAACACATAGTTTGTAATGAAATGAGGGTGGATAGGTTTTAATGGTTTTTTAATGCATTTTCAATGTTTTGCATTAGGTTCTAAGTTTATGATTTTACATTAGGTTTTTAAAATACCCATTTATGATCTAATGTCACAAGTCAACGTTAGCAACATTTGTCACACTTTGATAAACCTTTTGACATCAAAACCTGTCAATGGACGACAAAAACCATGTCGACACCAAATCCTGCAAAGTGAATGACAACCTCATGCTGACAACCCAAGTCCTTCTAGGCAAATGACAACCTCATGTTGTTGACCATGTCCTGGAAAAACTAATGAAAAACACATGTCGGCAGCTAGGTACAAAACCATATCAATTGAACACCATGAGAAAACATATACATCACCTAACCATCTCGAACCATAAACAACATTGTCGAAACTGAACGACCACTGACTAAATTGCTGACACCGTCACTGTATGCTGACGATGAACATGAGCAACTAATCTGAAAAGATCCTCCTGGATCGACAAAATAATAATATCATAAACAAAAGGACAACCTACCTTGTTTTCATCAATCAACAAATCAATTAGGAAAAAGCCTATGTAATTTCTTCAAAAAGACCTAATTCTCAAAAAACATTAACAAAGCACTCAAATTAGTTGAGAAGAGACACATGACAGTGTAAACAAGGATAATGACACTTCTAGAAAAACAAACTCGGTCTGGGTTGAAGAAAAAGAAAAATTTTCAACAATTCTCAAGGAGTGCACGGGTAAATAGAGTAAAATAGAATGCATGTTACCACTTTCTAAGGATAAAATATTAAAAAATTGTGCTCCATCAGAAAACAAAAACAATGCACGGGTAAAAAATTCAAGAAAAATAAAAATACAAAGAAACAACCCTACAGATCTAAAAGGTCATTAATTTATAAAGGCTCAGGTCTCGATAGATCAGAAGAATCAGAAAGTAAATCTAAAGAAAAGAAGACCAGAATAAAGACATTCTCGAGTATGGTCACCCTTTTTTTACACTCGACAAACCCCTCTTGCTGACAAGAGCAATATCCCTAGATCCTTAACGAAAACTAGAAACAAGAAAGACAATTGAATTGACCCTTTCCTTAAGTTGAACCTGTTTGAATTATAAGAATTAAAAGTAATGGATGATCCTCTTACCTATTTCACAAATTTCTTGATGAATATCCCTTGTTGTGATTCGATGTAGGTCTTCAATGCTTGATAATACTTGCAAACATCAACCATAAAATGATCAAAAGCACATGTGATATAATAATCCAAAGAACCTGACCTAGTGATCAAGGAAATTAGGAACTGAATTTTCCTTAATAAACATTACAAACAATTATAAACCATTCATTATTCCAATAAGACAAATCAATGGGAGAAAGTGCTCATTTGTATTAATCAAATATTAAGAGGAGCCTTACAACCTTCACCTTGATGCCATGAGGGTCCCTCCCAAATGCCTTCAATATCCTCCTTAGATAACGAGCTTTCCAATCTCAAACTAACAACATAATCTTGTCTTCTATAAGTTCTAACATTCTCAATCCCTCTACCCTCTAGTCATTTTATAGGCCAAGAGGAAGGAGTTTCATATCCAAAAGAGGAGGATGAGACTCCTTAATTGAGCGATTAGGTTTCCATGAGGAAACAGATTAAGATGCATCATCTGAGGGTTAAAGTTTGAATAGCCATTACCTCGAAGCTTTTAGTTGGAAAATATCATACCAACTATGTTTCTAGAATGTACTTCTTATTTTTACTTTCTTGAATTCACCTACGGACTTTTATAGTGACAGACAGAGCATAGCTCTATGGTGTTCTTAGTGTTAATTCGAGCGAATTTGTGGGAAACTCTATAAAAATCAGCATAGGTGCAACTTAACAAGGTGTGAAAACTATTTTCCCAAAATTTCTCATCTATTTCAAGATATTTTGGCTTGTTGGACTTCTGAGGGAGCTGGTTCAAACATGTTCACAGATGGTAGAAAGACCCATAAACTGATCAAGTCTCATGTCTATCTATTAAATGAGCCAATTAATTATGTAAATAAGAAAATAATTTAGTTCAAAACTTTCGAGTGAAAATTGGATCTCTGTAAACTCCAATAAAATTCAAGATTCCATGTAGATTTTGTATTATTTCCATGAATGTTGTGATCATTCTACATTCTTTAAAAGGATGGGACTTAGAGAAAAATTGGTCATCCTTTGTTAGTCGATCTACTAACACTATAATGACATTATTCTCTTCATATTTGGATAATGTGTGTTAAAATACTTTGAAGCTTCTTTACACCATTAAATTGGTATGGTTAATGGTTTTACATTACTTAGGCTTTCAATTGTCTCGCCTTTATTATGTTGAAAGAGATTACATTGCACCATAAAATTTTGAACATCATTTCTAATACATTCCCAACAAAATATCCTTTTAATCACATGAGAAGTTGTAAGAACTTTGAATGTCCTCCTTTATGAGGGGTGTGTAATTCTAGAAGGACCTTTTGTTTGAGATATAATTATTACATAAATATAGGTTATATGGATAACACAGATTCTTCCATGCAAATTTATCTAACGAATGTGGGTCATTTTGTAGTTGTTGAGTCATTTTTTATATCTTTTGATATTATCTTCATTTTTTATCTTATGTCTATCACCTAATAAAATTGGAGAATATAAATAAAACATAGTAAACCCTATACATCTTCTTTCCTCCAATGTGAATTTTCCACCTTATTAAGTTTTCCTTATAGATAATTTCAGATTTATAGACTATCATATTTATAACCAATTTTTGTTTCTTTTATGAATACAACCATTTCTCCAAGAAGAATTTTAACCTATCAACATCAATCTTTTTTAACACATGTAGAATGCCCAAAATTATTTCTCAAAAATGGGTTTCAGAAAGTTCTTTCCTTTAAATTCAATTATTTCAAAGGAAAGGGGTCTTTCCTCTTGCATTAAAAATACACCAATTCGATAGCCTAAGGCACCACACTCCATACTAATTTTTTTTTTCAAGTCAAAATTATTGGAATAGGAGGTGTACAAATAGCCTCCTTAAGTTTCTCAAAGGCTTTAAATGCCTATCAACTCCAAGAAAACAGCTTTTCTTGAATAATGATTTTTGAGGTGCCAATATTTAACCATAATGCCTTATAATTTTATGGTAATATATTTTTAATCCTAAAAATCCTATAATTTTATTTATTGTTTCTTGATTGGACAACCCATCATAACTTTAATTTTGTTAGGATCCACTTGAATACCTTCCTGAGTTACAATATGACCAAATTCTACTTCTTACTTATAGTTATTTCTATTCCAAAAGTTTAATTTTAGTATGTCCTCAACAAATACTAGAAAATGTTTTCGAAGGAAAATTTTGAAAATAAAATTCATCACGCTTTGAAACATTAAAGGTGCTTTAATAAGTCCAATTGGCATAAGCGTAAAGTCATAAGCATTTTCATGTGCTCTAACGATTGTTTTGGGAATGTTTTCTTGTGATCTATCTTTTGTTGGAGTTTCTTAGCTTAGATGAGTCTGCATAATTTTTATTAGCCCTCCTAAATTGACAAATATTACTTGTACCTCAAGTCAACAAGAAAAATTGAATTTCAAAAACATGAATTTTTCCCATTCAAGGGGCTGGACAAGAGAGAGAAATGTCTGGATCCAGGGAAGGGTTCAACTAACCAACATTCCTATCTGAAGGCAGAAGTTCCATTATCTGAAATAGATTGCAGAAGATAAAAGGGAAAATTGTCAAACTATTCCATATAATTTTTATAATCAACCAGAAAGGGGCCCATAACCACCATCGGCTAAGGCGGCCTCAAAAAAGTACTACTTTAGTTAACGATCGGAGGTGCAAGCTCTCTCTCTCCTTGATGGGAATGGGTTGGCTCGATGGACTGGACTGGATCGCATATAAAGAAAACAGTGAAGGTACGGATGCCCGTCAAAAGCACGAGGTCTTGGACGAGGGTTTTGCTCAGTAGTATAGAAGATTGGTCTCAGACAAGCCTTTGCAGGGAGCACCATAAAGAAGATAGTTCACATGGGCATGGTCACCTTATATATTTGACGGTCAGATTCACGATCACAATATTTACAGAGAAAATGAACTAAGACAGATGATTGACGTGAAAGATGGCAAGATTCGCGCTATAAAGGCCGATCTTAAATAGTGATCAAACCAACTTCGAGGTCTTGAGTGAAGGTAGGTGCAGGAATAGGTGGTTGTGTAGAAAGAGAATGGAGCATGCCTTGTAGTATGCAGATCATAGAGTGTGAGAAAAAGAATGGAAGCAGCTCTCTACTTTAGTGGTTTAGGTTGTGAGCAGTCCATCTAATTGTCGACGACTTCATTCCTCGTACGATGAGCACTTGGATGGGAAGTTTCTATAGAAAACGAAGCAATAGTTTAGTTTTTAGAAGGAAGGTTCTACTCATCGGATAGTGGGCAGTTAGTCTTTACTTCAACTCCTTGAATCTGGTCACAAGACTTTTATTTTTTGATAGTGGTCAATGGAGGTCAACATGTGAGAATGAGGTCTCTAGTTCTATGGCCAACACTTGTTCTTCTAGTAGCTGAATCAATACTCAAGACTTGTTGTATTTGTTCTCTTTCACTAGCTCTTTCACCATCTCTTCTACTATTTCTTTATTTAGTATTATTTATTTTTCCTTACCCCTTCTTTCTTATGAAAGAGTGTATCTCTTGTCTGACCAAGCATTCGTTATAGTTTGCTATCTCCATCTCGCCACGTTAATCAGTCTGTCCCTCGTCTTCGCGACTAGGTTATCTAGTTCTCCTTTTCAGTTGTAGCTAGTTTTCATTTCTTTCTCTCTAGCTCAAGTACATGGACTCCTCATAATCCCTTTTTTCTTTCTTTGGGTGTAGATAGAAAGTCACGCATCCCTTCTTAAAGCTTTATTTTCCCTATTTTCCTTGTGCTCGCCCCATCCCGCCTCTCTCAGCGGTTGAGGCATTCTTTCTCGGCTTATTTTTCTTTGTGGGAGGGCTGACTTCGGCCTTACGCCACTTTGGGTGAAATCACAAATTAATTACGATACAGTGTCAATGCCTATTTTTTGACTGGGCCCTATTGCATTTCATTTTCGTTTCAGTTAATATTTTCAAACTTTACATTAGCACAACTTATGCAACTTACACCCTTTAATGTTGACGACTGTTTCGATTTCATGTGCATATTTCGAGGATGCTGCTCAGCAAGGTATTTGTGCGTGTGGCGTATTCATTAAGATGGCAAATGCACAAACTATAGATATTTACTGGAATGTTGGTCCAGGGACAAACAATAGAGCAGAAGCAGTGGCTTTAGTGGGCTTCCTATCCTTCAGCAAATTTCTAGACATACCGAATCTACAAATTTATGGAGATTCCAAGGTAATAACTGACCATGTTTTGTCAAAGAAACACATAAAAAACATTCACCTTGGCGGATGGATGAACAGGATAGCAGCATTATGGGACAACAAGAAGGACTATACTATTTCCCATATTGATAGAAACAAAAACAAAAAGGTGGATGCTTTATCTAAAATGGGTCTAACCTTGCTCCAAGGTTTAGGGAGAATGCAGATAAAGGCAAACAACAATATCTACCAGATCCAGGATTTCCAATTTCAAGGCATATAGCATAAACTTATGATAGAAAATTGGTTTTTTGTATCTGACTTATGCACATATGTTGGCTTCTATAGTTACTAGCTGTTTTGTTTCCTTCCTAAATTTCATCTCACACTTGTGGTAAATTGACATTCGAAGCTCTTTTTTCATCTGATAACCTCTCAGCTTCCTCGCATGTTTTCTGGAAATTTCATACTTTGTCAGTGTCAAGATGGGACATGTTTCAAAGCTTACAACTTATCTCGCAGTAATATTGTCATTGTATATATAACAATTTTTTCTTATAATACAAATATATAGTTTTTTCGTGCTAAAAAAACTTACACCCTTTAATGACAAATTAAACGTGCCAGCGTGGAGCCTAAAATAGCCAATTTCAGGGCAATCTATGTGACATCTAGTACCATATAGCCAACCTAAGGAGAATAATGTAATTACGTATATACTACAACAAATCTCCGACCAAGTACTTTCCCTTGGTAGCTCCGATCACTTTTCACTAATGAAAGCTCAACCATAAGAGCGTCAAAAGGATTTGGATAAACTTAATCAATTGCTTATTTAATGGATGCTACTGAAACTAGCCTTCCTCCTAGTTCAAATGCTTACTTTGACTCACCTCTGTTTCAGTGGGTCCTATCTTTACGTCTCTCTCGAGTAGGTGGGAATTAAGTGGAATTGGAACAAAGTAGCTATCGGTCGATGTGGTGGATGTACTTGAAACAGGCTCTTAATAGTTGGTTCTTCCCTTTTATTCATGTATATATATCGCGGAGTGTTCATTCCTCCTGGCGTACTTTAGGCTTTTGGGCATCCGAGCGTGATGAAATGAGTATGTTTGTAGGTGTATGCTTTGTGTTTATGACCGAATTGTTTCTTTACGCATGCCTTCCACTTACTCCTTACTTGTAAGTAACACTTGTGAAGCTCATGCCTTACCCCCCTGCCGCGTTGGTGGTGGGATTGCTAGTAGAGATGCCTGTCTGGGGTCAATTGATGGAACAAAGCGAAGGTAAGTTAAGGACTCCACTACTGAATGAGCACATCCAAGCTCCCCCACGACATAGTCAAACCCACATATTGGTAGGTGGCGCAAATACATAGATAGGGTGAATACACATTGACAAGCATGGAGAAAGAAACCAAAAGTGAATCGGCAAAGTATAGGGTGTACATCGATTGGTCAAAGGAAAGAGCACACACCGTCTCGGTTAGGGGAATACGAAATGATAAGATCAGGAAGAATACGCATTGGTCAATAGAAGGAAAAGGACACACAAAAGAGCATCGGTGATAACACATTATGATACAAAACGAACACTAGGTAGAGATCAACGGAGAACATGGAGGGGAAAGAAAACAAGTGGTAAGGCCCAAGGCAGTAAGTAAAGAAGGCAAATTAGGGCGATAGGACAATAGGTCAATAAGGTGGAGAACAAGCAGGTCTGGAACCATTTATTGAAGATATCGGTCGAGGGTTGCTACCTCTCTAAGATGCCCATCAAGTTCTAGTTCCACCTTTTTGAGATTGAGACTGTGCCCATTTAAGACTAATTGAAGCTACCATGGTAAAACCCTCATGGGGTTCAGACCTAGTGTATTCCCCATTTAATATTAATTGAGGCTACCATGTAATAAGACTTATCCCAATGTATGAGGAATTCTTAAGACTCATCCCAATGAATGAGGAATTCTAAACCTAAATTTGGCTATTGTTAGGATGACTTAACGGAAATTTCAAAGAACCTTTTTATTCCCCATTTAATATTAATTGAGGCTACCATGTAATAAGACTTATCCCAATGTATGAGGAATTCTTAAGACTCATCCCAATGAATGAGGAATTCTAAACCTAAATTTGGCTATTGTTAGGATGACTTAACGGAAATTTCAAAGAACCTTTTTTCCTACCTGAGGAAAAATTATAAAGGAAATCTCAAGTTTAATTGAGGCTACCATGTAATAAGACTTATCCCAATGTATGAGGAATTCTTAAGACTCATCCCAATGAATGAGGAATTCTAAACCTAAATTTGGCTATTGTTAGGATGACTTAACGGAAATTTCAAAGAACCTTTTTTCCTACCTGAGGAAAAATTATAAAGGAAATCTCAAGTTTAAATTTTGAAGGTATATCATTCTTGTACAAGGTTGACTGACGTAGATCCATGAGATATATTGTTGAGACAAAATGAATATTGAATGAACACATTAAGGAATTGAAGAATTTTTTTTTTTATCATCGTGTGATGATGGTGAGGTCCTTATAAAGTTTAGATACCAAATCTCCTTTGAAAATTTTGATTCATTTGCAGATCTAGTATTGTCATATCATTACTATCCCATGCCAAAGATATAAATGATTTAAGACATATTGGATTGAAGTTTTTTCTTAAACAAATCTATTGTTGCCAATATCTAATATTCTAAAGTGTTAATGTTATGTGTATTGTTGATTCACTTATATTTTTATTAAAGTGTTTATTGTTTTTTAATCTAAAAAAAGCATATATCAAATTGAAATTGAAAATAGAGGAAATGACACATTGCTTTCATACTAAAGTTATAACTGGTGCAGATCTGTGTAAAATATGGCTCCGAGCTTCGCAAAAATAATTGGTGGCTCATCCGCTTCTGGAGGGCAATCTCCTACCCATATCGTGAGTGAAGCCCCAGCTCCCACTATCCAAGTGGTCCAGGACTCACTCGATGAAGCTTTGAAGTTCTCCGAAAGTGCCCTAATTTGCCGGTTCAATGGTTTTTGGCCGCGGCTGATAGCACTCCACAATTGGATCTCGGAGGTATGGAAGCCTATCATTTCTGATGAAATAAATATCTACCCCTGTGCTAGAGGTTTCTTTATAGTAGATTTTGAAAATCCTGAAAGCATACAATGTATTCTAGATTCCGGCCCTTGGTTTTGGGAAAAATCAGGCCTATTCATGAAGCCATGGAACCCATCATTCGATCCCTCTACAGCAGTGATAACCTCAGCACCAGTTTGGGTGAGATTGCCAAGCCTACCCTTGCATCTCTGGAATCTCTCCTCGCTAAAAGCCATCGGAACTGCAATTGGGAAATTTTACTGCAGGTGCCCAGAAACAGAGGAATATGCCAGAACCACCTATGCACGCATCTGTGTGGAAATGGATTTCAGCGCCGGATTCCCAGCTGAAATAAACCTAACAAGTAAAGACTATGTGTGGAACCAGAAAGTGTCCTCTTCAGATGTCGATCGTGCTTTGAGGCGGGGCATCTAGCCAAAAATTGCCCAAAAGCCTCTAAGAAAAATTTTGCTAGAAAAAACCTACATGGTGGGAAGGAGCACAAAAAGAACACTACACTGTCATCAAAGAAGAATATTCTAGAGAAAACTCTGAGTCACAAGAAATCAAGGAAGAAGGAAACAACTCTCAAAGCAAGCAAGGAGAAAGCCCGCCCCAACAAATCAACAGTTATGAGGATTTGAATACCGCAGAAAATAAATCTTCATTTAACAGCGAAGGAGATCTCCTAAACCAAACTTCTCTGACTATAGATCGCGAAGCTAAGACACCAATGTCCCAAGAACTAGAAGAGATGAAGGAGATGCAAGACAAAGGAAGTTGGAAGACCGTAGAGAAAAGAAAGAAAGCTACAACACCAATCTCGCCAAGAAAAACGAGGAGCCAGACAAGTAAAAATTAAGAAAATTGTAGGTCCAATAGACCAATTTGGTCTCAGTGGACGTTAACCATCATCATCATCATAAACTTCTCAAAACAATAATTTTCATTAATTAATTGAATACTAATTTTGTTATTATCTAATTCATTAATATTTTATATTATTTATTAATATTAACTACCTAATTATGTGAACCAATTCCCTGCTTAGACTGCATTGACATTTTAAATTTAAGTTATTAATTTAATCTTGTCCCATCCTTTAACCTAACTAATATCTCCACTCTTTTTAATTAATCATAATTTCCTTAATTATATAACTATTATAATTTTTTCGTTTAAAGAAAAAATTAAAAAAAAGTAGTGCTGAATGAATACAGTACTCGTATAATTTAGAAACTGAGGGTACTGAATATATTCATATCATAATTAGAAAATGGTGATGGATGAAGGATGAACACGAGGCTCAATTATATGATTGTGTAATACGTGAGAAATTAAAAATAACAATAAATAAATATTTGCAACAGAAGTGTTGGCTTTAAACGTTACTGTAAATAGATGTTTTGAGTACTAGAAACGTCTCTTCAAATTCTAACCACAGACGTAAACTGTGAGTCATATTCAGGACAGAGTCTCTTCAAATTCTAAGCACAGTAAGTAACTTAGAAGGAAGCCATAGAATCGTTGTATCAATCACAGCGATAGCTTGTTATAAATCATTAGTGACATCCTGTGATATCATTCGCCACTCTGTGTTTGCAGGCTTCTTCAGCACAGAATTAAACCGAGCCACGTGATTTCAGCGATTCAAGCCGAACTTCTAATATTCTTCCAGAAAGAAAAGTTGTATAAAAATCGAAAATTTCTGGTCATTGAAAATGGAAATTGCTGAAATTTCTGGTCTGCGCGGGTGCTCAGCGTGGTGGTCTGAATTGCCCAAGAATCTAAAGGAGAACGTATTGGCATGGTTACCAGCTGAAATATTATGTAGAGATTGCGGCGTGTGTAAAGAATGGAATGCCCTCTTTACATCCACTAAATTCATAACTAATGATTGGCTTTCCGCACCTCCCAACAAGAAACCATGGCTTCTTTTGTTCCATGACTTCGACTCTTTGAATTGCATGGCGTACTGCTTCTTCACTGACACCTGGAAAAGACTGTCCCTCGCCTTCTTAAAGAATCAATATACCGTTGCCGGGTTTTGGGTGGACGCATCGGTCGCAGGCCTTTTCTTGGGAACCATCGACTCTTTTAATCCTCGAGGCTATTATGAATGGAAGCTTATTGTCTGCAATCCGGTTACAGGAAAGTCGATAGAACTTCCCAGGATAGAGGATAGTGTTATTAGGGCCATGACCATGGTGACAGAGGAGGGCCACGGTCACAATGGAGGCACATATAAAGTGATAGCAGTAGTGATATCGGAGGACGCAGAGAGAGTAGAAATATATGATTCGATTTTGAAGTCGTGGAGTACAGCTGGACACCTGCCACGCCTGAATTTTGCAACTTCGAAGATTGTTGGTTCCGGCGATTTCCTGTATGTAAATTCTATGGATGCAAATTCTTCAAGGAAGGGCATCGTGGCTTTCAGCATCCAAAACGGGACGTCCGTCTTCACGCCGTTACCATTAGAGGATGTGGATAATAGTAGCAGGCGCTACGTCCTGTTCACTTGCGGGTCACGAGTGCTTCTAGGTTCATGCATATGCGATACCGATGAGAATATTATTATATGGGAGTTAGAGAATTCACACTCCTCAATGATTATGTTCACAGAGATTGCAAGGATGCCTCTTATTTTGGATTCTTACAGAAGGCACGAACTTCATTATGGATGTTTAATGTTTTCTTTCGAAGGAACAAGGAATTTGGTTTGCATCACGTTGGGTGATGACGTGCTCGTTTATAATTTAAACCAAAAAACATCGACATGGCTTCCCAGATGTCCAGTACCCCAACACTGGGGTGGTATTCCAGCTCCTTTTGTGTTTGAAGCTAGACCAGATATGGATGTGTAACTAATAAGTCATTTCCTTGTTCACAAAGAGCATTTCTAAATATTTTTCCCTCTGTTTCTTTGTATATGTTTAAACATGTTGATGCTTTTTCTTATTATCTCTTGGTTTAAACATTTTTCCTTCAATAAAATTCGCATATGTTAAATGATATCTATTATTATAGTACTCGCTTTATAATTAAATTAGCATTTTTATTATAAGTAAATAATGTTACATTGTATAATTCTTTTACCGTGTATGATAAAATTGGTATGATCAAATGAAAATAAGGATGACAAGTTTTGTTTATATATAAATTGTGTTTTATTATTACCATCAAAGTGAAAGTATTATGTTGAATAAGAATTATTTATCTTTTTCATCAAAATATTACCATTTATCTTTTAATCTTATTATATTATACATGAAGTTAATATGATGAAAATTTGTATTTGGTCATAATGGAAATGGGATACTTTACCAAATGAAAAGTGAAATGATGAATTTTATCATAAAATTCAAGGAAATGTAAGTAATGATTATTTAAAATCAAGTGCTATTAAGTAAGATTGAGAATTAATTTTTGTTGACATAACTTTAATTATGTGATAGATACAAATTCTTGTATGTTTAGAGGAATAGACAATTAGGCCTCATATGACATAGGGTCTATTATGAGTCTTACTATTATAATACGTGGGTGAGCCATGTCATTCATAATATATGTTATGGGTATCAAATAAGGGATTTAAATATGGGACCTTGTATTAACATGCCCTTACATTTTCATTGATGTGATATAGGTTCAATTTTGAGTAGTGAACCATGTCACCTCTAGCATAGGGCCATGGGTATCCAATAGAAGTGTGACTTGAACATGGGAAATTGTACTCAGATTTACTTACAGTTTCACATGTTCAAGGGATCTCTACATTGGCTGCTCCTTAAAGAGTGCAGAAACAAGAGTTGAACCCTCTACCTTGTCATTATGAACTCAAATCCTTAGTATCGTGCCATATGTTTATCATATCTTTACGATTAACATTGCCATGCACAAATTCACACATTTAATTTTAAAATATTGTTCTCATATTTTTTAGCTTTTATATTATTTCTACACTCATATTTGCAAGAAAAAGTAATTGCATGTATTTTCATTATAAATACAACTATTTTTTGTTTTGATGTTATTTTAGTATCTTACCATCTGCAATTTTATATGATTATTTTTTAAATTGTAATAATCCAAAAAATTTAAAAATGATAAGTGAATGAATAAAATAAACATGCAAGGGGGGATATCATTTTAGAATGAATTCACCCAATCTCAATACCTACAAGCTACATGAAGAACATTGTTGTGATAACTCGAAGCCCTTTTCTTGAGTAATTACTAGTGTTTTGCATGAATAAATCATCTAACCATGCCACTTATTTCCTTGGTAGGGAGTTCTATTTGATGAGGTGGTGGTAATGATTTAATTTCATAGTTACATAACCATTATTTCAAAGATTTTTTCTTTTTCTAATATGATTTTCCCTTGCTAATTTTTGGTAAAGTAATATGGACTAGGATCTTGTCATTGATTACCTTCTTTATTCAAGAAACTTGAAAGAATGAATATTAATATAACTCCATTATGTAAATTGCTTCCAATCCTATACAACATATTAAAGAGGCCATAATATATAGGTGTTACTTCATCATATTTTCACTACTACGTGTAGGGGGTTTTAAGACAATATTTAAGAGAATATTTGAGTCAATTGTCTTAACTTAAGACAAAAAGAAACTTGTGTGTTGTCTTAAATAGTGTCTTTAAGTGGGCGTCTCAAAATATAATGTCTCAAAAAGACAATATATTGTCTTTGTAATGACAATATAGAACACATATTATTATTGTCTCTATAAAGACAAGAATTATTGTCTATTGACAGACAATTTCATTTGTCTCTCTAGAGACAATTTCATTTGTCTTTGTAGAGACACTTTGATTTTTGTCTCTTTAGAGACAATTGCATTTGTCTTTTTAGAGACAATAGCTGAGATTAAAAACATATTATCTCTATAGAAACTGTATGTCCATAATTCAAACTATTGTCTCTTAGAGACAAGATAAAAAATATTTAAAAAAAAAATCATTTTGAATGTTCTTTCAAAGTAGTTTCAACATTCAAAGTTATGAAATAGTGATTTTAATTACCTTAAATCTTTGTTGTTTATGGATACCAAGAGAATAAAAAATAAATAAATCCATTATTTTTAATGCTAACAGCAAAGTGGTTTTAAATCTAAATGAAAAAACAATTCTCGAAAGCAACATTGAAAATAATAAGGCAACACACTTATATTTTCTGAAAATGCATTCACATCATTTCAACATGCATGATCCTCAATTGGAACTTCATTTTAAGACATATTATGAGTCAAAAAAGAAATGTTCTAGATTTCTCCATCCTACAAGAGGGTTTACTCTCTAACATAGAAATTCAAAGCTTCAATCACATTAAATGATGGAAATTAAGTTCATATCGAGTTGTTAAACCACATTTTCAATACCCTTGTATAATTGGAATTGGCTTCCTTGATAAAAAAAATTGTAATAATGTATATGAATTTGAATTTACAATTGATTGGAAATTCTACCATCATGAAGGTTTTACAAAAGATGAAAAACTGACACAGGCGTGCGCAACATGATATAGGCCAATTCTTAATCTATTGGTGACCTACATAATTATCTACTCCATTATTTGTGTTCAAAATTCGAGTTGGCTCCATCTCTTGTTTGCAGCCCGAGAATTGTTGCAATTGGTATCCAAATTGGTGGTGATATAGTTCTTGAGGAAGCTTCATATCCAATGAATCTAATTTGGGTAATGAATTATTATGATCAACTTCATAGTAAGCTAAAGTTGCAGAGAAGTCTCTATCACTATGTTTTTTTCTGGGCAGTCAATCATTTCTTGGAGGCATGCCAAACCACCCATCCTTCTTCCCGTTAAGAATAAAATAATAAATTCTTGTAATACAAGTTTTATACCATTTATCAATCATTTCTAGGAGAGCTACTTACTGAAATAAAATAAAATAAATGTAGTGTGTACCTGAAATAGAAATTAGAAATGTGTGCACTCTTAGTATTTCTTCATTATCACTTGCCTTGCCTTGCCTGATTCCTGGAGCACCTACAAATTCAATAGTAGAGTCATTTTATTTTTTTATAATAAAAACCCATACCATCTTTATAATAATTAATAATTGAAATAAAATTAAAATTCTGCAAACCTATTAAACTATCAATACAAAATGGCTCAAAAATAAAATAAATACTCTTTAATATAAAGATAATTTTTAATAATGATACCATCTCTATTTTTGGTTGGTAGCACTGATTGTTCCCAATCAAAGCCAAAAAATGACATGAATAGTAGTGAAAATAATAGCTAAGTCTCAAACCCTTTTAAAATGAAAGTACATGACCTATTCTTCTCTGCAGTGGGATGGGAAGTATTTGAAAAGTCTTATTAGAAGAGTGAACAAAATCTATTACTAAAACTTGCATAATCTCAATCAACATTAATACTCAACAATCATATGGAATTTTCCTGACGTGAGATCAAGTGGTGATTGAACTAGAAAACATCAAACAAATTCAGGGAAAGTTTGTTCAAAACATAATAAATATCCTCCTTCCCAACGAACTACTCTAATGGATGGTACTCTGGCTATTGAAGTAAATCATAGAGAGAACTCTCACACAAATTCCATTATTTATTACAATAATGAGTTGGTAAGCATGAGAAAACAAGTTCAATGAATAGAGGTTGAGTAGAATAATCTTCATTCAAAAGGGTTAGTGGTTTGCATTCCCTTGAGTGTTGGTAGTGCCAAGTATCACCAATCTGGTCTACTAGCAATTTCCCTGAAAGGTGCAAAGACAGGGCGATAGATTTTTTAAATTGTTAAAATAATATGAGGAATTCTTTTGTAAATATGTGTGCCATATATATTGACAAAATTAAATTTTAGTGGTGTATAATTGTTCAGTCTTATGTATTATGGTCTTATGCATACAAGTGATGGCTTCAAGGTGGTTACCCTAGGGTAACTAGTTTAGCATTCTTCATGCCTATTTTGAATGCAAATGCAATATATTATAAACATACAAATAAATATAAAATAGATGCTCTTTTGACACTCTACTCATGAGGTTTTTTGGTAAATGACACTCAAGTAACATAAACGATATGGGTATGTTGAAGGATAAATCATTTAACCATAGTGAAGGAGAAACATGATGACAAATTGCATAATCAAGAATCTTAAGGAGTAGTTTGTAGCAATTAATAAATATATCATATAGGAAGATGCATCTTCGAAGCTACAAATATCCAAAAATAGTATATGGTGGGAACAACAATATTGGTTACAAACCCAAACGAAGTAGAAATATTTTCAGGAAATTAAGGAGACATTAATTAATACACAAGGATGTATATCCAAGGACACAGATTTTAGCCCTCCTAAACGAAGGATGTGGAGAAAAACGAGTCTGTGTTTGGAAGTAGCTATCCTTACAGGCCAACTGTTAAAATTTGGAATGGTTGTTGAGGAATAATAGAGGCAACTATTAAGATTTGAAATGAATATTGAAGAATAATAGACGAAGAGTTGCTCACACTCTATGCTTGCCTCTGAACAGAAAAATTATGTGGAAAGGCATTGTGAAAGCAACCAAAGTGAGGAAATCTTTATGGTAGTAATTCATGCAACAACGAATAGATAGTTTATGAATATGGGAAGTGAGCACCATGAATGTCTGCATCGTTAAAAGTTGGATATAGAGAATGGTAGAGCGAATTAAAGCCACATATAATATGAATATCTCACTTCGAGTGTCATGAAGAACTAGTTATGCTACCAAAAAATATTGACAAATTTCCAGAACAATCTGTAGCAATTAATTAGTCTATCACAGATGATGGATAACGTAAAAATATAGACAAATTGTAGACTCAGACTTCAAGGAGTAGTTGGGAGAAATTCATCAGTCTATCATAGATGACGATACATATTCTACCTTGCAAGTATCCCAAAGGAGTAGCTAGTGAGAATAACAGTAGCAAGTGCAAAACCAGATGGAATGGATGCATTTTCAGCAAACTTGGGAGAGATTAATACACAAGAGTTATATGAAAGGACTGAGTTGTTGGCCCTCCCCAGTAAATGTTATGTAGCAAAACCATTAGAGCAGACTTGCTTCATTTATTGGTTGTCATATTGATCATGTTGCAGTGATCTTAACCACAATAATACTCTATCTCCAACTATGGAATTTGGAACTGTATTTTGATGTATGGATGCAGATTTTTGGGTTGTTTTGTCTAGCAACAAATAATACATAGATTTTTTGGGTTGTTTTCTGATTGGTTTGTGATGTCTTTTTCACGTTTGAATCAATAGATCCATAATTCCATCATTAACTTATATATTATGGAAAAATGTAACATTGAAAAGAGTTGAGAATACATACATAGTTTCCTTCTCAAGTGGAGTTGCCAAAGGTGGTTCTGGGTACTTTCACTCCAATATCTGGGTTATAACATCAGAGTCTGGAATCCACTTATCATCAATCCTGATGACAATAAATTTTCCTTTAAGGTTCATCAAAAACCTGTTCACCAACATATTCAACTTAGCTCCCCCTAATTTTCCAAATAAACATAGGCAGAGTCTCACACTCACAATTGATTTTAACCATTGCCATAAAGAAATGGCCCACAATGAAAACAAAAAATAATATATGGGCCTCGAAACCAGAAAATTACCAGTAAGGTTTGTTACTGGTATCAATGAAATTCATGTTGTATGGGACCTATTTTTCCTCGACAGTAAGCAAAACCCTCTAGCTGAAGGGAACTTCTCAAAGATGTGTTCTATACATTAAGCTTTACTTCATACATTAAAATTCATGAAATGCATCGACAGACAACACATTATTTGACAAATAAAGATGAAATAAAAGCTAGGAAATGCAACATTGAATCGTTCTATTAGAAAGGGAGAAAATGATAGGAAAATTGCTTATAGTTCCCAAGGGACCTATGCAAAGATTTTTCAATACATTAAGCTTTACTTCATACATTAAAATGCCCGAAAATCATCAATACACCACAAATTGTTTGACAAATAAAGATGAAATAAAAATCAAATAAAACATGAAATGAAAGATTCAAGAGTTCTGCTAAAACAAGGGAACATGCCAGGAAATATTGTTTACAGTCCCCAAGCTTGTCAGGTGCACCTGCAACAACCTTAACACAGACTTCTAGTGCTTCATCCATGCTCACAATTTGTGTACTGCCAATCTTCCTCCTCTCATGAAAGACATTAGATCTAACCCTTTTCTCACCAAACAAATGAGTACTCGAGACCACAATTAAAGGCTCTACGATACAACCAGTGATTCCAGAGAGTTGCAACATAGATTTTTTGCTACAATGAGAGACGAAGTGAAATCTACACTAAGCATGAATATCATAGCCATCTCTGACTTCTATAAATAGACCTCATTGTCATAGGTTTCCATCCTCCCCATTTTTATGACACTCATTAGTGGAAGATCACTCTACACTGCAAATCCCCATATATGAAACACAAATAACAAATGAATTCATTGTGAAATCTAATCCCCATCACATAAATGCTAAAATAAGAAACTCTAGGTTCCTTTCAGAGACCTATCAACGTGTTAGTTTCTGAGATACCCTTGTATGCATTGGCATGCAGCTCGCAAGAATGATGGCAATAAATCCAAACGTGCACTATAAGTTTTATGTTGAATGCCATAAATTCCATGAAACATTCAAATGGACTCTCTCGGAACCTCGGCTTAAAAGGTGGGCACAAATTTCAAGTGGAGAGTGACTTAAATTTTTTTGTACAGATGGGATATAGACATTAAAAGGGTAGACAATCGACCGATTCAAAAGAAGGCCTATTGGCCTAATTATGTTAAACACCATTTATTACAACATTACCAAAGCTGGTAGCCTAGTTCAAAAGGCCCCAAACATGAGGATTAGACTGTATAATGGCTAGCTAAGGATTAGACTGTATGGCTTTAATATCTCTACATTCATATATCTATGATGTTAAAAACCATGGATTACAACATTACCAAAGCTAGTAGCCTGGTTGAAAAAGACCCAAACATGAGGATTACAGTGTATGGTTTTAATGTCGCTACATTCATATATTTATTTGACTATGGAGGGGAGAATAGAGTTGGATTTATTGGTCTGACAATGCTGGTACAAGGAATTATTGAGGCAGGGGAGTCTGGATTTTCTTCTGGCTGAAAGCCTCTTTAGGTGGATTACTCTAGTTGTTAATTTCTTGGCTATGAAATAAAATTACCAAGGTAACATGAAACTAATATTTCATATTAGAGGCTAACCCTTCAAACCTAGAGAGGCACTACAAGAACTAGTTTTTAATAAATACAAGGCCTAGATCTTCTGGTTTAAATAGATGGTGGTAGGGGAGCGTGTAAATCCATTGGTAATGGAATCAATATTTAAGGATATCAATTAAAATTTTCAAAGACTCGTTGATATGAACAAGTGTCTTCAAAGGCGGGATAGCTAGCGATCTATCAAACATTAAATTGCTATAATATGATGGTGGGAAGAGAAATACATCTCAATTATAACAAAACATCTAACACAGGATGAATTTTGTCATAATATCATAAACACTGGTGCAAATATTTGAATCCAAAAATATAGAGCATCGACTGTTGAGTTCCATATATGTAACTGTGCATTCAAATATAGAAGATCAACACATCATGATTAACAGAGAAAGGAATCATTCACTAAGAAACAGACTGAAGATGGCCAAAACAAGAATCTTTTAAACAAATATTCAAGTACTTTTTCTTGAAAATATTTTTTTGCTTGAAAATATCCAGAAAAAAAATTAATTTACAAAGTATTAAAATATATATAGCTAGCTAGCTGGTAGCCTGGTTCACAAAGCCCCAAACATGAGGATTCATTATCACCTATTTTTCTCTGCAGTGGGACGGAAAGTCTTTGAAAACTCTTCTTAGAAGAGTGGATTGAATCTTTGACTAAAACTTGCATAATCTCAATCAACATTAATCTCAACAAGAATATGGGATTTTCCCTAAATGAGGAGATGGGAGAGAGAGAAGTGAATTATTCCACCTAGCTAGAAGACGTGAGATCAAGTGGTGATGGAATTGGAAAACATCAAATAAACAAGAGGAAAGTTTGTTAAAAACATAATAAATTGCTGTGTATGGAGCATAATTGTTCAGAGATCTTTGTTTCAGCCGGATGTATACCCCAGGAAGTTTGTACACCCCTCCATGCAGGGGGGTGTGGGGGGGACTTGTCTCCCCCAGGGGTCCAGGGGCTAGCGGTCCCCCAGCGGGGGCTTGGGGCAATGCCCTCGAAGCTAAAACCAGATGTAAAATTGCCATGTAAAAGTATAGTAATTTCTAGTCAATCTGGGCCATTCATTAGGCAGATGATCTGACGGTAAAACTTGTGTCTAGTTTAGGGTTTTTTTTCACTAGAAGGAAACCCCTCTCTTTATATGAGGGCATTGTATTGAGTCTATGTAATGTATGTTTATTCTCCAAGTGAGAAGTAGAAAGGTGAGACTGCGAGAGAAAACAAAGGATATTACAGCGGATCTACTGTAGGTTGTGTCTCTTCATTTTGCTAGATAATAGAAAGGAAGGACTGGCTATTCGAGGTGGACGTAGCCAAAACTGGGTGACCCACGTATATCTATGTCTCTCTTGTTTTATGCATTTTTTGTGTTTATATTTCTACAATATTTTATGTGTTCCATTGCTCCGTAATATATAATTTTATAACAACTGCTATCAGAGCCGAAGGTCTATTTGGCTGATAAAATCACAGGAAAGAAGGGTTCCTCATTCGAGTGGGAGTAATGGCAGAAGATGGTAAGTTTAGTGTCGAGAAATTTAACGGCCAAAACTTCTCACTGTGGAAGACGCAAATGGAAGATTATCTGTATCAAAAACAACTATACCTACCATTGGGCGGAAAAGTAAAGATGCCGACGGGTATGAGAGCTGAAGAATGGAACCTTCTCAATAGAAAAGCACTCAGAACAATACAGTTGTGCCTCGCAGTGTTGGTTGCCTTCAACATTTCGAAGGAAACAACGACAGAGGGTTTGATTAAGGCGTTGGAGAAACTATATGAAAAAACCTCAACCTCAAACAAGGTATTTATTATGAAACGGTTATTTAATATGAATATGTCAGGAAGTGGATCTGTTGCAGACCATTTAAATGATTTTAATACTATTACAAGTTAGCTATGTTCTATAGGGGTAAACTTTGATGATGAAGTTAGAGCTTTGTTATTCTTTTTCTCATTACCAGAAAGTTGGAATGGTTTAGTAATGGCCATTAGTAACTCTTTCTGGATTCAATACTTTAAAGTTTGATGATGTTTTCGGTGCTATCTTTAGCGAGGAAATGCGATGGAAAAGCTCCGGTGAGACATCAGGTAATGCTTTGAGTGTAGAGTCTAGGGGAAGAAAAATGGAAAGAGAAAAGAGATTAGGATATTGTAGTAAATCAAGGAAAGGCAGATCTAAGTCCATATCGGGGATAGTGTGCTGGAAATGCTGAAAGAAAGGACACCTAAAGAAAGACTGTAGATCTCAGAAGGAAAAAGGAGTGTACAGCAAGAAAACAATCATGAAGCAAATGTCACAGGTGAGGTTTTACAAGATGCTTTGATTCTTTCTTTCGAAAATATTACTGATTCCTGGGTGGTAGATTCAGGGGCCTCATTCCGTGCCACACTTGATAAGAAATACTTGCATGACTATGTTCAAGGAGATTTTGGACAAGTTCATTTGGGTGATGATAAACCCTGTAAAATTGTTGGAATTGTTAAGGTTCTTATAAACCAGCAGAATGGAAACCAATGGCTACTAAAGGAGCTAAGGCATGTTCTAGATCTAAAGAAAAATCTAATTTCAGCAGGGTAGTTAGGCAGTGAAGGTTGTGTGACAACTTTCATAGATAAAGCTTGGAAGGTCACCAAAGGAGCCTTGGTAATATCAAAAGGCGAAAAGGTTTGGTACATTGTATTTATGCAATTGTATTTCAAACTCTGTTAATGCTTTAACTTCCAAAGGAGCAGATGCAACATTTTGACATCATAGGCTCGGACACATGAGTGAAAAGGGGATGAAGATTCTTCGCTCAAGGAATTTGTTGCTGGGTTTGAAGAATGTTGATTTGGACTTCTGTGAGAATTGCATTTGTGGATAACAGAAGAGAGTCAAATTACTTAGAGTTGGGAAAGAAAAGAAGAGTGAAAAATTCAAGCTTGTGCATACAGATGTATGGAGACCTGCTTAGGTATCATCTCTCAGTGGCTCTCGTTATTATGTTAATTTTATTGATGATGAAACTAGAAAAACTTGGATTAATTGTATTAAGAATAGATCTGATGTATTTGATACTTTCAAGAAATGGAAAGCTTTGGTTGAGATTGAGACAGGAAAGAAATTGAACTGTCTTATATCAGACAATGGAGGTGGATATTGCAGCAAAGAGTTTGATAGGTACTATTCAGTACATGGAATTAGCAGAGAGAAGACAGCTCCAAGAACACCACAAGAAAATGGTGTTAGAAAGGATGAACAGAATAATCATGGAGCGTGGAAGGTGCATGAGATTGCATGTAGGATTTCCTTTACAGTTTTGGGGAGATGTTGTAGATACTGTTGTTTATCTAATAAACAGAGGACATTCAAGTTCCTTGGATGGTGGGGTTCCAGAGGAAGCATGGATAGGTAAAAAGGTAAATTACTCCTTTTTAAAGCCCTTTGGTTGTGAGGCCTTTGTCCATATTGATAAAGAAAATAGAACAAAGCTTGAGGAAAATTCAAAAGAAATGTACCTTTATTGGATATGGTGTCAATGATTTTGGTTATCGCTTATATGATTACAAAAATCACAAAATCATTAGGAGCAGAGATGTAATATTCAATAAAAAGGTCTTGTATAAGAATTAGTTGGAGGAAAAGAAATAAGAAAAATAAAACAAGGAATACGTAGTCCTTGATGAAATCACTGAAAAATTAAATGTGCCTGAAAATAATAATAATCAACAACCACAATAAAAGCAACCACCACAACAGTAGTAGGCACCCCAAACACCTAAAAGTGGTGTTATAAGATCTACCAGGATAAGTAGACCCACTGAACGATACTCTCCTTCATTATATTATTTATTGTTGACTAATTATCGTGAACCCGAACGTTATGAAGAAGAAATGCAGGTTGAAAGCAGGAAGAAGTGGGAGGTATCCATGGAAGAAGAGATGGACTCCTTAATGCATAACCAAACTTGGGACTTAGTCAGATTGCCTGCAAGAAAAACTACATTGAAGAATAAATGGGTTTACAGGCTGAAGGAAGAAGATGGAGGAAAACAGAGGTACAAGGCTTGACTTGTGGTGAAGGGGTTTGCACAGAAGAAAGGTATTGATTTTGATGAAATATTTTCTCTTGATGTTAAAATGACTTCAATCATAACTATTTTAAGTCTAGTAGTAGTTGAAGATTTGCATCTTGAGCAGTTAGACGTAAGGACAACCTTTCTCCATGGGGATTTGGGGGAAGAGATATATATGTAGTAGCCACAAGGATATGAAGTCAAAGGGAAGGAGAAACTAGTGTTCATGTTGAAGAAGAGCTTGTATGGCTTAAACTTGGCTCCAAGGCAATGGTATCTAAAATTTGACAAGTTTATGTCTGAACAAGGTTATACTAGATGTCACTCTGATCATTGTGTTTATCTGAAAAAGCAAAATGACGGTAGCTATATTATATTGTTATTGTATGTAGATGACATGCTTGTTGCAGGGTCTAACATACAGGAAATAAATGTGCTCAAAAGAAAATTGGAAAATTCATTTGCAATGAAGGATTTGGGAGCTGCAAAACAAATCCTTGGTATGAGAATCACTAAAGACAGGAAAGATCGCAGATTAACATTGTCTCAGAATGAGTACATACAAAAGGTGTTGAAAAGATTTAATATGCACAATGCAAAACCAGTTAGTACACCTTTTTCTTGCCATTTCAAAATTAGTAAGGAAATGTGCCCAAAGACCCAAGAAGACATGGATTATATTTCTAAAGTTCCATATGCATCAGCAGTTTCAATCTTAATGTATCCAATGGTTTGAACAAGGCCTGATATTTCACATGCAGTGGGTGTTGTAAGCAGGTACATCCATCCAGGAAAGGAACATTGGATGGTAGTAAAATGGATTCTTAGATATTTGAAAGGTACCACAAATCAAGCATTATGCTTTGGTGGTTCAAACATTTCTTTATAGGGATATGTTGATGCAGATATGGCAGGTGACAGAGATAACAGGAGGAGCACTACAGGATATGTATTTACTACTGGTGGAACAGCTTTCAGTTGAGTTTCAAAAATCCAAAGTGTTGTTGCACTTTCAACAATATAAGCAGAGTATGTTGTTGCTACAGAGGCTAGTAAAGAAATGATTTGGTTACAAAGGTTTTTGGGTGAATTGGGTAAGGAGCATGATATGGGAACATTATATTATGATAGCCAAAGTGCCATTCATCTTGCAAAGAACTCAGCATTTCATTCCCAGACTAAACACATACAGCTCAAGTACCATTTCATACAAGCAGTGTTGGAAGATGGAGAGTTGAAAATATACACCATCCAGAATCCTACAGATATGGTAACAAAATTTGTAACTAGGGAGAAACTAAGAATATGCTCAGTTTCAATTGGTCTTCAAGGATGACGATGAAGATGAGAAACAACCAGGTCCAAAGAGGAGTCATTGTCCAACAAATGAAGCAGTGGTGGAGTTGCTACAATCATTCTCCAAGTGGGAGATTGTTGTGTGTGGAACATGATTGTTTGGAGCTCTTTGTTTCAGCCACATGTATACCCCAGGAAGTTTGTACACCCCTCCACGTGGGGGGGTGCAGGGGGGGGGACATTTCCTCCCCACGGGAGTCCAGGGGGGCCGATCCCCCTCGACTGGGGGCTCCGGGGGCTAGCGGTCCCCCGGCGGGGGCTCGAGGGCAACGATCTCGTAGTTAGAAACATATGTAAAATTTCCTTGTAAAATAATAGTAGTTTCTAGTCAATTTGGGTTGCTCATTAGGAAGATGACCTGATGGTAGAACTTATGTCTAGTTTAGGGTTTATTTCCCTAGAAGGAAACCCCTCTCTTTGTATGAGGGCATTATATTGAGTCTATGTAATGTATGTGTATTCTCCGAGTGAGAAGCAGAGAGGTGACACTATGAGAAAAAATAAAGGATATTACAATAGATCTGCTGTAGGTTGTGTCTCTTCATTTTGCTAGATAATAGAAAGGAAGGACTGGCTGTTCGGGGTGGACGTAGCCCAAGCTAGGTGAACCACGTATATCTGTGTCTCTCTTGTTTTATGTGTCTTATGTGTTTATATTTCTGCAATATTTTATGTGTTCCATTGCTCCATAATATATAATTATAAAACATAAATGTCCTCCTTCTGTTGTAAATAAATTCTGAAAAATACAAAACAAAAATATCCTGGTACTTTTAACTCAATAATTTTGCAGCAAAAATACTCTAAAAAGAATCAAGCAAATAGTAAAGATTTAACCATCCAAAAATCAATACAATGAATACCTCTCCCAGATGCAGCACTCTAGATGTGTGACCTATAAATCTCCCTTATCTTAACCATATATGGATATTTCCATAAGGTCAGCTGGTTCTGGCTAAATCAATGTGAGTAGATGATACCCCTGTGCTCATTTATGAAGAAGGACAATCTTCTTAACAGATATGCGTGAGATACATGTTAAAAGCACCAACCACATCTTTATGCTTTGTCCTCTTTAAGGTATCAAGAGCTCCAAAGACTTGCCAAACCTAAGAGTCTCATCTCCTACAACCAATGTAGCAATGTATCTATCTTGACTCTGAAAATACAAAACAAAAGAAAGACTATCAACAAAAAGGCTAAGAATGTCAACGTAAACCCATTTAGTGATAGATCAATAGAATGAATACCTATCCCTATTTGAATTGCAAGGAATGTAACAATTTATTCCTACAACAAAATCTTTATGGTACAGAGTATATTCACTACTCTCACCTGAGAAGATTACCCTTTCCATGTGAGAGTTGTACATGTCCATAATGGCATCTCCATGTGCAAATCACAAACCTATTGATACACTAAAAATGAATTCATGAATGGTTAGAGAAATGGCATAAAGAAGTTAAAACAATTATGTTAAACAAGAGAGGATTACGGTGTCTTCTTTATTTATAATATTTTGAATGCAAGAAATTATCCTTATAGCGCAGATAATACCCACATGCTCATACCTGAAGTAGATAATCTTCTTGACGGATCTGCTTGAAATACATGTTTATAGCACCATCTGCATCTTTACTCTTGGTAATGTTTAAGGTATCAAGAGCTCCAAATAATTTCCAAATACAACGGAAAGGTTGTCATTGTGTCAACACAAAATCAAAGGAAAGACTATCAAATCAAAAACAAACACTTTCAACATAAAATCCATTTAGCATTAGATCAATACAATGAATACCTCTGCCAGATGCAACACTCTAGATGTGTGGCCTGTCAAGCTATCTTATCTTAACCATATATGGATATTTCCATATGGTCAATTGGTTCTGGCTAAATCAATGTGATTAGATAATACCCCTGTGCTCATACCTAAAGAAGGACAATCTGCTTAACGGATATGCGTGAGATAGATGTTAAAAGCACCAACCACATATTTATACTTTGTCCTCTTTAAGGTATCAGGAGCTCCAAAGAATTTCCAAAACCTAAGAGTCTCATCTCCTACAGCCAATGCAACAGTGTACCCCATCTGCACTCTAAAAATACAAAACAAAAGAAAGATTGTTAGCAAAACTGCTAAGACTATTAGTACAAACCCATTTAGTGATAGATCAATAGAATGAATACCTATGCCTATTTGAATTGCAGGGAATGTAACAATTTATTCCTACAACAAAATAATTATGGTACAAAGTATATTTGCTACTCTTATGTGAGAAGATTACCCTTTCCATGTCAGAGTTGTACATATCTAGAATGGCATCTCCATGTGCAAATCAAAAACCTCTTGATACACTAAAAATGAATTCATGAATGGTTAGAGAAATGGTATAAAGAAGGAAAAATAGTTATGTTAAAGAAGAGAGGCTTACAGTGTCTTCTTTATTTATAATATTTTAGATGTAAGAAATTATTCTTATACCGCAGATAATACCCATGTGCTCATACATAAAGTGGTAATATGCTTAATGAATCTACTTGAAATAAATGTTTAACGCGCCATCCACATATTTACTCTTGGTACGCTTTAAGGTATCAAGAGATCCAAAGACTTACCAAATACAAAGGAAATGGTGTCATTGTGTCAACACAAAAACAAAGGAAAGACTATCAGCACAAAAACAAAGACTTTCAACACAAAATCCATCTAGCGTTAGATCAATGCAATGAATACCTTTTCCAGATGTAACCCTCTAGACATGTGACCTATAAAGTGGTGAGCTCCAGTATTGTAGCAATAATGCTATAACTCCTGGAACTCCCTTCTTTAATTTTATCAACCCGATAGTTCGTAACAAACTTGGAAGCGACGGTGTTGTATGCACAAGTACTAGCTCTTGCCGCAGCTGTCACTTGGTCAGCTGGCACAAGTCCACTAGGAGCTTAAGCCAACTTCTATGAGCTCTTAGAAGAAGCTTTTTAATTGATGGATGAAAGCTAACTCGAAGGAAGCTAATCTAATTGCAAAAAGAAACTGAAAGCCAAAAAGAAACGCAAACCCTAGCAAACCCTAATTCTACCAGCTAGTCCTACTGACGCAAAGGAGAGCATGCAAACTATTGAAAGAGATGCCATTACTTCTATGAAGGTAAAATGCATGTGTCTAAGTTATCGCTATCTGAAGAAAACATCTTTTTGTATTTTTGATTAAGTTGTTGGAATTATCATGCATGTGCTTCTAACTATTTTTGACTGTGCAGAGGTGGATCAAGGAGGAGAAATGCTTGGGAAAGGTTGGGAAGGTTCAGAGAGGGTCTAAGGGGTCCCTAACACCCTTCCATAGAGTCTCACAAAGTTTGGCTACCAAGAAACCATGTTTATGAGCTTCTACAGGAAGTCTGCAGGGGTTCTACAGGATGTTCAGGATTTCTACAGGATGTTCTGTAATTCTTCTACAGGATGTTTAGTAATGGAATTTTGGAGCATGGATGGAGGGAAAAAGGTGGAGGAATGAGTATGGAGGTGAAATAGGGGTATAGGGGAGTTCAAGACTTGGAGGATGGAGTTGAGGAGAAGGTGTAGATGGCTGGACTTGTTCCAAGAAGATTGAAGTAATGTTGCACACAAGATAGGGTTATGAGGGCAGTATGGAAACGTGAGGCAAGAAACCAAGTTAGGAGATGGAGAAACTGGGTTTGAGGGAGTCTGGGTAGATAGGGAAGTGGTATAGGTGCTCTGCAATTTGTGTTTCCAACTGAACCAACAAAGAAATGCAAGAAAACAAAGATCTAGCTATGCTACCCTAATATGATATGGCTAACAGTAACGAGAATGGACAACAGTTTTATTTGCAAGGAAACCATGTATATTAATTATGAAATGAAGCATTCAAAGATCTGAACATGTTACCAACTTCTGCAAATGAAAACCAAACACTAATGATTGCATGGCAAAGCAAAGTCAGTGTTTTTGTGCGCAGCAAAGTCATCCTAGTCATAGCTCCTGATCCCACTGAGGGAGAGGTGAAACCACAGATGTTTGTTGGCCCTTTTCTTGAAGCTTTTTATGTTAACGACCTATCAACTAAATCTGAGCATGAAAAGCTATTTTACTCATCAAAAAACAAACTAAATAACAAACCAAGATTTAGATCTAAATAACATATTTTACTCTTAAGAATGCAGCGAAAACACATAAAGATAATCAAAGGAGGTATTGGGCGCTTGAGATGGGCCCAACCCCAAGAGCTATAGCCTCCTAAGAGACATTTAGAGCTGGTGAAAAGCTGGATTCATCTTTATTGAGCAAGAAAAGAAGAGTTATATCAAAACTGTCCACAAGGAGAACTCGAAAATGAGCTGACAGCAAAACTAATCTATTGCCTAAAAATCGAACTACAAAATGACTACAACAAGGCTATGAAATGACTAACTACCAGCTACAAAAATGACTAACCACTAGCTAACCCAAATGAGGCCCTAAGCCTTCTTATTTATACAAATTGAGGACCCCAACAGTCCTCCTAAAATTTAGGGACTCGGCTGCCCAAAACTTGTAGTTAACAGCAATCCTACTTGACTTACTTGGCTGCCCTTGTGCTCATTGATTTGGTGGCCTTTGAACTCCGAGCTAATGGTGGATAATTTGAGGTAAGGGCCCATAAATGAAGGGGACACCTTCCTACAAATCCTCTCCCTTGTTCTCCCACGAATTTGGCTGCCAAGTGCTCATTAAGACCTTCAATTTTGTCTCCAAGTTGACCAAAAAGGCTACACAAAGCACCCATTAGACTTGTTGGCATAATGACTAACCAAATTCAATCTATTAGCATAAATATAATAAAAAACATGCAATAAACTAATGAGAATGGTGGATTAAGTCAAATTAGGAGGTTGAATGAGCCCAAATAATTATCCATTTTTGGGGCTCATCATCACCCCCCTACTGAAAGTGTTGCTCATCCTCTGAGCAACCAATCTCTCTCCTCATCTTTGATGGCCGTGGTGGCCTCCTTGTCATGCCAAGATTCTGAAGTTATGTCTTCTTCTCTGTCATGAAACCATGCTTTTCTCTTTTTCCCACTACTTGCTCCTTTTCCTAAAGAATTCTCAGCTTTGGTATGATTGTGCAAGTATATTCAATCTGATAGCAGCAATGGTGGCGAAAGGAGATGAAACCAGTGGAGGATGGAAGAAAAGAGTGGTTGCATGTATCCTCAACAGTCTTCAAGCTTCAAATCCCTCTCCATAATTGATTCTAGCCTACCCAAAGGCTTCTATAGGATGTTTCTGGTAAAAATACAGAACTTCTTGTAGAAAGTCCTGTAGCTGAGTTCTGGCTTCCTGTAGAAACAGACAGCACCACTGTATCCTGCTTGGCTGTGGGTGATTTTCCTTTCAGCTTGGCTTTGGCTACCTTAGAGGTGCCCTCACTGACGTGGACTTTTTCAGTCCTTTCCATTCTACTCTGCAGTCTTTTCTCCCTGGGTGTTAGTGTGGTTTTGTCCCCCTCTGTTTTGGCAGCTTGGTTTAATGCCAATGTTCCAATCACTGATGTTGTTGGATACATCTGCAGGGTTGTGCTTTTCTGGGCTTGTCACTAACTTGTCATCATTTACCTTGCCCCATAGTACAATATACAGTCCTGCTATTACTAGAATTGCTCTCAGCAGACTTCCCAGATAATATTTCACATGAAGGATTAGCTGATCCAACACTGCAACAATTATGGTTGAAGTTGGATTGAACATTGCAGCAAAGACATGTCCCTTCAGACGGATACAGTAAGTCTATACAAAGAAGGCAAATGCAAAGCATAATACTCCCTGCATATTATGGGCCAATATGATCAATGACGATGTTAAGAATTTCTGCACATTATTAAAATGAAGATGTGGTGCTCACAGAGTATGTGATGCTAAGAAGCTGAATGTCCCACTTTAGCCTCCAAGCAGAGGCCTTTGGCTCAAAAATTAAAGCCACCACAGTGCACTGTAGAGTTCCTTGCAGCACCGTGAGAGCTGTTAATGAAATTTCTGCTGGATATTTCTTAACAACTGGAGCCTGAAAGGTAAGCATCCAGACCAAAATAAACAGCTGGCAAACAGCATCAGTGCTCCAAGTAGCCATGTGTTATGAAGAACCCTATTGAGCCTAATGAGAACAGGGCCCTTGTAGAAGGTCATAATCATTGCACCACCCACACATATAATGGTTCCTACAACTTTGGCTTGGCCATATTTACTCCTGATATCAACTTTCTCCAGTCTAAAAGCTGTGGCCATCCCAAATGTGACAACAGGAACCAGGTTTGACATTGCAGAAGCAAATGTAGCGGAGGTGTAATCTAGGCCAGCAAAGTAGAAATTCTGAAATAGAGTGGTCTTACCCAGCCAGTGCAAGCACAAAGATCTGCCAGAAGATGGCACAGGTCTTTGCAGGGCGTTGGTTTCTTTCAAGAAAAAAACAAAAGGAGAAATAACTACTGTAGCAACAGCCAGGGTGTAAGCTACGAAAACAAAATGACTCATTCCTTCGTCCAGAGCAACTCTGGTAATGATATTCATGCCGGCCAGGCAGACTTGAACTGCAATCTCAGCTAAGAATGTTGCAAATGCAAATTAATCAGCGAATGGTGAGAGCATTTCAAGGATGAGTTCGATTGGCTGTTTATGGAGGCTTCCACTGATGGAGGGTGAGCTGGCTAAGTGCACGTTGGCCCCATGCAAACCATTGGTCCCCACTGTAGTGTAATTATGAACTGTAGTTCTCTGCCTGTATTCACTTCCATCAATTACGTTGGATTTTAAACAACCACCACTACCTGTTTTCAACTTTCTTCTTGAGATGGCTGAGCACACGTGTTGATTTCCCCCACCAAGCGTTGTTCGAACTAGACGAGGGTGGCCAGTTAGCTGGCCACCGATTTTTTTAATCCCAACCATCTCATTGCTCATGCTGTTTACGAATTACATTCATGCAAATAGAGGAACGAGTTTAGTCACGTACCTGCAAGTCGTGTGTGGTTGCTGTGAAGTGCTGAGATCCTTCATTTGCTGCATGCATTTGTTTTTGTGATTGCATGTGGCTTGGCTGCTGATTTTTTGGTTGTTTTTTCTTGTGCAGGTGTCCTCTGGCCAGATCTAAGCTCCAGGCATTTGTTTCCACGTTCAAATCTGCACGTTCAAGCTGCTGCTGTTGAATTTTCACCGGGCCAGAACTTGTTTTCGCCATTGCTCCCAAACGGTAAACCAGATCGATCTGAAAATTTTTGAGCATGTTCCTATCATCATGATGCACCTCCCATAGCAAAATCATGATCAATGGATGCACAGATTTCAAGAAAAATGGAAAATGGCTGAAGATTTCATAGATCAATTTCTCAGAAACCGTGCATCAGAATTGGCTGAAACTGCTTTGGTACGCCACTATCAACCTTGTGCATCTCCCCATGAAACAGGTTTTGAAACGGACGCACGGATATGGAGAAAATGCAAAAATGGCTGATGGTGATGGAGGCTAATTTCTTGGAAACCGTGCACCAGAATTGGCTGAAACTGCTCGAGCATGTTGCCATCATCCCTATACAATTCCCTGTGAAACAGTTTTTCAAATGGATGCATGGTTTTCAAGTTAGAGCAAAAACAAATTTTGTTCTATGTATTTTCTCTTCAAAGCATTTTGCAAGTTTTTGCATGGAAAGAAAAACTGAGCTTGGGCTGTGATGCAGGTATGGAGATGATGGAGGAGGAGTTTGAAGATTGCAGGAGGACTTCTGAACCCTTGAGGAAGCTACCATGTTAACCAAACCGCCTCTTTGAAATCCATTTCTAGCTTCCTACAATTTCTACAGGAACTTCCTGTAGAAGCACAATGTAGAAGCACAATGAGGTGGAAAAATGATGGAGAAAGGCAAGGGATGGACACAGAGGTGCTTGCAGGCCTAACCAACAGATTCCCACCATCAGATTCCATTTTAGAATTGAATTTGGTTCGTCCAAAGGTTCTACAGGATGTTTCCTGTAGAAATACAGAACTTCCTGTAGAAGACACAAAAATTCCTTTGACCTTGTTTTGAGTGATCCTCCTGACCTGAAATGTCCTTGCAACTTGCAATTAGCCAATGGAAATTAGTTTTATTTTTTCTTTTCTTTTTCTCTTTTTTTTTTTGAAAACAACTAGGGCGCCTCATGGAGGTTTTCACCCTAATTGCCTACCTTGGGCACCTCCAAGGGAGGTTTTCACCCAGAGATCTTATTCTCTTTTCTCTTTTTTCCAACCTATTGACCGTCCCATGGAGGTTTTCAATCAATGAGCCAATCTAAGGCGCCTCCGAGAAGGTTTTCACCTTAGATCTTTATTTTTCTCTTATTTTCATTTTTTTTCTTTTTTTTCTTTTTTTCTCTACCCTACTCCACTTGAAAAACAAAATCGTTCTCAAGTATAAGAATACTTCCAATGGAGCCATGTGCACATCGAGATTAGAGAAAAAATTATGTGAAGGCTCGAAATGCATGCTTGGACAACTATCCGGACTTTAGAGACCAAATGATCTGACTTTGAAGGGATCAAACATAGCTGAGGAAGAGAGTACCGCTACAACTTAGTGACCGTCTGAAACCATATCTCAATATAGCTTTGATATTCATGGTCGTCTTGCTGATTTGGATCATTCTTCATGTCACCTTCTATCATGACCTTCTGATCTTCCTCTTTTTGTTGATCTTTCTCTTGAGTAAATGGAGGATTTGATGATAACCATGAGGGAACTCTCTCGATCTCTGATTTTGATGCCTTCTCTTCGTCAAGTGCAGCCCATGGTTCTCTAATCTTTTCTTTTGAATCTTCTTTTTCCTTTGGTCCTTCAATGTTGTCAATATAATCTCTGTTTTTCAACACTCTTCCTGAGCTTTGGTGAACATCATTGAGCTCAAAAGGAGTCATTTTCACATGTTGTGCCTCAGCTTTGCAATTGGGTTGAGCTACTCCATTGTATGGCTTTGGAAATGGTACGGGTAGTTGAGCGGAGGTGTGAAATTGAGATGGAGATGGATGGCATTGTGGTTGGGTAGGCATTTTGGGTTGCCTAGGTGGAGGAGGAGGCGATGGTTGTGGATGAGCAGGTGGTGGAGGAAAATGAGCGGGATGAGAGTTGTACTGGGGCCTCCACCCCTGATGAGATGTATTCCATTGAGGTTGTGGCTGAGCATAAGAGTGAAATGAATGAGCAACTGATTGGGCATAATATGGATCTGTGAAGGAACAAGGAGGAGGTGTGAACCAGGAAGGATGAGCAGGGGGACCCCAAGAAGGCATGAAAGTGGCTTGGTAGGGGTCATAATAGGTCTCAGGTGTCCCTTGCAGTTCCTGCTGGTAAGATTTAGGTCCAGGCGGCCTCCTTTGGTTCATATGATAGAGTGGTTCAGTGGCTTCTTTGGCTCTCTGATATGTAGCTTTGATTCTGGGTAAGGAAGGGCACTGATCTATAGGATGGTATTCTTCACAGATGAAACACACTTCTAGGGAGTGCATTGGACATTCATTCCCAGGATGCTTTCTAGTGCACCTGGGACAAAATATGACCAAAGCCCTCTTGGCTTCCTCTTGCTTCTTTTGGATCCACAGGGTATCCAATTGCATGGCAAGAAACTGCCTCATATCACTCTTGAAATCTTCTATCTGATCTTCAAATTCATCTTTGGACAAAATGTTGCTCCCAACATTTCTATTCGCAGACATTTGCTCTAGAGGAATGTTTTCTTCTTCTTCTCCCCTAGAGGTTCTTTAAATATGTCTTTTTGGACACTTAGGGGTTCTTCTCTCACAGCCATCGAAGAAGAGAGAAGATTGGCTGTGTGAAGCAGTGGGGGTGTTGTGCAATCATTTTTCTGAACTATCTCTACTCCTACAAGGCATGAAAAGAAATCGTTTTGGTTGATTTTTGTATTTTTCTTCTTGTACCTGCAAAACTAAAATAGATTGAACTGCAACTAACTATCTTGCTGAAATGAAAATGCGGAATTGAAATGAAAGCAGGAAAGGACTAATCTATTTTGCTAAAATGAAATTGCAGGAATGAAATGCTAGGCTACGCTTGCGAAATTGAAATGATAATCTATGCTTGCATAAATGAAATTGTGGAATTGAAGTGCTAATCTAAGGAAGTGGAAAATTCTAGTCTACTTTTGCAAAAACGAAATTGCATAATGGAAATGAAATAAACTACTTAGCAAAAGATTGTAGTGGAAAATAGAAGAAAAGCGGAAATCACCAATACTCTGACGCTCCCCCGGCAATGGCGCCAAAAAGATGTTGAGCTCCAGTATTGTAGCAATAATGCTACAACTCCTGGAACTCCCTTCTTTAATTTTATCAACCCGGTAGTTCGTAACAAACTTGGAAGCGACGGTGCTGTATGCACAAGTACTAGCTCTTGCCGCAGCTGTCACTTGGTCAGCTGGCACAAGTCCACTAGGAGCTTAAGCCAAATTCTATGAGCTCTTAGAAGAAGCTTTTTAATTGATGGATGAAAGCTAACTCGAAGGAAGCTAATCTAATTGCAAAAAGAAACTGAAAGCCAAAAAGAAACGCAAACCCTACCAAACCCTAATTCTACCAGCTAGTCCTACTGACGCAAAGGAGAGCATGCAAATTATTGAAAGAGATGCCATTACTTCTATGAAGGTAAAATGCATCTTTCTAAGTTATCGCTATCTGAAGAAAACATCTTTTTGAATTTGATTAAGTTGTTGGAATTATCATGCATGTGCTTCTAACTATTTTTGACTGTGTAGAGGTGGATCAAGGAGGAGAAATGCTTGGGAAAGGTTGGGAAGGTTCAGAGAGGGTCTAAGGGGTCCTTAACACCCTTCCAGAGAGTCTCACAAAGTTTGGCTGCCAAGAAACCGTGTTTATGAGCTTCTACAGGAAGTCTGTAGGGGTTCTACAGGATGTTCGGGATTTCTATAGGATGTTCTATAATTCTTCTACAAGACGTTTAGTAATGGAATTTTGGAGCATGGATGGAGGGAAAAAGGTGGAGGAATGAGTATGGAGGTGAAATAGGGGTATAGGGGAGTTCAAGACTTGGAGGATGGAGTTGAGGAGAAGGTGTAGATGGCTGGACTTGTTCCAAGAAGACTGAAGTAATGTTGCACACAAGATAGGGTTATGAGGGCAGTATGGCAACGTGAGGCAAGAAACCAAGTTAGGAGATGGAGAAGATGGGTTTGAGGGAGTCTGGGTAGATAGAGAAGTGGTATAGGTGCTCTGCAATTTGTGTTTCCAACTGAACCAACAAAGACATGCAAGAAAACAAAGATCTAGCTATGCTACCCTAATATGATATGGCTAACAGTAACGAGAATGGACAACAGCTTTATTTGCAAGGAAACCATGTATATTAATTATGAAATGAAGCATTCAAAGATCTGAACATGTAACCAACTTCTGCAAATGAAAACCAAACACTAATGATTGCATGGCAAAGCAAAGTCAGTGTTTTTGTGGGCAGCAAAGTCATCCTAGTCACAACTCCTGATCCCACTGAGGGAGAGGTGAAACCACAGATGTTTGTTGGCCCTTTTCTTGAAGCTTTTTCTGTTAACGACCTATCAACTAAATCTGAGCATGAAAAGCTATTTTACTCATCAAAAAACAAACTAAATAACAAAACAAGATTTAGATCTAAATAACATATTTTACTCTTAAGAATGCAGCGAAAACACATAAAGATAATCAAAGGAGGTATTGGGCACTTGAGATGGGCCCAACCCCAAGAGCTATAGCCTCCTAAGAGAGATTTATAGCTGGTGCAAAGCTGGATTCATCTTTATTGAGCAAGAAAAGAAGAGTTACATCAAAATTGTCCACAAGGAGAACTCGAAAATGAGCTGACAGCAAAACTAATCTATTGCCTAAAAATCGAACTACAAAATGACTACAACAAGACTATGAAATGACTAACTACCAGCTACAAAAATGACTAACCACTAGCTAACCCAAATGAGGCCCTAAGCCTTCTTATTTATACAAATTGAGGACCCCAACAGTCCTCCTAAAATTTAGGGACTCGGCTACCCAAAACTTGTAGTTAACAGCAGTCCTACTTGACTTTCTTGGCTGCCCTTGTGCTCATTGATTTGATGGCCTTTGAACTCCGAGCTAATGGTGGAGAATTCGAGGTAAGGGCCCATAAATGAAGGGGACACCTTCCTACAAATCCTCTCCCTTGTTCTCCCACGAATTTGGCTGCCAAGTGCTCATTAAGACCTTCAATTTTGTCTCCAAGTTGACCAAAAAGGCTACACAAAGCACCCATTAGACTTGTTGGCATAATGACTAACCAAATTCACTCTATTAGCATAAATATAATCAAAAACATGCAATAAACTAATGAGAATGGTGGATTAAGTCAAATTAGGAGGTTGAATGAGCCCAAATAATTATCCATTTTTGGGGCTCATCATAAAGATATATTATCTTAACCATATATGGATATTTCCATAAGGTTAGCTAGTTCGGGCTAAATCAATGTGAGTAGATAATACCCCTGTGCTCATTCCTGAAGGAGGACAATCTGCTAAGCGGATATCTATGAGATACATATTAAAAGCATGAGCCACATCTTTACGCTTTGTCCTCTTTAAGGTATCAGGATCTCTAAAGACTTGCCAAAAACTAAGAGTCTCATCTCCTGCAGCCAATGCAACATTGTACTCATCCGAACTCTGAAAATAAAAAACAAAAGAAAGATTGTCAGTAAAAAGGCTAAGACTGTCAGCACAAACCCATTTATCAATAGATCAATATAATGAATACCTCTACGTACTTGAATTACAAGGAATGTAACAATTTATTCCTACAACAAAATCATTATCGTACAAAGTATATCTGATACTCTTGCCTGAGAAGATTACCCTTTCCATCTGAGACTTGTACATGTCCAGAACAACATCTCCATTAGCAAATCACAAACCTCTTGATACACTAAAAATTAATTCATGAATGATTAGAGAAATGGTATAAAGAAGGAAAACTAGTTATGTTAAATAATAGAGGCTTATTGTGTCTTCTTTATTTATAATATTTTGAATGCAAGAAATTATTCTTATACTACAGATAATACCCATGTTCTCATACCTGAAGTGGTAAATCTACTTAACGAATATGCTTAAAAGACATGTTTAAAGCACCATACGTAGTATTCTTTCCAACCAAAATGCAATAAAATAGCTAGAAAATACTGAATATCTATGTCCTCTTACATACTTTTACCAATTCCCCAAAATATTTAGATGAAGACAAGTTGTATAAAGTCATCCCTAGTGCATGCAAAAGGCTAAGGAATCTTGACCAGACTTTACTTGAAGCATACAATTTTTTGATGTCTATAATAATATGTTAAAATTTCCCTACATGGCAATCTGACCTGCAAACTTAAGGAACTCTCAAAATTACTTCTGTGTGCTAGATATGAAATCTCAAATGCTAACTGAAAACTGATAGCAAAACAAAACAATTTACAGCATTCAAAAAATCATCTCTATTTGTCTTGATTAGCTTGGGAAAGGGTGAACAGTGCACACACTCTTTGGTAAACTAAAGGGATAACAAAAACAACAGGGAAACCTTAACTAGTGCATCCTAATCAAACCCTAATTCTAGCTATCCCGTAAAACAACTACTAAACAAGACCATTGATCTAGAATTGAATATTTCTTTCAATCACTTCAACACTGCCATTGAAGGCATTACCTTTGAGCTTATTCTTCAAGAATCAGCCAACCATTGGCCAAATTAAACCTGCTACCCCAATGTTAACACCAATATTCTCTTCCTTAAGTTGTATCACCTCCATTTTAGCCACCTACCACCCTCACATAAGTACCAGTGGTCACTTCCACAATATGGATTATATCATCACTTTGTGCATACACAAGTTAGTCTTCCTCGAATAAATACTTATGACAGAATCATAGTTTAAAGATTATGAAGAAGATGGACATACTTAGTATGGATGAGAAATCAGTCAATCCACCTGCTCCTTATAGTACCACATTTTTGTCAGAAGGAATGCTCATCTGTCATCTTTGTATTCCAAAAATTGTGGCATGAAAATTACCTTGATTCTATACACTACCCTTTGATGATGGGCTTTGTATATCGTATGACTAAGTCACCTTATTTTCAATTGCCAAATTTCATTCAAACACATGTGAATCCTATTATTGCCTAAACTAGCATCTTAGTGGAAAAACTCAATCTTCAGATGTTACCCTTGCGTAATGGATGGGAGTTACGATTGATTATTGGAAGAGTGTCAGAAAACCTTCACTATGATTAAGCAATTAATCTAACTATATACTTCAACAAATAACCAAATGGATCCAAAAATGTAGTGCATATGTAATATATAGGATCCAATGACTTAGTGATCCAATGCTTCAAGATAGATCTTTAAGAGAACAAGCATGAATTACATGACCCACCTAGATGCTTTATATGAATTAGAAACAAGTGGGTTAGATCTCAAATCTAATTTACTATACATGCAAAAGTGATTTCAGATTTGCAATATGTTGTTTAACATCCCAAATTAATGTAAACCTTGAAGAAGTAATCTAATAACGTAGTGAACGTAACTTGCAACAGAAGCAACTTCAAGTTAAATGTAATCACAACAGATGTGTAATATCACTCTTGGATAAATTGACCCTTAGGGCACAATTTTGAAATAGGGTTAACAACAAAATATGATAGGGTGATATTTCACAATAACAATGCAATATTCATCAATCCATATAAAGTAAATATCCTTCCATTTAATGTACAATTGGGACGAAAGACATTCAAAAAATCATATGTTCTTCAGCTGCATCCTAGATCCTAATTATTGTCTTACTAGCCTTCAATTCCTTACTAAGGTGACCTTCAGCCCTCCTATCACCCTTGACAGTCTATTGCCTAGTTCGTCCTCCTCTTTCCAACACTTACTATCTCTATGTGAGGGGTCATAGCCTTTCGGTTGCCTGAGGGAGGTGATATGTTCTCTTAGGTAGTGATTTGCTATTGTTACAAACCTAGAAACCCTCGTTGTCGCAGAGGATGTATTTCCACCTTCCTTGCTGCCTATAAACATTACTTCACTATCTCATTGTTGCCACAGTCAACTCCAAACTAGACCTTTCTTGCCTCAAAACCCCAAACCATACCTCAAGATGATTTGATGCCACATATAAACCTTAGGGGTGATTCATTGCCACAAACAATCCCTTAGAGGTGGTTTGCTGTGACAATTGATACCTCAAGGATGATCTGTTGTCCTCAACAATGCCTCAAAGGTACCTTGCTCTCCTAGAATTGCTTCATAGACATATTGCTGCCACAATTAAGCCTAAGATTTAATGTGCTACTATAGATAATGCCTTAGAGATAGGAAAATGCATTAGATACGTCTCGCAGATGATTCACTGCCCAGATAATGCCTCAAGATAGTTTGTTGCCACAATTAGTGTATGTTCGATCTTTTATATAACAAAATTTAGAAGTTGGATTCAAGTGAGAGACTACATAAAATTAAATGAAAGTCTGGTTGGTTGACTCTCTGCAATTATGGATTGAAAATATTACACATCTGAGATCCATATTTAAAAGAAAATTAATCATGCCCAGCTCACTGAATGAAATTAAGATTGGGAGTACTAGAGTTGCTTTAGTTGGAGTCATCTTTGTGGGCTTTTTGGTGTGGCTAGTTGTCTTCTTGAGTAGCCCAGGTACATCATTGACTATGCCTTTTAATTATGCTCTTTAATATTCCTTTCATGGAAAGGGATAGATGCTCCCTAGATTTACAAAAGAAGAGGGCATACTAAAGGCTCAGAAGACAGAATAACACCTGTCCCTCAACATTTATGACAGTTGTAACTGGGCAGCCATGGATATAACATCCATCGAGAAGGGTAGCTGCCACTGTGACAACATGTGGATGACTTCATCTTCTTTCTATTGTAAATTATGAGATGCTTGAAGAAGGGTTTATGTTTATTGTCAAAATCACCCCACCACACTCAACCCAACCCAACCCAACCCACTATATATTCACACTAGTGAAACCAATGAGGTTCCATATATGGTCCTAAGAAAACAAGCAGTGTTTCTAATAAACAAGCATCATTTTCTATATAAATTATTTAAATAAATTATCACCAGTTTATATTAAACTTTGAAATCAACATTTGAAAAGTAATGCATATTAAGAATATTAAGTGTGCATGGAAACTACTATTCGAGTTCCAAGGAATTATTATGGTAGATGAAGTGATATGGTGTGCTACCTTAGAATAGCACCAATGTGCAATAAAGAACGCTGAAATATGCTGGGAAAATGAAAAGACATATAATAATGAAGAGTATTGGTGGTAGAGAGGGTATAAAAACCCAGAATTCTATTTGTGCTCCCTAGAAAATGGTTGAAAAGCCTATTTTTTAGACCTAAGATAGCCCTGTAAATACTGCCAGCCAGTGGAGGAAGAGTCACACTGATATAATGTTGAGAACACAGATAGAATATATATAGTGATCTCTTCATCAAACTATAATACAATCATGTAGAAACCCTCCAAATTTACTATGATATTTAACAAAACAACAATATTAATTGTAGCAAAATAGCATGAGAGAACAAAATAGAGAATTGTACTAGGGTAAATATGTTATTGGATCGAAATAATCAATGAATATGTTGTCCAAATGAGTGTGTATGAATTTATTCACATCTCTCTAGGGTTGGGCACTAGTGCCAAGAGGGAGACTAGGCCAACCTAGTCATAAATAATAACGTGGGTAGCATTCCCATATGTAAGCAAATTATGGTGCTCAAAAAGCAAGCATTGTTCCTAGCAAACAAGCATCATTTTGTATATAAATTATTTAAATAAATTATTATCAGTTTATATTAAACTATGAAATCAACATTTGAAAAGAAATGCATATTAAGCATATTAATCATGCATGGAAATGACTAATCGGAATCCAAAGAATCATTATGGTAGATGAAGCAATAAGGTGTGATGCCTTAGAAGAGCATCAATATGCAATAAAGAACTCTCAAATATTCTGGGAAGACAAAAAGACATAAAATAATGAAGAGTACTGGTGGCAGAGAGGGTATAAAAACCTAGAAGTATGTTTAACCCTCCAAAATAGTTAACCACCCATGGAATATGTTATCACAAAACCAGTACTAGGGGCTGCAACCAAGCAAGGGTTCATGTAACTGTTTCAGACCATACTTTAGATTAGGAATTAGCCTTCCTAATCAGAGAGGGCTCTCTCACAACTCTTGATAAAATCCTTTAAACACTAGATGGCTAACTCTTTATTCACTTATGAAAGCATAACTGGTTGGAAACACATCAAACTGGCTCTCATTGGGCTATGGAGTCTATAATATTAAGTAAACAAGGAAAACACAGTGATCTCATGGAAATCAAGGCTCTTAGCATTACATGTCAAACATACTCCACCAAAACATAGCTTGCTGAATACACAGGAAGTCAGAGCATATAATTATGAATTCTGAGTGATTGCATACAACAAGACTATAAAATAACATAAAGTATAAAACACCATCACTACATTTGAACATGACAATCCTTCGAGAATCTTGAGAAGAGAATAACTCTATTTTACTATTACTGTCAAAAAGGTCTTACAATGGCCCAAAACAACACTGTTTTTCTATAAAGTATCCAACCCCTATTACATTCTAATTTTCACCATATATAAGAATACATTTCCTCCCTCTAGAATGAGTTCGAATCTCCTATTAACTACTCCTACATGCCTTTAACTAACTGCATTAATTACATACATGCTAAACTATAATTACATAAAGTCCTAATCAAACTAAAACAATAATTCTTTTCTCCTCGTAGACTTGATGCTTTCTTGAATGCTTTGACAGCTGTCCTCCTTCAATTAATCTGATATGGCTGAGCTACAGGTGCAATGGATGCTGATTTAGGATGCTTAAGAGCGCTGATGGCTCATTAATTGACCAGAAGAGATGCTCCTATCTTAACGGTCTCTGTCTCCCAACATTCTCCTAAAGTATAGCAGCATGTTCCCAAATCTTTTAATAACTCCAGGTATGGAATGATGCCAGGTTTCTGATGTGCTGTAGGTGGTCTTGATAAACAGCTGTTCCGTTTCCTCAACTCCTGCTCACCGTGTCAGACTAGCTGCTCACAGTATAACACTAGCTGCCCTGCGCTTTAAATCATCACCTACAGCAGTTTCGTAGCGCGCTACGAAACTGCTGTGTGATTTAAAAACACAGTCCTCCTCCTCACTGGTTTTCTGCTAACACTGTGCTACATTTATTAATGATCTCCTCATTCCAACAAATGAACAACAATTTACAAATAATCTTGTTTAGCTGCCAGGTTTCAATGTCAATAGCCTTTCCTAAAAACAAACTCAAACAACATGCCCGGATTCCTCTGTTTTTTAGAGATACTTTGGCTGGAACATAGTTTACTAGTTTAGCATTTAGTCCCAGCTCTCTTTCCTCAGTCTTCTAACTCGATCTGAAACACCTACAAACAAATCATCAAAGTTTTCCAAAGAGGATGATGATGAAACATTTGTAAATTCATGGTCTGTTATGTCTAGCTCCTGAAAGAGGAACAATAGAGAATCCTTCTAGAAATATAGTTTTTCTTGGACAAACTTATATTCTGCTTCTTGAGATTTTGTTTTTAGACCATGAAGAGCTTGGTTAATTTTATTCTCAAATTTTAGCGCTATGATATGAACCAGTGACTTAAGTAAACCCGAGGATCCATTTATTTCTTCTGAAAGCAACCTCAATCTGCTCTGGAATATATCACGAACATAAACACCCATTGTGGTCACCCTTCCATTTTATCCTGGAGAAAATTCCTCCTCGTCCTTAACATAAGGCTCAACCCAACCCCATAACATCCTAGGATCTGCAACATAACGCAGGTACAAGAAACCAATACATCTCATGTATGGAGAATCCTCGTGCTTAAGAAGCCCATGCATTTGCTTCACTGTCAACTTCATGGTAAAAATTTGTAGAGAAGACAAAACAATCACTTCATGGTAGGTCTTCAGCCTTTACAATTCCTTGAAGTAATCTGAAGACAGGATGTTCATACAGAGAACCTTTTCAAGCAAAGAATCAATAAGCTTTCCACATGTTTGTACTTCCATATTCTTCCCCAATAAACTTCCTTGAGCTCAAAGCTTGATGTCTTCCTTTGTGAATGATGAGTTATAAAAGACGAATAAAAAGCAGCAAGGGATTCTTTGAATTGGCAAGGTAGAATGCAAGAGTACTGAATCTCTCTCTGCTGGGTTTATGCTTGTATCTCAAACCATCAATGTTAAATCAATGCTGCAAGAGACCATTCTGTCTCTGGAAAAGTCAAAAGAAACCGCCCACAGTGTTGATGTATGGCCGCTGACAGAATTTCCCAATGTTTGCAGGCATGCTTAGTCACCACCGTCTCTATCGTTTGCCCAAAACTTAATACATCTCAGGGTGGAACAGAAATTCTCAATTTTTGGTACCAACTGAAGTATTAGCAAGCGATAACTCAAGGGAACATTTGCATTCTTCACACATCGAACCTCTGAAACTTCTTGTGTGTCCTTAAAACAATGAAATATATAACCTGGTCCAACACACAAAGTACCAACATCTGCTTCTGGTCCATGTACCCCTAACTGATACGACTTCAAAATTGAATATTTTTGCATTATTGCTCGATTCCCATCAAGGCACCCGAATACTCTGCACTTGGTTGCGGCAATTTCATGACAATTTAGTTTCTTCATCGGCATATATACATCACAAGCCTCTTTCTTTGTAAGAACATGTGAAGCCGTATGTATATGAGTCACTTTTGGTAACTGTAATGGTATTGTTTATTTGTTATGAGAAGCATATACATTCGAGGACGCCAAGTGTTATCAGAGATTATTTATTAGATGCTCTGCACGTGCCTCTCTGATCTGCGCAACAAGTTTACCATCTCCGAATGTTATCTTAGAACAATACAGGTGTGCCGCCATGTCACCGACAATATATCATTAATCAAAGAATTCGAACTTGCCACGAAACCAAGGGAGTCTTTTCAAGACTGAACAAGAGGAACGAAAGTGACCAAGTCATGCTTGAGAACGAAAATACACCAGATCAGGAGAATTATCATGCCGCTGTCTGCCGTATGATGCTTGCAATCTAACTCCAGATTGTCGACCTTGTGGCAATCGAATTTTTATAGGAACCGCTTGACACTTGTCATTTAATCACTTAGGACTGCGTGTATTTTCTGCAGCATCAACCATATGAGGCCGGTGATCTCCACCATTCAATTGCAGACCAACCCTCTTCTTCTCTACTGGCTGGCCATCGATCTAGTAGCCAAAAGCCCTGGTGTAGCACCTATATTTTCACAAACTGATGCCCACCACACCAGGATATTCGCAATGCGCCATCTCGAGCTTTCAATAAATCACTTTATCATGGCAATAAAAGCAATATCGCCCCCATTACATTAAGAACCAGATTAGAACACGACTGCAGAAATGTATAATGAAGGACTTTCCCACTTGTCACCAAACCAATTCTTGAAAAGTTTGCCAAGACCAATTGGGTTATCATCAAACATATTGCAGCACCCAGTATTAGCAGTTGCTATTAAACCAAACAGGAATCCCTGATCATCTTAGAGAATATGCTCACCTACAGCCCTTATTTTCTGGAACTCTAACGCTCTAAAATCTTTCTATGAGTGCAAAGGCTACAGATTTGACAAAGAAGCCATCACACGCTTGTATCTCACTTTAGAGCACTGTCATTCGGGAAGCATTCCCTTTGTAAAACCTCAAGGATTGAACTCGATGGCTAGAAGCCACTAAGATGAAATGAAAGAATCTGGACAATTATCCTCGAGTGACCAAACCACTACAAACAAAGAGGTAGTAGATGGACCATCAACCTCATAGAAGATACCAATTTTAACAAATAGGCATCATTTCTTTTTGCTACTATAATGTGATAAAATTATATACATTTTTTAGAACAATCATTACAAAGGGGCCTGCTGTAATGGGTGTAGGGTAGGATTTATCAGCTATTGGCCACAAGTTTGAATCCCAATTAAAGCATACTGCAACATCTGACAGTGGAATGCTATCAAACTTGAACCCGAGATCATCATAGGCAATATTCTCACCGCAGTTACCTTGTTCTACTCAGTCATAATAACCTTCTCATCATGGCTAAGGAAGTCCACCATCTATACTAATAACATTAACAGGTCCATTATTTGAAATACAAGCAGTCTCTGTTTCCCCCAGATTTTGCATGTCATAATTAGCTTCTGGGACAATCTTAAAGCCAGCAAACATTGAAGCGGCTTCAACTGCATTCCTTACATTGCCTTTCTCATCAAATGTGCAGCCTTCCAAGAGGCCACGAATTCTATGGTTCTGAATATTAAAATAATGCCAAACTGGATTTAACTCGGGCTCCAACTTCAATAACAGTATGATGGTGTTCTCAAGCTAAGATACATCAGATGCAACAAGCCGAGGCTCGTACTGCATTCAAGGGTGCACAGTCCTTCCCTTAAATATCTGTCATTTCCCAATTTCGCAGCGCAGCCACTGTAAGGTCAGTGTTTTCGCTACAAAATCACTAAAACATATGGCGCTGCGAAACTGTTAACAAGTTTATGCGCTGCGAAAACACCCTGCCTTTTAGATATGCTAAAAATTTTTGACAACAGCATTTTCAGTGATAACAGTGGCTCCACTAGGGATAGTGTGCCCTTGTGGTGCGCTAAGAACACGCAGCTCCAGTGCCTTACCCATTTGTGACAAACAGAAATTTGCTTGACAAGCATGACTGTAGGAGAAAGAAACTAATGCTACTGAAAAATAAATGCTCAGCTAACCTTGAGCTTATTTGCAATTTACCTACCTACCTACCCTAACCATTCAAACTTCCCTCAGCTCAATCAATATGAAACTTCCAATGCAGCCAATCATTTGCTTTGTCTGACATTTGATTTCTTTGCCTGTCCCGGAATTCAGAACCAATATGACAGTGTAATGACCGCTGCCACTGAAATCTTCCCTGACTGTATCGGATTTCATAACTAATGTGATAGTGTAAAGACCGCCGCCACTGAAGTACTCTCCGATCTTCATAGGTAAACTGAAACACTGGAGAGCAAAACTCTTCCATATAATCAGCTACAGGATCCCAGAACACATGATCAACTTGTCCTTCCTTGACACTTTCCAGCTGTGCAAACTGATCTTCAACCACAGTGTTCAGTTCCTCAATCGTAAAAGAGAGGGGAACCAGCATAGTCTCCTTGCGTTCAGTCATAAAAAATTTCTGGGAATAATGATCATGATCATGAAAATTGTATGCCTGAATTTGTCCTTCTAAACCTTCAATTTCTTTCTCAATGTCTTTGGCAAATTCATCAAAAAATTTCATCTTATCCTCTGACTTGCAGTCAAAAGATTTCAGATATGAGGACAGGGACAAAGAAAAAGATTCATTTGTTTCTTCTTTATTATGATCATCATTCCACTGTTTAAAACCTTCAACTGAAGGAGAGTTTACTTCCACCTCTGACCTATCTATCCATTCCTCCAAGAACATAAGCCAAAAATCTGGCAATGACTTAATGGACTTGGCAGGCAAGCATTCAACCCACTGTTTGCATTTCCCTTGGAATGAATCATAAAATAACCTTATGAAAACATCCTCATGTTTAATTCTAAGAAGCTGTGCAAATTCACAAAAATCTGATATATGATCCAAAGTTAAACTCAGATTATCTCCGTTAAATTTTGGACCATTCCTTAGAAAGTATGCATCCTTGGGAAAATGATTTGGGAAACCATGAATTCCTGAGAAATCTATGCATGCATACCTTGAAAAAAGAATGTCAGCTTCTGGGTCTTTCATAACTCCAGTGGAATCACCATGAATGTATAAACCTTGAATTCTTCAACAATGGAGTCGCCAAGGTAGTTTTGCAGCCTTGAAAATCATTTGAACTCCTGCTACCTTCAGAAATTCAATCTTAAGCTCCCGGCAGACGCACCAAAATGTTATCACAAAACCAGTACTAGGGGCTGCAACCAAGCAAGGGTTCATGTAACTGTTTCAGACCATACTTTAGATTAGGAATTAGCCTTCCTAATCAGAGAGGGCTCTCTCACAACTCTTGATAAAATCCTTTAAACACTAGATGGCTAACTCTTTATTCACTTATGAAAGCATAACTGGTTGGAAACACATCAAACTGGCTCTCATTGGGCTATGGAGTCTATAATATTAAGTAAACAAGGAAAACACAGTGATCTCATGGAAATCAAGGCTCTTAGCATTACATGTCAAACATACTCCACCAAAACATAGCTTGCTGAATACACAGGAAGTCAGAGCATATAATTATGAATTCTGAGTGATTGCATACAACAAGACTATAAAATAACATAAAGTATAAAACACCATCACTACATTTGAACATGACAATCCTTCGAGAATCTTGAGAAGAGAATAACTCTGTTTTACTATTACTGTCAAAAAGGTCTTACAATGGCCCAAAACAACACTGTTTTTCTATAAAGTATCCAACCCCTATTACATTCTAATTTTCACCATATATAGGAATACATTTCCTCCCTCTAGAATGAGTTCGAATCTCCTATTAACTACTCCTACATGCCTTTAACTAACTGCATTAATTACATACATGCTAAACTATAATTACATAAAGTCCTAATCAAACTAAAACAATAATTCTTTTCTCCTCGTAGACTTGATGCTTTCTTGAATGCTTTGACAGCTGTCCTCCTTCAATTAATCTGATATGGCTGAGCTATAGGTGCAATGGATGCTGATTTAGGATGCTTAAGAGCACTGATGGCTCATTAATTGACCAGAAGAGATGCTCCTATCTTAACGGTCTCTGTCTCCCAACATTCTCCTAAAGTATAGCAGCATGTTCCCAAATCTTTTAATAACTCCAGGTATGGAATGATGCCAGGTTTCTGATGTGCTGTAGGTGGTCTTGATAAACAGCTGTTCCTTTTCCTCAACTCCTGCTCACCGTGTCAGACTAGCTGCTCACAGTATAACACTAGCTGCCCTGCGCTTTAAATCATCACCTACAGCAGTTTCGTAGCGCGCTACGAAACTGCTGTGTGATTTAAAAACACAGTCCTCCTCCTCACTGGTTTTCTGCTAACACTGTGCTACATTTATTAATGATCTCCTCATTCCAACAAATGAACAACAATTTACAAATAATCCTGTTTAGCTGCCAGGTTTCAATGTCAATAGCCTTTCCTAAAAACAAACTCAAACAGCATGCCCGGATTCCTCTGTTTTTTAGAGATACTTTGGCTGGAACATAGTTTACTAGTTTAGCATTTAGTCCCAGCTCTCTTTCCTCAGTCTTCTAACTCGATCTGAAACACCTACAAACAAATCATCAAAGTTTTCCAAAGAGGATGATGATGAAACATTTGTAAATTCATGGTCTGTTATGTCTAGCTCCTAAAAGAGGAACAATAGAGAATCCTTCTAGAAATATAGTTTTTCTTGGACAAACTTATATTCTGCTTCTTGAGATTTTGTTTTTAGACCATGAAGAGCTTGGTTAATTTTATTCTCAAATTTTAGCGCTATGATATGAACCAGTGACTTAAGTAAACCCGAGGATCCATTTATTTCTTCTGAAAGCAACCTCAATCTGCTCTGGAATATATCACGAACATAAACACCCATTGTGGTCACCCTTCCATTTTATCCTGGAGAAAATTCCTCCTCGTCCTTAACATAAGGCTCAACCCAACCCCATAACATCCTAGGATCTGCAACATAACGCAGGTACAAGAAACCAATACATCTCATGTATGGAGAATCCTCGTGCTTAAGAAGCCCATGCATTTGCTTCACTGTCAACTTCATGGTAAAAATTTGTAGAGAAGACAAAACAATAACTTCATGGTAGGTCTTCAGCCTTTACAATTCCTTGAAGTAATCTGAAGACAAGATGTTCATACAGAGAACCTTTTCAAGCAAAGAATCAATAAGCTTTCCACATGTTTGTACTTCCATATTCTTCCCCAATAAACTTCCTTGAGCTCAAAGCTTGATGTCTTCCTTTGTGAATGATGAGTTATAAAAGACGAATAAAAAGCAGCAAGGGATTCTTTGAATTGGCAAGGTAGAATGCAAGAGTACTGAATCTCTCTCTGCTGGGTTTATGCTTGTATCTCAAACCATCAATGTTAAATCAACGCTGCAAGAGACCATTCTGTCTCTGGAAAAGTCAAAAGAAACCGCCCACAGTGTTGATGTATGGCCGCTGACAGAATTTCCCAATGTTTGCAGGCATGCTTAGTCACCACCATCTCTATCGTTTGCCCAAAACTTAATACATCTCAGGGTGGAACGGAAATTCTCAATTTTTGGTACCAACTGAAGTATTAGCAAGCGATAACTCAAGGGAACATTTGCATTCTTCACACATCGAACCTCTGAAACTTCTTGTGTGTCCTTAAAACAATGAAATATATAACCTGGTCCAACACACAAAGTACCAACATCTGCTTCTGGTCCATGTACCCCTAACTGATACGACTTCAAAATTGAATATTTTTGCATTATTGCTCGATTCCCATCAAGGCACCCGAATACTCTGCACTTGGTTGCGGCAATTTCATGACAATTTGGTTTCTTCATCGGCATATATACATCACAAGCCTCTTTCTTTGTAAGAACATGTGAAGCCGTATGTATATGAGTCACTTTTGGTAACTGTAATGGTATTGTTTATTTGTTATGAGAAGCATATACATTCGAGGACGCCAAGTGTTATCAGAGATTATTTATTAGATGCTCTGCACGTGCCTCTCTGATCTGCGCAACAAGTTTACCATCTCCGAATGTTATCTTAGAACAATACAGGTGTGCCGCCATGTCACCGACAATATATCATTAATCAAAGAATTCGAACTTGCCACGAAACCAAGGGACTCTTTTCAAGACTGAACAAGAGGAACGAAAGTGACCAAGTCATGCTTGAGAACGAAAATACACCAGATCAGGAGAATTATCATGCCGCTGTCCGCCGTATGATGCTTGCAATCTAACTCCAGATTGTCGACCTTGTGGCAATCGAATTTTTATAGGAACCGCTTGACACTTGTCATTTAATCACTTAGGACTGCGTGTATTTTCTGCAGCATCAACCATATGAGGCCGGTGATCTCCACCATTCAATTGCAGACCAACCCTCTTCTTCTCTACTGGCTGGCCATCGATCTAGTAGCCAAAAGCCCTGGTGTAGCACCTATATTTTCACAAACTGATGCCCACCACACCAGGATATTCGCAATGCGCCATCTCGAGCTTTCAATAAATCACTTTATCATGGCAATAAAAGCAATATCGCCCCCATTACATTAAGAACCAGATTAGAACACGATTGCAGAAATGTATAATGAAGGACTTTCCCACTTGTCACCAAACCAATTCTTGAAAAGTTTGCCAAGACCAATTGGGTTATCATCAAACATACTGCAGCACCCAGTATTAGCAGTTGCTATTAAACCAAACAGGAATCCCTGATCATCTTAGAGAATATGCTCACCTACAGCCCTTATTTTCTGGAACTCTAACGCTCTAAAATCTTTCTATGAGTGCAAAGGCTACAGATTTGACAAAGAAGCCATCACATGCTTGTATCTCACTTTAGAGCACTGTCATTCGGGAAGCATTCCCTTTGTAAAACCTCAAGGATTGAACTCGATGGCTAGAAGCCACTAAGATGAAATGAAAGAATCTGGACAATTATCCTCGAGTGACCAAACCACTACAAACAAAGAGGTAGTAGATGGACCATCAACCTCATAGAAGATACCAATTTTAACAAATAGGCATCATTTCTTTTTGCTGCTATAATGTGATAAAATTATATACATTTTTTAGAACAATCATTACAAAGGGGCCTGCTGTAATGGGTGTAGGGTAGGATTTATCAGCTATTGGCCACAAGTTTGAATCCCAATTAAAGCATACTGCAGCATCTGACAGTGGAATGCTATCAAACTTGAACCCCAGATCATCATAGGCAATATTCTCACCGCAGTTACCTTGTTCTACTCAGTCATAATAACCTTCTCATCATGGCTAAGGAAGTCCACCATCTATACTAATAACATTAACATGTCCATTATTTGAAATACAAGCAGTCTCTGTTTCCCCCAGATTTTGCATGTCATAATTAGCTTCTGGGACAATCTTAAAGCCAGCAAACATTGAAGCGGCTTCAACTGCATTCCTTACATTGCCTTTCTCATCAAATGTGCAGCCTTCCAAGAGGCCACGAATTCTATGGTTCTGAATATTAAAATAATTCCAAACTGGATTTAACTCGGGCTCCAACTTCAATAACAGTATGATGGTGTTCTCAAGCTAAGATACATCAGATGCAACAAGCCGAGGCTCGTACTGCATTCAAGGGTGCACAGTCCTTCCCTTAAATATCTGTCATTTCCCAATTTCGCAGCGCAGCCACTGTAAGGTCAGTGTTTTCGCTACAAAATCACTAAAACATATGGCGCTGCGAAACTGTTAACAAGTTTATGCGCTGCGAAAACACCCTGCCTTTTAGATATGCTAAAAATTTTTGACAACAGCATTTTCAGTGATAACAGAATAAGTGAATTCCAATGAATTCCAATGTAGTGAATGCCCATGAGCTCTGGTTTCATCAATTCATGAGTAAATGTTGGTGTGGGATTAAACCAATCCACTCATCAAGCCCTTGTGAACCATGCCGAGTTGTTTTACATAACATATGAAGGTTTCACAACCTCTATGGTAGGTTATGGTCATACATGGATGCATAGGTTACAAATTTATCTCATGACCTAACCCATAATGCCAATTTCATGCCTCATACTTCTCAAAGACCCAAGCTACAAATATCATGGCTTGGTATTATACCTATGCATAGATTTGTGGAGATTTGAGATGTTCAGAGGAGAATCAATCATATTTCCATAACACCCCTCTAGAACCAAGGATTAAAATGACACAATTTATATTGGGAAGTGTACCCATGAACCTGGGGATAATAAAGGGCACTAGATTAAGGAAACTTATATAGGCAATGCTAGAGCTAGGACCATTCCCTATATTATTGAGAAGGATAATTTCCATATTATATGTGATTTTATCTTACTGTAAAAGAATGTTGTGTGTGATATGGACGTATTTCATGCTAAAGAATTAGAGTCTAGTTCCAAACACATGATCACATATCCAAGAAAAATATCATCCCAGTGTATCTCCTAGAATGGTAGATATCAAGTGACACAATGTGGCCATTTATTTCATAGATGTTGAATTATATAGCAATGAGCCAATGTGACGTAAATTTTCATAAAAATATGGTCTCATTTCTCAAAACACACCCAAAGGAACTAGGATTGTTACAATGTTATATGTTGGGTTAGGGTGCAACACTGTCATATTATAAGACACAATTGCATATAAAGGGTTGTACTTCATTATTAATTTTAATTGTGATGCTAATTTAGAACTAATGATTGAACTTTTTGCATTATAACACTAAAAAGAAAATATAAATTTTGAGTGAACAAAGTGGAAGCAACATCATAAGAGAAACCCAATATGGTATGATGTCCTCTTGAATAAACCACCCATGTCAAATTTGAGGAATATCAAGAGAAGATGAATGTAGAAAAAGCCCTAAATCTTGCAGAAATGGTGAGGATCCTAAAGTAGAAACGCTCCTAAATCTTGCATAAATGGTGAGGATCCTAAAAGAAATACTCTAAAGCTACATTTTAAATAATGGAAGAATAATCCAAGAGAGAGAAAGATAGTTAGAATTGAATGGATTTTTGCTAGAAAGTCTATCTGAAATTCAGAAGCAAGCCTAATCATACCAATGACTATTTTCAAAGATAAAGATTCATTGAGATGTTAAAAAACACATATTATCTACAAATAAAATGAGGAAAATCACCTCCATAAAAAGACACCATGCTAAAAGGATAGATGCATCTAGTAACAAATCATTATTTGATTCATCTAAGGTTGGGATCTAGTCAATTCATATGAGCTTCTAGGAAATGGTTCCAAGAGTGAATTACATAAGAAATATAAAAATAAGCACTCTTGAAAAATGTTGCATGTATATTTAAAAAAGGCCAGGCTGCCCACCTTTATGGTGAATAAAGAAATGTAAAAAAATGAATATTTGATTATTGAGATTAAAGAAATACTTTCTTGTTTATGAACATTAGAAGAATATGAATTAAATAGTGAAAATATTCCACATAACTAGAAGGGCTTCCATACAGTGGGAAGACACATTGTAAAATGAATTTGTGAGAGGAATATCACTTGGAATAAATTTCCTATAAGTTTTGGAATCACTATCACTATGTGCCATATATTACAGATGAGAAAGTGAAAATTAAACATTTTCTCAATGAACTATCTCAGTCCTACCAAGATCAAATAAAATTTGATGAGTTCAAGGTTGTAGACAATACTAAAAAAAATTCCATGTACTATTATCAATAATATAGGAGTAAAAAATATTTGTAGAAGCCATGGAATAAGAAATAAAAAACATCCTTGAAGGAGAATATATTCAAATCACAATAATGCAAGACTTTAGGAAAGGTTACCAAGATGAGTTTCTTAGCCAAGATAAAACTGGAATAGAATATGAAATACCCTTGTGCAAAGTGGATCTACACTTATATAAAGCTCAACGTAAAATGCATATTGGATTTTAATAACAATAGGAAGATATAAGTGTGAAAACATACTAGATAGTTACTTGCAAAATGAGAAACAAGGGAGAATAAAACCACCAAGCAATTGACTAATGAATGACAGAGACAATTCAGATTTCTAATAAAATCTAATAATATGTTATTGATGAACATGAATGCACTATATAGACTCTTCTAGAGACCAATTAATTCAAATTAAGTTGGGGTTCCATGTGCACGCACTTAGTATAATTCAAAAGTACTTTCCCTAGTTGGAAAACACATTAAATTATACTCACAAACCCAAAATTAGAAAAATATCCTAAAAATGGAGTGAATGAAAATTAGTGGAGTTACAGATCATTTGTAACTGAATAATAACTCTCACATGCATAATACTAACTAGTTAAATTTTGTTAAACTCCAAAATAGGACTAAAATTCAACCAACAAGGGGAGGAGAGAGAAAAAATGACCACTAACTAATACAAAGTAGCCACTAAGTGCATACTCACTCTAGGAATACCTATGCATGAGGTAGCATGAATTTATGGATTGGAATTACCCATTTCATCCTACAACTAATTTCAAGTCATGGCCACATGTAATCAACACTCAGTAAAAATAGAAAACCCTACAAAATAGAAAATTTTCGAAATGATATGGAATGTGTAGTATTTAATTAAAAGTGACAATATGTTTCCATAATAATATATGGAATAAGTTATAATGATGACCAAATTATAGGTCCTAATGAACTAGTGAGTGCAATGTACCCCAACATCCCCTTGAATCCCAAGTAAGGAGTATGCTAGTGGATGAGTAGTAGGGAGTATGCTAGGGAGTATATAAATTATTTAAATAAATTACCATCAATTTATATTAAACTGTGAAATCAACATTTGAAAAGAAATGAATATTAAGCATGCATTGAAACTATGAATCAGAGTCCAATGAATTATTATGCTAAATGAAGAGATATGGTGTGATGCCGTAGAAGAGCACCAATACGTAATAAAGAACCCTGAAATATGCTGGGAAAATGAAAAGACATAAAATAATGGAGAGTACTAGTGGCAGAGAGGGTAGAAAAACCCATAATTATGTTTAACCCTCCAATATAGTTAACCTCCCATGAAATAAGTGAATTCCAATGAATGCCAATGTAGTGAATGCCCATGACATCTAGTCTCATCAATTCCTGAGTAAATGTTGGTGTGAGATTAAACCAATCCACTTGTCAGGCCCTTGTGAACCATGCCGAGTTGTTTTACATAACATATGAAGGTTTCACAACCTCTATGGTACGTTATGGTCATACTTTGATGCATAGGTTACAAATTTATCTCATGACCTACCCCATAATGCCAATTTCATGCCTCATACTTCTCAAAGGCCCAAGCTACACAATTCATGGCTTGTTATTATACCTATGTGCATATTTGTGGAGATTTGAGATGTTTAGGGGAGAATCAATCGTATTTCACAACACCCCTCTATAACCAAGGATTAAAATTCCACAATTTATATTGGGAAGTGTACCCATGAACCTGGGGATAATAAAGGGCACTTTACACACACTTTCCTAGTAGTCCCCTTCCATAACTGCTCTTATACCAGGATATCCAAGAAAAATTGTGAGTAGGAATGGTCAAATATAGTTTCTACAAGATAGGCAAGAAATTGCAAAAATAATCATTAAGCCACCAAGATATAGTTTTTCTAATCATATTAATAAAGCCTACAACTATACCAACGCCTACAGCTATGCAATGAAAATACATCAAATTGAAAGGAAAATACCTATGGAAAATAAACCCTTTGTTGTCTTCCTTGAATCTTCTAGCTCAGCTTCAAGTTCCTTTACAAAATAACAATGAAATCCCCAACATATAAAAACTAAAACAATTTGGCTCCAAAATGATTTTCGGCTTCTACACCAAATAAATTACATGGGCTTTAGCTAGTTTGTTTCCATTTTAAGCCAGCCTGTTTCCATTTTAAGATGGCCTAGCCCACTGTTTCCAACTATTTTCCACTCAGTCGACACCCATGTCTCCCACTTTTCCTAAGAATTAGGGTCTTAATATCTATCTCCCACCACCCACGAATAAATGAGTATGTGCTCTGCTGCCTGAATGCTAGTAAGGGGTATAACCGTTGGGCCTCATGCCCTTAATGCTCATCACAAAAACCCTCGTCTCGTGGCTCTCAAACCCTAAGTGACTCTCAAACTCTCATCTTGTGGCTCTCAAACATTGGTGTTTGTCTCTCCATTTTCTCGACAAACCCTCCATTGCAATGGGGAAAATGAGGCCCTCCTTCCATGCGTAAATTATGATACTCTTGACACAGGCCACCACCATCCGCTGTGCATATTTACAGAACCATAGAATATTGTAGAGAGGGAATTCATTTTGACACAGGCTTAGCATCATTGCACTCTAGTAGAATATTACGCATAGTAAACATGCCCAATGCCACTATCACCATCTTCGTGAATCAAATACAGTTGCAAACGTTTCTCAAGATTTTCCGAGAGAAAATTCCTTTATTCCTTGAAACCCTCTCTATTCCTTGTAACATTCCCTATTCCTGTAGATACTTATGAATACAAATTACAAATGTACCAAATTTTTTTCAGGAGTCCAGCTGTGGGTGCTCTCATAGTAAAACCACAGGTTAAACACTTCTTTCACAGGAATACCACACCTTTGACCTTCAATTTCTTTTCCGAGAGAAAATTCATATGTTCCATAAAACCCTCTCTGTTCCTTGTAACGTTCCCTGTTGCTTTAGATACTTATGAATACAAATTAGAAATATATGAAAATTTGTTCAAGAGTCTAGATGTGGGTGCTCTCACAGTAACCACAGGATACCACACCTTCGACCTTCAATTTTGTGTTGTACCCTCTTCAATTACAAATTACAGATTCAATATATACCAAATTACATATATATTTTCAGGAGTCCAGACGTGGGTGCTCTCACAGTAAAACCACAGGCTACCACACCTTCGAATTTTAATTTTGTATTGTGCCATATTCAATAACCACATGTTACCACACCCTCGACCTTCAATTTTGTATCGTGCCCAGTTCAATTACAAATTATAGATTCAATATATACCAATTTACATATATATATATATATATATATATATATATATATATATATATATATATATATAGATATATATATAGATATATATATGATTCTGTCAATTACAAACATTTGAAATAGTTGTGGTCTAATGGGAAATGAATTTACTTATACAAAGGAGATAGAACTTAAAACAATTAACACAAATAATTATGGATAAAATAAATTAACTAAACCAAATACAGATCATTCCAAATAATGACATGTAGTGCCACATTACATTCCACCATCTCTATGTCGAGCTTTTAGAAGGTACATTTGGTGCACGTGTTGGGCATCGGTTGTTCATTGTGGTGCAACCTGGCATCATTACCTTAAACCTTATGTCAAATTTCATTTTTCATTTAAGTTTTGAATTTTGAGTTGTGTCGAGTTATAATAATTTTAATATCCCTTATTAAAATTTCATTAATTTTTTCTTTTAAAGAAGAACAAATGGTTCAAGGAAGGATTAAATACTTCGTTTTTCATTACAACATATAAGGATTAACCAATTTAACATTGTAAACAAGCATACAGTGGCTATGATCCCTATTAGAAGAAGATCTAATTATCACATAGATGGGTAAATCAAACATTCGAAGTACTATAGAAATGTGAGTACTAGAAGGAAAAAGCTATGGTAACTACTATAACATATATGGAAACTATAATATAAGAAAAAATGATATGTATATATAGATAACTGGGAATTATAGCCATGCATGTTGTAGGAATGACATGATCTATAATGAATAATGATAGAAATTTCCATTAACTTCATCTCATGTAAAGTATTAAAAGGAACACAGTGCAAAAAAAATTGCTTCCATCAAAAGTTACAATGACTCTATGTAGTCAATAATTGTGAAGGAAAAGAAAAGGGTCAATACAAATAATTAAGAGAGACTAAATGACAAAGCCATTATAGGATTTAAGTACCTCGGTGAAAACAACTATTCAAATCTTGGTAGGAATGAAATTACAACAAAAACCCTAGAATTTGTTGGTGAACCAAGAAATGTATGTGATCATCCATAGATATTCTCCGTAAAATAAGGAGTTATGACCTAAAAGGTAGAAAATTTGTTTTATTTATTGAAGTCATCATAAAGTTAGAAATTATATTTCATTGCATAAGAAAAATTCTCCAGAAAACCATACCGATCATGAAACCATAAAAGGAATTAGAGATGAATTCTTTAGTGGTTTGTTTGCTTAATGAGAAGGTAGTAGCTTGGTACTTCATTAATCAAATATTTCTCCACCATCACCTTCAAGTCATTGGGATGGTCAATAGGTCTCATCACATCAGAACTTTCATGACCATTATAACTCTTATTCTAGCTGAGTAGATCCTCCATCTAGAATAGGGCTAATTACAACTGGGCACTAAATGAGGACCATGGTTTTTGGGAGATAAGAAACTACAGTAACTCTATATTTTGGGATGAGGCCTCAATGCAACACCCCAAACATAATCTAGAGGAAATTCTATGTGATATTCAAACCTTTACCACCCATCTAGGTGTGGAGAAAGTTAGATAGTTTTGTAAAGACTCCAATGCATTGAAGAAGTGGAGATTTTGGATGTCTCTAAATCATTGGCCAATGTGGGAATTGCCCCTAGATTGGGAAGACCTCACCCTGATTCTGTGTAAGAATCCTATTTTGAACAAAAGTAAACCAAACAAGCTTCATTTGGGGCACCTTTCAAAAGGTATGCTCTCCCTTAAAGAATCTTATTCGACACTTTCTACCTCATCTAACCAGGTTCCTGACACATTATGGAAACAAATCTAGTACTCAAAGTCAACCCATATTAAATAGTTATCAATTTAATAATTCATTATATAGTTTAATATATGTTATTTTCTAAATAAACCATGTTTGATAATACGGAGACCTGATGAGGGTTAGGGTTATGCATGGTCACTGAAGCCTATAGAATCACTGGACATTTGCGACTATACCTCCCATTTTACCTGCACGATAGCCCCGTTTTTGCTACACAATGTCGCACCATTGTGGTTAATCTTCTCACTTTTACTACCTTGGTTTTACTCTCTTCTTTCTCAACACTTCCACAACTGCTCCTAGTCATAACAAAGACAAGCATCTCAAAGTTCCAGAGGCAGTTGGTGCAGGAAATTCGTAATGGTTATGGACGACCTAGTTGACTATTCGAAGGACCCATTAGGGTGTACCTCCATTTGGGCTATTCCCTAGGTGAATCTGACAAGCATCTTCACCTACGGCTATGAGCTTTCTAATACTGGAGCTTCATTGCCCTCGATCTCGAGGCCTTCAAGTTCAATGGTTACCCTCCTAGAGGCCTCCAACTCTTTGTTGGAACTCATAACTCAGCCTCTGTCACCTTCTACCCTAGATTTTGTGGATTAATCCCTTGACCCTAGATTTGGAATCTCCTAAGTGGATCTCGCCTCTCTTCCACCTTTTGCCAGCTCTCGTGTACCCTCTACAATTCAATCCAGGGAGCCCGTAGCTAATGCACCTAGGTATCAACCATCACTTACCTTATTGGCCCCCCATTAGGAAATTTTACCGATATCCCTCCCATTTCCGGCGTTTTCTCATCTGAGCCTCTATTGGACTCTCCAAACCCTGTGACAAATCCTTCACTGAGCGACCCTCAACTTTCCTTACCTGATGAAAGGACCCGGAAAGGCAAAAAGCAGAGGTGTTTGAAATCAAAGCTATTGAGGTCTTTCTTTGTTTACTTGGAAAATTCAATCTGGAATGGCTGTGAGGATTGGAAAAGACCCATGGATTGGCTATAGGAATGCCCACAGGTTTCCAGTTGAGCTCAGAAACTTTCTAAGAGTAACAAACATTACCCATATCGGCCACATAGTAGACCCTGAGCATATAACATTATTTCAGCAAGCATGGATATCAGCCCATAGACTGAAGGTCCGAAGTTTTCTTCACCCCACAGAAGACCATAACCTTGGCTTTACCCAGGTTGACTGTGAACTACCGAAGATCGCAAAACAAAGCTAAGGCATCCAATTGCCTCTAAAATCCTTCTAGAGAAGAGGAGAGGAGGACCATGTCGTCAGCAAATAGTGGAATAAATATTTGAAATAAATAGTTCCAGAATAATAATTCTAAAGTTATAATTAATGTATATTTACAAATGATCGAAGCCATGAACTGTGCATGTCAATGGCTAAGATAATTGACCTAATACGTTGCTCACAGAGATGATTAACACATAACTCACTAAGTTGACCAAGTTGACAAACCATTGGTATTGTCATTGAACTAACATGCCTTTAATAGACACAAGTAAATGTACATGATGTTAAATCATAAACCATCATGACATGCCTTTAACAGTGGTAACAAAGTGTGCAAGTTTTGGATTTGGAAAACTAAACTAATATACCTATGATAATCATAATTGACCATATATGTTTGTCGTGACAAACCCTTCAAATTTCATTCGCTTCTATACAAAATTAAGTGTGCCATGCAAATCTCAAAGTAACTTTGATACATATACAAATTAAGTTTTTATTTACTTGTTTGATTTGTGTTAAATTTTTTCCTCTTTAAAGGTCACACGATTGGATATAATGGAAATTAAGGTATGTATACCTCCATATATTAAATAGTTAAAGCATTTAATGGAGGGCATCCCTTGTCTCACAAAAAAGGGGGTCTCATATGTCAAATTGGTAGCGACTTGTATTATAACTTAATATTAAATACTATTCTTATTTTTTCTATTAATATGAATGCTTCTAATATTTAATGTATTGTTAAGTAGATTAACCATCGACTAATTAGTGAAGTATCTAATATTGGATGAGAGAGTTTTAAGGCTGAAATTTTGGCTACCACGATTTAAATTCCGTGTTTGTATCATGTCAATGAAAAATTAGATTTCACACCTCTCCATAATCAATCAAATCATTTACACATACCAATCAAAGGCATCCAATAGATGGTTAAAGTAGTGGTTGGGAGGAGTTCATTGTCAAATACATCCAAAGATTTCCAAACTAGAGAAACAAGGGCATGTGTTTAATTTATGGGCTAACGTTTGAAAATTTTCTACGAGAAGAGGAGTTGGTGGGAGTCCTTATGGCAAGGCCTTGCACCTCTTCCTTTATTTCTTGAAGTAGGCTTTAAATAAGTGATTATAGATATATTATGCATATAATATGCAAACCACTCACAACATAACAATATTGAACATTTTCATGAGACTTAATTTATTTTCAATATATTTTTGCCTTAAAAAAAGAAATATATGCTACCATGATGCAATACAATGATTCACAAACATTAGGCACCAAACAAATGAATTGGACCATGGATGTTATGTACAATGACAATCATCCACTATATAGTATAAACTATGATTATTAGAAACTCTAACACCCCTCATTTATGTTCACTCATTGAACATGCTCATGAAATTTTACATCATTAGACATGGTTAACATGCTTTGCTTAACACAATCTAGTATGGTGTGAAGGTCTTGCCTACAATTCCAGCTTTCTAACACCCTTTAAAACAACATTGTTTCACAAAATGCAGTTGACATTGTTTTTTAATTTTTCCTTTGGATATGAGAAAGAAAATAAATGTTACTTCTCCGTAATCCAAGATAGTGCTCTTAATTACAAATTGAACAATGTATCATGACATTGCCTTTCTCTCTTCGTGTGAACTTTCTCAATTAACATCTAGATACCTTGTGAGATAAAACTCAATGTATGTGTTATATTTGGTATTGTGTCAATTATTCATTTTTTATGTCTTAATATTGTGTTAATGGCCTTCCAATGCATGGCCAATCTTGAATTAAAATTTTGACATGGAAAATTGTAATTTTGCAATTTTGGCAATCAAAGGCACAATGGAGGGACAAGTATCCATCTTGGAGGATAGTCGGGAAACCCAAAATTTTATTGATGAAAACTTGGTGGAGTGTAGAGGCATTTATAGATTGATATATATCCTAAACAATGTGGGTGAGAGAGGATGCCCATGCTTCACCTCAGTTTTCTTCTTGATTGTTGGTCTGATATGTTGAGGATATGGTTGATGGTTTGATATTGAAGTCAAAATCCTGCCTTGGCCCTTTAGCTAGAAAGATGTCTCCTCAAGTATCTCAAATAATATCCTATGAAGAGTCATAACATTTAACTTGGAATTATGGCCCACCATGATCATCTAATAATTAATTGAAATAGCACTAGATCCCAATTTAGGGATTGGGTGGATCATATGGTGGCACTATGCTAGTGGAAACCCTAAATAAATGACTTGAAACATTCTTGATTTTCTACCTTGATGGCATTCATATCCAAAATTTCTTGTTGGATACACATGTCCTAGAAAACATGACAAGGAATATGAGAGGAAGTTGACAAGGACATTAGATTGTCCTATAACATCATACAGTTCATCCACATGGATGAACATGGAATGGGAATTAAGGTCATAAACTCATAAAGGTCATAAAGGAGCATCAAAATATTTTTGGAGTGTCCTAAAGGAAAATATACAATTCTTGTCTCCTTTAAAATAAAATATATTTTTATTTTGGTGGTAGTATCAACAAGATTCTTAGAACTAGTAGTATAGCGTTTGGGAATGAATGAATATGTGGCGAATCAGTCTAAATATTTTGGCTCACAGGCATAAAATAGATCATGAGGCCAAATCAAACTTTCAAGGGACATGTCAAGGATCTCAGGTAAAATGGGGTTAGCAGCCAAAAGCTACCTTCCAAATAATTTACGAACAGTAGGGCATATTTAGAGATGGCCAACTCAAGAAACCATAAGGAAGAAAAGGGGGAAAGTATTTAACAAATATGGTTAGAGTATGCATCAAAATCCCAATCCTTGAATGATGGTGGTTTACACAGGGTTCATGAGAGAATATGGGATGGAGGGTAGATTGGCATGGTCAGAAAATGAGAGAAGGGTTTTATCTACTAAAGGAATATGGGATGGAGGTTATGTCTAAGTTCAGGGATGCTTTTAGCTTTTTTGACAAGGATGGAGCTAGATGTGTCACAACAAAGGAGCTCGAGACAATAATTCATTCTTTGTGTTGAAACCCAAATGTATATTAGAAGTGGTCCAAATGTTTTATATTTAATAATCCAGTATCGAATACAATTAACGACAAAAGAGTAGTTATAATCTGCCTATAAACACAACATATTAAATACACCATTCAGAAATCATTTTTCTAAGGAGAATTAAAGAAATAGTTGAGTCTAGCCATCCATCTCCTCCATACATAGTAAACAACAACCAGGCCCAGTTTGTCCTTTATGACACATTATCCCATGCCAAGATGGAGCTAGAAATATATGTTTACTAATATTCTTAAGCAGAGCAAAAATATGAAGCTAATATACAGAGATGATCTGAAGGATTGCTTGAACCAAAGTCAACTTTCCTCCTAGGGAGAGTCACCTCTGTGCCCATGATAAACATTTACAGTGGATTTTCTCTGTAAGTCAACTCCAGTGAGGGTGAATGCAAGATACAAAGCAAGGATTAATGCAAAGGAGTAAGTTAAAGGAGTGTATTGACTATATACATATCATCAAACATATTTCATCCCACTTAGGATGCCTTGCATCGTGCCTGGTTAGACATAAGATCATGTTGGTCACAACCTTTGTAGCTCAAATAAATAAGTGGTAATACTCTTCATCTTCTAAGCTATGTAATAAACAAGTGAAAGGGAGCAAGACACGTAGAGGAACACATGGAATGAATTTTAATTCTTGCAACCATGCATGTCATTGAAGACAGAATGATATGACAATGATAAGAAAACTTTTAAGCTACATCAAGAGTTGTATTTCAAAATATGTGCTTTGTTTTCCATATGTAGCCTCCAATGGGTTATGCATCAGATGGATTTCATCATACAGTCTTGATATTCTATCATACCTTGGGTTCCTTGGTATTTTTAGTTTTCTCCTTAGCTCGTTGAGAGTCATATATCATGTCATCTTTCTTCATGGCCTGTGAAAGACATAATTGTGTAATTTCACTGGGAAGTGACTATTGTGGGATGAGGCCCTAGGAAGACACATTTACATAGTTTTAGGATGCAAGGCACTGCTATGGGATGAGGCCCTAGGAGGACACATCTGTGCAATTTTAGGATGCAAGGCAAACTAGGTAGTCATGGGAAAAAAATGCACAGTTTATGGAGACAATGGGTTCCAACTGAGGGAAAGACACTAGAGGAAACCACTGCGTAGGTCTAAATGGGAAGTGAGGTTGGGATTTCTGCACATTGCACAGTTTGAATAGGCAACATAGAAGCTTGAGGGTTACATATGTGGAAGTGTGTAGTTCAGGAAGGTTGGATGAGGCTAGGTAACTAAGGAAACTCCGAAATTTAGTTAAGTGTGGGACTAGTGGAACTTATGTGAATAGCGATAAAACTAATATACGATCACACACTTGAAAACATAGTGATACAACATAGACCATCCAGAACATATAACACATACTTCACTTAATGCAGCAATCTTTATGGAAACTTACAGTAAGTTCGGCTCCAATTATAGACTTTGGGAGGATAAAGGCGAAAGTTTTGTAAGAGCATGTGAAATGAGTGTTAAACATGTCTATGTGGTGAGGAAAATCCATTCTCATAAAGATTTCCCCCTGAATAAAAACAATCCTCCCTTTGCATGACAAGTGATTACCCCCATGCCCAAACATGACACATTCTATGTAAAGATAAAATAATGAATGACTCTTAAGATCGAAAAGGGGAGCCTGAGATCATCAAATTACCAATAAGTGACTAAGGAATGATCGATCACAATATCCATAGTAGGCTTTGAAATTTAAGTGCAGGCCAAAATTTTGGAGGGTGTTGCAGCCTCTACAATAGAGCCTTCACCTTCTTGCTAGCTTCTATTTCAACTAGTGTCTTGAGTTATACAAACTTAGAGATTATCTCATATTTATTCCATGTGAAGAAGATCCAACACTTCCGTGAGAAGTCATCAATAAAAGTGACAAAATATTTGTGTTTGATAGTGTAGATTGTCAAGAAAGGTCCATAAACATCATAGTGGATCCTTTCTAGGACTGCATATGCTTTGTTGTCCCAATCATGGAATGTGGATTTTATGTACTTCTGCAATGTACATCCTTTTCATATATCCTACTGCTTAAGTGCTCCTTTAGAGATGTGAGTGGTTATTTTTTTTGTAATATTCAACGAACCATGATGCAAATGACCAAGTATTTTGTGCCAAAGTTCATCGACATCGCGACCTTCACTTTCTTTGCCTTAGTGCTTAATGTAGCATAGACTTCCACATCTAGCTTATACAAGTTCTTCACATGAATCCTGATCTGCCTCAGCTACCCCATGGCTATGTGTCTCAAGAATGCTTTTCCTTTGTTGAATATCACTTCACAACCATGGTAAACCAACCACTGGGTGAATGCTAGTAGACAGACCCCTAATCCTTTACCTTCACCTTATTTTACTATCTCCTCATATTAGTATTTTGAAGATAAAATATTTCTTTTCTCTTAAAAAATTGTCTTAAAATCCCCTTCCGTGTAATTGCGTTGATTGCAATGATAGACAAGTTGTCTCTAATCGTATTAGCATATATGAAAGGGACAGAAGAAGAATTTATGTCCGAGAAATCTTGTCAGTGAAACTTGTCACGTTCTTCTTGGTTGACTACCCCCACAAAACAAAGAGCCCAACAAATCGTTGCTTTTATATAAGATAATGTGAATGATAAATAAAATAACAACCTCAGTATATGAATAAGACAGTAGTTGTCTACAAGCTAGCGAACTTAGGGCACACTGTCATAGTCAATTTTGTAGTTGTTAGATAATATTGTCTTAAATTGATATGTTTGTGTCTTAATTGTCAATTGTATTAAATAGGTTTGATTTAAAGTGGTCATTGTCTTAAATATAAAGTTTTGCCTTAAGATATTTTGTCTCAAATTGCTTTTCTCTTAAATATAACGTTTTGTCTTAAAAAAAATTGTTTTAAAAATTTTTTGTCTTAAATATAAAGTTTTGTCTTTACATGTTTGTCTCAAACTACTTTTGTCTTAAATATAAAGTTTTGACTCAAAATATTTTCATCTTAAATTTTTTTGTCTTAAATATAAAGATTTGTCGTAAAATATTTTTGTCTCAAACTCCTTTTGTCTTAAAATATTTTTGTCTTAAACTATTTTTGTCTCAATTATAGAGTTTTTCCTTAAAATGTTTTTGTCTCAAACTATTTTTGTCTTAAAGTTTATATTTAAGACAATATAATTGATATTAAATTTTAATGTAAAATAAGTAAAATAAAAAGTGATTTTTTAAGACAAACGATTTCTTTTGTCTTAAAAAAATGTCTTAAAAGTGCCCTTGGTGTAGTAGTGCTTGTATATATCTAATTTTCCTTTGATTAACCTTTGTAGTCCATTTCCATGTGATATGATGGATAAAACATGATATTCATAAAGTACCATAAATCGGGGCATTTTTAATGAAGTATATAAGGATGCGTAGTACAACAATTCTACAAAGCGAAACCACTTGACACATTATGTCTATCTATTAAATGAACAACAGTATCCTTAAAAACATGTATTCATGATCTTAATTGTCACATTAGATTGAGAATGGTAAGGTGAGTTGTGGGCCAGTTGAATACCTAATAAGAAAATAATTTAGTCCAAAACTTTTGAGTGAAAACTGGATCTATGTAAATTTAAATAAAATTCAAGATTCCATGTAGGATTTGTATTATTTCCATGAATGTTGTAATAATTGTACTTTCTTTAAAAGGATGAGATTGTTACACCAAACAAATCCCTCTTTCACACAAGAGAGATCTCCCTAGATCCTTGATGGAAACTAGAAAAGGAAGACAATTAAACTCACCCTTTCCCTAAGTTGAACTTATTTGAACTATAAGAATTAAAGATAATGGATGAGCATCTTACCTATTTCATGAAATGCTCTATGAATATCCCTTGTTTTGATTCAATTCAGCTCTTCAATTCTTGATAAGACATCCAAACATCAACCATAAAAGGATCAAAAGAACACACGATATAATAATCCAAACAAATTAACCTAATGATCAAGGAAATTAGGAATTAAATTTTCCTTAATAAAATTATAAACAATTCATTATTAGAATAAGACACATAAATGGGAGAAGATGCTCATTTGTATTAGTCAAATATTAAGAGGAGCCTTACATCCTTCACCTTGATGTCATGAGGTCCCTCCCAAATTTTCTTTAGTCTCCTCCTTAGATGACAAGATTTCCAATCTAAAACTAACAGCATAAATTTGTCTTCTCTCAGTTCTAACCTTCTCAATCCCTCTACCCTCTAGTTATTTTATAGGTCAAGAGGAAGAAGTTTCAGATCCAAAGGAGGAGGATGAGACTCCTTAATTGAGGGATTAGGTTTCCATGAGGAAAGGGATTAATATGCATCATCTAAGGGTTATAGTTTGAATAATCATCACCTAGATGTTTTTAGTTGGAAAGTATTCGACCAACTATGTTTCAAGAATGTTTTTTTTTTTTTTTTACTTTCTTGAATTCACATGCGTGGTTTTATAGTGACAGACAGAGCACAACTCTATGATGTTCTCAGAGTTAATTCCAGCGAATGCATGGGAAACTCTAGAAAAATCAACGCAGGTGGAACTTAATAAGGTGTGACAACTATTTCCTCCAAATTTCTCATATATTTCAAGATATTTTAGGTTGTTGGACTTCTGAGGGAGCTTGTGCAAACATGTTCACAGATGGTAAAAAGACCCATAAACTGATCAAGTTTCATAGCGAGAAATTGACAAGTAACAGACTGACCCTTAAAGTATGAAGTCTGTAAAATAGGTTTAAAAGATTGAAGAGCTTTACCATTCCAAGGATCCGATGAAAGGAAATGATTGGAAACCTCCAAGGAATATTCAAGGATTACAATGCAAATATGTATCAAAAATCATCTTTGAGGTAAGCATTCCCATATTCACAGTAAAGCGAACTCAATGAAAAATCATGGAAAATCCAAAATATATAGATGGTAGAAACAACATGGATGCAACCATGTGTCTACATAATCATGAATATAAAATCTCCTCGCAACCTAGATTGATAAAAATATATCTAGGGTCTTGATCTCCATCTCTCGATCCATAGTACGAATCTAACCATGCGAGTGAATGTTTCAAAGTCGAACATGGTAGAAACCACTTGATTACCAGTAATGATGTGAACCATTAACAAGTGCGAGAGAAAATACCAATAATGAAAATGGTTCCAAAGGTACTTCTAGTACAATCTATGAAGTGTGAATAGGTGATCTGAATTCGAACACTTGTAGAATGATTCGATCAAAGGCCAATGATGAAAACCTATAATCAAAAGAAAGAAACCTACCATTGACACATGCAAGCTTCAAGGTACTAAACGTTTTTAGATCAACTTCCTAGATAATGAGCTAAGGTCGTGTTGAAGCCCCGAAAATCAGGTCGACAACAAGGGGATACCGGCCCGGTTCGGACCTTGGTTGGCAGCTCCTTATCCGTTTGATATACAGGGTCCGAATGGGGATAATGGGACCAGTTTCCCAATCTATGAGTGTGTGTGTGTAGAATTTGATGTTGCCAATCTGATAATTCCTATCTAAGCTATTTTAATTCAAACTTTAATCTAATTGTATGCTATTGTAATCTAATAAACAGCACATCTAAATCTATACTAACCCAGGATATAATTCTTTTATTATGCGATCTAAAGAGATTTCAAATAACAACTGGTAATAAAGATCATTGAGCGACTATAAGAAAGGAAATCAATCAAGATGAACCACTTCACATAAAAAGTTAGACGAAATAGTTGTGAACAACATATCACATAATGAGTTATTCATACATTAAACATAAATAAACATCTATCACCGTACAAAAGTGCCAATTGATAACTCAAGCATTCATGCAATAATACATAAACAACTAAAAACTATATATCACTTTAACAGATAAGCAGAAATGGTCAAGAGATAAAAGTACCATTTATGACTAGTCCTACTCATAAGCTTCAAGCAACAATGATTTATCTCTCCTTGATTTAACATATACTAAGAGTACAGAAGTGTAATATCAGTAGAAAATATCAAATGCAAACATCAACAAATCTTGATCCATTCATTCACCAAAACCTCCTCTGAGGGTGCAAAAGTGCATGTTATGAGGACAAGTTTTTGATATATTTCTGGACCCTTCTCTAAATGCATGAGAAGGGTTTAAATACTACTAACTAAATAACTTAATTACACAGATTCAGGATACGGTTTAAATGGCCACCCTTTTTCTAAGAAAAACTAGTTCTAAAAATTAAATCTAATGTCTGACTATTTTTGCATTTGCTCCATAATGTTGCGAGCATTCAACATTTGCCTGGGTAGAGTCCGCTGATTGTCGTCCACTTTTGGTTGAGCTAAGAAAATAGAAATGGTAAGAGTTGGCACCATCTTTTCAGCAATATTGATGATATACTCGAGAGTCATCCTCTAGCTATGTGGATTTACTGTGTATGCCTAGAAATAATCCAAGTTCCACTTGGTTAATCCTCGAATTGCTTCTGCCTCTTATTTCAGCTTTATGTTTCCAGTTTGTTCTTTACCATTTATTTCTTGCGTTTTCTGGGCTTACAAGTGACTGAGTAGTTAGAGGCTTTGCTTTTCAAGCAATTTTCTCAGCAATGCGTGATTAGCGCTAATCGCGCATCGGAACTGCCTCTGTTCTTTGATCCGGGCCTCTCTGATGTGTTTTTCACCTTTAGCGCATTTTCCTTCACCGGATATAAGCTTCAAAACTTGTAAACACACTATTTTCGTCAGTTTCTGACCTTGAGCGTTAAACTGCCTGTTGATATCAGCATTGTTCAACTAGTCATTCAACCATGGCTGTGAATGAAAGATCTGTAATGGATAGCTCAGCAGCGTTCTGTGAATCTGCGGCTCTGTTGCATGTGGTATCCGTTTATGATGGATTTCCTTCTATGTCTCTGAGCATTGGATCTTTACCCTTTTCCTTCATGGCTTCCTACACATTGCTTTTTGTTACTTCTGTTTTCTCGTTTCCACAATTCACACATGAGGAGAGAGTAATGATAATAATAAAAATTGACAAGAAAGCTTTAAGTTCTACGGATGTACAAAACCTGCCACCTGACGTGAACTGATTCTTTGAAGAACACAAAACTGTCTTTCATTAACAATTGGTGTATCATTCATTAATTATCATTAAAGCGCGTATCCAGTTCTTGGTTTATGGAAAGCTTTTCTTGAATGTTGAGCCGGGGAAAATCTACGATGGAATGTTTCTGCGATTCGCATTGTAGCATCGCAGTATCGCATTATCGCATTACCCCAAATTTCATTAAGATGTGTTATCACAGGGTTGCTCGATCGTGCTATCGCAAGATTGCGGATCGCAGTATCTCACTATCGCAAGATTGCAGATCGTTACAATCATTAAATGGTTATGTGTTTCTTCCTACAACATTGCGATATGCGATACCGCATATCGGATATCGGTGATTTTTTAAAGTTTTCCAATGTGAGTGTTTCTTAATACGTGCGATGCGATGGAATTTGCGTCACACTTTCGTAGTTTATTATTTTTAATCATAAGGAAATGTCCTATCATTCTTCGCGCGATGCAATGTTTTCTTAAGGAGTAAAATACATGAGTTTTAATTGAATTTTTTGTATTTTTTACTAAGGGTCCCCACTTATCTAGTGTTATTGCTAATACTAAATAAGGAGGGGGGTTTTTGGTGGCCACAACAATTGGCGATTCACTTGGAAGAACCAGTTATCTCTTTTTTTCCTATTGAATTTTTCAAACTTCCAAAAGAGAAAAATTTTCAGAAAATTAAACTTTGTTATGGAAAGATAGAGTACATTACGCTCTAAACCATCAATGATATTTTGTTTCAACCACTTTCTACTTTAATTATTTGCTTCCTCAGGCTAGTTCTTTTATTTACATCAGCCATTACTTGGTTTTGTAAAGATAAAACAAAATCTCCTCTGTAAACCAGTTTTAAATATGCTCCTTTGTCGTAGGTAGAGCCTCTGCTGCCAGCAAGCGTTTATAGCCTCGACAGGGTTACCAGTTACCCAGCAATGATCCTGTATCCTACTTAAGGTGGTCTACAACTTTCAAAGAATAATCCATATCCACACTTATTGCTTTGATTTTCTTTTTATTCTTAAAGAACAATGTCTTCGTTTGGTAGCCAAATTATGACACAGTCATTCACTTGATTTATAACTTTGTTGAACAAGCTGGCTCGTGATGAGACCCCTTGTATTTTGATTGCAACAATCTTGAGTCATTGCCCTGTTGTGGTGTACAGTATTGGCAAAGTCAGCAAGTTATAATATCTGTGATAATGATAAGCTGGCTCATGATGAGACCTCTTATTCTTCAAGATAAAGTGTATCCTTGGGTTATTCCTCTGAAAGCTGTGATTTCCTTAGCAGGGAGGAAGTCATTGTTTCCTTAAGATAGCTATGGATGACAATAATAGAGTTTTTTGAAACAGTTGTCCTACAGAGAATATTTATTTTGTTATTGATACCTTTCATTGTACTGAGATAAAACAATTTCTTCAATAAAGGTTGCTTTCATCAAATTTTTTGAAGTTGAAACTAGTATCATATCTAGGCTAAAGTTTTTAATTGTATCTATCAATAATAAAGATCAGTTTTCCAAAATATCTACTATTTATACAAGCGAAAAGTTCAAAATCTGAAAGAGAGTTGTTGTCTTTTTCCGTAAATGCCTAATGTAACCACTCACAACTGCTTTTATTATGAAAAAGAAAAACAACTATTCTACAAAAATAGAAGAATAATCTTCTATGGAAAATATTTCTTGAGAATTGGTCCATTAACAGGCAAAGGATCCCTCTTACCTGCTAAATCCTGTAACACAAACGTTGATGGACCTATGACTTCTACAATCTGAAAAGGACCAAGCCACATCCTTTGAAATTTTGTATGTTTGCCCTTTTCTTCATGAGCCTCATCCCACTTTAAAACTAGATCTCCCATCTGAAAATCTTTTCTGGTCATTATGTTTGAATCAAAAGAGGATTTTACTAGTGCTTGATGATGAGCATGCGTTTTCCTAGCTTGTTCTCGTTTTTCTTCTAATTTAATTATTTCCATTTGTCTTAGCTGTAAGGAGGAAGTGGGTACTTCATCAATGTATTGTACTAAAGACAAAGAGGGAATTGTTAAGTGAGTTGGAAGAACCACTTCTTTCCCATAAACTAAATTAAAGGGAGAAGTGTCGATAGAAGCTTTTTGTGTTATCCGATCTGCCCATAAAGCATATATCAAAGCCTTGTGCCAATTATTTTGATTTTGGTCAACTGTTCTTTTAATAATCCTAATTAGGTTCTTATTTGTTGACTCAACTAACCCATTACCTTGTGGGTAGTAATTGGCTGAATATTTAAGTTTGAATCCTCTTTTAAATGCAAATTCAGTCATTGCATTTCCAGAAAATTATGATGCATTATCAAACATTAAAGCGGATGGAAATCCAAACCTGGTGACTATAAATTGATCTATGAACTCAACGATATTTTCAGAATTAGCCGTCTTGAGTGGAACTGCTTCTACCCACTTCGTAAAATAATATGTTGGTGTGAGGATGTATCTATGCTACTTAGAAGAGTGAGGAACGATCTCACCTATTATGTCCAAGCCCCACTGACTGAAAGGTTGCTCAATGTTTACTGGCTGTAGTGGCAGGGACGACTTCTTTTGTCTTCCAATAGTAGTTTGGCAGACTTAACATCTTCTCACGTAACTGTGCGAGTCTTTAAACAGCGTGGGCCAGTAATATCATGCGCGTAAGATTTTATGTGCAGTAGCATCTCCAGCATAATGTCCTCCTGCCAGCCCATCGTGGAGTTCCTGCAAAACTTTTTCAGCTTCAGCTTTCTCAAGACACCTAAGAAGAACAGAATCATAATTTTTTCTAAAAAGAATATCATTTAGGAGCTGATATTGTTTGGCTTTCAGCCTTAGAGCTCTTTTCTTAGTGTGATCAAGGTGTGAAGGAGCATACCTGTTCTTAAGATAATAAATGATATCAGCATATAATGATTCTGCATCGTTTAGGCTTACCTCACACATTTGTACCTCTTCAGATGGAATTTCAGAAATTTGCAATGTTCCAGCCAACATTTTATAGAAGCCTTGACCTCTTACAATGTTTGCTGGTTTGATCTCAATATCGTATTCCTGTAAGGCAGTAACCCAATTGGTCCTTTTCTCACCCACATCCTTATGTACCAGAAGATTTCTTACCGCTGGAAACAGTACTATGATCTTAGTATGGGTTTTAAGTAAGAAAGGTCTGAAGTATTTGACCACTTTGAAAAAAACATAAGCCTGTTCCTCCACGTCTGAATAATTTAGTTCAGCGCCCTGTAATTTGAGCTAAAAAACGCAATTGGAGATTCCGCTTTTTCTTGATTTGCTTGAGTTAGAATCGTAGCATATGACTTATCTGAGGCAAATGTGTATAAAATAAAAGGCTCTGAAAAATTCGGAGTTGCTAAAGATGGATCATTAATAATAGCTTGTTTGATCATGTTGAATGCTTCATGTTCATCTTGACCCCATCTAAAATTTGAATTCTATTTAATCATGGTTTCCAAAGGAGACATGATTCGTGAAAAATCTAGAACGAATCTCTTTAAAAAATTAATCTGACCAAGGAAAGATTCCATGGCTTTTTTGTTATGAGGTAAGGATATTTCAGAAATTTCTTTGATTCTGTCGGGATCAATGTGAATACCATATTTTGACAATATGAATTCTAGAAGTTTCCTTTCACTTAGTGAGAAAAAAAGATTTCTTTGGGTTGAGTGAAATTCCATACCTTAAACATCGTTGAAAGATTTGTTTTAGGTCTCTGAGATGGTCGTTTCGCTTCTTCGAGTACACTGTTATATCATCCAAATAAATTACTACAGATTTATTGACTAAACCTTTGAATGCGATGTCCATGGCTCTCTGAAATGTGGCACCAATATTAATCAAACCAAATGGCATCTTTCGATATGCGTATGTGCCCCATTTAGTCCTGAATGTGGTTTTCAACTGATCATCAGGATGTACCAACACTTGATTGTATCCTGAAAATCCATCCAAGAAAGACATTAATTCTGAGCCCACCACTGCCTGCAATATCTGTTCCATAGGTGGTAGAGGAAAATTATCTTTTTGACAGGCTTTGTTAAGGTTCCGAAAGTCAATGCAAATCCTAATATCTCCATTTTTCTTTCTTACGGGTACCATATTGGAGACCCATTTGGAATGTCTGACGAGAAAGATTATCCTGGATTTCAATAACTTATTGAGCTCAGTTTTTATCTGATTTTCTAAATTGGGGTGGATCTTTCTCAGCTTTTGTTGGACAGGTTTTTCATTATCGATCATGGGAATAGTATGCTGGATGATAGAAGTGTTGTATGTTTTCAGCTCATCATAATTCCAGGCAAAAACTTTTTTATATTGTCTCAAAAGACGAATATATGCTAGTTTCTCTTCGGGGGCTAGGTCGAGGCCTAGATTAATGTTTTTTGGTTTAGCATCGGTCCCTAGGTTTACTAATTCGTAGTTCAAGGTTGAACTTTGGAGTTTTGAATTGGTAGACCTCTTAAACCAATCTTTCAAATCGTACAAGTCTTCTAACTTGACCACCGACTTAGGTATAGCATTATTAGTGCTATTTTGTTGCAATTGTTGATCATGCTGGTCTTCGTCAATTATTTGATTGGAGTAGGATCCTTCAGACGTGAGGAAATTTACGATATCAGGATCGTCATTGAATACTCTCCAATTTGTGATGTTGTCAGGAATGGACGGTCTAAAGATTAATTCTATTGAGAATCTATCTGGACTAAAATCTTCGGACGGAATAAGCTTAGAAGCTACGTTAGCCAAAAGGTCTGCACTTGCATTTTGGAGCCTGGGGATTGAAGAAATATTAAACGCTATGAAATGCTCAGTCAGATCTTGTACTAAGGATTGATAGTGTTTTAAATGACCTGATAAGAAATGTATAGTGTTACGTACCTGTTTAACCACAATCTCAGAGTCTCCAAAAACTTGAAGATACTTGACGTCTAACCTGATTTCTTTGTATAGGCCTTGAACCAAAGCCTCGTATTCTGCTGTATTGTTTGTGCAATCGAATTCGAGTCTACATGTGAGCATGATTTTATCTCCTTCTGGACTAATCAGAACATGTCCTGCTCCTGCTCCTTTGTTAGATCTAGAACCATCAAAAAATAATTTCAAAAACAAAGATTTATTTACAGGTTTATCTAAAAAATTGATACATTACGAACTATTAGTTCGAGAAAAAATTTCGACTTGGGACAAAACAGAGTGTTCTAAATAGGGTGACGCATGAGCATTGAAATTGTCGAGGAAATAATCTACCGAGTAATTGCCAATAATGCTGCTGTTATACGCTACTGGTTCATTTTCTCCCTCTAACTCTGTTACTATGTTCTTCTGGTGTAGCTCTCGTTCAACTTTTATTTGATTCAGTTTACCATTGTAGGGAAGCCACACGTGTGACCAGTCGGTTGCGAAGTATCCATGGAGTTTTTCTAACCAATCCCTGCTAAGAATTAAGCCATAGAATTCTGGGATATTGGCAACTAGAATGTTGATAACCTGACATACCTTTGGGTTGGATGACAATCTTATGGTTGCTTGATTTAGTTCACCTATCACTTCGACTTGAGATCGATCTAGCTAAACTATGCGCACTGCAGATTTATGTGGTTGAACATTTAACTTGGCACATATAGATTTTGGTAAAATATTCGATGAAGCATCGGAATCTACCAAACAATTGTGCACATTCTTATTGAAGATTTCATAAGTAAGGAGAAACGGGGGAGTGTGAGATCTTGATCTTCCTCCAATTAGGGCGATGTCATTTGGATCAATCTTATTGATCCCGTTAGTTGGAGGTCTTCCCATGTTATGGGAAGCTTGAGAAAGCACAACGGCAAGCAAAGGTGCAACTGGCACGGCATGTAATTCTTTCATCATTATCTTCTGTTGATGTTTCAACTTTCTCAATTCGTAAAGGGTGATGTTAGCCCTAGTCTTCTTCATGTCTTCAATAATATTGTACTCCATTTCATCCGACACTATCAGTGTTTTATATGGATTCGTTTCATCTGTTTGGACTGGGCTGGTTTGAGTCTCTTTAGATATCATTTTCTTTGTCGCGACTTTATCCTTTATTGCAGAGCTTGCACTCTTCGGCTTAGGGGTATTTTGGGGAGGATCAAGCTGATTTTTGCTTCGTGTGCTAACTGGAAATACTTCTTGATCTTCTTCTTGTGGGAGGATGAAATCCCACATTCCTTGTAATTCCACAACTTCTTCGTCATCAGTCTGCCCTTCAGTGGCAATTTCCTCTTCTTCTTCCTGGGATTCAACATTTGAAATGGCATTGGCGACTTTGCATCCATTGAAGGACCTCTTTTAAAAGCTCTGTAGGGATTTTTTGAAGAAGTTTCTGCTACTTGCTTTTTTGTGTCGACCATTTCAGTGGACATGGTCTTTAGAACTTTCTGCAATCCTTCCAAATCAAATGGATCTTTTGCTTGTTTCTTCCTAGAATCTTCCTTGAAGGTGACTTTTTTGGATTTACGTTCCTCTATCGCGGATCTCCTTTCCAGGGCTATTATTCGTTTCTCTACTGCTATCGCTTCTTTCATGTTATCAGTTAAGGTTATTTTATTGGCCCTTTCCATGAATATTTCTATGTTCTATGGTAGAGCGGTAATATACCATTCACATCGTACTTCTTCGCTGGGTTGGGAAGCAGTAGGAATTTTGTTGAACCGTAAATTGAAATCCTTGATAGGCTCTCTAGTTTTAGCTTTAAGATTGGATAGGTCATTGATTAACATTGCCCTAGACCTGTCATCACCAAACTTGGTTAGGAATTGGTCCTGGAAGATGTCCCAACTTGTGATGGATCTGGAGGGTAATGAAAAGTACCATGACCCGGCTGTTCCTTGCAGTGTATAAGGAAAATGCCGAACAACAGCATCTTCATTAGTAACCCCATTGAGATTAATGGAAAGCATGAAGTTTTTTATGTGCTCTTCTGCTAGCATGCCTACCTCGGGATTGAATTTAGGTAGCCATTTCTTAGGATGGGCCAGTATTTGACTCAAGGGTGCAGGCATTAATACTGCCCCAGGGTTGTTCCATGGAGACTAGGCCATCGTTGAACTGCTAACAGAGGAAAGTGCAGAAGATGATCCCTGCGGCTGGGAGGATGAGGATACTACGATTGTAGATGATTGAAGAGGGGTTCTGGGGGTTCCAGTGGACGGATGGACGATGATCTGGAGTGGAGGTGTGGATGGTTGACTTCGCGGTGAAGTAGTTGAGATGGACGATGTTGATGAAAGAGTCTCACTGTCAGACTCTTGCGGTGATTTCCTCGCTCTTTTCCTGGCGGGAAGAGGTAATTCGGTTGGTTGGACGCAAAACTTTTCACTCTTTAGCCGGATGAGCAGGGTTGTATTGTGAAGTCACATTGCCTTGAGATTTGTCAGACCTCTGAGGAGAAATGGAAAATCGTTGAAGTTTGTGAATCATGGATTCGACATCAGGAAGTTCAACGGTAGATTGTTCTGAAATATCAGGGTGTGTAGCAGCGGTTGATACTCGAGCAACTTTTGACTCTGGATTTAAATGTAATGGAGAAGTCGGGGGAGATGATGAGGGCAATTTACTCTCAGAATAGTATGCGGCTGGGAGGATGAGGATACTACGATTGTAGATGATTGAAGAGGGGTTGTGGGGGTTCTAGTGGACGGATGGACGATGATCTGGAGTGGAGGTGTGGATGGTTGACTTCGCGGTGAAGTAGTTGAGATGGACGATGTTGACGAAAGAGTCTCACTGTCAGACTCTTGCGATGATTTCCTCGCTCTTTTCCTGGTGGGAAGAGGTAATTCGGTTGGGATGAGGGCGATTTACTCTCAGAATAGTATGCGGCTGGGAGGATGAGGATACTACGATTGTAGATGATTGAAGAGGGGTTGTGGGGGTTCCAGTGGACGGATGGACGATGATCTGGACTGGAGGTGTGGATGGTTGACTTCGCGGTGAAGTAGTTGAGATGGACGATGTTGACAAAAGAGTCTCACTGTCAGACTCTTGCTGTGATTTCCTCGCTCTTTTCCTTGAGATTTATCAGACCTCTGAGGAGAAATGGAAAATCGTTGAAGTTTGTGAATCAAGGATTTGACATCAGGAAGTTCAACGGTAGATGGTTCTGAAATATCAGGGTGTGTAGCAGCGGTTGATACTCGAGCAACTTCTGACTCTGGATTTAAATGTAATGGAGAAGTCGGGGGAGATGATGAGGGTGATTTACTCTCAGAATAGTATGCGGCTGGGAGGATGAGGATACTACGATTGTAGATGATTGAAGAGGGGTTGTGGGGGTTCCAGTGGACGGATGGATGATGATCTGGAGTGGAGGTGTGGATGGTTGACTTCGCGGTGAAGTAGTTGAGATGGACGATGTTGACGAAAGAGTCTCACTGTCAGACTCTTGCGGTGATTTCCTTGCTCTTTTCCTGGTGGGAAGAGGTAATTCGGTTGGTTGGACGCAAAAATTTTCACTCTTTAGCCTGATCAGGGGATGAGCAGGGTTGTACTATGAAGTCACGCTGCCTTGAGATTTATCAAACCTCTGAGGAGAAATTGAAAATAGTTGAAGTTTGTGAATCAGGGATTCGACTTCAGGAAGTTCAACGGTAGATTATTCTGAAATATCAGGGTGTGTAGCAGCGGTTGATACTCGAGCAACTTCTGACTCTGGATATAAATGTAATTGAGAAGTCGGGGGAGATGATGAGGGCGATTTACTCTCAAAATAGTATTCTGATTTGGATTTACTTGCCATTCATAGTTCAGTCCCTCCTTCTAGTGTCAAATATGCTGAAGCCCCGAAAATCGGGTCGACAACAAGGGGGATACCCACCCGATCCGGACCTTGGTTGGCAGCTCCTTATCCGTTTGGTATAGCGGGTCCTACTGGGGATAATGGGACCAGTTTCCCAATCTATGAGTGTGTGTGTGTGTAGAATTTGATGTTGCTGATCTAATAGTTCCTATCTAAGCTATTCTAATTCAAACTTTAATCTGATTCTATGCTATTGTAATCTAATAAATAGCACATATAAATCTATACTAACTCGGGATGTAATTCTTCTATTATGTGATCTAAAGAGATTTCAAATAACAACTAGTAATAAAGATCATTCAGCGTTATAAGAAAGGAAATCAACCAAGATGAACCACTTCGCATAAAAAGTTATATGAAACAGTTGTGAACAGCATATCGCATAATGAGTTATTCATACATTAAACATAAATAAATAGCTATCACTGTTGGCATTATGATGCATGTGTTGTACTTGATGGCAACCCTCTCATAGAAGAATATCTCACTTATGTATAACTGGATGAATCTTCAGACGAGATATCAGATGTGACTGATGGAGGATAGCTCAAAGGAATCAGATGATGAATCTTCAGAAGAGATATCAGATGTGACTGATGGAAGACAGCTCAAAGGAATCAGATGCTAATTCTAAGTATGACAAGTTAGCTTTGCCATCAAGTCCAAAGGGGGAGATTGTTGGCATTATGAGATAAGTGTTGTCCTTGATGGCAAACCTCACTGATGACAAATCATAGTACAGAAGGTCAGCAGCAAGGAATTGATGATCAGACTATAAGAAGAAAAGAAAGTTTATACACGCAGGTTCGTTAAGCCCAAGTCGCATGTACACGCAGGTTGGCTTCAGCAAAAGCGCGTGTATGTGGAAAAGTACCTTTGGTCCATGGCGGTTATTCCTTGGAAGTTGTGCCTATGGTTTTGGACCTTGGCGTCTCGGCGGACGTGTTGATCCCTAGTTTTGAAGTTGATGGTATTGTGTTACTATGGTTTTGGCTCTTGGTATTGAACAAGGCCTAAGGCTATATAAGGAGAAGGAAATCATTAGGCAAGTGCATCTGAAATGTCTTGAATATCTGATGAAGCATTAGATCCAGTATGCAGGGTTATGGGTTGATGATGCATTGCTTGATCTGAGCTAAGGAGAGATCTCACCGGTTGATGGAGAACTAGATCTAAGGAGAGATCGGGATCAAATGGTTTGAAATGAACTATCTTTATGATGCTTATTCTAGATCTACATACTGACGCATGTATTGTTCTATAAATGTTATGAGTATGACTGATGTCTGGTACAACTGCAAGTTATGAGAAATTATTTTTAGATCTGTACGCGGGTTGTCTTTGGCAAAAGCGCGTATACACGCGGGTTTGATTCATCGAAGTAGCGTATACATTGTAAAGCTTGATATTTGAAGTTGCAGATGGATCTGATGGTTATTACAGAGTTCTGTGTCTGCTCTGTGTTCTGGTGACTGTTGTTAACAGGGTTTCAGTGATTCAGAGTTTGATGATTGTTTTGAGCTTCAATGATAGTTATGGGTCCAGTATGAAAATTGGATGAAAAGTGGCCTTTCAGATTATGTGTTGTGCTTCAGTGTATCCAGTCTGAAAATTGATGAAACGTGGTACCTGGAGGTGAGAAGATTGTAGGCAAGCACCTACGTACTAGTATCTAAGCTAGTACAAAAGCTAAAGGAGATCTTTGGAGCATTGTAGCAGGTAGCAGCCTGCGTACTAGTAAATGGATCGGCTAGTACAAGAGCAAAGGGGGTTGTAGCTCCCGTACTGGTATAAGACTGCACCAGTACAAATATTGTAAAAGGATTTTCTTATTAAGAAGAAGATTGAGATGACTTGCAGCAGGTGGTTTTCACCCACATTGGGTTTCCACCTTATATCTTTGTGTTCATGTGTGTGGCTCTTGTGTGATGTTCTGTTCTGTTATTCTGCACCTGTTTACTGTTAATATGCTTAATAATGATCTGATGCATTTACTGAAGATTAAGCTAACTGAATTATAAGATCTCTGGATATACGCGAGTTTCATTAGACACAGTAGCGTGTACACGCGGGTTCACTTAATTGAAGTAGCGTATATGTTTCTGAGTATGAAATTGAAAAGTTTGATTGATCTGATAATACTGATTCACCCCCCCTCTCAGTATTATTTCCAACAATTGGTATCAGAGCAGGTCCTTTGGTAGAAGCTTGATCGCTTGAAGGAGATCCGTGGAACAATGGGAAAGAAGCTTAAGAAGAAAGCTCATAAGAAGAAGAAGACATCTCAGAAGGACTATGACAGTGGGAGAGTCGATTGGGGATTAGGTATAAGAAGCTCTTCAGATTCAGAATCAGATTCAGAATCATTATCAGGTATGAATGTGTTATCCTCTGATGTTCCTGCTATATTTCCTTGTGAAAGTGATGGAAGTGATAGTGAAAATACTGAACATGCTTTTATGGGTGAGCAAGAAAAGTGTCAAATAGAGGCAATGTTTAGAAGGCTTGCAGACAAAGTTAAAGATCAACAAGATCTATTGAACAAAAGGGAATGTGCTTTCAAAGAAGAAGTTACCAAACTAAAGGCCCAACTAGAAGAAGGAAACAAGGTGAGAAAGCTTCTCAAGGACAAGGAAGACCAATGTCAAAAATTGCAGCATGAAGTGACATCATTAAGAAAAGAAGTCAACGAAAGAAGCACAACCATCAAGAAACTCAAAGATAGATCCAGCTACTATGAAAATCTTGAAGCTACAATCCTCTCACTAACAGGAGATCTTGAAGAATCAAAGAAGCAGAATACAGATCTACTCCAAGCTATTGCAAAACAAGAAAACGAAGCCACCAGCTTAAAATCTCAACTAGAATGTGCCTTCCGAGTTCGTCAAATGCAGCAGGATCTGAATGAAGAACAAGAAAAGGAGATTCTCAGACTAAGGCATCAGTTGGAAGAAGGAAGGAAATATGGAGAAGACATGAAGAAGCAATGTCTAGAAAAGGAGGAACAACTTCAAGTTGAGGTAAATATCTTGAAAGGTAAAATAGAAGAAAAGGATAAGCTTTTACGATTTCAAGATAGTTCTAAAGTCTTGGATGATATTCTTAGTAGTCAAAGGTCTCCTGCTATCAAGACTGGTCTTGGTTTTCATGAATCTGTTGAAGGTAAATCTAGCTCACAAGGTGAGGCAAGGAACTCTAAAGAGAAATCCAAAATGATCAACAAGGAGATGAAAAGTCAACCAAGGAAAGAAAGTCTTCAAAGAAAATCTTTTACTCCTCCTATGAATAATGTTGAATGTTATGTATGTCATAATCTTGGACATGTTGCAGCTAGATGTAAAAGAAGAAGAGTTCAAGACCATTATGCAAACAAGTCATCTCAATCAAGGTACTTTAATGGATATTGCTTTGCTTGTAATATGTATGGTCACAAAGCTGCTGATTGCTACAGGAGGAATATGAAACATGTAAGATGTTATGCATGTAACACGATTGGACATATAGCAAAGGAATGCAGGAACAAAGGATGGACATCACACCAAAAGAAGAAAACCTCATCACACTTGAAGATATGGAGGAAGAAGGAAGTACAGTCAGCACAATGTACTGAGACACAGCACAGCACAGACATATCAGACTCAGGGGGAGCTGAAAGTGTAAAACTTCAGTGTCCTGAATCTCATACGCAAGTTCCTTAAAGGGAAGTCGTGTATATACGCGAGTTAGACACTGCAAAGTCGCGTATATGTCAGTCTGAGGAAAAGCAGTGGGAACAGGATCGGAAAAAGGATCTGATATGATTCAGTCTATTATTTGCTCTATTGGTTACAGTCTGCTGAGGATGTGTGGAAATGTTTTGTTACTTGTATGATGTCTAGAAGTGTTTTGATCCTAACTTGAGGATGATGATGTTTTGATGCTTATGCATGATCAGATCTAACAGATGGCACTGGTTGAGGGGGAGCATATGCCTTTAATAATTCATTGTTGGCATTATGGTTAATAGTCCTTGGTGATGATTCTTATATGGCTAAATGATATATCTTGCTATGATGTGGTTGTGAGTTGTCTATGATAAAATCTCATATGATTCTTGGGGTTACATAGTTGATGTTCAGATCAGATTTATGGATGATTCTTTGATGATGCATATATGGTGCTTACATGGTGATCTTCATAAGGACAAGAAGAAGTACAAAGCTTGAATATACATCTTCCTCACTTGATGATGGGTCACTCATATACTGCTGTTGTCATATGCATAAAAATCATACAGTTATGATGCAGGCACTCTTGTGGATAAGGATTGTTGCTGTTGATGATATCAAGAAGTTTTGTCAAATGAGTTTGAGCTCAAGATACATAATGCTGATACATGGATGACTACTCAAAGTTGCTTTATTGGAGACATGGTGATGAGTTCTTATCTATATGATGATAGGTTTATACTTACATATGTTAATTGATCCCAAGTAATGATACTTGGATCATGTAGAGCTTGATGAAATGGCTATGGTGGTTTCACACATGATACAATGTGAATGACTCTGAATTCTGTTCAAAGGGATGAATTGATGCAGACATACCTTGTTATAGGTTGATGACCTATTCTCTACAGGACATTTACAGGTTGCTGATATGGAAATTTGTGTACGCGTGTTGTTTAAAGGATATCCGCGTGCATACGCAGTTTTACAAGGGGATAGTCGCGTATATGGTGTACGCGTGTTGCGTAAGGGATATCTGCGTATATACGCTTGTTTATGTGTATACAGACGCGTATATGGAGATTTGAAGGAAATCAGCAGGGACAGATGTTGGTTGCAGAAAGTCTGATATAGGTCTGACAGAGATCATCTGGCACAGGTTCAGGGGGAGCAGATAATCTTCCAATGATGCATTGTTGGCATTATCTTAAAGCTTTTGGTTCTAGTTCACATTTGGTGTTGATTTCAGGAGGAACAAAGGCGAAAGGAGAACAGAAGGATCTCTTGGTTGCTGATCTGAATGGTGATTATCAGATGCTGCTGGTGACTTTCATAAGTCTTGGTCTAGTTATTTCGTCTCTATGTCATATATCTCTTTTTGTGGTATCTCTTTCATGGTGTCAAGGTCATGTAACGACCTATTTTGGTTTCCCCACTATGCCTGGGATGATTGATGCAATGTGATTGGTTGTCATATGTAAAATTTTGATGTATTCCCACTTGGTTGGGTGGATGAGTCAATTTTTGTATATCCTCACTTAGTTGAGAGATGGATGTATGTATGAGTCTTTGGTGATAGGAAGGTCTTTTATGATGAATAGAGTCATGTTCGTCTTGAAGAACATCTTTTGCAGATCTTGCCTACAGTCAGGAAGAGCATGTACAACACACTTCAGCGGTACAGAGATTCAGCATGTACTCAGGGAGAGCATGGACAGATTGGTACACCTTGGCATATACAAAGGGGGAGATTATTCAGAGATTTCAGCAGGTACTCAGGGGGAGTATGGACAGTGGAATGATTCAGCAAAGGAAGAGAATATCTTGGTCCACCCTTTGCCCTTGATGTCAAAGGGGGAGAGTGATTTGGTGTTGTTGCCATCAAGTCCAAAGGGGGAGATTGTTGGCATTATGATGCATGTGCTGTACTTGATGGCAACCCTCTCATAGAAGAATATCTCACTTATGTATAACTGGATGAATCTTCAGACGAGATATCAGATGTGACTGATGGAGGATAGCTCAAAGGAATCAGATGATGAATCTTCAGAAGAGATATCAGATGTGACTGATGGAAGACAGCTCAAAGGAATCAGATGCTAATTCTAAGTATGACAAGTTAGCTTTGCCATCAAGTCCAAAGGGGGAGATTGTTGGCATTATGAGATAAGTGTTGTCCTTGATGGCAAACCTCACTGATGACAAATCATAGTACAGAAGGTCAGCAGCAAGGAATTGATGATCAGACTATAAGAAGAAAAGAAAGTTTATACACGCAGGTTCGTTAAGCCCAAGTCGCGTGTACACGCAGGTTGGCTTCAGCAAAAGCGCGTGTATGTGGAAAAGTACCTTTGGTCCATGGCGGTTATTCCTTGGAAGTTGTGCCTATGGTTTTGGACCTTGGCGTCTCGGCGGACGTGTTGATCCCTAGTTTTGAAGTTGATGGTATTGTGTTACTATGGTTTTGGCTCTTGGTATTGAACAAGGCCTAAGGCTATATAAGGAGAAGGAAATCATTAGGCAAGTGCATCTGAAATGTCTTGAATATCTGATGAAGCATTAGATCCAGTATGCAGGGTTATGGGTTGATGATGCATTGCTTGATCTGAGCTAAGGAGAGATCTCACCGGTTGATGGAGAACTAGATCTAAGGAGAGATCGGGATCAAATGGTTTGAAATGAACTATCTTTATGATGCTTATTCTAGATCTACATACTGACGCATGTATTGTTCTATAAATGTTATGAGTATGACTGATGTCTGGTACAGCTGCAAGTTATGAGAAATTATTTTTAGATCTGTACGCGGGTTGTCTTTGGCAAAAGCGCGTATACACGCGGGTTTGATTCATCGAAGTAGCGTATACATTGTAAAGCTTGATATTTGAAGTTGCAGATGGATCTGATGGTTATTACAGAGTTCTGTGTCTGCTCTATGTTCTGGTGACTGTTGTTAACAGGGTTTCAGTGATTCAGAGTTTGATGATTGTTTTGAGCTTCAATGATAGTTATGGGTCCAGTATGAAAATTGGATGAAAAGTGGCCTTTCAGATTATGTGTTGTGCTTCAGTGTATCCAGTCTGAAAATTGATGAAACGTGGTACCTGGAGGTGAGAAGATTGTAGGCAAGCACCTACGTACTAGTATCTAAGCTAGTACAAAAGCTAAAGGAGATCTTTGGAGCATTGTAGCAGGTAGCAGCCTGCGTACTAGTAAATGGATCGGCTAGTACAAGAGCAAAGGGGGTTGTAGCTCCCGTACTGGTATAAGACTGCACCAGTACAAATATTGTAAAAGGATTTTCTTATTAAGAAGAAGATTGAGATGACTTGCAGCAGGTGGTTTTCACCCACATTGGGTTTCCACCTTATATCTTTGTGTTCATGTGTGTGGCTCTTGTGTGATGTTCTGTTCTGTTATTCTGCACCTGTTTACTGTTAATATGCTTAATAATGATCTGATGCATTTACTGAAGATTAAGCTAACTGAATTATAAGATCTCTGGATATACGCGAGTTTCATTAGACACAGTAGCGTGTACACGCGGGTTCACTTAATTGAAGTAGCATATATGTTTCTGAGTATGAAATTGAAAAGTTTGATTGATCTGATAATACTGATTCACCCCCCCTCTCAGTATTATTTCCAACAATCACCGTACAAAAGTGCCAAATGATAACTCAAGCATTCATGCAATAATACATAAACAACTAAAAACTCTATATCACTTTAACATATAAGCAGAAATGGTCAAGAGATAAAAGTACCATTTATGAATAGTCCTACTCATAAGCTTCAAGCAACAATGGTTTATCTCTCCTTGCTCTAACATCTACTAAGATTACAGAAGTGCAACATCAGTAGCAGATATCAAATGCAAACATCAACAAATCTTGATCCATTCATTCACCAAAACCTCCTCTAAGGGTGCAAAAGTGCATGTTCTGAGGACAAGTTTTTGATAAATTTCTGGACCCTTCTCTAAATGCATGAGAAGGGTTTAAATACTACTAACTAAATAACTTAATTACACAGATTCAGGATACGGTTTAAATGAACGCCCTTTTTCTAAGCAAAACTATTTCTAAAAATTAAATCTAATATCTAACTATTTCTGCATTTGCTCCTTAATGTTGCGAGCATTCAATATTTGCCTGGGCAGAGTCGGATGACTGTCTTCCGCTTTTGGTTGAGCTAAGAAAACATAAATGGTAAGAGTTGGCACCATCTTTTCAGCAAAATTGATGATATACTCGAGAGTCATCCTCTGGCTATGTGGATTTACTGTGTATGCCCAGTAATAATCCAAGTTCCACTTGGTTAATCCTCGAATTGCTTCTACCTCTTCTTTCAGCTTTGTGTTTCCAATTTTTTCTTTACCATTGCTTTCTTGCGTTTTTCGGGCTTACAAGTGACTGAGCAGTTAGAGGCTTTTCTTTTTAAGCAATTTTCTCAGCGATATGCGATTAGCGCTAATCGTGCATCGGTAACTGCCTCCGTTCTTTGATACGGGCCTCTCTGATGCATTTTTCGCCTTTAGTGCCTTTTCCTTCACCAAGTATAAGCTTCAAAATTTGTAAACATACTGTTTTTGTGAGCTTCTGACCTTGAGCGTTAAACCGCCTGTTGATATCAGCATTGTTCAACTACTCATTCAACCATGGCTGTGAATGAAAGATCTGTAATGGATAGTTCAACAACGTTCTTTGAATTTGCGGCTCTGTTCCATGTCGTATCCGTTTACGATGGCATCCCTTCTCTAGCTTTGAGCATTGGAACTTTACCCTTTTCCTTCATGGCTTCCTGCACATTGCTTTATGTTACTTCTGTTTATTCATTCCTGCAATTCACACATGAGGAGAGAGTAATGATAATAATAAAAATTGACAAGAAAGCTTTAATCTCTATGGATGTACAAAACCTGCCACCTGACGTGAACTGACTCTTCGAAAAACATAAAATCGTCTTTTATTAACAACTGGCGTATCATTCATTAATTATCATTAAAGCGCGTATCCAGTTCTTGGTTTATGGAAAGCTTTTCGAATGTTGAGCCATGGAAAATCTGCGATGGAATGTTTCTGCGATTTGCATCGTAGCATCGTAGTATCGCATTACCCCAAATTTCATTAAGATGTGTTATCGCAAGGTTGCTCGATCACGCTATCGCAAGATCGCGGATCGCAGTAACGCGCTATCACAAGATCGCGGATCGTTACAATCGTTAAATGGTTATGTGTTTTTTCATGCGACATTGCGATATGCGATATCGCATATCAGATATCGGCGATTTTTTAAAGTTTTCCAATGTGAGCGTTTCTTAATGCGTACGATGCGATGGAATTCGCGTTGCACTTTCGCAATTTATTATTTTTACTCATAAGGAAATGTCTTATCATTCTTCACGCGATGCGATGTTTTCTTGAGTAAAATACATGAGTTTTAATTGAATTTTTTGAATTTTTTACTAAGGGTGCCCACTTATCTAGTGTTATTGCTAATACTAAATAAGGAGGGGGGTTGTTGGTGGCCACAATAGGTCGATAGGAAGTGACCTGTTGTATGAAATCCTATGACTTGAAACACAATGTTAGGTTTTGAAAATAGTTTGCAACAAGTGACTCAAGGATGACCGATCTTATTGAAGCCTTGAATTTTGAACTAATGTAGAACTTCTATTGAACACATAACGACACGAAAATTGATTGGTAGAATTTGTCTTAACGATAATACCAAAAACCATGAACACTTTCAAATGAGGTTCAATTAATTGTGAGGCAAATGGATTTCCCAACTGAAATGTGAGTGTGACTGAGTGTCGTGTGCAAGAGCGACTTGATATCTTTAAAAAATGATAATGTAAAATGGAACCTTTTCCCAATTTTCCCCCACCATTACTAGCAAGTACCTCTCTATTTTTTACAAGCTTGAGGAGGATAACATATGCTTGGACTCTAAGCTCATCCTTTAGATCAGTCCATCAAAGTATTCTTAATGAACCCTAAGAAGTAATGGTTTGATCACATTATGCTTAATAGATCCTATATTATTTAGTTTTACAAGTCTAGTAAAGGAGTAACTCGATGTCATTTCCTTTTAATTAGTTTGAAAAGGACAAAAGAAGAAAACTCATTCAGTTCTTTTACCGTAAAATTTTAACGAGCCCAAAGAAAGTAAAGCTCAGTGTTTTTAAATTTTAGAGAGTTATAAGAAAAACATAACTAGACTCCATCAGGTTCTTTTTCATAAGTTTTAGTCTATGAGGTCCGAAAAGGGATAAAATAATATAAGAGAGAACACTATTGACCATGTTCAGTTATTATATACATTTTTCGTAAATAGTCCTAACTCAGTCTATAAAAGGAGTAAACTTATACTTAGTGGATGATTTCTTATCTACTTTTACAAGTTCGAACAAGCAAGTACTCGACAATCATTTCATTTTGAAAGAGTCTAAAATGGGCTTAAAAGAGGACTCTGTGATTTTCGCCTTTCGTAAAAAATTTAAGAGCATGAAAAGTGATAAAATTCTGCCGAATAGTTAAAATGATTCATCCTTGCTCAATAACCTATCCTACACATTTAAACTCAATAAATTACCGTAATCACTAAAAAATATCATTTCCCCTCTAAAAATATTTGAAATATAAAAAATATTAATTTTTAGCTTAAAAAAACCTATAAAAGAGGGAATAGTAAATTATTTTCACCATTTTCATTTTTACCATTTTTGTAGCGGTGCACCACCCAACGATGAGAAAATTTATATTCATACCATCAAGCTCTTGCCCCTGAGGACCATTACTTTCAATGTTAGTAAGTTGTATGGCTATGCTACCCTTGATTTGGTCACATGGGCATAGATGCAGAAAATCATCAAATTTTGGGAATCCATGGTAATCAACTGGTGTGAGGCATTAGTGGTGAACATGAAGGGCCAATTGAATAGATGAAAGAATGGAAAACTAAAGAATTTTAGTTATGGTTTGATTCTTGTTTCCTTTTCCTTAGAGAGGATTCCTCTTCGCCAGGAACAAAAGATTCAAGAAGATGAGGGGGGGCCTAAGGATCCATCCATGATGAGGTGGGTTGCAGTGATGGCACATCATGGTGGTAATGGACTAGTGGTAAGGTATACTCCATATCTTTTTGAATGGTTAGGTGAGTAGATTGTTCTGATTGAGGAATTTCCGTATGTCAGGATGGATTAGAGACATGATCCCCATATCCCACTTCCAGCCAGAACCCAGTGGGTTGATCTAGGTGAGAATTTCTCATTTTGACATATTTCGAAATTTTTAAAATTTTATGTGTTTTCTGTCTTCAAAGGATAATTTTCTGAAATTTATGTGTGAACATGGGCTCGACACGACCAACATGACTAAGAAGATTGGATAGATGAGGTGAGTAGCCTATTACAATTGCGGAAGCTAACTTGGAGGCAAAGGATATCTTGACAAAGCTGGAACACAACCTTGAGAGGTTGACTTCGAATATCCATAGACTAGGATGGATGACATTCCTCACTCTTATTAAAGACATGTAGTTGGCGTTCGAGGGCCACTTAGATATTTGCTACGCCGAGTTGCTCATCATTTTCTATCATGAGCATCATCATGCTTAGATGTTCTAGTTTCTACGACCACATTTTGATTTTTGGTGTCATATTCAAATAATAAAAGGAAACAAGGCCTTATGTCCTCAGATGACATATTTTGTAGACACACTTTTATACAAACTCTATTTTAATGAAAAAATACTAGTTTTCCTGTTGCTTATCTTGATCAATGTATGAATGAATATTGTTTTTAATTTACAAATGTTCAAAATTTCTATTTAGCACATGATTTTCCAATGCATCTGTCAATGTGTTTAAATATCTCATAATGTGTTGATATTCAATATAATCAAATTTCCTTTCCAGAATATGGAACCATAAAAACTATTAACATTGTTGGACTCTTCATTGTATAGACACTATTTAAATGTAATTCCATAAGCTATGAATCTAACCTAACGGTCAAATGTCAAATAGAAAATGCTATGGAATTACCTAATAGCTCAATGACTGAACTATATTCCACAATGTTAGTTGTTGTTTAACCGAGACATATTCCATTCATAGAGATTAGCTCATCATTCGGTGAATTGATAACCCTCATTGCGGAAGATAAATTTCAATTACTACGATTAGTGCCATCAACAAAGCCAATGTATGTATGAGATAACATCAAAATTTGCAAATAAACTGCAAAACCAGATAAGCAGGATAAGTAGTAGAAAATGCAAAAAACATTAACTATCACACATACCTAAAAAATGGTAAATAATGTACAAATATTCAACAAAATTTTATGCATAATATTTCATTAGGTAAAGACCATTTCTAGGCTTCCCAAAGGGAATACCATTGTAATCAACCAGATTATAGGCTCATTTAGCTAATACACGTTTTATGATGTAAGGGCCATGCCACATGGATTTGAACTTTCCTGCACCTAAATTATCATGAGATTGACCATAAACCAAGACTCGGTCACCTTTCGAATATGAACAAGGATTAATGTTTTGATGAAACTAATCTTTGATGCATTTTTTTTTAGCCTCGCTAACCAATGTGGCATGACTGCCATTTTCATTTAAATGCGCTAAATGTACAAAGTGTTTTTCGTCTGTAGAGGAAACAGGTAATAATTTGATAGCTAGTGTTAGGGATGGGGTTTCACATTCAATGGGTAATATTTCTTCCAAACCATAAATACCACATCTTGGTTGTACACAACCTTCCTTGTTTTTTGGTTGCAAAGCTTATAACCATTTAAGCCATCCTTATACCTAATAAAGATGCAACTTTAATATTTACTATCCGACTTGGGTCTTTTCTCCTTTGGAACATGTACATATTCATCACAACGAAATACCCTCAAATGTGAAAGACATGGTTTCTTACTAGTCCATACTTCATGTGGAGTCTTATCCTCCAACGCTGGTGAAGGTGATCTATTAACCAGGTAACATCTAGTCTGCACTACCTCTGCTTAGAATTATTGTCCTTACACAACACCACTGAGCATGCTTCTTGCTTTTTCCATCAAAATCCTATTCATTCTTTTTGAAACTTTGTTTTTTTGAGGTATGTATGTAGTAATCTTTTTTTGTGCTATACCACACCTCTTACAAAACTCTTCAAATTATTTCTTGTAGAAGTCTCCACCATTATCTATCCTCAACACCTTTATGTTTTTCTCTATTTTGTTTTCCACGTGAGCCTTAAATTCTTTCAACTTGTTAAAGATATCATCAAGGATAATTTTAGGGGCGAATGTTCGCCGTTTGGCGAAATTAAGGGGTTTTAAATTTTTAGTGGGTGAATATTTTGTATCATAGTACATTTTTACAAATCACCTCAAATAGCCCACCTTATTTTAAGGGAGAGGGTAAAAAAGGTAAATTTAGCCCTTGAAATTAGGACTTACAACCTTCCATTCGCCCATTTTCAAGAATAGGTTTTATTTAAGTGAATCCATTCCCCCATTTTCAAGAATAGGTTTTACTTAAGTGAACCCTATGGGAAAAATACCATATTTATAAAAGAGGTATGGTAAATTAATAAAAATATAAATAAATGAGAGGTATGGTAAATAAATAGAACATTTTTTATATTTACTCCATAAGTCACCTTATATACATGTAAGGGTGTAAATAAATAAAAACATAAATAAAGTGGAGGTATGGTAAATAAATAAAAATATAAATAAACTAGACGTATCGTAAATAAATAAAACCTCTTTTTATATTTAGTCCATAACCCTCGTTCTATTTATGAAGGCTCGAGAAAGAGGTTTTATTTAAGTGAATCCTATGGGCCAAATACCACATTTGTAAAAGAGGTATGGTAAATTAATAAAAATATAAATAAACGAGAGGTATGGTAAACAAATAAAACATTTTTTTATATTTACTCCATAAGTCACCTTATATTTACGAACACTCAAAAAATGGGTTATATTTAGGTGAAACCTATGGCCAAAATACTATGGGACAAATACCATGGACTAGATTGTTATTATTACCATGCAAAAAACCATTATTAACCCTAATATTAGAATTAATAAAAATAAAAATGGCACATGGTATTGACCCATGGTATTCACCAAAATGGCACATGGTATTGACCCATGGTATTCACGTGGAATGTAGCCTATTTAAATGGGGGAATTAAACCAGCATGTAGCCTATGCTAAGATTCACTAGGACTTTACAAAGTTTTATTATTTAGTGAGAGACTCTCCAAGATCTTACAAGATTTTATAATTGAGTAAAATATTCGCCATGCCTGGTGAGAGATTCGCCAAAAAATTATATATACATATTATATTATTGATAAAATCGCCTTCCATTTTTCCTATATACCATGGAGATTCGCCCATTTATTATATTGATAAATTTAGGGGGGGTTCTTAAAATTTTCCCTGGATATCATATTTCTTCTTCAGGAAATATATCCATGTATCCTTCAGAAGCCATCCATAAATGGTACATAGTACATAGAATTACCCAGTGATGGAACCATCATAGGTCCAAACCTATCATTGTGCACAAGCTCTAATATCCCTTTCACTGTATTAGCACCAGAGGGGAGGCTCACTTGATTTTGCTTCCCATATACACAATGTTCATAGAAATCAAAATCTAGAGAGTAATTAGACATACCTTCTACCAAAGAATTACCATGAAGTATTCGAAGGCCCTTCTCTCCAATATGTCCAAGCCTTTCATATCATAACATGGTCTTTTCCTGAGAGACCACTAGATTTTCTAGTCCACTTTCAAGAACCATAGAACTATTTCACCTATCAATAAAAGTACTACCCAGAAGGTTGTATAATGGTCTGGGCCGAACTCCCCGCATCAATACCAGTGCCCCCCAACCATCTTGCAGGTATACTTCTCGAACATTAATTTTACACCTGCATCATCCATATTGCTTACAAAAATTAGATATTTAGCAAATGCAGAAATATGTAGAATAACTAGAAGTGTTTTAATTCTTCCACCTTGCAACTTCAACTCTACTTTTCCACATCCAATGATTCTAGCCTTCCTATCAGCCCCTAAGAAGACATCGCAACCATCATATTTATCATACTCATAGAACCAATCCCTATGGGATGTGAAGTAAAATTATGTACGTGAGTTAATCAACCATGCCTCGTGATCTACATTTGTACTTGAAGAAGAAGACAAGTACACATCCCCACCTTCATTTGAGGTGATTTTTGCCTCTATAGAAGGAGCATCATGAGATCTATTTTCTTACTCAAGACCTTTGGATCTAAAATCCTTTATGAAGTGCCCTTCCTTTCCACATTTCTAGCACACCTTCCCAAATTTTCCTAGAGATTTAGATCTCCCTCTAGATCTAGATCTCCCAATCGAGGACATACTTTTGTTTCTTCTCTAGGATCGTCCCTATACAAACAAGGCATCTACATCATTTCCCTTCATATTTTTCTATCTTGTCTCCTCGAACAACAAGGATGAGACTATTTCATCAAACTTTAAGGTAGTTGTATTGCTACCTATTGCAACAACTAGACTATCCCACAAATGTAGTAGATAACACAAGAAAAAGATGCACTTATCTTCATCTGAAATTTTAATACGAATAGAGAACAACTCACTTAGCATAGTATTAAAGGTGGTCATATGCTTTATCACCGAGTCTCCATCCTTCATCCTTAGGTTATACAACTATTTCCATAGGAACAGTTTGTTGACCAAAAACTTAGATTGGTACAAAGTCCCTAAATTGTCCCGCAAAGCCTTCATTGTAGTTTCCCCTAATACACTCAACAATATTGAATCTGAGATATATAAACGTATTATTCTCTTCGCTCTCTGATCCAACTTCGCCCTGTCTTAATTTTACATTATCGTTGGTTTAGTATTGGGATATACCACGATCCACTAATCTTCATCCACCAACAGATCCTTCGTCACGATTTTCCACAAATCAAAACTCTGACCATTAAATTTCTCGATCTCTACATTTCTACTTCTTTCCATGTTCTTTCATTGTAAGAATCAATTGTGTAAATTTCCCACTGAACAGGGTCGACTACAGGCCCGAGCAAAACCTCTTAGCAGCAAACACATCCCCTTGAAGCTGAAAAATCTCTAATACTAAATGTAGGCCTTCACCATTTACAAAAAATACCTATAGAGAAATTTTAAAACATAGAAAATAAACAATGACGGTAATATAAAACAAATACACATAGATTTCCCCTTTGTCCCGAAACTGGGGCTACCAAATTGATTTTTCAGTATATTCCTTTCAATGTTACAATATATATATATATATATATATATATGTATGTATGTATGTATGTATGTATGTATGTATGTATGTATGTATGTATGTATGTATGTATGTATGTATATGCCGAAGCATTCGTCAACCCGAATCAATTAACCTTAGATTAAAACGTAAACGTAGTTCCCTTGACTGGATCTACAAAATGGCATGGGCAGAAAACCATCATGCCCAAAACCATGCGTGAAACCCAAGAACAAAAACATAGGTAAGTTCGCCCACCTAATATATTGTTCAAAAAAAAATTCGTGGGGTGTTGTCCGGGACCGTGTACAGGGGGGCTACCACACACTCAAAGCTCCCAACAGTGGAGTTGTGCCCTCCACAATGAATAGGGTGGTTTTCATTCCCTCGTGTGTGTGACTTGTAATGAAAAGAATATAATATGCAACCAACACTTCAATGAGTTTCCTAATCATCCGGCTTAAGGTTACTCAACAACAAATTTGAGATCTATTTTGAAGGTCCTAGTAAGCCAAACAATTATTTATGATGGAGGAAGTTTGAAGTATGTTGATTTATTTCTAAGCTCATTGTCTTCAATCCCTTTCTAGAACCCTCATGGGGTATTTCTAAGGCCTGTTTAAGATTAATTGAGGCTACCATATAACAAGACTCATCCCAATGTATGAGGAAATTTCAAGCTAAATTTCACTATGGGTAGGATGACTTAAAGCCATTTTCAAAAATCATTTTTAGCTTATCTACATAAGGAAAATCTATGAAGGAAATATCAACATGTTTATAAGAATTTTGAAGGTATATCAGTCTTGTAGAGGGTTGGCATTGAAGTAGATCCACAAGGTATCTTGTTGAGATAGAATGAATATTGGATGAAGATATTAAGGAATTAATGTTTTTTTTTTTTTTAATTTATCATCATGCAATGATGCTGTGGTCCTCATAAAGTTTAGAGACCAAATTTCCCTGGAAAATTTTAATTCATTTGTAGATTTAGTATTGTAATAGCATTATTATCACATGCCAACGATATAAATGATTGAAGAGATATTGGATTGAAGTGTTTTCTTAAACAAATATATTCTTGCCAATCTAATATATTAAAGTGTTAGTGTCATATAAGTTTTGATATAAATGATGGAAGAGATATTGGATTATAATTTTTCCTTTATCTAATATACTAAAATGTTAGTGTCATATAAGTTTTTTTTAAACAAATCTATTGTTGCCCATATCTAATATTCTAAAGTGTTAAGGTCATATATAATGTTGATTCATTTATATTTTTATTAAAGTGTTTATTGTTTTTTATTAAAACAAAATAAAAAAATTAGCAACTTGAAGTTAAAAATGGAGGAAATCACACATTGTTATCTTACTAGAGTTATAATATGAACTTTTGAAAACAATAATTTTCATTAATTTATGAAATACTAATTTTTGTTATTACCTAATTAATTAATATTTTATATTAATATTTACTACCTAATTATGTGAACCAATTCCCTACTTAGCCTCCATTGAAATTTTAAATTTATGTTATTAATTGAATCCTATCCCGTCCTCTAACCGAACTAATATATCCACTATTTTTAATTAATCATAATTTCTTTAATTATATAACTATTATAATTTTTTCATTTAAATAAAAAATTAAAATAAAAAGTGCTGAATGAATCCATTACTCAAAAATGGGGGTGCTGAATATATTGATATCATAATTAAATAAAAAAGGGCGCTGGAGGAAGGATGAACACGAGGCTCAATTATATGATTATGTAATACGTTAGGAATTAAAAATAGCAATAAATAAATATTTGCAACAGAAGCGTTGGCTTCAAACGTTTTGTGGAACTGTAAATAGACGTTCTGAGTACTATAAACGTAAGCCATGAATCATATTCGGGGCACAGTCTCTTCAAATTCTAATCTCAAACGTAAACTGTGAATCATATTCCGGCCAGAGTCTCTTCAAATTCTAAGCACAGTAAGAAACTTACGAAGAAGCCATACAATCGTTATATCATTAGCCACAGCTTGTGATATCATTAGCCACTCTCTGTTTGCAGACTTTTTCAGCGCAGAATTAAACCGGGCCACGTGATTTCAGCTATTGGTGTGGTTAACAGCTGAAATATTATGTAGAGAGTGTGGCCTGAGTAAAGAATGGAATGCCCTCTTTTCAGCCACACAATTCAAAACTAATGATTGGCTTTCCGCAGCTCCCAACAAGAAACCATGACTTCTTTTGCTCCATGATTTCGACTCTTTGAATTGCATGGCGAACTGCTTCTTTGTTAGTCCAGAGGATATAGAGCACACACTAGAAATTTCTCTTACTCTATGAGGGTCTATGTAAATCCCTGCTTTGGACACAATGAATCCAAGGAGCTTTCTTTCACTTAACAAGAATAGAAACTTGTTAAGAGAAATCCCATACCTTTGGCAACGCTCAAAGATTTATTTTAAATCTCTTAGATGGTTGCTCCGCTTTATGGAATATACAGTTATATCATCTAAGTAAATCACTACTAATTTGTTTACTAAACCTTTGAAGGCTATGTCCATGGTTCTCTCGAAAGTAGCACCAGCATTAATGAGTCCAAATGGCATATTTTGATAAGCATAAGTGCCCCATTTTGTTCTGAATGTAGTTTTTAGCTGGTCATTTGGATGTACTAGGATCTTATTATAACCTGAGAATCCATCCTCGAAAGACATTAGTTATGAGCTTGCAAATGATTGAAATATCTATTACATAGGAAGTAATGGGAAATTGACCTTTTGAAAAGCTTTGTTGAGGTTGAGGAAGTCTATACATATCCAAATATCATCTTTCTTCTTTTTGACTCGGACAAGATTGGAGACCCACCGAGAATGTCTGACCGGGAAACTAATCTTGGCTTTTAGCAGTTTATTCAATTGATATTTAATATAATTTTCTAAATTAGGATGGATTTTCCTTAATTTCTATTGAACAGGCTTCTCATCAGATGTCATGGGGATATTATTGTATAATCGAAGTGTCATACGTTTTAAGATTTTCATAGTTCCATGCGAAGACATTCTTGTATCTCTTCAACAACCATATAAAGGCTGATTTTTCATTTGATGTAAGTCTGAGGCCTAGGTTAATATTTTTGGGTTTCAGGTCAGTTCCAAGGTTAATGAATTCAAACCTCAGAGTTGAAATTTGATGTTTTGAACTGGTGGGTTTTTCAAATATGTATTTGAGGTCATATAAATCTTCCAACTTAACTATAGACTTTGGCATAGCATTATTTGTCGTTTCTTGTTTAAGTTGGTTATCATGCTAGTCTTCATAAACTATTTGGTCATCATAAGAGCCTTCTGATGTCAAAAAACTTATGATATCTGGGTCGTTATTAAAGACTCTCAAGTTGGTGATATTATCGGGAATAGAAGGCCTAAAATTAAATTCAATAGAAAAGCGATCAGGGCTATAATATTCTAGTGGAATAAGCTTGGAAGCGACATTAGCTAGGAGATTGGCATTGGCATTTTGGAGTCTTGGAATAGGGGAAATTTTAAATGTTGTAAAGTGGGAAGTTAGGTCTTGGACTAATGACTAGTAGTTTCAAATGTCCTAACAAATAGTGTATAATATTTCTAACCTTCTTAATCACAATTTTTGAATCAATAGATACTTGGAGGTGTTTGATATTAAGGCCAATGGCTTTATACAAACCTTGAATTAGTGCTTCATATTCAGCAGTGTTGTTTGTACAATCAAATTCAAGTCTGCGTGCTAACATAGACTTTTCCCCTTCTGGGCTAACTAATATGCATCTTGCTCCTGCTCAATCATTGGATTTAGATCCATCAAGAAATAATTTCCAAAATAAAGAGCTAACGACAAGTTTATCTACAAAATTCACGCACTTAGAAGTGTCTATTTGGGAAATTTTTTCAACTTGAGATACAACAGAGTTTTCCAAGAAAGGTGAAGTGTAAGCATTGAAATTTCCTAGAAATGATTCCACTAAGTAGTTTACGATGATATTGTTGTTATACATGACTAATTCATTTTCTCCTTCTTTTGGGACTATCTACTTTTGATGTTTTTCGCAATCAAACCTTATTTTATTTGGCTTGCCATTATAGGGAAGCCACATGTGAGACGAGTTAGTTGCAAAATAACCACGAAGTTTTTCTGACTAGTCTCTACTAAGGATTAAGCCATAGAACTCAGGAATATCATCCACAAGAATGTCAATGAATTGAAAAACATTATGGTTTGACGAAAGTTTGATGGTTACTTGACTAAGTTCCCCAACAACTTCGACTTGAGACTGATCTAATTGTACTATACGTACAATATATTTTTGGGGCTGAACATTCAACTTTGCATAAATTGTTCTACCTACGATGTTAGATGAAGAGCCTAAATCAACTAAACAGTTGTATAAATTCTTATTAAAGAATTCAAAAATAAGGAGGAATGGAGGAGTATGAGATTTAGATATTCCTCCGATCAAACAATGTCGGTTGGATCAATTTTTTTTAGAGAGGTGCTAGGGGGTCTTCCCATTTCTTGGGCAGCTTGTGAGATCACAACAGCAGGAAGAGGTGTAGTAGGTACTGCTTTGAGTTCTTTAAGGAGTGGCTTCTGTTGATGTTTCAATTTGCTAAGCTCATGAAAGGTGATGTTTTCCCTAGCCTTCTTCATATCATCAACAATATTATATTCCATTTCATCAAAAACTATCAGGGTTTTAGCTAAAGGTGAAGAATCTAATTGAGAAGGAGTGGTTTGAGTGGATTTTGGTGAAGACTTTTTACCTGTTGTTTTCTCCTTGGGAGGTGGCATTGAAGCCTTCTGCTTTGGATTTATTTGTGGCAAATCAATAGGGCTTTTACTTTGAGTGGAAACAGGCAGTGCTTCTTGGGTTTCTTCGTTGGGAAGTATAAAATCCCACATTCCTTGTAACTCTGCCACTTCTTCATCATCTGTTTGTTCTTCGTATGATGAAAATTCATCTTCCTCTCCATCTAATTCAGCATTTGATATAGCATTTGGAAGTTTAGGATTAGCAAATGGTCTAAAACATTTTTTAGAGGAAGTCTCTGCTACTTGTTTTTTGATATCAACTATTTCATTAGACATGGCTTTGATGACTTTTTGAAAACCTTCAAGATTAGAAGGATATTTAGGTGGTTTCTTCTTACAGTCGTCCCTAAAAGTCACTTTCTTAAAATTCCATTATTCTAATGCATTTTTCTTTTCTACATATAGAATGTGTTTTTGTATAGTTATTTCCTCTTTCATATTTTCTTCCAAAGTTGGTTTGGCAGCTCTATCAATGAAAATAGCTATGTCTAAAGGGAGAGCAGAAATATACCACTTATTTTGGACCTCATCACTAGGCTTAGATGTTGTCGGTATTTTATTCAGTAATTTATTAAAGTGAGAGTTGAAGTCCTTTATTGGTTCTTTAGGTTCAGCTTTCAAATTGGAGAGGTCGTTAATTAGGGTAGTTGTAGATCTATCATCTCCAAATTTAGTTAATAATTGCTCTTGAAAATAATCCCAACTATTAATAGAACCTGATGGTAATAAGTACCATAATCCTGCTACTCCTTGTAAAGTATATGGAAATAATCTTACAACCGCGTCTTCTTCTACTAATTCATTCAAGTTAATGGACAACATGAAATTATTTATATGTTCATCAGGAAGTAGGCCATTATGAGGATTGAATTTTGGTAACTGTCGTGGCGGAAAAAGTCATTTGGGCGGACACAACTGACCTCCCTAGGAGTCTAAACTCTCTAGCGACAAACAAGACAAAATGGAGTAATCTTTCTCTAAATATACCTTTTACAACATGAAAACTACAAGTGTTTAGGCTTTCCTTATTCCAAAACGCTGTTGTTGTAGTCCGTCCTTGCCGATCCGGATGAGCTCCTCCTTCAAGTCAATTCCTGCAACCACAAACAATCAAACAATTACCAAGCACTTGTATTTCATATAATAAAACATACATTCAACATGCAGACCAAGGAACACATGAAATAACTCATTAACACAAGCTATTGAGAAAAATAAACCAGTTTGTATTAATAACGAAACAAAGAAACTCTTACAACCTGGCCTTGGTGTTGTGCAAGTTCCTCCCAGGGTCCATCAAGGGTTTTCCTCTACTTTGACAAAGCTCACCCACTTCCAAGTAGAATCATGTAAAGACAATCTCTCCTCACAAAGGTTCTAATGGAAGACCTAAATCCTGCAGCATTTACCCAAAGAAAATGTATAGCTCCAACCTCCTCTCCCTCTGGCTCAATGTCTTTATTTATAGTGTTGTAAAGAGGTTATTCAGGTCCACCATCAATGGGATAATCCCCCTCTTTGGGTGGGATATCTCCCTTATTGATGGGATAAGTTCCCTCTTAATAGAGATACATGAACCAACTGGAGGCGCATCCATTTCATCAAACCGACCTCTAGAATGTTCTAGAAGTAACCACAAGTAACTTTTTCAAGATAAAACTCACGCATTTTGCCTTTTACAGAAGGACGCACCTGTCCCTTAACATACAGAGCGTCCATGGACGCAGCTTTTGTGAACATGGTCAGCGTCCCCGCAGGTAAGGCTAGAGAGAACCTGCGACCCCAGAGATAAACATAGTTTTTACAAGACTTTCTCTCTTATTTGAGTTTGAGATGGATAACAGAGGCATAAACTTGCCTAAGAGGGTAGCATGACTGTTGATTTGAGCCATACTAACTGTAAGTAGTCAAGGTGACATTTTTTAGTGTAACAGATTGCCCCCTAAAGTGCGAAGCCTGGAATAGATTAGGGTTTTGTAATTCTAGGAAGGGTGAAGCGCTTTATCATTTCAAGGATTGTCTTGTGGATGACCTGGTTGGAACCTGCAATTTTCAACACAAAATACATGTATAAGATTATATCATCACTGAGGTAGGCATTCCCATACTCAGATTCAAAACTTTAACTAATGGACTAACTATTCTGATACAGGAATGATCTTGCAGTACATCATTTTTATAGACTTTTGTAGACACAGTATGGACGCAGCCATCTGTTTATGATTAGTCTACATAGATAATGAATACAAAACTCCTCGCAGCCTGGATGGTAGAAACTAGATCCAGGGTCTTCACTTCTACTTCCCGAATTGGTACGATTCTAAGCATGTGATTAAATGATTTGATGTCGAACATGTTAGAAACCACTTGATTACCAGTCAATGATGTAAACTGTTAACAAGCGTGAGAGAGACCACCAGTAATGTCAATGGTTCTCAAAGTACCAAGCACAACCCGTGAAATGTGAATAGATGTTTTGATGTCGAACACTTCACGGAATCCTTTGATCGAAAGTCAATGATGTAAACTGTCGTCAAAGGCGAGAAACCTGCCATTGATGCATGCAGACTTCAAGGTACTGTCGATTCCTAAGTCATCTTTCTAGATAATGTGTCGATGTCGATAGAAAGCGACTCGTTGCAGGCAAGCCTGCAACACGAAATCATTGTTCAAGTTGAAGAAATGTTGCTGTAAGGACTGACTCAGGGATGGTCAAATGGATGACAAGTATTTTGCAGATGAAAGTTTTGCTTGCAGACCTCTTGAACACATAACGACACGACAGATGGTTTGGTGACGAATAACTCAAAGTTAATCCCTGGAACCCGGTTAAAGATTTTCAAAGTGATTTGGTCAACTGTGAGGTAAAAGATTTCCCAACCCAGGTGAATGAAAAGTGTCGTGTTCAAGAGTGGTAATAAAGTTTCTTTTGAGATAAAGGTAACAAATAGGCTCATTCTTCTCTCTTTTCCCCCACCATTTCTGGCAAGTACCTCTTTATTTTTAACAAGCTTGAGGAGGATAACATATGCTTGATTATAAGCTCATCCTTCGGACGAGTCCAACCTAGTTTAAATTCGAACCCTAGGAAGGAGTGGTTCGTTCCTGTTTGTAATTGAACAGGTCCTTTACTGTAAAAGTTTAACGAGCCCAGTATAGGAATAACTCGGCGTTTTTCAATTTTAGAGAGTCTGAAAAAACTTAAGGAAACTCCACGTTGAACTTTTTCGTAAATTTGTGTCCCTCAAGCCCGAAAAAGTATAAAATAATACCTGGGGGAACCGCTTGATCTTGCGACCAAGGAGTACTTTCATGATAGTGTCGTCGACCTGAAAAGTAAAAAGCGATCAAGGACACGTCGTTTTATTTCCTTATCGAGTTTGAAACGACAAAAACCCGGCAATCTTTTCTTGATTTTACGGTCAGAAAAGAGCTAAAAGGGGACCGTCTTTTAATTCCGTTTTAACGAGTGAAAAAGAAACACTCGGCGATCTTTTCATGTTTTAGGAGTCAGAAAAGGGCTTAAAAGATGACTCTGATATTTTTATTTGTGAAAAAATGACAATTTCCCTCGAAATCCTTTTGTCCTGCACAAAAGCAACACATTACTCATACCTGTTTAAAATAGGCAAAAATACGTCGAAAAACATCTTTTCATGGTAAAAAATGAACTAATTCATCCAAAAAACCTATAAAAAGACCTTTTACCATGTCATTTTTACCGTTTGACTTTGGAGGTTGAAAAAGGAGCTTTTGACAAGAAACTTCCCGTGGTCGCTGCGGAAAATCTGACCGTCGGAATCGAACGCCGCTTCATCCAGGTATTTTACACATCCTACTCTGCATTTCTATCCGTTTAGAATTAATTTTTAGGTCTTAGTTTCATTTTTTGGGGGGGTTTTGGGTTTGGAATGCGCCTCTCGGCGGACGCAGGTGCCCTTCGGGTGACCTGCGTCCCCCGACTTTTTCTCATACGGGAAAACGGTCGGGGGACGCAGCCCGCCTTCAGGCCAGCTGCGTCCGGGCGCCCTGTGCTACAAAGCTGGGGTGCGTCTTCCGAGAAGTGCGCATTTCAAAACCCCAACTCCCTCAAAAAGCTACCAAAAATCCTCAAATCAATTTCTAATTGTCTTTTTGATATGCAGGGCATTAATCATGTTAGACTGGAGAGAGAGAGAGCATGTAGAGGAAGATGAAGCTGCAATAAATCACCAACCTTCTCTGGATGCCCTAAGAGCATGCGGGTTATACAAATATTGGACCATACCGGGCATGAGGGGCCAGGTAAGATTCTTGGAATGGCTGGTTGAGCGATGGAACGTTCAAGAACAATGCTTTTACATAGGAGGGCACCAGCTCGAGATAGAGCCCTCGGATGTATACTTTCTCACTGGCTTGCCAAACAGAGGTGAGCAACTCAATCTTGCGGGGACTAGGCCGGGTGGCCAACCCCTTGATAGTCTCCGCGAGGATTGGTGCACACGTGGGGCTCACCATTCAAAAGGCATAGAGATAAAACACATCACTCTGCCTGAACTCAAAGTCATAGCGTTCACGGTCACCAGGATTTGCGGCGCGGCCGCTTTACACATTGCTTCCGGATCCCAAATGCGGATGGCAATTGACTGTTACCAAGGCACCATTTTCAACTGGTGTGAAGCTGTGTCGGCTCATATGAAGAGCCAACTGACCAAGGCAAAGAACGGACGACTAAAGACTTTTGGATATGGGCCTATAGTCGTGAGCTTTGCCTTGGAGAGAGTTCCAATGCTGATCCCTCAGCAACTCACTGTTGATGACTTGGGTCCTCGGGAGCCAAAGCTGATACGATGGGTTGCGGTGATGGCCCGGCATCCTGACGAGGGTGCGGCAGTGGTTCGATTCTCAGATAGTTACTTTGACTGGTTAGAGGGCCAGCTTTTTGTGATACAGGACTTTCCGTATGCCGGAATGGATTTCAGAGGTGATCCGGACATGGTTCTTCCACAGGGAGAACAATGGGACGACAGAGGTACTTTTATTTTCACAAGTTTCCTAATTATGTATTTTTTGTATTTTTTATATATATCGTCTCAAAACTAATAGTAAAACTTTTTCAAAATGCAGATGTTGGTCCACAGCGTCCAGCCAACCTCCGGCCTTATGATAGACTACATCCAGCTGCACCGGTACCGGCCCCACAGGATGCGGCTGCAGACGTACTAGCTGAGTTGGAGCATGATCTAGAGCGTCTCACGGCAGATATACCTGAGACTACTATGGATGACATTCCTATCAGGCTTCAGCGTTTTGTAGTCGCGGTCCCTGGACCGTTTAGGAGATTTTTGCGTAAGGTAGCCCGCGCAGTGGTGTCATACAGAGAGCACCACCAGTGATTGACTAGTCACTTTTGTAGTCACATGTGACATTTTTGACTTTTTGTACTATCATTTTGCCGATCATAAGGTGTTTTCAACCTATGATCGAAGACGATGTATATATTTTTTGACACACTTCTATCTATATATATCACTATTACCGGCTTATCTTGTTTAACATGTATGATGAAATGTTTTTAAATTTACTTGCATGATTATTATAAATGTCTGTCCAACACTCGAGAAGCAATTGCATCTGCTAATGTATTCAAGGACCTTGGAATATGTTGATATTCAATGTAATCAAATTCACGTTCCAAGAGACGCACTCTCAAAAACAACCTTAATAACACAGGATTTCTAATGGCATAAACTCTATTAAGCTGTAATACAACAAGTTCAGAATCTAACCTCACTATCAAACGTCGAATTCCAAATGAAATAGATTCGGATAATAATTCAACCACTGCACTGTATTCTGCAATGTTATTCGTTGTTTGACCGAGGCTTACCCCATGCATAGAAACTAACTCGTCAGAGGGCGAATAGATAACCCAAGCTGCGGAAGAGATATTCCGTGTACTACGACAAGCACCATCAGCAAATCCAATGTATGTTTGGAGAGGCGTCGACATCTACAATATCAAGAGTAAAACCAAGATAAGCCAGAATAATGACGAAAAACCACACTCGCTAAGCTAAGCACACTGACTAAACTAACACACTTGCTAGCTAGAAAGAAAATCTAACCTATCTAAAAATTTCTCCATACCCATCATTTTAAGCATAATACCTCTTTAGGTAAAGTCCATTTCTGGGTTTACCCAAAGAGTCCCCATCAAAATCAACTAACTCATAAGCCCCTTTTGCTAGCTTTCGCTTTACAATGTAGGGCCCATGCCACATGGGAACGAATTTTCCAGCACCTAGCTTATCGTTAGCTTGATCATATAATAGTACTAGGTCTCCTTCCGAAAAACTTCGAGGGGTTACATTTTTATCGTACTGAGCTTTCATTCGTTTCGCGTGAGTCTCGATAGCTAAAGTAGCGTCACGTCGAGTCTCATCTAATTTAGCCAAGTATAATAACCGTTTCTCCTCTTCGGAAGTAGCTGGAAGTAATTCGACAGCCATTTGAAGTGATGGGATTTCGCATTCAATAGGTAACACAGCTTCTAAGCCATAAACTAGCTGGAAAGGGGTGAAACCTGTTGAATTTTTCACTGAAGTTCGATATGCCCATAGCGCCGAAAATAACATGTTATGCCAATTCGTTCGATGGATACCAATGATCCGTCGAATCATGATGACTAGAACTTTGTTGATTGACTCAACCAAACCGTTGGCTTGCGGATAATAAGGAGTAGAGCTATCGTGGCGCAAACCAAGCTGGCTTGTAAGCTCAGTCATCATGACGTTTCGAAAATGGCTTCCATGGTCAGTAATGATTGCTTGTGGGACACCAAACCTAGTTATGATATGATTGAATACGAAAACTGCAGCTGTCTTGCCGCTTGCGTCGAATGTAGGCATCGCCTCGGCCCATTTAGTAAAATAATCAACCGCGAGGATGATATACGCATGCCCCCCGGCCGAGTGAGGGTTACAAGTAATAAAGTCAATACCCCATTTGGCGAATGGACCAGCGGCAATTATAGGGTGGAGAGGAGCAGGTGGAGCGCGCATCTTTCGATCAAACACTTGACAGTTGTGGCATTTTCTGACGGCAAGGATACAATCTTTAAACATAGACGGCCAGAAATAGCCAGCGCGCAACACCTTCTGAGCTGTGGCATACCCAGACATATGACCGCCACATGCTCCAGAGTGACAATCATTCAAAACTCTCTCAGCCTCTTCGTGAGTTAAACAACGTCGAAAAACTAAGTCTGCCCCCCGGCGATAAAGTGTATCTCCAATAATTCTGTATTGCTGGGATCGAAACCGAATTTTTCGACGGTCTTCCTTGGAAGCTTCAGGCCGAAAGGTTTGGGTTTGGAGATAGATGATTATATCCCCATACCACGGATCTAAAGTGCTAATAAGAAACAAAGATTCGTCCGCAATGGACTCCTCTGCCACAGTCTCTGTGTCAGCACTCGGGAAATCACACATCAATTCCGCAAAAACTAAAGATTTCTTAGACTTGGACTTCTCGAACTCCAAGTCGAACTCTTGCAGGATGACAATCCATTTAGAGTACTTGCCCCCTAGCAGTTGTTTTGTCAAAATATAAATCATAGGGTTGCAATCCGAAATAACTGTAGTTTTGCGGAGAAGAATGTAGTGACGAAAACGCTGGACAGCTTGAACGGCTGCCAGGGCCAATTTCTCCACATGCGAATATTTTAACTCAGTGGGATTTAAGGTTCTACTAAGATAATATATCACATGCTCTGCCTTGAATTCATCTTCTTGAACTAACACCATTCCAATGGTGGAATGCGAAGCTGCGAGGTATAAGAAGTAGTCCTGGTTGTAGTTGGGAGGATGCAATAACGGTGCATGGGTCAACGCGTGTTTTAATGCATCAAAAGATTGTTGGGCAATCTCGTCCCAAAAGAATTGTGCGTTCTGTTTCAACAACCGTGTAAAACCTTTAGTGACCTCGGCGTAGTTTGGGATGAATCGGCGTAAAAAGTTCGCTTTCCCTTGCAAACTTTGGAGTTGGCGCAAACTCGAAGGAGGAGGCAATTTGATGATAGCCTCGACTTTCGAGGGATCGACGCGAATGCCGGCTTTTGAAACAACAAATCCCAGCAATCGACCTGTTTCTATACAGAAAACACACTTGTGGGGATTCAACCGAATTCGATAATGCCTACACCTCATAAAGATTGCTCGTAAATGGACAAGGTGATCAGCTCGATGTAAAGAATGAGCAGGCAAATCATCGAGATAGGGTTGCACAATGTGCTTGATGTCATGAAATGCATAAGACATCGCCCGTTGAAAAGTAGCGCCGGCATTCTTAAGCCCAAAAGGTAATTTGCAATAAGCAAATGTCCCCCATGGACAAATGAATGCCGTTTTTGGTTGGTCGGCAGGTAGAATATTGATTTGATTATAGCCTGAGAAACCATCCATGAAGGAAAACATCTCACTTCCGGCACAATCATCAATTATTTGATCGATATAAGGCGTAGGATAGTTGTCTTTTGGACAAGCTCGATTGATATCCCTATAGTCGATACAGATTCTTATTGTTCCTTGTTTTTTATTGACGGGAACAATATTCGATACCCAATCCGTTAACGGGATCGGATAAATGAAACCTGCTTTCAACAGCTTTTCGACTTCTGCTTTAATCGCAGCCGCTTTTCGAGGGTGAATCTGACGCAACCGTTGCCGAATGGGTTTAGCATCCGGGTAGGTTTTGATTTCATGAACAACAATGGCAGGATCGATTCCTGGCATTTCCTCGTAAGACCAGGCAAACACGTCGCGGAATTCTTGGAATAGGGCCTTGTAAGTTTGGATTTCTTCTTCAGTACATGCGGCACCTATATGAATGTTCTCCTCGATTCCGGGCTTCACTGAAATATCAATGGGAATAGTACGAGAAATATTCCCTAAATTCAACTCTGAATCAGAATGTTTCGTTGGATCCTGAGCGTCTTTGACATATTCAGCGGTAAAGATAGATGAAAAATCATTTTCAAATGCATCGCCCTTAGGTAAAAACGAAGATCTGTGATGGAGATCTTCCCATGGTAGATCATCTACACTTAGGATTTCGCGAAGTTGTTCGTCAGATGACACTTCTTCGGGAAACGTTATCCGTTCTAAGGGTGAGGTGAAAAGTGACTCTTCACTGACCACATTCATTTGGTCGGTTTCGGTTGAATGAAAATCGGTAAAAGACATAAGAGCTTCATAAGCAATTTCATACGGACTCAACGGCATAACATCACCGAGTGAGTCTAGCTCAGAGTCAGATGGAACATACCAAGGATCATCATAAATAATGTTTTCTGACGTGATCATATGAATTGTTGCAAACGAAGGGTCTGCGTTGAGTGGAGGGAGAGGAAAAGTTCCCAGTAAACCGGAATCCTTAACTAAACCTACACCAATGTCCCTATAAGGGATTGTCGTTTTACCAACATGTTGGATAGTTTCTGAAGAGGTTGGGTCGGATGAAAAGTATGTCAGCTGATCAATAGTCACGATCTTACCGTTATGTGGAAACTTAATTACTCTGAAGACCGATGAAACGACCGCTGTCATAGCATATGACCAACTTCGACCCAAAAGAAGGTTGTAGTCTAGAGGGGCATCAACCACTTCCACATCCAGACTAACGGTTTTACCTTCGACCCCTATAGGCAATTCTTGTAGAATACCAAACGGACGGAACCCACGGCCATCAAAGGCCTTAAGGATGGTGGGGGATTGGTTCAACGAAGGAGAACCAAGCGATCTCCAACATTGAATCGACATAATACACGTAGAAGCTCCCTCATCAATCACAGTCCGATGAATAGGCCTGTTTTTGACTATCACTGGGATTTGGAAAGCCATTTGATGGGGGAGACGTGGTGTACTATTTTCTAGATCAAAGATCATTAGGTTCGGGTCCTGAACATCGACAGCTCCGATAGCCGACAAAAGCAATTTTCGTTGCGCTGGACATGATTGCAGCACTTCGAGTGCCGACATTGCTGAAGGTGAAACAGCTAAGTCCTCAACAATGTTGTAATTCTGGGCTGCTCTCGCATGTGGATTGAAAGCAGACCTTCGAAGTACACCCTTGGCGGGCGGCTTAATCACTAAGTCTGGGTTAGGTTTTTCGATCTGTAGTGGATCGGAACCAGGAGCTGAGGTTGATGGGTTAGAGTGAGAAGATTCTGCTTCCTTACCATCAACAGGAGCCTTACTACCATAATCTTGCGATCGAGTCGCAATCCTGACATGAGACATCATCAAAATGGGTTCTTCACTGGCATTCGAAGAAGAACCTATCATCTTATTCTCCTGCTCTGGAAATGGATTTTTTAACACAGCAGGAGTGGGAGAACCTTTGACTATTTTCACTACCTCGGCCCGATGAGGGCAGTCTCTCGTAAAATGATCTTCTTCACAAATGAGACAAGGATATCGAGGTTTGCGCTTTTCGTCATTGGTTTCCGACTTTTCCGTTTTCTCCTTTGGAGCCTTGTCTGCTTTGGCCTTCTTCTTTCCTTTCTTCTTTCCACCGTTTTTTGGTTTGGCCGTAGATGACTCTACGGCGTGAATGTCGGCGGTAGTTCAGGAGAAGACTCTCCTGTCGGAGAATCAGGCAAAGTGATAATTGGAGTAGTTGAAGCCTTGGAAGACTTCTTCTTGCTCTTCGTAGTCACGATACCAATCATACCATCAGCGGCATGAGATCCCGAAGGAGCAGCAGCGATTTGGTTTGACTTTGGAAGATCCGGAATTTTCTCGTGTAACGTACCCGACTGAGTGTAAACTAAGTCAAGGTATTGTGCTGAGCAATGACTTGCTCCTCAGTAACTACTCCGGCCTTAGCTACATCTTCAGTAATTCTTGGTAATAATGATTTGACAAACCATTCAGCTAAGATTTGGTCCGGGATAAAAACTTTCACTAATCTCCTTCGACGTCTCCACTCATGGATGTGATCAGAAATGTACGTGGATGTCGATTGTTTTAGCGAAGTTAATAATTCTGTACCATTATCGTATCTGACTGGTAACTGAAAATGAGTTAAGAACGAGGTAGCTAACTGGCTAAAGTTGTAAAAAGAGGCCCGTGGTAACTCAATGTACCACTTGGCCGCGAGACCAATGAGTGTACGCTGGAAAAGACGTAAGCGGATGGAATCATCTGAGATGGAATTTGATGCACACCAGAGGTGGTAAGTCATCACGTGATTGGACGGATCCTCTCCAGACTTACCTTCGAACTTGGGTATATCGCTGGGCAACTTATTTGGCATTGGCGGCCAGAACTGAAGATATTGAATTGGATCGTTCGTTAGGCGCGTCAAGTCGGGTAAATCTAAAGTCGCAATAAACGGTAACTGCCGGTTAGGATCTCTAAAACTCTGAGTCACAATACCAGCCCCAGGAGGAGGATATCCAGGATAACTAGGAACAGGAGTCGCATTTGGGATATTATATCCTCCTGGAAAACCAGGATTAACCGGACCGTACTGGGGTTGCTGAGGTTGTTGATAAGTGTACCCAGGATACGGTTGATACTGGTAAACCGGTTGTTGGGCAGCTTGCCCAGGTTGATACTGTCCCTGGTACGGAGGTTGAACAAATTGAGGTTGAGTAGTAACAACCGTACTTGTACCAGGTTGGCCTACAGGCATCTGGACTGTGGTTTGAACCGTAGATCCAGACAACGGTACAGATGTCTGAGGAGTGGTTACAGGGACAGTAGAAACCGGAGCTGCCGATACTCCAGAAGTAAGCATGGTAGATGTAGCGGTAGTTGCTGCAGCCGTGTGAGGTGGAGTACCAGGTGCAATTGGCGGCTGAGTAACTACTGAAGTTACAGGGGTCTGAACACTTGACTGGACAGGTTGCGGTTGCTGGGGTGGACCAGGAACTACAGGTTGTCCTGCTTGAGGTACCGACTGTATACTTGGTTGCGACATCTGTTGACCCTGTGACGGATCCCATGTTAACATTCCAGGGTATTGACTCGTAACAGGTTGAGGATACTGAGATCCATAGCCGTATTGAGGATAGGGTTGATAACTGTAAGGTGCAGTCCCATATGATTGCCCTTGAGGTGGTTGATAACTTTGACCAGGGTATTGACCCGTAGGTTGATAACCTTGAGGTAAATACGAGTACTGGGGTTGACCTTGACCTTGAGGTTGGTATCCTTGAGGTTGATACCCTTGGGGTTGATACCCTTGGGGTTGCCATCCTTGAGGTTGCCATCCTTGAGGTTGATATTGATACTGAGGTTGACTTTGGGGTACATATTGAGGCTGGGGTTGACCTTGAGGTATGTATTGCCCCATAGGAGCGTACTGACCTTGAGGTTGCCCCCCAGACACGAATGAAGTACCTTGAGGTTGCCCCCCAGGCATTAACGAAGGTTGCCCCCCAGGCGGTAATTGGCCACCTTGAGGTTGGTTAACGGGAGTTGAACCTGACATCATATAAACATCACCTATACTCAATGGTACATTACCACTGTTTCCAACTAATAACCCATGATCAATGGGTTGAGGAGATGCTCCCGCAAAGGTACCAGAAAGTGATTGATACCCAGTAGGAACAGAAGGACCGCCATGTAAAAATGATTCAGGACTTTGCGTAAACACAGATGACTGACCAGACATATTTACAGGAGTATGAATTCCTCTAGGTGGAATAGGAGTACGAGGTGTAGAAAAACCTACTGAGTTGTCTAAAAAATTGGTTAATGCAAGGTACCAAGATTCACTTCTAGGAGGACTGTAAAAGATGGATTCACGCTCCCTTAGATCAAGGGTAATTTGATCTTCATAATCAGAAACGCCTATTTCTTCCTCTGGAACAAGTTCTTCTATAGCAACTAAACCAACAGGAAGATTTTCGGTGATAATTCTTTCTATTCTTGGTGAATCAGGAACACTAGGAGTTGGAGTAACAGGTTCGGAAATTTCAGGTTCTTCGCCTGTTTCACTGGCAGATGAAAAACTACCAGCAAGCTCGGAAACTGTAACAGCTTCGGGATTGTAACCTGTTTCTAAACTTTGGTAATCTGGATGGACTACCAAGGAAGATTCTCCTTCTTCAGGTGAACCTACTCTACTGCCACTAGGAGGAGTTACAAGGACCTTTAAACCTTCTAAATTACCGGGGTCGTCTCGAGGAGGTGAACCCCTAAGTTTACGGGATCTTCTCAACAATTCGGCCACAGAAACAACTTCAGGAGACTGGCCCCCAATTCGACGGGACCGTCTCGGTAATTCCGCCACAATTAATGATTTTTAACTACAACACACGAAAACAAAGTAAAAATTTCAAATCAAACCACCTAAAGTCTTCTAAAGAAGCAAACAAATTTGAAGCACACGCCTAAAGAATCTAGAGCGTCAAAGCACACACAAACAGTATCTTCCGGACCAAAAGCGCTAGTTGGTGATTAGGTCCAACCTCGCAGGATTCAGTACAGAAATGGCGGGTGGAACAGTTACGCCGACAACCTGCTTAATGAATAGACTGGACCAAGTTCCTCCACTTTAACCGTCTCGAAGTGAAGCGAACCCCCCAGAAAATCCAAGTGAGTATAGCCGACGTCTGCTCCAGGTACAGTGGGACCTTCCCTCCACCGTCACCTTGGGTAGAATCCTAGATATTATGGCCACTAAGGTTACCAATCACAACAATTACACCTGGGGGAACAGTCTAAACTCCGACAGCACGCAAGGGCAGAGTAACAAGCTCAATCCCCTTACCGGCTCCTTGACAGTAATCCAAGGTTTACCGATAAGTGACCCCTGGCTCCTCGACAATGGTTAATCCGAGGTTTACCGTTTGTAATACGTACTGTCTGGCGTCGTTTCCAACGAGGGAGGAATGATCCCCTCACTGGTTCGGACACGAGCTCGTGCTTCTCCTTTAAGAGGAGCTTTCCCAGAATGTAACTGAAACAATTGGATTTGTTCTACTCAAGATAGACTATCTGTTTGGTTTTGTAGTCTTGGAGAGTTAAGTACTCACCTACTCCAAGACCCTAGCCTAAGCTATGTTGGTGTTTCAGAGCCCTAGAAAAATAAAAGTTACTAGTTCAATTTAACTTTAAGCGTTACTTTTAAGGTTGTTTCTTAAGTCAAAAGGTGATGGAAGTGAAACCAGTGGTGTGTTGACTCGACTCGAAACCACTACAAAATGCACCTAGGATGATTTACCCACTACTTTACTTTTTCGATGAATTGTTTTAACTAAAAAGTTGAGAGAATGCAATCTTTATAAAAGCAACTTCTTAATTGAAGACAATCAAAGAAACAATTCGTTTTTCTTTTCCAAGCATAAAAACATAACCTCTCTTTACATGCACGAAAAACTCTTTTCTTCTTTTCAAAAACAAAAAGCTACTTGAAACAAGACTTTTTAAAGAAGATGTTTTTGTATTTTTCTTTTAATAAAGCAAATAAATCTAATATAACCAAAAATCAATCTTAATGACTATTAAAATCTATGAAAATCCACTCATAAGCAAACTAAAGGCAAATTTATTCTAAGCAATTTTAACGAGGCCAAAACTAACAATGATTATTCTAAGGTGTTTTACTTGATCACAATCAAATCAAGGACTAGCTTATTGCAGAACCAAAAACTAGCCAAAACAAAACTCTAATCTTTTTGTTCTTTTTGTAAAATGGAAATCAACACTTTATAAACAAGCAATTCGAAATTTGACCCAAAACAACTTAAATGGCAAGCTGCTCACACAAGGAGACTTTACGACAGGCCCGACTTCTAAGAAGGTTGACTAACCAGAGAGATCTAAGGCTGGACAACTTTCTACTATCAAAGTCACTACAAAACCTATCCAAAAATCAAACCCTAGGTCTAAACTTCGTTGAAATCCACTAAAACACTCAAAGCTCACAAAACAAGTTCAGGTGAAAATTTTTGACAGGGTACTAAAGGATCTGGGCAGAAAACACTAAGGAAAATCAAAATCTAAAAGCAATTTAAAGCAAAAATGGAATTTTCTTAAATTTTACAGGAAGACGCAGGCCACCCGTTATCACAGGTGCGGGCCCGCTCTGTGCAAACGGCAACAGCGCGTCCAAAGACGCACTGTGCAGTACTCAGAGGGTGCGTCCTTCTGGAAAAAGGAAGAAAAACCAAATCTAACTAAATCTAAAGCTAAGGCACCCAAATACTAATTCTCACAGTCAAAAACCAGAAAATAAAAATGATTTTCTCAGAGCAAAGTTCACACAAAGGAAAAGACTCTCTCATTAATGGATTCCCCAGCCGAGTCGCCAATTTGTCGTGGCGGAAAAAGTCATTTGGGCGGACACAACTGACCTCCCTAGGAGTCTAAACTCTCTAGCAACAAACAAGACAAAATGGAGTAATCTTTCTCTAAATATACCTTTTACAACATGAAAACTACAAGTGTTTAGGCTTACCTTATTCCAAAACGCTGTTGTTGTAGTCCGTCCTTGCCGATCCGGATGAGCTCCTCCTTCAAGTCAATTCCTGCAACCACAAACAATCAAACAATTACCAAGCACTTGTATTTCATATAATAAAACATACATTCAACATGCAGACCAAGGAACACATGAAATAACTCATTAACACAAGCTATTGAGAAAAATAAACCAGTTTGTATTAATAACGAAACAAAGAAACTCTTACAACCTGGCCTTGGTGTTGTGCAAGTTCCTCCCAGGGTCCATCAAGGGTTTTCCTCTACTTTGACAAAGCTCACCCACTTCCAAGTAGAATCATGTAAAGACAATCTCTCCTCACAAAGGTTCTAATGGAAGACCTAAATCCTGCGGCATTTACCCAAAGAAAATGTATAGCTCCAACCTCCTCTCCCTCTGGCTCAATGTCTTTATTTATAGTGCTGTAAAGAGGTTATTCAGGTCCACCATCAATGGGATAATCCCCCTCTTTGGGTGGGATAGCTCCCTTATTGATGGGATAAGTTCCCTCTTAATAGAGATACATGAATCAACTGGAGGCGCATCCATTTCATCAAACCGACCTCTAGAATGCTCTAGAAGTAACCACAAGTAACGTTTTCAAGATAAAACTCGCGCATTTTGCCTTTTACAGAAGGACGCACCTGTCCCTTAACATACAGAGCGTCCATGGATGCAGCTTTTGTGAACATGGTCAGCGTCCCCGCAGGTAAGGCTAGAGAGAACCTGCGACCCCAGAGATAAACATAGTTTTTACAAGACTTTCTCTCTTCTTTGAGTTTGAGATGGATAACAGAGGCATAGACTTGCCTAAGAGGGTAGCATGACTGTTGATTTGAGCCATACTAACTGTAAGTAGTCAAGGTGACATTTTTTAGTGTAACAGTAACCATTTCTCTAGATGAGCTAGTAATTGATGTAAAGGCCCAGCCGTCCTAACATCTCTTAGGTTTGTCCATGGCCTCGAAGGATTTTGTTCCATTGTTGGTATGTCAATAGGAGAAGGTGTAGAAGTGGTTGAAGGTGATTGGGTAGAGGAGGATGTAGTTCCTGTACCTATGTGAATCATGATCTGGAGTGGTGGGGTAGATGACTGAGCTTGTGATGGTATGGATGTAATGAATGAATATGAAGATTGTGTCGATGAGAGAACCTCATTATGAGATTTAGATGGTGTTTTCTTAGCTTTCTTGCAGCTTGGCATAGGGAATTCAAATAGTGGGATTCCAAGATTTTCACTCTATTCTCTAGTTAACCATTGAGATGGGTAAACTGAGAGGTAACACTATCTTGGGATAACTCAGATTCTTCTTGAGATAAAAAAATCCGTTGTAATTTATGAATCAAGGATTGGACTTCAAGGGATTCAATAGAAGAATAATGATCTAGCTTGTTTGGGATTTCAACAGTGGTTTTTGTAGTTTTCTTTGCAACCTCTCGCTCAAGATCAAGATATTTGGAATGAAATCGAGAAGTGGGAGGTGATGGTGAGGTATTTTTACTCTTAGAATGACATGTTCATTTAGATTTACTTGCTATTCATACTACAGCCCTCCTTCTAGTGCCAAAATGTTGAAGCCTCGAAAATCATTGCTTACAACATGGGGAAAAACCACCTAGTCTAGACCTTGGTTAGTAGTTCCTTTTTTGTCTGGTGTAGTGGCTCCGACTAAGGATAATGAGACTAGTTTTCCAATCTAATTTATGATAGTTTTGATGGGGTGATATGTGATATTTTGGAGTAATGTTTAAGCTAAAAGTAATCTAATATAAACTAATAATCACATGTATATATCATAACTTAAACATTATCTAGATATGACTATACCCAGGAATAAATTTGAAATATGTGATCTACAATAACATCTTAAAGGAATTGGTAATAAAGATCATTCAACTACAATAAGAAATGAAATCGTTTTAACAATAATCATTTCAGATAAATAGTTAGCTGAAAGGATTGTGAAATATATATTGCATAAGAAATTATTCATGTATTCAGCATAAAATTTAGGCCATCACCATACAAAACTACAATCATGCTAACCAAGATTCAAACTTTCATACATAAACAACTTGAAGAGAAGTTATTTCTTAATACATAAGTAAAACAAAACTACAAGATAAAGGTATCATTTGTAATAAGTCCTTCTCATGTGATTCAGCAATATTGATCTACTTCCAATCAATCCAATACCATCTAAGAGTACAAAAGTGCAGTTTCAGTAGAATATGGCAGATAAGATAAAAATAAATCTTGTTCCATTCATTTCACCAGAACTTCCTCAAAGGGACAAAACTAAATGTTTTGAAGATTGTTTCTGATAAAATTTCTCCACCCCTCTCTAAATGCATGAGAGGTGTTTAAATACTAAACTATAAAATTAAAATTGGATTATTACAAAAATAGTTGAGGAGGTTTAAACGGCCTTCCTCAAATTATGCAAAATAAAACAAAAATAAAAATGAACATGGTGACTAACTCTTTTGCATTTTATCTTTGAGATCACAGATGTCTGTCAAGAGCTTGAGTTATGTCAGTCAGACAATTTCAAATTTCAACTGCCCAGTGAACATGGCATCGGTCAGTGTTGGCACCATTTTCTCCATAGAAGTGGTTAGGAATCGCAGGGTCATCCACTGGCTATGAGGTTTCACTAAATGTTGCCAGTATGCTTCCCAGTTCAACCTGGTCATTTTCCTAATCGCTTCTTATTTTTCCTCTGTTTCCTGCCTCCACTATTGTTCTAGTTGTTTGACATTTGGAAGAAAACTTGTAATGGACTCTGCCACCAAGTTGGCGCTATGTAAATTTTCATTGATGTTCTCAATAACATTGTTTGTTGCTGTTGTTGCGTCTGATGTTTCCTTTTATGCCTGTCTAAGCTGAGAATCCCAGTCTTCAAATGAAATTTCCTTGTGTGATTCCTCTAGTTTAGGCAAGTTGGCTTGTCTCCCATCTTCTGAATTCTGCCAGGTAATGAAGTCAGAAACTTTTCTCAAGGTTTCATCGTATTGGAGTCTCATCTGAATGACTTGACTCGTCAATTTGTCACTTGTCTCGATATAGGAAGTCCATTCGAAGATCTTTTGGCATAATAGTTCCTTTTGATGCATCAGTTGGGAGTTAAGGCCAAGCGCTTTAGTAATAAACTAATCAATTTTTGGATAATCTTTATGCAGATCAATTATTCTTTGCATCTGCGCTTGATTTTATGTTAAGCCTGCTTTATGTTTTGTTTGCATCTACTCGACTTCTTTTTTGAGCTTGGGTAACTCCGATTTTTCTTGCTGGTTAGATTTTTCTTGTTGTAATTGTTGTTCTAAAAACAAAATTTTATTTTACCTTTCCTTGAGAAACATTTACACCTCTGTTTTTTTATCAATAGTTGTTGTAGCATAGGCTCCTACAAACAGTGGCAGTCATGTAAGGTTCTCGGATGGGTGGATGGGTGAGTCTTTCTAGACAATATCCATCAGTTCATTATCGAGAGTAGTAGTAGTTGTAGCATCCAACTTCCTCTTCCTCCTTTATCTTTTAACAATGTCTTTGTGGGTAGGACTATAGAATACATATAAAAGAGGAATCTCCTCAATTTTCAAAACAAATTCAAAGGTAGGAGTGACAGGAATGTGCTCTACCTCTTGAGTATTTATATTTTTCTCTACTGCAACTTCTTGAGTTGTTCTCTGTTGTGGAGTTCGTAGCTCTGGCATTTGTTCCTCTACACGAGTATTTTTATTAAAGTGCTCCCATTATTTATATAAGTCAATCACTATGGTTTTTATTGGTTCGGTGGAGGTGGAATGAATTTCAGCCTATTTTTTAGTTGAAGTTTGCTCAATTGTCTTTTCTGTAGGCTGGATTGTATCTTTTTTTAACTCCTTACTTTTGCTTCTCTCATTCTGTGATTGTTGTTCTGAGTGCTCTGACTCCCTGGTAGACTTTTCCTGGGATTCTGCTTGAGAATCAACTTTAGAATTTTCTTTGGAACTCCCTTCTAGACTTACGCTGGGAGTTGGCTCCCTTATTGGTTCAATCTGGAATTGGTCCAATGGGACCTTTAACATCCTCCTTTCTCTGTATTCATGAAATGCCTCAAGCTCTCCTGGATCAAAAAGTAGTGATGCCATGTGATTCACTTATTTGAATGCCTCCTTCTATAAAAGGATGTCATCAAATGCATCTTTCCGATGACTGAATACCTTCACTTTTACCATGCTAGTAAAGTCATTGGAAGTGCCAATTGCGTCATACTTCCTTCCTAGGAATTTAGGTAATTGTAGAGATAACATGATATCTTCTTCTTTAAATGAATTCCCCACATCATGTAGTGCAAATGCTCCACACTGCAAAGGGAATGTAGGCCAAATGGCATTTTTTGCTTCCTTTAATGTTTTTCTTATCCCACACTCACTAGTTGATTGATACGCTATCTCTTTGGCCATCAATTTGTCCAGAACATAGTATGGGAGGACATGTAGTGAGGTGATGTTGCCAAGTACCCTAATATACGTGAACATTTCCTCTCCAAACCATCTGGACACTGGGAAGATATCTACCTCGACTTTATTGGAAAACCTAGGAGTCTCTTGGTTGTAAACCTGTTTGTGGATAGGGAGCATCACCCCATGACAAATTTTGTAAAAATGTCGTTGAAATTGAGATTCCCACATGTATTTATGGTATATATGAATGGGAAGTGGATCTTGGACAATCCACTTCCATCCCATGACAGGAAATTTTGAACCCAAATAAACTGCATCCATCACATAGGCACTCATAACAAATGGAGGGTAAACCCTCATTGAGACACTCCTTTACCTCCTATAATTGATTATTGCCTTTGCTAAATTATCAGGCAAAATTTTGGCCCAATTAATTATAGTTTCATTTACAACTGCATCTATTAATGGCACCCATTCTTGGGAAAATTTAGTGCTATTGAACTTGCCAAATATCCATCATAGCATGGGTGTTGCTAAACTATGAGGGGGAGAAATAGATGCATTAGAGTACATGATGTTTTTGTCCTTTTTTATTTTTACCTCATTATTTGACCAGTTCCAGGTGAAATCTATTGGGTCCTCGTTCTCTTTGGCAGACTTCTCAACAAACTAGTTGTTGTAGATGACTTGTGGCTCTGGTAGGTGGTACATAAGCCATAGGTTGTCTGGCAAAAAAGGTCCCATAACCTCTTGGCTTTTGGTCCTAAATTCTCTAGCTAAGATATCGGCCTCATCAATACCTATTTAACCATATTTGTATAAGGGATTATCTTTGGGCGTGCAGCTATGCGACGCAAAAATGAGCATTCCATCTCAAAAATGGAGGCATATGAGGAATCCTAACCATCAACTGTGATCTTTTCTTCCAAAAGTCTTGGTTCCTCTTCTTCTAAGATATTATACATGGTTTCCCACGTACAGGTTCCTCCACCTCTACTGCATGTAGTATCCCAAAATAGAGGAGTCATTTATGATTTCTCAAACGCGACTGCCTTGCCTTTCATCACCATTGCTCCCAAAGATTTGTTATGTGGATTGTTCCTGAAAGTGGAGAAAAATAGCAGTTATTAGATATATAGAGATAATAGTGAATGTGAAATCGAATAATACAGAAAACTTGTAAAGGTGATAAAAGGAGTTTTATTTGAACACAAGTAAGAAGATATCATATTACGTTAAATATCATTTCACACATAAATTCCACTAACCTTCACTAAATGCCCACAAATGTTTCAATATATCTTAGCTTTGATTCTCATAAATGTCGCATTGCAAGTTGGGAAGAAATCTTCTCGGGTGGCAAGCCTTTGAATTGCGAGAATGTCGATTTTGTGCTTTGCGAAGCAATATCACAGATCGCATTATTGCATTATTCCTTTTTGTTGTTCTTATCATATCTTATGTTTCTGTGAGATGTGAGATGTGAGCCGCTTGTTATTATTTCTAAGAAATAGCTCACTTGTTAAGTTTTCTATGTAAAGACATTCTTTCTAAGCGGTGGACCTAAAATATTTGTTTGTAATGTATGTCGGGAGTGGGCTTGGGTCGTGATCGAATTTCGCAATTTCAACGGGCAGTAAGTTTGTTATGCTCCTTTAAATTCTCGAAATTCGATGCGGTAAGGGAAATGATGCGATTGAAATTTCACATTTCACTTGTTTTTTAGGTAACTTATTAAGTCATGCCTCCTACGAATAGCAATATGTGATGCGAGACTTAGTTTTGATGAGAAATACCTAAGGACCTATTTTATATAAGAAACTTAGTAGTTTTAAAGCATTTTAGCACGAAGTCCTTCTTTGATTGCTTTTCACTAGATTTGATGGGTTAGCAAGGCTTTCAATCATGCTTAATCATGTGATATGTGGTTAAGGCAAGCATCTACTAGCTCTTTTTGAAAAGGAGTTTGATTGATATCTTGTTTTATTCGAAAATTAATAAAGAAAATGCCTAAATGCTAAACTTATTTTTGGAAATATTTTTTAAAGGGTCGCCATTTATTAATGTAATATTGACTACTACCATTAAAAATGGGGGGTTGTTGAATAGCACAACATGACCTTGGCCACTAACCAGGTCCAATCAGCTATTTTGTATCCAACCTGGAAGCATAGGTATTTCAGTCCATCCACCAGTTGTAATCTCTGTAGGGGAAATTTTTGGTATGCTTGACAGGATTCCTGAGGGGAGGAAGAAAAAAGGGTGATGGTGGATTTAGATCTATTTATTTCCATCCTCGTTTCTATGCTAAATAAATGCAACACCTCAAATAAATTTTATTGTATTGTATGCCTCCATTAAGGAAGATCAGAATATCATCCACAAATTGCAAGTGCGTGAGAGTGCACTGATCCATGACCTTGAGTCCCATAAGCCTACCTGATCTTCTTTATAATTTGATTAGCCTACGTAACCCTTCCATAACAATCAAGAAGAGTAGTGGAGATAGTGGGCATCCCTGTTTGAGTCCTCACTTCGCATGAAAGAAAAAGGAGGCTAATTCATTTATGAGCGTACTGAACAAGACAGATCTGATGTAGCACATAATCATCTAATGAATGGGATAGAGAAACCCAGGTGAGTTAGAATCATCTTTATGTAAAGCCAACTGACTCAATCAAAGGCCTTAGAGAGATCTATTTCCAGTATCGCTTCTTTCAGATTCTTTTGCTTAATGGAATGAAGGGCTTCCTGGGCCATGCTTATGGCTTCATGGATCTAAAGGTTATGGAGAGAGGAAAATTTTTTAGAGGATATATTATCTAATAGGATAGGCTTGATATGGTTGGCTATAATCTTTGCAATAATCTTGTAGAGGCAGTTTCAGAGAGAGATGGGCTCGAAGTGGCTGACAGATAAAGGGGAGTTTGTCATGGGAATCAGGGCAATGAAGGTGGTATTTATGGCTTCATACATTCTCCCAAATTTTTTTCACTCCTCAATCACCTTGAGTAGGTCCAGGCCAATAATTTTGAAAAGGGTTAGATAAAATTACACTAACCATCCATCCAGCCACAGACTTTTATCCTTCTTGAACCACTTCAATGTACTCTCCAGTTCCCCCACGATAACTAGTTTGATAAGGTCCTCCTTAGATTCTAACTCCACAAATCTATGGAAATACCCTGCAAGGCAAATAATATATGAAATTATTACACCTAGTGGGGCTTTGAAAAGCTACTTGAAGTGTGTATTTCCCATCTGTGCCAGCTAATTATAGGTATTGGCCACTTGCCCATATTCTGTAGGCATCTGCCAATTAGTATTCTAAACCCTCCTTCCATTGAAAAATCTATGAAAGAACTTAGTATTTCCATCCCCAGCTTGTAGCCATATCTCTCTACTCCTGAGCCTCCATGTCCCTTCCCGATCCAGCAATACCTTGGATCTCTAGGCTTCCAAGCCTGTTAAATGAATTTTAGCTTCTATAGAGTTGTACTCTCTACCATGCTCATCTGTTAGAATATCTATCTGTCTTTCAATGTCATAGAGAGTATGCTCCTCCTTGCCCTTTTTCCCTTTTGCCTAGGATATAGAGATTCTTTCAAGATTCCCTAGATTATGATAGAAACCCTCAGCCACCCAAGGTTCATTTATTAGGGGATGGTCTCTCCAATACTCTGATACTAACCTAAGATAAGCAGGGCCCTTTAATGAGGTTGAGTTGAATTTAAAGGGCGACCTCGGCTTTCTTGTACGACCTGTAAGCTCCAAATAGATGGGGGTATGGTATGGTATCCCTCCAGACCCCACCCATTACCTATAATTTGTGAAGGTTGCTAACAGGTCTTCATGAATGAGAAAACGATCCAATATTTTGCCTAGTGCCGCTTCTCATGTTCTTCTATTGTGCCAAGTTGGCAACTTTTTGTATGTGGGGATGTCAATAAGGTCGTGTTGCTCCAATAGCAGTAGTAGCTAGTCTGAGAGGGGGTCCAACTGAGAATGATGTCCCCAGGATTCTTCATGACCAATGGTAAAATTTAAGTCTCCACCTAATATAATATAGTTGTCTGTCAGGGGGTGCTCTTTTAATCATCTACATCACCTACCTAACCAGTATCAGTATAAACAGTTAGTGAAAAATATTTACCTCTTAGATACTAAAGTGCATAATTCATTGTGGCTTTAAGATATATGAGAATCCTCTTGGCTGCTAGAATATGGATCTATCTAGGGGATTCTTGAAATTTTATAACAATATCAATTTCCTACATAATATTTGGTTTTAAAAATTTCAAATATAATATGCTTCTAATGATATTTTTGTACAAATTCTGGTCCACTTCTAGTGATTCACCAGTCATGCTAAGCTTGCAACATGTAACCATTGGTGTGCTCACTAAAGAAAACTCTCTCACGCCAAACTTCTCCAATAATTCCTTGAGAGATTTTCTTTGTGAGATAAAAACACCTTTGGGATTCTGTGTAATATACAAACCAATGAAATTAGAAAGTTTTAACAAGCCTGGGTAAAAATTTCATGTAATAAAGTATAATAAAGGGAAAAATGACAAAACCAAGGTCACGAAACATGTATTCTAAGATGAATGTTGGGAAAATATTACAGTGGACACCACTTGCAGTTTAATAATGGCTACGAAAATTGGAAAAGGAAAAGAGGCAATAATCAGAATTTAATTATGAGAAATAAGGAAAATAGGAGGCAAGGAAGGTGAAGATACACAAATCTTCATGCAAGGAAAATTAGAGGAAAATTAAGGAAAATAAAGAAAAAGAGAGGCATCAATCATAGAAAGGCATGAGAGAAACAGTTCATATATTTTTCCAGTTCAATTTTGGCTCTCTCCTTTCATTCCCTCTCTCCCCTACACTCTTGCACACTTGAAGAATTTTTGGAGCATTCTAGCATTCATTTGGATTTGGATAAACAAGAAAAGGAAAGCAAGGGAGCACAAGGAGAAGTTTCAATCAGCAGGTTCAATGGGAGGGTTTTGCAGGTTACACATTGCATGTGTCATTTCCTAACTGAGGTGTGAATCCATGGTACATGGATTTGTTTATTTGGTTCATTTTTTGTCATTGGCATGGTGTTCTCCTAGTTTGACAATGGATTCAGCCTTCCCTTTCCATTTACTAGATAGCTATGGTGCGATGAGATTCATTTTTGGTTGATCTTTAGATTTTCGGAAGGTTTTGGAACCCATTTAGGTGGTCTTAGAAAAATACCAAGAGTTGGTGGTGGAGATGGTTTTCTTGAGGAAGCCCTCAATAGGTGGGCATAGACAAGAAAATTCCTCAAGATATTCTGAATAAATTATGATTCATCCAAGCTTTGTTTGGTTTTGTGATGTTAGGACTGGTTTAGGTGATATCATGGTAGCTTGAGGGTGGCGGTAGTTTAACCTCTAGAGTCCTTGATTATGTCTTGGTATATCCCATGAGATCTCACATTCATGCTTAGAATGCAGTGCATGGTTGAATGGCTTAAAGAAATATTTGGTTCAGCCCAATCTATGGTCGGGTGGTACGTGGATGTCCCTTACTTGGTTGGCATTTTCATATGTTAATAAGAGCTACTTTCCTATTGTGATTTATGAGCACATGTATTGGTTATTATGGTGATCTTATGGCTAATTTGTCATGGTTTGTACTCTAGTTATATGTTGGCTATAATCATTGTTCTATGATGTGATCTAGCTATGATTCTTGTTCATGATTTGATAAGTTATATAATGGTTGATAAATGCATGGGCTGACAAGTGTTGTTGGTGCTAGCTTGAGATGGAATTGAGAATTATTGGTGATTCTCATATTAATTTCAAAACCTTATGATCATATATGTATTCATGATGTGCGTTTTCCATGTTTACCATATGTTTCACAAAATTTCTATCATGTACTAGGAAGGTTGTGTTTAAGCTATTGTTCAATTTTTGAATTCTTTGGATTTTTATCATCTTATTTATGATTCCGGAAAGTTACAGGCAGTTTTGGGCAGTGGTCTAGAGGCTTGCCTAGAAAAGTGGCACAAATCCTGCAAAAGATGGCACAGACCTGGGGATTTGATGTCATAACCCCTAGTAGGCATAATTATGGGTGTAGTTATAGCCTCATAACTCCATTCATGAAGTGCAAAGGATGTGGTTTTGGAGTTAGGTCGGTAAAAAAGAGTTCCAACTTAGGGATTGATAACATGAGGTGGTTGTGAAGCTCCTTAGTGAAATGTAGTCCCTGAGGGATGATAGTAAGTTGTCCATTTGTAGGCCCCACTTCCATCACTGGGACTTGGAGGTTGGGTCATGTCATAGTATAACTCAACTCATTTTTACCATGGAGAGCTTGTAGAAGTGGGTAAATGTGGGAGAGGGCATTGCAGATTGGTACCGAAGCTTCCAAGTTCAAACATTGGGACTAGATGGGATAAATGTATATTTTTATACATGCATAGTGAGAGTAATGGTTATCATGCATGTGGTTTTTATTTAATTTTTGTGTTGTCATGCATGGTTTACATATGATTTCCTTGTATCATTATATGTATCATGCTAATCTAGATTACCTTGTGCAAATGTGATCGCCTCCTATGAACTCCATTGAGGTATGATTTTGATTATGTTATCTATTTGGTTTCACTAACATGGAATTTTTGCGGGAAAGAGAAGACAAAATATGAAGAGAATGATGGTGGATTAAAGTTCACATGACTCTCCTTATAGTCTTGATGTGAATTCCACAGAATGGGAAAGGTCAATTGAACAACGAGAGAGAAGAGAATTATCTTGATCTAGTAGATACACTTGGGAGTTTAAGAAAAGACATTATAAGTTGTAATGAAAATAATAATAGATTGATTGAAACACAAGAAAGGATTTCCAGAGTTCAAGGAAAAGAAGGCAGAGGTTAATGCATTTATTCCATAGATTCTTTTAGATTTACAGAGATAGGGATAGCTGAAGATCAGTCATGGATAAGAGGAGAAGACTAAAAATTAGAGGAAATTTGAGCCAAAAAGTTCCCATGAAATTTTCATGTAATTTATGTGTCATAATATGTAAACCAATAAAAATCCATTAAATTTAAAAAGAGGTACATGTAGATATTTGAGAGGGAAAAGAAGAAAAACTACTTTGTTTAATTGTATTTTTAGAATAGCTCCTTATAGGTTATTCAAATTTCAAATGTAGACACTCGTTGGATGTGAAAGTGAATTCCACATCCAAAAATTACCCATTATGCATACTTTTGAGAAGACTCGCATTGATAATAAAAATGCAGATATAGTAAAAAGGCATGTTTAATACACTTTTTTAATGTATTTGAAATTTTTACCAATGTGGGTCTTCTCAAAAGTATACATAATGGGTTCTCGTTGGATTTGTAATTTAATTTTGCATCCAATGAGTTTATACACTAGAAATTTGAGTAAACCTATATGAAGATAAGCCAAAAATACAATTAAAAAAAAAAAAAGGTAGTTTTCTTCTTTTCCCTACAACATTCATAACTCATATTTTATTATTTGAACTATTATTTTATTATTTTTCCTTAGGAGGCCACTTTTAGGATGAAATTTCCTCTAATGTGGGGTAGATGGTAGTAGGTCTCATAGAGGTGACAAGTTGGAAAGAAAAACATAGTGAAAAGTGGTAGATCCTTGCATATACCTGATAGTTGATGTGTTTTATTCTTGTTCCTCTTCCTGGAGACATCATTGTTATCACCACCAGCACCATAGGAGGAATAAGTAATTTCCAGAGGAGTTTAAGAAATTCAAGTCTCCTACTTTTTACAGAGAGATAAAAAAATTAGATGGTGCAAAAGCATGGTTGCTTGGGATGAAGAAGTTCTTCAAATTGCATAACTACTCAGAGAACATGAAATCCAAGATAGTGTCTTTTAATCTCAAAGTGAAAGAAGATATCTGGTGGGAAGATGTGAATAATGTTAGAATAATTAGAGAAGGGGAGTTGATTTGGAACTAGTTTTGGATAATTTTCAAGGATAAATACTTTTATGATAGATAATATGATGATTGGGCCAAGGAGTTTTATGAGTTGAAGATGGGTTCCATGATAGATGATGAGTTCACTAGCTGATTCTCGGAGTTGTTGAGGTATGTGCCTTACATCAACGATAAGAAAGAAAATATTCAAAGGTTCATCAATGGGTTTCTAGTAGCATTTAGAGACCATATTGAGCTTGATGAGCCTCGGTCATTGGCGTAACCCATCCGATGTAATATTGTCGTCCCACATTTACCCAAGCTAACCAGTCTACTCATGTAAACATGTGACGAAGAGTTACTATGATATGATTAGACCTCCTATATCAACTTAAGGAAGTGTAAATGACTAACCAACACTTTCCTCACCTCCCTCGGGTGCCACATGACCCCCAAGAGTTAACCAACCACTCCAGGTGCCCAACCCATGATTCAACTTATCCTTTCATTGAAATACACCTTTATTCTCTCTCATGACAAGGCCTCCATGTCACTGAAATCTTCCAGTCACTCCCATAGGCCTGCTTCCCAGCGACTACAATATTTTTCTGCTAGTTATGTGCCAGCATTTGTGGGATTTAAACCACTTTTCAGGGCTGGGACCTAGGCCTCTTCCAAAAACTTAATGAAACTCTAAGAAATGATAAATAACAATAAGACAAGGCCTCTAATGAAAAAATTGAACAAGGATTTAACTTGGCCCATCCTAGCCATGATAGGCATTTTGTAAAACACATCAAGAACATGTAATGTACAGGTCATTAATACACATATGACCATAAGGGCTTCATACTTTTCTAAGATTCATCAAGAAGGTCTCTTTCCATCTTACAATAGTTTCATTATCATATATTAGGTCAAACATACATTAACGCTTCATTTTACTAACTAAAACATGATGAGATCATAACCAAAGTTTTCCATAAAACCATGCTTATAACTAACATATAACCAACAGAACAACAATGATATAATAGCCATGAAAGCCACATAATAGCAAGGAAATTTACTCATGAAATACAATGGAAAAATATATCTTATTAACATATGCAAAATCCAACCAAGTTAGGTACTTCCACATACCACCTGACCATAAATTGGGTTGAACTAAATATTTATTTCAACCAATAAACCCCGTGCCATATTCCAAGCATGACTGTGGGACTCATAGCAAAACCAACCAAGGCTTCTCAAGCTTTACTGTGTATCCCGTCATTACTACTCAAGGGATTCCTAGGCTTGAAACCCTCATCTATATAACCGGGCTTTATCGTTTATCCCGCCTTTACCAGTTAAGGGATTCCTAGGCCCACACAATGAAACATTCACTATGGGCTTTACCGCAATCCCTCCATATACTAGTAAAGGGATCACTAGGTCTTAAACAAGCATGAATGCCTCCATATATCTCCACCTAAACTGTGGGGAATTCTCCCATCTCCACCCTTAGGCTTTACCATGTATGCCTCCATTTACTAGTCAATGGATTACTTGGCCTTTGGGAATTTTCCTGAGACCACCCCACTTAGTTTTGAAACCATGTGGAAATCCAGCTCAACCAAGTAAAGAACCCCATCACACCATGGCTATCCATAAATTTTAATGCAAAGCTGACATCACGGTCACACCTAGAAAAACCCATGCTATTGACAATAGGAGAACTAAATACACACTTTCATGTACTGTGCATGCCAAAATTAGCAAGGAAATCATACATGCAACCTGATACTTGTAAGTAATCCTATTTTATCTGCATGATCCAAATATTCTTTGCTTGATATTTTCTTCCATTTGTCTTCCCTTCCTTCCTTTTCCTTCCTTTTCCTTCCGTTCTCCAATTCTACAGTACTCTAGGAATTATCTAAGTATAAGAGAGTAAAGAGAATAGAGAAAGAGCTCCAAAGTTGAACTGAAAAAAGGTTAAACAGACAAAAGCTATGAAGTAATCCTCAGAATCCCTTTTATTATTGAAGCCTCTATTTTCTTGAATTTCCAGTATTTTTCCTTAATTTTCCTCCTCACATGAAATATGTGACCTTTCACCTTCCTTTTCTCCTAATTACCTTTATTTTCATAAATAAAAGGTCAATTTCCCCTTAGCCATAATAAATCAAATGAACACCCACTAGGATGCTTTTCCCAACATTATCTTGGAATAAGTGTCTCATGACCTTGGTCTTATTTTTTCTTTATTAATTTTATTACATGAACTTTTAACCCGGGTTTGTTGGAAACCCCTCCCCTTTAGGGAAACACCATCCTTAGTGTTCAATGACACCTACAACCAGTAAGATCACTGAAAAGAAAAACATACTGGCCATGGAGCTTTATAACTTAGCTCATTGTAGTATTTATAATGAAAAAATTATTGAAAAGAAAACCAACATGAAAAACATAACAACATAAAACCTATACCACTCATTGGAGCTTTATAACACATCTTGTTGTCGTATTTTCATCCATATACAAATTGACATATTCCAAAAATTCTGTCTCAACCATCAAACAAGGAAGGATACATAGTCCACATCTGATCAACCATCTCCGATTTAGCATCATCAGGCCTAAGTGTTTCCACTACACTTTAACCTACCTGATTGCTCAATTTCAGAGCATGATAATCTTTATCTGTAAAATGTACTAAGGTTTCAGCTGGAATTATCCTTTTCGTTCCACTTGCAATACAGACTAATCAATAACATTATCAACATCTTTAACATACTTCTTAAGTAATGACACATGGAAAACAACATGGAATTTCACTATCAGAGGTAGTACAAGCCTCTAGGCTGTTGGTCTAATCCTCTCAAGGATCTTGAAAGGCCCGCATGACCGAGGTATCAACTTCACACATGAGCAACCCTCAAGGAGCTCTTCCTAGGCTTGATGCGTAAATACACATGTTCCCCAACCTTAAACTCCTTAAATGCCCTATGTTGATATGAATAACTCTTTTTCTTGTCTCGTATTGCCTTTAGATTTTTCTTGATAACCTTCATTTCTTGTTCCATCTCTACCAACATATCTGATCATATCAACACCCTCTTCACTAGATCACTGCAATTGATAGAAGTATTACAACTATGCCCATAGAGTGCCTCAAACGGACTCATCCTTAGTGACTCCTGATACCCATTGTTATAAGAAAACTCAACCATTGGTAGATATTCTTCTCATTTCCATTTTTGGTGCATAACATACATCCTCAATATATCCTCCACTATCTTGTTGACCCTTTATGCATGTCCATCCGTCTACGGATGATACATTGTTTTGAAGGCCAACTCTATAACCAATTCTACAAATAATTCTTTCCAATACCTAGAAGTGAACTTAGTATCCTTGTCTGACACAATCTTCTTCAAAACACCATTCAACCTCACTATCTCCCTAATGAAAACATGTGCTACATCACTAGTCGAATAAGTAGACTTCAAAGGAATTAAGTGTGCTACCTTTGTCAACTTCTCCCCCACAACCATGGTGGAATCATGCTATCTAGATGTCTTAGGAAAGCCTGTAGTGAAATCCATGGAAATGTCCTCTAATTTCCACTCTGGAATCAAGATTGAAATCAGTTGTAGTAGACCACTTGGATGCTTACACTCTTCTTTTACCTATTGACAATCCAAACATCTAGCCACAAACTTTTTCACGTCCTTCTTCAAACTCAACCAATAGTAGAACTTCTTCACAATTGTCAATGTCTTATTGTATCCCCAATGAACTGAATATGACTTAGCATGAAATTCCCTCAAGATAAGCTTCTTGAGCTCAGTATTGTTAGGCACATAGATCATGTCCCTGATTCTGACCAAACCATCCACAGTGAGACGATAGTCCACATCCTGATCACTTGTACCCTAATTCTATAACCTATGCCTAAGCTCCTTGTACTCTTCATCCTATTATCATTCATGTAAGATCTGATCCTATAAATCCATCCCATAAGAACTCATAGCTACAATGTGGTTTACCTATATTTTCCTTCTAAGAGCATCTGCAACCTTGTTCTCTTTTCCCTTAATGTGCTTGATTCGAATAAAACTCATTGATTGTCATCAACCATCTAGCTTGCCTAGCATTCAGATTCAGTTAGTCAAACAAGTATCTTAATCTGTTGTGATCGCTCATCAGTACAAATATCCTCCCAAGAAGATAGTTCCTCCACATCTTCAATGCATGGATGATCAGTACCAACTCAAGATCATGTGTCACATAATTTTTCCTATGCTCATTCAATTTCCTTGATTCATAAGATGCCACTAGTTCCTCTTGCATCAAGACTCCACCAATTCCTATCTTGCATGCATCTGTACATAACAAAACTCGTTATATGGTTTTTCAATATTTACAACTTCATCATTTGTCAACAACAATTTCAACTACTCAAAATGTGTTGCACATTCTTCTGTCCATTCATATTTCTTCCCTTTTCATTGGAATGATGTGATAGGATAGGCAATTTGTGTGAAGTTACTGATGAACCTCTTGTAGTACCTTACTAACCCCATAAATGACCTTACCTCATCCACATTACTAGGACCTGCCCATTCCATGATAGATTTCATCTTTTTTGGATCCACTATTTTTCCGTCCTTGGAAGCAACATGTCCCAAGTAATGCACCCTTTTCCGAAAAAAACTACATTTGTTAAGTTTGGCATACAAATGATGCTCTCTTAGAAATATCAACACTGCTACTAAGTGTTTGGCATGCTCTTCCTCATTCTTAGAATATATATCAATGAACACAATAACAAACTTGTCCAGATAAGGACACAACACACTATTCATCAAGCACGTGAAATTAGTTCAGCATTAATTAGACCAAAAGGAACTACAACAAACACATAATTCCCATTCCTAGTCCGAAAAGTAGTCTTGTGGAAGTCCTCTTATTTGATGTGTACCTGATGGTATCATGATCTCAAATCAATCTTTGAGAACATCATTGCTCCCTTCAACTGGTCAAAAAATTCATTAATCCTCGTCAATGGATATATGTTCTTAATGGCTACCTTGTTCAACTTTTTGTAGTCAATGCACACCCTGAGAGTATCATCTTTCTTCTTCATAAATGATATTGGTTCACCCCAAGGTGATACACTTAACCTAATGTATCAATTATAAATCATTTCCTTCAACTGAAATTTGAATTCCACTAAATCTTATTTTCTCATTGTGTATGGTTCCTTTGATGTTGGTGCTACCCATGGTACCAACTCAATAGAAAATTCTACTTCTCTATGATGCGGTAACTCTAGAATATTTGATGGAATACATCCTGGAAATATTGTAAGATTGGGTACCTACTCAATAACTTTTCATCCTTATCATTACCATTAGAAATATGTATTGCAAATAATACACATTATTTCCTATGACTACACTTCACTTGCATAGTTGTAACAATCCTCATTGATGTTTCCTTCTTCTTACCCTATAAGATTCTATGTTCTCCATTGTCATCCAAGCAGTAAATAGCCTTGTCAGAATAATATACTTTTTGTTGGAGAGGTAAATCCCCTCTACGGATAGAGGCGATCCCTACTAGCCCAGCAGGGGTCTAGCAACAATCACACAATGCTGCTATGCATGTTCCTAATTACAATTAAACAAGAGGTAAAGAGCAACTCCTTGGATTCCTACGCTGTCGTTTGACGAAGAGATGTTGCCTTCGCTCCTTCGCTTCGGCTGGTCACAATCCTCCGCGATCCCCGCAAATAGATACCTGCACACACGAAGAGGAAACAAACGCGAGCGTGAAATCTAGTAAAAGCAACCATACATCGGTCAGAAAAGATGTAATTCACATTTAATCATTGCATGTACAAATGGGAATGGAACAATAGTAGCAGTCATCTATTATTAATCAAAATAGAGAAGAGTACAACCAAATGTTCTGACGTCGGTATCCTTCTCAGGAGGGGCCAGTCAGCAAGCGTCTCAAGCATTCACCTTTGGAAATGATTCTCCCAAGACAAGAAACTCTCTCTCACACAAGCAACACAAAACAACCTTCCCTAAGCTATCAATCACTTCCACACTTAGCACACCAAATACCTATAGTAGCAGCTATCTGAGCACAATAAGCTCTACATAATCCAAGCTATTCCAAAACTAGCTGCTCATGGTAATGGTGGCAGTTTATATAGGAGAAGGAGCCTCCTAAAAGGGTGGAAGGATGAGCTTATCCTTGAGGGGAGTGGTTGCAAAGGGTCGAACAGACATGCCATAGAAGGGAGTCGAGACTCACAAAGCCAACAACCAGGCCTAGAATGATCTGGAAGACTGGTTGTTGGAACAAATTCGCCCAAATAGGATCAGCGCGGATTATAAGGCAACTGACGCGCTGACGTCGCGCCTCAATAACTGGGAAAGTCGTGTCAGCGCGACTTAATACAAGTAGAGGCGCGATGGCGACCAGCGCGGAAAAGTCGTGTGCTTCCGCGCTGGCAGTGCACTGAAAACACTAAGAGCCGCCGGTCAGCGCGGATATTTTAGAGACAGACGCGCTGATGAGGAAAACTTTGGAAAAGTGGGTTTTGGGCCAGTTCAGAAGGCATGAACTTGATTATGTGTGAATTCTTGACACAGCAGGGTAACTGACAGGGAGACAGTGACAAATTGCTGTGTAACAGATGCCCCCTAAAGCATGAAGACCGAGAGAGTGGGAGGGGTGAAATGCTTTACAACACGTTGCCGAACTGGACCACCACCAGGAAGGACCGAATATCTCTGATAATCAAGTACATGCAGTCTAGGCATGGGCGCAGCCATCCAAAAGACATGTGAAAAAGGTCTGTGGAATGGACGCAACCACCCAGCTAAAGAGACCAAAATAATGATAAGGTATGGTCGCAGCCATCCATGAAGACTCAGGTATGGGCGCAGCCATCCATCAATGAGTCATGTAATGATCATCCACAAAATCGCAGCCTGGACCATAACAGACAGGGATCCAGGGTCTTGCGCTCCGTCCCGACCCGAACAAAGTACAAGTTCAAGCATGTGAATACATGAGTTGGAGTCGAACATGCGTGAACGTCGTCTGATTACCAGTCAATGATGAAAACTGTTAACAGACGCGAGAGGTACCACCGATAATGACAATGGCCCTCAAGGTACTATGGGCACAATCCGTGGAGTGTGAATCAATGAGCTGGTGTCGAACACCCACAGAACCCTTCGATTGGAGGTCAATGATGAAAACCTCGCGTCGAACACGGAGAACCTGCCATTGAGGCATGCAGGCTCTAAGGCACCTGAAGGGAGTCTCTAAGCCACCTTCCCGGATAATGAGCTGAAGTCGACAGGAAGTGACCTTGACTGAAGGTGGGCCATAATGTTTCCCACATCATCGACACGAGACAGAGGTAACATGATTTGTGTGAGATAGCAGATGAGGTTGTATTATTGCAGAGGTGAACTTCTCTTGAACACATCGGCGGCACCATAGTGGATTTAGCAGTTTTTGACATCAAATGAGCAAAGGGTATGATAACGATGGCAATGAGCAGATGATAGGCCAGATAGGATAACCCAAACCCACGGAAGCCAGTGAAAGCGAGATGAGATGGTCCCACCCAGACACGAAGCAGAGGAGTTCCATGTTCAAGAGCAACATACTGCCGACACGACTACGATTATTATTTTTCCCCACCATTTCTGGCAGGTACCCCGATTATTTTTGGATGACAAGCTTGACGGGGATAGCATATGCTTGAAGAGTGTCCTTTTGACAATGTCCGATGTCATCAAGGGTTTAACGAGCCTGACAAAGGAAAAACTCTGCGTCTTTTCTTATTTAGAGAGTCTGAAAAGACAGCGGAAAAGAAGACTCCAGGGGGGTCCTTTTTCGTGCAGTTGTGTCTCTCGAGCCCGAAAAAGTATAAAACAATGCCCGAAAGAACCGCCCGAGCATTACGATCGAGGAGTACTTTTCATAAATAGTGCTTTCGACCTGAAAAAGTAAAAAACCGGTCGGAAACACGTCGTTTTAGAACCGATAACAGGTGCGAAACGACAAACACCCGGCAATCTTTTTAAGTTACACGGTCAGAAGAAGAGCTTAAAATGACCGCCTTTCATTCCCTTTAACGAGCTGAAAGGAGGCTCGGCCATCTTTTCTTGTTTTGTGTCGGAAAAGAGCTCAGAGATGATGTTGTTCGCGATCCAGTGATTTTAGGACCGTTATGATTTTCACCGTTTCGAAGGACCTGCACAACAAGAAACACCCGCATAAATCCATTCGACATGTTAAAAACATATTAAAACATGTACACAATAGTACAGAAGCGTAAAATCCATGGTAAAAACATGACCATAAACCCATATTCGCAAAAATTAAAGTCAATTAAGCCATTTTGACTACAAATAGAAAGGTAAATAGTCATTTTCACCATTGTTACCAAATTGAGCCTCTGAGAACGTTGTGAAGCTGTGAAGTTGACGGAGCCAATTCTTCCTCGTGCGGACACCATTTGGCGAACGGCTTGCTCCAGGTAGGTTCCTCTTGCCACGCACCCTTTTTTGAGCATTTGTATTCATAATTTAACAGTTGGATTGGCCCAATTGGGCAAGTTTTTGAGCCATGGGCGCGCTCTCGGTCAGCGCGGGTTTCCCGCTCGGGACCGCGCTGACCGATAAAAATAACACATACCAAATTTCGGGTCAGCGCGGAAAACCCGTGTTCTTCCACGCTGACCTAAAGAAAATACAAAGGGCCGCCATTTTCAGCGCGTCTGTTTTAGAAACAGCCGCGCTGGCGCAGCCAAATATTATTTTTGATGATTTGGACGTGAAATTTTTACCCGCCAGCTTTCTAATTGTTCTTATTGGCTATGTAGGGCATAATGGCCTTCCAGTGGCAAGAGAGGGCTCACGATGTTGAGGATATTGCCGCTTTTGAAAGAGCGGATTGTCGAGATGCAATGCGGGAATGCGGATTTTTAAAATTCTTCTTAACTCCATGCCTAAGAGCTCACCACGACTTACTGGAGTTCCTGATCCGGTCATGGAACCATATAGACGGTAAATTTACCATCCGTGGTAAAGATATCGAGTTCGACTTCATGGACATATACTTCTTGACCGGTTTGTCACGCCGGGGAGCGAGGCCCATTCTGGAGGGGCAGCGGCCCAGCGGCGAGACTCTTGATGAGCTCATGGCTCGAGTATGTCCATTGGCGGAGAAGATGCGGAGTGGGAAGGTGGCAATTCCCACGGTGGGAGACATAGTTCTTCGCACCATCCTGTTTATGGTGACCCGGGCAGCGGGAAGCTTGGCCAACCATGAGGCCTCGAAGACCCACTTGCTGCTAGCTCTCGACTGTCTACAGCCTACAGTGTTTGATTGGGCCACTGCGGTGACTAACAACATGAAGAGGCAGCTCAACAACTGTCGACGCGGAGAGTCGAAACAGTTCGGCTATGGGTCGATCCTACTCCCACTCATTCTGGAGCGGGTACCAGTCATGCGGCTGCAGACTATAGCCGTGGATCCTCCCAGGAGTCCTCAGGAGACGCGGGCCACTCGATGGGCTCGCATCATGCCACGCGGAGGTGGTGGTCGGCCAGCTCATTGGGGAGTGGTTTTTCGAGAGTGGTTGGAGCATCAGATTGTTTTCGTTGAGGATTGGCCATACGCAGGTATGGATTTCCGCAATGATCCAAACATTCCATTACCGCCGGGAGACCACTGGGATGATGGAGGTATGACACTTTGATTTTTTCTGAGTTTTTTAATGTTTTTTATTTTAATGCATATGTCTTAACAAATGTCGTCGTGTACAGATGTGGGACCTGTCAGACCCGTCGGCTTAGCCCCAGAGGCACGGAGAGAGGGGTAGGGAGCCGATGTCCTTGCCTTGGTCCCTCCAGGGGTGGATACTTCCGAGGCCATAGCTCGCAACCTTGAGGGGTTGCTAGTGGGCGTGCCAGACTATCGGGGAGTCGAGGAGGTTCCCATAGAGCACCAGATCCATACAGTAGGGGTAGCACCCACGGTGCACCGTCTGTTGAGGTGGGTGGCACGAGCGGCTCTGTGCTATAGAGAGCACAAGCCAGCACAGTAGTCGCCTAGGTTTCTTTTTGATATTTTGCGAGACATCTGTCTCGATGTATGGAGAACAATGGCTTTATATTTCGACACATACACTTATTTTTTGAGCGCCTTAGCGCGCCACACGATATATATATATATATATATACATACCGATTTTTTGGATGGATATTGTTTACATGTGATGATGCTTTACTTATGTTATGCAAATGTTCAGTACAAATGTGATCTTATGTATGAATTGCACAACAGATGACCCATGTATTTAATGTTTTTAATGCAAGCTTAAAAGCACACACAGCACGCATGCAAACTATGCTCGAGGAAATATTTACATATGCTTTACTCTATTATGCTTCCTATGTCTTCTTGTATGATGTTATCTATTTCGCAAATGTCTGTCTAATACATGATTCGCCAATGCATCAGTTAGCGTGTTCAATCATCTTGGAATATGTTTATATGTGATATAATCGAAATTCCTTTCTAACAATCAGACACGTAGATACAACCTTAGGATACGTTGGTCTCTGACGGAATATTGCCCGTTAAGTTGATGAACGACCAGCTGGGAGTCCACGTTTACCATCATTGCTCGAATGCCGAGATAAACTGCTTCGGCTAGTAGCTCGATTACGGCACTGTATTCAGCAACATTATTAGTGGTACGACCGAGACAGACTCCTTGAAGATCTAGCAACTCTCCGTGAGGATCGTAGATCGCCCATGCCGCAGAAGACAAATTGCAGGTACTACGGCAGGCGCCATCAGCGAAACCAACATAAGGTGCACTAGACATCTGCACGAGAAGAAGAAAACACAATAAGAGGCAAACATGCTTTCACACCAAGCAGAACATGAAATCATGCACACAAAAAACACTAAACATACGTATGTACAAACTGAGTGCATGAAGTCACGCGTAATATTTCTTCAGATACAGCTCGTTGCGGGGCTTGTCAAGAGGGTTTCCTTCGTAATCAATCAACTCATATGCGCCCTTTTGTAAAACTCTTTTCACGATGTAGGGACCTAGCCACATGGACTCGAGTTTTCCTGCCCCCAGCTTATCTTTGGCTTGATCGTAGAGCAGTACTAGATCTCCCTCAACGAAGGAACGAGGATGAATATTCTGGTCAAAGTGAGCTTTGACTCTCTTCTTTTGCGCTTCGATGGCCAGAGAAGCTAAACGACAAGTCTCGTCCAACCGTTCTAGGTACAGAAGTCGTTCCTCCACCGGAGTGGTGTTGGGAAGCAACTCGACAACTAATTTCAACGAAGGAATCTCGCATTCGACAGGAAGGGTAGCCTCCAGTCCATAAACCAATTGAAATGGAGTGAAACCAATGGCATCCTTCACGGAAGTCCGGTAGGACCACAAGGCTGGGAACAGCATCAGATGCCAATTAGACTTGTGCGTATTTACGGTGCGTTGAAGCATAGTGATCAAAACTTTGTTCACAGCTTCAACTTGACCATTAGATTGTGGATAGTACGATGTCGAACTGTCCTGGCGCAAGCCTAGTTGGGTCGTTAGTTCTGTCATCATGTGATTACGGAAATTCTTTCCGTGATCTGTGACAATAGCTTGAGGGACTCCGAAACGAGTAATGACATGATTGAATAAAAACTGCGCCGCTATGTAACGGTCTTCATTTAATGTAGGCATCGCTTCGGCCCACTTGGTGAAATAATCCACAGCAACGATAATGTACCCATGCCCCCCAGCGGAACGAGGGTTACAGGATGTATAATCGATGCCCCATTTGGAAAATGGTCCTACGGTGACAACAGGGTGCAGTGGTGCAACAGGTGCACGCATCTTCCGGTGGTAAACCTGGCATTCGTGACATGCTCGTACAGCAAGGATACAATCTTTGAAGATGGAAGGCCAGAAATAACCAGCGCGGAGGATCTTTTGAGCGGTAGCATAGCCGGACATATGGCCGCCACAAGCGCCGGAGTGGCAGTCATTCAAAACCCGCTCCGCCTCCTCGAGAGTCAAGCACCGACGGAGAACAGAATCAATGCCGAGGCAGTACAGGGTATCGCCCAAGATGCGATAGGGTTGAGCTTGATGACGAATTCGCCGTCGAGCATCTTTCGATGCATTCGGACGGAAGGAAGACGTCTGTAAATATACGATAATGTCCCCATACCACAGGTCGAGGGTGCTGATGAGAAACAGTGTTTCATCCGGAATATGCTCCTCTGAGCGAGATGGTGCAGACTGAGATGGTAAGGAACAGAGCAGTTCAGCAAAGACCAGAGATTTCTTAGACTTGGCTGCAGTGAATTCCAAGTCGAACTCTTGGAGGATTACGATCCACTTCGAGTATTTGCCCCCCAGCAACTGATGTGAAAAAATGTAGGTCATGGGGTTGCAATCAGAGATCACGGTCGTCGTGCGCAACAGGATATAATGACGGAATCGTTGGACGGAACACACAGCTGCCAATGCCAACTTCTTGACATATGCATAGCGAGTTTCCGTATCCAGAAGGTTGCGGCTAAGATAATATACAACATGCTCGGTGCCAGCATCATCGTCTTGCACTAAAACCATGCCGATGGTGGTATCAGCGGCGGCCAGATAGAGGGTGTAGTCACGGTGGTAATTCGTAGGTCTTAAGAGCGGGGCTGAGACAAGAAGGTCTTTAAGATGCTCAAAAGATTCTTGAGCGATAGCGTCCCAGCGAAAGGGCGTGTCTCACTTTAATAACCGTGTGAAACCCTTAGCCACCTCGGCATAATTGGGAATGAATCATCTGAGAAAATTAGCTTTTCCCTGCAAGCTCTGTAGCTGCTGTAGAGAGGCAGGGGGAGGAAGATTCAAAATGGCCTCGACCTTAAGGGGATCCAAACGGATACCTTCCCGGGAGATGATGAACCCGAGCAGTCGGCCAGATTCTACGCAGAAGACACACTTATGCGGATTGAGTTGAATACGATAGTGTCGACAGCGGAGAAAGATTTCGCATAGATGAGATGAATGGTCTTGACGTTTAGCTGAATGAGCTGGAAGGTCATCCAGGTAAGGTTGTACGATGTGTCGAATATCATGAAAAGTGTACGACATAGCACGTTGGAAAGTGGCACCGGCATTTTTAAGACCGAAAGGTAGCTTCTTGTAATTGAAGGTGCCCCAAGGACAAACGAAAGCTGTCTTACGCTGGTCTGCAGGGGCTATGTTGATCTGGTTGTAACCAGAGAAGCCGTCCATAAACGAATAAATTTCGCTTCCTGCGCAGTCATCAATAAGCTGATCAATAAAAGGCGTAGGAAAGTTATCTTTGGGACAGGCGCGATTGATGTCGCGATAGTCAACACAGACCCGAATAGTGCCCTACTTTTTATTCACAGGGACTATATTGGATACCCATTCCGTGAGGGGAATGGCATAGATGAAACCAGCTCGAAGGAGTTTTTCAACTTCGGCCTTGATGGCTGCAGCCTTTCGAGGGTGCACTAGGCGTAAACGCTGATGAACAGGCTTAGCGTCGGGATAAGTAGGTATTTCGTGCACCACAATACTAGGGTCAATGCCGGGCATTTCCTCGTAAGACCATGCGAAAACATCACGGAATTCACGAAATAAAGCGGTATAAAGTTGAACTTCCTCAGGAGTGCATGTGACTCCAATGAAAATATTCTCGATAATCCCTGATTTGACAGAGATGTCGATGGCCTGGGTCTGCGTGATGTTTCCCATATTGCCTTCCGAAGACACTTGATATAACTGAACAGGCGTTTGGAGAGGCGGAGATGGGACACATGAAGCAAACTGCTCGAGACATGCGACCATTTCCGAATGGGGGGGAGAAACGAAGAGCGATGGTGGTGATCTAACCAAGGGAGCTCCTCGAGAGACATAGTTTCAATGATAGCCTCATCGGAGGGAAATGATTCCTTCAGGGGATCCGAAGTGGCCTCCTCTCCTAACCAAGGGAAGTGGTCATATGAATCGGGAACACTGCTCGGAAAAGCAGGTTCAGGAGGTGGAGCCGATGCAGCGACAATCTCGATGTAGTTGAGCTCGGCAGGACTCAACGGCATCATCTCGCCCCAAGAGTCTTCCTGATTCAAGGGAGGGAGAACCCATGGATCAGAACGCACTGTAATCATGTTAACGGAGGCGAGATTCGGAGGTGGGAGGGGAAAGACTCCCATCAAGGAGGGATCTTTGAATAATCCAGCACCCACACTCACTAATGACTTGGAGGTATGCTCTACGAATGGCACATTCCCTTCAGAAGAGGAAGCAAAAAAGGAAAACTGGTCCACCGTGACGATTCTTCCTTGATGGGGGAAGCGAACGACATGGAACAAGGAGGAAGCCATGGCTTGCATGGCGTATGTCCAGCTTCGTCCAAGGAGGAGGTTGTAAGTGAGATTAGCGTCAACGACTTCAACCTCTACTTCTACCGTTTTCCCTTCTAAAGAGATAGGCAATCACGGGAGGATACCATATGGGCGATATTCTCTTCCATCAAAAGCCTCCAGGGTCGTAGGAGACTGGCTCAGAGCAGGAGAACCAATAGCCTTCCAGCAAGCAACCGACATGATGCAGGTTGAGGCACCTTCATCAATGACCGTACGATGGATCGTTTTGCCGTTGATGAGAACCTGTATAAGGAAGGCCACCTAATGAGGCAGTCTCTGTGTGAAACCCTCGAGATCAAAAGAAATTAAATCTGAATCTGCCGGGTCTATGCCACCAATCGCTGATAGCAAGGACTTCCTCTGGGAGGGGCAGCTTTGGAGGACTTCTAATGCGGACATAGCCGACGGAGCCTGAGCTAAGTCCTCAACAATGCTATAATGCTGGGCAGCACGAGCATTGGGGTTATAAGATGACTTCCTGAGTACACCTTTGGGAGGGCGTCGGGGGATGGTCTCGGTGCTGGGCCGTTTGATGTGAAGGGGACCAGAACTGGATGGAGGAGCGCTGGAGGGAACCTCCGGCTCTTTCCCGGCTGGAGATGGATAATCTTTCGCTCGAGTTGAAACATGGATGGGGATGGTTCCAGCCATGAACACTTGAGAACCGAACGAGGAAGAGGATTGAGAAGGATCTGCCACCTGATGCGTCTGCTGGGACGGGAAAGGCTCTTTAAGCACAGCAGGAGGCCCTGGAGCACCTTTCAAAAGCCGACTAACCTCAGACCGCCTAGGGCAATCCTTGGTGTAGTGATCCTCCTCGCAGATGAGACAAGGATACTTAGGCTTCCGTTTGGCTCCTTCCTCGGAGGGAGGTTTAGGAGGGTTCTGCTTGGGCTGTCCAGATTTATCTTTGGCCTTCCCTTTCTTTTTGCCTTTCGAGGATTTGTCTGCCGCGGTGGACTGAACGGCGTTTACCTCGGAGGTATTCCCAGAAATAGATTGGCCCTGAGGAGCATTCTCATTAGAGGCGGTCTGTTTCTGCTTCCCAGGGTTCGCGGCCGATTTCTTAGATGATGAATTTACAGAACCAATGACTCCATCAACAGAAGGCTTTGGTGGAGCTTTGGGTTGTCCAGGCTTCGGGGCATCTGGCAAATACTCATACAAAGTACCTGACTGAGAATACACTAAGTCGAGGTACTAAGCTCGCGCAATTGCTTGCTCCTCAGTCACACACGCTCCCATTGCGATATCTTTTGCAATTTTAGGAACAAAGGAAGTCGTGAACCAGTCGATCAGGAGTTGATCAGGAATCCAAAATTTAATCAAGCGACAACGCCTTCTCCATTCATGTTTATGGTCAGAGATGTGCGTAGCCATATCCTATTTGAGAGACGTGAGAAGATGGGTCCCAGTCTCGTACCGAATGGGTAACTGAAAATGAGTTTAAAAGGCCATAGCCAACGAGTTGAAATCTGAAAACATGCCGCGATTGAGTTCAATGTACCATTTAGCAGCTGAACCAGTGAGAGTCCTCTGAAAGAGGCGAAGCCGGATAGAATCATCAAGCCACGAGTTAGATGAGCACCAAAGGTGATAAGTCATTACGTGGGCCTGAGGGTCTTCACCGGCCTTGCCGTCAAACTTTGGACAGTCACCCGGTATTTTGGTTGGAACCGGTGGCCAATACAGATTATGCAAAATAGGGTCGTTTGTTAATTTGGACACATCAGGCAGTTCCAACGTTGCTAAAAATGGTAGCTGCGGGTTAAAGGACATTTGTGGCTGCGGATTCGAGGTGACATTAGGGTTCCACCCGGATTGTGGTTTCCCCCACGAACTCTGTCTGGACGGGCCCGGCCCAAAAGGGCCTGGCGCGTAAGAATTTTGTCCCGATGGACCTGGTCCAAAAGGGCCTGGCGCATAGGGAGTTTTTCCGTAGGGGTTCTGTCCGTATGGATTCTGGCCATATGCGGACGGCTGTCCCTGTGTCTGCCCCCCAGCTCCCTATGTACCAGCAGCTTGCCCGGCAGGTGCACCATATTGGTAATTTTGATAAGGGGTGACCTGTGGTTGCTGATAATTTTGATAAGGAGCAAACTGATTTTGCCCCCGGGGTTGCTGGTAGCCATATGACTGCTGAGCCCCATACGGAGCCTGATAGGCAGGTTGCGTTTGATAAGAAGGTTGATAACCTGTTTGATTTTGAGGCCCAGGGTAATGTCCTTGAACCGGCTGGGGTTGAACCATATGTCCTGAAGGTTGACCCGGTTGGATTTGAGATGGACCTAGTTGGCCAGCAGGATAGACTTGCTGGGGACCAGGTTGTCCATGCGCCACCAAGGGTTGTCCTTGCGGAATGGATGACTGAACTAGCTGGATAGTTGGTTGAGGCCGAGGTTGGCCAGCTTGTCCAGGTTGACGATTAGGGCGGACAGCGGGTTGACCTTGCTGTATAGACGGTTGGCCCGTTTGCCCCCCAGTGTGAACAGATTGAGAAGAGGGTTGGGCTTGCTGCATGGCAGGCTGCCCTCCTTGGTGCATGGGCTGAGCAGAGGGTTGGTCTTGCTGTATAGCAGGTTGACCCCCTTTCCCAGAAGGATTCGTGAATTGAGCGGTGGGTTGGCCCTATTGAACATAGGGTTGTCCACCCTGCCCAGGGAGATGACCAGACTGGGCGGTAGGTTGGCCCTGTTGTACATAGGGTTGTCCACCCTGCCCAAGAGGATACCCCTGCTGGACTACTGGTTGATTTTGAGGATTATAAACTGACCCAGTTTGTCCAGATGGGTACCCTTGCTGGAAACCGAGTTGGCCTTGCTGAATGGAAGGCTGCCCTGGTTGTCCATTAGGTTGATTCTGATGCAAATATGACGAACCTCCAATGCCCCTGGGTTGTCCCTGGTAAGGTTGACCTTGTGGGCCCCCAGATTGTCCTGGGTAAGGCGGGCCATAAAGTGGTTGCCCCTGAGGGGTTTGCACATAGAGTGGCTGGCCTTGATTGGGTGGTCCTAGGGGCTGTCTGGGAGGATCCCGGTTCCCATGGAGAATGTGAGTAGCAGGATCATACGTAACGTTCAGCGGTTCCTCGTTTTCTTCGAAAGGACGATGAAGAAGTATCGAAATGGTCTCGAGGTACTCACCGTTTTCATCATAGTAAAAGAGGGGACCTTCGTAATCTGGGTCCGTTATGGGTTGCCCAAAAGCATCATATGGCCCTGCTCCTGGAATGCCACCAGAAAAGGGACCAGCTTGAGGGTTTGCAGACGAGGATTCCGGTTCAGCACTGACAACTGGAGTCAGACGTGCTACACAGATAGTAGGTTTAGTGGGAACTGAGGTAACGGGCGTGTTAAGCCCTGCCGTAAGGGGTGTACTAAGGGGCTGCGAAACAAAGGGCCCGATGGAGGCATTAAGACTAGGATCCCATATAGTCGTAGAACTCGTTCTAGCGGCTATCCTATCCCTCACTGATTGATATCGTGGAGGGAGGGGAGAGGAAGCCGGGATCGAGGTCTCGATGTCTGTCACCACGGGCGTCTCACCGGTGCTGGAAGCTGTCTCATCCATGGGGGAAGTAGACATTGGAGACGACATACCGAGAGGGGTACGAGGGGTATAATCGGGCTCCCAAATAGGATTCCAATCTTCTATGTAATCTTCGTCGCCTGGGGCACGTACGTTGATAGGCTGGATACTCGGAACAATAGGAAGAGTACCGCTTACAACTGGTACCTCTGGAGCAATAAAAGATGGAGAACCTTGATCACTTGGACCGGGAGTTGATGGGTCAGCCAGGATGACCAGACCCCTTAGAAAACCTAAAGGAAACTAACGATAAAACCCTACTCAAAACTATCGCACACAAGATCTAAAACAGGTGATGTTATCGTGGCCAAATTAATTTTAAGACACAAGAACCAAACTTGACCTTTTCATGTTTCAGGAGTCGAGAAAAGGACGAAAAGATGACTCCAGTCTCCTTCGAATGTTTAATGAGCACGAAGTGACAAGACGCTCACAGGCACCTTTTCATTTAGGGAGTCCGAAAAGGATCAAAAGTGACTGCTCTGGAGACTCTAGGTATAAGGTTTACCAAGCAACCCGTAAAACTGCTTATACACCTCAGCAATCGTATGAGAGCCAAGGACTTTCCGTACTGCAGTCAATCTTCCCGAATGCTGTGTTCGGTGCGTTACAGTTCACAAGGCGGCAGACTCGGCTTCCTATGGATAAAGAATAAAAGCCTAGTGGGGTCTCCCTATATACGCGATGGTACGTGGGAGCACAGTCCGTGTTAGACCACTATCGAGTCACAGAAGGAGGAATCACCCAACCTAATGTGAAACAACAGTGACTATGTTTAAAGACGCCGGAACACGTCTCTAACCTAGACCTCTAGATATTTGCGTTAGTTCCAATGCGTTTTTAGATTTATTTGGTTCATTTTACAGTTGATCTTGAGATTAAGTTTCGATTTCAGGCCGTATCGTATGTTCTCTCACAATTACCTAGATGCAAACTACATGCCAAAGAATTTCATTTTGTTCGATGAATTCTAGCTATGAGAGGGCAAAGAATTTTGACCAAACAAAGAAAACATAAGCAAACAAGCAACTTAATGCAGCTAAAGCGAGGAAAGGAAACTTTTTCTTTTGAAAATGCAAATCCACGAAATGTTGTTTTCCTTTTCAATCTTTTAAAGCAAAGCTACTAGTTTGATTTCCTTTCAATGGCACAAAGCATCTAAATGAATTTGGAGGAACTGGAACACCAAGCAAATTACTTAATGAAGGCACACAAAGTTCCCAAAACACCCAACAAAAGCTTCCAAATCAAAGGAAAACTAAGTTCTGCACGAGCTATGTGATCTAAGCTCGGAAAGACAAGCAAGGATTGCAAGTAAGGAGGAAGCGAAAATCACTCGGAAACACAACCCAAAACACTTCAACAATCACTGAACAAGTGCATAAACAAATCTGAAATTGGCTGGTCAAACAAGCAAACAAGATTCCTACGGAAGGCTTGACACACACACGGCCTCTAGATGTCCTAGGGCTAGAGTGCGAAGTCAATGGAGAAAAGCGAACACCCTAAGGATGAGAGTCACAACCAGTCAATTAGAGACTCAACACAATCCAACAACTATAAAAGTAATGATGGAAACACAAACCAAGCAGTGACAGCAAAGAGGAAGGTATTTGCAAAACCGAAAAGATGAGCAAAATGAAACCTTGCGGAACAAGACTTCGTAAGCAAGCAGCTTCAGAGTTCAAATAGTGAAAAACAAGCCACAAACCAAGGGGAGAGAAGAGGGGAAAGTTAAAGGAGTAGGTTCAGTGGGCTGATCTGGACAAAATCAAATTTTACAGGATCAACGCGGGTGGCCTTCAGCAACTTGGCGCTGACAGGAGGGGTCCCGTAGCAACTTTGCGACGTCAGCGCGGAAATACACGGATAAAGCGCGCTGTCTCGGAAAAACGAGGTCAGCGCGGTTATAAATCACACAGACGCGATGATGGGAAAGACAAAGAAGCAAGCGCGCGACGTCAGCGCGGAAGCACACGTATAAAGCGCGCTGTCTCTGAAAACGAGGTCAGCGTGACTATGGATGATACAGGCGCGACGACAAAGGAAGCACAGAAGAAGGGACGCGACGTCAGCGCGTCTGTTTTTAATTAAAGCGCACTGAGGGCAAAAACCAATAAAGCCAAAACAAAAACTTCCCAAACCAAAGGTAAAGACCTTTTGACAGTTAAAGCACTTCTCAAATGCACCCAGAAAGTTTGCAGGCAGAGAAACAATCCCAGAATCTCGACAAGAGAGAACAATCAAATTTCAACACAAAGATGGACTCAAGAAACGCAAAGGCTCGCTCCCCAGCGGAGTCGCCAAATTGTTGGAGAGGTAAATCCCCTCTACGGATAGAGGCGATCCCTACTAGCCCAGCAGGGGTCTAGCAACAATCACACAATGCTGCGATGCATGTTCCTAATTACAATTAAACAAGAGGTAAAGAGCACCTACTTGGATTCCTGCGCTGTCGTTTGACAAAGAGATGTTGCCTTCGCTCCTTCGCTTCGGCTGGTCACAATCCTCCGCGATCCCCACGAATAGATACCTGCACACACGAAGAGGAAACAAACGCGAGCGTGAAATCTAGTAAAAGCAACCATACATCGATCAGAAAAGATGTAATTCACATTTAATCATTACATGTACAAATGGGAATGGAACAATAGTAGCAGTCATCTATTATTAATCAAAATAGAGAAGAGTACAACCAAATGTTCTGACGTCGGTATCCTTCTCAGGAGGGGCCAGTCAGCAAGCGTCTCAAGCATTCACCTTTGGAAATGATTCTCCCAAGACAAGAAACTCTCTCTCACACAAGCAACACAAAACAACCTTCCCTAAGCTATCAATCACTTCCACACTTAGCACACCAAATACCTATAGTAGCAGCTATCTGAGCACAATAAGCTCTACACAATCCAAGCTATTCCAAAACTAGTTGCTCATGGTAATGGTGGCAGTTTATATAGGAGAAGGAGCCTCCTAAAAGGGTGGAAGGATGAGCTTATCCTTGAGGGGAGTGGTTGCAAAGGGTCGAACAGACATGCCATAGAAGGGAGTCGAGACTCACAAAGCCAACAACCAGGCCCGGAATGATCTGGAAGACTGGCTGTTGGAACAAATTCGCCCAAATAGGATCAGCGCGGATTATAAGGCAACTGACGCGCTAACGTCGCGCCTCAATAACTGGGAAAGTCATGTCAGCGCGACTCAATACAAGTAGAGGCGCGATGGCGACCAGCGCGGAAAAGTCATGTGCTTCCACGCTGGCAGCGCACTGAAAACACCAAGAGCCGCCGGTCAGCGCGGATATTTTAGAGACAGACGCGCTGATGAGGAAAACTTTGGAAAAGTGGGTTTTGGGCCAGTTCAGAAGGCATGAACTTGATTATGTGTGAATTCTTGACAAAGCAGGGTAACTGACAGGGAGACAATGACAAATTGTTGTGTAACACTTTTCTCATGTGAAGATACAACCAATCCATACCAAAGAAAATATTGTATGATCCCAATGGAAGCACATTCAAATGTGTTGTAGGCATACCATTCAATTCAAATGCACGAGATCTTACCCACTGATGAACTCTTTTCTTTGTACCTGTAGTCAACTACACTAACTAAGTTTATAGATGTACTTTTTTATTTAAACCAAACTTATCCATCAATTCAAGATTAACATGACTATAATTAGGTATAGGGTCAATCAAAATAGAAACAACACGATCACAAAGCTTACTATCCATCTTGATAATAGATGCTTAGTGATCCACCTTCCTTTTATCCAATGCTACATAAATTCGAGGAATGCTCTATCCAACATCTCCAATTGTGTTTGCTTCCTCTGTATTGTAGATCTAAGGCATACCACCCTAATACGATGGAAAATTCTTCTTGAAATGCTTCTTGCAACATATCCAACACTACAACAATCCCTTACCATCGCCTTTATTCTTTTTCCCTCCAAGTTGTGACCCATGTCCCTATCAAACTAAATTAAACTTAATTTAAGAAAAAACATTATCTTTCTCACTTGCATCTCGAGGTATCGTTTTCTTTAGTGGCTACTTACCCTTAGCTTTGTCTTTCACTTTCAACCCTTGCTGAGACTCTATCTTATACTTCAATTGCTCATAAAAGTGTTTCAACTTTCTGATGGCTTCCTCCAACGATATACGCTCATCAAACTTGATCTTGTTTTTGAACTCTATTGATAACCCACTAATGAGTCTTTGAATCTTCACTTTATCCTCCTTAAGATAAGGAACATACCTCAAATATTCCAAGAATATGCTAGTATACTCCTCATCAGTCGTATACCCCATATTCAACTCATATAACGCCTTCACCTTATCATCATAGTATCCATTAGATAGATGCTTCTTCTTGAAAACTCTTTCAAACTTCCTCCAAGTCAAATCCTCTTTCCGAATTCCTTAGACATTATTCACCCCTTCCCACCAAATGTATGCTCTACCTTTAAGTTTAAACATAGGTATTTTGTCGTTCATGTTCTTTGAGTAATCAAGAAATCATAAGAACTTATTCATTCCAAGCAACCAATATTTTTCATTCTGTGACTTGTTCATTTCTCCATAAAATGTAGGTGGGTTTTCTTTCTTGAACTCATTTGGAAAATATCCCTTGACACTCCTCCTATAAGGATGATGGTGATAATGACCATGGTACTTGTTTAAAGTAGAACTATAATAATGCCTATTTCAACTACCTCTCCTATCAAGTGTGTCCAAGAATCTACCATCCCTGATGTCATCATCCATGTTTGACTTGTTTCCATCATGAGATCTGCTACCATAGGCTCCATTAGTCCTTTCCTCCTATCCATGACTAATCCTAGGTAGTCCATGTATCTAGAAATATGACAAACTCTGAAGGATAACTGAATTAACCTATACTTGTTTCTCATCTACCCTGGAAAGTCTATCCTATGGCTGAATTATCCTATCATTATATGATTTGCAACTCCTTATTTTTTCCTTCAAAATTCTCAAATTTTCAGCTATGTAAGTGGATTACTCATCACGATGTTTCTCATATGATCTATAGGGAGAATCTCATGAATTGTAGTCTACCATCTTGCTAGTCATCTTGGATCTTCTTCTTCTTAGAAGTATATCATGTAAGCTAAACTAAAATATAAACAACCATCTTACCTCAATATAGTTCAAGGGAGGATATCTCATCTGCAATATCAATCAGATTAGCACAATACATAATCATGACAGTATATCGACATCACCTCAATCACATTCTAGTTACCATGCACGATGTCACAAACTATAACATCAACTAGATACAATGCATGCACAACAATGTGTAGACACTGACATGCATTTAACAAACACATATATCATCGACATGTATGCATGAAAAACACATACCAACAACAACTTCATAAATTTCTACATGAAAACACAATTGTAACAATGACCATCGGTACCATGCACACACTTCAAGAACATATACAATCTACATTCATGCATGACAATACATTTTGGACATTCATTCCAAGGGGTGAACCATGCTCTGATACCACTCTACAGTATTAGATATCACCAAAAGAGAATGGAAACTAGACGTCACCCAAAGAGAATGAAACCTACTCTAATACCACTTTGTAACACCCTCCTCCCACATTTACCTAGGTTAATTAGTCGACCGAGGTAAACATGTGATGAAGAGTTACTATGATATGATTCAACCTCCTATATTAACATAAGGAAGTGGAATCGACTAACCAACACTTTACAGAACTCCCTTGGGTGCCAGGACACCTAGGAGCTAACCAAACACTCTAGGTGCCCAACCCCTAAGTCAACTTAGCCTTTCACTGAACTAGACCCCCATGAAAATGCCTCCATGAGATTGAAACCTTCCAATCGATCCCATAGTCCTGCTTCCCAGCGATTGTAGTCATTTTCATCTATTTATGTGTTAGAAACCATGGGATTTAAGCCACTTTTTCAAGGTTGGGACCCAAGCCTCTACCCAAAACTTAATGAAAATATCAGAAATGATAAATAAAAATAATACAAGGCCTCTAATGAAAAAATTGAACAAGGACTTAACCTGACCGATCGTAGCCATGATAGGAATTTTGTCAAACATATCAAGAACGTGTAATGTATAGGTCATAAATACACATATGAGCATATGGGCCTCATACTTATTTGAGATTTGTTTGGAAGCTCTGGTGACCTCTCATGATATTTTCATTTTCATCTATTAGGCCATACATTCATTCACATTTCATTTATTAATTAAAACATGATGAGACCCATAACCGAAGTCTATCATAAAACTATGCTTATAACTAGCAATAACTAGCAGAATTACAATGATAGAAAAAACATCAAAGCCACATAATAGAAAGAACATTTATTCATGAAATACAAGGGAAAAGAGCTCTTATTAACATATACAAAATTGAACCAAGTCAAGGACTTCCAAGTACCACCCAATCATAGATTAGGGTTAACCAAATATTTCCTTTGGTCAATCAACCACGTTCAATTCTCCAAGCATGAATGTGGGAGTCACAACAAAACCAACCAGAGCTTCTCAGGGTTTACTGTTTTTCCCGCCATTACCACTCAAAGGATTCCTAAGCCTAAAACCCTCATATATGCAACCAAGCTTCACCGTGTATCCCACCATTATCAGTTAAGGAATTCCTAGGCCAAAACAAAGAAACATACTCTATAGGCTTTACTACAATCCCACCATATACCGTTCAAGGGATCACTATGCCTTAAATAAGCATGGATGCCTACGGATCTCTCCACCTAAACTGTCATGAATTTTCCCATCTCCACCCTCAAGATTATTGTATATCTCACCATTTACCAGTGAAGGGATTCCTAGGCCTTTGGTAATTTTCCTGAGACCACCCCACTTAGTTTTGAAACCATCCTACAATCCATCTCGACTAAGTAAAAGAATCTTATCACACCATGGCTATCCAGAAATGGAAAGGAAATGTTGAAAACACCGTCACACCTAGAAAATCCGATGTCAATGACAACAAGAGAACCAAATACACACATGCATGTACCATGCATGCCAAAACTACCAAGGAGATCATGCATGCAACATGATACTTGCAAGTAATACCACTGTAGCCACTTGATCCAACTCTTCCTTGCTTGATCTTTGCTTCCATTTGTCATCTCTTATTTCCTTTGCCTTCCTTTCTCCAATGCTAGAGTGCTCCAAGAATGCTCTATGTGTGAGAGAGAAAATAGAATAGATATAAGGCTCCAAAATTGAACTGAAATAAATGTTAAACTAAAAAAAAGTTGTGAATTTATCCTCATAATCCTATTTATTAATGATGACTCTATTTTCTTTAGTTTCCATTATTTTTCCTTCATTTTCCTCCACACATTCAACTTGTGACCTTTCACCTTCCTTTTATCCTAATTTCCTTTATTTCATAGATAAAATGTCAACTAATGTCTCTTCCCTTTCCAAATATTTTCCATTTCCTTTATCAATTTCCCCTTAGCCATAACAAACCAAATGAACACTCACTAGGATGTTTTTCCTTTATTGACTTTATTACATGAAATTTTAACCTAGGGCTATTACAACTGGAAATTGAAGCATTGTTATGAGCAATGAAAATTCAATCCTGGGAAAAAATGTGATTCGAAAGGGAATGATAAGGCTAAAGAAAAATGGCCTCAAAAGCAGGGAAGATCTCTGGATTCATATGAGAAACAGAATGTGGCTCCTCACAAGAATTTTAATGTAGGTGAGAAAGGACATGTGTCTCAGCCTAGAGAGTAGTAGAATAAAAGTAAAAATAGGGTACCATTGTAGTGTTAGAGTTGTGGAAAGGATCATCGAAAGAAGGATGTCCATTTTATCGGGGTGGTAGGCCTTAGATATACAATTCCTAGGAGCCGTTGATAGTTGGGGATGTTGTTCAAAGCGTTATTCTAATTTATATAGCACTTGATAACTAGAAGGCAGATCATCAAGCATACATTAGTGAGATGGAAGGAACACTTTATGATCGAGTTGTTTCCATTTTGATTGATACTGGGTCTAATTACAGTTATGTTAGTCCTAACCTGGTTGATAAGTGTGGCTTGAGTAATGAAGGCATATAGAATATTGGTTGGTGCAATTCACTATAGGGACCAAGAGAAGAGTTCATCATTGGGTGAGAGCTTGTGAATTTGAGCTTAATAGTATGCCTACATCAACACATATAAATGTGCTTCCCTTGGTATCATATAACATGATTTTTGGAATTGATTGGTTTTTCACTCATAAGACCAAGGTAGATTGTTATGAGAAAGCTATTGAGTGTCTAGATGATGTTGGAGAAAGGAGAATCTTGCAGGGAAAGAATAGGCCTATATTAGTAAGAATAGTTATAGCTATGAAAGCTAATCATAATTATAGGAAAGGGTGTGTATTATTTGCAGTGCATATTTCTAGTCATGGGGAAGGATGTTAAGGATGATGAAGTCCTAAAGTGGTACTTAGTTTTGTAGCAAATTTAGGATGTGTTTCCTGCAAATATTTCAGTATTATCACCTCATAGGGAAGTGGATTTATCTATTGAGTTGGTACCATGAGTAACACCAACATCAAAGGCACCATATATGATGATCACTCCATAGTTGGTGGAAATCAACTAGTAGCTTAAGGAAATGCTTGATAAAGGATACATAAGGCCAAGTGTGTCACCTTGGGGCTCACCAATGTTAGTTTTAGAGAACAATGATGGTACTCTTAGATTATTCATTGATTATAGGTAGTTGAACAAGGTGATGATCAATAAAAAGTACCCATTTCCACAGATTTATGACTTGTTTGATCAGTTGACGGGAACATAAGTGTTTTCAAATATTTACTTGATATTAGGATATCATCAGGTGCACATCAAAGAATAAGATATCTACATGACCTCCTTTCATACAGGGTATGGGAATTATGAAATTTTGATGGTTCATTTTGGTCTAACTAATGCTCCAACCGCTTCCATGTGTTTGATCAATAGTTTGTTGTGTCCTTATCTATACACATTTATGATATTATTGATTAATGATATATTGATATACTCCAAAAATTAGGAGGAACATGCAAAGCACCTAGAAACAGTGCTAAGATTGCTAAGAGAAAACCAGTTGTATGCCAAGCTTAGCAAGTGTAGTTTCTTTCAGTCTTAGATTCATTACTTAGGACATGTTGTTTCCAAGGAAGGGATAGTAGTGAATCTAGAAAAGATTAGAGACATCATGGAGTGGCAAAATCCTAGGAATGTGGACATGGTGAGATAATTGATGGGACTAGCATGTTGTTACAAATAGTTCATCAAGAACTTCTCAAGGATTGGATATCATATCACATATTTGCTACGAAAGGAAATACGTTTGAATGGATTGAGGAGTGTGAAGCTATTTTTGAGTAGCTAAAGCATTTTCTTACAAATGCTCCAATTTTGAAGATTCTAAATCTTGATAAGGATTTTGTAGTTTGTACAGATACTTACAAGAAAGGACTTGGTGGAGTCTTGATGCAAGAAGGATAGGTGGTATGCTTGAGTCAAGGAAGTTGAATGAGCATGAGAAGAACTATGTGACTCATGATCTTGAGTAGGCAGCTAGCATTCATGTCGTGAAGATGTGGAGGCATTATCTTCTAGGCAAGAGGTTTATTCTGATGAGTGATCATAGTGGACTAAGGTACTTATTTGACCAACCCAATCTGAATGTAGGAAAAGATAGATGGTTGGCTATCCTCAGTGAGTTTGACTTTGATATCAGCTAAATCAAGTGTAAGGAGAACTGGGTTGCAAATGATTTCAGTACGAGAGTGCAAGTAAATCATATTTAAGCTTTGAGCTCTTACAAGACAGATTTGTAGGATTGGATCTTGGATGTAGGGCAGCATGATGAGAGGTACCAACAGTTGAAGAAAAGGTTGAAATAGTAGCAGAGGGTGATAGGAATGAGGATTATCACCTCACAATAGATGGCTTTGTCAAATTCAAGAACAAGATTTATGTGTCAGATTGCAGTGAGCTCAACAAGCTTATGTTGAGGGAGTTTCATGTCAAGTCATATTAAAAACACCAGGGATATCATAAGACTTTGAGATTTTTCAAGAAGTTAAATTATTGAATGAACTTGAAGAAGGAAGTGGTTAAGCTTTCTAAATGTTTGAACTATCAATAGGTGGAAGCTAAGTGTAAGCACCCAGCTGGTTTATTGCAACCTATTTTGATTCTAGAATGGAAATGGGAGGTCATTTCCATGGTATTTATTACAAGTATGTTGAGGACATCGAGACAACATGATTCCATCATGGTTTTGGTTGACAAGTTAAGCACACAAGGGCTTCGATGGGGGAGAAATATTGTTATGTGGAATCTATGACTACGGATAGAAGGATCTTCCGCCCAGTGGAAAAATCTAGAAGAAAAGAAAGACAAAGGGACTAATGGTTTCACTAAAGTAAACATATAATGGGATGAAACCTACCTATATGTATGCTTCGCTCCTTCCTTGGCTTGAATGCTCTAATCCTAGCTTCGAATGTTGTTATTAGAACTTGCACAATCAGATAATACAAGCCAGTGATCCATGGAATCTATGCAACATCATATAATCACTTTGTCCAATAGATCAACATGGTATTGAAATAAATGAAACCATAAAATCATATATAGGAAATAAAATAACTCTTTTCATTAATAGAAATGGAGTGCATTACAACCAAAAATAGGTGTTGATCCTATAAAAAATCTCCTCCAAGTTGACTTGTCCTTTCCTTATAATAGATTGCACCTCTAATAATCCTAATGCATGGAAACATATATGTCGCATCAATAGCATAAGGGTAGAATCACTCTCAAAAAATCGATCTCTTGCCTATGGATGGTAGTAAATATATAGGTGAAGGAGGTAGCTCATGAACTCTTATCCTTTTAACAATTAGGGCTGGAGATCCACTCTTGGTGGGAAGATGAGCTCAAGGGATAAGGGATGAAAAATCCAAGCTAGGATAGGATAGGATTCGAGACTTTTATCTGAGGTAAATGGTTACAATGGATCTTGGAAACTTCACGAAGAAGAGGCTTCGGGATTCTCCCTTTTTCCTGAATTTCTAGAATAAACACACCATCAACATTGAGTAATGTGTTAGTGATCAGCATAGCTGTAGAGTAGGGTAACCTGGCAGTCAACATTCTCCAGTAAGAAGCCAGGGCGCATCGACCCTTAAAATGACTGAAACCAGGTGCTTTCAGGAAGAAATATGGGGTTTAGAATGAGTCATGCTTAGGGCTTTGTGCAAGGATTAATAAAAGGATGTTAAAGGATGTTTATTGATCCAATTGAAGTCTTATTGACCAGATGTGACAAAATTGCCTATAACAAACATCATGCCATGTGCATTCATATTGGGGGATACACATGAAGGAAAATATGACATAATATATTGACATGGCATAAGGAGTAAAGGGGTTTTATATTTCCAGGTATAAAAAATGTTAATGAAGAAATGGATACCTCCAAGATATAGTGAAAATAGAGTTTTTCTAATTGGCAAGTTGTATTGGGTTCATATTGGTAGGGTGTCAAATAATGTGATTTTTAGAGGTATTTTCCAATATGTAGTCAATTTAAGGGTATTGTTTAGTAGGTCATGAATGCAAGTGCTATGTCAGAGGTTCATTTAGTGAGTCCCCCATGGTTGAGCTGGCTATGACTACAAATTCAGCTAGTGAGGTAGCTTAGATATTCATCAAGCATATAGTAAGGTTGCATGGTGTTCCCAAGGAGATCATATTAGACAGAGATGCCAGGTTCACTTATCGGTTTTGGAAGGAGTTGTTTGGAGGCTTGGGGACAGAGTTATCTTTCAGTCAACTTAGCATCTACAGATAAGTGGACATAAAGTGAGGGTCGATAGGATTCTTGAGGATATGTTGAACATGTATGTCATGGATTAGCAAAGGAAGTAAGAGGAGTATCTTCCACTAGTGGAGTTTTCATATAATAATGGGTATTAGGAGTCATTGAAGATGAGTCCATTTGAGACTCTTTTTGGGTGGAGTTGTAATATTTCTATCAACTAGAGTGATCTAGTGAACATAGTATTGGAGTAGGAGATGCGGGTTATTACAAGGAATTTGGACGAAACACAGGACAAGAAGAAGAGTTATGTAGATCAACGCAGAGCATTCAAGGAGTTTCAGGTTGGGGAACATATGTATTTGTGCATCAAGCCCAAGAGGAGATCATATTTGAGGACTGGATTTTGTGCCAAGTTGGCATCTCCATATTGTAGGACTTTTGATATCCTTGATAGGATTGGACTAGTGGCCTACATACTTCCATTGTTGCCAACAATGAAATTTCATGATGTTTTGTATATTTCATTTCTTAAGACATATGTATAAAATTTTGATCATGTGGTTGATTAGTTTGTATTGTAGTGGAACCATAGGGAGAGTTCCATCTAGGTCCATATTGCATTCTACAACAAAAACAACACATGCTCTAAAACCAAGCAATAGAGCAAGTTAAAGTGCAGTGGAAGCACTTTGGGCTCGATGAAGCTACATGGGAGATGGATGATCAGATGTGGGATTTGTATATATCAATTTTTGTTTATTTAATCAAATTATCTTATTGTGTGTGTGTGTGTGTGTGTGTGTGTGTGTGTGTGTGTGTGTGTGTGTATTTATTTTTTTGTAAATATTTCAAGTTGTGTTATAAAGCTCTAATAAGTGGCACATTTATTTTTCTTTTTAGCCAGATGTCATTGTAAAAATTGCATCGAGCTATGTTATAAAGTTCCAAAGGTAGCGTGTTTTGTTTTTAGTGGTTTGTTGGTCATATGCATCATAGAAAACTCAGGATGGTGCTCCCCTAAGGGAGAGGGGTTTGTAAAAGCCTTGAGTTAAAGTTTCATGTAATAAAGGATAATAAAGGAAAAAATAACAATATCAATGTCAGAGGACACATATTCCAAGTTGAATGTTGGGAAAACATTATAATGAGCATCACTTGCAGTTTAATAATGGATATGGAAATTAGCAAAAGAAAAGAGGCAATAATTGACATTTAATTATGAGAAATAAGGAAAATAGGAGAAAAGGAAGGTGAAGAGACACATATTTGCATGCAAGGGAAATTAGAGGAAAATGAAGAAAAAAGAGGCATCAATCATAAAAAGGCATTAGATAAATAGTCCACAGCTTTTGTCAGTTCATTTTTTCTCTCTCTTTTCCTTCTCTCTCTCTCATACACTCTTCAACACTTAGCGAATTTTTGGATCATTCTCGCATTCATTTGGATTTGGAGAAGCAATAAATGCACAAGAAAATAAACGTAATGGAGCGCAAGTAGAAGGATCAACAAATTCGATAAGAGGATTTTGTAGGTAACAGGTTGCATTTGTGATTTCTTAGCTCAAGTGTGAATGCATGGTACATGCATTTATTTATTTGTTTCATTTGTTGGCATTAGCACGGGTTTATCCTGGTTCAAACGTGGTTTCATCCTAACCTTTCCATTTCCTAGATATCCATGGTGTGATGGGATTCATTTTTAGTTTAGTTTTGGATTTTTGGAAGGTTTCGAAACCGAATGAGGTGGTTTCAGGAAAATCCCAAGGGTTTGGAGTGGAAATCATTTTCTTTGGGAATCCCTCGATAGTTGGGTGGAGACAAGAAAATTCTTCAAGGTATGGTGAAGAAACTGCGAGGCATCCAAGCTTGGTTTGGTTTTGTGATATCGAGACTAGTTTAGGTGAGATCAAGGTGGTTTAACCTCTAGAGTCGCTGGTTTATTATGTCTTGGTTTATCCCATGAGATCCCACATTCATGCTTGGAATATGTCACGAGGGTGATTGGATGAAAGAAATATTTGGTTGATCCCAATCTATGGTTGAGTGGTACGTGGGAGTTCCTGACTTGGTTTGAATTCTCATATGTTAATAACAGTTATTTTCCAATTGTGATTTATGAGCACTTGAACTAGTTATTATTGTGATCTTATGGTTGGTTTTTCATGGTTTATAATCTTGGTATGTGTTGGTTATAAGCATGGTTTTACGATGTGCTCTAGCTATGACTCTTGTTCATGATTTGATAAGTTAAAGAATGGTTTATGAATGCATGGCCTAACAAGTGTTCTTGCAGCTAGCTTGAGATGGCATTGATCCCTCTTGGTGATTCTCACATGAATTTCAGACCCTTATGGTCATATATGCATTCATGACCTGTAGCTTCACCATATGTATAACCAAATGTCTATCATGTACTAGGCAGGTTTTCGATAAGTTTTTCAAGTTTTGAATATTTGGCATTATTATAATATTGTCTATGTTTCTGGAAAGTTACAGGTAGTTTTAGGAAGTGGTTTGGAGTCTTGGCTGAGAAAGTGGCATAGATCTCACAACTACTAGCACATCACTGAGGAGTTGAGGTCATAAACATAGGTAGACAGGTTTATGGGTGTGATTATAGCCTCATAACTGTAGGAATTTACAGGGTAAGTTCCTCAGAAAGAACACCAAAAGGACAGCGCTCACAACCAGATCACAGATCAATACACCATTATTTTTGACGTGGTTAAAACCCTCAAAGAGGGAAACAGTCCACGACCTGCGCCAACGTGGCTACTACAGGCAATTTATTAATCAAAGAATGAAAATTTACATAAGCTTCTCTCATGCACAGATTACCCGAACAATGACCCTCCATGCGCTTTAAATAGAACTCATGGACCAATCGGGTGTCAAGCCACGGATCAAGTGTCGGTAATACCGAGGAGAGAATGAACCGTCGGATCACTACATATCGTGACCGTCGGATTGTAAGTTACAAAATGTACAACGGTAAAGAAACACACTTTACCTAACTCTAAACTAGACCAAGTTGTACTTAACTATTTCCTATGTGTCGGAATATCCTAACATCCCCCCTTAAGAACAACTTGGGATAGGATTGAAGGATTTACAAATATGACACAATAGGAGAAGGAAGGAGGCACTAGAGCCTATCCCCCATTAGTGACAACTTCCTGAATTCCAAGCATATATCGAAGTTTAGTGAACTTCGCCTCTGTGAGAGCCTTTGTGAAGATGTCTACAACCTGATCATTTGTTGAACAATATTGCACTTCAAGAACATGGTCATGAATGAGCTTTCTGATGAAGTGCATGTGTAGTTCAATGTGTTTACTGCGCTGATGCTGGACTGGATCTTTGCATAGCTGAATAGCACTTCGATTATCACACCAAAGTGTGGTTGGATGCTGCTGCTCAAAGCCAAACTCTGATAGGATCTGACGAAGCCACAAGGTTTCCTTACTAGCTTCCACAGCACCACGATACTCTGCTTCTGCTGACGAAAGAGAAATGGCAGCCTGTTTCTTGCAAGCCCATGTAATGGGTCCTGAACCAAGAGTGAAGACATAACCGGCAGTAGACTTCCGATCATCAGGGTCACCAGCCCAATTAGAATCAGTGAAACCAACTAATAGAGGAGCTGCTTTAGCACTGTAATGAATCCCAAACTGTATTGTACCTTGAACATAACGAAGTATTCTTTTGGATGCTTTCCAATGACTTTCACGGGAGTTTTGCATAAAACGAGCAACAAGGACAACAACAAAGGAAAGGTCAGGACGAGTATGGGTTAAATACAAGAATTTTCCTACAAGTTGACGGTATAAGGTAGCATCAAGTTCAGGAGAAGTACAAGAGACTGAAAGTTTGACTCCAGACTGAAAGGGAGAAGGGGCTGGCTTACAGTCTTCCATGTGAAAATGACGAAGAATATCACAAGCATACTTGGACTGGGAAAGGAAAATACCCTCCTTGGATTGCAAGACTTGAAGACCGAGAAAATAGTGTAAGTGTCCTAAGTCTGTCATTTCAAATTTCTTTTTAAGGCTAGACTTCACATGGTTTATAAGGTTGGGATCACTACCAATAAGAATACGATCATCAACATAAAGAACAAGGCTGATAAGAGAGTTTCCCACTTTCTTGGTGTAGACCGTATTGTCAGAATAACACCTAGAAAAGCCAGATTCTAAAAGAAAGCTATCCATTTTGGCATACCAAGCCCGAGGAGCTTGCTTGAGACCATAAAGGGATTTCTTAAGTTGACAAACAAGGCTGGAGTCTGTTTGTATGAAGCCAATGGGTTGTTCCATATAGATTTCTTCTTGCAAGTCCCCATGCAAGAAGGCAGATTTAACATCCATCTGATGGACTTCCCATTTTAAAGAGGCAGCAAGGGAAATAACAAGGCGGATAGAGTTCATTTTGGCAACAGGGGAGAAGGTTTCAGTGTAGTCAATGCCTTTAACCTGTGAAAAGCCCTTAGCAACAAGACGAGCTTTATGTTTATCAACTTTCCCATCTGGTCCATACTTGGTTCTGTAAACCCATTTACATCTAACAAGTTTGCATCCCTTTGGTAGAGGAACAAGATCCCATGTATCATTTGCCAACAATGAATGATATTCTTCATTCATAGCTGCTTCCCAATGTGGATGGCATGAAGCTTCTGCAAAAGTGTCAGGATCATGATTTACTGGAGCTTGAGCCAGTAAAGAAGAGGCTCTTTCAAACTGAGAACGTGTATGTTTCTGATCTGTAGGATCACTAGCAAGATCACCTGCTGCATCCCGAGTAGCACGGACCCATCTTGGAAGTTGAGGATCCTAAGAAGGTGGGGGAGGATTATCATCCTCGCTTTCATCATCTGAAGAAGAAATGTTTCCAAAAGTAGAAGAGATAGGAAGAGGTGGCACATCCGCCGGACTAGGCTCGCAAGCCGATTTATTTTCATCAAATTTTACATCTCTTCTAATGATAACATTTTTGGACTTAAATGAAATAAGTCTATAACCTTTTACATCTTTAGAATATCCAACAAAAGTACATTTCTCACTCTTAGGTTCTAAATCTTTATGCTTTTGATCTGGAATATGGGCCCATGCTTCACTTCCAAAAACACGAACGTGACTTACATCTGGTTTAATGGAACTCCAAGCTTCTTCTGGAGTGATATTCTTTAGAACCTTAGTAGGAGTGCGATTGATTATATAATTTGCACAATTAATTGCTTCGGCCCAAAAACTAAGACTGAGTCCTTTAGATTGCAGCATACAATTAGCCATTTCCTTTAAGGTGCGATTTTTCCTTTCAGCTACACCATTTTGTTGTGGAGTGTATGGAACAGTATGTTGCATTTGAATTCCATTTTCAGTGCAAAAGTTGATGAATGTGTTTTTAACATATTCTCCACCATTATCAGTTCTTAGCTTAAGAATTTGATGTCCAGATTGTTTTTCAACAAAGGCTTTGAAGGCCAAAAATGTGTTAAATACTTCTCTCTTGAGTTTTAAGAAGTATACCCAAGTGCGTCTGGAGAAATCATCAATGAAAGTTAAGAAATACTTGCAGCCAGAGAATGAAGCAACAGGAAGTGGACCACATAAATCACTGTGCACAAGCTGTAAAGGGGTTGAGGCGTGCCAAGAGGCACGTTTTTCAAAGCTGTCCCAATGATGTTTTCTGAGTACACATCCGAAACAAACACCATCTCTGCAAGATACCATAGGAAGACCTGTCACCATATTTTCTTTACATAGATGCTGAAGGGAGCGATAGTTTAAGTGACCAAATCGCTCATGCCAAAGTTTGCTCACTTCATCATTATGAGCAACAAATACTGAGGGAAGATTTGATGACCCAAAGTTGTGAAACTTATACAACCTTGTGGAATCATCAGCAATACCAGTAGCTAGAATCTGTTTAGGATCTCTTAGATCCTTGATTACAACATCATGAGGTGAAAATTCAACAATTTTACCTTCACCTGAATGAGTTATCCGATATACAGATAGAAGGTTGCAGGATAAGGTTGAGACACATAATACATCATCAAACTGACCATTGTCTAGATGAACAGTTCGAGTCCCTACAACATTAAGAGATCTATCATCACCAACATATATATTTTTGGTGTTACAATCATTTAAAGAAGAAAACATGGCTTGGTTTTTGGCCATGTGATAAGAGGCTCCAGAATCAATGAGCCACTCATGAGAAGGAGAAGAAGAAGATACATTTAATGCATAACCAGACTGAGATGATTGACAACGACATGCAGAAAGTGCCATTCCGGAAGTTGAAGTTGAAGTATGCTCCACATGGATGTTATGTTTCTTCATTGCAGCTTCCAAGGCTTCCATCTTCTTAAAGCATTTAGATTCTAAGTGGCCATCTCGATTGCAAAAGTTACAATGTCTATCAGTCTTCTTCCATTTGATTTTATTGGTCTTATCATTTTGCTGAAATGATCTTTCATTTTGAGGCTGAGTTAGTTTAGGACCATTCTTGTTAGGATATGACTTCTTAGGATTCTTTGAATTTGGTTGTTGTTGGGCGGCTAACGCTTTCGTGGAAGAGTTTCCAAGATTAAGAAGACCAAGGTGTAAGAGTTTTTCTTGTTCTCTTATTAAGGAATCACAAAAGGAGTCAAAGGAAGGGGCCTTGTAGTCTTTTCCTTGACAAATGAAAGCTTCCCTTGTAGAATGGAAAGTGGAAACAAATACAGAGTAGGCTGGTCCCAACTTAGTAAGGATGGAATAAATAAGGTTACTATCTTCTTTCTTAACCTTAACACCTTCCAAGAGATATCTAAGGGTCTTGAATTTGGACAAGAAATCTTCAATGCAAGAAAAATTATTAGGATCCAATGTAAGCAACTCATTTTCAAGTTGATGGCTCTAATTTCATTTTTAATCCCAAAAATTTTAGTGAGTTTTTCCAATGCTTCATGAGGAGTCTCAAGTTCTGCAATATGGAATCTAATATCAGGAGAAATAGACATCCCTATCAAACCACGTGCTTGATCTTGTCTATTTTCCCATTTTGCAGCCTTGTCTTCATCTTTTGGTTTCTTCTCTTGGTCTGTGGCTATTCTGTAGAGACCTTTACTTATAAGTAAATCTTCCATGTAGGCTATCCATTGGAAGTAGTTAGTGCTGTCAAGAATGACTTGGCATGGACTTTCCATTTAAAAAAAAAAAAACTGAAGCTGAAGATGCTGAAATTAAGTGTTCCAATGTATAGATCTCGAAAAATTAGACTGTTTTAAAAAAAACGGCCCTGAAAAAGGCTTCCGGATGAAGAAGTTATGGCTTTTTGAAAAAAATTTGTTGAAGTTGCCGGCAAAGTGCGCGAATGTGCGGAAATGAAAAAAATCCACCCCCACAAAATGGAGACTTGAACCCAAGACCTCTACTCTCTTAAAATAGCTTTGAACCAATTGATCTATACAAAAAATTTGAGAGAGAGAGAGAGAGAGAGAGAGAGAGAGAGAGGGGGGGGGCCTTGGTTTGCGTGCTTGCCTTGAGAAAGCTCTTTTTCCCTACAAAACACAAAACACAAAACCCAACACGAATATGCAAAGAAAAACGAACCTTGCGGCTCGAAGTTAGCTTTAGCCAAAAAACTAGATATATTAAAAAAAATGAACCTTGCGGCTCAAAGTTAGCTTTAGCCGAAAAACTAAATATTTTTCTCAATGTTTCTGATTTTCCGAGATCACACTAAGGTGCAGGGAAAAGAGCATACGCATGAGAAAAATCATTCCTTTCTGTTTTTTATTTGCCCAGATCGCACAGAGTCGCAGGGCAAAGAGCATACGCAAAAATGAAAGGTATAGATCTGGTTAAAAAAAAGCTAAATAAACCGAAACCGAAATAAGCAGAGAGAAAATAACAGTAAACTGCAAATAAACATTGTATACCTCCCGATCTGAAAAATGACGCAGCTAGGGCTACCGGAAACCTTTTCGCGTGAAACGAAAGGGGTTCCTCACTGGAACAGATGCTCCGAACGCAACAGAGCAGTCCTCTCGGCCCGAAAGCAGTCAAAAATAGCAGATCTCGGAAACGACAGTCGGACGCAGTTCTACCAGCTTCAGATTTGGATCACCAACGGACGCGGCCCTAAAATAGCTCTGATACCATGTAGGAATTTACAGGGTAAGTTCCTCATAAAGAACACCAAAAGGACACCGCTCACAACCAGATCACAGATCAATACACTATTATTTTTGACGTGGTTAAAACCCTCAAAGAGGGAAACAGTCCACGGCCTGCGCCAACGTGGCTACTACAGACAATTTATTAATCAAAGAATGAAAATTTACATAAGCTTATCTCATGCACAGATTACCCGAACAATGACCCTCCATGTGCTTTAAATAGAACTCATGGACCAATCGGGTGTCAAGCCACGGATCAAGTGTCAGTAATACCGAGGAGAGAATGAACCGTCGGATCACTACATATCGTGACCGTCGGATTGTAAGTTACAAAATTTACAACGGTAAAGAAACACACTTTACCTAACTCTATACCTAACTCTAAACTAGACCAAGTTGTACTTAACTATTTCCTATGTGTCGGAATATCCTAACAATAACCACATGTATGAAATTTCAAGGGTGGGTTTGTGGATTTAGTTTAGTGAAAAAGAGTTCCAACACAGGGATTGATCACCTAGGGTTGTTATCAGGCTCCTGAGGATACTATAGTCCCTAAGGGATACCAACAAGTTGTCAGTTTATATGCCCCACTTCCATCACTCGAACTAGGAATTTGGGCCATGTCATAGTAGCACTCAGCGCATGTTTACCCTAGAGAGCTTGTAAAAGAGGGTAAATGTAGGAGGGGTCGCTATAAAAGTTCTCCAAACATGGACATAACAAAATCAACCTTCATATCAGCTACAAATTTTCATGTTAATGAATCTGAATCACTAGAAAAAATAATATGATCAACATAAACAACCACCACTATTAATTTTCCATCATCAGATTTAACATATAAATTTCTATCATTTGTGCCTCTTTTGAATCCACACTTGAGTAGGTAGTTGTCTAATTTGCAATAACAAGTCCGAGGGGCTTGTTTGAAACCATTCAAGGCCTTCTTAAGCTTGCAAACATAATCAGACTTATATGTCAACTGAAAACCATCTATATGATCTCTGTAGACTTCTTCTTGCAATTCTCCATTTAGAAAGGAAAATTTGACGTCCATTTGATATATATTACATTTCTCAAAATAGGAAAATGCCAAAAATATTCTAATTTACTTTAATCGAGTAATAGGAGCAAAAGTTTCATCAAAATCTAGACTTTCAAATTGAGAATAACCTTTGCATACCAATCTGGCCTTATTTCTCACAACTTCACCATGGTCATTCAACTTATTCTTGAATACCCACTTACTGTGAATGATGTTCTTGTTTGTTGGTTGAGGAACAAGTTCCCATGTGTGATTTTTCTCGATTTGGTCCAATTCTTCATGCATAGATTTAAAAAAAAAAAACATATCGACTATCTTTTGCAACATCCCTAGGTTCCTCCATGGACAATAGAGCTACATGTGCTTGTGCATGTGGATTGAGAAGCTTCCTCCTTGTTTGTAAACCTAAATTTAAGTCACCAACAATTTGATCTACTGAGTGGTATTTTTGCACATATCTTGAAGGATCTTGGGCTTTAGGACTAAATGGCTCTTCATTGTCCTCATATAAAGGTGGCTCATGGTCCTCCTCATAATTTTTTATTGGTCCATTAGAGCTGGTATTTACTGGATGATTTCCTTTATATTTAGTATAGTTTTCCACTTCTTCATCAATGCAATCCACAATCCTCTTGGTATTTTTATTATAGCATCTATATGTTGGGTGTGGAGCCTAATTATCTTATTTATTTAGAGGTATCATTGTGTTGGACCCCAGTTCATAATGGGGTGACAATGTCACCATTTGATCACCTTCAGGGGTCTCTATGGGGGGGTGACAACAATTTTGTGATCCCCCCCTTGGCGGGGGTTTGGGGGCAGCACCCCCGAAGCTAAAAATAGATGTAAAATTGCCTTGTAAAATATTGTAATTTCGTAGTGAATCTAAGATTTTCATTAGGCAGATGATCGGATGGTAGAAGTTATGTTTAATTTAGGGTTTTTTTCCCCTAGAAGACAACCAGTTTCTATATATGAGGGAATTTAATTATGTTTGTGCATATGTGTGTATTTTGAGTGAGAAAGAGAGAGGAGACTGTGTGAGAGCGAAGAGGAAACTACAGGGGATCTGTTGTAGGTTGTATCTCTTCATTTTGTTGGATAATATAAAGGAAGGAATTCTTGTTTCTTCGTGGACGTAACCCAAATTTGGTGAACCATGTATATCTATCTCTCATGTTTGATGTCTTTTCTATGTTTGTGTTTTTGCAATATTTTATATTTTCCATTTATCTGTAATATATAATTTTCTAACACTATAGCCTTTGATATTATAAAAGTATCCAAGAAAAATACATTCATCATCCATTGAATCAAACTTACCAAGATTTTCATCATTCCTCTTGATGTAACCCCTACTACTAGCAACTCTAAAATGCTTTATTGTTATAAGTCTGCCATACCAAAACTCATAGCAAGTCTTATCACGATTTGGTATGAAATGCATTTTGTTGAGTATCACCACTCGTGTGTGAATGGTTTCAACTCAAAATCTCTGTTTAACTTTATTTTCATCCATCATAGCTTTGGATAGGTTTTTAATAGATCTATTGGCTCTTTCTGCTACACCATTCTGCTATGGAGTCTCTATTATTGTTAAAAGTCTCCTAATGCCATGCTTCTTACAATAGTCATCAAACTCTTTTGAATTAAATTCACCTCCATTATCAAATATTATTCTCTTTATTTTACAATAAGTTTCATTTTCGGCCATAGCTTTGAAATATTTGACCTTCTCAAAAGCTTCATATTTTCTCTGAGAAAAGCAAACCACATCATCCTGCTGAAATAATCAATTATAAGAATGAAATCTAATTTACCTATGGGTGACGGTGTTCTTTATGGTACACACAAGTACATATGTACTAGATGAAGTGGCTTTGATGATGAGATCTACTTAGACTTGAATGGTACTTTAGTTTTCTTACCCAACTGAAATGACTTGCAAATTATGTTCTCAGGTTTTGATAGGCTATGTAAATCCTTGATAGCATTATTCTTTCTCAATTTGACTATGTAATCAAAATCTAGATGCCCAAGTCTCCTAAGCCATAATTAGATCTCATCAATATTTTTTAGAAGCAACACCCCTTTGTTTTCTCTTTCAGAACATAAACATTAGTATTTTTTCTCATAGCTTCAGCCATTAGTTCACCTATGCCTATAGACTTGATTTGACAATATTTAGCCTTAAAAATTACATCATAGCCTTGATTACACATTTGAGACACACTAAGAAGATTATGTTTTAACCCATTAACATGCAATACATTCTTATCTTTATTCCTTCCATTTGACTAACTGACAACTCCTTTACCAACAATCTTACTAGGTGCATTGTTACCAAAGGTTACATCACCCTTTTCAATTGGTTTCCATGACAAGAACTTGCTTTTGTGTCTTGACATGTGTCTGGAATAAATATTGTCCACATACAATTGATTTCCTTCATTCTTATCATCTAAAACAATATTGCATTGCTCTGTGTTCTCCTTTTCTTTCTAGACCTTGGGCTTTTGTCTAATTTCCTCAGTATCTGGTTCATGTCTTTAATCCTTAAGTCTGTAGTTCGCTACTCTATGCCCAAAATTTTGAAATTTAAAACATTGAATCAGATTGTTCAAAGAAGCAAAAGAATTGTTGTACCTGGGTCTATTATTCCTCTATCTAACTAATTGATTTTTTTGTTGATTTCTTCTTCTTGCTCTAAGCTTCCTATAGGATAAATTCACTATGTAATTTTCTTCTTTGTATCCATAATTAGTATAGGTGAATCAATAACCTATAAATATATCAACATACCTAGAAAATTGTCTTCTATTAATTGGTTGGGTTGATTTATGTGCTTTTCAATTTCCCATCCAACCTTGTTCTTTTGTTATGCAAAATTTTTCCCTTTGATTTTTTGTTACTGATAATTCTATGACTTGGTATTAGGTTGCATGTTGTATCTGTCTTTTTGTTTGTTGCACAACCCCTTATTTTGTTGCAGGTATAAAGGTGATTAAACTTTTACCTTTCAATTCGGCTGCTGAGCTAGATTCCGCCTTAAATCCAAGACTAGGTCAATCTTTAGAGACTCTCTATGCTTCCAAAAGCTCATTTAAATTAGCAGTCCCTTTTCCAAACTTAGTTGGGTTTTTTCCTTTTCTAATTATTTTCTCAACAAAACAATTTCACCCTCTAGCCTTTCATAATCTTGATTCTTCTCACTTAAGTGTTGATTTAAAGATTATTAAATCTTCTTACCTTATTCAATTTGTAGTAGAAATGATTCAATAACTTCAGCCTCTTCCTTTATCAACAATTATTTTTGAGTTATATTTTTCTTTCTCAACCTTTCAATCTCATCAAGGGTGTTGATTAGTTCTCATTCTAAGTTAACTTCATTCTCATCTTCATTAGAATTAATGGATTCAACTTGCAGATTGTCTATAGCCATAAGCATGAATACCTTTGGACTTTCATCATATTTGTCCTCGCCTGAGGATTGGCTTCCTTCACTTTTAGATGTGTTGTCTTCTTGGGTGTAGAAGCTCTTATTATTGGCCTTCTTCCTATCCTTTTACATTTTCTTAAACTTCTCTCTAGGATATTATTCCCTCTTCTTCTTTTTTAGGAAACCTGGAAGCATAATAACCAACTTCACCACAATTAAAGCACTTAAAAGGTAACATACCTTTATACGTGCCTGAACCTCTCTTGATATTCCTCACAAATTTGGCTTCTTCTTCATCTAAATCACAACATGAATCAACATGTTCTTCCTTCGGCTTCTTATCTACTTTGAAGGTTGACTCTTTTGTTGCATGCTTTCCATTTGAAATTATTATCTCATAAGAAATGAGTGTACCAAGTAATTGGTCGAAAATGAGAATCTTTAAATTCTTCATCTCCTTAATGGATGATACTTTTGGATTGAATCTCTCAAGGAGAGATCTCAACACCTTTTAAACTACAACAAGTTCTTCCAGTTTATCATTAAGGCCTCTTATAATGTTCACAACCTCATGAACTCTCAAGAAGTAGTTTTCAATATCTTTGTCATCATGCATCTTTAAAGACTCAAATTTCATTCTAAAACCCTAAAGTTTAACTTGATTTACCTTTCTATCACTTTCATAGCAGCTGCTCATCGTGTGCCAAATAGCCTTTTTTGTTGAACAATCCATAACCTTGACTAGTTGTGATTTAGGTAGGCAAACAAGTAGGGAATTCATGGCTTTAGCATTGCATGTGAACTCCATCTTTTGATCTCTACTAATCATTCTCAGAAGCCTTTGATATTATACTTCCACATCATCCCACACATCAACTCCAATTGATTGAATGTAGGTCTTCATACTTAGTTTCCAAAACACATATTTTGTTCCATTGAAAATAGGTTCCTTATTAGTGAATACCCTTGGTTTTCCATGGTCCTTGATCTTTCTTCTAGTTGTTAAATTGATTTGAAGCAACCAAATTTTGATACCAATTGTAGAATTGAGGACAATACTGGGGGGGAGGGGGGGTGCATCAATATTGTAGGAATTTTAAAAATTCCTTTTACTTGTGTAAGGCTAATAGGACTCCATGAAATAATTCATCAATTAATTCATATGAGTATGACATGAACCAACATAAAAAAACACAAATAGCACACAAAGATTCTTCAAACTTTTCTACAATTTCTTCTCAAGGCAAGCTAATACTTGTTGTTACAAAGTTTTTTTACTACATCCAGTAGGAAGCTACAACTCCATGTTTTATCAACTACAATTGAAAGGAGCTACAACCCCTGAATATTTACCAACAACTACTGGAAAAGCTAAAACCCCTGATCTGCAAGCTACAATTTGTTTGACCTTAATGATTCATCTTTCATGCAATTTTCATACTCAAATCAAGAAGGCCAATTTTTACATAAACAATTATACTTTTGTCTTCAAACACTCACTAAAACCACCTTCAACAATATTTAACTACTAGTAAATCCATAATCCACACCAGTAGAATTAATCCAATATAACTCACACACACCACAATACAATCAAACTTGTTCAATTGATTGTTCTTATAAAGAATTTCTACTAATAAAATTAGCTTCTTTCTTTTTAGTTAACTCCAAGACTTGATTCATGCATAAATATTTATTTTTATCTTTATCATGCTTCAACTGACTCTTCTGAATATTATATTTGAGTCTTCTATCGCTTCATTGTTGTTCTAATAAGAATCTCTACGTTTAACTATCAATTTTTCTTATTTCGTCATTTTATTAGAGTTTAGTTGTAGTTTTTAAGTACAATTCTAACTTTGGTTTTTATATTTGGCTAAATTTCCAAATATACTACCAATAATGTATGTTCTACCATATTTGTCCCTTAATCCATTGGTGCTTCATACGTTAGCCCCTTCGCCCATATAACTAAGGGTTATGACCACAACCTTAATCCTTGAGTGATTATTCGTCCTCACTCTTTGTGAATGACATGATGCTGACATCATACATTAATTATACATGGCCTCCGATGAGTGGTCCACATGTCACCTAGGAATGGCCCACTTGTCCACCTAAAAATTCCAAAAATGGTTACCATGTGTCATCAGTATGGTGTGCCACATCACTAGTGTTGTCATCATCAAGACTAACCTATTCCTACCACCTATGCATCCACTTTTCCTTCTATCTTATCGTCAAACCCCAGTGACTTACCGGTTGTCTACCAGTTGGCTTGTGGTTCCACTTTTGTGATCACATGTCACAGTCACGTTGTATTCATGATCACAATCATGCAAAATCGTTGGTGGTATGCGGACTCCCCTTGCACGGTATGGTGGTAAATAGGGGTGGGGGGAGGAGGTGAGGGGTTGGGGAGGGTCCAAAATCCATCTCAATCATCAATCTGAAGATCAATGATATGGGAATTACCACCCATTACAGAACCTATCCTGTTTGATAACAGTCGAGTGTGCAGACCCCCACGCATTTTCACTGATTCGTCTATGGGGATGTGTGGCATTTGATCTACCCATGAACATGCCCACCATTTAAATGGTCACCTTCTCCAGTATTTTTGTCACCTTCTCTACCAGGTTTGTTTGACTGCCAAATTTAATTCTTACTAAGTCCACCACACCATATTTAGATGCAACTTTTACTTTATATTTGAAACCTTTCACTATCCATATCTTCTGATCGAGGAGACCATTTTCAGACTTCCACATACCAATGGAAATCTCTTTTAGAGCTTTTTCTGTCTAAGTAAGTTCCAGATGATTTGTTATCCAAGAATTAACTTCAAAGTTTGTACACCACTTGCATGTTGATATTCATTCTTCTTGTTGCTTTGTCCCCATCACATTTGTGATCAGCACTGACATCTTTGACATCTTTGCCATCAATGATAACACAATTCTAAGAGTGGTTTGATATTACAAACATAGTGTGGAATTGATATACGTGTTGATGTATGAAAATATGTTATCGCACAGATAATATGCTATTCATTTCCTTTGCAGTTCATTAGAAACCGACATCCAAAATATAATAATATATAAATATTTCCTTGTGTTTAATTTAAATGCTTACTGTTTGGTATGTTATTTTTATTGTAATATGGATAATAAAGCATATTGGCTTAGGAAAACTATGGTGCATTTATAATATTATCAACTTTTTATTAGCAACAATTTCTAAGCAATTATATTATTGTTGGAGCATTATAATGCTTATTTTACAACATTGATATGGTAACAACATTGATATTTCATGTGCATATACTGATATGGTGGAAGTGTTTATATGGTAGCATTGACCGCGTTAATCCAAGTTTATATATATTAATGTGATATTTTTTCTAAATGGTTTGAACTATTCATATAGCTAAAAGAAAAGAAAAAATCCATGAAATTGTGTGTTGTATTAAGGGGTAAAGAACATTGGCTTACCTTTCAGAAAATAGGGAGAAGTATGCACTCAACCTTTATATCAACATCAAGTTATAAAGCTGCTCTGAAGCATCAAGTCCAATTACATATGGTTTCATGCTGCCTTGAGAAGGGAGAGAATTAATGCCATTTAAAGTATTGGAATGATGCATTAGTTTCTGCATCCAACGATGGAGTGTATATGACATTCAAGCATAGGTTGAGGGTCCGCTCTCTATCTGGAATATCGATCAACCCGTATGCGTACTATGTATGCACATAACCTTTTCAAATGCTTTTCATTTTCATGCAGTGAGTGAAAATTGAGCTGGGAAAGCACTCGAACCCCCTCTATAGCTCGACTAACTTCCTTAATTGAGCTATATAGAGTCGAGAAACGAGATCATATTAATATTAATACCAAAACAACTCCCATCCCAACTTGTATATAGAGGTGAATTTGTTTATTGTGTTTTAAGTGAATGTTGTAGTTAGTCTCTGCATGTTTTTCCAGTTAGCCTGCCATTGATCCCTAATAGCCTCAGCCCCGCGATGAGAGGATTATTTCCCATGACGTACTCCCTGTTATCTATATTTCTTAATTCCCAGGTAGTTGGGGCATTTCTAAATGAGTGGTAATTTTAAGGATCTCTAATTCTCAAGCATCCTTCATGGGCTTGGTCAGAACAATGCAGCATGCAGAGAATATTTTCTTTCTACTTATATATATTAATGCGACTTTCGCAACATTAACATATTATAATGTGCATTATATGTAATGTGTGTTGATTATTGGCGTGCATAATATGAATGATCACCCATGTTGAATGGCCATAATAGTCAATGTTCATAATATTGATGTTGAATGGTCCATGTGAGTGGTCACGTTGGATGCAGGTCAATTTATTGTTCATAGAAAAACAAAAATATATTGTTAATGCAGGTTGATATATTGTTAATTTTTGTCGATAAAAAATATTTCAACTATGAATAGGGTGGGAATCAAAGTTTGATGAAAAAAATTGGGAATTTTCTTGTCATTGGTGCTCATGATAAAGGTAAATGTGTAGCTTTGTTGAAGATTTAAAACGAGAAGCGAGAAAATGTGTAGCTTTGTTGAAGATTTAAAACGAGAAGCGAGAGATGACAATGCGTAATGGGTGACTATGCTTCTTTCAAAGTTGTGAAGCAACATATTACAGAGAAAATGACTTTTGCTACAAGAGAAATGGTCGTGTTGGACAGCTAGGAAGAACAAAATTCTATGTCAACAAAGAAGTCTTCAGGAAAGAATGAAAAAATTGAGCTTGATCAGAAATATCAGGGAAAAAACGGTAATGAGGTATTTGAGAAGCCCATGAAATAGGAAATTGAGGATGATATTGCTCTGAGCATTCATTATGAGCTTGTCTTTACTTTCAAGGAGTGCTTGAAGACTGTAGATTCTCCGAAACAATTACAATCCTACATACAATCTTCAAATGGTTCTCCATAGGAAATCATGAATGACTATTTTGAAGCTCCTTTCAATGATTTTCAGAAGAGGCAGCTAGGAAAAAGGGATATTTATCTGGAGTTCTGTAGGATAAAAATTTGAAGTCGATGTTGGTAGGCTCTATTGCACACTAAAGTAGTCAAGGGGGTTGTTTTAGTTCTTAAAGTTTTATATGATGCATACATCTTGGAGGGAGATGTCATTTTCCATTGGTATGATAAAAGGTTCAGCTGGAAACACCTAACAAATATGGAAAAAAAAAAATCAAACCATTGGTTGAGTGGCTAAATAATTTTGAGGTTGAATTAAATAAATAATAATTATTTATCATGTTTATAAAATTACTTGCATTCTAGGAAGCTTATAGTACTTATACGAAATTAATGTTCTCCACTATAAGGTTGAGGACTAATGTTAAAATTTGGCGACTAGGGCCAAACTCCATGTGGGTCATCTTATTTATGGCAGCTGATTTCTTTCTTAGACTCCTCTCATAAAGAGGTGTAGGATTGATCTAAAAATCATCCGATTTCGATAAGTATTCATGGGGTTATGAATTTATTTGTGTTATAAGACAATTCATCTAGATCGGCGAGCAACCAAATAACACCCACATGTGCTCAATGTTTTAGTATAAAAATAGATGACTTCAGAGTCGTTTCACACACACTTCTCTCTTGATTTCTCTCCACTTATCTTGGGTTTTAGCGTAAGAGAAATCTAGGAGGAAGATGCCCTAGACATTGGAGGAAAGGAGGTTGCCCTAGCCACAACAAAGAAGATATGCAAGAAAAGCTATGGAAGGGATCTACGTTGACCTAAAGGAGCTCATGGAAGAAGTTTAACGCAGCTATGGAGGACGCCTTAACAAGCCCTAGTTGCAGTCCCAAATCAACCCTAACATTGTCCTAAAGAATCCCTAATGCAGTCCTAAGGAAGCCCTAGCTGCAGTCTTAGCACGCCCTAACCTATGACAGGTCTACACATTCATTGGTGCATCACAAAAGCTCATCAAAGGAGCCCAAGAAACTCGGCTAAGGGAGAGAGGTAACAATATGGAGCCGCAGCAAGAAGGATAAGAGAGCAAGGAAGTTAAGGTCTGTTTTAGGGCTAACTGAGCTACTAATAGAGGATCGAGGAGATAAGTTGGAGGCTGAGTTGAAGAAAGGTGAAAGCAGGTTAGTTTGGGGCAGCGAAAAGGTAAGGGAAGTCAATTTTGAATGGGATGTAGGTGACAGCTTGGGACTTTGGTAGCCCACAACCCTAACCACTTCAAAACAGGGATACCGTGGGGAGGTTGTAGGCTAGATTTGGGTCAATAAGAGCAGCACATATGTGGAGGAATCTTCCATAATAGGGCCACAGAGATTAAGAGTTGTTTTGGTGGATGATTAAGGGTTGTTGCAGCATGACCATATGCCCTAACCAGTCACATTATAAACAACTATAAAAGAAGACTTGGAACAACAATGTTTAAGGTGTGTTGGGTTGTTGTAGGTTACAATGGAACAACAACAAGCACGGTGCTGCAAATACAAATGGGACAACAAGAAATCATAGGAGAAGCAGTCACTAATAGTGGGACAGTAGTGCTAGATACATGGGACAGCAAGGTCACTTGGTGGAGCAAGAAAATGGGACAGCAGCAAAGGCATGCTAACAATGGAACAACAACATGGTAAGTGGTACAACAGGACATGGTGCTTGCTGGAGCTTGGTACTTGGGACAGCAAGCTATGACATGGCACAACATGCTAAACAATGGGACAACAAGCAAACATGGAATGACAATGTCACTAACAGTGGGACAACAGTATGCCACATGGGACAGCAGTGGCTAGCATGGTGCAGCTATGGCACATGGGATAGTTGTGGTAGCATGGTGCAGTAGTATGATGTGTACATCACGCTTATGAGGTCCAACATAGTGATGATGGGTGTAGCATGGTGCGGCGTGGTGAGGTGCAACATGATGACGAGGTGCAAACACTATGATAGGTGAAGGAGTCACCTTGGAGAATTAGTTGAAGCAGTATGTTTTCAACTGAGTTTAGCTATCTCATGTATCATCTTCCTAGAGATGATCTATGCTTTTATTTAGATAAGTCAAAGTGTTGACTTCTGTTGTAAATGTACTAACTCTCTCTCTGTTGAACTATTGAAGAACATATAAGAAGACTTGATCAAGGGTTTCCCCACATTGGGGTTTGTCCCTAGCTAGCACCACATCTTGTGTCCTCTGTCTTGGTTTGTCTTCTGCAATCTATGATTATGTTCTATCTGCAATTTACTTTAATGTTGATGTGATTGCTAATCTGGAAATGATATTTTGCTAACTATGAAAATTGAAATAAATTGCTCTAAGCATAGAACATATCTAAAATTAACAACTAAAGCTATGAGTGATATATGGAATTCATATATTTGAGTCTTTAGTATTAACTCTTAATACTTAGTCCAAGGAATTGGTGAAATTAGAAGAAGAATGTAGAAGATATAGTACAAAAGATGTTGATGTTATTCATTCATATAATTTTATGAAAGATGCAAACCAAGCAAGTATGTATTTTTCAAAGATACATTTTAGGTGTCAATTAATGGGTCTTAGTTTTTTATATAGGGTGTTAAGTCTCCAAACCCCTTACCATTGATGTCAAAGTGGGAGGTATGGAGGATAAAAAAAAATGGACAAAAAGGAGCATCTCAGTGTTTCCATCAATACCAAAGGGGCAGATCCTTGGCATTGTTGTAATTGACGGCAGAAGAGCAGCAAGATAGGTCACCAAAGAAGCATTGTTGTGATGCTTGATGTAAGAGATGCAGCTTGTGCCACCATATGTATGATAGGAGATGCATGTGAGAATAGTTTGTGAATGGCAAGGGTAGAAAAGTGGCGTTGAGTTGTAAGAAACAAGGTATGACTATTAGATTTAATGGCTTGTACAACAATGTCAGAGGAGTAACAAAGGAACAACAAGGAAAAGGATCAACAAAGGAGCAACAAGAAAGGTAGAACAAAGAATGTTGCAAAGATTATTATGTAACTGAGATCACTTGCCAATGTGATGCATGCGTTGATGCTATGTTGTGAAGAAGTTGTGATGCTTATTATTGAACTGCTTACATATGCTTATATTGTTGATCTCTATTTTTTCATGATGACAACATATGTTACTTGATATGTGATGCTTGATGCTTTTTATGCTTTTGATGGTTAAAAGTACGTGAGTAGATATGAGCAACAAGGTCTCCTTGATATGTTGCAAGGAAAAAGGAGCATCAAATCAAGATGGCATAGTCAATATATGCATAATTGGACATGTATTGTTGATGGAATGTTTGTGTTGGTGAAGCTATTGTTATTCTTTGGAAGTGAAGGAAAATAGCTTGTTAGAGCATGATTTCATATGTTGTTGCACGTTGAGTTGATGTTGCAGTTATTGCTAGTGATGTTATACTTGTTGGTTGCATATACTAGTGATGTTATGATGCTTGTGGTGCACGCATATGTTGTTGAGATGATCGTGGAATGTTGCAAAGGGTGTTGCTGAAAGGTTGCTTGTGCTATTGGATAAATTTTTCTTATGTTGTGATGTATGCATATGATGGTTGAGTTGTTGTGATGCAAGGAAAAGGCATGAAGAATATTGTGATGCAAGGCTATGGCAATGGTAAATGTGTTGCAAAACATAATTGTAGAGATGTTGGCTTGCATATGTTTCATGTGTAACAATGCTTTTAAGGTTGAGTTATGCATTATGTAACATTGATTAAAGGTACTTAAAATGTTGTGATGCAAGAGGAATTTTGTTGTTGTAATATTTAAAGGTGGCTTATATTAATATTTCAGATTTCATCATATGTATTTTAATATTTAAAATGTTGAAAGAATTTGGAAACAAATGAGTGGAATGCAAAGAGACAAAGTTGTTCATTTCAAATTCTTGTATGGAATACTAACAACCATCAAAGTTTTCATATAAAAATGTGTGAGGTTGCATTGTTATAGAGTTTGAGAGTATGAGAGTTTGAGAATGTAAGAGATGAAATTAGTTATTTATTACCTGACACATATGGAGTAGAAGTGAAGAAGATTTGTGAAGAAGAAGAAGAAGCGACATAGATGGAGATATGCAGATTTATAAATCAAGTAACTAGCACATTGTTTTTTAGATGTTTATGGGGATTGCGGTCTCCTTTCAAGTTGTAGATTGATAAATAATAGGTTAGCCTGTTGAGGTAGGTGCCTGTTATCGATTGTAGCCTACAAAAAAATTACAGGAGTTGGAGCTTCCTTGCATGTTGTAATTCACAAAAAATTTGAGTTTGCAACCTCTTGTAGATTGGATCCTATAGAAAAACAGAAGTAATAAGGAATTAGGATCTTGTCTTTGCATCAAAGCAGCAACAAAGTTGGGGTTTTCTCCCTTTGTCGATTTCTAGGCTTATATATTGTGTCCATATGTGTTGTTGTTATGTATTGATGTGATGTTTTGGTTTACATATTTTTGGTTGTTTACATATTAAATATGTTGTTCATTATGTGTTAAGATGATCATTTAATGTGTTAGTTAACCATTGAAAGAAAAATAATTTATGTCAAATGTACTAAACTTATTCATCCCCCCTAAATTTATTCATGTTTTCATCAGTTCCCCATTTTCCTACACTTCTTGTAGGCTTGAGAAAACTTTGTTTTTTCCTCATCACATTCGAGCCATATTTCCCTACTTTTAAGTCTCCATTCTACCTCACTCCCTTCTAAATATCTTGCTTCCTCTTTTCTAGTTAGATTAGATCTTCTCTAAATGTCTCTGTGATATAGGTGGACATTGGTGGCCACCCGCATATTCCAGTTGGACCCTCGACACTATCTCTTTCAATTTTTCAATTTCCTTAATTGTAGAAAAAATTATTGTTTTTGGTAGTTTCTGGGTCCTAAACTTTTGTAGCTGTTTTGAGGCCCTAAATGACATTTTTAGGGAAAATAGAGAGACTGGAAAGGTCTCAAAACTAGTTTGCTAGTTTTATTTTAGCCTCCTCTTTGAGATATTTGAAATGAGGTATTATGATAGCCAAACGGAGATCAAATACCAAAGTTACGACCCCAAGAAGTTGATGTACCAATTTACCCAAACAGGGCCCGCAGTTTTGGCGCTTCATCTCTCAGGGTTATGTTTCTAGATGTTTAGGGTCTTCCATTGTTTCTTAATAATAAATAGGCCTTCGAACCTCATTGTAATAGAGTTCAGAGGCATGTACCCACCACATATCTTCTCATAGATAAGTTACCATCACCCAAGCTAGTTTATTTCCATTATGTTTGTAAGCATATTTCAATATTTGATATTAATAAAATGAAGTGTTGTTTTCACTGCATCTCTATATTTATGGTTATATATATGATTTGTTGTGTTCATGCTTAAGTTTGGACCACTCTAAGTCAAACACTTCCCCTTCCAAGGTAGATAAGGAACCTACCTATTGCCCAATATCCACCAATTCTCATGCAACAACCCCCTTCCTCTCCTTGGCCTAAGTTTTAACCTTTTCTTCATTACTTGAAAATTCTCTTCAAATTGTGTTGGTATAGAGGAACCTGGGTGAGGATCAAAAACCTTCCAATGTTTTTGGACCAGGTTCACAATTTCCTCCCATTTTAGCAAAGAGGAATTCATTTTAAAGAAATTAATAGGTTTTTGGGAGGCCCTTCTCACCTCAAAGAAAATAGGTGAGTGATATGACTCATCTCCAGATCTTATTCATTGTTTGATGATTGTCAACCTATCCACTAGGGATGCTCATAAAAGAAACCTATCTAGTCTCTTAGGAATCTTATGATCTCCCATCCTCCTATTCCTCCAAGTAGGATTTAGCTTAATAGGTTCGACATTGACAAACTTGCTTCCCTCTAATATATTGATAAAGAAATATGTGAAGGGATCTGGCCTAGCCTTTACACTCTAGGAATCAGATGCTCCCAGTGAGAAGTTCATATCACCCCCAATAATTAAATATTTTGTATTCAACACTGAAATACTCTAGACAAGAAAGACTCCCATAACTCCTTCCTCTCCTAAGTAGGTCCATAGATGTTTAGTAGGGTGAAGGTTTGCTCTGTCTCCTTAGAGAAGGCCTCCACCCTTAGGACAGAGGCCATACTCAAGAAATTTGAAACCTAGATGAATTTTTTATTCTATCAAACTGCCAGACCCCTGACCTTCCGATCACATCTATGTCTATGAATTACCAACTCACTAGAAGTTCTTTGAGGCTTTTAACTACCCTCTCACCCTCACCAAGAGTTTCTTAGAATAAGACCATATCCAGATTGTTGAACTCAACCAAGTGTTTTAGAGCATGTTTTGTGGGTTCCTACTAATCCCCTACAATTTAAGAAAAGGAGTTTCATTTTGAAACCCCAACTAGGGATTTAACTACTCTAAGTGCCCCTTGAATAAGCTATTGTTTGCTTACAAATAGGTCCAATCTAGCTCTCTATCTCTCTTCTGCTTTTGTAAGGTTTGAATTACATCCCCATCCCCACCCTTTAGTGATTGTGATTTTTCTCAACCCTCCCTCCAAAATCTCATTTTGGGGCATGACCAATTGAGACCTGTTGTTTTAAATAGCTTCTTTGGTTTCCAATTTCTCTGAATTGGGTCTTGAGGTGATGGGGGGTGAAAATTATCTTCAATCAAGTGGGCATGGACATATTAATTGATTTGATGTTTCAATCACATGGGAAATTTCTTCAATGGTGGGCATAGAGGGAGTTTCACCTTTTGTCTCAATTTTCTCTATCCTTAATGCTTAATTTACGATTGAACTAACAACGGACAAAGAAGTAAAAAGTAAAGAAAAAAAATATGAGAAGTACCTACCAAGGACCCTTGTGAGGATACAATGAACTTGTATTCCCCTAAACTTGGTTTGCATCCTCCTTCTAATAGATCAGTATATGTTACTTTCTAGATACCTTCCTTTGGTTCTTCTATAGTCCCAACCTTCAAATCCCTAAGAGTTCACTTAAGAGTCATTAGGGGAATTTCGAGGTTTAAAATTGGCCTCCTAAGGAAATTATAAAATAATAGTGGAAATAATAAAATAATATTAGATTACATCATCAAATTTTAGAAGGGAAAAAGAAAAAACTATTTTTTCAACTCGTATTTTCAACTTATCTCCCTATGGGTTTACTCATGTTTCGAGCGACAACACTCATTGTTGGAAATAATACTGAGAGGGGGGGGGGTGAATCAGTATTATCTAATCAATAAAACTTTTTCATTTTCATACTTAGATTCATATACGCTACTTCAGTTAAGTATACCCGCGTATATACGCGACTGTCTCTATTGCAACTAGCATATAACCATTAAACTCATGATTCAGTTATGAAATCTTCAATGGGTACATCAGAACATTATTAGCCATATTAACAGTCAACAGTAGCAGTAAAACAGATATATCAACACACATAAGCAACACACATGAACACCATGATATAAGGTGGAAACCCAATGTGGGTGAAAACCACCTGCTGCAATTCGTTTCTATCTTCCTTTATTAAGAAACTTCTTTTACAATGTACTGGTGCAGTCCTTTACCAGCATGCAGGCTACAACCTGCAGAAGGCTACAACCTTCTCTCGTTCTCCAGACTCTCCTGGAAGGGAGCTCCAACCCCCTTTGCTCTTGTACTAGCTAAGATACTAGTACGTAGGCGCCGGCCTACAATCTTCTCTCCTCTGGGTACCACGTTTCATACATTTTCAGACTGGATACTCCTGAAGCACAAAACATAATCTGAAAGGCCACGTTTCATCCAATTTTCATTCTAGATCCATAACTATCATTGGAGCTCAAAACAATCACTGCTAGCATCATCAATCTTTGAATCACTGAAACACTGAAACCCTATCAACAACACAGTCACCAGAACATAGAGCAGACACAGAACTCTGCAAAATCAATCAGACCCAACTGCAACTCCAAACATCAAACTTCAAAAAGTAAATGCTACTACGATGAATCAAACCCGCGTACATATGCACTTCTTCCAAGGACAACCTGCGTACATATCTAAACATATTTTCTTATAACTTTGCAGATGTACCAGACATCAGTCATACTCATAACATTTATAGAACATCACTTGCGTCAGTATGCAGATCTAGAATAAGCATAATCAAACATATAAAGATAGTTCATTTCAAACCATTTGATCCTGATCTCTCCTTAGATCTTGTTCTCATCAACTGGTGAGATCCCTCCTTAGCTCAGATTAAGCAATGCATCATCAACCCATAACCTGCATACTAGATCTCATACTTCTTCAGATATTCAAGACTTTTTCGATACCTTTGTCTAATGATCTTCCTCTCCTTTTATAGTCTTAGGCCTTGCTCAATACCACGGACCAAAACCATAATAAAACAATACCATCGACCCAATACTTGGGATCAACACTTATGGGTGTAATACCACGGACCAAAACCATATGTTTAAATACCACAGACCCAAAAATAAGCTTTCTGACATGTACATGCTTTTCCGTGCATGAAACTGCGTGTATACCCTACTTGGTATATATCGAACCTGCATATACGCGACTTGGTATATAGTGAACCTGCGTGTATTCCCTACTTGGTATATAGTGAACCTGTATATATGCGACTTGGTATATAGTGAACTTTCGTATATACCCTACTTGGTATATAGTGAACCTGCGTATATACTCTTCTTTCTTCATTCTTTGTAGTCTGATCATCAATTCTTTGCTACTGACCTGCTGCACTATAATCTGTCATCTTGTGTGATTTGCCATCAAGGACAACACTTGTCTCATAATGCCAACAATCTCCCCCTTTGGACTTGATGGCAAAGCTAACTTGTCACACTTAGAACTTGATCTTCTTATTCCTTTGAGTTGTCCTACATCCCATGCATTTAGTCACATCTGTAGATTGATCTAGTTATATGTAAGTGAGATGTTCTTCTATGAGAGGGTTTCCATCAAGTACAACACATGCATCATAATGCCAACAATCTCCCCCTTTGGACTTGATGGCAACAACACCAAATCACTCTCCCCCTTTGACATCAAGGGCAAAGGGCAGACCAAGAAATTTTCTTTCCTTAATAAACATTCTGCTATCCATACTCCCCCTGAGTATCTGCTGAAATCTCTGAATGAGATCCCCCTTTGTATATGCCAAGGTGTACCAATCTATCCATGCTCCCCTTGAGTACATGCTGAAGTCTCTGCTCTGCTGAAGTGTGTTGTTCATGCTCCCCCTGACTATAAGCAAGGTCTGCAAAAAGATGTCTTACAAGAAGAACATGACTCTATCATAAATGACCTTCCTATCACCAAGGACTCATACATACATCCATTTCCCAACCAAGTGGGGATATATCAAAAGTTTACACATGATAAAACAAGAACATTACATCTTCATCCCAGGCATAGTGGGGAAACCAATATAGGCCGTTACATGACCTTGACACCATAAAAGAGATACATGACATAGAGACGAAATATCTAGAACAAGACTTTATGAAAGTCACAGGCAGCAGCATCTGTCCATCATTACTTAGATCAGCAACCAAGATTTCCTTCTGTTCTCCCTCTGCCTTTGTTCCACCTAAAACCAACAACAACTGTGAACTAGAACCAAAGGTGTCTATGATAATGCCAACAATGCATCATTGGAAGTTTATCTACTCCCCCTGAACCTGTGCCAGATGGTCTCTGTCAGACCCATATCAGAATCTTCTCATTCTGAGTTTGACCCACTAATTTCCTTCAAATTATCATATACACGACTGTATCCATATAAACAAGCGTATATACGTGGATAGTCCTTATGAAACTCGCGTACAACCATTTCCATATCAGCAACCTGTAAATGTCATGTAACAAGGTATGTCTGAACATAGATGTCAACTCATCCTTTTAAAACATCATCATAAAATCATTCACATTATATCATGTGTGAAACCACCATAGCCATTTCATCAACATCAAGATCTACATGATCCAAGTATCAGTATCTGCATCAATCAACATATGTAAGTATCATATAGATAAGAACTCATCATCATGTCTCCAACAAAGCAACTTTGAGTAGTCATCCATGTATCAACACTATGTATCTTGAGCTCAACCTCATTTGTCAAAACTTCTTTATATCATCAACTATGAGCACCAAGAGCTATAGGAACCTTGCAGCATGATCTTTATGCATATGACGGCAGTAGCATATGAGAGACTCATTATCAAGTAATGAAGTTCTGTATTCAAGCTTTGTACTACTCCGTATCCTGATCACCATATATATGCACCATCTAAGAATCAATCCACAAATGAACATCAACTATGTAACCCCAAGAATCATATGAGATTTTATCATGGACAACTCATAACCACATCATAGCAAGATATACCATTTAGCCATATAAGCATTATCACCAAGGACTATTAACCATAATGCCAACAATGAATTATTAAAGGCATATGCTCCCCTCAACCGGTGCCATCTGTTAAATTTGATCATGCATATATCAGCAATAAGCATCAAGACAGCATCATCATCAAGTTAGGATCGAAACACGTGTAGACATCTTACAAGTATCAAAACATTTCCACACATCCTCTACAGACTATAACTATTAACCAATAGAGCAAATAATGGACTGAATCATATCAGATCCTTTTTCTAAGCCTGTCCTCACTACTTTTCCTCAGACTGACATATATGTGACTTTGCATTGTCTAACTCGCGTATATATGCGACTTCCCTTTATGAAACTTGCATATGAGATTCGGGACACTGAAGTTTTATACTTTCAGTTCCCTCTGAGTCTGTTATGTATGTGATGTGATGTATCTGAGTACATTGTGTTGTGCCGCATCTTTCTAACTGAACTTCCTTCTTCTTCCATATCTTCAAGTGTGATGATGTTTTCTCCTTTTGGTGTGATGTCCATCCTTTGTTCCTGCATTCCTTTGTTATATGTCCAAGCTTGTTACATGCATAACATCTTACATGTTTCATATTCCTCCTGTAACAATCAGCAACTTTGTGACCAAACATATTGCAAGAAAAACAATATCCATTGAAGTACCCGGAATGTGATGATATTTTTATGTGATGATCTTGAACCATTCTTCTTCTACATATAGCTGCAATATGTCCAAGATTATGACATTCATAACATTCAATATTATCCATCTGAGTAAATGGCCGACTATTACTTCCATAGATAAGAGTAAAAGATTTTCTTTAAAGAATCTCTTTCCTTGATTGTTGACCTCTCATCTCTCTTATCTCCTTGTTGATCATTTTAGATTTCTCTTTAGAATTCCTTGCCTCACCTTGTGAACTAGATTCACCTTCAACACATTCATGAAAACCAAGACTAGTCTTGATAGCAAGAGACCTTTGACTACTAAGAATATCATCCAAGGCTTTAGTACTATCTTGAAATCGTAATAGTTTATCCTTTTCTTCTAATTTACCTTTCAAGATATTTACCTCAACTTGAAGTTGTTCTTCCTTTTCTAGACATTGTTTCTTCATGTTTTCTTCAGCATTTCTTTCCTCTTCCATTTGTTGCCTTAGTTTGAGAATCTCCTTTTCTTCTTCTTCATTCACATCCTGCTGCATTTGACGAATTCTGAAGGCACATTCCAGCTGAGATTTTAAGCTGATAACTTCGTTTACATGTTTTTCAATAGCTTGGAGTAGATCTTTATTCTGCTTCTTTGATTCTTCAAGATCTTCCTTTAGCGAGCGGTTCGTGGCTTCAAGACTTTCATAGTAACTGGATCTATCTCTGAGTTTCTTGATGGTTGTGCTTCTTTCATTGACTTCATCTCTTAGTGATGTTGCTTCATCCTGCAACTTTTCATATTTGTCCTTGAATAACTTCCTTACCTTGTTTCCTTCCTCTAGTTGGGCCTTTAGTTTAGTAGCTTCTTCTTTGAAGTCACATTCCCTTTTGTTCAATATATCTTTGTTGATCTTTGATTTTTTCTGAAAGCCTTTTAAATTCTGCCTCTATTTGATGTCTTTCTTGTTCACCCATAAGAGAAAATTCAGTTGTTTCGCTATCACTTTCATCTTTTCCAAATGGATAGATAGTCGGAACATCAGAGGATAGAAAATTCATACCTGATAGTTCATCTTCATTCTGAAATGATTTTGAATCTGATTCTAAATCTGAAGAGCTTCTTATACCTAATCCCCAATCGATTCTCCCACTTTCATAGTTCTTCTGAGATGTCTTCTTCTTCTTAGGTGCTTTCTTCTTAAGCTTCTTTCCCATAGTTCCGCGGATCTATTTCAAGCGATCAAGCTTCTACCAAAGAACCTGGCTCTGATACCAATTGTTGGAAATAATACTAAGAGGGGGAGGTGAATCAGTATTATCTAATCAATAAAACCTTTTCATTTTCATACTCAGATTCATATACAATACTTCAGTTAAGTATACCCGCGTATATACGTGACTGTGTCTATTGCAACTAGCGTATAACCATTAAACTCATGATTCAGTTATGTGATATTCAATGGGTGCATCAGAACATTATTAGCCATATTAACAGTCAACAGTAGCAGTAAAACAGATAGATCAACACACATGAACACCATGATATAAGGTGGAAATCTAATGTGGGTGAAAACCACCTGCTGCAATTCGTTTCTATCTTCCTTTATTAAGAAACTTCTTTTACAATGTACTGGTGCAGTCCTTTACCAGCATGCAAGCTACAACTTGCAGAAGGCTACAACCTTCTCTCGTCTCCAACCTCTCCTGGAAGGGAGCTCCAACCCCCTTTGCTCTTGTACTAGCTAAGATACTAGTACATAGGTGCCAGCCTACAATCTTCTCTCCTCTAGGTACGACGTTTCATACATTTTCAGACTGGATACTCTTGAAGCAAAACACATAATCTGAAAGGCCACATTTCATCCAATTTTCATACTAGACCCATAACTATCATTGGAGCTCAAAACAATCACTACTAGCATCATCAATTTCTGAATCACTGAAACACTGAAACCCTGTCAACAACAAAGTCACCAGAACATAGAGCAGACATAGAACTCTGCAAAATCAATCAGACCCAACTGCAACTCCAAACATAAAACTTCAAAAAGTATACGCTACTATGATGAATCAAACCTACGTACATACGCGCTTTTTCCAAGGACAACCCGCGTACAGATCTAAAAATATTTTCTTATAACTTTACAGTTGTACCAGACATTAGTCATACTCATAACATTTATAGAACATCACTTGTGTCAGTATGTAGATCTAGAATAAGCATAATCAACCATATAAAGATAGTTCATTTCAAACCATTTGATCCCGATCTCTCCTTAGATCTCGTTCTCCATCAACCGGTGAGATCCCTCCTTAGCTCAGATTAAGCAATGCATCATCAACCCATAACCTGCATACTATATCTCATACTTCTTCAAATTTTCAAGACTTTTTCGATACCTTTGTCTAATGATCTTCCTCTCCTTTTATAGTCTTAGGCCTTGCTCAATACCACAGACAAAAACCATAATAAAACAATACCATCGACCCAATACATGGGATCAACACTTATGGGTGCAATACCACAGACCAAAACCATAGGTCTAAATACCACGGACCCAAAAATAAGCTTTCCGACATGTACGCGCTTTTCTGTGCATGAAACTGCGTGTATACCCTACTTGGTATATATCGAACCTACGTATACGCGACTTCGTATATAGTGAACCTGCGTGTATTCCCTACTTGGTATATAGTGAACCTGTGTATACGCGACTTGGTATATAGTGAAACTACATATATACCCTACTTGGTATATAGTGAACCTGCGTATATACCCTTCTTTCTTCATTCTTTGTAGTCTGATCATCAATTCTTTGCTACTGGCCTGCTGCACTATAATCTGTCATCTTGTGTGATTTGCCATCAAGGACAACACTTGTCTCATAATGCCAACAATCTCCCCCTTTGGACTTGATGGCAAAGCTAACTTGTCACACTTAGAACTTGATCTTCTTATTCCTTTGAGTTGTCCTGCATCCCATGCATTTAGTCACATCTGTAGATTGATCTAGTTATATGTAAGTGATATGTTCTTCTATGAGAGGGTTGCCACCAAGTACAACACATGCATCGTAATGCCAACACTCATTGGATGCACAATTTGATCCCTCATCCAAGGAGTACCCATGTTGCATACTTTTGATGGACCCTCCTACACAAGAAATGAGAAATACATGAAAAACATTATTACAATCATGTTTATCATGTATTTCTCATTTTTTTTGTAGCAAGGGCCATCAAAAGTATGAAATATGGGTACCCCTTGGATGCAGAATTAAGTTTTGAATCTAGTGAGCACTCTTGCTCGAATTTTTAATAAAAACTTAGGGAGATAAGTTGAAAACACGAGTTGAAAAAGCAGTTTTATTATTTTATTATTATTTATTCTTTTTACTTTTTTACTCCAAAAATGGTGAATCATCTCCCATGGTTGACATCATCATCTTGAATCCTATTGGTTCTTATAAATTTTATTTTGGTTGTACATTTTTCATAGGAGGCCCATTTCAGACCTCAAAATTCCCCTAATGTTCCTCTCTAAACTTGGAGGGGAAAATGTATATTCTTTTTTGTAGTAAAAAGTCCCACTCTCGTGCCAAGTCGCCATGCTTGTGACACCTTCAACACCTAAAGGGTAATACCCTGATAATGTAGAACCTAGTATAACATCTCTTCTCCTTGTCCAATATTGATGTCCTATGGTAACACTCCCCTCAAGTCCAGATTCGTCATAATTCAGACCATAGTCATTTTCCTTGTCTCCAAATAAGAGGCATCATGCACTAAATACTTCCCTAATGATTTCTCAATGTCTTCAAAAACAATTGAATCCTAGTAATTCAACCACAGTTATGGAAGTTGTACTTATATGGGTACCAAATACATTCTTTCCCTATTGGCATCAAACAATGGCGACTAAAATTGAAAATTACGAGTGTATTATTGATATTCTAGACCCTCATTCTTGCATAAGATTGGTACCTATCCTTCTTCCTTATACACACCCTACTAATGATTTCTTGGCCATATCCATGGCTCTTTGTATTGCAAGTACCACTCCAAAGACCAAGGCAAATTTTCCTCTATTCACCACCTTGACATAATGGGTCCTTTTCTACTTCTCAACTTTTCCCTTCTCCAAATTTGGATTCACTTTCAACTTTGCACTTTGATGGGGATCCTCTCCTGTAGGTTTCTGAGCATCAATTTTCCCCCTTCCTTCTGCCATCTCTTTCAACCCTCTACTTTTTTTAGGGTTTCTTTTTCTAAAATATCTAGATGGAGAAATACCTAAGAATATCCCTTGTATAAAAAAAATTGTTATAGTCCATTTTGTCGCATCTAGTCAATAGGCCTTTAAGGAAGACCAATTCACATTCTTTAACATATTGTCATCATCCATACACAAAGCCCTAAGCATGACTTTGTTGAATCTCTGAGTTTCTAATCTTTACTGCTAAGTTTCCAACCTTTTCTGCCTGACACACCGTGGCCAAAATTAGTCAAATCTTTGCCCTCCATCCTCAAACCCCTCCACTCTATTGATGGGTCCACCCTTAATTTCTAATAGTAACCTCCTTAAAATTGGATACTATATATGGTTATGACCACTTCCCTTCACCATTGGTGTGCTTGAAGGTCTCCCTCTCACTCTTCACTCATTACACACATGCACACCTATGGGTTGCTCCAAAATGTAGCCTTCACTGTCGCACCTAATGACATCATCAAATTGAATCTTATTGGTTCTTCTAAATTTAATTTTGTTAACAAATTTTTTTTAGGGCCATTTTTTTACTCCGAAACTCCCCTCGTGATTGGGCTTGAAATAAACTGTGTCATCTCCTGTGGCATTAGACATGTATGTGGCCATCCACTTTCTATTTATCAAAGCCCTTTTTCTCTCTTTGGGCATAATTTTCAAAAATCCTCTACGAGTCATTTCATGAGTGATGCCACTAATGATGTCATCATGGTGCCACGTTGAGATGGAATGCCACATTAATTGTCCACGTAGGTTTCCTATCTATTTTATGGTACCCAACATGGTTCTAATAATTTACCTGGACCGAAACTATCAGTTATGTGAGCCCCGTGAGCATCTATTTTTTGAACTTGGGGGAGGGAGCGCCATAATGGATCCCAACCATTGATCGAAGATAGGTGTGTTGGTGCTAATACCAATAAGGGCCCCCCTCCCATTCACCTTAAGTTATGAGGGGTAGCCTACAGTTAATATTAATTTTCGATTAGAGATAGTCAACCATGGAATAATTATAGTTAGGGGGTGTTATCTCCAACTACGCCCCCCCATCCCCCTGCCACTCTGTTACAGGGAAAAGTGTCTATATAGAACTGCTCTATCCCACTAATGTGTGACAGCTGCCTTAGAAACAAACAGAGAAAATCTACTTTCGTTTTTCCTTTATGAATTATAGATAGAGAGGACCAGAAAGACTAACCTTTGTCTTGCACCAATCTCTTGATTTGATTCCTCTCTTCCGTGATAGTCTTCAGCTACCTGCTCCCTTGCACACCCAGTTTCACAAAGTACCTGTAACATCATAGAAGCATAGCACTATACAAAGATATGGATCTATAATCATAAACAATCTAGGATCAGATGTAAATTGACCATACAAATGTAGAAAGCATCATTGACACAAAAGCATGGAGGAAAACTTGAATAGCTTTTATTGATAAACAAGAAAAGAGCCAAGAGGATTTACAACCAGTTGTTCTAACCCAGCATCAACCTCCCAGCAAAGAAGCCCCTCTTCACCTCAAACAAAGCTTAGATCACCCAACAATCTAATGTTTGTCTCAAGAAACCAACAACAATTCCTTACAATATGCAAAATTCCAGCCTCTGGATCTCTGGGATGAGGGATCCATATATAGATATCTGTAAGGGGGATGATTCAGCTTGTGATTTGATTAGTGTCTTCTCTCTGATAGTTCTTGCTTCCACTTGGAGACTGATGGTCTCTTACTCATCCTTGGTCGAATTCAGTGAGGCAAGTGTCATAGGAGAAGTTTCTGGAAGCTTCCATTGCCTTTCCACCTCGCGGAATGACACTGCCATTTGTCATTTCTCGCCCATCGCACCCCACAGAAGTGATTTTTGAAATGCAATGCACCCTCACAGTGTATTTAGGTGAGATGCAACGCACCTAGCCAGTGGAGCAGCTGAAATGATCCTGTTTTGACCAATTCTGAGCAGTTTTTCATGGAGAACTTCTGGGAGAAGCTGTAATATGTTGACCTTGTTCCTTTAGGGGTTAAAACAACACTTTTAGGGACTTAGGAGCCCTTGGTTTATGGAAATTTCATGCTTGGGTTTGTAGGGCCCGAAAATGTCTATAACAGTTGCCCCCTAAAGCATGAGGTCATTAATATTTTGATGTCGGGTGAAATGCTTTATTATGAGGATCCGAAGTTCTTTCAATGCTGGGAGGAGACCTGTAATAAGATACAATACAATACATTATCTTCATAATATTTTCATGATCTAGCCGAGGCGGGCATTCCCATGCTCAGCTTTATAAATTCATTTTCATGTACATAGGACAGACAATCGTCTGAGTGTAGACTGATGATTCTGATAGAGCCATCATCCTTTTGATTGGATGATTATCTGTGCAGCAATGATGTACATTTGATGTCTTTATTTCCCTGAATATATATCGCAGCCCGGATGGATGAAACTAGATCCGGGGTCTTCAATCTCGTTCGATCTTCACTCGAAGTACAAGTCGATCCATGTGAGAAATGTTCTGAATTCGAACATGGAAAGACATCGCTTGATTACCAGTCAATGATGTAAACTGTTAACAAGCGCGAGAGGAATCACCGATAATGATAATTACCCTCAAGGTACTTCAGTACAATTCACGTGGTGTGAATAAAGGACTTGGCGTCGAACACCACACAAAATCTTTCGGTCGAAGGCCATTGATGTAAACCTGTCGCCGGAAGTGAGAAACTTGCCATTGAGGCATGCAAGCTTCAAAGTACTGAATGGGGTGTTCCTAGATCAACTTCTTGGATAATGAGCTGATGTCAACAAGAAGTGATCCATCACAAGAGGGCCTTAATGAATCCCACATCAATGACACGGAACAGAGCAAATGATTTTAATGGAGGTGAAAACGATCTAGTGATATAAGGTTCAGGGTGGCGGTCATGAAAGAATGTAGTATAAATGTATGGTAGTGGGTGAGACATAGGTGAATTCTCTGAATGACTTCTCTTGAACATATCGGTGACACTGATGTGATGGATGGTATGATGGGACCATGGTGATGTGACTGGTGAATGAAACAACCCAACCCGACTCAGACACGGAGTGGAAGTGTCATGTTCAAGAGCGACTTGCTACCAACAAAGTTTCTTCAAGTTTTCTTCCCAATTTTTCCCCAGTCATTGTTGACCAGTACCTCTTTATTTTTGTCAAGCTTGAGGAGGATAACATATGCTTGTTCTATAATTTTCCCTTCGGGCAAACCCATCGCTATGTTTTAACGAGCCTAGCGATAGTGAAACTCGTTCTCGTCTATAGACAATTTTGTCACTATTTTACTTTTAACGAGTTTAACGACAAAGATAACTCGGTCCTTTTCAATTTTAGAGAGTTTGAAAAGGAACGTAAAGGTAACTCCAAAATTCCTTTTTTGTCATCTAATCCCTTAAGTCCGAAAAAGTATAAAACAATACAGAAGGGATGAATTTTCGATACTTTTAACGAGCCGAACAAAACAAGCGCTCGATCTTTTTATGTAATAATCCCTCAGGTCCAAAAAGATTAAAATCTAGAGGAGGGATAGCACTTCCTGTCCCTTTAATGAGCTGGAGAGGCCAAGGGCTCGGCAATCTTTTCATATTTTACAAGTCAGTTGAAAAGAGCTTAAAGGAGACTCGTCTTTTGAGGAACGAGTGATAAAATGGGTAGCAACTGATTCCAGGTAAGGTTTGGAATTTTCCAATCACAGGAGTGTCACAAGGATGGCTAGGGAAATCACTCTTCGCAATTGTTCCTCAAAATGGGTAAACAATCAAATGGGGGTGAATGATCGGCCAATGTAAAAGTGGAGGTGACTGTGCAAACACGACCAAGGCTTTAATGGCTGAAGTACTACATTCACGATGGTTATTTATCGGGGGAATAGTTCATTTTTTAATGAGCTTAAACGCAGGGAGAAAAATTTTCTCATGGCTTATGTTTATTTTTTAACGAGCTTGAACTATGTGCTAAAACTTCTCGATTAATCCAGTCGTGTGATAAGAATGTCTCATATAAAAACAGCAATTTTTAGAGTTTTTCCCCACATCCTTTCATTATGCAAGTTAGGAAACGACCCATCCTATGAGTTTAAAGGGTTAGAGGACCTACAAATTAAAAAAAAAAAATAGTCGCTCTTTGCTTGCATGCCAAAAGGTTTGCATGCCCCCGGGTATAAAACAGAGTTTCAAGGTCACCTTTTATTCGAGCTGACAAAACATTTGTTTTATCAGGAAAGGTATACCTCTTTCAGGTTACCAAAGTGTTCTCTTCACAGCGCAAACAAAACACTTCTTCGGCGATGTCTATCGAAATAGACAAAGGTGAGTGAAGGAGGCTAGCCCAGTCACATAACTTTGACAAGAGAATCTTGTTTCAGAATAACCCCCTCTTCCAATCACGGACGGGAGTACAGACTAGTCATATTCTCTCGCGGAAACCTACCCTATACCTGAAGTTTTCCTGCCGAAGCAGAACAGGGTGCATGCCCCCTGGGTTTCAATCATGTCCCCCCGAATCACTCGTGCTCATCGGGTGGACGGACTGGAGATTGAGACATTTCTTGCGTGAAAATACCATTTAGGCATGGTATATGACTATTTGCTATGCGTGATCTGGGAAATGAAAGATGGTCTACGAGCTTGACCACTCTTCCTTCGTGCGGAAAACACGTCACTCTAAAGAGTGATGAGACAATGGCTCTCATGCAATAAATATAGTCTCGTCCAAGGAGTAGATTGTAATCCAGGGGTCCTTGAACTACCATCACGTTCATTTGAACGGTTTTCCCTCTCAATGTTATGGGCACATTGGGAAGGATCTCTAACGGTCGACTGGTTCCTTTATCAAAGCCTATTAGATTTATCATCTCAGGCAAAAGCGATGGCGAACCAAGCGCTTTCCAAGCAGTTGAGGAAAGGATACTCACAGAAGCCCCCTCATCTATGATGGTACCAGCCATAACCATTCTATATATTTGAACAATGATTCGGAATGGTACACTAGCTCGTAAACGGGGTCTGCCTAGTTGATTCCAGTTGAAGGAGACAACTAGGTTGCTTGGAGGTGGGACCGAATAGACGGTAGAGTTCTATCTACACAACATGGCCCTCACAGACCTGAATGTGTGGGACCCCAATGCCAAGCTAAGGGATCTGCAATTAATAGCCATGGCATCATGGATTAACCATGAAGAATTGAGGGCAGCAGAAATGAAAAGATTGTTAATAAAAGAGAAGAACGAACCAATGATGATAAGAGTTGAGTCATCAGATCTTATGGCACTCATCAACACACACAACTTGATTGTCAATGACCCTTAGATTGCCCCTAAATATCTATCCAATTAGGAATAAGCCATTGCACACTTCGAAGATATGTTTAGGCTACTTGGGGAGGATTGTGTGCATGCATGCATGAGAAGATGGAACACCCTACCCCACAACTTGTAAATCAGGGAATACCATTCCCCCATGAGGCTAAAGGAGGCATTGAAAAGAGTGCCAATGTACAAGTGCTCCATGCAAAGGCTGAAGGTCAACTAGATTGGCCTCAAACTGAATCCTCCACTCATATTAAGCATGCTGGAAGGTAGAAGAGAACAAGAAGAGAAGGAGCAGTGGAAGGACATAGACTGAAAGAAAATATTTTATAGAGAACATGAGTAGACCACACCACAAGCCTAAAATTCTAGGGAGGCCACCAGGGCCATAGAAAACGAAGAGATTGACTAGGTTGCTCAGAGGATGAGAAACACCTTCAGTAGGGGGTGATGATGAGCATCATAAATGGGTAATTATATCAGCTCATTGGACCTCATAAACTAGTCAAATCAACCATTCTCTTAGCTTATTGTATGATTTTCTGATTATATTTATGCTTATAGGGTGAGTTGAGTTAGTTATTATTCCATGTGGTCTAACAAGTATTTAATGCAAATTATTTGATGGATTTCGAGGTCAAAGTCAAGGATCTAGTGGTCAAATTGTAGCAATAACTTGAAGTAGATAAAGGAGAGGACTTATATGAGGGAATACCACTCATTTATTGCTCCTCACTTTGAAATCCCCTTCATTCAGCTCGTAGTACAAGCAGTCAAATCATACATTAGAAAGTAGATGAGTAAATGGAAGATGATTGATAGTTATATCGAGTTTTGGGAGCCAATCCTCCCTGATTTTAAGGAAGATATTGATAGCTTCAATTGTATAAGTAGAGAGGCATAAGGCTTCACTAGGGTCATATTTTTGGCTTATGTAAACTCTGCTCAAATTTCAAGCTTAATATTTTATGATAGTTTTATGTAATCTTGCTATTCTTTTATAATGAAGATGGAATTCTTTTTGAGATAACACTAAATTACCTCAGAGGGCTGAAAATCTTTGGTTAGGGCCCAATCCAAGCAGTGAAGCTTCTCTTTACTTGTATTTGTATGCTTCACTTCAGTTTGTAGCTTAGTTTATTGTTAGATGTATTTCTCTTATGGTTAAGAATAGGTTGCTTTTGATGATTTAGTATCTTGCTTCCATTTGTGCTTTCTGTAGCAGGTTAAGATGTGATTATAGAAGATTCAAAAGGTTAGAAACAGTTCGCTAACCTCTCTTCCTCCCTCTGGGACCATGATTTGAGGCAAATACTCTCTTGCTGTCCCAAAAACACCAATTTTCCTCATTCCTACAACTTCTGCAATTTGCAGCTCTCTAGTAGGTTGATAGTCTAGTTTTGCTCTGCTTTAGATCTTCTTTATCATGTTAAATTCCTAGTTTTCAATAGTCCTTTTTCATGCTTTCCTTTCTTACAACATTTACCAGCATTTCCTTCTATACATCATAGTTTAGGCCATTTTATTGCAAAACTTTGTTTTTCCTAGGATGCACTCATTTCATTGGTTGCTTGATTTTCTTGGTTGATTTTCAGTTTCTATACAACAGATCTCTTCTAGTAGTAGTATAGATTACCAGCAATCACACCCTCCATCTGATCCATGCCCTATAGGTCTCCCAAATCTCACCTCAATTCTGCCCTAGTGTCCTTCTTTTTTCATAGAACTTATTCCTCTCTCATTAAGAAAACCCAATAATATTTCTCTCTCTTGGTGATTCACGATAGACCTTAGGCACCCTAACACCTCATTCCAACCTTCATCCACATTTTCTACCCACTCTCACACCTTCAAAATAGCGAAAATTTCTCTCGGCCTCCTCCTATAAGCCTCCTGTGGTTTCCCGATTTTCCTCGTGTAGTTTTCATGTGTCCTCCTGTAGGTTTTCCTATAGGATTTGTTTTGAAGGTTGAGTGTGGAAAAAGCCTCCAGAAGGCCACCTAAGACCTCCTAGGACCCATCCACACCATCCTACATCCTCGCAACCTCCAAAACCACCCTCTAACACCACCTGTTCGTTGCCACACTCACACACGATAAATTAGATGCATGTTAAATTCACATAAAAACACATGAATATCCAGAAACATGTTTTTTTCTTATTTACTTAAAGAAATAGCATGGTTAGATTTTGTTTACTTTCTTGAGTAGGCAATGGAATCTCTTTCATGATTTTCATAGTTTTTTTGGCAAAAGTAGAATTAGATTGTTAATTAGGGTTTACTAGGTTTTGCTTTACATTCTAGTCTTTCTCGTTTCTGCAGTTAGAATAGCATCTGTAGAGTAATATTTCTTTCCTTTCGTCACACATAGAGCTTCTTTTGAAATATAGAAGTTGGCTTGAGCTCCTAGTGATCTCGAACTGGCTAACCAAGTGACAACCTGGAGTGAGAACTAGTACTTGTGCATATAGCACTGACACTTCCATGTTTGTTACGAACTACTGGATTGATAAAAGTAAAGTTGGTAGCCCAGGAGTTGTAGCATTCTTGCTATAATACTAGCGCTCATCACTTTTTGCCACCATTATGGGGGAAACGTTAGAGTATTCTGTGATTACTACTTTCTTCTATTTCTTATTGCAACATTCTACTAATAGTTTATTTCGGCAAAATTAGACTAGTCATTTCTTATCTTTTTGTCCTGCATTTCCTTGTTTTCCTTTTCAATTCTACAAATTTCCATTAAGCAAGTTCATTTCAACTAGTTGCAATTTTTTTTGTTCAATCACAATTTCAGTTTCTGCAGGTACTTTCAGTGTGGGGAAAAAGAAACAAAAAAACCAACCAAAAATATTTCCTTTCATGCCTCATAGGACTAGAGATAACTTATGAAAAAAAAATTCCAACACCCCCACTACTTCCCACAGCCAACCTTCTCTCTTCTTTGGTGGCTGCAATCAAGAAGAACCCTTAGGTGAACAAACAAACATATTTGAATAACATATAGGGGAAGAAGAAGAAGAAAACATTCCTCTGGAGCCAATGGCTGAAGCCATAAATGCTAGGGGAAATGGAGAGAGAATAGAGGGCACCTTCCCCATTCGAGAGACCAATGGGGACACCAAAATAAAGATTATAAGTCCTTCAACCCTACCCCACTTCCATGGTCTGACTACAAAAAGTTCTTGACACCTTCTTGTTCGAGTTTGTTGTCATCTATCGAATATTGACTATGCAGAAGACGAGCAAAAGTTGAAGTTGTTCACTTCTACTCTCAAGGACTCAGCACTGCATTGGTTTATGGGATTACCTAGGAATAGTATCACAACTTGAGCTCATATGCAGTAGGCCTTTAACAACAAGTATCAAGACTATTATAGGTCAAAGGATACTAAATAATAAATCTTTCTAATGACCATAGGAAGTGATGAGTCCCTGGAAGACTATGAAGAGAGGTTCCAGTTCAGTGACAAAAGGGCTAGGTGTACACATGACCCTGAGTCTTTTAAGTTGGTCCTACTCAGGGGAATTCGGGAAGACCTTTTAGACACCCACCATCTACTAACTAAGGGAGACATCTTCCAAATATCTTATGAGGACATAAAGACTGTTTTTAGAAACCATTCTAGACCAGCCATAAAGAAAGGTAGGGCGTGTCAACCCATAGCCAATACCTCTTCTTCCAATTCATCAATTAAAGGTGAAATTGGAAACATGCTGGAAGACTTTAAGAGTGAGATTTTGTAGACTCTTGCCACACAAATGAATTCCTTACATATCAAAAGAAAACAAGAGGAAGCAGAGAGGGCTTTGGCCATTTTCTTCCCTATATGCACTAGGAGGCATCCTAGTAATAAATTCCCATTGAACTCTATAGAGAGTTTTTTAGTCTCTGAAGAAGATCATTCTATAGATAAGTGCCCTTCCTTGCTTGGACTTAAAGTTGTATACCAAGGGGCCGAAGGATTCATTCAACAGATCTATTACATAAACCAAAGGAGGCCGCATGGACCTAGACCACACCAGTAGGGGATGCAAGGGACATCTCAAGCATACGATAACCCCATCCAAGTCACCTCCATACCTTCTTAGGCCCCCTGCTCATCCTTCCTGGTCCAAGCCTCTTGCTTGGTCATTCACATTTCAATATCATGCCCAACCAGCCACCCATTCATTTCAATCCTATGCTCAGTCGCGACCTCAGTGGAATGCATCTCATCAGGGGTGGAGGCCCCAATACAACTCTCCTCCCACTCTTCTACCTCCACCACCTACCCAACCACAATTTTTACCCTCTACTACACCAAGTCAACCCCAAATGCCTGCCCAACAAATCTCAACCCGAACAACTTACAAGCTCAGCAACTATATAGTGGGGAACCATCATGCCCAACTTATGTTGTGGAGATTCAAGAAATTAAATTGCGATCTGGGAAAGTTCTCCCAGGTAGCTAACCTCCACCTAGGGGGGTTGAGGAAGATAAAGAGGAAATCGAACCTAAAGCAAATACACCCTTTCTTGAGAGACTATCCATGACAATCTAGCCTACCCCAGAAGAGACTCAACTCCTTGGATAATTGAAACATTTATGTGTGAAGATAAAACTTCTATAATCCATAAACGATGTGCCTATCAACAATAGGTTAATCAAAGAGAAGCGCTTTCGGCATCCGTGAAGGCGCAAGAGAAATGCCCCAACCCTCAGTGTCATAAGACAATTGTTTGACCTGATTTTTGGGCAGATCATCTGTCCAAAATATCTGGAACCTGGAAGCCCAGTAGTTGATGTCCACATCAATGGCACAATGGTCCCACATACCTTGATTGATCCAGAAGTTTCCATTTATGTGATGACAAAGGACACAATGCTCAAACTTAACCTCCAAGGCTCCTTGAGGAAGACCACGATAGTGCTGTAGCTAGCAGACTGCTCCATAGTGACTCCTGAGGGGATTGTGGAATATGTGATGGTCTCCATTGATTCTTGGGAGTACCTTCCTAATTTCTTAGTTATCCAACCAAAGGCAAAGCTCATGAGGTATCCTCTCATACTGGGAAGACCCTCGTTGTCTATTGCTGATGCCTACATCAATTGCCGAGCTGGGAACATGACCATAAAGAATGGGCACATGTCCAAGTAGTTAATCCTATATCCTCCTACCCAACCCTTCCTAGAACATGATCTACCTCTCTGGTTGGAGGAGGAGGATGAGGATGAAGTTTACTCTTCACCACTTTGTACATTAGAAATCACCATGGGGGGGAAACTGCAGTATGAGGATGATATCATTGAAAATTTGATTCAAAATCCACCTCCCATTGTATCACCATTAGAAGACATAGTAAGAGAAACTCAAAAAAACCCCTCAACTGATCTCTGTGTGGCCGACCCCACTTCTCTCCGTGTTAAAAATGTAGAGTTCGGCCAAAAAATAACATTGAATATCAAACAATCCCTACCTACTTCCTGGGAGAAGGAGCTATGTAGCATACTGAGAAAATATCTAGATGCCTTCACCTGGAGTTATAAGGAGATGAATGAAGTGCACCTTTTAGTATGTACTCCTCATATATACATCAAGGAAGATTGCAAGCCAATCAAGCAACCTCAAAGGAGGATGAACCCAACACTTAAAGATATTGTTAAGGAAGGACTGCAGAAATTGCTTAATGCAGGATTCATCTATCCCATCTCTGGCAGTGAATGGGTCTCTCCTTTGGTGCTAGTGCCAAAGAAAAATGGTAAGCGGAGAATCTATGTTGACTATTGGGAATTGAACAAAGGCACCAAAAAGAACCATTTTCCTTTAGCTTTCGTATATCAAGTGTTAAACGGTCTGGCAGGGAAAAGGTTTTTCTCCTTCCTAGATGGGTTTAGCGACTAAAATCAGATTCAAATCGGCCCAAAAGACCAAGATAAGAGCACTTTCACTTGTCCTTCGGGTACCTTTGCATATCGGGTCCTTCCTTTTGGTTTGTGCAATGCTCCAACCACTTTCCAAAGAGTGCTACTGAGTATATTTTCTGAACTGGTTCATGATGCAGTAGAAATATTCATGGATGATTTTACTCATTACGGCTCTGAATTTTAGGAAGCTTTATCTAACCTACGAAAAGTTCTAGATAAGTGTATTCAGATGAACCTGTCCATCAGTGCAGAAAAATGTAAATTTTTGTGGACCCCAACAAAATTACCACCATCCAAAGGGTCCCACCTCCTCAAAAGGTGAGATATGTTAGAAGCTTCCTAGGCTTAGCTGGATATTACAAGAGATTCATTAAAGACTTCAGCAAGTTAGCCTCTCCTTTGTTTGGCCTCCTAGGCAAATATGTTGAGTTGACATGGTCATAAAACTGTCAAGAAGCCCTAGATAACTTGAAGAGCAAGCTAGTCACTGCCCTAATTCTTAGAGGCTCAAACTGGGCCCTACCCTTTCACATTCACACAGATGCCTCGAACAAAGCAATAGGGGCAGCCTTAAAATAAATTGATGAAAAGTTACCTTATGCCATACACTTTATAAGAAAAAACTTGTCAAAGGCAGAGTTAAACCATATGGTGACCGAGAAGGAACTCCTAGCTATCGTGCATTCCTTAAACAAATTCAGACATTATATCACAGGCTATCAAACATTTGTGAACACTAATCACACTACAATTAGATATTTAATGAACAAACCAGATGTAAATGCTCGCATTATTAGATGGTTTCTTTTACTGCAGTGGTTTGATCTGACCATTATTGATAAGCCTAGTAAAGAGAACGTTGTTGCTAACCTTTTGTCTAGAGTAAATTTTCCTGCAGGTGAAGAAGGAATGGTGGATGACCAAATGCCAGATGAACACCTCTTTTCTATATCAGTACTCTCTCCATGGTTTGCTGATATAGAAAACTACTTGGTTTCAACACAGTTCCCACCACACCTATCCTCAAAAGAGACAAGCAAGATAGTAAGGAAAAGCACTCATTTCACATGGATTGGAAGCAATCTCTTCAAACTTGGCCCAGATCAGATCTTGAGAAGATGTGTCAAGGAGGAGGAAGTCTTTGAAATACTCTTGACCTAACATGATGGGCCTTGTGGAGGTCATTTTGTAGCAAAAAGAACCGCCTTCAAGATATTGCAAGCAGGCTACTACTGGCCCACGCTTCATTAGGATGTGAGGAGATACACAAGCCAGTTTGATCGGTGTCAGAGGATGGGGAAACACACTCCAAAGCATGAAATGTCCATGCAACCTCAAGTGACCTTTGAGCCATTTGAGAAGTGGGCCATGGACTCTGTGGGGCCTATCAACCTCCCTTCAAAGTAGAAGTAGTACATCATTGTGTGCACCGACTTCCTGACAAAGTCAGTGGAGACGAAAGCAATCAAATTAGTGACAAAGGAAAAAGTAGATAATTCTTTTAAGGAAAACATATTCTACAAGTTCGGGCATCTGATAAATTTGGTCACAAACCAAGGCATCCAGTTCGCTTCAAACCTGATTGAAGACCTTCTCACACATCATAAGATCAAGCACAGGACTTGCACCCCTACCATCCTCAAGCCAATGGGTAATTGGAGGTCACTAACAGAGCATTGGAAGGGATCCTAACCAAGGCAGTGAGTAGGAATAGAAAAGACTAGGTGGATAGATTAGTTGAGGCCACTTGCGACTACAACACAACATGGAAGACCACCACCGGATTCACACCCTATGAACTGGTCTATGGGAAGAAGGCTTTGTTTTCAATAGAGTTTTAATTTAATACCCTAAAGATGGCAGCTCAGCTGGACCTAGACCTTAGCCATGCACAGAAGGAGAGATTACTTCATATCAATGGATTGGATGAATACACATTGCAAGCCCTTCTCCATACAGAGGTAGTTTAGCTTCAGAGAAAGATATATCATGACAAAAATATCAAGGAGAAGAAATTCCAAGAGGGAGATTGGGCACTACTCTATATTTCAAGATACAAGGATTTCAAAGGAAAGTTGAGGACAAGATGGTTGTGACCCTACACTGTGGGGAAATGCAATGACAATGGTTCAGTTTTGATCAGAATCATTGATGATGAAGCCATCCCCATGCTTGTCAATGGACTTCGGTTGAAGGTCTACAAGAAACCCCTCTCCAAGTGAGAGTTTATTGAAGATTTGAATAAAATAGTGATGTTAGTGGAGCATGTCTTAGCTTCCACTTCACCCACTCACTCAAGAAAAAAGAGAAAAAAATAAGGACTCAAGTGAAAACCTCCATGAGGCACTTGAGTCCCATCATTGGGGTGAAAACCTCTTCTGAGGTGGCCCAGTGATGTCAAAAAAAAGGGAAAAGAATAAGATCCCTGGGTGAAAACCTCCCTTGGTGGTGCCCAAGGTAGGAAATTAAGGTCAAAACCTCTCTGAGGCGCCCTAGTTGTTTTCAAAAGAAAAAAAGAGAAAGAAAAATGAATTTTTATTGCATTGCAAGTTTCCAGGAGGACTATAGGGAGCAGAAGAAGGTGCCAAGGGAACCCTGACATTCATACCAGCATCCATCTCATCTTCTCCACACCTTCCTCCATCATTTTTGGCATCTCTTCCAGTCCACTGTACCTCTTCTTCCAAAACTGTGTTTTCTATAGGAGGCTCTGTGTTTTCTATAGGAGGCTCCTATGGGAATTACAAAGAGCCAAAAGTGTCTATAGGAGGTAGTTTGAGGGACAAGAAAGCTTCATGACAAAACTATAATCCCTCTCACCATCTTCAAACCTTCTTGCCATCATTTCCAAGCCTGTTTCACACTCCAAGCATAATTATTATTATTTTTTCCTTTCCAAGAAAAAACACAGAAAAATAGTTTTTCAGTTTTGAAAAAAAAAACAAAAATAAAAGAAGGAAAAGGCACCATTAACTTTACCTGAAGCTTACCTACTATCCCTCCATCATTCATCTCCACCTTTGGCATCATTCTCGAACTCCAAGCATAGGGAAATAGCTGAAGCTTCAAGGGGAGAAGCAGCTAGAGGAGCTCCTATATGAATTCCTGTAGCAGCTGATCCCATAGAAGTCCAGCACCGGTAGCAAGTGATAGCACATCTGAAGGTTGAAAAGGCACATGCAGCTCAGCTCCAGTAAAATAAGAACCTAAAAAACACACAACAACACATCAACAAGTAGAGACAACATGCATGAAGGAAAATGAAGGCATGCAGCAGAGAAAGCCATAGCACCTCACAATCGATGGTAGCAAATACACTTGGATCACAAGTAAGTAGCTAAGTCACTCCTCTATTTGCATTTTTGTAATTAGAAATCATACAAAGGCAACGAGATGGTTGAAATTTAAAGAGGGAAAGGTGGTCAGTTAACTTGGCCACCTTCATTTAGTTGACTCCACTTAACCGAGATATCACTCACACGTGCACACAATCAACTCAAGAAAAAGATGCGAAGGGCAAGTAGTCAGAGGAAGAGTTAACTCCAATGTAGTGATGTGGGGATGATTACGAGGAGGGTCATGATGAGGAATCAGGTGGGGACCAATGGTCCTAATCTGGGCAATGCACACCTTGCCAGCTCAGCACTCATAACCAAAAACAGCCATAAAAGGTAATGAGAACTCCTCCCACGCATTCTCACCACCTTTTCCTCAGTTTCTCCTCGTAACTCAGCCACACCATAGTCTTCTTATGCCCCCATAGCCTCGTATCCATCATCCTCCATCGATTTCCACCATATTTTTGCTCTCAAAATTTTCTACAAGAGCACCTACAGGAAATCTACAGGAGGGATAGCAAGCTTCTACAGGAGGGGAAATGAGTCATTGTAAAGGGAGGAAACGTGAATTTTTGGCACAAATTTCAGTTTGAAGACATAGGGTTCATGAATTCCCTCTTTTGAATATCAAAATGTGAAAGAATTGGTCTTAAATTGAAGATAAAATGAGTCTTTAAGAGGGTAGAAATACATAAAAAAATTCTGTTTAAAGAAAAAAAAAAACACAGTCCCCTCTGTTTTTTTTTTTCACTCAAAATTCTTTGTCTCTACCTCCATATTTGGATTTTCAAAAGAAGTATAGGCAGTAAGATAGGGGGGTTTATGAGAAAAAATAGGCCACTAACTCCACTAGACTCCACGGAAATCCTCAAGTTGTGGAAATATTCACAAGGGAAAACTGGATGAATTTCTTTGAGAAGTTTAGATGGTTTAATGATGAAATTTCCCATGAATATTCTCTCTCTCTGGTCCCTCACGCAAGAACTCATGCTACTATAATCATTAGAGGCTTCTCCATTGAAATAACCCCTGAATTTGTCAGTAGGGTCACTACCCTTCCTCTTGGGCTGCCTTGGAGTAAAGATGAGAAACCAATTGGCCAAACTGCCAAGAGGAAATTTTCCATGATAATGAGACCCCTGTTGAAGACAAAAAAGGAACTAGGAGGGCTATTATACCATATCCCATATCATAAGGTTAGCTACCAAGTGATCAAATACATTTCTTGTGAGGGGAGGTACATCATTTTTTATGGATATCATTTTAAAATCCTCCAAGAATTGACATACGGCATGAATACCCCAGCACATCAAAAGCTCAGTATCCCTTACTTTCTCCTTCGATCCCTCATTGACTCCAGCACCAAGGTACAAGTAGGAAATTCATAGCAGCTAGCTCACCATGGCCTAATCAATATCCTAGTAGAATAAGCCCTCCATACCCTTACAATCCCTATAGCATGGGAAGTTTTCAGGAATATGGCAGCTGAGGATGACATCAAGGCATTAACTTATGATGTCAGTCTTGTTGTCAGTGAGGAGGGAGAATAGCAAGGAGAAGAAGATGAATCCAGTGGTGACAAAATAGAGCGAGAGGGGAAGAAGGAAAGAAAAGAAATAGAGGAGGGCAGAGTTGAAGAGATAGAGCGAGAGGAGGAAAAGGAGACAGAAGAGAGAGAAAAGGAGGCAGAAAGGGCAGAGCAAAGAGAAGTGTCCCTTGAAACTTTGGAAAGAGAAGTAGCATCTGCCATCACTATCCTCGGTAAACTAATCAAGTAGAAGCAAAAGAGGAAAAGAAAAACCCCCATGTATTTCATGGCAAGGAAGAGTACCAGAATTAAAACAGGCAAACCTCAGCCCTCATCAAAGACTGCCATTAACATTGAATATGCACCATCTGCCAAGGTGAAAGAATCTTCTTCTAAGACACCCATAACATATGAAAGGAGGACTACAAGATCTTATACATGAGAGGGAAGGGAAATTCTGCAAGACCCCAAACTAGACCTATAGGAGGCTAAAACAGTCCTACAGGTGACATTGTCCAAACTACAGGAGACACAAAAACTTGAGGAAAAGATAGGAGGATAGATAGAGGTTAAAGAGGAAGCATAAGAGCTACAAGAACCTGACCCCTAGCCTAATCTTGACTCCTATTACAGACTACTTGACGCAGGCAAGATAATCCCACAGAAATTTGTAATTCCAATGTTTTTCGAATTAGAAAAAGAGAGAGTGAGAACTCATAGCTGGATGTAGATAGCCAAGTCCAAAGGAGTTGAGGATATTGGCCACATGGAAAACAAACTTAGGGAAATGGGTAGGGAATTGAGTGCTCTCAGAGATAGAGAAGCCATTGCAAGAAGCCACCTTGAGAATGAGAATGAATTACTAAGGAGTCAGCTACAGGAGAAAGAGACTCATTTGGCATACATGGCCAGATTATCCATAGAAGCATTACAATGCAGAACACCAGCCAAATCTATGGCCTCTATCTAAAGGATCAATGGCTTCAATTCCAAATAAAAACTTTGGTACAAAGAGGCACAATGCCTTTCCAAAACTACAGACAGTTCATGGATTTGTGTGACCAAAGCACCTCCGAGGACAAAGCAAAGATGACAGAGTTCTATCTACACACCATGGCCCTCACAAATCTGAATGTGTGGGACCCCAATGCCAAGCTATGGGATCTGAAATTGATGGCCATGGCATCATGGATGAACCATGAATAATTGAAGGCAAAAGAAATGAAAATATTTTTAATAAAAGAGCAGAATGAATCATTGATGATAAGAGCTGAGCCATCAGATCCTATGGCACTCATTAACACACACAACCTGCTTTCCAATGACCATCAGATTACCCCTAAATATCTAGCCAAGCAGGAACAAGTCATTGAACACTTTAAAGATATGTTTAGGCTACTTGGGGAGGACTGTGTGCATGCATGCATGAGAATATGGAACACCCTACGTCACAGCTTACAGATCGGGGAATACCATTCCCCGATGAGGCTGAAGGAGGCATTGAAAGGAGTGCCAATGTATAAGCACTCCATGAAAAAGCTAAAGGTCAACTGGATTGACCTCAAACTGAGTCTTGCACTCATATTTGGCATGCTGGAAGGCAGAAGAGAAGAAGAACAGAATGAGCAGCGGAAGGACATAGACAAAAAGGAAGGATTTTATGGAGAACATGAGCAGACCACATCAGAAGCCTGGAATTCTAGGGAGGCCACCAGGGCCATAAAAGATGAATATATTGACTAGGTTACTCAGAGGATGAGCAACACCTTCAGTAGGGGGGTGATGATGAGCCTCATAAATGGGTAATTATATGGGCTCATTTTACCTCCTAACCTAGTCAAATCAACCTGTTATCACTCAGAATTTTCTCAAGATTAAACAAAGAAATTTCCGAGGTAACCACAAACCAATCTCTTAGACTTAGGTTCTAGCCAACCTAAGTTTAGAGAGGGATCTCTCTTTATAATTTATCTTTTTTTGATGGGATATTAGGCTAGTTATGAAAGTTCAAGGGTGTTTTATTTTGATTGGGTGGTGGAATTAAGAAGATAGATGGCAGAGCAAGTATTTACGCCATTGGGCTATGGATTAAAGTATGAAAGGTTTATTAGGATTTGATTAATCACTGAGGTAAGAGTTCACAAGGCAAGCTAGCACAACAAGGGCAAATCTGAAGGTTTCAATGGATGAAAATCATAACCAGAGCCAAGGGTAATGAAGAATCCTTAACAGGGATTAAGATGAAGAAGGGAGGTTTGGAAAATAGCAAGGGAAATTAAGAATCCTATACTAGGGGCCAGTAGAGGGAATGAATCATAGAAATAACAGAGCAGTTCTAAGAATTCCCAAACTTAAGCAATTTAGTAGATAACATTAAATAAGAAAACAGTTAAAACAGAGAGAACTTAAGATAATTCTAATGATATTACTCCTCGTTTTCTTTTAATAATTATAAGAAACACATATGATATTTCATAACATAAAGGAAAACAATAATCAAACTCAAAGAAGTGATACTTATTTGTTTCCCACAGTGCACATGAATCGAGTGAAATGTCCTCAGCTTTATTTAATCAAGTAAACCAGTCCAGCCTTGATTACAATAGCTCCTTTAGCTCCAAAAAAAAATTCTACAGAAATGATTTTTAATCCACATAAAATACTTCAAATGAAGAAGTATTTATACTAATTCTAAACTGAAATATCTTGAAGAAATATCAAGATTGGTTTTACAAATATCTCAAACTATTTTACATTAATAGAACTTAAATAAAGGACACTCAAAATTAATGAATCTATTTGGCACTAAGTTTATGGATTTATGGTGAAAAGGAAGAGAAATTCAAATTTGATAGCAACTCTTAAGTGATGATGAGGCTTCCAAGTCACTAACTGCCTCCTTCCTTTGTGCATTCTGCCCGAGAAATTCGGAAAACTTAGGGTCCAATGATACGCTTTTATATCTCTATCCGAGCTATATATGTAAAACATGAAAGAGGTATTCTGGACAAGAATGTTTTTGAGAAAAACCTCTCTCAGTTTCCCAAAATTCAGCTCCAGCTGTTCACAATATTCTCTGCAAAAAGATGTCAAAAACAGGACTTTGCACAAACTGAAAAACTGGCTATGAAGACATTGACGTATCTCGCTTTTGGTAATACCTATGTAAAAAGTGAGATAGGTTTTTGTAGATTGGCCTGTTAGGAACATAAACCTCCTCCATGTTTTCAAAATACATCTTGAATTGGTCACAATAAAACAGGAAATTTCTAAAGAATGTACCATTTTTGCTTTGATTTCATCTTTTAACCTTGAATTTATTTTAACTGTTTTTCACTTTTACTTTGGATGAACTTCAATGTTGCTGGTGAAAGTGTTTTCATCTCTATTTAACCCTTACTGCATCCATCTTTACTTTTACCACTCTGTTTTTTCATCTGTCTTCACTTCAACATGAATTTGTATGCTTCGTAACTGTCTTCCCTATTGTTTATCTTCATGCTAGCTTATTTACTTGACTTGGCCTTCAAACTAATACTCTTTTACCCTGATACAATTTGACTATTCTTTACTATTTCCTTTCACTTTCACTATATATTTTAGCTTTTTCTACTGTCTATTTCAACAGTAAATCATTTAATTTCATGTTTCCTCTACTTGTCTTTTAATTGTATGTTTTATTTTCCATCTCTGTTTGAATAGACCTGATAACAATCTCGGAGTAAACAGGTTTGATGACTAGTATTAAGAATATTTATCCAAGGCTGCGGTCTTTTGATCACCTGTAAAACAAAACAAATTGTTAGGAAAACGTTGGGTTGACAGGGAGGGTCATTAATGGATTAATTGAGCTTTATAGGTCTATGGAGTGAGTCCAAAATAGTTTTGAGAAGTAAACCATGCATGAATTGGTTAGTAGAGGCTTCAGTTGGGGCAGACGGATTTTATAAGTTTACATAGTCAAATGGGCAAACGGCAAGAAAACCTGGGTTCTTGCGGTTTGAACTTTAATGGGCAAACTTTTAAAATATGGCGTGAAAGTCAATTAAATGAACAGATGGGTGGTTTATTGAAATGGCAGGGAAACGGTATTGAAGGGCCATCACAACTCTTATGAGGTGTGGGCGCTTTTTAGGGAAGGCTACCCAATTCCACTCATCGGATGCCACGTAGCATTAGGGTGAACAGTGAAACCATCCATATCGGGCAGGTAAAGGTCGACCTTTGGAGGCCACCCGATATGATCATTAACCATTTAATCAAATAAGACCTGATCGTACGGTGATAGGGGCAGGATTTGACATGAGATTTAATGGAGGAGCCCAGTAGAGATTTAAGAGTGAGGGGATTTAATTAATCACATATTATGGTAGACCAAGGGTGTCGGGGGTGATTTTATTGGTAGAGGTCAATTATTAATTAACCGCATATCGATTAATTAATTCGTTTTATTCGACAGAGGGTTTTGGTTCTTAATTAATCGTTGATCGACTAATTTTAATCCATTAATCATTCATGATATTAATAAAGTTTATATTTCAAACTTTAGGATGGGATATTAATATTAAGGGGTTTTAATAAATAAATAGGGGAAAGGGGTTTATTTTTGGAAATTAAATAAATATAATTAAAATTAGAAGTTAATATGAAAATGAAAGTGGAAAAATGGAGTTTGCGCTAAGTATAATGTATTTGATATTTATTTTTATATCCAGATCTACACATCATAACTTAGGCTAAATCTTTTTTGTGGGTTTCTTCGGAAAAGGGATTTTCATGGGGGGTGATCAATTTTCTAAGGTTTTATCCTTAGGAAAAGGTGTTTATTAGGGAAAATGAGTGAATTATGGAGGGGGTGAATGCTTATGAGGGGAATTTTAGTACTTAAGACCTATAAGTTATTGGGCCAAGGGTCCGGTCCCTCCAAAAGTCAGAGAAATGCTCTGAGCCCCTTTAACTTAAGATTTTAGGTGCTTTAAAACTTTCCTTGGAAATTAGTTAAGTGAAAAGTGTAAAGCATGAGGAAGGTTAATCAATTGATTTTGTGTACTTTGATAAATGCTCAATTGTCATCTGTACTTAGAAATTTGATGATGAAGGTGAATAATATAATCTTATCTAATTAATCACCACAATTTTGCAACCATTCAACTACTTACCCACCTACTCATCCTACCATTTTTACTTCTCTTTATTAGGGTGCACTTAAGTTGGCAAACCCTTATCAAAATTTTCTTTTCTTTTACAATAGAAATCTATCTAATTCTATCCTTATTACATCCAAGGGCTCAAATTAAACTATTGAGCTCTTTTATTTATTCTACCTATCTACTTATCTGCCAAAATTAAACAGTTTGGTTAGATTTTATTCTCTATTACTGAGCATGAAATTCAAAACATGAAATAGCCAAGTTTACATTGTTTGACCATCCATGGATTCTGGCAAAGGTAACAAGTTGCACATAGTAAATGGTAGTGGCATTTTGACTTGCACACTTTCATGGTCTTTTATTTTTGGGGTTCATTTTTCATCTTTTTTTACCTTTTTCCTTCCTTTCGCCCTTTTATTTTTATTTTAAGGCATACCCTCTTTACATTTTTTTAATTTTTTGATTTTTGAATATGGAAAACATTTGAAAAAAGAAAAGGTGTGTACATATTACAGAGATAAACTAAGTCAATCATAGATTATGACACCTATTGGTATAGGAAACTAACAGCGGCTTCACTTGGGGATGTCATTTCCTTGTGAAATGTCAAGAACACCATCGACTAGTAGCCTGATCCATTGGGCCAATCCCACACATGTGTATGCTATGTTGTATAATCTTTGTGACTAAAAATTTTGAACTAAAACTACACCCTTTTCTACAAATTGAAATCTGATCTAACATAAACTTGTGATCCGGATTTAAACAGGAACGCAATAGATTACAGAGATAACCATAAATACAGAGATGCGATAACCATAAATACAGATATGCAGCGGAAATAATACTTCATTTCATTAATGGAAAATACTGAAATATGCTTACAACCAGAAATGGAAATAAACCAGCTAGGGCGATGGTAGCTTATCTTTGAGAAGAGATGTAATGGCTACATGCCTCTGAACTGTTCTGAACTGTGTTACAATGAGGCTCGAAGGCCTATTTATTGTTGAGAAACAATGCAAAACCCTTAACATTCCGAAATCTAACCCAAGAAGATGAAACGCCAAATTGTGGGCCTCGTTTGGGTAAATTGGTACATCAATTTCCCGGGGTCGTAACTTTGGCATACGATCTCCATTTGACACGTACGATAGCTCGTTAGAAAGATCTATCTGAGTACTACCACTTTGGGAGGCAACATCAGTCCATGGACTCATGTTGCCCCAAATTCCCAAAAAAACGTCGTTTAGGGCCTCAAAACGGCTCCGGAAGTTCAGGACCCGAAAAACTGCTAAAAATAGTAAACTGTGCTGCAATTTAGGAAACTGAAAAGACTAAAAGAGACAGTTGTGGGGGTCCAGATGGGATAGGTGGGTGGTCACCAACATCCACCTGGATCATTCCTCTCCCCTTAGGAAGCAATGGTCCCCATTGCGTTGAGTTCCTCCATCTGCTGAACTTGTCCTGTAATCTCTGATGTGTCCAGTGATGGTGGGAAGCATGGTTGACGATGGTCCACATTGAACATTTGGTGCCGACGAAGGAATGGAGGAATGATTTGCTCCAAAGCATTGTTCCCCATAGCCTTGGTACTGCTGTAAGGACCATGTCGAAGTGATCTGAGCTTCTGATGGGTTCTGGTAAGGCGTTCTTTCTGTCGATGCAACCAGACTTTGTTGCCCACTTGAAGCTTGTGTGGTACCCCTGTGGGTGAGGAGAAGTTGTTCCTGTGTTTTGTCATGACCGTATTCTTTTGCTGCTGCTGCTGTGTAGAGGAACCCTTTGCAGGGGTCATGGATGTAGCAACGATCTTCCCCTTACTTTGGGAGTGAACCAAACAGATGAATTTCCTGGTCTGTGGTATGAGCTTGCTGCCTTTATTGGTAGTGATCAAAGATGTGGCGGTAGGTGGGGCTACCTCTGGTATCCTGTATAATGAATTATTCAAAGAAATAATGACAGCGCGAGGCCTTGACTCATACACAGCATGTCGCCTCCACAAGTATGGTTGGCCTAGTAATACATCACAAACATCCAGAGGTGTAACATCACACAATACCTCGTCTGTGAATGGCTTGATGCTGTAGGGAAGGCGGCACTGCTGGCGAACTTTGAGATCTCGTCCTTCATGAAACCACCCGATACTGTACGACTGCGAGTGTGGTGTAGTCGATAGGCCCAACCGCTTCACGACCTCTGCTGAAACGAGGTTCTTTTGGCTGCCACTGTCGACAATGAATTGTAGCGGCGAACCCTTCACCCACATCTGTGAGTGGAAAAGACGCTCCCCTTCCTCTAGATTTTCGGGCTCATCTTTCTGGATCTTGGCGGTGGCAACAGTGGCGCTGGGATCTGCATCAATGATCTGCTTCCCTTTTCCATTCCCCTTGTCAGGTTCTAGCTCAGGATCGGAACATGCATATGATTCGGAAGCCTTCAACTCAGCCACTAGCGACTGCTTGGTCCGACACTCACTTGTGTTATGAGTGGGACTCTTGTGGAACTCACACCACTTTCCTGTGTCCTTCTTTAGCTTCGTGGTGTTGTTCTTTTCTTGCGGCTTCGACGGGGTGTCTTGGGTCACCCCGCCTTGGCTTTGTCCTTTGGGCTTTGGATTTGGAGATCCAAAGTCTCGCTTCTTCTGTTTGAACTTTTGCTCGATTTTGACAGCGTATCGGTATGCTGTGCCGAGTGAGGGGATGTTCAAGAACCCCATCTCTTCCTGGATGTATTTGTGTAGGCAGCCGCGGTATTTGAGTACCAGATGCAGCTCAGAATCTTTAATACCCAACTGTGTGCGAAGGGTATGAAAAATGTTCGTGAACTCCGGAACATCTTGGTCTCGTCCCTGCCGCAGTGTGGTCCATTTGATGTATTTGTCCTCATAGCTTCCGACAGGGTAGTACTGCTCCTTGATGGCATCCCGAAAGTCATTCCAAGTGGGTGTAGCTAAAAATAGTGAGCCTGTACTTTCATCCTTCTGCTCGCAGTAGGTTTCCCACCAGTCCTTAACGTGGGGGGCTGCTTTGAGAAGAGCGAAAACAATCTTTTCCCGACTTGAAAATTCATGAACAAAAAAATACCCATCTAGCAGATTTAACCATTTATCTACGGCATCTGCGTCTATTTGACCCTTGAAGATGGGGATTTCAAAATTAACTTGTACCTTAAAGGGTGTGGCATTTCCAGAGTCGCTGTTGGAAGCCGATGCGTCGCCTCTGGGTAGCCGCTGAAGGATCTGCGCAAAGCTATCCATCATCGCGTTCCTTTGCCGCTCGAGCGCTTCTTCGAGCAAGATTTTGATAGGATCTCCTGCCCCCTCGTCTTTCTTCTCATCCGCCATGGGAGTCCGTCGGGATTTGTGCGGCTGGTCTTGCAAAGGTTCGACCAGTTCAAGCCCTAACTCCTTATATCCCGACCTCGTTGGGGACATGCAAAGAAAAACAAAGAAAAAGCAAACCGCTCTGATACCACTGATCCGGATTTAAACAGGAACGCAATAGATTACAGAGATAACCATAAATACAGAGATGCGATAACCATAAATACAGATATGCAGTGGAAATAATACTTCATTTCATTAATGGAAAATACTGAAATATGCTTACAACCAGAAATGGAAATAAACCAGCTAGGGCGATGGTAGCTTATCTCTGAGAAGAGATGTGATGGCTACATGCCTCTGAACTGTTCTGAACTGTGTTACAATGAGGCTCGAAGGCCTATTTATTGTTGAGAAACAATGGAAAACCCTTAACATTCCGAAATCTAACCCAAGAAGATGAAACGCCAAATTGTGGGCCCCGTTTGGGTAAATTGGTACATCAATTTCCCGGGGTCGTAACTTTGGCATACGATATTCGTTTGACACGTACGATAGCTCGTTAGAAAGATCTATCCAAGTACTACCATTTTGGGAGGCAACATCGATCCATGGACCCATGTTGCCCCAGATTCCCAAAAAAAACGTCGTTTAGGGCCTCAAAACGGCTCCGGAAGTTCAGGACCCGAAAAACTGCTAAAAATAGTAAACTGTGCTGCAATTTAGGAAACTGAAAAGACTAAAAGAGACAGTTGTGGGGGTCCAGATGGGATAGGTGGGTGGCCACCAACATCCACCTCGATCAACTTGCTACTGGAAACTAAATTTATTCCAACTCAAATTCTACCTATTTACTCTAATAAGCTTTGTGACTACTGGTTAGGTAAAATGAAACAACCAATGCAACTTCTCAAGCATCATATACATTGGTGAATTTTGCTGCTTGTGCTCGTTTGTGATTAAAACTAAGATTCTAAAGTCAAATATAACCTTGTCAATCAATGAGAAGATAAGGAAATACTTGTTTTCCTTTGTAGACTCTAAAAAATGTACAAAAGGATTTTCCAAAATATATACACTATTGTTCAACTAATTTAAGCAACTGCACACTTGTTCTGGATGGCTTCCATGCCATGAGACTGAAATATCACTTTTATCTTTAACACCCTGCATGTTTTCAAATGAGCTTTGTGATGATGTTTCTTCTGAAAATGGAAAGAAAAATAGTTGCCTAGCCAAGTCTGTATCAATACCTTTTTCAAATTCATAGTTAGCTAATGGAGATGGACTTTGACTACAAATGCCATCTAACACATAAGCTATTGGATCATGAAAGACTTGAAGAGACTGTTACCGTCTATTTTCTATTGGTTCCAATGAAACTGCATGATTTTCTAAAAAATGCTCATCCGTTTTTTCAGATAGGTTATGCAAATTTCCTTTCAAAAATTGAACTGTTTCAGAACAAAATGTTAGGGAATTATCTTGGATCATTTGATCATATGTTTCAGCTTCCAAGTCTTCTTCTGCAACCTGAAATTCAATGGCATTTTGGGGCTACAAATCTAGATATGAGAAGTCTTCAACAAGGATTTTATTGCCCTCTAGATAGTTAATATCAAAACTTGTTGACATTTTATTTCTAATTGCATGAAAGTTATCTCTGATAAACTGAAACGAAGCAAAACACAATCGTAAAGTTCCTTCACTAATTTCAAACTTTTCTACACTTTCCTCCTCATTCTCATAGCTGAAATGAAAAAGTTGATCAGTATTTTCAAGCTATTGAACCTAAAATTCCTTATTCCTCAAATTATCTTATGATTCCTTTGTAAGGTTAATTTGGATTTGAGGAACATAATCATTATTATAGTGATCAAGCTTAGGCACATCATCATAAGAAGTAATGTCACCAAATGTACATATTAGATCAGTAGATTGCCTCTCCACATATGGTTCTATAACTCTATCTTCAGATTATGGTAGTTGGAATTAATAGGAATTTGCTCATGGCTATCAACCTCTTCCTTTTGTGAAACAAATGTGTCATGGTGATTTTGAACAAAAAAGTTCATATTTCATGGTGATCTTTTCTATCCTCTCCTCTACCTTCTTTACCAAAATGTCGAGTTTTACCTCTACTTCTTCTTTCAACTTTTCTCTTCTAATTTGAAGACTAACTTCTACATTTACTGCCAGGTTCTGCATTTGTTCCAGTGTTGAGGGTTTCTTTCTCTTAGCTGAAATTCTAGCTCTTGATCAAATGCTCTTGGGTAATGCAAAAGAGCTGAATTAGGGGGAGGTCTTATATTTGATGGCATTGAATAATAGATTTGATTAAATCTGTTTGAAAATTGTTGTATTGTTTCATCTGGATGTCTTTTTAAATGATTATATTGTTCTATGGTTACAAAAAGATTGACTTTGATTATCCATCTATTAAGGAAAAGTTTGAGAAACTGTTGGAGATTTGAGATGTTTGCCTCAGGAAGAGTTTTGAACCAACTCTTGACTTTGTCTTGCAAAGAAAGAGCAAAAAACCTAATACTGACATCCTCTTCATCTACTTCAAATAATTGAATTGAGGCTTCTGTGATTCATAATAGTTGAAAGAATAACTTCGGCGTAAATCACATGTAGACATACATTTGTCGACGCGTTTCGAACCAACTAGTGTGGTTCATCGTCAGGACAAGTTGAAGAAACAGATCCAGCTTAGCAAGATAAATAGTCTGAGCAGAGTCTCCAACGGCTAAATTGACTAACGGCTAATTTTGACCTTAGGACCCAGGTCTAATTATTATTTTTATATTTATCTTAATATTATTTATGGAAATAAGTTAAATTAGGTAAAATGGGTTTTTGTTGCGACTTCTTCTTCACTTTATTAAGAAGGTTCAGCGCGATTTCTTCTCAAATGGGTTTTTTTTGCGACTTCTGAAACGTCACAGAAAAAAGGTTATAGCGAAAATTCCACGATGACCTGTTTGGAGCAGCGAAACCCTAGAATCCAAAGCTCTGATACCAAATGTTATGAAACCAGCTCACAAAAAGATAGAAAAGAGAGATCCACGCCTTAGAATTCAGCCTCTTCGAGGGGGCAACCTCCTTTACATTACATAAATGAACAATTCTTGGATGATACAAATGAAAATACCTCCTTTCTATATATAGGAGTCTAAGTGGTCCCAATACAATCAAAGCCTACATAACAATAATATTGTAGGGCACAACAGTAACAATGGTGGGCTTCTATGTGGCATAATAGTAACAATATGGGCACTACATGGGTACATCAATATAATAAGTGGGTTATACTAATAACAATAAGGGGTTACACTAGTAGTATAGGGGCCTAACATGCCCCTCTCCTTCAAAAAGCGTTGTCCTCAACGCTTGAGTAGTTCTTGATGCTTCTATATAAAATTCTTGTCCTCCCATGTGGAATATTCAGCGGGTAAGTTCTTCCACTTGATGAGATACTCTGAAATTGATCGATTTCGTAGCTGTCGGGTTCTTGTTTCTGTGACTGCTCCAGGTTCCAATATGATTTTTCCTTCCTCTTCAATTTCTGGCAATATTGCTTGAATTGGGATCTTTTGCAACTTTTGAATAAGTGGCCATACTTCTTCATTCTTCTTCCATTCATCCGTTGCTTCGTTTATCCAATTTGGTTGGATAATATAAATAGCACAAAACAATGCTTCCACATCCTCATCCTTGAAGCATCTTCCCATTCGGTAAGGTCGCCATTTTTTAAGTGCATGTAGTATTGCCAACATTTCCTTCTCATAAATAGCTTGCTTGAGATGTAGCAGTAAAAATACCCAATCACTCACATCAAAACATTTTTCACTACAATGTTGATCTACCTGTTGTTTCCTTTGATTTTGCATCGAAGTGGCGTTATCCTTTGAAATTTGGAGAACTTGTTGTTGATGCTTGATGTGATCTTTCACTGCTTGAACATTTTTCTTCTTGATATGTCCTTCTATCTCTAAAGTTTGAGGAGTGGTAATTTCTTCCAATCCTTTACAAGATATGGTAGGATTCATTTCTTGATGCTCGATGTGATCTTTCACTTCTTGAATATTTTTCTTCTTGATATGTCCTTCTATCTTGATAGTTTGAGGAGTGGTAATTTCGACCAATGAATTACAAGATATGGTTGGATTCATTTCTTCTTTATCGATGTGATATTTCACTTCTTGCACCTTTTTCTTCTTGATATGTCCTTCTATCTTGAGAGTTTGAGAAGTGGTAATTCTTGCCAATGCTTTACAAGATATCGTCTGATTCATTTCTTCTTTCTCTGGGATGGGGTCCTGACACATATCTTCTTCTTTTGATGTTTCTTGATCCTTTTCTTCCTCCTCTTCATATTCTATGTAAAATAATTTCTTCTCAGCACACCTATGACCTTTAGTGCATTTGCTATCACAATTGTAACAAAGCCCTTTTTCTCTTTTTTCTTCCAATTGTTGTGGTGTAACCCTTGTAGGTTGTGGAAGGCTGGGAGAAACAACACTTCCATCTTTATAGTTGTGAGGGGTATGCTTCCTGGTTTCCATAATTTTGCTTTCCATTATGTCACAAAGCCCTTTTACTCTTTCCAATTGTTGTGGTGTTGCTCTAAAGAAGGTGTTGCTCTTTATATCCTCATAATGTGCTATCATTTCCTCCGTGAAAATTGACCACGTAACAAGTTTTTTACGAGAACAAAGCCCTTTGTACCATAAAAATTGATCTGGTTCTAAATATGAAGATGCAATACATACCTTTTGTAACAGTTGTACACCATGTATATCAAAATATTGCTCCATCTGAAGTATCCAATTCATCGGGTCCTTGCCATCAAACTTCCTCATCTTGCTTTTTCTTGATTTTAGGAGCTCTACCTTGAAACGGTTGTAACTCTGTACTTTCGGATCTTTAAGTTATGAACTTGTGACCTGTAGTAGCCCTCTGTGTCCTCTTTCCAATGCTACAAGTATGATCCAAATTGGATTCTCCAAGAAAAAGTTATGCACAATCTCCCGCAGTGACCTGATTATAGACTAGTTCAGTAGAGCGAACTTGTATGAAGTGCCACGTGTCACTGTTTCAACCTTTGACTCTGAAAAATATATAAACAGAAACTACCATCCGTCCTCTTTCTGTACCTTCTTACGAAATTTCAATCCGATGCTCAGAAATAAAGTTATGACGATTTTCCCTAGGTCACCTGTTTTGAGTGTAATTCAGGAGTCTGCAAAAAGACCAACTTCCGCAGATCATATCTCCGCAAATATCTCGCGAAAAGATCTGAAATTCAGACCCACGGTTCAACACCAATTCTTCTCAAATGGGTTTTTTTTGCGACTTCTGAAACATCACAGAAAAAAAGTTATAGCGAAAATGCCACGATGTCCTTTTTGGAGCAGCGAAACCCTAGAATCCAAAGCTCTGATACCAAATGTTATGAAACCAGCTCACAAAAAGATAGAAAAGAGAGATCCACGCCTTAGAATTCAGCCTCTTCGAGGGGGCAACCTCATTTACATTACATAAATGAACAATTCTTGGATGATACAAATGAAAATACCTCCTTTCTATATATAGGAGTCTAAGTGGTCGCAATACAATCAAAGCCTACATAACAATAATATTGTAGGGCACAACAGTAACAATGGTGGGCTTCTATGTGGCATAATAGTAACAATATGGGCACTACATGGGTACATCAATATAATAAGTGGGTTATACTAATAACAATAAGGGGTTACACTAGTAGTATAGGGGCCTAACACTAGCACAGTAAGGACAAATCTGAAGGTTTCAATGGATGAAAATCTTAACCAGGGCCATGGGCAATGAAGAATCCTTAACAGGGATTAAGATGAAGAAGGGAGGTTTGGAAAATGGAAAGGGAAATTAAGAATCTTGTACTAGGGGCCAGTAGAGGGAATGAATCACAGAAATAAGGGAGCAACTAAGAATTCCCAAACTTAAGCAGTTTAGGAGAAAATAAATAATAAGCAAACAGTTAAAACAGAAAGCACTTAAGCTAATTTTGATGATATTACTCATTTTCTTTTAAGAATTATAAGAAACACATTTGATATTTCATAACATAAAGGAAAACAATAATCAAACTCAGACAAGTGATACTTATCTTTTCCCATAGTGCACATGAATCGAGTGAAATGTCCTCAGCTTTAGTTAATCAAGTAAACCAGTCCAGCCTTGATTACAATAGATCCTTTAGCTCCAAACAAGAATTCTACAGAAATGCTTTTTATCCACAAAAAATACTTCAAATGAAGAAGTATTTATACTAATTCTAAACTTAAATATCTTGAAGAAATATCAAGATTGGTTTTACAAATATCTCAAACTGTTTTACATTAATAGAACTTAAATAAAGGACACTCAAAACTAATGAATCTATTTGGCACTATGTTTATGGATTTATGGTGACAAATAAGATAAATTTGAATTTGATAGCAACTCTTAAGTGATGATGAGGCTTCCAAGTCACTAACTACCTCCTTTCTTTGTGCATTCTGCCCCAGAAATTCTGCAACCTTAAGGTCCAATGATATGCTTGTATATCTCTATTCGAGCTATATATGTAAAACTTGAAAGAGGTTATTGTAGATAAGAATGTTTTTGATATAAATCTCTCTCAGTTTCCTAAAATTCATCTCCAACTATTCACAATATTCTCTGCAAAAAGATGTCAAAAACGAGACTTTGCACAAACTAAAAAACTAGTTGTGAAGACATGCTCTTATCTCACTTTTGGTAATATTTTTGTAAAAAGTGAGATAGGTGTTTTTACATTGGCCTATTAGGAACAAAAACCTTCTCCAAGTTTTCAAAATCCATCTTGAATTGGTCACAATAGTTTCTGCAAAACTATGACTTAAATAGGAAATTTATGAAGAATGTACCATTTTTGCTCTGATTTCATCTTTTAACCTTGAATTTCTTTTAACTGTTTTTCACTTTTAATTTGGATAAACTTCATTGTTGCTAGTGAAATTGATTTTATCTCTGTTTAACCCTTACTACATCCATGTTTACTTTTACAGTTTACTACTTACTGTTTACTTTTACCACTCTGCTTTTTCATCTGTCTTCACTTTGGCATGAATTTGTATGCTATGTAACTGTCTTCCCGACTGTTTATCTTCATGCTAGCTGATTTACTTGAATTGGTCTTCAAGCTGATACTCTTTAATCTTGATATACTTTTATTGTTCTTTATTATGTCCTTTCACCTTCACTGTATATTTTAGGTTTTTTTACTGTCTATTCCAACAGCAAATAATTTAATTTCATGTTTCCTCTACTTATCTTTTAACTATATGTTTTATGTTCCATCTCTGTTTGAATAGACTTGATAACAATCTCGGAGTAAACAGGTCTTATGACTAGTATTAACATTGTTTATCCAAGGCTGCGGTCTTTTGATTGCCTGTAAAACAAAACAAACTATTAGGAAAACATTGGGTTGACAGGGATAGTCATTAATGGATTTAACAAGCTTTAAAGGTCTATGGAGTGAGTCCAAAATAATTTCGGGAGGTAAACCATGCTTGAATTAGTTAGAAGAGGCTTCAGGTGGAGCAAACAGGTTTCTTAAGTTTACATAGTAGAATGGGCGAAGGGAAAGAAAACCTGGGTTCTTGGGGTTTGAACGTTAATGGGAAAACTTTTAGAACATGGTGGGAAATTCAATTAAATGAACAAACAAGTGGTTTATCGAAATGGAGGGGAAACGGTATTGAAGGGCCATCGCACCGCTTATGAGTTGTGGGTGTTTTTGAGGGAAGGCTGCCCCATTCCACTCATCGGGTGCCAATGTAGCATTGGGGTGAACAGTGAAGCCATCCATGTCGGACAAGTAAAGGTCGGCCTTCAGAGGCCACCCGATATGATCGTCAACCATTGCATCAAATGGGACTTGATCATATGGTGATTGGAGTGGGGATTTGACATGAGGTTTAATGGTGGGGCCCAACGGAGATTTAAGAGTGACGGGATTTAATTAAGCACGGGTTATGGCAGGCTAAGGGTGTCGGGAGTGATTTTATTGGCAGAGGTCAATTATTAATTAACCGCAAATTGGTTAATTAATTCGTTTTATTCGGTGGAGGGTTTTGGTTCTTAATTAATTGCTAATTGACTAATTTTAACCCATTAATCATTCATGATATTAATAAAGTTTATATTTCAAACATCGGGACGAGATATTAATATTAAGGGGTTTTAATAAATACATAGGGGAAAGGGGTTTATTTTTGGAAATTAAATAAATATAATTAAAATTAGAAGTTAATATGAAAATGAAAGTGGAAAATGGAGTTTGCGCCAAGTATAATGTATTTGATATTTATTTTTATATCCAGATCTACACATCATAACTTAGGCTAAAGCTTTTTTGTGGGTTTCTTCGAAGAAGGGGTTTGCTTGGGGGGTGATTACTTTTCTAAGGTTTTATCCTTAGGAAAAGGGGTTTATTAGGGAAAATGAGTGAATTATGGAGGGGGTGAATGCTTATGAGGGTAATTTTAGTACTTAAGACCTATAAGTTATTGGGCCGAGGGTCTGGTCCCTCCATAAGTCAGATAAATGCTCTAAGCACCTTTAACTTAAGATTTTAAGTGCTTTAAGACTTTTCTTGGAAATTAGGTAAGTGAAAAATGTAATGAATGAGGAAGGTTAATCAATTGACTTTGTGTACTTTGATAAATGCTCATACATAGAAATTTGATGATGAAGGTGAATAATATGATTTTATCTAATCAATCATCACAATTTTGCAACCATTCAACTACTTACCTACCTACTCATCCTACCATTTTTACTTCTCTTTATTAGGGTGCACTTAAGTTGGCAAACCATTATCAAACTTTTCTTTTCTTTTACAATAGAAATCTATCTAATTCTATCCTTATTGCATCCAAAGGCTCAGATTAAACAGTTGAGCTCTTTTTATTTACTCTTCCTATCTACTTATCTGTCAAGATTAAACAATTTGGTCAGATTTTATTCTATTACTAAGCATGAAATTCAAAACATGAAATAGCCAAGTTTACACTATTTGACCATCCATGGATTGTGGCAAAGGTAACAAGCTGCACACAGTAAATGGTAGTGAAATTTTGACTTGCACACTTTCGTGATCTTTTATTTTTGAGGTTCATTTTTCATCTTTTTTTTACCTTTTTCCTTCTTTTCTTCCCTTTGATTTTTCTTTTAGGGCATACCCTCTTTACATTTTTAAATTTTTTTGAAATTTTGAATATGGAAAACATTTGCAGAAAGCAAAGGTATGTACATATTATAGAGATAAACTAAGTCAATCATAAATTGTGACACCTATTTGTATAGGAACCTAACACAACCATTCTCTTAGCTTATTGTATGATTTTCTAATTATATTATACTTATAGGGTGAGTTGAGTTAGTTATTATTCCATGTGGTCTAACATGTATTTAATGCAGATTATTGATGGATTTCGGGGTCAAAGTCAATGATCTAGTGGTCAAACTGCAGCAATAGCTCGAAGTATGCAAAGGAGAGGACTTATAGGAGGGAATACCCCTGATTTATTGCTCCTCACTTCAAATTTCCCTTAATTTATCTCAGAGTGCAAGCAGTCGAATCATGCACTAGAAGGAAGCTCAACAAGTGGAAGATGATTGATAGTTATCTCAAGTTTTGGGAGCCAAGCCTTCCTGATTTTAAGGAAGCTATTGATATCTTCAGATGTATAAGTAGAGAGGCCTAGGGCCTCACTAGCGTCAACTTTTTGGCTTATGTAAACTCTTCCCAAATTTCAAGCTTACTACTTTATGACAATTTTATGTAATCTTGCTACTTTTTGATAATGAAGATGGAATCCTTTTTGAGCTAGCACTGACTTACCTCAGAGGAATGAAGATCTTGGGTTAGAGTCCAATCCTAGTAGCCAAGATTCTCTTTAATTTTATTTGTATGCTTTACTTCAGTTTGTAGATTAATTTGCTATTAGATGTATTTCTCTTATGGTTAAGAATAGGTTGCTTTTGATGATTTAAAGTAGCTTTCTCCCATTTGTGCTTTCTGTAGCAGGTTAAGCAGTGACCAGAGAAGATTCAAAAAGCTAGCAACATTGCCTTGGCCTCTCTTCCTCCCTCTAAGACCATGATTTGAGGAAAATACTCTCTTGCAGCCCCAAAAACACAGATTTTCCTCATTCCTAGGACTTCTAGTGTTTGCAGCTCTCTAGTAGGTTGATAGTCTAGTTTTGCTTTGCTTTAGATCTTCTTTATCATGTTCACTTACTGATTTTCAATATTCCTTTTGTATTCTTTTGTTTCTTACACCATTTACAAACATTTCCTTCTATACATCATAGCTTAGGCCATTTTAATGCAAAACTGTGTTTTTCCTAGGATACACTCATTTCATTAGTTGCTTGATTTTCTTGGTTGACTGTCAGTTTCTATGCAGAAGATCTCTTCTAGCAGTAGGCCAGCTTACCAGCAACCACACCCTCCATATGATCCATTCCCTATAGGTAGACTTCCAAACCTCACCTCAATTCTGCCCTAGTTTCCTTCATTTTTCATAGAACTTCTTCCTCTCTCCTTGAGTAAACCCAATCATATTTATCTCTCTTGGTGATTCATGATAGAACTTAGGCACCCTAACACCTCATTCCAACCTTCATCCACATTTTCCACCCACACTCACACCTTCAAAACAATGAAAATTACTCTCTGCCTCCTCCTATAGGCCTCCTGTAGTTTTCCTGTGTCCTCCTATAGTTTTTCCTGTAGGATTTCTTTTGAAGGCCAAGTGTGGGAAAATCCTCCAGAAGGTCACCTAAGACCTCCTAGGACCCATCCACACCATCCTACATCCTCCCAAGCTCCAAAAAAACCCTCTAATGCCACATGCTCGTTGCCACACTCACACATGATAAATTAGATGCATGTTAAATTCACATAAAAATACATGAAAATCCAAAAACATGTTTTTTGCTTATGTACTTCCAGAAATAACATGGATAGATGTTGTTTATTTCCTTGAGTAGGTAATGGCATTTCTTTCATTATTTTAATAGTGTTTTGGCAAAAGTAGAATTAGCTTGTTAATTACGGTTTACTAGGTTTTGCTTTACATGCCAGTCTCTCTCCTCTCTGCAGTTAGAATAGAATATATAAAGTAATATTTCTTTCATTTCATCACACATAGTGCTTCTTCTAAAATCTATAGAAGTTGGCTTGAGCTCCTAGTGATCTCACATCGGCTAACCAAGTGACAACCTGCAGTGAGAACTAGTACTTGTGCGTATAGCATCGACGCTTCCAAGTTTGTTACAAACTACCGAGTTGATAAAAGTAAAGTTGGTAGCCCAGGAATTGTAGCATTCTTGCTGTAATACTGGCGCTTATCACTTGTGATTATAAGTTTTCCATGGGATTTCATGTTCATATTGAATATTTTCTTTAGATTTTCAGCTTCTGGCAACTTGCTTTGTCAATAAATCCACTCTGCACTTGGTTACATTGGAAAACATATTACACCTAACAATGTAAATTTTTTAAAATCGGTTAGATAGAAGTGTGGGAGTGATTAGCTACTTTCAGTTTCAGAGTGCGGTAGGTCTACAATTAGTTCAGTTATATTTCAAGATTGCAGTATCAAGTTTGGTTTTGTTGAGTGTAATAACTTCCAAGGGATTAACTGATTAACTCAATAGCCCGTGAATCAGGCACTCTTGTGCTTATTTCCACTTACATTGTCAGTCATTTCACTTCAGCAATTTTCAAGTTTCAGATTTCAGTGTGAAAGGGTATCTGAATTAGTGCAGGCATATGGTTACATTTTATAGTTGTAGGTTGTAGTGTGTAGTAGTAGAGTATTGAAATGACAACATTAATCCATGGGGAATGGTTATATTTTTACATAAGATGGAAAATCAGTGGTTGGTGGTTTTATGGTATGACTCCATGCCCAATACTAAAGGCAACTAGTCTACTAGTTCTCTGCATTCTACAAGAGAAAGCAATCCCTATATGGAGCCAATGTTGTAGCATTTTTCGGTTCTGATTAAATAGAATATTTAATCATGTTTTTATGCTCATAAGGCAATTATACAAGGCAAATGAAGGTCTACAGATCGATTATTTAACTTCCCATTCATCTCCATTTATTCATATATTTACTAATTTCCCCTTCATATATCCATAATCATCCATTTTCCACTAAAAATCTCTTTTCCTATGGTAAAAATAATTTTTGCCTAGGAAAAGTAAAAACCCATAAAAATACCTTTATCCTAAGTATAAATGTTATATGAAAAGTCAAAACATTCATAAAAATCATTATATTTAGTGTCATTTTCCCTTTCCGCTCATATTTTCATATTAATATTAACATATAGTATTAAATCCATAATTTTCCTTTTCCCATATATATAATTCCCTTCATTAAATATCCCGAAAACCCTTTACTTTCATTAGAATTTATGCATTATATACAAATATCACATCACATATCAGCAGGACTGCAGGCCTTTTAAAACAATGCATATACCATAGTTTTATTATAAAACTATGTAATAAATATATCGCATCGCATATAACTGTGGGCCTTTAAAACATGATATACATTAGTTTTGAAATAAAACTATGTATTACTTAAAAAAATCACATCGGTGGATGGCACAAGTCCCTGCTCAAGCTTAACCCTCCTCTTATTGCAATCCCTGACTCCGATCTCCGATCGTGATGGGACCTGGACCCAAAATAATATATATATTGATCTAATCCCACATCGCATCCACCTCATATCGCAGATCCCAACCGAGGCAATACACCTCTGCCGTTCGCGATCGCCCCGACCCAATATATAATACAGTTCAAAGCTATATCGTGTCCGGCCCCTATTGTGATCCCTTTGCAATAGGCCTACCCCCGCTCACTCTAATTACGATATGCGATATCCGCCTGGACCAGATATCATTTATCCACCAAATTCCATTAATTTTCAAGTCCGCCATATGCGACTTTTCAAAGGCTACATGTGTTAAATCGTTTTTCGATTTAAATGCGGAAATGACCCAAAGCCTCCATTTCATCCCTAATCTGGGTTTTAACCATGATTATGCCATTCCCGCCTTTATTAATCCCTCCGTACTCTCTCTGCCACTGTTCATTTTTTGCCCGATGGTTAAAAAGAAGAATGTTTTTTCCATTTAACACAGAAAACGCTATTTGCTCTATTTTCCTGTTTTAACATAATGCAGCCTCCATTATGCCTCTGTAACCATTATAGCCATCATTTAGCCTCCAATATGCCCTAGACTCCTCCAATAGCGTTTGAGAACTCAGCAGAACCATCACGACCTCCTCTGTCGCCATATTTTCTTAATAAGTGTTGTGTTTTGCAAGTAAGAATATCGTTGTTCCAGGTTTCTAAAACAAAAATCCTGCATAACTATTTGAAGACGCAATATGAATATTTACTGTTTAAAAACACAGTAAAACCTAAAAGAAGCACAGTGAATTTACTCAACAGGATCAAAAAGAAAGTTACAGAGTTTAAAGCAATATCAGTAAAAGGATTTAACTAAAGGAATCGGCCAGCATGAAGAATGTAAACAACCAAGCTACATAAAGGGAAAAATATCAGATAATAAAGCTAGCACAGCCTGAATAAAAGGGGACAGCAAGAAGCAATTCAATAGCTGCCCCTATCTTCTTGCCATGAAGATCTTCTCCATTCCTAGAATAAATCTTAAACAGTTTTAGGATATTTGTAATTTTATTATTGTATAAATAACTCTCTTCTTGAGATGTTATTGGTTCGGAGTTGAAGATTCATAGCATTGTTGTAAAGTTGTGACTGTTGGTTCCACTTTGAACCTAGAAGTCACCTTTGAAGGAAGCTTTTGTAGATACTTGTTGTACTCAGTATTTCTGGGGCCTTAATACAAAACAGAGGATTTTGAATCTGGTTTTATACATTTTGTGTTATCCTGTAAGTTTTTCCAGTCTTCAATCATTATGTGTCTTCTTCATATGCTTATGACTTGCACAGATATCTAGGTAGGAACAATTATAGTATCAATTGATTCCTATAAGCTCTTGAATTGATCATCTATTAATAGAATGGATTAATGAAACTGTCTATGCCTCTAAATCCCCTCTAATCATAAATCATCATCATCTTGTGTAAGCTTAAGTATATTGCCTTTAATCTTTTGAATATAATTCAGAAGGTTTTCCAACTTATGATTGTTCTGTTTTTCAGTTTGGAAACTGTGATAATCATATTTTTTTGTTGTCTTCTACTCGCCACTATTTTGATCTATATCACTGTGTAAAGTCTTATAGAATCCCTCTACTAAGGTAATTAATATATCCCAAAGGATTAATTACTTCAATCCTACATCTTCCTTCTTTCATTGGTCTTCCAAAATTAAAACCAAAAACCCTCAAAACAATTATTTTAGATGCTCTGGCATTGGTAGCCTGACCAACTACTATCTCAGAAGTACAACAATACACATGCTTATTTTCAATGGAAATGACCCTCCAAGCTTATGCTTTTATTAAGAACGTATGTACAAGAATTTCCCAAGTCAAATTCTTGGTCCAACTAAATCATAAGCCAAAGATCCTTCAGAATTTACTAGCAAACCAACCAAAAGAAACATTTTTGACCCTAGTGGGCCACCCTACCAACCATCTTGAAGTCGTCTCAGGTCATCTCTCTTTCTTAGTTGGGTTGCTTGATCCGTCTGTCTTCTCCCATGATGAATACTCTATTGTAGTCCCTAGTCATTCCAAACTCAAATCTTCCTCCTATATACCCCATATCAGTCTTGTTCAACTCCTCCTCCTTTCATTCTAGCTCGTTTTGTTATGTTTCATTATTCTTCCCATCATCCCTCTTCCCCAGCCAAGTTTTTCAATTATTTTGTCTTCACACTCGGTCACTGCTCTACTATAGGCCCAAGTCATTCCAAACTTGACTCTTCCTCCTCTAGGCTCCTTCTTCCATTCCAACTCATTCATTTTTGTTTCAATCTTCTTCACACTCTACTTGGTTGTGTTCATTATGTCTAATCTTTTCTTCGATAACTTCCATTACTTATATTGCATGAGTCCATTTGGGTGACTCCATATCCACCTATTTATGCAGGTTTGATCAGTCGCACTGATGCTTGTTCCACATGCAATGAAAAATTCCATTCCACCATGTGACAAATTTCATTCTCTTTTACTCTAAATTTTGTTCTATCTAACTCACTAACACCCATAGACTGCTTGTCTCATCCCATTTGATGCCAAATTTCATCTCACTCATTTTGGGGACTCAACCCACCACTATTCCAGTATGACACCCCCCTTCAGTCCAACTTGAGCCAAGCCAACCTCGTCCACTTCTTAGGATTCACTCATCTAGGGGAATTTTGGTCGATTCTTGGGGTTCCCATGATGCTCCTCATGGTGTTGTCTCGAGACTCTTTACCCAACATTAGGCCAAGTGAGGTGCTCATTCACCCACATCCATTGGGCCACCAATCTAGTCATGCGGGCCTATTTTAAACCTTAGGTATTAGTTTTTTGAAACCTCTAGTTGGTGCACTCTTGCCCAACATCCTCTTTCATTACATTTCTCGTGATATCTTCATAAAAATTTGTGTGATGGATATGTTTCCCACGACATTCACCTTGGTTAAAGGAACACCAAACTATGTGGCAAAACAACTAGACAAGTTGTTGGTTTTTCATTCTAGGGCTCTTTCTCTTTGGCTTGATGCCGCTAGTGCCCCTCCTCAATTTGTTTCTATTGCTCCTACAACTTTTTTTTACACCTTCTCACAAAGTAGCCATAATCATGACAAACCTTGTATTTAATCGAACTTGGTCATAATCTACTTCTTGGATGTGATATAACTTATCTACACATATCTGTTCATAAGAAAATAAACCCGTGTGTGGCTCAAATCAATCAATATATTTTCCCAACACATTACCAATGCTTTTGAAGGTGGTGTCATTCCAATAATATAGACGAATGGAGGGGAGATTCACCCATACAAGAATCATTAATGGTGCATGACATTAAGGATTAAAATATGGACTATAGTGATCTAGATATAACACTTCAGAACCCATAAAGTATGGCGTACTTCGGAAAATCAAGTTTCAATTTTCCTTATATTTGAACAAAAAGTTCAAAAACCTTCCCACAAAGGAAAGATGAGACAAAAACCTTGATCATTGGCTTCCAATTTTTCTCCACATGAATCCTCACAAAATGTGGGGAAGGCCAAATCCATATGATCAATCTCTAACCAGGCTAATATCTACGAGTTGCAAAGCTTGAGATATTGCCTGGGCAAATACCTCCACTTTGGGAATTTCCTCTAACTTTTTGACAGTGGATTTTCTTCTCCTTCTTGTATTATCGCATGTTTTCTATAAGATTTTTGAAGGTATCAATCTCTAGAGACAACAAGTGGGAGAGGAGAAGCCCAAGACACCTAAAGCTTATTGCCATCCTACCCGAAATACTCAAAGTGCTTCAAAAACAGCTAGAAGAGAAGAATACATCTCTTTTATGTGCCAACATTATTTCTATTTAAATATTATTATTTGATTACTTTAATTAATATATATATATATAGATATATAAAGAGGTAGTTTTAGTTTATAAATTTAAAAAGTCATAAATAATATTCAATCAATAATTTTATAATGCTAAAACATTATGTTATTTTATTAATTTTAACACCACAGGGTTAATAAAATATATTATTTTTGAAAAAAAATTATAAATTAGAAATGTGTGTATTTATAAATTAAAAAATTAAAGATGTTTATAATATAGAGATACGCTTTATCACAAACGAAGAAGTTATGATATAGGTTTTATGACAAATATGGAATACTTAATAATAAATGTCCAGTAAGTTTTAAAATACTATACTGTTTATTATTACTTTTCATGTCAATTGATTGATAAAAAAATTAAACTAATGGTTTTAAATATATATTTTAATAAATCATCAAATCAAATCGTTTCTAAACTATGATTTTATTCGATTAAAACTTATAATAAAATGTATAAATTCATAATATAATCAAAGAGTTAATGTGAAACTGTTATACTTATGTAACTAAGTATAATGATATCAAATAGTTATGATTATTTTTCACACATATTTTTTCTTTGTCTTTTCTTTGCAATGGCTTTCGAATCACTTCAATCACACATCCCAATCAAAAGTTATCAAAGTTTAAAGTTAGGATACAATTTAAAACCTTATTATGGAGTATATCCTCCTAGCCAACCTTTCTAATGGTGTATCTCTAAAGTTTTGGCCCTTCTTAGTCTAAATTTATGTGTTATAGTACTGAGATATATCTTATCTACAATCACAAAAGTCTAACCATAATTTGATGTGCCAAGTGAATGTTATGGTCACTTTCCCAAAACATACTATTTTTTGGCCCCCTTGTTAGAGCAAAATTGTAAGCGTGTGAGGTGTAGAAATAATTAAATATGATTATGAAAGTTTAGATGATATACCCCAATATTTCCCATCAAGGCCCTAAAAATTTCTCAATCCAAAACTTCTCTTTATCGAAGTTAAGATTTGTAAATAGTTTTGAAATTAGTTTCAAACAAGTGACCTTGAAAGTTTACTATGAAAAAACGCTTCCCACAAAGGAAAGACAAGGCAAAAACCTTGATGATTGGCTTCCATTTTTTCTCCGCATAATCCTCACATAATGTAGGGAAGGGAAAATCCCCATGATCAGTCTATAACCAAGTCAGTCTCTACAAGTTGCAAAGCTCAAGATATTTCCTGGGCAAATACCTCAAAGTTGGAAATTTCCTCTAACTTTTTGACAAAGTGGGTTTTCTTCTCCTTCTAGTATTATCGCATGTTTTCTATGAATTTGTTGAAAGTCTCAATCTCTAGAGACAACAAGTGGGATAGGAGAAGTCCAAGACACCTGAAGCTTATTGCCATCCTACCCCAAAAACTCAAAGTGCTTCAAAAACACCTAGAAGAGAAGAATACATCTCTTTTATCTACTAACATTATTTCTATTTAAATATTATTCATTGATTACTTTAATTATAATTTTATATATATAGAGGTAGTTTTATTTTATAAATTAAAAAAAGTCATAAATATTATTCAATCAATGATTTTATAATGCTAAAACATTATGTTATTTTATTAATTTTAACACCACGTGGTTAATAAAATATATTTATTTTACGAAAAATTATAAATTAGAAATGTGCTTATTTATAAATTAAAAAATTAAAAATGTTTATAATGTAGAGATACACTTTATCACAAACACAGAAGTTTTAACCTAAGTTTTATGATAAATATGGAATACTTAATAATAAATATCTAGTAAATTTTAAAATACTATATTGTTTATTATTATTTTTCATATCAATTGATTAATAAAAAAGTTTAAACTAATGGTTTTAAATATATATTTTAATAAATAATAAAATCAAATCATTTTCTAAACTATGATTTTATTCGATTAAAACTAATAATGAAATGTATAAATTCATAATATAATCAAAGAGTTAATGTGAAACTGTTATATATCACAAAAAAATATGTAAACATGCCCCTAAGTATAATGATATCACATAGTTATGGTTATTTTTCACACATATATTTTTTTGTCTTGTATTTGCAATGGCTTTGAAATCACTTCACTCACACATCCCAATCAAAAGTTATCAAAGTTTAAAGTTAGCATACATTTTAAAACCCTATTATGGAGCATATTCTCCTAGCCAACCTTTCTTATGGTGTATCTCTAAAGTTCTGGCCCTTCTTTGTCTGCATTTATGTGTTATAATACTGAGATATATGTTATCTACAATCACAAAAGTCTAACCATAATTTGATGTGCCAAGTGAATGTTGTGGCCACTTTCCCAGAACTTATTATTTTTTGGCCCCCTTTTTAGGGAAAAATTGTAAGCATGTGAGATGTAAAAATAATTAAATATGATTATGAAAGTTTACATGATATACCCCAATATTTCCCCTCAAGGCCCTAAAAATTTCTCAATCCAAAACTTCTCTAGGAGAATGTTATAGTAAACTTCCAAGGTCACTTGTTTGAAACTAATTTCAAAACTATTTACAAATCTTCACTTCCATAAAGTATATCCTTGAAATTATAGTGAACCAAATATAATCTTTTTTATCATATTATGTACGTTGAGATGTTTTTTCAATATGCTTACAATTTTACAGTTTGAATCTTCATAAAAAAGGAATTACAACAAAAAATTCCAAGATGATTTTTTTGACCCTGATTTTTGAATCATTCACAAGCCCTAATTTCCATATGGTATATCTCAAAAATTATAGAAAATCAAAATCTATAATTATTAACAAACATATCTTCGTGAAATTTGCAAATTTTCATAATCTAAAACAATCCCCCCAACAATATTTATAGGGAAAACATTGAAATGACTAGTTTGAAACTAATTCGAGAAATAATTATAAACCCTAACATCCACACAATATATATATTTGAGAGTATAGTGAACCTGAATACGAATTTTAACAAAATTTTCCTAAAGATCTCATCTCTATATGCTCGAATATTCACCCTATAAAACGTCCTAGAAAGAAAGTTGAGTGAAAATGGCAATATGCTTCAAATTTCACCCGCTAGAATGCGAAATAAAGAAGAGTGAAAATTCGAAGATAAACAAGCAACAAAACCCTAGGCTCATATCCTCTAATAACAAATGTTATGATCCACATACATATAAAACAAAATTGTACACCATGTGTAACAATGTGAATGTGGAGCAGAACTCCAATATAGATAAGACAAATACATTATAAGATAATTACTTAAGTAATAAGAGAAACTCCTCCAAATATCCAATATAGATAAGAAAAATAAATTGCGTAGTCTAAACAAACCACATTTTTGCCCAAAAAACAATGGGAATTTTGGCACGATTTTGAGAAAAACTAGTGGAATTTTTTGAAAAATCAAATTACAGTTGTCATGCTTCAAAATTTTGGATGCCCTGGGGTTCTTGATAAATGCTAAATCCATTTATGTCATAAAAAAAATGATTTAAACACTCCCATAATCATAATGCTTTAAGGGGTGTTACACACTAATTTGTCACCATTTGTCACCGTCCCTGTTACCCCTTTCCCGCACTTTGGAGGACTCATTTCGGGACCTGTGAGAAGTGACATAACTTGAAAACACTTGCATTATGTTCCCCTAAGTATGGAATTCATATGCCTTGAAGAGATCTCCTGCAGAATATCCTTAAAAAGTCCCCTTTTTCCATTAGCGCGGATCCACAGTGTATCACCCGCGCCAAAGGGGAAAATTCTCCAAAGAGGGCGCGCCCGTTGGCACTCTGTCTCGGAGTCTTACCTGCGCCAACCAAGTTTGGAAAATCTTTTTAACAAACGCACGCCCGAAAGGTTTTTCCTTTCGACTCATGAAGCTTTTCAAGGATAATGCCAATCTCATGGATTTCGAGATTCATCCTATCTCTATCCATAACAACTTTTCGAGGATAATGCTAATCCCATGGATGTTTGGGTTCATTGTATCTCTTCCTCCTCCTCCATCTATAAAAGCTTGTTCTGTTGCATTTGACAAGCTAGTTTTTAGCATAGGGAGAATTATACTGTCAGAAGTCTGAGAGATTGTTGTAAGAGTCTTCTTTGCTTTCATAATCAAAGAGAGAGAGGCTTGTTCCCAATCCTGACAAGCTTTGCAAGACATATGTAGCTAATCATCCAGCCAAAGGAGGATTTAACGTCAGAACTTTGGTTGTATTCTCCTTTGTTGATTATCAGTAGTAGATGACTATCATTATGGTTCCATTCTTGTTGTTCATTATGATGATGTTTGAGTTATATCTTTTCTGACCTATATATAATTGCATCTATTGGATTTTATGCTTGTATTCGTGTCGTTCTTTTCATGTGCAGGTGTCCATTCACGGAGATCGTGAGGATCGTGACTGGCTAGGGCAAAGGAACGGGAGTGTCAACTCTTCTACAACACTAGCGTTGGAATCCAAGTAGGCTCTTATAATCCACCTTTAATTTGCAATTAGGAACTTGCGTGATAGCATTGTTTGATTGTTGCTAGACCCATTTTGGGCTAGTGGGATCGCCTCTGTCCGCAGAGGGGATTTACCTCTCCAACAAGGGGTATGGTGAATTGGGAGGAGGACGGAAGTCGTCCGTGCGGGTCTAGGGTAAAACCCTAGGTTTTTATAGTTTTACTGCAGACTGCCTTTCCTGTACCATCGCCGCTCACTGTTCCCTACCGTCTCCGTTCACACACCCGTCGCTTTCAGTTATCGACCTCTAGCTGGAATATGGGGGACAATATGGAAGTCGAAGAGGTGGATTATTCCCAGGAGCCCTACTCGAACCGTGTTATATTTGGGAACCCTAGCTTCACTTCACCGATTGATACCTCTTATCCATTGTCTAAACCGGATCTGCCCTCTTCCTCGCCTGTCGTCTCTTTACCTTGGCATTGCTTTGTACCCCCTATCTCTGGGCCGCTTTCTGTTGATTCATCGGGCTTCGAAGTCCCTCCTCTTTCACCTGGCACCCTCCACATTTTATCTTCGCATACCCCCCCCCCTCACTCTCCTTTGACCCCCATTCATCATTTTTCTCGGTTCCCCCTGTGGACATCCTGGTTACCGCTGCGGCACATCCCCCTTACTCGGGTGCCCGACTATCTGGTTGTTTCGAGACCCCTGCAATTAAGGTTAGACTTGCAAAACATTACCCACCGGAAGGCTTCCCAAACCCTTTGGTGGACCACCCATCGGCTCCTCGCACCAACAAAAGGAAGACTAATTGCGTCAAGGCGACCTCAAAGGATATCACCATCAAATTCGGCGAGACCTTAGCTATTGGTGAATTTGCTATCATGGCATGCACTGTGCTAGTTGGACATGTGCGTGGTCGGGTGTATTCAACTAATAGGCTGACTCAATGGGTTAAGGAGATTTGGGGTGGGTTACTGAAAGAACTGCCTGAAGTACATGTCTTACCCAGAGGATGGTTCTCCCTACATTTTGCAAAGGAAAACTACACGGATTTGGTACTTGCCAGGTACTGGCACATCGATATGACTCCGGTCCTTCTCAAGCGATGGAGCCCATTATTCGACCCTGAATGCGAACAACTTGGGGCTGGACCACTTTGGGTGTGCTTGCCAGGGCTCCCATTACAGTTCTGGTGTGAGGAAGTGTTTATCAGGATACAGGGCACAGACAATCTTCGCCGCCGCTGACCAGGGCTCGTTTTGCTGCTGAAGCTATGATAGCTTCGGGTATTTCTCTAAACCCTCCTCTCACATCTTTTGATTTTACCTCATCTGTGGCTACCCCATCGGTTTAGACATCCATGGCTCAATGCATCATGTCTACCCCACCTCTTATTGTCACTACTACCCCCTCTTTGCACATTCATTCTACATATTCTGTCTCGCCACCATCCTCCGGGGTTTCACCTCCTTACCAATACTTCCTACGCTCTAGATCCCACTCCAAGGATTTCCCGGTCCATCAGACTAGTCTAGGTCTCACATTGCCTGGTGCTACTCCCCTGTCATTCAGGGGTAGGAAGTTAGATCTATCCAAGGCTATTAAGCGAGCTGGGGCGGAAGTTGCCTCTGGTAGTCAATCCACTATTGTTGGGGTCCTTAGAGCAGGAAATACCCCGCGTGGTGTCCCTCCATGAAGTGCCTATCTTTCAATTGCAGGGGCTTGGCTAGTGCCTCCAAGAAACTAGCCTTGAGGAGACTCATTGAGGTTGAAACGATTGACATCATCCTACTTCAAGAAACTCTTGGTATGGCTGATCATATCTCCCACTCCCTACAATCTATGGTCCCGAGCTGGACATTCGTCGCTTTAGATGCTGCAGGGAGATCAGGGGGACTGGCTATAGGATATAACCCTCGTACCATCTAGGTTGATGCATCATGGGGGGTTCGGGATTCTTGGGACTAGATATATCCTCTGCTGATCTCGGGATGATTTTTCGGATTGTGAATGTATATGGACCCTGTCAACAGAGGGAACAATTTTGGCAGCATTTATTAAACCTCTCTCTTCTGGCTTCTGATCATACTATTATCGGAGGGGATCTAAACTTTTCTTTGGGGTTCAGAGAATCATGGGGGTTCGTGGCTCAGATAGATGCTATCACTGATCATATGACTAATCTGGTGGAACATACCAATTTTATTAATGTTCCCATGCACAAACCTCTACCCACCGGGAGAAATAGAAGGGTGGGCGATGCAGCAATGGCTCATAGGCTCAACAAATTTTTAATGAAAGGTCCGCTCTTACAGCAGCTGCATCACTACAAGCAATGGGCGGGTATGGAGGGCATATCGGATCATTCTCCTATATATCTGGAAATCCAGGGGCCATTCAAAAAGCCAAAAGCCCCTTTCAAATTCAATCACGTTTGGCTGAGAGACCCTGCTTACATCAAGATGGTCTCTGATTTCTGGATTGCAAACCCCATTCATCGAGCAGAGTCCTTGGCAAAAGGTTTTTGCAATAATCTCTCTGAGCTTAAACATCTCTCTATTAAGTGGGCCAGGGAGAAGCGCTCTCGAGAAACCTCACAGCTTACTCATATTGAATCTGAGTTGAGCTCTTTACTTGATGATCGAAATTTGGGATTCATCTCTGTGGAAGATAAGATCCACTTGATTGAGCTGGAAAATTAGAAGGCCCACATTCTAAAGGAGCGCGAGGAGTCCCTGAGGCTGAGGAGTAGAGCAATATGGTTAAAAGCTGGGGACAAAAATACTAGGTTCTTTCAAAACTATGCCAAGGGTCGAAAGGTATCAAATACCATTTGGAATCTTCCTTTGCCTGAGGGAGGCTTTGCTGACACTTTCAACAAGATATCCCACCTTGGCACTACACACTTCAAGAACCTTTACAAATTCTCTCATGATGCAAATCTTCCTGATATTATAAATGTGGCCAGTCATTTTCCAAGGTTTGTCTATGAGGATGATGCAGAAGAGCTCTTCACACGGGACACTTATGATGAATTTGAAGGCACGTTAAAATGGTTCAAAAAGGACAAGAGTCCAGGCCTGGATGGTTGGACCATCGAATTCTATCTGGCTTTTTATGAGATCCTGGGGCAAGACCTATTGAAAGTGGTGGAGGAGAACATAACTACAGGATTCTTATACCATGCCATAAATTCAACCTTCATTGCCCTCATCCCAAAGTCTGATTCTCCATCCTCTTTCGATGATTATACATCTATATCCTTGTGCAACTACCTATATAAGATTATATCTAAGATTATTGCCAATCGTCTCAGGCCAATACTCTCCCCGCATATTGCTCCTCAACAATTTTCCTTCCTCGAATCCAGACAGATCCACGAAGCCATTGGATCGGCTCAGGAAGCCATCCACTCTATCTGGACCAAACATCTAAAAAGCATCATTCTCAAGATTGACTTGTCCAAAGCTTTCGATCGGGTCAGCTGGCTTTATATTAAGATGCTTCTTATACATTTGGGTTTTCCTCACAATTACATTACATGGATCATGGCCTACATTACCACACCCATATTCAGTGTCCTCATTAATGGCTCGGCCTCCCATTTCTTTCACTCTAAAAGGGGGCTTAAGCAGGGTTTCCCTCTATCTCCCCTCCTCTTTCTTATTGTCATGGAAGGTCTAAGTCGCTTAATTGCATCGGCCAAGAGGGATGGAGATATTTGCGGCCTCAAGATTATGTAGGACTACTTTCTCACCCACCTCCTATTTGTGGATGATGTAGTTATTCTGCTAGATGGCAGCATCCAGGATTCCAAATCTTTTTCCAAGATTCTCCTCCTCTTCTCGTCTACTACTGGGATGCTCGCTAACCAATCCAAATCCACCATCACCTTTACTCACACTTCTGTTAATGAATCCCAATTTTCTCATCAGGTCTTTCCCTGCAATATCCACCCTTTGGATAGAGGCCTCAAATATCTAGGTTTTTGGCTTAAACCTACCTGTCAGATAATTGCATATTGGGTCTAGCTTGTTACAAAATTGGAGAAGGGATTGTCCATCTGGAGTTATATATATTTATCCAGGGCGGGTAGGTTGGTGCTTATCAAATCGGTCCTAGAAGCTACTCGATTTTTCTGGATGGCTCTTGCTTGGATCCCCAGGAATATCCTATCTCGTCTGAAACAATTATGCAACAGATATCTCTGGAACGAGAATCAGGATAAAAAATTATTTGCCTGGATCAGCTCGCAAAATATTGCAATACCAAAGAAATGGGGAGGATGGGGACTAAAATACCTTCCCCTTTTCGCACACGCCCTAGCTGCAAAAATGGGTTGGATCTTGTTGAATGGTCAGAATCTATGGACTCATATCTCATATCATAAATATATCTGGCCACAGAATATGTTAGATTGGGTTCGACTACCTACTTGGTCGTCGACTGGCAGCGCAACCATATGGAAGGCATTGCTACACTCCCTTCCCCATATAAGAGACAATCTGGTGTGGAGAATCAATGATGGTTCCCTGGGTAGGATCGGGCTGGATTCGTGGATTGGTAGTGGAGGAAGACACTTACTTTCTAGAGACCTCATCATGTATCTTCATGCACAAGAGATCATGGTTTTCTCACACATTGCAGATCAACAAAGTTTGGATATTTTTTCACAAGCATGGAAAACTGCTCAACAACTCAACTTTCCCCCTCGATGGCACCAGGAATGGCTTGAATATATTACAGCATTATCTGAATCTCACATAAGGATAAAAGAGGGACCTGATGAATTAGTTTGGTGTCTGGCAGAAAATGGTATATACTCCCCAAAGTCAGGTTACAGTTCCTTTATACAGCACAAAAGACCAGAACAGACATTGAATTGGTGGAGATATATTTGGAAGCTTACTGCACCTCCGCGCACCAGACTATTCTTCTCGCGCATTCTTAGAGACATAGCACCCATGGGGGAGCATCTAGCTCACAGAGCTATTTACGGGCCTACCTGGTGTATTCTGTGCAAATGTGAATTGGAATCTACAGAACACCTTTTTCTACTCTGCACCGCATTGCAATCTCTTTGGCAGAGTTTATCCTCATCTATCCGTTTCGTTGGGTTATGGGCTGGCAATGATCTAAGCAGCACTTGGGATGACTGGTCTGGCAGACACAAGGGATCTAAACTTCAGAGCCTCCCCTTGCTTGTTAGCTGGTACATCTGGCAGGCTCGAAACCGATTCATATTTGATAACAAAGCTGTGTGTTGGCCGCACATAGAGGCTGGCATAATCTCTGCATATAATGAATTTCCAGAACCTATACCTCCTAGAGAGTGCCGCACTCACCCACCTCCAGCATTGACAAAACTACTCCCTGGGCTTTCTTTGATGGGGCTGCAAACCAACAGGGCTGTGGAGGTGGTTTCATTCTATACATAAATTAACAACACTTCTACAAAGTTAAGATGGGATTAGGAGTTGGCACCAATAATTTCACAGAACTCATTACCCTCCATCACTTATTGCCTATCGCCTTGGGACATCAGTGCTTCAATCTAAATATTTTTTGTTACTCAAAGATTATTATTAATTGGTTCAATAGCATATCTGTTTGTCACATTCACACACTCAGCAACATATTAAACGAAGTGAATATTTTCAAGGCAGAATTTAACAATATCTCTTGCAATCATATTTACAGGGAGCATAACTGCAGTGCTGACCAACTATCCAAGGAGGCCGCGTCATTACCCAGAGGAGAATGGGTGATAAAAGAGCAGAGGGGGATAAATGAATTCCGCTATTATCATCAGCCTTATATAGATCAGCGCTATCAGGGGGCCCTCGGTCCTTGAACTACAAATGTATTTTTGTAAAGTATTGTTAAAACTCAAATTTTTGAAATCTTTTTGTTATACTTTGACATATATTTTTGAGATATTAGACTGGAAGGGGCCCTGCGTGGCCTATGTACAGGCTTATACAAACATCTAATAGTTTTTATACAGCTGCCTTTTTGGGGCAGATCGCCCTGCGTGGTGTATCTGGACAGCTTAGAGTCCCTCATGTTAGTCCATGGTTGACTCAGTTTACATCATATGCAATAGCATCTACAATATGTAATTTTTCTATATTAATGAAAAGTTACGGATTTTTCTAGGGGAAAAAAATCATAATTCTTTAAGAATGTCTCGTCAAATTTTGGGGAGAAATTCATCGTCTGGGCAAAATTCTAGCCTCATTAGACAATGACCAAATAATTAACTCAAAGAATAGGGGAAACTTTTCAAGTATCCCATACATTTTTAAATCCAAATCTCATGTCCTCATTAATGACTATGATATTTATATATACCTATTCATACATTGCTCATGTGGATTTCATCACTAGAATGACTTTATTACATATACATTTATGTATTATATGTATATTTAACCCCATATATGCCCCTCCTTGTGTCATAAACCCAATATAAACCCTCTAGGCTCATAATAGTTTTGATAAAGGAAGGAGAACATGAATTTTTGGAAACAAGCTCCAACCCTATGATGGTATTTTGACTTGTTCACCAAGTTAAATGAAGATTAATGAAAAGTATTTGATGAGATTCCTTATCAATAAGTGTTTTCAGAGTTACTTGTCCGTTAAGAGTTAGGTTTCATGCTTACTATTGGTAACTCTTTCACAGTGGCGCCAAGAGAATTTTGATATCAAAGTAAATATTTTAGTCTCTTGTTGGCGTCTACTCCATGTTATGTGAGGAAAATTAAGCACAAATTGGAGCATATTAAAGGAATTAAAAGTGCTCAACACGTTCTTCACAGTGCTAAACTACTTGAGGATCAATCTTTGTTGTTTGATTACAATTTTAGTAACATCCCAACTCTTATTTTGGTTTTCTAAGGCTTGTAGTGCCTTCATCATCAAATTCAATTATCTTCAAGTACGCAATGGAATCCATACCATCTCATCAAGTAGCTCCCTTACCAACATGGCCTGGTCCATAAATAACTTGAAACACTTAAAAGGTGTTTTTTGAGCTACTTGTCCGTTGAGTGTTAAGTTTAATGCATGCTACTAGTAACTCTTTTAAGGTGGCATCGAGAGAATTCTAATATCAAAGTCAAGGTTTTAGATTATGGTAAAATCAAGCACTAGTAGGAGCATATTCAAGTAATTAAAAGGGCTCAACACCACCTTCACAGTGTTAAACTATTTGAGGATGAACCTTTGTTGTTTGATTACAATATTAGTAACATCTCAACTCTTGTTTTGGTTCTGTGAGGATTGTAGTGCCTTCATCATCAAAGTCAATTATCTTCAAGGATTAAATGCAATCCAATCCATCTCATCAAGTTGTTTCCTTCCCTACATGCCTAGTCCATAAATAACTTGAAACTCTTAAAAGGTGTGAACATTGGAGATCACTAATGTGGAGATCATCAATTTCCTAGTCATTTTATGGATCATCGATAATAAATATCGCTTCCATGGTTTTTGGCCTTGCATATCAAATTTGCATCAATGAATTTTCTCAAAAGTAGACCAAGCAATAAGAGGTCTATTTATATTCCAAAGGACTCCTAGTTCTAGGGCACTCTTTGTTACTAAAATTTGACCCATCTATTGTGAATGTCACCTAAATAATAATTTGGATTTGCCGGGGAGAAATAGGGGGAGGAGCAATGGCGCGGAGCTACCGTCAAGGGTTTGGTTAGCATAGCCGCAAGCGCGATCTTGACCGCAGGAGGAGCAGGCGCGATCTTGACCGCAGGAGGAACAGGCTACCGGACACATTGTCGACCAGACTTAGGGCTTCGGGTTTGGGTTTAGATACCCGTCGCAGGGAACACAGGCTCACGAAAGTCTCGCCGACCGGACAGCACAAGAACCGGACAGGAGGAAGCGGCGATCTGGAAGCCTGAGCACCCGACAGCTGACAGGGACGGCGGTTATCCAACAGTTGACCGGCATGGAGAATACCGAGGAAATGGAGCTGGTCGATTACTCAGCGGACCCACTCGAAGATTTCACCATTTTTGGAAACCCTAAACTGCTTCCTGCATATACTGTTCCAAGCCCCGCCGTTCAGCAAACAAATCCGGTAGTTTCCCTGCAAGAATCGCCCTCATCGCACGCATTGGAGGCTCCACCCCTCTCTCCAGGTACCGCTCTCCTCATATCATCCTACCTGCCCGATGATTTCGCTATCAACTTCCCCTCTCCGCCCCACAGCATTGAACCCTCCGCTCCATTGATAACCCGGGCAGAGGTTAATCCCTCTATCACTTCAATTGATAGCATTCCTGTCGTCGATTCCGCGGGGGTTCGGGCCGATCAACTCAATCCTGCTGCTCATGCATCGATCCCCTCTGGAGCCGATCAAACAAGTCACCCTCGGGATAGCAGGCAGACGAGGCAAACTCCCTTGAGTATAGCAGATATCAGGCCCTCGGGCAGTTTCGGCACTCCAGCCATCCACCCCCACCCATATAAACCCTCAGTGGGGGCCGGGTCATCAAATCCGCTAGTGGATCACCCTACTGCTCCGCGATCAAAAAAGACTAAGTGTATCAGAGAAGTTTCAAAGGACATTTCGGTTACATTCGGTGATCCCTCCAATTTTGAAGAGTCCATGGCACTGGCCCAAACGACCCTGGTAGGTCACGTGAGGGGACGCATTTTCACGGCTGAGCGGTTGAAATCGTGGGTAAAAGAGATTTGGGGCGATATGTTCCCGGAGTTGCCCGAGGTACAGAGGCATCCCAGAGGCTGGTTCTCTCTCCATTTCGCGAAAGAGGAGCATACGAACACCGTCCTGGCTCAGTATTGGCACATCGAATTGGCACCAGTACTTCTGAAAAGATGGAACCCTCTCTTCGACCCGGAGCGGGAGCAGATCGGTGCAGGACCTATCTGGGTTCGTTTGCCTGGGCTACCTCTTCAATATTGGAAGGAGGAGGCATTCATCAAGATTGGAAATGCTCTGGGAACATATCTTGACCATGACCGATCATACAAGGAGTCTAATGACCAGCTCATGGCCAGAATTTTGGTACATTTGGACACCAGGGAAGGACTCGTGGGTAAAATGAACCTGAGATGGGGGAATTGCAGCCGAACGCAGATACTGGACTATGAAGGCGTTCCCTTCAGATGCAACTACTGTCACCAAGTTGGTCATGTTTATAAGGATTGCCCATCAATCATCAGTCAGAACAGAGCAACTCATCAAACTCAACCGGACTCGGTCAGGGCATACCCAACTTCGCCGCTTCCTCCAAGGAATCCTGCTCCACCAACAACTCATCGCTCGCCAAAGTCCAGTATGGAGTCCCGAGGAACTTCTGCAAAAGTGACTGAGCATTCTATTGACCCGATTGCACCTCCACTGACTCGGGCGCGGGCAGCGGCAGCAGCAGCAAAGGATACGGGTAATATTACTATCTCTCATCCTATCTCATCTACCTCTCCTGTGTTCATTGATTCGATTGCATGTTCTATGGCACATTGTGATATCCCTCCTCCTCCCCTTTCGATCTCATCTGCTCCACCTTCCCTGCCACTCTCCTCTTCTCCTCTCTCGCCCAGATCACCCCGGTCAAATTCATCACACCCCTACTCCCTTCGTCCTCGGGCACCCCGCCCGGGGGCATCAGAATCCATTGCTGGACTGGGTATTGTTCCACTTGATGTTGGATATCACTCCTCCCGGGGCCGTAAATCAAACCTCAATAAAGCCATTAGACATGCGGGCGCAGAAGTTGCTGCTGGGCGTCAAGCCACCATTTTAGGGGTCCTTAGAGCGACGAACCCCCCCAAGGATGGGCCTCCATGAAGATCATCTCCTTCAATTGTAGGGGGATGGCAAGCGCCCCAAAAAAGCTTGCCCTAAAACGACTTTTTGAGGTCGAGAATCCGGATATCATTATGCTACAAGAAACCCTTGGACCAGCAGAGCAATGCTCTCGCACACTAGCCTCTGTAGGGGCTAAATGGCATTTCATAGCTATGGATGCCATGGGTAGATCGGGGGGTCTGGCGCTCGGTTTAAACCCTAGCTCGATCAAACTGATATCATCCTGGGGCGGACAGGGATTCCTAGGAGCAGACATCATCTCCATCGATCTAGGGCTTCCTCTCCGCATAATCAATATATACGGACCTTGTCAACAGAGGGAAGAATTCTGGAGGAAACTGCTCAGCTGCAATCTTCTATCACTCGAGCACACCATCATCGGGGGAGACCTGAACTTCTCCCTGGGCTTTAATGAATCTTGGGGAGAGGCGGCCCAGATTGATCCCATTACAAACTACATGAGTCAATTATTGGATCAGCATGACTTCATTGATACCCCTGTTCAGAAGTTGCAGCCTACTTGGAGAAATAGAAGAACAGGGGAGGCTGCTTTGGCCAGAAGATTGGATAGGTTCCTCATGAAAGAACCCCTGATCCACCGGCTGCACTCATTCAAACAGTGGGTTAGTAACGGTGGCATCTCAGATCACTCTCCTATAGCACTGGAAATTCGAGGACCAGAACAGAAGCCAAAAGCGCCATATAAATTTAACCATCTGTGGCTACAAGATCCCAGTTTCATCGCTCTGATCACATCTTTCTGGAGGGATCATCCCATTGATAGAGAATCTACAATGGCAAGGGGATTCGTTAAAAACCTTACAGAATTAAAACATTTAGTGATCAATTGGGCAAAAGCGAAAAAGAAGACTGAAGACGAGCAGCTTATCAAGGTGGAAGATGAATTGAAAAGCCTACTGGACGAGAGAAACCTTGGTTTCCTTACACAAAATGACAAGGCCCGACTAGTGGATTTGGAAAATCAGAAGAATACAATACTTAAGGGCAGGGAGGAATCTATCAGACTTCGCAGCAAAGCTATTTGGCTGAAGGCTGTTGATGAGAACTCCAGATTTTTTCACAATTTTGCCAAGGGGAGAAAAGTGGCAAATACGATCTGGAACCTCCCCCTCCGTGAGGGAGGACAAGCTGATACTTTCAATAAGCTTTCCAACTTGGGCACCACTCATTTCAGAAATCTATACAAGAGCCCTGGGGGTGCAAATCTGGCGGAAATCATCAATGTGGCCACCAAATTCGCAAGATTTGTAGAAGACGAAGATCTTGAGGATCTGGAAGCTCCTGTCACCATGGCAGAATTGGAAAGCACCATTAAATGGTTCAAAAAGGAGAAGAGCCCAGGACCGGATGGTTGGACCATAGAATTTTACTCTGCTTTTTTTGAACTCCTGGGAGATGATATTCTCAAAGTTGTAGAGGAGAGCAGATCTTCAGGAAGCATCTATCATGCCATAAACTCCATATTTATTGCCCTCATCCCTAAATCTAACAACCCATCATCTTTCGATGACTTCCGTCCCATATCTCTCTGTAATGTGCTCTACAAGATCATATCGAAGATCATAGCAAACCGGATTAAGCCCATACTCTCCAGGCATATATCTCCTCAACAATTTGCCTTTCTCGAAAATCGACAGATTCATGAAGCCATTGGATCCGCTCAGGAAGCAATCCACTCCATCTGGACAAAACACCTCAAATGCATCCTGCTGAAAATTGATCTCTCCAAGGCTTTTGATCGTGTTAGTCAGCTGTACATCAAAATGATCCTCATTCAAGTCGGTTTTCCTCACTCTCTAATAACCTGGATAATGGCATGCATCACCTCCCCCACATTCAGTATATTGATCAATGGATCGGCTTCTCACTTCTTTCACTCTGAAAGAGGTCTCCGTCAGGGATGCCCACTCTCACCATTACTCTTTCTCTTGGTAATTGAAGCTCTTAGTAGGCTTCTGATTACTGCTAGCAGGGAGAATTCTATTCGAGGCCTTAAAATATCAGACATCTGCTATATTACACATCTTCTATTTGTAGATGATGTCTTGATATTATTGGATGGAAGTATACAGGACACGTTGACATTCTCTCGCCTGCTCGATCTGTTCTCAATAGCAACAGGGATGGAAGTAAACCGAGCAAAATCCACCATCACCATGGTTGACACATCTGTAAATGAATCACTCGCTGCTATAAGGGCTTTTCCTTATGCCCAACAGCCTCTGGATAGAGGACTAAAATATCTTGGGTACTGGCTCAAACCAACAAGTCAGAGGATTGCTGATTGGGTATGGCTCGTGGCGAAGATCGAAAAAAGATTATCATGTTGGTGTCACAGGTATCTCTCTAGGGCAGGGAGATTAATCCTAATAAAAGTTGTTCTGGAAGCTACCCCGGTATTCTGGATGGCTATGGCTTGGATCCCCCGAAACATATTGGCTAAACTTCAACAGTTATGCAATCGATATCTATGGGCAGGGAACCAAGATAAACGAATCTTCGCTTGGATCAGATGGCACAAGATTACCCTGCCCAAAAAGTGGGGAGGGTGGGGGCTGAAGGACCTTCCGATATTTGCAAAAGCTCTGGCTGGTAAAATGGGATGGGCTCTCCTTACTTCCCACAGCCTATGGACCAACATCACCTTCCATAAGTATATATGGCCTCTCAGCATCTTAGACTGGGCAAGATTGCCTTCTTGGAACAAAGTAGGCATATCATCGATCTGGAAAGCTCTTCTGAACTCCTTACCACTCATCAGGGATAACCTTGTCTGGCGCATCAGGGATGGTAACAGTGCAAGAATTGGGATGGATCCTTGGTCCGGCAGTGGGGGCAGACATATACTCCCACAAGATTTAATCGCACATCTAGCAGCACAAAACATAAAGGTTATCTCGCAGATAGCAGACCCAGCTCAAACTGATATTTTTCACCAAGCATGGAAAACGGCAGAGCAATTAAACATCCCGAGAAGATGGCACACCATATGGGATGAGTTCAGAGATGCCTTGATGGAAGCCCACATCCGCATCTTGGAGGGACCGGATGAATTGATTTGGCACCGCGCAGAGCACGGGGTATACACTCCTAAGGAAGGTTATATATACCTCATTGAACACCGAAAACCTGGAGAAATCTCATACTGGTGGCAAAATATATGGAAATGTACAGCCTCCCCCCGATCGAAATTGTTTAGTTGGTGCATACTAAGGCACAAAGTCCCCACAGGTGAACAGCTGGCGAAGAGAGCTATACACGGACCTACTAGGTGTGTGCTCTGCAAAGAGGATTCGGAATCTACAGATCACATATTCATGAGATGCCGAGCAACAGCAGACCTGTGGCGAAACCTCCGTGCGCATATAAATTACAATGGAGAATGGGAGGGACAGGACGTCATTAAGGCTTGGAATGAATGGGAAAAGAAAAACAAAGGATCCAAATTGATAAACCTTCCCATCATAATCAACTGGGCTATTTGGAAAGCCCGAAATCGAGCCATCTTTGATGAAAAGCCCATCCACTGGCCCTTACTAGAAGCTAGCATTGTAGCTGCCCTGAAGGAGCTGCCTGATCCCTCCCCTCCGCCTCCTCGACAGCCTGCCCCGCCTCCCCTCATCGACACAAGCACGCCTTGGGCTTTTTTTGACGGAGCGGCAAACCAACAAAGCTGCGGAGGTGGAATCATTCTCTATGTATCAGAGACCCACCATTATAACATCAAGGCTGGCCTGGGAGTTGGCACAAACAACTTCGCTGAATTGATTACTCTTCGACATCTTCTACACTTTGCATTAAGCCACCATTGCATAAACATCAACATTTATGGAGATTCTCAGATCATTGTTAATTGGTTGAATGGCACAGCTATATGTCACATGCACTCTCTCAGCACTATTCTTCAAGAAGCTCTCAATCTCAAGGCAGCTTTTAACCATATTTCTATCTCTCACATTTACAGGGAGCACAATAAAGGTGCCGACAAACTTTCCAAGGAGGCAGCGCTGATGGATCGAGGACTATGGGAGATTACAGAGACTATTGATCAGCGGGAGCAAAAATACTATCATCGGCCTTACATAGATCCAAGATACCCAACCCTGGATCAGCAAATAGACAACTAAATATATTAATGTTTTTTGACAGCTCTCTACAGACTATTGCAATTTTGGTTTTTTGTTAAGATGTATAGCATATATAGAATGAACTGATAAGCATGCCCTGCGAGGTATTGCACAGACAGCTTTTGAAGAACACTGTTTCTAACAGACTCATATGTAAACTGCTCATTAATGAAATATATATTGATTTTTCCAGAGGGAAAAAAAAATAATTTGGATTTGCCTCCCAAATTTTCCACTACATCTTTGATTCTTATCATGATAGATATTTGAAATCCTACTTTCTAGGCATATAAAACTCGATATGGAAAACTTTGTAGATAGATATTTAAAATCAACAATCAAATAGGTTCATACTTAAGAATTTTTACGTTTACTTGAATATATGAGGATATCAACCTTAGAAAAAGCATACCAAACAAGATGATTCTAAAATAAAACATGGCAAATATTATGGATTCAAGGCAATGAAATCACACTTACTCAACAAGAGAAACTGAAAGTCACTTTCCCTAGTCTAACACTCTCAACCCTACAAGCCTCTCTTAGATGATGACACCCAACAAAATGTAGGAACTCTACTTTTATATATTTGGAGAAGGATATAAAAGTAATGAAAACACACTTATATTCCATAAAAGAGAAAATTTAATATTTTGAATTTTTTTAAATGAGATGCCATAAATATTAAAAAATTCCCTTCTTAAAGGATACGTTCCAATCAAAAGAACAAAATAAATGGTTGTCAATGAAATTCCAAGTGAAGGAACATAAAGCTAAGAACTTTGTGAAGGAAAATAAAGCTAAGAACTGTGATAGGAAGTTGGGTCTAAATCGAAAATCTAGAAGCTAGAATCTCAAGTTACAAGTAGTTCTCATATACCCCTTTTTCCAGAAATGGAGTGGATGAATCTCAAGTTACAATTAGTTCTCATATACCCCTTTTTCCAGAAATGGGGTAGATAAAAAGGAAAGAGAATAATGTTATGTTTTTCATATGTGGTATTAGTTTTAGAGATACATAATCATCTATAAATATTTTAATAACATCATTAAAATGTAACATCTGTTGATATGTTTATGTAAGTTTTTGAATCTAAAATGTATCTTTTGATTTAGTTTCAATCATACTTGGTATATAATCATTAATAAAAAAAATTAATACCATCTTTAATAAAAAAAATTAATACCATCTTTAAAATGTATCTTTTTGGGTTATATGAATAAATTAAGGTATTTTTCCTAAAAAAATAGTTAAAATAGTTACCGTTTAAAATACAAATGTCAAACTTAACCAACCTAAATCTGAAAGGGATGAAATCTCTTAAGATACAAAACTCTTTTTTTAATAAAAAGATAGTTAAGAGATATCTAAACTTGGTTATAATTATAATTATAAATATAATTCCTAATTAAAAAAAAAATTATGTAATTTGATTAAGTAAAAATATTTACAAGACCAGACTTTACAGCATCTTCCAAGTTGGAGAGCGCTTTTTAGTCATTATTGATTTCTGATAAAAATTATAAAAATTCTTACATCTTCTCTGCTTTACTTACATCTTCTCTACATAAATATTAGACGACACTCTATTTAAATATTAGACAACAATCTTTATTTAAATATTGGATAAAGATCTATGGATGGATTAATCTTGTTCAATCCAATAAATAGGATAGCCTCGGTCAGCTCAGCCTCGTCACAAAAAAAACATGAAAAAAGAAAACTTCATATGAAAAAAGAAAACTTCATATATGAAAAGAAAGAGGAAGAAGCAATCTCGTTATACATTCGAACACAGTCAAAGATTTCAAAGTTGTAACTGAATTTCGTTATACATTCGATCACAGTCAAAGATTTCAGAGTAGTAATTGAATTTCAAGGTAGTAACTTATTATCAAACCCAGTTTTATACTTAATTAAATGTGTTTTACTATATTTTTTATTATATTCGCCATTGTAAAACATTATAATACATTATTAAATTTGATTATTAAACTTGTGCGGCCTGACTAGAGGTTGGCCATTGCTTCAAAATTCTAAATTCATTCAGTCTTTCATTTTCAATTTTTCCAGATTATAGGATAAATGATCGTAACTGATCCCGAGTACTAAGTTGGTTCAATTTTTGAAACGCAATTGCGATATATATGTGTGATGGGTGATATCTTCTTTGCTCAAACCTCAGAAAATGCAAACAGTATAACAATGCTTAAAAACCCAATAAAATGCAAGCATGCAAAGTTTATTTGAGCTATTTTCTGTGAATAAGATAATAATGATTTGTATATATAGGAACAAACTTAAACCCAAGAAAATGTAAACGGTATGAAAATGCTTAAAGCCAACAACCATATGAGCTGTTTTCTGTAAATAAGATAACAATGATTTGGATATATAGGAACAAACTTAAATCCAAGAAAATGTAAACTTAACTGCCATGCCAAGTTTCTTTGAGCTGTTTTCTGTGAATAACATAATAATAATTTGGATATATATATATAAAGAAACTTAAACCCAAGAAAATGAAAACAGTATGAAAATGCTTAAAGCCAACAGCCATGCCAAGTTAGCTTTGAGTTTTTCTTTGCTTGACTAAAATAATGATTTGAATTTGATAAAAACGGGCACATACACATAAATACTTGGAGTGGTAATATTACAGTTTTCCCATCCCGTAATACTGTAGCAATCCTACATTGCCGCTAACATATTAAAAATATGCAGCAGCCTCCAATCAAAAACAAAACTTTTCTCTGCTATCCAATGTACCCTTACAATTTAGTAGTTGATTACCAACTACCAAGTTGATAGGACAATGAATCACTCCCTTGAAATCTAAAGATGTTCAGAGAATATTATTACAGCCAGAAGAAAGGAGGTCAATGGAAGTAGAAGCCACAGATTTATAAATAAAGATCTTGCACCATCCGCAATAGGTGCCATGGGGCTCAAACCAGTCGATGATCCAGTGGGAACAGTGCCATTGAGAATTGACATACCACCACTGCAATCAATATAGTTCAGTACTATCAGCAATGATAAAACTGGAACTTTAAGATATGGGTTTAACTTGAAATCACACAAATTTAGAGAAAATGAAATTGCAGGTTATTTTAAAACATACCTAGATGGATACCTGCACGATGCATAGCCTGTCATTGCAAAATGCAGAGGGAAAAGATGTTAAATATGTGTACATATTCAAGCTCAGCAAGAAATCAAATGTTCAAGGACATTTACATCAAAAAATTTTGCAGCATAAATCGTAACTAACTGGAGATGAGGAACACTAGTCATAAATTTGATATCAGTGAAGATTTTGGCCAAAGGCTCACTGACAGGACAGGTTTCCCATTTTTTTGATATCCAACCTGCCCTATGAGTTGATTGAAACCATCAGATCTGTCAAAATAATATTTAAAATTTGCCCTTCTATCGCATATGCTATAACTTCAAAGAAAGTACTGATTGCACATTCAGTTGGGATAATCTGAGCACATGTATGAAAAAAGGTGAAGAGGTTGAAAGTAACGTGGATGTTGTTAGACAATAATTGCATATAAAACCCAAATTTTACCTCAATACATTCAGAAGCCCGGCAGGAATTGCAATTCCTACTGAATTTGTGTGCAAGTAATTGTCACACTCATTCATCAGGAATCAGTTATGTGGACTAACTGCCACCCTGGGAACATGGGACTAACCACCCACTCAAGAAGGGTTTGGAAATTTACTAAAGCTGTGGGTTTTGGTGTAACAGAAAACCTCAATATCAGAGCAGTGGCCTCAGTTTGATTCCCCGAGTTGCATTTAAGGGGGTGTTAGAGTAATTGTCACACTGGCCTCACTGGAAATCACTTAAGCTAGCTGCCCACTCAAGGTAATTGTAAGGGTGTGGAAATTTATTACAGCCTGCAGGTTTGGATGTTTACAGCAGCCTGCAGGTTTTGGTGTAATGTAAAACCTCAACAAGTCTACTTACCAGAGAAGAAGCCCATGTCCCTGAATGAGTGATCCTGGTCCAGCTAAAATTGAGAAGAAAACAAATGTTTAAAGGAAAAATAAGTTGTTTTATTTTGTAACTAAAAGCAGCTTTTGCAAGCTGGTAGCACTACCGAAACATTATCTTTTCTTTCTCCTTGTACTCAGTTGTGCAGGAATCTTGAAGAACGGGATATTTATAGAAAACAAAATTAGTAAATACAAACTTAAAAAGGTGCAATCTTTGGCAATTTTGAGAATATGTGGCATCAGGGAATATTACCAGGATTTCATGTCAATTCTCTGTGCAATCCTACGGTTTGACGACTCTGTATTATAGAACATGGGAGTTTGATTCAGTTGAAAAAACCCACTACTTATCATTTAGTCATGTGGTGAATTGAAGTGGGTAAGGTAATCAAAATATTACGAGGAGATCACAAGATATTTAGTTTTCGAAGTATTGAGCTCATGGGCACTTGGATTATTTCAAGGGTAAGGCAAAATAAATACTGAAACACTTGTCCATAGTGTCTTTCAAACTGACAGTGAATGAAATATTGGAATTATCAGATCTTCATAGCATACTTTAGAGCACAGGATCAACACTGTTTCATATACAGTTTATTTATCGATTTTGAGGAGGGAAGTCAGGTTGGCAAATTTCCTCTCCAATTGAGATTTTATAATTTTGTTTAGGAAACTTCCATTCAACATATGTTTGGGTTTTGCTAGTCTTGTGATTTTGATTGATGACATGAAGATGTTCAGCTGATTGAAACTTCGGATAAATCTGCCCACCAGCAAATGGAGATAGAAACATACACTTCTACACTGGCCTGTTAAGGGTGCCCATCATACAGGGGAAAGAACCTCAATGGTAGAGAAGCCATCAGTTGAGGAAGTGTTGGACAAAGTGCAGCTTGAGGAAGGGAGTGGTGGAGATAGCAATCCGCACTAGTATATTGAACTTGATAGGGTGAAAAACGAGATGAACTCCAGAAAACTCAACTCATACTTGCGACAGATGGAATACAAGGTGGTGAGATCAATAACTTCTTAGATTATGTAGAGAGCATTTTGCACTTAAGCTTAACTGCCTTTCCACCTTGAGATTTTTAAAATTACACTCGGGGATTACTTTTTCATTATTAAAAAAATTGGTTAGGGCTGTCATATGTTGTATTTGATCCTCCTTACAGGGCCTTTTCAGCAACAAGGAAAGAGCCATTGACATGGTCAAAGGTTCAAAACCACATTGGCAAATACAATTTCCAGAACCTGCCCATCTAAAGTTTACCCCTAAAAACTACATCCTACTTCTTACAGGAAGAAAATTCTAAAGAAAATAGTTGAAGTGCCACTTACTTGGATCTGTAGTAGTGATTACTGCAGTGCCTGCAAAATCACAGGTTCCTGGTGCCATCCCATTTTTTTGGTAGTAACTGTTAAAAGCATATGATGCATGAGAAACGACACTATCAGGAATAAAACAAGAGCCTCCTTGCTTGACTTGTCCACAGTCTGCTCCTCCAAGTCCACAGGCATAATCCAGGGCAGTCTGCAACGTTGAATCAGCAATACCGCTTTTGGCTACACACCAACTCTGACCTGATGTGGCACTTACTGCAGTCGTACTATTTGTAGGCGCTTTGATGGGTGTGGCAATGGTCTTTTCCGGGCTTGTACTAGTGCTGTTTCCTTTCAATGAAGGGGCAGGGGCAATGTCAGTAGTTTTGTTTCTCCCTGAACTAGAATCCACTGTAGAACTAGAGTTGTCTGATTGTTTTTCCATAACCTTCCTTGAAGCTGATAAACGAACCTCCAACACTTTCAGTTGTGAGAATCCAATCAAAGCCCCTACAAAACAGTAGCCCCATGAATCCACCGACATTAAATTCCTCCAAAGATTTGTATGAACCTAATAATATTCACACTTTATTTTAAAGAAATATTAACTACACTGCTAACCATATTCATGCAGTTCTTAACATACTAGGGTTTTTTAGTTCAAATGGACCCAGTATATATAGAAAATCTGTGAGGAAATGAGGAAATTTCACTAAAACGTTTAGAGCCAATCCTCTATTGCTAATCCTTGAGTTATGCTAAATGTCAAACACTCATGCACAGATATTGAGCTACATAAACTTATGGGTCAAACATTTTAGCGATCACGTGCTCATTATGGTTATATGAACTAATGCTCATTATGCCTACGATTCTGATCATCTCTGGTTATATCAACTAATGCTACCGGGCTGTGCCACAAGTCCAAAACCCACAAGGTCCTCGACTGATCCTCCAAGGCTGTCTCACAAGTTTAAAACCCACAAGGGGCCAACATTGCAAAACCCAAAAGGGTAAGGTGTGTGTATCCCTGCAAGGGGGTTTCAGATGGCAACTATCTCATTTTCCTAGGGCTGAGGCCTAAAACGTTACCCATTTTGTTCCTAGTGATCTCAGTGATCCTCCGCAGTCCCCACAAAAGGGTAGGGTAGGGGTGTGTTGCAAAAGCCATTTTGTTCATAGTGATCTCTGTGATCTTTTGGCACTACCCCATAAAAAAGGGTAGGGGGTGAGTTGTAAAAGCCCATCAGTTAGGGAAGCCCTACCCATACCATGCATTAGTTAGGGCAGCCCTACTCACACAACAGCACCCTCATGCAGAGTCATTACAGAGAGAGCTAGCAATACAACCTGGGTTAGTTCTGGTAAACTCCCACCGATCAGGACAGCAACCCAATTGTATTTTCAGCTTATAAGCTGTTTGGTTAAAAGCTATCAAGTTAAAAGAAAAAACTGCAGGGACCCTACAACTGGAATTTCTTAAACTTACCTGTGCAGGTCTGAGAACAGAGCAAGATGCAGAAAACAGTGCCAAGGATTAGCATCACCATTTCTTGAGGGGAGTGCAGCTTCGGCGCCATTAATAGAAAGATTCTACTAAAATGATATTCCTTGCTGATATCTCTCTGCTCCTTCGCAGAATGCAATATCCCCTCAGACTGCAAAATACATTGAGCCCTCTTTTCCACTCTCAAAACACCTTTTACCAGTTAAAACATGAACAATACTGAACTATATGATTGATTACAAAGGGAAGCCACATGCACGCGCCAAATGCCGATACACAGATAAGCAGAAATAAACAAAAATAACTCCCCTGTTCGCAGTAACAGCTACACCAAGCGGTTCAGAGTAGACATTAAAGCTAGAAGGTCCTAAATATGTAAAATAAGAGGGTAAAGCCTGGGAGATGACGCCATGGTCGCAAGGGCGGGTAATCGCAGGAGGGTTGAATGAACCATGGTCAGTTTCTCTCGGAGACTGCACAGCATTAATTCTTAAAAAGGTTGCTAACGGCTCTATTACTCTGTCTGGGCACTGGGTGGTCTTCTGCCTTTGGGTGATTCTGTCAGAACAACGGTAATATTATAAGATTCTTTGGTGATTTTCTGCGTTTTTAATGGCTCTGTACCATGTCTTAATTTGATAAAATGAAGCGATAGATGTTTTGTAGGGTGGCAATGGAGAATATGACGTGCGATGTCCATGAAGAATTCGGGTGTAGAATAATCGAGAGTGAGGTGGTCGACATTGCTATTCTTAGATTCCGTGCTCGGAGAAATTGTATATTTGAGCGTGTGTGCTGATATTCTATTCTATTTGTGCCGCCGATTGCAGAACTCCCAAGAAAAGGGAATATCGGTGCTAAGGCGGTCAATATTAAAATAAATTTTCGGATAAAATTTCCCGGGCAAGCCACCTTTGTTTTTGTTGTGGCGTTGTTTATATATTTATTATATTGAGCGTTTCCTTGGAATTTGGAAAAAAGGATTTTGGTCAGATTATGATTTTGTTATTTAAAATATAAAATAATTGAGCCGTTTGAAATAGGGAGAATTCACAATTGGAGTTTTGCCCAAATTCTTATTAAAGTTTTAGCCAATTAAATAAAAAATACACTAAAAATGGTTGCAAAACATATAACAAATAATTTATGATTTTTTATTCCAATTAATTAAAAATAATATAATCAAATTTTATAATTAAATTTATTAATTATGAATTAGAATTTTGATTATGATAGAATTATGAACCTTTTTTTGGTATTTAGGCTGAGTCTAGGCCCGCTTTATTTATTGGTTGGAAGAAGAATAATCAACTCACAATGGGATGCTTATCATCTAGATTGTACAAAAGTTTAGTCAAGTTTTTAATTCTCTAAATTAGGTTCCACTCTTTAACCCCTCTCCATAAAGTTTAAACATGTGCCGTGGTAAAGTGGGGACTATCTATTTTCACTTCTTAACCATAAATAATTTAATTATTAAACTCTTTTACTTCTTAACAAATAAAAAAATTGTGACCAATGAATTTAGAATTTTGATTTTTACATCTTAACCATAGGCCCACTTTATTTATTGGTTGGAAGAAGAATAATCCACTCACAATGTGATGCTCATCATCTAGATTGTAGAAAAATTTAGTCAAGCTTTTAATTCTCCAAAATAGGTTCCACTCTTCAACCCCTCTCCATAAATTTTAAACACTGTGGTGGTAAAGGGGACTATCCGTTTTCACTTCTTAACCATAAATAATTTAATCATTAAACTCTTTTAATTCTTAACAATAAATAATTTAATAAAAAAATTGGGACGGATGAATTTAAAATTTTGATTTTTATATCTTAACCATAACCAATTTAATAAGGAATAGTTTTTAAGTGCGAGTTTTTGGAGTTTCTAGCACATTTCTGGATAGAATCTGACAAACAAATTTGTGGCCAAATCTTGATTTGTGTTGTTTAAACTAATTTTATGGAATCTGGTAAACAAATTTGTGGCTAAATCTTGATTTGTGTTGTTTAACATGTGCTCTCAAAAAGTCTTGGGGCACTTTAACTATAAAGAGTTCACACATCAAAATTGTGATTTCAAAGAATTCCTACCAGATTTTAGACAAATTATATCAGAAAATAAACTAGAAAATTTTCCAAAAAATAACACTTGATTTCAAAGAATTCCTGCTAGATTTTAGACAAATTATATCAGAAAATAAACTAGAAAATTTTCCAAAAAATAACACTTAAAACTACTGCATTTAATAAAAAAAAATTAAAAAAAGTAAACTAATAAAATAATAGCATATTTTATATGTAAAAAAATTATATATATGTATATTATAATAATAATAATAAATTGATTTTATATTTTAGTTTAAAAAGTTAAAGTTAACATATATAAAAATTAATGTAGAGTGTAGTGTATTTTAATTTCTATAAAATGTTTAGTAATTGGTACAAGAATAAGTTAAAAGTGGATAGACATAAATTATTTTCAAAGTTATTTTAAATTTCATTTTCATGATTTGACCATGCAAATTTTTCTTTAGGATTTTGGTTCATTTAATAACATAAAAATATGAGAATTTTAAATAATAATAATAATAATTGTTATATATTTTTAAGGTGGATGTCAATTGAAACATCAAATTGGTGTATAATACTTTTTGTTTATGAGACAAGGGAATTGTTTCCTATTAAGGTTTATGAAAGTGTACTTACTCTACTCCCATTTATATTTGAATTTATAACCTTTTAAACAACACTTGATTGTCTGAAAGCGTCAATAATTAGGTCAATAGTAATCTCTATTTTGGAAAAGGAATTTTACAAATTTTAATCTCATTATTAACATTTATTAGGTGGAAGGTTGAGATTTAACCTCTATAGAATATTCTTAATAATATACACAAATTAAAAGATCGATTTTGAAAACAATTATGTATTTTTGTCCTTTTAATTAAATTCATTAATTGAAAAAATGTCATATGAAATAAGTTAAGTTTTTTTGGGCATGTGGTATTGGTAAACCATGGTATTGGGCCATGGTATTGTAACAAAACCTATTTACAAATTAAAAATCTCTAAAATAAAGTGGTCCAAACGCAATGATTAAGAATCCTTCTTACATTTGATCTCTGGTTTTTGTGATATATAATGATTTTTTGCAACTAAATCACATCGTGAATATTTGATGGTCAAATATGGTCGATGTTTCGAATGTTCTAATGATGTTCAGTTTTTGGTCAATATATAAGAAATTATTAATAATTTGGTCAATATATAAGAAAACATTAAAATATTAAGATAATAATGAAATTAATGGGTAGAAATAAAAAGAACCAAAAAATAGAGAAATATAATAGATAAAAGAAAGAAATAACAACATGTTGACGATAGGTGGCATAATATTTCCTGAAACAAAAGAAGGGCGCTGGGCCACGACGGGCGAAGGAAATGGCTCTCACCCGCGCCTGTCAAACCTCTGGAGTTTCCCAAAGTAAGAAGTCTGAACCAGCTCGACGGGTATTGATCAACTCTGCACGGCCGAGAGCAAGGGTATCACGTTTTTCGCTGCAGTCAAAGGTTAAAAGAAGTGCTGAAGTGCAAATCCGGATGGATCTGCTACAAAAGACGGCGAATACTGCTGATAAACCCCCGATAGGCCCAACAGGGACGGCTCTGCCTACGAAATCCAGAAGGATCGAGCCATTGAAAGTCCGCTCTGTGGCAGCAACTGCATCGGAGGGTGTTGTCTCGAGTCAGAATGGAGATCTCAGGACGGTAGATCGCCGACAAAGCAAAAGGTATGAAGAAATTATTAAGCCCTTTTCAGGTCAGAACTCCGATTTGAACTATCATGCAGATCGTGTCTTCCATATGTCCAAACAACCGCCGCTGAGCCCAGATTGGGCATCATATTCATCGATCAACAGCATTGTGCACAGATCGGGTCATGGGCCCTCCGATCTAGACCTCTGTAGAGCAGATCTACCCCTATTCTGGTCAGATCTGGAAACACACTCACCGGAAAAGCTGATTGAAGATAGAAAAAGTTCTCTCTTTATTAGATCCATGGGAGGGAACACAATATGCATCGAAATAGGGAAATGGGAGGCAACAAAAACCCTCAAACAGAGGATACAAGAAAAGACTGGAATCCCACCATGCAAACAACTACTCCTCTACGCAGGGAAAGTACTGCAGGAGGAGTGCAAGCTAATGGAATACGGTATAGGAAATGACTCAACCATCTGTCTCAGCACAAGATTGCGCGGAGGCTGCTCCGGCTCAAGTTCAAAAGGACCTGCTTCCTTCAAAGATGCAGTCAAAGGGAAGATGGAACCACAAAAGAAACCAGAACAGCAAGCTACAACACCAGGGGCCTACATTGTTGAGCAGACAACACAGAACCCTGCATTAACAATCTCCATACCAGAGGTAAATGAAATACATGCTGATTATTCAACTAAAGCAGTGATATGTAGGTTCAATGGATTTTGGCCCAAACCGGAAGCCCTTCGTCAATGGATTTACTCCATATGGACAGAAAACTGTGATATCCATCTCTGTTCAAAGGGATTCTTTATTGTCAAATTTGACACCATAAAGGACAAAGAATATGCTTTGAACGAGGGACCATGGTTTTGGGGAAACGCTGGCCTTTTCATGAAATCTTGGTTCCCGGATTTCGATCCAAACAGCATGGTGGTCTCCAAAATGCCAGTCTGGGTAAAATTATTTAACTTACCTATACACTTTTGGCACTACAAAGTATTGGAAGGAATCGGCAACACCTTGGGGACATTTTTAAAAGTAGACAATGAGCGCCTATCCAAGGATATCTACACTTTCGCCAGGATCTGTGTGGAGGTAGACCTCAGTCAAGGCCTACCAGATCACATTCTCCTAATCCATAATGGAAAGCAATGGGCACAGCCACTGGATTATGAAAACACTACCTTCCGCTGCCGCATATGTCGACAAACTGGTCATCTTCAGAGTGCATGCCCACAAAACAAAAAAGATAGGAAAAGGAGACAACCACCAAAGCCGAAAGGATGGCAATTTACAGCCACATGGGCAGAGGATATAGAAGAGGAAAAGAATGCAGAAACCACCAGTATACTTCAAGAAGACGAAGACGGAAGGAATAATCCAGAAATCAGCAAAGAAAGTTATCCGCACCACCTACAGAATAATGAAAATCTGATTGAAGATGCAACAGATCCAAATGCAAGCAACCCACAGCAGCAATATGAGAACCCCGGACAGGAAATTGGAGGCAGCAAGTGAGCATACTCTTCAACAAGCTCAGATTCTGAAAAAGACATCATGGCTGCCACAAATGAAGCACAAATGATTATTGTAACAGCTCCGCCTAACAATGAAGGTTGGCGGAAAGTGGAAAAAAAGAAGGGTAGGAAATCCTACATAGACTGTTGATTGATTTTTAGCTCCTGATCTTAGCAGGACAAGTTTTGTTACAGCATATGCTATTACAACATCTACAACATGTAATTTTACTCAAAATGAATAAAATTACGATTTTTCCAGTGGAAAAAAACAACATTTTGACTAAATTTATAACTACGTCGTAATGTGTTTCCCTTTGAAAACCATTCCCCAAACTGCCACGGTGTACTTGTTTATAGCATAAGATTTTATGTTAGACGATCAAAGAATCCTCGACCATTAGATTGAAACAGTTATCAAAATAGTTATAACAACCTTCTTCGGTTGGGGAAAATGATAAAGCGACACATTTGCATCTAAACTCGCAGCAGAGAGAATCGATTTGAGATCCTCGCTCACAAATTCATGCAGCTCATCACAGCCATCATGGAATTGAAGTTACTGTACATTTCCGTCGTTTGTGGGCATGCTTCTGTAGGGGGATTCATTTTCACGTTAGCCCTTGACGCTCACCAGTGTGATGATGGAATATCAGGCCTGGCTACTCAGCTTGGCTCATTGAGTTGCAAAGGATGAGAGAAGTGGGAGAAGGAGCCTTGGTCGTGATGGAGATGGGATACAATACCTAAACCAACTTCACCCCATGAAAACTAAACCAAGTGCCCAAATCGCTCAGAGACGGAGATATTGTAGGCAGCTTCGAGGAGAACCTGGCTAGCTGCTTGCTTGCTTTTACTAGCTTTTTGTTACTTGCAGGCTGGTCAAAGAAATCACTCGAAGTGATTGGTGGCGGTTCACTGCAGTCTGGCGGGATGATCCTCTGTGAAAAGCAATATGTATTTCCTGGTCTCCCTGAAGATCCAACAAGCCAGCTTCTTGACTGGGGTTTCCCTGCGACACCAAATATTGCCCAGCGTCCATCGTACCATAAAAATCCTTCCTTGTAAGGCTTAGGAAACCCTTTGGAAACCCTTTGCCATCACAAGGAAGAGTAAAACATATATGCAACAATGGAGAGATCCATGCTTTCAGGGAAGAGTTTCCTTCTTATATATTGACCCCGCACCAGGTTGAAAGGGCCTAAATCATTCTTTATTCATGATTCTTTAAATCCTCTGTTTTTTGGTATTAATAAAAATTTCCTCTGTATTTGGCCGGACAAGCTGAGGTCCATACATTACCACCATTACGACTATGATGCGCCTATTGACGAATATGGTAGGCAAGAGTTGGTGATGCCAAACTTTGTTTTGCAATTAAAGAGTGTGTGGGGTCTAGGAACCCCCCATCCCCCACTTTTTATTTTATTTTTTTTTGTAAATTTTCTTGAAAAATCTACCCCTGGGTTGCAATGAGCATTGCAAAACAAGTATGCTTCAATTATCCTTCCACAATCAGAAAGTTAGGAACTTTTGTAAGTCCATATTTGTATTTTCTCCTTTTATTTGAAACAATTTCGTACTCCGTAACCATTGAAGTGCATACTTTGATATAGGATTGGCTTAATGGATATACAGGAACTTAGACTGGAGATTATTATAAATGGGAGTTTACATTCGATAAGCTGATTACACAAGCTGGAATGCTTGCCAATTAGGAAGGGGGTTCTAGTGCAAGTCCATGGATTATGGTACTAATGTTTTCAATAATATTAGTTTCTTGTCTTGTGGGCTCTATCTAGTTTATGGTTGCTATCTGCTGCAGATCCCAATTAAGCCATATCATTCTTTGGAATTCTCAAGATCCATGGACCCTTTTGCTTACAATGAGAGCAAAGCATTCTCACAAGACATATTAATCCCCCAAAAAAATTAAGATCGTAATTAAGTCATATCATTCTTTGGAATTCTCAAGATCCATGGACCCTTTTTCTATCTGTTTGGAGATTCTATGATCAGACAACTTATTACAAGTTACAATGAGAGAAAAGCATTCTCACAAGACGTATCGCCCCCCAAAAAATTAAAAAACAACGTTTCAACATTTTTCAGTACTGTATAAAGGCCATGGCCAACTCAACTCATATGTTAGATGGAAGAATAACACTGGAATGCTGTCAGGATTGATGTCTTTTAGGATTAGCCAAGCCTTCACAATTGGTTTTCAGCTTTCACATACATTTGAACATTGAATTTACTGAAGATTAAACCCTACATAAATTAATTAATCTATACACTTTGTTTCAACTTTACCACAACAATAGAAAAACAAAATTTCAACATAAATATGTTATAGTTCTTTTCTACATCTCAAGAAAAAAGTATTTGCCATTTTTCTTATTATTATTGGTAAATAGATCAAATTACAACTTTTGCAAAATGATGTTTGAATTGGTTCAATTTGAGAATTTTGATTTTTTCCAGATCGAGGAATTTATTACATTTGATAAATGTCATAGAAGCTTTTACTATAAGAGGCAATGGCACCATGTTGAAATATCCACTGCAATCATCAGTAAAGTAGAATTACTGCCTACTGGATCTTTCTCAAACCTTGGCCTATAACTAATGACACCAACAACAGGCTTAAGGGAAGCAAGGTGAGAATGCACAGGCCCTCCTCTGTGTACCTCGGGAGGCTAACAACCCTCATAGCAGGTGGTCAACTCATGTTGTCAACTGGGACATTATTTAAGCTTATCAAGGATATTAGAACCAAATATCTTATTTTTCAACCATGTTTAGAAGAAAGTATGTGAGGCTTTCCACTTAAACTATTTTTGGGTAAAGTTTACAGGATGGAGAGAGTGTCTCTACATTCTATGTGCATGTTTAGAAGAAAGTATGTGAGGCTTTCCACTTAAACTATTTTTGGGTAAAGTTTACAAGATGGAGACAGTCTCTCTACATTCAATGAGAGAAATTTTCTGGATGAATCTGCGTGGAGAATTTTTAATTATGTTCAAAGTTTAGGTGGACACTCCACTTATCATCAAGGACCCGAAAAAGGTGTAGCTGATGTAACCTTCTCAACAAAAACCAAAAAACAATTCTACTTTCTAATTGAAAATTTTTACCTCTTTTGCAAGTGAACAACATTCAAAAAAACTTTGAACTTCTACTTTGTGTCTGCTAGGCCCCACCCAATGATTTTCCTTGGATTGTAATCATGGCATTCAGGACCAATAAAGGCCTGCAAAAGAGAAAGAACCAAATAAGGTGCAGGTCCTTATCTTCCTAAGAAGGCATTGAAATCTCAGGTCAAAGACCTGGGACCAACCTAGTAAAGCCTTTCAAGAACAAATAAAGTTGGTGCATATCCTTATCTTTAAAGGCTCAAATTTTCATGATCAATTCTGTGAGCTAGAAGGCCAATCAAAGGATTGCAATCCATATATACAAAATTCAGTTTGAATCCAAAGGAAAACCTTCAATTATATTATTTGTGATATATTATAGAAAATTCATAAGTTGCTAATCCATACTTCCATAGAGTTACATCCTTCCATAACCTTATGAACTACCTATCAAGGAGGCCATTGCATCTACAAAATAGTTCAATATGGTCAATAGTGACTGAACCAACAGCTCTATGACATTCCACATGATTTCCCCAACAAGGTCTACAATGGCATGGAGGGAAGTACACAATTAATCTAAAAATTCTGTAAACACAGTACCCAACAGTCACAGTATAACACTGATTTCTTCCTGAATGAAGCTCATACACCCAAGTACTAATGCAATAAACAAATCTATGAAACACCCAATCATATATTCCAAAACTATGGTAAGCCCCTGCATTACATTTCCTAGAATAGAAAGAATTAATTCTCCAGGGATTGTCAATGCCTGAATTAAGGCCACTGATACCACTTCTATGATTGTAAACATAGCAAATGATGACAAAAGCATTTAAGGTCAAGGGTGTATAGGGGTGATAACTGGAATATCCATCCCACCAATCCATATGGGTGGCACTACCTGCAACTACCACCCTGCATGGAACCTTGTCAATGACGTGGAGTCCACATGTGGATGACGCAACAATCATATATATATATATATATATATATATATATATATATATATATATATATATATATATATATATATATATATATATATATATATATATATATATATATATATATATATATATATATATATATATATATATAACAAGGCCTGCACAGCCCAGATGCAAAATCAATTGGGGTCTTGCTTTTGTCCAAGCAAAACAAAATTCCAATGCCCTTTCACATAATTAATTCATCCCGTCTCATCCCCTCATGGTCACTTTGTTCTTCGCTAATGGTCTGGAAAACTTCATTAATTTTCAGCAAGATCTCATAAGTGTATGGACCCTAGCATCCAATTCCACTCACCATGGGAATTGACCACTGCTAAACATATAATAGCAACCATTATTGATATGCATGGAAAATCTTCTGTTGATAGCAGTCCACACCTTCATATTGAACAACTAAGGGTGTTTATCGTGGAGTGCTATCATGAAAGGGGTATGTAGCTTTGTGCCAGAACAACTCACTGTCCAAGTGCAGATCCTAATTAAGCCATATCATTCTTTGGAATTCTCAAGATCCATGGACCCTTTTGCTATCTGTTTGGAGATTCTATGATCAGACAACTTACTACAAGTTACAATGAGAGCAAAGCATTCTCACAAGACATATTACTCCCCCAAAAAATTAAGATCGTAATTAAGTCATATCATTCTTTGGAATTCTCAAGATCCATGGACCCTTTTGCTATCTGTTTGGAGATTCTATGATCAGACAACTTATTACAAGTTACAATGAGAGCAAAGCATTCTCACAAGATGTATTGCCCCCCAAAAAATTAAAAAACAATGTTTCAACATTTTTTAGTACTGTATAAAGGCCATGGCCAACTCAACTCATATGTTAGATGGAAGAATAACACTAGAATGTTGTCAGGATTGATGTCTTTTAGGATTAGCCAAGCCTTCACAATTGGTTTTTAGCTTTCACATACATTTGAACATTGAATTTACTAAAGATTAAACCCTACATAAATTAATTAATCTATACACTTTGTTTCAACTTTACCACAACAATAGAAAAACAAAATTTCAACATAAATATGTTATAGTTCTTTTCTACATCTCAAGCAAAAAGTATTTGCCATTTTTCTTATTATTATTGGTAAATAGATCAAATTACAACTTTTGCAAAATGAGGTTTGAACTGGGTCGATTTGAAACTTTTGATTTTTTCTGGATCGAGGAATTTATTACATTTGATAAATCTCAGAGAAGCTTTTACTACAAGAGGCAATGGCACCATGCTGAAATATCCACTGCAATCATCAGTAAAACAGAATTACTGCCTACTGGATCTTTCTCAAACCTTGGCTTGTAACTAATGACACCAACAACAGGCTTAAGGGAAGCAAGGTGATAACGCATAGGCCCTCCTCTGCGTACCTCGGGAGGCTAACAACCCTCATAGCAAGTGGTCAGCTCATGTTATGAATTGGGACATTATTTAAGCTTATCAGGGATGTTAGAACCCAATACCTTCACCAATATTTTTCAACCATGTTTAGAAGACAATATGTGAGGCTTTCCACTTAAACTAATTTTGGGTAAATTTTACGTGATGGAGAGAGTGTCTCTACATTCTAGTTTAGAAGAAAGAATGTGAGGCTTTCCACTTAAACTATTTTTGGGTAAAGTTTACAGGATGGAGACAGTCTCTCTACATTCTATGAGAGAAATTTTCTGGATGCCTGTGTGGAGAATTTTTAATTCTATTCAAAGTTTAGGTGGACACTCCACTTATCATCAAGGACCCGAAAAAGGTGTAGCTGATGTAACCTTCTCAACAAAAACAAAAAAACAGTGCTACTTTCTTGCTACTTTCTAATTGAAAATTTTTACCTCTTTTGCAAAACATTCAAAATAATTTGAACTTCTACTTTGTGTCTGCTAGGCCCCACCCAATGATTTTCCCTGGATTGTAATCATAGCATTCGACACCAATAGAGGCCTGCAAAAGAGCAAGAACCAAATACGGTGCAGGTCCTTATCTTCCTAATAAGGCATTGAAATCACAGGTCAAAGACTAGGGACCAACCTAGTAAAGCCTTTCAGGAACAAATAAAGCTGGTGCATATCCTTATCTTTAAAGGATCAAATTTTCATGATCAATTCTGCGAGCTAGAAGGCCAATCAGAGGATTGCAATCCATATATACAAACTTTAGTTTGAATCCAAATGAAAACCTTCAATCAAGTTATTTGTGATATATTATAGAAAATTCATAAGTTGTTGATGAAGACCTCCATAGAGTTACATCATTCCATAGCCTTATGAACTACCTATCAAAGAGGCCACTGCATCTACTAAATAGTTCAATATGGTCAACAGTGACTGAACCAACATCTCTATGACATTCCACAGGATATCCCTAATAAGGTCTACAATGGCATGGATGGCAGTGCATATATAATCTAAAAATTCAGTAAACACAGTACCCGACAGTCCCAGTATAACACTGATTTCTTCCTAAATGAAGCTCATACACCCAAGTACTAGTGCAATAAAAAAATATGAAACACCCAATCATATATTCCAAAACTATGGTAAGCCCCTGCATTACATTTCCCAGAACATAAATAATTAATGCTCCAGGGACTGCCAATGCTTGAATTAAGGCCACTGATATGACTTCTATGATTGTAAACACATCAAATGATGACAAAAGTATTTAAGGTCAACGGTGCATAGGGGTGATAACTGGAATCTCCATCCCACCAATCCATATGGGTGGCACTGCCGACAACTACCACCCTATGTGGAACCTTGTCAATGATGTGGAGTTCACATGTGGATGACGCAACAATCATAATATAAAAATGATCAAGCAATAGTTAATGATGTTCTTTCTCCATCAACCTAATGAAATGTCACACTAAAATTTTATAGTTTAATGGTTAGGAACATCATTGAAAATTTGAAAAGTTCGTTACATTTTTAATGAAATGTTTTTTCCATAATTTTATATTAAAATATATAAAATTGCGAGCAGTTAGTTAATCATTATTCGATAAATTTAGATGAGGTGTTTTGAAAGTTAGATTGTTTTGGATTCACTAAATATAATCTGAATGGCACTGGATAGTCCACTAAACATTAAATATGGCAATGGAAAGTCTAGCAAACATTGGATAGTCCACTAAACATTAAAGATGGCAATGAAAAGTCTAGCAAACACTAAAGTTTTTTTTACATAGTTATATTATTAGCACTTGCACCATATGTTGCAAAAGAAATGTCGTAAAGCATAAATTGAGGAATAATGGCGACATAGGAATAGACAAATCTAAATAAGATGCATAGATGTAAAAGAAATGAAATTCTATGGTTGACCATGGTTAACCATGTATCTATGTAAATGGCTTCAATTTTTGTTGTTCTTTTTTATGACTAGAATATCTCCACGTCACAAAGACTACATTGTTGTGCACCTTACCTTCCCTCCAAGCATAAGGAAATCTTAATGAATAACTCACAATATTTAGTTATGCATGATTAAAGGGTCATAGTCTCGTGGAAAACCCCTGATGGAATCGATCCACTCAAATTTTTTTTGTTGAAATGGCTTGAATCATCAACAACATAACCACAAGTTTAAGATAACAAGTTATAAATCTCAACTTTGTTTTTGTTGAAATGGCTTGAATCATCAACAACATAACCACAAGTTTAAGATAACAAGGTATAAATCTCAACTTTTCTAGGACTCTGATTTTGTATATGATACCACCTCTCCACTTTGCGAGGACTCTCATTTTGTACTTTATCAATAAAGTGTAAAAATCAATGAAGATGATCTGTTAGACAATAGAACCCAGTTTATGATAAAAACGAAACATAGTTTATGATAAAAAAGAAACACTAGTAAAGAAACAAAATTGCATAAAATGTTGACTTATTTCTTATATGTTATTGTTTCCTATACCATTGCCTTACGACGACTTATTTCTTGTATGTTATTGTTTCCTATACCATTCCCTTATGGCGTTTTTTGCAACATGCAGTGCAAATGCTAGTATATTATTATATTATAAATTGAGGAAAAGGAAGAAAAGATGGGAAGAATTGTTTTTTTTATTAGCTAAATTATTATTATATAATACTATTATAAACTATAAGAAACCATTATGGATAAAATTTAAGAAATGAAACAATTGAAAAAATAAATAAAAAACATATATTGGAAATAAAAAAGAATAATGGTAAAATTTAAAAAATATTCAAAATAAACTAAAATAAAAATATAATAAGTATTGAAGAAGAGGCTTAAAAAATATTGATAATTTAAAGTTATAGTTATTAATCAATTAAAATAGTTATTGGAACAAATAATAAAATTAACAATAAATAATTATATAAGATAATCTATATAACACTATATAGGAATGTGCCAAGATAAATTAGAAAAACAAACTAAGGAAAATGAATATATATATATATATATATATATATATATATATATATATAATCATGACAATGAGAGGGTAGGAATCCAACTCTTACTCAATTTCTAACTATCATTCTTGTTGAGATTTTTTTCACCTATTTCTCAAATTCAATGACCTCTCTCAACTTCTTATGTTGTAAATGATTAATTGTTGTGATGACTTCAGAATCCTGGTTAGGTTTTTATTATGATGAAGAATGTTTATTGCATGTTCTTGAATTCTCATATTAATGAAGCAACCAGTTTCTCCAATGTAGAGAATCTCACATGAGTAGGGGAGTCAAATATTATTTATGTGAATTATCGCAAAGTCATTTGCAACAATATTGTTACATGTCTCTTTAAAATGTATATAATCAGCTTATATATTAATTACTTTTATCATTAATAATAATAATTTTGTTTCTGTAAATTCCAAAATGATGAGGCTACATCATGGTCATGTCCAAGAATAAAGCGGGAAATTGAACTAGAAGTATCTTAGCAACACACCCAACCACTACCTACAATAAAAATTATTATTTTAAATAAAGTTATAATTTAGTAATTTATGATTTTTTTTAAATTTTTCTCAGCTTGAGATATATGATGAATCCATTTAATTTATATATTTACCTTAGAAGATGGAGTTTCGCAATGTAAATAATATAAATTCAAATATTTTTAGTAAAGATTTATGTATGTGTAATAACAAAAATTGCCCTATTCGAAATTGGAAATTAATACACATACACAAAGTTAAATTACTTTAGGTGGAAATTATTATGATACTTTATGATATAAAATATTTTTATTTAAGTTAATTACTTATTATCAGTATTAACGTTTTAAGCTTAATTTCAATATATACTAATTAAAACACATGGTGTATAATAGTGTGTTATATTATAGGCTTTTTTGTAATATGTTGATATATCAAAACAAAGCTAATGCACTTTATATTAAACTAGCCTAGATCTATTTTTATTCTAGATTTACCAAAAGCACCAAGAGGGATCAAATCTTCTTTCACTCTAAAACAAGATTGCATTTCAAGAGATATGTTCCATCTCTGTGTTTGGCAGATTCAAAAACAAGATTGCATCTCAAGAGATTTGATCCATATCTATGTTTGGTAGATTCAGAGTTAGTATCGATATAGGATAATTTAATTATTGATTATTGATTATAAATTATAAATGTATTTATTAATTTTATTTTATTTATGTAATTTAACGTGGTCAAAATATTTTTATTGATAATTATAATTATAATTATAATTTCATTTTATTTTTATTTTTATGTAATTTGATCGAGTGAAAATGTTTAATAGGACATTACATTACAACATCTCTATCATACTTGGTTGGAGAGCCCGTAGATATTTATTCCAGGTAAAATTGGCATAGATCCATGGGATCAAATTTCTTTTCACCTTAAAATAAGTTTGCAGACCTTAAGAGATTTGATCCCTCTCAGTGCTTGGTAGATCTACAATTAAGATGGATCTAAGTTGGTTTTATTTTATTATTTTATTTTTATATTTATGTAGTTTGACCAAATCAAAATGTTAAATTGGACATCTTTATTCCCAAGTAAAATCGGCATAGATCCATGGGATCAAATTTCTTTTCACTTTAAAATAAGTTTGCACACCTTAAGAGATTTGATCCCTCTCGGTGCTTGGTAGATCCACAATTAAGATGGATCTAAGCTGGTTTTATTTTATTATTTTATTTTTATCTTTATGTAATTTGACCAAATCAAAATATTAAACTGGACATTACATTACATCATATCATCTCTACCATATTGGGCTAGAAAGCACCTCTCGAAAAAATGATCAATATTAATTTTAAAATAAAATTTAATATTTTTAAAATAAAAATAAATTTTCATTAATTTCATATTGAAACTTCACATTGGCAAAGACCTATCTAAAACTTAAAACATTATAAACTAGAATGTGTAATTTCTATAACATTAAGAAAAATATAAATTAAAATCACTTTTTATTTATAACACCCCCTCCTCTGAGATATACCCAATAACCAATCAGCTCCGGTAAACATGCGACAAGAGAGACCACTACAAGGGATTCAACCTCCTTGGTGACCTTAAGGAAATGGAATCGATGGAACACATCAACCAAACCCATCCATATTAGCAACAACACCCTTAGGAGACATGTCAACCACTTAGACATCTTGTCCCTGAGTCCCACTGATGTTTTAAGTCCTGGTTGATCTCATTCTATAGGCATGATAATGTCCAAAAACACAGAGTCGCTCTCATAGGCATATGTGCCAGCATCCATGGACTCTTCTTAGTAGATCTGTGTTAGTGTCCCCGGTATTTGAGCCACTTTTTCTAGCCCAAAATCCTGACCTCTTCCCAGAACTTGTTACAAACTCCATAATCCATCAAGGACATGATGACAATACAAATAAATAAAAATCAACCTCAGGATTAGGCCTGAGCATCCGCAACCGGGACTGACATTCTGTGAAACACTTGGCATCAATCCAACCTACAGGTCTAGGATACGAGACAAAGCATCAATGATTGAAAATACTTATGAAGCATAAAAATAAGGATCACCACCTTCTCCATTGAACTATTATAACATCAATTAGGTCTTGCATCCATCATTTTAACAATTACAAGTAAATACATGGAATAACCATGACATGGACCAATCATATAACCATGCTTACAACCAACATAAAACCTTATAAATATCAAATATATGAAAACCATTAAATTCACATATAAACAAGTTCAAAAGTAAGAGAGCTTAGCTTTTATTAATCATAAGAAAATCCGACCAGGTTCGGGACTTCCACGTACCACCAGGCCATAAGCATGGCTGAACCAAATCTTTCTTTCAACTAGTCACCCTCATGCCATATTCCAAACATGAATGTGGGATCTCATAGAACAACTAGTCCAAGAAAAACCAAGGGAATCAAGAGGTTAACCACCTCCACCCTCATCAACCGTGATCACACCAAAATCGGTGCGCCGATCACAACTGAATTGAACTTTGAATGATGTCCATAATCCATCACTATCCTTAAGGAATTTTATGTCTCCTTGTCTCTCAGGCTTTACCACAATCCAATCCCATATTAATAAGCCCTAAAGCAAGACTAGTCTCTAAGGCTTTACCGCATTATAAACTCGAATCACTAGGCCCTAAACCGAAACTCCTCCCTCAGGATTTACCATGTATCCCACCAAAATTGGTCAACGGATTCCTCGGACTTTGGGAATGAACATTAAGACCACCTCTGCCCCATATTTTGAAATCCATCCAACAAGCAAAGCTCAAAACCGAGATAAACATCCCAATAACATGGCATCTGGAAAAAGGCAAGGTTAGGCTGAAAACCATTGTCTTAGCTAGGAAAAATAATGCCACTGATAGCAAGAGAACCATAGAGCAACATGCAAAGCCATGCATGTCCAAAACAACTAGAAAATCACACATGCAAAAGGTTACCTGTAAGTATTCCTACTGAAGGTGCTTGGTCCCGATTTTCCTTCCTTGATCCAAAACTAGAGTGCTCCAAGAAAACTTTAAGAGACCAAGAGTGACAGAGAGAGAGTAATGAGAGAGTTCCAAACTTGAACTGGAAAAGGATTACCATCTAATCCTTGGAAGCATTTTCATTAATTAGGTCTCCATTTTCTTCATTTTCCATTATTTTCCTCCTGACATTCAACATGTGACCTTTCACCTTACTTTTCTCTTAATTTCCTTTATTTTCATAAATAATAGTGCCAAAAATGCCTTTACCTTAGCCTTTACCAATTTTCTTTAGCCAAAACACATTTAGTGATGCCCACTAGGATATCTTTGCCAACATTCAGCTTGTAATAAAGGTCCCTTAACTGTGGTAGTATTTTTTCCTTTATTAACTTTTATTACATGAACTTGTCACTAGGGTTGTTACAAAACCCTCCCCCCTTGGGGAACACCATCCTAAGTGTTAAACCACACCATGACCTCAATAAAACTTCCGAAAAGAAAACATATTTCCCATGGATCTTTATAACTTAGCTCATTGCAGTATTTACAATGAAAGACATACTCAAAAGAAAAACATCATGACAACATGACAAGATTACAACCATACCGCTTATTAGAGATTTATAAGTTAGGTCGTGGTGGTATTTACATCGATATACCTATACATACATATACCAAAACAACAACAAAACATATGCCAGTCATATACCAACATCAAACCAAAATTCCTTTACCTTAACTGGCAAACAATGAAGGCTACAGGGCCTACATCTGATCCACCGTCTCCCATGTAGCTTCTTCAGGCCCAAAGTGCTTCCACTTCACTTTAACTTGCTCTATGGCTCTATTCTTGAGCATGATATGTTTCTGCTGCAATATGCACTGAGGCTCCGGTTGGAACTCTCCTTCTTTCTCCACCTGTAATACAAACCAATCAATAACATGATCAACATCATTTGTATACTTCTTAAGCAATGAAATATGGAAATCATCATGGACTTTCACTTTTGGAGGCAGTGCAAGTTGATAGGCCAGTGGTCCAATCCTCTCAAGGATCTCAAAAGGCCCGTAATACTGTTGTGCCAACTTGGCACATGAACTAATCCTCAAAGAGATTTTCTTGGGCTTGATGTACAAATACACATTCTCCCCAACCTAAAACTCCTTGAATACCCTATGTTTATCCACATAACTCTTCTTTCTATCCTATGTTTCCTTTAGATTCTTCTTTATAACCTGCATTTCCTACTCCATGTCTTCCAACATATCCAGTCCAATAAGTATCATATTCATTGAATCACTCCAGATGATGGGAGTGTTACAACTCCGTCCATACAATGCCTTGGAAGGACTCATCCTCATTGACTCCTAATAACCATTGTCATATGCGAACTCAACCAATGGAAGATACTCCTCCCATTTCCCCATTTGATGCATAACGTACATCCTCAACATATCCTCCAAGATCTTGTTGACCCTCTTTGTCTGTCCATCTATCTACAGATGATATGTTGTACTAAAGGCTAACTATGTACCCAAGCCTGCAAATAGCTCATTCCAAAACTTGGAAGTGAACTTTGCATCCCGATTCGAAACAATATTCTTCGGAACACCATGCAATCTTACTATCTCTCTAATGAACACTTATGCTACCTCATTGGTTGAATATGCAGTCTTTACTAGAATGAAGTGAGATACCTTGATCAACCTATAAACTGTGACCATAATAGAATCATGCTACCCCACTATCCTCTGAACAAATTTGGTGAAATCCATGGAAATGGCTTCCCATTTCCATTCTAGAATAACTATAGGTTATAGTAAACCACCTCGATGCTTACATTCTGTATTTACCTGTTGGAAATCTAAACATCTAGCCACGAACTCTTCTACTTCCTTCTTTAGATTTGGCCAATAGTAGAACTTCTTCACCACTGTCAACGTCTTCTAATATCCTGGATGACTTGAGTATGGCTGGGCATGAAACTCCCTCAAGATAAGCTTCTTCATCTCACTACAATTTGACACATAGATCATGTCCCTAAAACTCACCAAACCATCTATCGTGAGATGATAATATGAATCATGATCACCTGAACCTGTACTCTGTTTTAACATATGCATAATTTTCATGTATTTTTCATCTCGTTGTCCTACCTGCAAGATCTTCTCTTGTAACTCTGTCCCATAAGAGCTCGCAACTAATGTATGATTTACCTGTACCTTCCTACTAAGAGAATCTGCAACCTGATTCTCCTCCCCTTTTATGTATCTAATATCAAAGTCGAACTCACTAATGGTACCCAACCATCTAGCTTGCCTAGCATTTAGATTTGGTTGGTCAAACAAATACCTCAACCCACTATGATCTCTCATCAAAGTAAACACCCTACCCAGAAGATAGTGTCTCCACATCTTCAATGCATGTATGATTATTGCTAGCTCAAGATCAGGTGTCAGATAGTTCTACTTGTGCTAATTCAGTTTCTATGACTCATAGCACACTACCTATCCTTCTTCCATGAGAAATCCACCAAGACCTCTCTTGCAAGCATTTGTACATGCTACAAACTCCTTATCTAGATCCATAATCTTTAGAACTGGTGCATGTGTCAAGAACTTCTTAAGATACTCAAAACTAGCCTAACATTCCTCTATCCATTCGAACTTCTTACCTTTCATCTACAATGATGTGATAGGATATGAAATGTGTGAGAAGTTCCTGATGAACCTCCTATAGTAACTTGTCAATCACATAACTGATCTCACCTCATCCATGTTATTAGGAGCTCCCCACTCCATGATAGCCCTTATCTTTTCTAGATCTACTGTTAGGCCTCTCTCCAAGACAACATGCCCGAAGTAATGTACCTCAATCTCAAATAAGTTGCATTTGCTAAGTTTAACATATAATTGATGCTCCCTTAGCAATCTAAACACTTCTACTAAATGAATGACATGTTCTTCCTCATTCTTAGAATATACCAGTATGTCATCAATGAATACAATAACAAGCTTTTCCAGATAAGGACTCAACACACTATTCATCAAACAAATAAATGTAGCTAAAGAATTAGTCAAAATGAATGGAACAATAACAAACTCATAATGCCCATACATGGTCCTGAATGGAATCTTGAAGATATCCTCTTCCTTGATGTGTACCTGATGGTATCCTGATCTCAAGTCGATCTTAGAGAACATTGTTGCTCCCTTCAAATGATTGAACAAATCATCAATCCTTGGCAAGGGTACCTATTCTTGATGGTCACTTTGTTCATCTTCTTGTAATCAATGGACAATCTAAGAGTACTATCTTTCTTCTTTACGAACAACACTGTGTTGTGGTCACCAACAACCCCCCCCCCCCTTTGTTTGATATTAGCAATAACACCAAGCAAAGGGGGGACCCTGAATAAAAAATCCAAAAAATATTTTTGTTAAAGTTTTTGTGTTTTAGACTCCCTAAGGCTTGATCGCATCGCAAAGAGAGAGTGAAGCGTTTCCTAAGCGCAAAAAACAAGCTACGAAGAAGCGACGCGAAGTTCATCGCGTCGCATACATTCAAAGCGCTCTTAAAAAATAAAATCTTAAGGAATCGCCGATCGCTGATATGTGACGTCGCATATCGCAACGTCGCTTGAAACAACATAAGTAACTGAATGAAAATCTGCGATCTGCAATCTGCGATATTGGCAATTTGCGATAACACTTAATGACGTCACAATCCTCGATACTGCGATTCCAATCGCAGAAAGGACTTATCGCAAGAATTCTCCGACATAAACGGTAAACCCAAAATTGAGCGCGCACCTTAAGGGAAATTAATGATCGCATGCTTGAGTATCCAAGAATGATTGTATCGAGGTTTTTCGAAGAGTCAAATCATGATGAGTGTCATAATTACGCATTCATTAGAACTTAATGCTTTCATGTCAATCTTTTCATCATTTCTCTTCTTCTTTGCGTAAACTGCAAGACATGTAACTGATATAAATCTATATGCAGGAAACATCTAAGGAAAAGAGGAAAGCGCCAATGGGGTAACAGAGAGAAGATGCCTCCGCAAATGGATGCTGCATGCAGCAGGACCACGCATTCCAGAGTATCACCCAACAGGCACTGATGAAAATAGACTATCTAAGACTCAGAGTCAAAGGCGCACAAAAGCAGCGTGTTTGCAAAAGATCTTGAAGCTCAGACTGGGTAAAGCAAAAAGAGAAACGCAAAAGAAGGAGGACGCTCCAGAAAAGCCTGGAACAAAGAACGGAAGCAATTCTCGATACAGGGGATTGTCCAGACAACGCGACTCCTAACTCATTGAGTCATTTTCACGACCGGAAACCGAAATAGCAACAACAAAATCAGTTCGAAAGGAACCTGGGTTGTACTAAGTATACGCACAGCGAATACACCCAGCTAGAGAAAGGTTTTCGAAAATATCTTCTAGTCTGTCAGAAAGAGGTGCCAGCTCTTGTTGTTTCCACTTTTATCACTCAAACGAAAGAAGAAGATAGCTAGCCGACTCTTCCCAGGCAAACGTTGCATTGCTTACAGCACTAAAGAGCAGATACAGAAACGGTTAGAAATTAGATTTGATTTTTAGAAATAAATTTGCTTTTAGTAAAAGGGCGATCATTTGAAGCCGTTCCATAAATTTGTGTAATTAAGATTAATTAGTTAGTAGTATTTAACCCTTCTCATGGCATTTGGAGAAGGGTCCGGAAATCTGTCAAAAAACTTGTCCTCAGAACATGCACTTTTGCACCCTCAGAGGGGGTTTTTGATGAATGGATGGATCGAGATTTATTTATGTTTCTATTTTAATGTCCGTTACTGATGTTGCACTTCTGTACTCTTAGCAGATATTAGAACAAGTAGAAATAAATCGTTATTTCTTGAAGTTTATTAGTGAAATCAGTGATAAATGGTACTTTTATCTCTTGATTAATTTCTGCTTATATTCCTAAAGTGATATGCAGCTGAGTTCTTTATATGTTAATGTATGAATGTGTGTATTACCATTTGGCACTTCTGTACGGTGGAGTCATTTATTTGTGCTTGACATATGAATAACTAATTATGCGATATGTTGTTCACAACTGTTTTGCCTAACTTTTTATGCATAATGCTTTATCTTAATGGATTTCTATTCTTATGATAGCTGAATGATCTTTATTACCAGCTATTGTTCGAAATCTTTTTAGATCGCATAATAGAAGAAAAATACCCCGGGTTAGCGTAGATTAGATGTATTGTTTTTCATTAGATTACAATAGCATAGAGTTAGTTTAGAAGTTAGAATTAAATTAGCTTAAAATACCCCTAGATCAATACCATCAAACTCTACACACACACACACACCCCTCACATTGGGAAACTGGTCCCATTACCCCCAGTCGGACCCGCTACTCCAAACGGGCAAGGAGCCGCCAACCAGGTTCTGGACCGGGTGGGTATCCCCCTTGTTGTTGACCCGATTTCGGGGCCCTCAACATATTTGGCGCTAGAAGGAGGGCACGAGCTATGAATGGCACATAAATCAAAATCTAAATACCATTCTGAGAGCAAATCACCCTCACCAACTCCCCCGACTTCTCCGGTACGATTAAACTCGGAGCTAGAAGTCGCTCGGGCATCCACCGCTGCTACACACTCTAATATATCAGACCAACTTATCATTGATCCCCCTGAACTTCAAACTTTGATTCGTAAACTCCAGGGATTCTCTATTTTTACTCAGAGGTCTGATAAATCTAAAGGCAGCGTGACTTCGCAGTACAATCCTGCTCATCCCCTGACCAGATTGAAGAGTGAAAAGTTTGGCATCCAGCCAACTGAAATCCCTCTCCCCACTAGGAAAAGAGCAAGGAAAGCACTTCCAGAGTCTGACAGAGAGACTCTTTCATCTACCTCGTCCATTTCAACTCCCTCACCACAAAGTCAGCCACCCACATCTTCACCCCAGATCACTCATCCATCTTCCGCAACCCTTCCTCCGCGATCATCGAAGATCATAATATCTCCATCTTCTCAGCATCAGAGATCATCTTCTGCACTTTTATTAAATAGCAGCTCAACGATGGCCCAGTCTCCATGGAACAACCCCGGGGCAGTTTTAATGCCTCCACCCCTGAGTCCAATACCGGCCCATCCTAAGAAATGGCTACCTAAATTCAATCTAGAAACAGGCATGCTAGCTGAGGAACATATCAATAATTTCATGCTTTCTGTTAATCTCAACGGAGTTACCAACGAAGATGCTGTTGTCCGGCTTTTTCCCTATACAATGCAAGGAACAGCCGGGTCATGGTACTTTTCGTTACTTTCCGGATCTATCACGAGCTGGGAAATTTTTCAAAGTCAATTTCTAACCAAGTTCAGTGATGATAGATCAACAACGACATTGATCAACGACTTATCCAATCTTAAAGCTGAGGCTAGAGAACCCATTAAAGATTTCAATTTACGGTTCAATAAGATCCTCAACAAAATCCCCGCTGCTTCTCAACCTAGATAGGAAGTAAGATGTGAATGGTATATTACGGCCTTACCATCAAACTTGGCCATCTTCGTAGATAGGGCAAGCAATACAACCTTAGTTGAAACCTTAACAGAGGCGTTAGCAGTTGAAAAAAGCGTAGTAGCCCTTGAAAAGAGATCTGCAATTGAAGAACGTAAATCTAAGAAAATCTCTTTCAAAGAAGACACCAAGAAGAAACAAACGAAAGCTCCTTTCGATATGGAAGGATTACAAAAAGTATTAAAGGCCATGTCCAATGAGATGATTGATATAAGAAAACAAGTAGCAGAAACGTCTTCAAAAAAGCCTTTCAGGACTTTTAAATGAAACCCTCCCATGGAGACGAAGCCACCCAATGCTGTCTCAAACGTTGAATCTGAAGAAGAAGAAGAAGAGAATACCATCGAAGCATAGACCGACGATGAAGAAGTGGTGGAACTACAAGGAATGTGGGATTTCATCCTCCCACAAGAAGAGGATCAAGAAGCATTTCCAGTTAGCACACGAAGCAAAAATCAACTTGATCCTCCCCAAACTACCCCTAAATAGAAGGGCGCAAGCCCTGCAGCAAAAGATAAGGTCGCAACAAAGAAAACAATCGCCAGAGCGACCCAATTTAGCCCAGTCCAATCAAACTAATTGCCTCCATCAAGAACACTGATAGTGTCGGATGAAATGGAGTATAACATCATCGATGACATGAAAAAGACTAGGGCTAATATCACCCTTTACGAGTTGAGCAAATTGAAACATCAACAGAAAATAATGATGAAAGAATTACATGCCGTGCCTACTACACCTTTACCTACGGCTGTAGCTTCCCACAATGTGGGAAGACCTCCAATCAACACGATCAATAAGATTGATCCAAACGACATCGCCTTAATTGGAGGAAGATCTAGATCTCATACTCCTCCTTTTCTCCTCACTTATGAAATTTTCAATAAAAACGTGCACAATTTCTTGGTTGATTCTGGTGCTTCAACCAATATTTTACCCAGGTCAATATGTGCCAAATTGAATGTTCAACCGCAAAAATCCGCAGTGCGCATAGTTCAACTTGATCGATCGCAAGTCGAAGTGATAGGTGAACTTAATCAAGTGACCATAAGACTGTCGTCTAACCCCAAGGTATGCTAGGTTATCGACATTCTAGTAGCTGATATCCCTGAATTCTATGGTTTGATTCTTAGCAGGGACTGGTCTGAAAAACTCCACAAATACTTTTCAACCGACTGGTCGCACATGTGGTTACCCTACAACGGTAAACCAAATCAAATAAAGGTTGAACGAGAGTTGCACCAAAAATACATAGTGACGGAATTGGAAGGAGAGAATGAAGCAATAGCATACAACAACATCATCATAGGCAACTACTCGGTAGATTCTTTCCTCAGAAATTTCAATGCTCATATATCACCTTATTTGGAAAATTCAGTTTTGTCCCAAGTAGAAAACTTTTCCCAAACTGATGATTCAAAATGTGTTAGTTTTTTAGATAACCCTGTAAATACATCTTTATTTTGGAAATTATATTTTGATGGCTCTAAGTCCAACGAGGGAGCAGGAGCAGGATGCGTTCTGATTAGCCTAGATGGAAATAAGACCATGCTTACATGTAGACTTGAGTTCGATTGTACAAACAATACAGCGGAATACGAGGCCTTGGTGCAAGGCCTATACAAAGCAATCAGATTGAACGTTAAGTATCTTCAAGTCTTTGGAGATTCTGAGATTGTCGTCAAATAGGTACGTAACGCATACACTGCCTGTCAAGTCATTTGAAGCACTATCAATCTTTAGTATAAGATCTGACTGCACATTTCATAGCATTCAATATTTCGTCAATCCCGAGACTCCAAAATGCAAGCGCAGACCTGTTAGCTAACGTAGCCTCTAGACTTATTCCCTCCGAAGATTTCAGTCCAGATAGATTCTCAATAGAATTAATCTTCAGACCGTCCATCCCTGACAACATCACCAACTGGAGAGTATTCAACGACGATCCGGACATCGTAAGTTTCCTCACCTCTGAAGGATCCTACTCAAACCAGATAATCGACGAAGACTGTCATGATCACCAAATACAACAAAGTAGCACTGATAATGCTATACCCAAATCGGTGGTCAAGTTAGAAGACCTATATAATTTGAAAAGTCAGTTCAAAAGGTCAGCTAATGCCAAACTCTATAGTTCAACTCTGAACTATGAATCGGTGAACCTAGGAACCGATGAGAAGCCACAAAACGTTAATCTAGGCCAGGGCCTAGCCCCTGAAGAAAAATCAGCATATATCCGTCTTCTGAGACAGTACAAAAACGTTTTCGCTTGGAATTATGATGAGCTGAAGACTTACAACACTTCTATCATTCAACACACTATCCCTATGATTGACAATGAAAAACCTATCCAACAGAAGCTCAGGAAAATCCACCCCAACTTGGAAAATCAGATAAAGACTGAGCTGAACAAGTTGTTGAGAGCCAGAATAATTTTCCCGGTCAGACATTCCAAATGGGTATCCAATATGGTACCCGTTAGAAAGAAAAACGAAGATATTAGGATCTGTATCGACTTCCGGAATCTCAACAAAGCCTGCCAGAAAGACAATTTTACCCTCCCACCTATGGAGCAAATATTACAGGCAGTAGCAGGCTCAGAGTTAATGTCTTTTCTGGATGGATTTTCAGGATACAATCAAGTGCTGGTACATCCCGATGATCAGTTAAAAACCACCTTCCGAACCAAATGGGGTACCTATGCGTATCAGAAGATGCCATTTGGTCTGATCAATGTCGGCACCACCTTTCAAAGAGCCATGGACATTGCATTTAAAGGTTTAGTCAATCAATCGATAGTGATTTACCTGGACGATATAACAGTGTACTCCAAGAACCGAAGCAACCACCTCAAAGATTTGAAAAAAATCTTTCAAAGATGTTTAAGGTATGGGATCTCACTTAACCTGAAGAAATCTTTTTTTGCATTAAGTGAAGGGAAATTGCTAGGATTCATAGTGTCAAAATCTGGTATTCACATTGAACCTGACAGAATCAAAGAAATTTCCGAGATATCCATGCCCCATAACAAAAAGACCATGCAATCTTTCCTGGGATAGATCAATTTTGTAAAAAGGTTTGTCCCGTATTTTTCACGTATTATTTCTCCTTTACAAAAAATGATAAAAAATAATTCAAACTTTAAATGGGGTCTAGACGAGCATGAAGCATTCAACTTGATCAAACAAGCCATCATCAACGCTCCATCTTTAGCAACCCCAAATTTTTCAGAACCTTTTATCTTATACATGTTTGCCTCAGAGAAATCTTATGCTGCGATTTTAACTCAAGCGAATCAAGAAAAGGCAGAAGCTCCAATCGCATTTTTTAGCTCGAACTTACAAGGTGCTGAACTCAATTATTCAGACGTGGAGAAACAGGCATATTTTGCTTTCAAAGCAATCAAATATTTCAGACCTTTCTTGCTAAAAGCCCATACCAAAGTCATAGTACCGTTCCCAGCGGTAAGAAACCTCCTGATACATAAGGATGTGGGTGAAAAGAGAGCGAATTGGATCACCGCCTTACAAGAATACGATCTTGAGATGAAGCCAGCACACATCGTGAGAGGTCAAGGCTTCTGCAAGATGTTAGCTGGAGCATCGCAAATTCCTGAGAACTCGTCTGAAGAGGTACACACGTATGAGGTAAGCCTAAACGACGCAGAATCATTATATGCTGACACCATTTATTTTATTAAGAACGGGTATGCTCCATTTCACCTGGATCACACCAAGAAGAGAGCCCTGAGATTGAAAGCTAAACAATACCAGCTCATAAATGATGTTCTGTTTAAAAGAAATTACGATTCTGTGCTTCTTAGATGTCTTGAGAAAACTGAAGCCGAAAAGGTTTTGCAGGAACTTCACGATGGACCAGCAGGTGGACACTATGCTGGAGAAGCCACCGCACATAAAATCTTGCGTGCAGGATATTACTGGCCCACGCTGTTCAAAGACTCATACAATTACGTAAGGAAATGCCAAGTCTGCCAGACTGCTGCAGGGAAGCAAAAGAAGTCATCCATGCCACTGCAGCCGGTTAACATTGAGCAACCGTTCAGTCAATGGGGCCTGGACATAATAGGTGAGATCGTTCCTCACTCTTCTAAACAGCATAGGTATATCCTCACGGCAACTGACTATTTTACCAAATGGGTAGAAGCAGTTCCTCTCAAGACAGCAAATTCTGAAAACATTATTGAATTCATAGATCAGTTTATCATCACTAGGTTTGGATTGCCAACGGCCTTAATGTTTGATAATGCATCATATTTTTCTGGAAATGCAATGACTGAGTTTGCGCTCAAAAGAGGGTTCAAACTGAAGTTTTCTACCAACTACTATCCGCAAGGTAACGGGTTGGCCGAATCAACAAACAAGAACCTAATCAGGATTATTAAAAAGACAGTCGACCAAAACCAAAAGAATTGGCACAAAGCGCTGGTAAATGCCTTATGGGCAGATAGAATTACAAAGAAAGCTTCTATCGGCACTTCTCCCTTTAATTTAGTTTATGGGAGAGAAGCGGTTCTTCCTACTCACTTAGTCATCCCCTCTTTGTCCTTAGTTCAATACATCGATGAAGTACCTACTTCCTCCTTACAATTAAGAAAAATGGAAATAACCAAACTAGAAGAACGACGAGAACAAGCTAAGAAAACCCATGCTCACCACCAAGCGCTAATAAAATCCTCTTTTGACTCAAACATAATGACCAATTTTTTTTTTCAGATGGGAGATTTAGTTTTAAAATGGGATAAGGCTCATGAAGAAAAGGGCAAACATACGAAATTCCAGAAGCTGTGGCTTGGTCCTTTTCAGATTGTAGAGGTCATAGGCCCATCGACTTTTGTGTTGCAGGATTTAACAGGCAGGAGAGATTCTCTGCCTGTGAATGGACAAATTCTCAAAATGTATTTTCCATAGAAGATCATTCTTCTATTTTTTGTAGGATAGTTTTAGTTTTATTTCTGTTTTTCTTTTATTATAAATAAGACTGGTTGTGAATGATCATAAATAGTATTCATGAAAGAGCACACCATTTCTCTATCAGATTTTATTTTCACTTGTATAAATAGCAAAACTTTTCGAAAAATCTGACTCTTATTATTGACAAATAAAGTTAACTTTAACCTGAATATGATGTTAGTTTCAACTTCGAAAATCTTGGATGAAAGCAACTTTTGGTAAAATATTGTTTTATGCCAACACAATGAAAGGTATCATCAATAATAAAATAAATATTCTCTGTAAAATTGTTGTTTTCAAACTCTATTATTGTCGTCCAGAGCTTTCTTAAGGAAAAACAATGACTTCCTCCCTGCTGAGGGAAATCGCAGCATCCGGAGAAACAATCCGAGAAAACACTATATCTCAAAGAATAAGAGGTCTCATCACGAGCTGGCTTATCATGATCACAGATATTATAACTTGTTGACTTTGACAATACTGTCTATCAAAACAGGGCAACGACTCAAGATTGTTGCAATCAAAAGACAAGGGGTCTCATCACGAGCTAGCTTGTTCAGCAGAAGTGTAAATCAAGTGAATGACTGTGTCATAATTTGGCCACCAAACCAAGAAATTGTTCTTTAGAGAATAAAAAAAAGAAAAAGTGTCAAAAGGATTTTTATCTGAAATGTTGTAAATAACCTCAAGCAGGAAAAAGGATCATTGCTGGATAACATGGTAACCCCGTCGAGGCTATGGACGCTTGTGGGCAGCAGAGGTTCTACCTACGACAAATGAGCATATTTTAGAAAGCCAGTACGCAGAGAAGACCTTATTTTATCTTTAAAAGGGACCGAGTAATGTCTGGTATGAATGCAAGAACTAACCCAGAGGAAGCAGATAATCAGAATAAAAAGGTTGTGACGAAATATCATTGACAGGATAAGGGGTAATATACTCTATCTGTCCATAACAAAATTTAGACATACGAAAATTTTTCTATTTTGGAAGTGAAAATGCAATAGAAAAGTAGAGATAACTGGTTCTTCACAATGAATCGCCATTGTTGTGGTCACCAACAACCCCCCCCTTTGTTTGATATTAGCAATAACACCAAGCAAAGGGGGGACCCTGAATAAAAAATCCAAAAAATATTTTTGTTAAAGTTTTTGTGTTTTAGACTCCCTAAGGCTTGATCGCATCGCAAAGAGAGAGTGAAGTGTTTCCTAAGCGCAAAAAACAAGCTACGAAGAAGCGACGTGAAGTTCATCGCGTCGCATACATTCAAAGCGCTCTTAAAAAAGAAAATCTTAAGGAATCGCTGATCGCCGATATGCGACGTCGCATATCGCAACGTCGCATATCGCAACGTCGCTTGAAACAGCATAAGTAACTGAATGAAAATCTGCGATCTGCGATCTGCGATATCAACGATCTGTGATCTGCGATATTGGCAATTTGCGATAACACTTAATGACGTCGCAGTCCTCGATACTGTGATTCCAATCGCAGAAAGGACTCATCGCAAGAATTCTCTGACATAAACGGTAAACCCAAAATTGAGCGCGCACCTTAAGGGAAATTAATGATCGCATGCTTGAGTATCCAAGAATGATTGTATCGCGTTTTTCGAAGAGTCAAATCATGATGAGTGTCAGAATTACGCATTCATTAGAACTTAATGCTTTCATGTCAATCTTTTTGTCATTTCTCTTCTTCTTTGCGTAAACTACAAGACATGTAACTGATATAAATCTATATGCAGGAAACATCTAAGGAAAAGAGGAAAGCGCCAATGGGGTAACAGAGAGAAGATGCCTCCACAAATGGATGCCACATGCAGCAGGACCGCGGATTCCAGAGTATCACCCAACAGGCGCTGATGAAAATAGACTATCTAAGACTCAGAGTCAAAGGCGCACAAAAGCAGCGTGTTTGCAAAAGATCTTGAAGCTCAGACAGGGTAAAACAAAAAGAGAAACGCAAAAGAAGGAGGATGCTCCAGAAAAGCCTGGAACAAAGAACGAAAGCAATTCTCGATACAGGGGATTGTCCAGACAATGAGACTCCTAACTCATTGAGTCATTCGCACGACCGGAAACCGAAATAGCAACAGCAAAATCAGTTCAAAAGGAACCTGGGTTGTACTAAGTATACGCACAACGAATACACCCAGCTAGAGAAAGGTTTTCGAAAATATCTTCTAGTCTATCAGAAAGAGGTGCCAGCTCTTGTTGTTTCCACTTTTATCACTCAAACGAAAGAAGAAGACAGCCAGCCGACTCTTCCCAGGAAAACGTTGCATTGCTTACAGCACTAAAGAGCAGATACAGAAACAGTTAGAAATTAGATTTGATTTTTAGAAATAAATTTGCTTTTAGTAAAAGGGCGGTCATTTGAAGTCGTTCCCTAAATTTGTGTAATTAAGATTAATTAGTTAGCAGTATTTAACCCTTCTCATGGTATTTGGAGAAGGGTCCGGAAATCTGTCAAAAAACTTGTCCTCAGAACATGCACTTTTGCACCCTCGGAGGGGGTTTTTGATGAATGGATGGATCGAGATTTATTTATGTTTGTATTTTAATGTCTGTTACTGATGTTGCACTTCTGTACTCTTAGCAGATATTAGAACAAGTAGAAATAAATCGTTATTGCTTGAAGTTTATTAGTGAAATCAGTCATAAATGGTACTTTTATCTCTTGATTAATTTCTGCTTATATTCCTAAAGTGATATGCAGCTGAGTTCTTTATATGTTAATGTATGAATGTGTGTATTACCATTTGGCACTTCTGTACGGTGGAGTCATTTATTTGTGCTTGACATATGAATAACTAATTATGTGATATGTTGTTCACAACTGTTTTGCCTAACTTTTTATGCAGAATGGTTTATCTTAATGGATTTCTATTCTTATGATAGCTGAATTATCTTTATTACCAGCTATTGTTCGAAATCTTTTTAGATCGCATAATAGAAGAAAAATACCCCGGGTTAGCGTAGATTAGATGTATTGTTTTTCATTAGATTACAATAGCATAGAGTTAGTTTAGAAGTTAGAATTAAATTAGCTTAAAATACCCCTAGATCAATACCATCAAACTCTACACACACACACACCCCTCACATTGGGAAACTGGTCCCATTACCCCCAGTCAGACCCGTTACTCCAAACGGGCAAGGAGCCGCCAACTAGGTTCCGGACCGGGTGGGTATCCCCCTTGTTGTTGACCCGATTTCGGGGTCCTCAACACACTGGTGCATACCAAGGCGATACACTTGGCCTAATGTATCCCTTGTCAAGCATCTCCTTTAACTGCAACTTCAACTCTACCAATTTAGGTGTTCTCATCCTGTAAGGTGATTTTGATGTTGGAGCTACCCCTGACACCAACTCAATAGAAAATTCTATCTCCCTGTGAGGTGTAAACTCTGTAATTTCCTTAGGGAATACATCCTGAAACTATTACAAAACTGGGTACTTGCTTAACACATCTGCATCCTCAACTTCCTTACCTTTATCACTAGAAATTTGCACTGCAAACATCACACAACCTTTTGTGCAAGTATGCTTAGCCTGCATAGTGGTAACCATCCTCACTAATGTAGGCTTATTATTTCCCTACAAAGTCCTCTTTTCTCCACTATCATCCACGATACACTCAATGGCCTTGTCAAAGAAATCCACTTTGGTCCTGTGAAGGTATAGAAAATATATACCCAAAATCATACTATACGATCCCAATGGAAATACATTCAAATGTGTTGCTATATGCATACTATTTAACTCAAATGTGCAAGCTCTTCCCCAATGGTGAACTCGCTTCTTTGTACCTATAGCCAATTGCACCAACTAATATTTTTCATGCACTTCTTGTCTCAAACCACACTAATCCACCAGGTTAGAATTAATATAACTATAGTTAGATCCAGAATCAATCAAAATAGAAATAACTTGATCACAAAGCTTACCATCCATCTCAATGTGTTAGGTCTCTATAATACTAGTGTAACCCCTTACTATTATTAGTAAAACCCCCTTATTATATTGTTATGCCCATGTAGTCCCCATATTGTTATTATTGTGCCCCATAGAAGCCCACTATTGTTATGACCCCTTAGACTCCTATATATAGAAAGGAGGTCATGCCATTTGTATCATCTAATAATTGTTCATTTGTGTAATGTAAAGTGCCCCCTCAAATAGGCTTATTACTAAGTCGTTGATCTATCTTTTCTATCTTTTTGTGAGCTGGTTTCATAACATTTGGTGTCAGAGTTGTGAATTCTAGGGTTTCACTACTCCAAAAAGGTCATCATGGCATTGTCTCTATACCTTTTTCAATACGAAGTTTTATAACCTAAAAAAAACCCATTTGAGAGGAAATCAGTCTGAACCTCATGTCTGAATTTGAGATCTCATCTCGCTATATTTTTAGAGATATGATCTGAGGAAGTTAGGGTTTTTGCAAGCTCCATAATTTCATCTTAGACAGGTCATCATGGAATTTTTGTTATAATATTTGTTCTACGAACATTTAGACTCTAAAATTAAAACCCATTTGAACCGAAATCTTGGTGAAGCTTGGGTCCAAATTTTAGATCTCGTGTCGCTATATTTTTGGAGATATAATATGAGACATTTAGGGTTTCTGCAGGCTCCTGAATTACATCTTAAATAGGTGACCTTGGGAAAATTGTCATAACTTTCTCTCTGAGCATCAAATTGAAATTTCATTAGAAGTTTCAAAAAGAGGATGGACTGTAGGTTTATGTGTATCAGTTTCAGGTCCTAAGGTTGAAACAATGACACGTGGAACTTCGTACAAGTTCGCTCTACTAAACCAGTCTATAATAGGGTCATCGTGCGAGATTTGACATAACGCTTCCTTACAGAATCCAATCTTGATAAGAATTTTGGGGTTAGAAAGTGGACTTAGAGGGATACTATAGGATGAAATTTCAGAACTTGGAGATCTGAAATTATAAAGTTACAATCGTTTCAAGATTGAGCTCCTAAAATCAAGAAAACACAAGATGAGGAAGTTTGATTGCAAGGATCCGGTAAATTGGATACTACAGGTGGAGAAATATTTTGATCTACATGGCATATCGCTGTTACAAAAGCTACGTATTACATCTAATTATTTAGAATCGGATCAATTTTTATGGTATAAAGGGCTTTTTTGTCGTAAACCACTTGTTACGTGGTCAATTTTCACGGAGGAAATGATAACACATTATGAGGATACAAAGAGAAACACCTTCTTTAGCCTATTGATAAATCTCAAACAAAAGTTTTCAATGGAAGAGAACATTGAGGACTTTCAAAAATTGAATATAAGGGAAAATGATATTCTAGAGAAGTAGAGAATTGATGTCTCCATAGGGACTTTAAAGGATAACATTCAACATGAGGTTCATCATTGGGAACCTGATTCATTAGAGAGGGAAAGAAACGTGAAAAGAAAAATTATGGCAATAAGGAAGTCTACCTCTCATAGCTATAAAAATGGAAGTATTGTTTCTCCTATCCTTCCACAACCTACAAGGTTGACACCACAACAATTGGAAGAAAAAAGAGCAAAAGGGCTTTGTTACAATTGTGATAAAAAATACAGTAAAGGTCGTAAGTGCGCTGAGAAGAAATTATTTTACATATATTATGAAGAGGAGGAAGAAAAGGATCAAGAAACATCAAAAGAAGAGGATATACACCAGGAACCAACCCTAGAGAAAGAAGAAATGAATCTGACCATATCTTGTAAAGAATTGGCAAGAATTACCACTCCTCAAACTCTCAAGATAGAAGGAAACATCAAGAAGTAAAAGGTTCAATAAGTGAAATATCACATTGAGAAAGAAGAAATGAATCTGACCATATCTTGTAATGCATTGTCTAGAATTACCACTCCTCAAACTATCGATATAGAATGACATATCAAGAAGAAAAATGTTAAAGAAGTGAAATATCACATCAAGCATCAAGAAATGAATCCGACCATGTCTTGTAATGCATTGAAAGAAATTACCACTCCTCAAACTATTAAGATAGAAGGACATATCAAGGAGAAAAAGGTAATAATGTTGATTGATTCGGGCAATGCCCATAATTTTATTCATTGTAAATTAGCCAAGGAATTGAATTTCTTCCTATATCCAGCACCAGAGTGTCAAGTGATGGTTGCAAGTGGAGGAACCATAAATTTCTCTGGAAAGTGCCATAATATCAAGCTATCCGTGGGATAATATGTATTGAATAGCCCAATGCTTTTGATTCCAATGGGTGGTGGTGATGTTTTAATAGGAGTCCAATGACTACACTCTTTGGGTATGATAGATTTTAATTTTCAAGAACTTATTTTGAAATTTTTTTGGGAAGGAAATGAAGTTGAATTGAGGGGTATCGAAGGGAAACCAAGAAACACAATCAACTCTAACAGCACGACAAAGATTCAAAATAAAGAACAATGGGGTGTAATTGCACAATTATATTCACTAGAGGATCCCACATTGAAATCATGTATTTATCCCGATCTCCAAAAAGTTTTGGACAATCATTACAAGGTATTTGAGACTCCCAAAGACCTCCCACCTATTCGTGATCATGATCATGATATTCATTTGATTTGTGGAAGTGTTACTCCAAAAATCAGGCCTTACAGATATCCATATGCCCAAAAGTGTGGGAAATTATTCAAAAGTTGCAGAATATCCAAGATCAAACAGTATTGCGAGAAGTTGACAAAGAAGGAAAAATCATATTGGAACCTGAAGCAATCACAAAACCGAGAAATCGACAGCTACGAAATAGATCAATGTCAGAGTATCTCATCAAGTGGAAGAACTTACCTGTCGAAGATTCCACATGGGAGGAAACGAATTTATACAGAAGCATCAAGAACTATCGAAGCATTGAGGACAACACCTTTTGAAGGAGAAGGGCATGTTAGGTCCCTATACTACTAGTGTAACCCCTTATTATTATTAGTACAACCCACTTATTATATTGTTATGCCCATGTAGTCCACATATTGTTATTATTGTGCCCCATAAAATCCCACTATTGTTATTATTATGCCCTTAGATTATTATTGTTATGTGGACTATGATTATATTATGACCCCTTAGACTCCTATATATAGAAAGGAGGTCTTGTCATTTGTATCATATAATAATTGTTCATTTGTGTAATGTAAAGGAGGTTTCCCCCTCTAAGAGGCTTATTTCTAAGGTGTATATTTTCTATCTTTTTGTGAGCTGGTTTCATAACACAATGATCGATGCCTCATTCTCCGCGTACCTGTTGCCCACAACTGTGTAGATCTGAGGGATGCCATGAACAACATCACCAACTGTATACGCCTCCTAAGCACTATAGATCTGGGGTCTACCACCACTCTAATATTGCAGACAATCCCTCTTATGATGATCCTTACCACATATCCAACACTGCAATGGTTCCCTACCACCGCCTCTAGCTTATTGCTCTCCATGTCCTTTCTCAGTGGTATTGAACCTCTTGTAAGGAACCATATTTTCTTTCTCACTTGCATCTTGAGGTCTCCTCTCTTTGGTGGCCATTTTTCTTTAGCTTTCTTGTTTCTTTTCAAGTCATGCTTAGGCTCAACATTGTGCTTCGAGCTCATAACAATGTTTCAACTTTCAGATGGCCTCCTCCAATGATCTAGGCTCATCGATCTCAATCCATTCCATGTACGCTACTGGTAGTCCACTGATGAGTCTCTAAACCTTGGCCTTCTCCTCCCTGAGGTAAGGCGCATATCTCAACAACTCCATAGATCTGCTAGTAAACTCCTCATTTGTCATAGAACCCATCTACAACTCATAAAACTCCTTAGCCCTGTCATCATAGTACCTCTCTAACGGGTACTTTTTCGTGAAGAGCCTTTCAATTACATTCCATGTCAAATCTTCCTCATGTATACCTTTGCCATTCTTCATGTCTTCCCACCAAATATCTGCTTTACCTTTGAGACTGAAAGTGGTTATCTTAGCTTTCATGGTTTATGAATAATCATGTAATCAGAAGAATTTCTTCATACCAATCAACCATGCCTTTTCATCCTATGATTTCTTCATCACTCCATCAAAGGTAGGTTTCCTTACTTTATTAAACTCACCTGGAAAGTATCCCCTATCACTCCTCCTATAAGGATGATAAGATGATGACCATGATGCCTGGCAGAACCAGAACTAGAATAATACTTGTGTCTATCTGTTGGGGGGGAAAGTATCCAACTCGGAATGACCCTAACCCACTCTAAGGGTGACAGTTCCTTAGCAACAGCTGAAAGCAAAGCTATCTAAAGTTTCTTCTTTATGACATGCAAGAGATAAAAGGGATAGATCCACTTACCGATGTCTTGCGCAAATGGTCGATCCAATCTCTTTTGTTTGCCGCTTGCTCCCAGCTCCAAGTCTTTTCGCGGGCCCAGCTACACGAGATCCTGCAAATAAGACAAGAAAAGGAAACTACAAGAAGCATGCATTCATACTCGATTCAAGGATTAGCATAAATCAAAGACGCAAGTAAGACAATACACCATTGAAACACATGCGAATAGAAGAACCTCAAATGCTTTATTAATATATGGAAGTAAGGTTCAGGCGGTGATACAACCATGAGAGGTCCAATCCAGCATCACCTTCCTGACGGAGAGAAATCTCTTCTTCACCTCCCTCAAGCAATCACCCAATGCTCACAACTGTAAACCAACAGCAATTCTTCGCACTAAATTCCAGCCTCCAGATCCCATGGGATGAGATCCTTATATAGAGTTTTGGAGTGAAGATAAGTCAGCTTGATGTGTGACTTGTTGTCCTCTTCAACTCCAGTTGTTCTTCAGTTCTTCACTCGGAGTCTCTACCTTCCACTTGGAGTTTTAGAAGCTCTTAACTCATCATTAGGCGAATCTTATGATCAAGTGTCTTTTTGGAAGCTTCCTGGGCACTGGCACATTGAGAAAAAGATTCCTCCACATGTCAAAGTACGCCCAGCACAGGTAGCCTTTGTTGCACTTGCTATGCAGCGCAGGTACACCATAGAGCTTTTGACATTCAGCGCAGATGCTTAGTGGAGCAATTGCTTTGATCCAAAACTGACCTGTTTTTGAGTGTTTTTCAGTGGAGAACTGATCTGAAGTGCTGTGGTTTGCTGACCTTGTTCGTCTAGGGGTAGGAACAACATGTTTAGGGACTTTGGATCCCTTGGATTATTGACATTTCATGCTCTATGCTGTAAGGCACAAAAATGTCTATAACAGTTGCCCCCTAAAGTATGAGGTCGTTTATCGGGTGAAATGCTTTATTAGGAGGATCCGAAGTTCATTCAATCGTCGGGAGGTGACCTGTAACAAAATACAATACAATACATTATCTTTTCATACTTTCTTTTCATGATCTAGCTGATGCGGGCATTTCCCATGCTCAGCTTTTATAAATACATTTGCTGTACATAAACAGACGATCGTCTGATAATAGACTGATAATTCTCTGCTTTTAATTATCATCCTTTTTTAGTAGGATGATCCTCTGCTGCACATGTCTATGTTTTTATCTCTTGAATATATATCGCAGCCCGGATGGATGAAACTAGATCCGGGGTCTTCCAACTTGTCCGATCTTCACTTTAGTACAAGTCGATCCATGTGAGAATTTCTTGAAATCGAACATGGAAAGACATCGCTTGATTACCAGTCAATAATGTAAACTGTTAACAAGCGCGAGAGGAATCACCGATAATGATGATGACCCTCAAGGTACTGCAGCACAATTCACGTGGCGTGAATATAGGGTCTGACGTCGAACACCACGCAAAGTCTCCTGGTCGAAGGTCATTAATATATACCTATCGCCGGAAGTGAGAAACTTGCCATTTAGGCATGCAAGCTTCAAAGTACTGAGGGGGTGTTCCTAGATCAACTTCTTGGATAATGAGCTGATGTCGACAAGAAGTGATCCGTCAAAGGAGGGCCTTAATGAATCCCACATCAGTGACACGGAACGGAGCTAGTGATGATGGTGAAAACGATCTGTGAAATATGATTCAGGGTGGCGGTCATGGAAGGATGAAAGATGATGTACGGTAGTGGATGGGACCCGGTTGACACTTTCTGAATGACATCTCTTGAACATATAATGACACTGATGTGATGGATCGGTAGCATTACCCCATGTATGGATGGTATGGCGAGACCATGGTGAAGGGACCAGTGAATGATAATAACCCAACCCGATATTTACGGAGGCAAAAGTGTCATGTTCAAGAGCGACTTGCTACCATTAAGCTTTTGAGGTTCTTCCCAATTTTCCCCAGTCATTTCTGACCAGTACCTCTTTATTTTTGTCAAGCTTGAGGAGGATAACATATGCTTGTTCTATAACCTGCCCTTCGGGCAAGCCCATCGCTATGTTTTAACGAGCCTAGCGATAGGGAAACTCGTTCTCGTCTAAAGACAAGTTTGTCGCTATCTAATATTTTTAACGAGCCCAGCGACAAAGACAACTCGGTCCTTTTCATTTTTAGAGAGTCTGAAAAGGGTACATAAAGTGGACTCCAGGGGTCCTTTTTCGTCACCTAATCCCTTAAGTCCGAAAAAGTATAAAACAATACAGAAGGGATGAATGTTCGATATCTTTATCGAGCCGAACTAGACAAGCGCTCGATCTTTTTGTGCAATAATCCCTCAGGTCCAAAAAGATTAAAATCTAGAGGAGGGATAGCTCTTCCGGTCCTTTTAACGAGCTAGAAGGCCAAAACTCGGCAAACTTTTCATTTTTTTACGAGTCAGTGAAAAGAGCTCAAAGAAGACTCGTAATTTGAGGAACGAGTGATAAACAGGGATAGCAGCAGATTCCAGGTACAGGTTGGAATTTTCCAATCACGACAGTATTACAAGGATGGCTAAGTGGGATCACTCTTCGCAGCTGTTCCTCAAAATAGGTAAACAATCAAGTGGATGTGAATGATCGGCCAAATGAAAAGTGGAGGTGACGGTGCACAAACACGACCAAGGATTTTATGGCTGATGGATTTACGGTCTCAAATGGTTATTTACCGGTTCATTTTTTCTGGATGAGCTTGAACTCTGGGGAAAGCTTGCTCACTAGTTTATGTTTATTTTTTAACGAGCATGAATTTCCGCGTTAAAACTGCTCGGATCTTGTGTTTATTTTTTAACGAGCATGAACTTTGCCAAAACTGCTCGTTTGATAAGGTCAAATTCATATTTTACCATGACTAGTTTTTCTTTTCCAAAGATAGTACAGTTTCATCAATTGCTGCAACAAACTCGTTAGAAACGGATAACATGAAGTAAAAATACTACTATTTCACTTTGAACTACGTAAAAAGCAATTAAAAGATGTTTTTTACCTCTCATTTTACCATTTCATGTGCATTTGGTTTGTTGGAGCTTTGGAGGTGCCTCTTCCTCTCGATTTTTCACCAGCTGATTTCGGGAGATTCTGTGGATGATTTTCAGCGCCGTTTTCACCAGGTAGGAGCTAAACCCTAGCTCTATCTTTTCATGGTCTTATTTCTCAGTTTCATGCTTGTTTTCCTGCCCCCATGAGCCCCTGGGGTCTCTCTAGGGCACTCTGCCATCAACGCAGGTGTCCCATATCGAAACCTGCGTTGGGGGTTCTCTTTTTCAAAGGTAGTTTGTCTCCCAACGCAGGTGAGACCCTTCTCTACCTGCGTTGGGCGCAGAAAACATCTTGGTTGCACAATTTTTCATGAGATTTTTGCCATTTTCTTTACTCAGTCAGGGATCTTACTCCTCCTCTTGTTGGTTTTGCAGAGTTTATTGGAGCAGAATGACTCTTACGTGGCGAGAACGAGAGCATGAAGAGGAGGACATGATTGCCCTCCATGATCCTGTTACCGTGAGCGCGTTGCGGAACTGTGGCTTGCTAAAATTCTTCCGCATATCTAGCATGAGGGCACAGATACGTTTACTGCAGTACCTGCTTGATGCTTGGGATCCTGTTAACCAAGTGTTCCAGATTAGGGGCAAGTCCATCCCTTTGACCATAGTGGCATTTACTTCTTGACTGGGTTGTCAAGGCGGGGTGCCCCCATTTCTTTGTCCGATTCGGCCTGAGGGAGTGATTCCGTGAAAGATTATATCCGTCAGTATTGCAGGGAGGGATCCCAGCCGAGCAGAGACGGCAAGATTTCTATCTGTGATGTTACTGACAGGTCTCTCAGGTCTATTCTGTACACTATTTGTAGGATGGCCGGTAGTGCATCCCCTCATGTTGCCAACAGGTCATATGTGCAGCACGCCCTGGAGTGTCTTCAGCCGAAACTTTTTAACTGGTGTGATGCAGTACTGGTTCAGATGAAAAACCAGTTGACCAAAGTAAAGGACAGGAGACTGAAGAATTTTGGCTTTGGTTCAGTTTTGAATGCCTTCGCTCTGGAGAAGATACCCCTGATGCAACCTCAGTACATTGTTCTCGACTTGCCATCTCCTACTGAGCCACGCATGCAGAGGTGGGTTGACCACATGGGTAGACATGCAGGTCAATCTCGGATTACTTTTACTGATGCCTTCTTTAGGTGGTTCGAGCGGCAGGACATGGCTTTTTCCGAGTATCCATATATTGGCATGGATTTCCGAGGTGATCCGGATTTGGTACTACCGGATGGCGAGCAGTGGGGTGATCTTGGTAAATATTTTGACCTTATCACCGTTTACTGTTTTTATTTATAATGTCCTTGTGATTTACTCTATCAAGACTCTAATCAAACTCATGTGTGCATGCAGATGTGGGCCCCGTCCGTCCAGCAGTTTGAGTTCCGGCCGCTGCCCCAGCAGGGGAGGCTCCAGGGAGGGCTATTCTCCGTGACCTTGACTTGGCCGAGACTCTTGCTGCTGTGCAGGAACAGGTCGAGGGTCTTACCTTCGGGATTCCGGATGTACGGATTGACGAGTTGCCTCTGCGATTGCAGTGACATACTGCTGGTGTTCCTAGACGATGGTCTCGTCTTCTGCGCATGATCGCACAGGCCGTGGCATGTTATCATGAGCATCACTAGGCTAGGGTGCCCCCCAGCCATTTTTGAGTTTTGGGGTCGTATGACCGATTTTGTCTTGGTTACAGAACATTATATGTAAACCGTAAACAGTTATATATATTTTTGATTTTCGGGGTTTATTCCAGTTTTTGTGTGATCCATGTATGAAACATCGATGATGCTTCTCTTTTTATCAACTTTTCAAATGTCTATCTAACACATAGTTTGCTAATGCGTCGGTTAATGTGTTTAAGTTTATGGAAATGTGTTGATATTGGATAAAATCAAACTATCTTTCCAAGATTTTAACTCTTAGGAACTTGCGATAAATAGCTGGATTTCGGACAGAGTAGGTACCTTTGAGCTGTAGTACCACGAGCTGTGAGTCTAACCTGACGACTAGCCGGCGTATGCCACGGGTGATGGCATCAGAGAGGAGCTCTATCAACGCGCTATACTTAGCGATATTATTTGTTGATTGGCCAATACATACCCCCCTGAAACTCATTAACTCGCCGCTTGGGTTAAAAATGGCCCATGCTGCTGAGGATAGGTTCCTCGAACTACGACTCGCTCCATCAGCATATCCAACCCATGGTTCCAATGGATTTGACATCTACAATAAGTGTAAAAAGCGGATTACTTAAACCGGAACAAACGCTTTAGCGAAAACAAAAATGTAACAAAAGCATACAGGTTACTATTAGGCATAGTAACGCTTAAGGTACAACCCGTTGCAGGGTTGCGCCAGTGGAATTCCGTCATAATCTACCAACTCGTAGGCACCTTTTGCTAACACACTTTTAACAATATAAGGGCCCATCCATAAGGACTTGAATTTTCCAGCTCCCAATTTATCGGATTCTTGGTCATAAAGAAAGACCAAATCACCTTCTGAGAAGACACGGGGTTTGACATTTTTGTCGAACTGCGCTTTGACTCGTTTCTTATGGGCTTCGTTGGCCAAGGCGGCATCACGATGGGTTTCATCCAAGTAGATTAACTCCAAGAAACGAGCTTCTTCTTCTGAGGTTCCGGGGAGGAGATCAATTGCGAGTTTACGGGACGAAATTTCGCACTGGATTGGTAGGATCGCTTCCAGGCCATACACCAGTTGAAACGGTGTGAACCCAGTGGCATTCCTTACCGATGTTCGGTAGGCCCACAAGGCCGAGTACAGGATCAAATGCCATCTTCTTTTGTGAACCCCCACCATCCTTTGCAGCATGCGCTTCAGGACTTTGTTGATCGCTTCAACTTGTCCGTTAGCTTGTGGATAGTACGGAGTAGAGCTGTCGTGAGACAATCCTAGTTTGGCAGTTAACTCAACCATCATGTGATTGCGGAAATGCGATCCATGATCTGTTACTATGGCCTGTGGCATGCCAAATCTAGCGACCACATGATTAAAAAAGAATAGGGCTGTTGTTTCACCAGTGTTATCCAATGTAGGCATCGCCTCGGCCCATTTGGTAAAATAGTCAACTGCGACTATAATATACCCATGCCCCCCGGTCGAGGTGGGGTTACATTGCATGAAATCGATGCCCCACTTGGGGAAAGGCCCCACAGCTATTATTGGCTGTAAAGGAGCGGGGGGTCTTCTGGTTTTGCTATCAAAACTCTGACATGCATGGCAACTTCTAACTGCGGTTACGCAATCTTTGAACATGGTTGGCCAGAAGTATCCTGCTCGTAAGATTCTTTGTGCTGTAGCATATCCAGATTGATGCCCCCCACAGGTGCCTGAATGACATTCATTCAGGGATTTTTCGGACTCCTCATGGGTTAGACACCTTCTCAGGACCGTATCGACACCACGAAGGTAAAGCGTATCACCGACGATCATGTAGTCTTTTGCTTGGTATCGAATGCGTTTTTGTTCTGAGTGAGAGGTGTCTGGCCGAAACTTTTGGGTTTGGAGATAAACTATTATATCTCCATACCACTTGTCACTTGCTGATATCAGAAACAAACTTTCGTCCACGATTGATTCTTTGGACGTTTCATCGTTGGACGATGATGGGAGATCGCATAATAATTCTGCAAAAACTAAAGCTTTCTTTGATTTGGATTTCACAAATTCCAGATCAAACTCTTGAAGGATAGCTATCCACTTTGAATATTTTCCCCCAAGCAACTGTCGCGACAGTATATAAGTCATGGGGTTGCAATCTGACAATACAGTGGTCTTCCTAAAGAGGACATAATGCCGAAATCTTTGAATCGCTTGAACAGCTGCCAATGCCAACTTTTCAACATGAGAATATCTACTTTCCATATCATTTAAGTTTTTACTTAAATAATATATAGGGTGTTCAATTCCATCGACTTCTTGAACTAAAACCATCGCAATGGTCGTATCTGCTGCAGCCAGATACAGGTTAAAATCCCTTAGATAGTCTGGGGCGTACATTAATGATGCTTTGACTAGCGCTTCTTTCAAAGCATCAAAGGAAGCTTGTGCAACCTGGTCCCAGACGAAAGGCACATCCTTTTTCAAGGGACGTGTATAACCTTTAGCAAGTTCTGCGTAATTTGGAATGAACCTCCTCAGAAAGTTTGCTTTCCCTTGGAGTTTCTGAATCTGAAGCAAGTTCGAAGGTGGAGGCAAGTTAATGATTTCCTGCACCTTGCAAGGGTCGAGACGAATCCCATCCTTGGAGACTATAAAGCCAAGTAAACGACCAGAACCGACGCAAAACACACATTTGTGCGGATTGAGTCTTATCTTGTAGTGTCGGCAACGTAGAAATATCGCTCTTAAATGATGCGGATGATCAGTCTGCTTTTGCAAATGAGCCGGAAGATCGTCGAGATAAGGTTGAACGATGTTCTTGATGTCATGGAAAGCATAATTCATTGCTCTCTGAAACGTCGCCCCTGCGTTCTTTAAACCAAAGGGTAATTTTTGATAAGCGAAGGTGCCCCACGGACAAATAAATGCAGTCTTTGACTGGTCCTGTGGGCGGATATTAATTTGATTATACCTGGAAAATCCATCCATAAACGAAAAGATTTCACATCCGGCGCATTCATCAATTATCTGGTCGATGAAGGGTGTAGGGTAGTTGTCCTTTGGACAAGCTTGATTTACATCCCTATAATCGACGCACACTCGTATTGTTCCTTGTTTCTTCATAACAGGGACAATATTCGATACCCAATCGATTAGAGGAACCGGGTAGATGAAACCAGCATGGAGGAGTTTTTCAACTTCTGCCTTAATAGCAGCGGCTTTCTTGGGGTGCACCTGCCGAAGCCGTTGTCTCACTGGTTTGACATCAGGATACATCTTAATTTCATGTTCAACGATACTCGAGTCAATGCCTGGCATTTCATCATATGACCAAGCAAAGACATCTCTAAATTCGCGAAAAAAAGCTTTATATATTTCTTGTTCTGAAGGGGAACAACCTTTGCCGACATAAATATTCTCTACAATGTCCCTTTTTGTCGAGATATCTATGGCTATAGTCTCTTCTATATTGGATAGGTTTCTCTCGGAATCCACCGTATTTACAGTATTTGTTAGGAATTAAAATACTGAAGGGTGATACAGGTCGCCTTGAGTATCTTCCTTTGGAAGGGAACGATGGTGGTTATCATCCCATGGTGCCCCCTCAATCATCATTGACTGCAGGATTCCTTCGTCACTTGCATGCACTCGTGACCAAGGATCCAAAGGGGTTCCACATTCTCCTGACTATCTACCCACATGCTTGACGAGCGTTGATTTGGGCTCGCCTCCCATGCCTGAAACATTGATTGCTACAATATTTCGATTGGGCTCGGGTGCAAAACCCTTGCCCGATCCATGATGACTTTATCTTTTGCGACCTTCGTGGAAGATATCATGTTGCAGGTGGCCACCAATGGTACACTTCCTATGTACATATGATTTGGCAGCGAGAAAGTCCCCATCATTGTGGGGTCTTTCAACAGGCCTACTCCTATATCTTGAATTGAATGGTCGCTTTCATGGATCATGGGAATGCTTCCCGTAACTTGTGAACCATTAAGGAGGAAGTTCTGTTGGTCGACGACCGTAATCCCTCCTTCAAACGGGATTGCGATATTCCTAAAATAAGTCGACACTACAGCTGCCATGGCATAGATCCATGGTCTACCCAGTAGGATGTTGTAATCCAGATTTCCATCTATGACTTCAACATCAATCTCTACCGTTTTTCCACCTAGTTCAACTTTCAAGTTACTTAGGATACCGTAAGGGGTATATGTCCTACCGTCGAAAGCCTTTAGTGTTGTCGAAGATCTCGACAAGGTTGGTGACCCTAGCGTTTTCTAGCAGCTCATTGACATAATACATGTCGATGCCCCCTCGTCAATAATTGTTCTGTGAACAGTTTTGTTGAGGGCCTTCACCTGAATAAGGAAAGCTAGCTGAGCTGGTAACTGAGGGTCATACCCTTTGTGATCAAAGGACACAAGATTGGAATCCTTAGGATCAACCCCCCCTATCGCCGATAACAATGCCTGCCTTTGGGATGGACAATTTTGTAGTACTTCTAGAGTCGACATAGCGGATGGCGATTGAACCAAATCTTCTACTATGTTATAATGCTGCGCCGCTCTGGCACGAGGATTAAACGTCGACTTGTGTACTACACCCTTAGGTGGTTTTATCGTTAATTCTGGCATTATGGGTGGGACAACTTCTGTCGAAGTTGTTGTCGAACTACTAGGTTGATCTTTACCTTTTTCGTTTGACAGTTGCGGATTCCCATAATCTTTGTTCCTTGTCGAAACCAAAGCATCATTTTGCTGCTTAGAGATCGATAACATTAGCACTTGCGACGGGGAAGAATTTCCACTATCAACCATATTTTTACCTGGATTGGGAAACGGGTCAGTCAACACAGCTGGGTTCTTTGGACTTTTAAAGAATCTCTTGAGCTCAACTTTGTATGGACAATCTGTTGTCTTGTGATCTTCGTCACATATCATACAGGACCATTTCTTTTTCCCTTTCTCAGGAGAGTTCGAAGAAGTTTTTTCAGGTGACAGATCATCCTGTTGCTTCTTCTTCCCTTTGTTTTGCTTCTTCTTGCTTCCTGGTTGATTGGTTTCTTTGCCTTTATCTGCTGATATGGCATTTACTTCCGAAGCAAGAATCTCTTCATGGGCATTTTGATCTGAAGTCTTATGGGCTTTCTGAGGTGAAGCCTTTTTCGACTTCGCGCTTGCAGTGCCAATCACGCCATCTCCGGCATGAGAGTCAATATTCGATTTAGGAGGTGGAGGAATTGAAAATTCAGGTCTAGGGGCGTCAGGTATTTTGTCGTAGAGCGTGCCAGACTGAGTATATACTAAGTCTAAATATTGAGCACGAGAAATGACTTGCTCCTCAGTTACGACTCCCCCCTTGGCCACATCTTCCGTTGTAGCCTGAAGTAATGACTTTATAAACCATTCAGCTAGTAGCTGATCAGGAACGTATGTTTTCACCATCCTACGACGGCGACGCCACTCATGTATATGATCAGATATGTGAGTAGCTGTTGTCTGTTTGAAGTTGGTCAGTATCTCGGTTCCTGTTTCATACCTGATTGGTAGTTGAAAATGGGTTAAGAAAGTCGTGGCTAAGGAGCTCAAATTGTCGAAAGAGGCTCTTGGCAATTCTATATACCATTTGGCCGCCGGACCTGTCAATGTCCTCTGGAAGAGGCGAAGTCTTATCGAATCATCGTTCAGAGTGTTCGATGAACACCATAGATGAAAGGTCATGACGTGATTCGACGGGTCTTCACCTGGATTTCCATTGAATTTAGGAATGTCGGAGGGAAGTTGTGAGGAATCGCTGGCCACCAAGGGGCATAAGCAATCAGATCGTTCGTCAACCGATGTAAATCGGGTAACTCTAGAGTTGCCACGAATGGCAGTTGTCGACTCAGATTATGCGAAGCGTACCCAGGATACGAAGGGATCGCCTGAGCAGTTGGTCTTTGCATACCGGCATAATGTATTTGATGCTGGTATGATTGATACGGTTTGTGGACTACCCCACTGTAAAGTGGTTGGTTTTGACCGTATTGTAGGTACGGTTGTCCATTATTCGTAAAAATTTGCTGCTCGGTACCTTGGTACACTTGCTGGAACTGCGGTTGTTGATACTGCACCAACCATGGTTGTGATACCATTGGTTGTTGTGCGATGCTTACCACTGGGCCAAGATGAGGGGTAAGGGTACCCGTTTGTGCTTGTGTCGCCCCGCCAGTTGGCGATTGTGGTTGGGTTGCAGGGTCAAAGGGTTGTTGCATTACAACCTGAGAAAACTGAGGTTGACATGCAACAGGTATCGTTTGAACTTGCGACACAGTCACAATTGCTGGTGTCGTCGGGATGTTCGTCATAGGCATTTGTTGTTGCATAGAATACACAACTCTTGGTTGCTGGGGTGGCATAGGTATCCAACCACTTGTAGTTATTCCAGTATAACCTGAGTATGGTTGTCAGCTCCCGTATGGGTAACCTCCCGGAGGAGGTAATGAAAAAGCATATTGCCCCCCATACGGTGGTGGTCCGGAACCGAGAGGATTTATTACACCTCGAGGACCGGAGGGCCCAAACTGATTTCCGAAAGGATCAATCTGTTGAGTTCCAACATAGGAGTTACCGGGTATTATACCGGGAGAAAAAACAGGAACAGACCATACTGTCGTCATGGCCCCTGAAGGGACCCCTTCCAGCTATTGAGAGTTAGGGACAGATGGTATGCCGGCGAACATTGTCGGAATGACTGCAGGGAGTTCTGCTGTCGCTGTGTCATTTGGCACAGTCCTAGATGTTGACGGTTGTTCAGACATTTTGAGTCTATCCAATAGATTTCCTAGTGATTCTTCAGGAACTTCTCCCGGTGATAGGCTAGCTTCTGATGCAGTAGGAAGTAGAGTGATCCCTACTCCAAGATGTGTTGGAGTAGTTGCTTGCGGATCTTCTACAATTTCTTCTATTGCGATCAGACCGGGTGGAAGAGGAAGACCGTCAGGTCCGTAGAATATTTCTGGTGCCAAAGAAGGGGTTGTTTCGACAGCAACAGTTGTTTGAGGAGCAAGACTCTCTGAACCGATCACTGATGGAACTGATTCAGTAACACAAATATTTGCTCTCAGACTAGGATCAGTGTTACTGTCCTTCTGGGGCTGTTGAACTTCTTCAATAGGGGCAGGGTTTCCAGAAATGTTTGGAGTAACCGGAACCTCAGATGTCGTCGGAACACTTGTTCTAACTTTGACAGGAGATTTGGAACCAGTTGAACGAGATCGCTTTGCCCGGGTTGTTTTCGATTCCGGAGACAAAGACGGTTGACTCGTACGCCTCCGCAAACGACGGTTCATCGATTGACTTTCTTCCACGGTTGCGGATTACTTGATCAACCAATAATGCACAGGGTGAAATGTGTTTTCGAAATGAATTAATTTTAGACGCTTTTTAAGACACAACTTGATTTTTCACTTTTTAAGAGTCGAGAAAAAGCTAAAGATGACTCTAGTCTCCTTCGATGTATTAACGAGCCCGAAGTGACAAATGCTCGGATGGACTTTTTCAGTTATAGAGTTTGAAAAAGGCCAAAAGAAACTACTCTGGAGTTCTAGGCAGAGGGTGTGCCAAACCTTTCGCGAAACCACAGAATACGTTTTACGGTACGAGTGGTCGATCTTCGTGAATGCTGTGTTCACTGCATCGCGATCAGTAGGGCGGCCGACACGGCTTCCTATGGATAAAGGCTTTTTTCCTATAGGGGTCCCCCAATATACGCGACGGTACGCGGGGGCACAAGTCAGTATTAGTGCTATCGTCCCTCAGGAGGAATCACCCACCTTCGTAGAGATCGACAGTCACTATGTTTAAAGACGCCGGTTCACGTCTCTACCTAGACCTCTACTGTGTTTCGTTATGTTTCAAAGCGTTGTTAGATAAATTCAGTTCTTTTTAGGTTGATCTTGCTTAGCAGTTTTCCTTTATGGATCACCACGTGATGTATGATACAACTCCTAAATGCAGTCTAAGAATGATAAGCAAGCTTTTTCAATTCTTTCAACTTATGAAAATCTTAACTACTGAAGGAAAAGAAAGACATCATCTTTTCAAACAGATCATAGAGCACACACTAATGCACTTTTCCTAAATCGACATGCAAACTGTCAAAATGCACATGCACAATGCAAGTATTTCTTTTCTTCTTTCTTAATGTTGATGTATTACAAAAAGAAAGCTGTTGTATGATTTCGAATTCGATTTCAAGCGAAAGCAAACAAGTTTTGTCCAATAATCAAAAGAACACCTTAAGATTCACTCGTTTCAACACAAGAAATACTGAAATTCGAACCATATAACGAAAGCAAATGCTCAAGCAGATATGAACAACAATAAACTAGCTCTTAGAATCACAATGACACTTTCTCATAGGTCTAGATCCAAGAGGTCATAGCAAGACTAGTTCACTTTCGCTATGGGAAACTGTGAATGACAGCGAGAAATACAATAAGAACAATCACGGTTTCTTCATATAACTAAGGCGGAATGAAGGCAAAGAGAAGTGGTTCCAGCTGGGTATACAGGTTGACAACAGGCTGCAAAAACAATACTGAAAACTGGGCAACAGACAGTGGGGAATCCCAGTTGCACAAGGCAAAACTGGATCAGCGCAGGTGCTGCACTGTCAATCTAAGATGCAGCGCAGGTAGCCCCTTCGGGACCTGCGTTGCAGTGCAGGTAGCCTTTGTTGCAGCTGCACTGATGAGACAACTCTCGTCTCTCTCAGATTCCGGGTCACAGTTTGCTAAAAAATCAATGGTTTTTGGCCAAATCAGAGGCTATCAGTCAAGTATACACTAGAGGATGATTAAAGGAATATGAACACTATCACAAAGAGCTAAAAGAGTCCTTGTGGATCAGCTCTTCAAATCATAAACATGCCCAGCACTGGGCTAGAGTAGCTGCCCTCTACTTTGCATTCAAAGGATTCGAATGCAGTTCGATTCGGTACTCCTTTGTTTAAGAAATGAATAGCAAGAAACACAAGCTACCAACAAGACACGATCCCCAGCGGAGTCGCCAGTCTATTGGGGGGGAAAGTATCCAACTCGGAATGACCCTAACCCACTCTAAGGGTGACAGTTCCTTAGCAACAGCTGAAAGCAAAGCTATCTAAAGTTTCTTCTTTATGACATGCAAGAGATAAAAGGGAGAGATCCACTTACCGATGTCTTGCGCAAATGGTCGATCCAATCTCTTTTGTTTGCCGCTTGCTCCCAGCTCCAAGTCTTTTCGCGGGCCCAGTTACACGAGATCCTGCAAATAAGACAAGAAAAGGAAACTACAAGAAGCATGCATTCATACTCGATTCAAGGATTAGCATAAATCAAAGACGCAAGTAAGACAATACACCATTGAAACACATGCGAATAGAAGAACCTCAAATGCTTTATTAATATATGGAAGTAAGGTTTAGGCGGTGATACAACCATGAGAGGTCCAATCCAGCATCACCTTCCCGACGGAGAGAAATCTCTTCTTCACCTCCCTCAAGCAATCACCCAATGCTCACAACTGTAAACCAACAACAATTCTTCGCACTAAATTCCAGCCTCCAGATCCCATGGGATGAGATCCTTATATAGAGTTTTGGAGTGATGATAAGTCAGCTTGATGTGTGACTTGTTGTCCTCTTCAACTCCAGTTGTTCTTCAGTTCTTCACTCGGAGTCTCTACCTTCCACTTGGAGTTTTAGAAGCTCTTAACTCATCATTAGGCGAATCTTATGATCAAGTGTCTTTTTGGAAGCTTCCTGGGCACTGGCACATTGAGAAAAAGATTCCTCCACATGTCAAAGTACGCCCAGCGCAGGTAGCCTTTGTTGCACTTGCTATGCAGCGCAGGTACACCATAGATCTTTTGACATTCAGCGCAGATGCTTAGTGGAGCAGTTGCTTTGATCCAAAACTGACCTGTTTTTGAGTGTTTTTCAGTGGAGAACTGATCTAAAGTGTTGTGGTTTGCTGACCTTGTTCCTCTAGGGGTAGGAACAACATGTTTAGGGACTTTGGATCCCTTGGATTATTGACATTTCATGCTCTATGCTGTAAGGCACAAAAATGTCTATAACACTATCACCTCTCCTATCTGGAGTATCCAACAACCTGCAATCTATCACCATGTCAAATCTATCCTACCTATGTCTACTAGGAGACCTACTTCCATATACCCCATTAGTTTTGTCCTCCTGTCCATGGATGATTTGAAGTGGCCCTTGTCACTACATGTTTGACAAACTTTGAAGTAGTATCGCATTCACCTCTGCATGTTTCTCTTGTGCCTGCTTATTTCGTGCTTGTTTACTTTACAACTGCTTATTTATTCCTTCAGGCTTCTCAACGTGTCTTCCAAGTCAGAAGAGTGCTCCATAGCATGCTGCCCATGTGATTCATAGGGAGATTATATGTATTCTACCACCTTGCTAACCATTTGATCTCTTTCCTTCAAGGCATACTATGTTAGCTAAACCAAATCATAATAAACCAACGTACCTTAGCATAATTCTGGGAGGATACCTTATTTGCAAGAACATCAAATTAGTGTGATACATGTATAACATAATAATAACAACATATAGACATATATTTAATAAGTTCATCAATGCATAAACATCATTCTAGTTAGGGTCCAATAATCAATGCAAGGCTAATCCAGGTGGCTCCAGAGACACACAGAGGACAAAGAGGGCTTATGGAAGCTCAAAAATAAAAGTGATTGAAATTCTTTCGAACCAAGGCGAAAGCGTAGATCTTGTCATCTGGATTGCAACTGTGCAAACAGTTCGTCAATTCGAGCTCCTATGAGGGAGAACGAGCCAGTCAAAGTTTTGGTTGACTTTTGCTCACTCGGAAGGCTTAATGGAGACACAATTTGGAAGTTTTCTGGTAGACAGAATCTAGCCAAATCTAGCTAGATTTCGGGAAAAATTGTCGCCTCATTAAATCATCTCCTTCGGTTCAAATTTAGAATTTTTAAAAATGACCTTATTTTAATAATATATATATATATATATATAAGGTTGTGAGTCACCACCCCGGCCACCCCAAACTATATTACAAAACAAAATTACATTTAAAGGACTGACGGGCCATGAACCCCCACCAGTCCAGCCGAACCCTCCGCCAACCACTTAGACACTGAACAATTATTAAGGGGGTGGGTGGGCCACCTCCGGTGGACCTGGCCCACACCCTATTAACACATACCATATTCGCACATGCATTAATGTGAGGCCGACGGGGATTGAACTTGCCTAGCCCACATGGTCCAGACCCCACTGGGCGGCCCCATGTGGTGGCGTACACCAACAAACACCACCCCAAAAGGAATCACATGCCATTAAAAATCTGCGGCATTTAGAAAAACAGTTAACAAAAAATAATGTTGTCTGCTATTTTGGAGTGGGTGGGGTTTGAACCCGACCCACCTCCACACAATCTGCCAACCATACCAACGACCCACAAAGGTCCTCGTTGATATCTCCGCCCATCACCTGATATATAATCGCACTTTCATTGCACGGGGCCAACAGAGGACAACAGAAACAAAACCACGTTATGCAAAGTAGCATGTAGGAGCCAAGAGCGTGCACAGAAATCAAGGTGTAAACTTTTAATTAGATTATTTGTAGGTGGAGCCATGAGCCTAGAGAAGAGGCAAGTAGAACCATGATTGGGCAAAATTCTTAGGAGGGTGAAATTTTTGCAGTGTATGAAGGCTATATAATAATTGTATGAAGGTTTAAATTGGTCCTTGATAACTTTTTTGGTGTTTATGGAGGTCCAACAAACTTAGGAAAATCACAAATTTATTTATGGAATGCCTCCTCTCACAAGAAAAGACAAATATGAACTATTATGGACTTCCACCATGTGAAACACCTCGAAGAATTTAAATATTTAGGGATTGCTATTTGTTCAAAATCAATTTCCTTGCAAGCATGGGGCAATGTTATTGCTAAATTTAAGATTAAATTTGCTGCAAGGGATGCCCAATATCTCAATTTAGTTTGACACATTGTGTTGATTAAAACATTTATCTTTACTATCCCTTTATGTCAATTCAACACCCTCCTTTTCCCATAAAGTGTTCTCTCTATGATGTCTAGGGAAATCCACAAGCTTCTTTAGGAACACAAGCATTCTAGCACAAAAAAATAATTTTATAAAATGGGAAATAAAAAGCATCCAAAAACCCATGGGGTCCTTGTAATTAGATACCCCATTCTTATGAAAAAAGTGATAGAAGCAAAGTTATTATGCATGTTTTTCATCGGGAAGAACATTGGCAGAAGACATTCCTTAAGGAAATAATCTTTCGACATAATGAGTTAATTTCTTAAAGTCAATTCAAGTGCCTAAAGGAAGCTTGGTAGTTTAGAAACTACTCACTTCAGAAGCCCCTTTGATCAACTTCGATATATTTTAGAAACAAATTAATGCCATTGATATTAATTTACAGAGGGACAAAATAATGGATAAGAAACCCTCAGAACACAATAATGAGTTTCTACTTTTCAGATTATTCTTCTGTGTTCAAGGAAATTCAACACTAGTAGACATTCGTACTAGGAAAATGAAGGTGATTGGATAGGTTGGAACCTCATAGTTGTCCCTGTGAACTTGCATCATTTGGCTTACAAAATTTGAGACAGTCTCATTGGTTGAAATCTATGGCGACTAGAGGAGGTGGATCATATCAAATGGAAGCATTCTTCGTACTTGGTGAAGGAAGGTTATGAATCCTTTCTCTTACCTCAATTATATACCCCTAAATAAAGTAATTAGACAAATATATGGAGATCCAATGCCAATCCAAAGGTAAATTATTTTTGCAGGCTCGTTCTACATAAAGAACTTTTGACTACCAAGAATTTGAGAAAGAGTCACATTCAAGGTCATTTGAGGTGTCTTATTTGCAAGCAATAAGAGCAATATATTCAACATATTTTTCTAAAGTGTTCATATACAAAATTGTTTTGGATGGATGTGTCTTCTCCACTTTCAAACCATTTAAAATTCCCATGTTCCCTTCAAGGGTAATTTACGTTATGGTGGGAAAATTATGTTAGGATTATATTTCAAAAATCCCTTTTTAAAAGTCATTGTTAAGAACTTCCATAATTCATTTGCTAGAAGGTATGGGTAGGAAGAAACATTGTATCCTTCAATGATTTAAACATTTTCGCACACTTTATAACCGTGAAAATTATTGTTCTATGATCCGATTTTGGAGCTTTAAATTTTGTTAATGACCCTTATCAACATGGATTAGGCACACTTGAAAGGTGATGGTGTTAAAATTTTTCTAATTTGGTCATACTGCCTCCAGGTTTGTAATGGACTAACAAAAGTTCTTATGCAGTTTGGAAGCTCAGATTAACAAAGGCAGAATACAATGTTGGGAAGCTACAACCAGAAGGAAAGATCCAAAATTTTGATGGGGATTTGAAAAGGAATATAGGTTTGGTGGGAGGGGGAGGGGTTATCTATGGCTCTGAGGAAGTTAAATTTTCAAAGTAGGCATGGAGCTTAGAATGCATGACAAACAACCAAGCTGAAGCTTATTCCTTATACTAGAAGACCCTCTTCTTTAAGTAGTTTCGTTTCAATATGTTCCAGTTGCACAACTAAATCATGGTTCTCCATAGAAATATTGTGGTTCTCAACTACAATTTCATTGAATTAAATATATATCTATCTATGGGATTTAGATATTTCTATGAAAACTTGTCCCATAAAGGCAATTTATGTCCTAGTGGATCTCTGTAGTACAAAGGTATTGATTTTGTCTGTAGTGAGTGTGTCCCAAGTCTAGGATACTCTTAGTTTCAATTTCAAGGATCTCAACATTAGTGAAATCATTGGGTTCATCCATTTTTATTGCAAAGGATCATTCTAAATTAATCTAGATGGGGTTTAGAGTAAGAACCTGAAATCTCCTTGTTGTAGTAAATAATCTGTATCAAGAAAAAATATTACCAATGCCATGATTCATTGATCCCTTGTAGTTCCTCATTTGCTCTGGAGTCATGTTGGGAAAAGGGAGTAAAGCAAGAACTCCAAAGAAGATGTGGTTCAAGGGAAGAGACATTGAAGAAAATAGGAGTAGAGTGAAATTAGGTTCCAAGTGACACAAAGCCTGGGAAGGAAGCTATCAATGAGGAGTGGTAAGGAATGAAACAAATGAAAAGCACAATGTAGGGTGAAGGTCATAGAAAATGATAGAAAAAATAAATGAGGAGGGAGAGGAAGCCTTTCAATTGAGTAGAATAGAAAATTCCAAAGCACCAATGAATGAGACAAATAATCATAGTGGGTCCTAGAGTGAGATCTAAGATAAGAAACTGTTTTGGGATTAAGATTATGTTGACGATGCTAGACCCTCCAACATTCAAGGGGTATCCCTGATATGTAGTCTAAATTAAACTTCACACTATTTGGTGTAGGAGACCCATCTAGAATACAACCTGGTTTCCAAAGCAATGGGTTTTAATGGTGCACCTTAGCTACAATAACACAGAGTGGTGTATTCATGACTTTGGTGAAAAATTGTATGACTCTGGAGAGGGTCAATTGCAATGCATGAAAGGTTTTAACAAACAAGGGGAAAATGAGTGGGCCCTTTAGAAGCCTGTAGTAGTACACAAGTTGAAAGGAACACACGAGCATAAATACATCACGAGTTAGCCTACGAAATAGTTCACACGTTAACTATGATGGAAATAAAGAACATGCATTCAACAAGATTTATACTAATTCAAATGAAATAGTTCATAAGCGTTAGCATAAGTGAAACAAAATATATTGCAAACATAACAAGAATAGTCCTACTATATTCACAACATATTCATGAAAACATGTCAGCTATGAGATTTTATTAAAGTTCTAAGCATACATATACCATTTATGAGCCACTAGCCCAAATAGTGGAACATGAAGTCCACACCTTCTCCTCCAAAGAAAGATACTCGCTCTATGCTATGAAGAAGCCAAGGCTCTCAACAAACTCCCAAGCTCCTAATCCTAAGCTAAAATCCTAGCCAAAACTTTGGCTCCCAAAAGCCCATTTACATGAGTTATGAGGACATATATATAACAAAAGGGGTGAATATTCACTTCCCTTTGTGAATCTTGGACTTCCCGCATGACTCCTCCTCTTCTTTACAAAATGACTCTTTAACTTCATTACATCACGACCCTTCACATTCCACAATTAACACTTTGAATGTCACTTACAAATCACTTACAAAAAAATATTACAATATACTCATACCCACATAGGAAAAAATTGGGTAGATCCAACTAGACAGCTTAATAAGAAAAATAAGTCAAGCTTGAGTTTCGGGAAATGCATCTGTCACACGGAATCAGTCAAGAGTGCAGACACAACCGACCTTCCTAGAAGTCTAAGACATTCTAATGACAAACAAAACAAACTGGAGCTATCCTTCTCTAAACATACATTATGATATGAGAAATCAAGTGTTTCGTTCTTACCTTTGTCCAAACGCCGTTGTAGAAGTCCAAGCTTTGTTGATCTGGATGAGCTCCTCCTTTTCTCCAAAACCTGCAATCATCAACAGTCAAACAATTAAATAACACCTGATTATAACATAAAACAAAGCATATTCAACACATAGACCAAGGAGTACATGAAATAACCCATAAACAACAAGTTATTGAGAAGAATGGACCAATTTGCATTAAAGGTAATCAAAAGGAACCATTACAACCTGAGCCTTGGTGTTGTGCAAGCTCCTTCCAGGGTCCACAAGAGTCTTCCTCTACTTTGACAAAACTCACCCACTTCCAAATAGAACAAGTAAAGATGATAATCTCTCCTCACAAGCTTCTAAATGGGAGTCCTAATTCCTGCAGCATTTACCCTTAGAAATGTGTAGCTTTCAACCTCCCTCCTTCTGGCCCAATGCCTATATTTATAGTGCTCAAGAGGAAGTTAATCAGGTCCACCATCAATGGGATAGTCCCCTCTTTGGATGGGATCACTCCCTTATTGATGGGATAAGTTCCGCTTTGGTAGGAGTGCATGAACCATCTGGAGGCGCTCAATACACGTCAAACAACCTTCTAGAATGCTCTAGAAATGACCACAAGTAAGTTTTTGAAGATAAAACTTGCGCATTTTAACCTTTTCAGAGGGACGCACCTGCCCCTTTAGATACAGAGCGTCCTTGGACGCAGACCTTATGAACAATAGGTGCGTACCCATAGGCAAGGTTTGAGAGAACCTGCGTACCCAGAGATAAACATATTTATAAAGACTTTCTCTCTTTCTTGGAGTTTTACATGAATAGCAGAGGCATAAGACTTGCTTAAGAGGGTAGTATGACTGTTGATAGAGCCATACCAACTGTAAATAGCCATGGTGACATTTTTAGTGTAACAGATTGCCCCCTAAAGTGCGAAGCCTGGAATAGATTAGGGTTTTGTATTATCTAGGAAGGGTGAAGCGCTTTATCATTTCGAGGATTATCTCGTGGAGAACCTGGTCAAAACCTGCAATTTTCAACACAAAATACATGTATAAGATTATATCATCACTGAGGTAGGCATTCCCATACTCAGATTAAAACTTTAACTAACAGACTAACTACTCTGATACAGGAATGATTTTGCAGTACATCATAATCATAGACTTTTGTAGACACAGTATGGGCGCAACCATCTGTTTATGGTTAGTCTACTTAGATAATGAATACAAAACTCCTCGCAGCCTGGATGGTAAAGATTCGATCCAGGGTCTTCGTTTCTACTTCTCGAATTGGTACGATTCTAACCATGCGAATAAATGAGTCGATGTCGAACATGGTAGAAACCACTTGATTACCAGTCGATGATGTAAACTGTTAACAAGCGTGAGAGAGACCACTAGCAATGTCAATGGTTCTCAAAGTACCCAGTACAATCCATGAGATGTGAATGAATGAGTTGATGTCGAACATTTCACGGAATCCTTTGGTCGAAAGTCAATGACGTAAACTGACGTCAAAGGCGAGAAACCTGCCATTGATGTATGCAGACTTCAAGGTACTGACGATTTCTAAATCATCTCCCTAGATAATGTGCTGATGTCGATAGAAAGTGACCCGTTGCAGGCAAGCCCACAACACAAAATCATTGTTCAAGTTGAAGAAATGTTGCTGTAAGGACTGACTCAGGGATGGTCAAATGGATGACAAGTATTTTGCAGATGAAAGTTTTGCTTGCAGACCTCTTGAACACATAACGACACGACAAATGGCTTGGTGCTGAATAACTCAAAGTTAATCCCCGGAACCCGGCTGAAGACTTTCAAAGTGGTTTGATCAACTGTGAGGTAAAGGATTTCCCAACCCAGGTGAACGCAAAGTGTTGTGTTCAAGAGTGGTAATAAAGTTTCTTCTGAGACAAAAGGTAACAAATAGGCTCATTCTTCTCTCTTTTCCCCACCATTTCTGGCAAGTACCTCTTTATTTTTAACAAGCTTGAGGAGGATAACATATGCTTGATTATAAGCTCATCCTTCGGATGAGTCCAACCTAGTTTTGATTCGAACCCTAGGAAGGAGTGGTTTGTTCCTGTTTGTAATTGAACAGGTCCTTTACTGTGAAATGTTTAACGAGCCCAGTATAGGAGAAACTCGGCGTTTTTCAATTTTAGAGAGTCTGAAAAACTTAAGAAAACTCCAAGTTGAACTTTTTCGTAAATTTGTGTCCCTCAAGCCCGAAAAAGTATAAAATAATACCTGGGGGAACCGCTTGATCTTGCGACCAAGGAGTACTTTCATAATTAGTGCCACTGACCTGAAAAGTAAAAAGCGATCAAGGACACATCGTTTTATTTCCATATCGAGTTTGAAACGACAAAAACCCGGCAATCTTTTCCCGATTTTACGGTCAGAAAAGAGCTATAAGGGGACCGTCTTTTAATTCCGTTTTAACGAGTGTAAAAGAAACGCTCGACAATCTTTTCATATTTTAGGAGTCAGAAAAGGGCTTAAAAGATGACTCTGAGGTTTCACTTTTTCATAAGTTTTAACGAGTTCGAAAAAATGATAAAAATGTACTCATGGTTTTCACTTTTTCGTAAATTTTAATGAGTTTGAAAAAATGATAAAAATGTACTCATATGGCCGACTTTCAATTTAGTTTACGAGCAGGAAAAGATGGAAAGAACTCGGCATTTTCATTTGTTTTACGAGAATGAAAGATAGCAAAATAATCTCGGTATTTTCATGAGTTTAACGAGTCTTGAAAATAACTGAAATTGACTCGAGATAGGTTTCATTTTTACAAAAGCTTGAAACAGACAAAAACTATGCTTCAAAGTAGTTTCATTTTTTCACAAGCTTGAAACAGAGAGAAAATTGTGCTTGATGCCCCCTAAGCGTAACTGCTAGAGCGCATGCCCCCCAGCTTCATTTGGATGAAATGAAGGTTGAGTTACGAGATCATTTGAAAGACTCGACCTAAAATTGTAAGAAAATTATGAAAAAATGAAATAACTAACCTAAACATACAACCTAACATCTATGAGGTTAGTCAAACTCTCGACTCAAGTAGAGGAGGATTTGTTTCATTTTTTAACGAGCTTGACACAGGAAAAGAACTATGCTCGGATTCAGTTTCATGTTTACGCAAGCTTGAAACGAAAAACTATGCTTGTTATACATTCACATGCCCCCAACATAATGACGCAAAATGAGGTACATGCCCCCCAAGCTTCATTGCATTCAATAAGGTGGATGGAATGAAGCTTTACTTTCAAGATCTTGGAAAGACTTATGGGAGTTGTTTCATTTTTTAAAGAGCTTGACACAAGACAAGGAACTATGCTCAAGACTCCTTGTTTCATTTTTTTAACGAGCTTGACACAAGACAAGGAACTATGCTCACTAATTTCGCATGCCCCCATTGTATAATGATGCAAAACGAGGTACATGCCCCCCAGGCTTCATTGCATTCAACCGGCTGGATTAAATGAAGGTTTACTTTCAATATTTAACTTGAAAAGGGAGTTGTTTCATTTTTAAGGAGGTTGACACAAGAAAAGAACTATCCTCATACCTGATTCATTTTTTAACGAGGTTGATTCAGTAACAGGAACTGTCCTCAAAACCCTACTTTCTACAATCTACCTACATAACCTAAAATCTACCTGATTCATTTTTTAATGAGGTTGACTCAGTAAAAGAACTATCCTCATGCACACTGATTCATTTTTATTGAGGTTGACACAGTAAAAGGAACTTTCCTCACAACTCCTTGTTTCATTTTTTAATGAGCTTGACACAAGACAAGGAACTATGCTCATAACTATTCTCTACAATCTACCTAACAAAAACTCTACTCTAAAAACCCTGATTCAATTTTTAACGAGCTTGACACAAGACAAGGAACTGTGCTCGAAAATCCTTGATTCATTTTTTAAAGAGCTTGACACAAGACAAGGAACTATGCTCATAACTACTCTACAATCTACCTAACAAAGAACTATACCTAAAAAACCTTGATTCATTTTTTAACGAGCTTGACACAAGACAAGGAACTGTGCTCTAAAATCCTTGATTCATTTTTTAATGAGGTTGACTCAGTAAAAGAAACTTTCCTCACACTCCTTGTTTCATTTTTTAAACGAGGTTGGTACAAGAAAAAACTATCCTCGCAGCACCCTGTTTCATTTTTTAACGAGGTTGAGACAGGAACAAACTATCCTCGTACACACTGATTCATTTTTTAACGAGGTTGACACAGTAAAAGGAACTTTCCTCACAACTCCTTGTTTCATTTTTTAATGAGCTTGACACAAGACAAGGAACTATGCTCGCACATACTGATTCATTTTTTAACGAGGTTGACACAGTAAAAGTAACTTTCCTCACAACATCCAATTTCATTTTTTAACGAGGTTGAGAGAGGAACAAACTATCCTCGTTCTCACTGATCGTGGCTTCCAACTGGAAGAAATACATGTCAATGGACACACCTTGATCATGGCTTCCAAGAGGTCTTCATCAGAAGGAAGAATAGTGCTCTGGAAGGAACACATGTCAAGGGACTCAAAAGGGATAAGAACATCATGTTCATGTAATCCCATAGAGTTTTCCATGTCAATTACCGGATCTAAATCAACAGTGAGAGGCTCACTTACCTCGGTAACTGAAAACATGGGACCAGTTACCACATAATTAACCCGTGGCAGGGTAGATACCACTTTAGAATCAGGAACATTTAGGGGTGTCATATTATTGGTAGTTGAGACAAGACTAGGGAATGAAAGCTGGTCTACAGTCACAATACTGCCATTGTGAGGGAAAGACATCATGCGAAAGAGTGTCGATACGACAGCTTTCATTACATAAACATAGTCTCGTCCAAGGAGTAAATTGAAATCCAAGGGACCTCGAACTACCATAAGATCAATACAGACAATTTTACCTTCCAAGGTAATGGAAAACTTAGGAAGGATCCCTAAAGGTTCACTAATGGTTCTGTTAAAAGCTTTCAGATTCTGCGTAATAGACGCAAGCTGAGGGGAACCCAAAGTTTTCCAAACAGTTGAGGATAAAATACTAACAGAAGCACCTTCATCTACCTGAGTACGATGTATATCCCTACCACCAGCCTTGACAATGATTTGGAAAGGGATGGAGGAAGGAAGACGAGGTTCTGTCAGTCTATTCCAATCAAAGGAAAAGACCTCAGTACTTGGAGGGGGTTCTGTAGAAACAGGTGAAATGCCCCCCGGCATAGAAGAATCTGATGTAACAAGAAGAACCTGAGCGGTATGAAGTTCACTCTCCAAAGGGAAATTGGGATCGACCGAATGTGAAATTGGATCGACCACTTGATCAACTGACGGATCATCAACCTGAGTGACATGAGTTTCACTCTCCAATGGAAGAGTGTGATCGACTGTACTTGAATTTAAATCAAGTAGGTTGGGAGAAAGTTTACGGTAACCAGTTGGAAATTCTTGCTGTGGAACAGTAAGTTTTTCCAACAATGTTGAGGCTTCATCCATGTGAGGGCAAATGTGAGTTTGATGACTCCCTTTGCATAACTTACAAGGAAACCTAACTTTACCCTTTTTCCCAGGAACCTGACTATCACTAGTTGATGGATCAACGGAAAGTTGATGAGATTTTTCTGACCATACTTCCAAGACCTTTGGTATACCAGGACAATTGACAAGGAAGTGGTCACCCTTACAAAGCCTGCAAGGGTATTTGGGTTTACGGTGCATGTCGGAATTTTCCTCAACACAACTAACACTTACAGCCATGGTTGGTTGGTTGACTTCTTTCTTATCTTGCTTCTTCTTCTTCTTCTTCTTCTTCCCTTTCTTCTTCTTCTTAGCCTCCCGGTTACTAGCATCAAGGCTTTTACTAGGCGAAGAGGAAGAAATGGAGGAAGAAAAATTAGGCGAAGAAGGTAAAGGGTCAACAGAAGGTTGGTGATGCTGAGATGGTGAACTCTGTTGAGGTGAAGCATCCGGTTGAGATGGAACAATTGGAGTATTTTGGGCCAACGAAGTTGAAAATAACCATATCGGTAAACCTATTGTAAATCCAGGTAATGACAAAGTAGCCATATAAGGAGGACCAACATTTCCAAAGTAAGGAAAAGTACTAGGATTCTCATTAGGAGGGGTTCCTAGGTTGATAAATTCCGGAACATTTTCCATTATATTCAACTTCAGTGAATTTTATTAACAATCTAAAACTAAAATTAACAATTCACAATTCACACATAACAATTAAAATTCACACCTATGGTCTCTAAAAGTAAAAACAAACAAATTAACACGCGCTATCAAATCTAGGAGTCAAACCACACACAAACAGTAGCCTTCCGGACCAAAAACACTAGTTGGTGATGAAATCCAACATCGCAGAATTCAGTACAGAAGTGGCGGGTGGAACAGTTACCCCGGCAACTTGCTTAATGAATAGACTGGACCAAGTTCCTCCACTTTAACTGTCTCGAGTGAAGTGAACCCCCCAGAAAATCCAAGTGAGTATAGCCGACGTCTGCTCCAGGTACAGTGGGACCTTCCCTCCACCGTCACCTCGGTAGAATCCTAAAGATAATGGCCACTAAGGTTACCAACCGCAACAAATGCACCTGGGGGAACAGTCTAAACTCCGACAGCACGCAAGGGCAGAGTAGCAAGCTCAATCCCCTTGCCGGCTCCTTGACAATAATCCAAGGTTTACCGACAAGTGACCCCTGGCTCCTCGACAATGGTTAATCCGAGGTTTACCGTTTGTAATACGTGCGTGTCTGGCGTCTTTCCCAACGAGGGAGGATGGATCCCCTCACGGGTTCGGACACGAGCTCGTGCTTCTCCTTTAAGAGGAGCTTTCCCAGAGTGTAAATGTAACAATTGGATTTGATTCTATCACAAGATCAGCTACTTGTTTGGTTTTACTGTCTTGGAGAGTTAAGTACTCACCTACTCCAAGACACTAGCCTAAGCTATGTTGGTGCTTCAGAGCCCTAGAAATGTAAAAATTACTAGATGAATTTTAATTAAGCGCTGTGTTATTAAGGTTGTTATTACTCAAATGGGTAAATGGATATGAAACCAATGGTGTTATGACCCGACTCAACTGAATGCAATCGAATATGATAATGCAATCCTTTCAATTCGATGAATCCTAACTAAAGTAAGGAGAGAGTTTCCATTCAATTCCAACAATGCAAAAATTGATCACTAAGAGAAAATATAACAAATTCTCTAATGCACTAATTTCATCAAGAAAAACTAATGCAAATCAATTCCAAACCATTTTTTTTTATTTTTTATTTTGTGTAAATTCAAATCAAAGAAAGCTGATCTAAATCTACGATTGATTTTTCAGAATGTAAACTATGCAATGGTAATCTAAGCACAATTCACTTGAAAAGTATGCAAATGTAATCTATGCACATTTTTCATTCATATTCTGAAAATGAGAATTCTAATTATGCAAATGTGATCTATGCAAGAGAATTCTCAAACACAAGACGATTCTAATGTGATCTAAGAACCAATCAAGTGCAAGTCGAGAAAACTGGGTGAGAGTTCCAAAGATCAAAACATAAAAACACTCAAAGGCGATTAACACTCATACCCAATTTAACAAAAACAAAAGCAAATGAGGGGGAAATTTTTTTGCAAAAACAAAAGCAAAAAGATGCAAAATTGTGAAAAGACTGAGACAAATCGCCAAGTAATGACCAAAGGAAATCAAATCAAGAAGTTCTCAAAAAAAGAGACTCAAAACACCCAATTGATGAAAGCTTAAAGCAGGAATGCCAATGAAACAAGCTTAGGTGAAGATCTTTGACAAGAGACTAATGGATCTGGGCAGTAAAAACAAATCAAAAGCAAAATCTAAGAGGAAAAATGTAAAAAATGGAATTTTATTTAAATTTTAGCAGGGGACGCAGGCAACCGGTTAAGCCAGGTGCGGGCCTGCACTGTGCACACAGCGACAGTGCGTCCAGGGACGCACTGTGTAGCACTCAGAGGGTGCGTCCTACTGAAAAACTCAAGAAAAATCAAAATAAAACTAATCCTAAGCTAACCCACCCAGAGACAAAGTCACAGAGCCAAAACCAGAAAAATAAACCAATTTTCTCAAAGCCAAGTTCACACAAAATAAAAGACTCTTCTCATCAATGGAATCTATCCCCAGCGGAGTCACCAATTTGTCACACGGAATCAGTCAAGAGTGCGGACACAACCGACCTTCCTAGAAGTCTAAGACATTCTAATGACAAACAAAACAAACTGGAGCTATCCTTCTCTAAACATACATTATGATATGAGAAATCAAGTGTTTCGTTCTTACCTTTGTCCAAACGCTGTTGTAGAAGTCCAAGCTTTGTTGATCTGGATGAGCTCCTCCTTTTCTCCAAAACCTGCAATCACCAACAGTCAAACGATTAAATAGCACCCGATTATAACATAAAACAAAGCATATTCAACACATAGACCAAGGAGTACATGAAATAACCCATAAACAACAAGTTATTGAGAAGAATGGACCAATTTGCATTAAAGGTAATCAAAAGGAACCATTACAACCTGAGCCTTGGTGTTGTGCAAGCTCCTTCCAGGGTCCACAAGAGTCTTCCTCTACTTTGACAAAACTCACCCACTTCCAAATAGAACAAGTAAAGATGGCAATCTCTCCTCACAAGCTTCTAAATGGGAGTCCTAATTCCTGCAGCATTTACCCTTAGAAATGTGTAGCTTTCAACCTCCCTCCTTCTGGCCCAATGCCTGTATTTATAGTGCTCAAGAGGAAGTTAATCAGGTCCACTATCAATGGGATAGTCCCCTCTTTGGATGGGATCACTCCCTTATTGATGGGATAAGTTCCTCTTTGGTAGGAGTGCATGAACCATCTGGAGGCGCTCAATACACGTCAAACAACCTTCTAGAATGCTCTAGAAATGACCACAAGTAAGTTTTTGAAGATAAAACTTGCGCATTTTAACCTTTTCAAAGGGACGCACCTGCCCCTTTAGATACAGAGCGTCCTTGGACGCAGACCTTATGAACAATAGGTGCGTACCCGCAGGCAAGGTTTGAGAGAACCTGCGTACCCAGAGATAAACATATTTATAAAGACTTTCTCTCTTTCTTGGAGTTTTACATGAATAGCAGAGGCATAAGACTTGCTTAAGAGGGTAGTATGACTGTTGATAGAGCCATACCAACTGTAAATAGCCATGGTGACATTTTTAGTGTAACAGCATCTTAGTAACTTTGACTTCTAGGTTCTCGATCACATGACGATGACAAGGTTTGTACAGCATGATGACTTCCCCAAATTGTGAGATGCGATCAGGATGAAAGTGGATTCCATCCTCCATGGAATCTGGGTATAGTGATTTGGAATGAGTTTGAATTTCCTTCTTTAGAAGGACCAACATAGTATTGATTTGGATATGGCCACCAATCTAATTTTACATGTTCTTTCTGTTCACTTCAAGATCTTCCTTGGTAGCGATCTGTCTAAACCGTTCCAAGTATTCTTCAATGTCATTTCTGATTGGATTCCCATGTTTGGGTTAAGTGAGTGAGCTGACTGATGGGACCTTATGTGATTTGACTATGAAATCCATGTTGTTGTACAATTGTGTATATGAGGCATGAATATTAGCGATGAATGAGTTGAGTTATTTGTTGTTCTAAATGATCATATGAACTTGTGCTTTCTCTAACTCTACCTATCACCTTGTTTTCTTTGCCAACTTGGATGGTGCCACTCTGTATTGCATTTACCATTCATGCATGACAATGATGGTTATATGGACAATCTTAAGATCTTTGGCATTATCATTACACTTCTGCTGCATGTCATGCAGGTGGAAAACTACCTTATGCATAGTGAAAAGTTCTTCATACAAGCTCCACAGAGTTTCTCCCAATGATGATACTTCACCAAGTATGATTCCTTAAGTTATTCCAGATAAACTTGCATGAGAGATGTGTTCCAAGCCTCCACTGGAAGTTGTTCAACTTCTTGCCTCGTAACCTATAAGTTTTTTCCAACTATTTTTTCTCTACCATCAAATACTCTCTATTTGACTTTGTAGCACCTGCAAAGGGCAAGTTTACTAGGACAATAACACTTGGATTTCTTTTGGTGTTTATTATAGTCACCCTTTCTTTGATGAATGTAGGAGATTTGAGATCATCTAGAAATCTTTTCTTCCTTGCTTGTACAAATTTTTTTCTGAAGCTCATCGTAAGTCAAATTTTAAGTGTCCATAATTGGACCATCATCAAGAGGAACAATTTCCTCTTCTTCGCTTGGGGTTAGCTCTATTTCAGAATGTTGGGAGAGTAAATGGTGACCCGTTTTGTGCTTGGCATGAGATCAACATCTTGGTTTTGTGTCTCTGGTTCCACCTCCATGTCTTGGATTTCGATCAACTCCTCAATCTCTTGACTGAGCTCCTTGCCCTACATTTTTTTTCTCTCCTCCTCTAGTTGTGGGTTCTGCTCTTGTTCTTTAGCTTTTCTTCATGTGACTTATTCTTCTTCTACACTTCACCTTTCTTCTTTTTCCTATTTCTACTTTTCTTCCTCCAATATCCTCTTCTCTTGTTCTTCCCTTTGCTTCTATTCTACCTCTCACATCCATTGTTTCCTTTTCTTCTATACTGTTATGGCCTCCTTAAGTATGAATGGATTTTCTTTCATCTTGCGACTTCACTCTCTCCCCTAGGTTATGTGTAACTTTCCTCATTCCCTTTTTGCACACTAGGTTGCACCTTTCTTTTGGGACTACCTCTGGAGTGACTCCTTTCTACGAAGTAACCTGCGATGTTCCAGTGAGGATGATTGGTTTATGGGAGTTGGAGGCATTATAACAACTATTCCATGCTTCCTCATCAAGTTTGCGAAAGGTCCCGCTTGGCCACTGAAAATGAATCCATGCATAATGGTATTTGTAAACATTCCTTGGATCATATGGATTGAAGTCTAAATAACCGAATGTGAATTTATCTATTGCCTTGCCTTCAACGTCTATGAATTTCAAGTTCTTTATTTCATACAATCTGATCTTCATGTCAGGGAATGCATTGTTGGCACATATTGCATCCACTATATGGGTAGACATGTAAAATATAGCTTGATTTCCCTTCAGAGGATTTAAGAAGTTATCTACATGGATCTTCAGCTGTTGATCCAACAAGTCTAGAAATTTTAATGGTCTTCCTTCATTCACAACCTGGTTTAGTAAGGTCTCAATGCTCTATTGACCATAGATTTTGCAACATAAAACTAATAAGAGCTGATAAGGCTTCCTGAGGGATTTTGTCTTGTAGGTGTTGGTGGGTGTCTGAAGGAACTTTGTTGACTCTCTCACCCAGATTTTGACAATGTCCTTTGTGCTCAAGTAGATGGTGGTAGCATAGAAGTAAGAATCCATGAATGATTCTGGCTCCAGAAAGTGGTACATGAGATCGTAATCCGGTGCTAGAAAAGAACCAAGTCTTTATTTGCTGGAATTGTTCAAAGTCATAGTCTTTGGATTTGTATGAGACAATATCTAGCTGATAATGTTTGTACATGGGAAAGTTGGGTACCTATATGAAACCCTAGAATTGATATACACCTACCAATATTCAAGGTCTACTTTGAAGCTTCTTTTTGATAATGCTTCATTCACTTTCTTCCATGTGATTTTTGATTGTTTCTCTATGAACAATTGAGTATCTCAGTAAACTCGCAAGTTCACTAGTGTACTCTTAACTATCTCCCCGTGCTAGTTTTTGGTGTCCTTCAAAGTAGATCTCTTTGGTTCCATGATGAATATATGTGCACAACAAATCTAATACCTATAGGAGGAAAATTCACTCATGGAAAAGATGAATTAGCTTCAACAAAATGACTCACAAAGAAAGATGACAACAACAAGCACATGACTGAAGGGAAAGATTGTGTAGAGTCTTAAGGTGAAGGGAGAGGAACTGGTTGCATGAAAGGTGCATTACGTAGTCTTAGCAGCCAGGGGAGAAACTTGAAGCTAGAGATTGCGCAATGCATGTTGTGATCCTGGGAAGATTGAGGTAGATACTGCACATTGCGCAGTCTCAGTGGCCAAGGGACAGGCTTGAGCCCTAGAACTATGAAATGTGTAGTTGGGCTAGCCAGATACTACAGATTACATATTCTCAGGGGGCAACCATAATGTTTCAGCCTTGGACTTGTGTAATGTCCAACTAGATAAGGAAACAATTGGCTAAGGGAAGGGCAGATCTTCCGAGAAAGAGTATGGGAAACTGGCATATTTGAGTGATAGTGAAAGTTAAAGTGAAAATATGAATAAGGATATATGAATCAGTGAAAATCTAGTGCATAAGATCAACATGCAAAAGTAAAAATAATTATTCATGGAGAGTCACCGAAACAACAATCATTGATTGGAAAAGAACAAGAAAGATGATGTGATAATTGTAAAAGTTGAATGATAGACTAAACCAACATTTGTGCAAGATAAAATAAGTTGAAATTCCAGCAACCACGAAAAGAAGAAAGCAAAACAATACTCACAGAAGTGAAATGACAAAAAGCAACAGAATAAAGTGACAAAAGACGAGAAAAGAAAGACTCACCTAGAAAGTTGCCACAAACTCCACCGAAGGCTCCCTGATGTCCTTGGGAAGGATAGAGCTCCAATATCAAATGTGAAAATGAGCTCTAGGCATGTCCATTATATAGATATAGATTGATCAGGGTTTATGATGTGCATGCCTAAAATAAAGTAAAAAGTGACACTTGGCGGAATTCCAAAAATAGCAAGTTGTGTCATCCTTCAGGAAACTAATTATCCACTCCATATTTTCTATGGATATTTTTTCCTTTTTCTTTTTTTATTTTTTTTGGAAAACCAACCATTCACACTGCCAAGGAATATTGCATAGTCCCCAATCAATGGGCAACTCCTTAACTCACTGCATTATGCAATTTCTGAGAGCAAGGATGCTTTACACAGTTTCTGAGCTTAAGGTGGGGCTGCCATCCATGATTGCGTAGTTTCTAAGCTCAAGGCAGACCTTCCATTATGGATTGCACAGTTCAGATCATCAAGGCTCTCCTGCCTTCCAAGATTACGCAGTTTTTGGACAAAAGCCCAACAATGTTGCAAGTTCAAGTCAAGAGATAACTTGTGTCTAAAAGATATCAAACTAGGATTAATACATCACAAGAAAAGAATGAAAAGGTAAGTATTTATCATAACACGAATACTTGATGACAATGAAAGATAAGCTCCTATGGATAGAAGGAAGGCTCCAAAATCAGAGTTTGTGAAAATTTTTGGAGTGTGGTTGTAGCAGCTACAACAAATTCCCACCTCTAAAATAATCACATGAGATGTGTACCTGGTGTGGGATTTGTATAACCATTTGAGTCTAAAGAAAATATGGTTGATGAGGTGATTCTTTCATTGAGGAGGTTGGCAGTTGGAGCATGCTGGGTCAAAGGAAGGCAAGACCCAGATGGAGAGTTGAAAAGTGAACCACTATTGATATTCTTAGATCCTACAACTAAAATTTGAAAATGTGAAGCACTAGGTGCTGATGGGGAGTGAAGCTCATCTCCAAGAAAATATGTGGGTGATAACTCTACTTAGATAGGCATAGAAGGACGAGGAAGGGGTGGCAAGGTCATGAGGACTTGGATCAACCCCAGCACAATGACAAAAACATTAGTGTTCTATCGAAGGATTGATGTAAAGAAAGAGATAAGAATGTTAAGAGAAACATAAAACCATAGAAAAGATTCAAATACCACGTCAAAGAAGTGTTTGAAATGCTAAATAAGTCTAGTAAAATGCATCATTAAGTGCTCCATATAATCATGGGTTGGCTTGGTAGCAAGTAGAATAATAATATCGTTCACAAGATGAAATAATGGTGGTGTCATCCCATCACCTTCACTGGAGTATGTGGCCACCCTAATGAAGAGATTATTTAATTTTAATATCAATTTTACAAAAAATATATGCCATTCTATATATAAAAATAAATAAAATATAATTTTTAAAAATATATGCCATTCTATATATAAAAATAAATAAAATATAATTTTTAAATTAAAATTAAAACTTTATTTTAAAATAGTTTAGATTATCTTACTTTCCTAAATATTAAGGAGAAATTTACGAATCATCTTGATTATAAAAATAAATAAAATATAATTTTTAAATTAAAATTAAAACTTTATTTTAAAATAGTTTAGATTATCTTACTTTCCTAAATATTAAGGAGAAATTTACGAATCATCTTTGATTTTTCCAAAAGATATTGTAGAATTAAAAAATTAAACCAACAAAAAAAATACACTCTTGACTTGAATTTCCATACACAAACCCTAATATAAATTTATATTAATTATTGTTTAATTAAAAAAACTACCGCAACTTATTTATTAGTCTAACTAATCACCACTTTTTTAAATTTAGGTTTTCTGGACATACTTTTCCCATCTTCCTTAGTAAAGGTAGTCGTGGAAAATTTGAGTTTAAGTTCTTCAGAAATAATATTAATTAGTGTTTACTTAAAAAAAACTACCGCAACTTATTTATTAGCCTAGCTAATTACCATTTTTGAAATTTAAGTATTCTAAACATACTTTTCCAATTTTTCTAAGGGTGGAGTTTAAGTTGTTCAATGTGTGGAATTGAAATTCTGCAAAGATTTTCTTGGATGCTGAATCAATTTATGTATTAATAAATGTATTTTAAACAACAAAAAAAATCTTATTTCTGGTTGAAATTGTATCTCCATTTTAATAAAAAAACAATTTCATCCAAAAGAAACTACAGAGTTCATAAAAAACATGTTCAAATTTGTTAAAGCTAGTGTAGATATTGCACTGAGAGGACCTTTACAACTATAAATTAAAATAATGATTCTGTAATCATGTTAAAAAATTAATACTTACAATAAACTTTGAACATAACAAGATTCTTAACCATAAATATTCACTCCCACATTCCCATGGATATTATTAACTTCTAAATAAGATTTGTTAAAATTTCATGGCTTATCGAAAGAAATTTTCATGTCTCTAAATAAATGTAAACATTTAAATGTTGACTTAATTAATAATAAAAAGTTAAAATAAAAAAAATAAAAAAAATCGATTTGTTATATTGTAATTTTATTTTTATTAACAAAATTAAGAACAATTTTCTAAATAGAAGAAAATCATAATATAGGCATAGTCTAACTTATTGAGGAAATAACTTTTTTTCACCAAAATTCAACAAAATACAACAATACAATTTCAAGATTTTTTGTGGTTTAAAATAATTTTTTGAATGCATTAGATAATTATGGAATTCCAACGATGTGATTAATCTGAAAGACTAATATATAAAATATATAACATATAAATTAACTTCGATTTTACTATATAAATTAAATAATAATTTGTTAACCATATATACTTAATACTTACAATATAACAAGATTCTTTAATATGGATATTCACCCCATTTTAACATGGGTGTTATTAATTGTAAATAAAATTTATTATAATATCATTGGCTAGTACCATAACTTATCAATACCACGTGCTCAAAAATCACAACTCATTTTAAAAGATATTTTGTTTTATAAATATTTGATTTTATAACATTTAAAAAATTAAATCTAAAAGCAAAAAGGTAGGGGGAGGTGTTATATGTAAATGCTGGTAAACAATTACATGTAGCCTCAATTAAAAAATAATAAAAGTTTGAAAGTAATTGAGCCGAGTGCAATATGGTAGAGATGCTCCAATATCTTGTAAACATTTTGACTTGGTCAAAATAAAATAGAATTAAAAATAAAAATTAAATTAAATTCAAAACATAAAATCTAATTAAAAAATATATACAAATCTATGAAGTGCCAAGAGGGATCAAATCTCTTGAGATGCAAACCTCTTTAAAGTGAAAATAGATTTTATCCCTAACGAATTAAAATGAATCTAGACAATATAAATTAAATGACTAAAAGATATTGCTCAACATCAATTTACTATAAATATTTTTAAAATATCTACAATCTACCTAATAAATATGAATACTTAAATTAAAATGTTAAAAGCCATATTTCAAAATATAATTTTCTCATAATTATAATAGTCTCCTTAATTACTTAATAATTTATTATAACCTTTTCTCCCTATATGGTCTATTATTCCAACATTCCTTCTTTAAATTTATTTAAATTAAATTATTTATATATAAATGTTAGAAACATTTTAGGTAGTTAAATATTTTTTTTTTTTTTTTTTTTGCAAATACTCACTCTTGTAATATTTTGGGTGTAACACTTACTCATTAAAATAATATTATACGTATGTAAATATACAATATATAAAAAAAATTGCTTTACCATGATCTTAGGATTATAATCTAAATTGAACTTCATTAATACAATTAATAAAAGTGTACAGCATAATTGCGAAAGTGTGAGTGATATCTAACTCACAGATTGGTTTCGTATTCAATTATATTTATTACACACATAATAATGTCAACTTACAAGGTTTATACATGATATTAAAGTGTGTGGTTATCATACACTCTGAACGTAGCACCTACGTTGATACTCCTCGACCTTGTTTGGCTGGTCTGCAGTTGGAGGGCCACTAGCTGCGAGGTCTCATCTCGATCGAGTGCCATCAGTAGCCAACATTACCATATCCCATGGTCCACCAGATCCTAAGGGGCTATATTAACGACCTGGTGCCTTGTCTATGTTCTGTGGTCATTCAGCTTGGTATGGTTCTTGGAGATGCATCTTGCAAAAACTTGGTAAGGTCAGTGATATTCTTCCTCAGATAGTATTTTCTACATTAGTCATGTGCTGTGGAGGGTTTGCTCAGAATTCCAACTTTACTAGCTATTTCGACTTGGAGCTACACATTGTTGCCTCATGGCCATTCATTCTATACTGGTAATCTATTATGCGAGGATTTGGTTGTTTTTTTTTTTTTTCTGGTTGTGTTCAATTTCTAGATTAAAGTAGATCTTCATATGTTTCTTTGTTGAGGGTTATTAAGGTTATTTACCTTTTTCCTTGTAGGCATCGCATCTACAGTTATCCCTAGAACTCATGCCGCAAGGAACCATTGCTACATCTGCCTCCCATCTGGTAAGATGCTAAATGAACAAGGACTATTCCTATTTGTGATAGATAGTCTGTTCCACTGCATCCCTTATATTTTCATTTTTAAAAACTTACTACAGTGCTATGATGCAGGAGGGTCTTAGCTCGCTAGAGGATGGGTGCGGGTGCATGGCTACCGAAAGACCTAGATTTCCTCACTACAATACATAAAGCTATGAAGGCCTTCCTTCCATTAGGAAAGTCTTAGATTGTTTTGAGTTAAACAGTAAAAAACTGCATGAGGGTTTCTCTGTTGAGGGTTTTGTTTTCAGGTTACCATACCCTTATTTGTACTAATTTGAATTCTTGAATAGACTATTGTTTCATCATGGTTAGGAGGGCCAACACTCCAATCGAAGGTTTTGCACGATTTCTTAGTTGTGTATCAATTTATGCTATTTTGGGTTATCAAGTGTAAATTGAAGAAATTGCTCTATTTAACTGTCTTTTTCAGATATAATAGATTCTTAATTTCATATTATGTTGTTCTTTAATCACTCTATTAGTGTCTGGTGCTTGCGTTGACTAGATGCAGTCCCTTACACCAAGTCTGTCCCATTCTTTCATAACATCGTTCCTTGGCGTCCACCCCAAGACTACCGACGGAACCAATCTGAAATATTACCCTGAAATTATTCACATCCTCTCTTCCTTTCTGTAAAAGTTCCCTCATTTAGTTTCTATAACTAGGTTATGTATAATGCTCTACTTTTCACTTGGTAATTCTTTTTCCTCTGAAGGCTTAGTATTTAATAATTCTGGCATTAAATGCCTATTTGTTAAGTGGAAGCCGCTCCACAGCTACCCACATTATATGTGTCTCGTTCCTGGATGAATCTACTCTGTGTATACATTGTCACTAATTGATATTGGTTAACAGCCTCGTTGAACTCCTAAGATATGTGATTATAACTCTATTTCACCATTAATAATTTTGGTAGATTCATTTAATGGGATTAATCTTGATGTGTGGTTTCTTTAACTTAATACTCAAGGTTAGAATGTACCTATTACCAGTTGTAGGTACAATGTATTCTGTCTTTCTTCATGGAAAAGGGCATTGTTAACCGAAGTAACTCAGTTAACTTATATTCGTTTTCATAATACATTTGGGTGTACAGTTTTACTGATGCATAGATTCTTGATTTGGTAAACATAATTATTATGCTCAGGTAGCAAGGTTATATTGTCTACGCATCTTGATCTTTATATTGAAATATAATAACCTCTAAACATTACTACAACCTATATACCTATATTAACTATTCGTAAATACTTGCATCATAAGGACAGTCTGCAACTCAAGGCTAACTTTCTCATTCCATTCATCTCATGATACAGATGCAAATAAGAAATCATTCCACTCACTTAACGCTACAGATGAAATTATAGAAACATGCAATCATGAGTGTCATAAAACTCATTTTCTACTTAGAAAACATTAGCAAGCTTACATTCCTTCAAAAAGAAATTATAAACACAGACAAACATTTGCACTTATCTACCATTGAAAGTCTAAATTTTCTGTTAGATGAACCTCTCCACCCTTCCAATGAGAATTTTGGCAATTACGTCCAATATTCTCCCCCCAAGCTCCTCTTTTCCCACTAATCAGTTTTCTTCAAGATAACAGTTCTATTGCTTTGGCCTCAGGACTCTAGGTCCAACCTGCAATTGAGTATTTCTTCCTCCAGGGAAGTCTCTCTCAAGGGTCATTCCCACGAAAAACTTGGTTCAGCTCAAGGAATCCTTTTCTGGTTCTCCAACCCCCCCTTCCTCCTTCTCTCTTATGTTTTGTAAGAGGAAGGCATGTAAGGAGTAACTACTTCTTTAACTGATAATTGATAATTGCCGGGTGAAAAGAGAGTTATTAAGGTTCATTAGTAATTCTTTATATCTTTCATAGAAACCGTATTAATATTTCTATAACTTTACTTAATTAAATTTAAAATTAATAACACCACAAAACCAACTTGTTTATCTGTTTACTCAACTGTAATAGTAAAAACAAGAAAATATTCATAAAATAACTTAAAGGTATGAAGATGTCACATCTTCCCTCCCTTAGCGGAACACCATCCCTAGTGTTCATTCTTCCATCTGCTCCTGGAATAATTGAGGATACGCCTCCTGCATAAAGTCTTTATCCTCCCAAGTGGCTTCTTCTGGGCTGAAGTGCTTCCATTGCACTTTAACCTGGATGATAGCTTGCCTCCACAACATTACTTCTCTCTGATCGAGTATGCGCAGGGGTTCGACCAAGAATTCTCCTTCTGGTTCAACTTGTCATAAATACAACTGTTATATAATTGACATGCACATAAGCACTATATCTCAAAAGAAATAGATTCTGTATATATATATATATTACCTGACGTTCTTGCTAGTTTATGATATGTCTGGGGTCATACACATATTTCATTAAAAGGGAAACATGGAATACATTATGAACCTGAATGTGGCTGGGTAGGGCTACCTGATAGGCCACTAGCCCTATTCTGTCTAGAATTTGGAAAGGGCCACAAAACTGGGGGGTCAACTTTACACATTTACCCCATCTCAATGTACTACTCTTAGGTTTAATTCACACATATATACACATGATCTTCTACCTGGAATTCCTAGTAGGTTCTCTTTTTATTAGCGTAGGATTTCTTCCTATCTTGAGTCGCCTTCACATTTTTGTTGAACTGTTTTCATGGTTCTTTCCATTTCCTCCAGCATATTTTGTCCTAACATCATCTTGTTCTCCGGACTGTTCTGGTTTGCCGGTATGGTACATTTCCTTCCATAGAGCACTTCAAAAGGACTCATCTTAAGTGATTCATGATAACCATTGTTGTAATCAAATTCTACCAAATGTAGATACTCTTCCCATTTTCCAGGTTGATTCATCACATACAAGCACAACATGTCCTCTACCACTGGATCACTCTTTCGGTCTGTCCATTGGTCTAGGGGTGATAAGCAGTGCTAAAGTGGATTTGTGTACCTAGCCCGGTAAATAATGCTTTCCAAAAAGCAGAGGTGAACTTGACATCCTAATCAGATATTATGACTAGAGGCATACCATGCAGCTGAAAAATATCCTTCATAAATATATCTACTATTTGGGCTGTTTGGTACGTGGATTTGACAGGTATGAAATGAGTTGTCTTGCTCAGTTTTTCCACCACAACCATAATGGAGTCATTTTTTCTTTTAGACCGAGGTAATCCAGTTATAAAATCCAAAGTTATTGTATCCCATTTCCACTCAGGGATAGGTAAAGGATGCAATAACCTAGCAGGGTGCTGATGCTCAGCTTTAACTTGCTGACATTCCAAACATTTGGCTAAATATTCAACAATGTCCTTTCTCATACCAGGCCAATAGTAGTTTTTCTTGATAGCAGAGAAGAGCTTTTGATAACCTGGGTGAGTAGCATAGGGACTTCTATGAAACTCATCTAACATGATTTGTTTTAATGACAATTGATTAGGAACGTAAATACGATTTCTGAACAACAATAAATTTTCAGAATTAATACTATACTCTTTCTACTTCGCTGAATTTTGAGCAGATTTTACTTGCTACCAAAGGTAGCTGTATTCAAGGTCCTTCTGAGCCGCTTCCTTTAGTTGTTCAACAAAATTGAGTTCCACTTGACTAAATGAAATCTCATAGATATGGTGCAACTTCCTACTTAACGCATCTGCCACCCTATTTTCTTTTCCCTTCAAATATTTGATTTCAAAATCAAATTTGCTTAAGAATGCAGTCCACCGAGCTTGGCACACATTCAAGGTAGGCTGATTGAAGAAAATGGTTAAGTTGTTGTGGTCTGTCTTGAGAAAAAATCTTTTCCCCAATAAATAGTGTTGCCATACCTTTAAGGCATGAACCACTGCAGTTAGCTCCAAATCATAAGCATAATATTTATGTTCATGTTCTTTTAACTTACGAGATTCGTAAGCAATAACCTTATCATTCTGCATTAAAATGCCACCTACACCTTCTTTGCACACATCTGTGTAGACTATAAAATATTCTTCTGGATCTGCAATTTTTAATACTGGAGTTGTGGTAAGAAATTGCTTTAACTTTTCAAAACTTTCTTGACAGTCTTGGGACCATTTGAAAGTTGTTTCCCTTTTTTGTAAGGAGGTAATTGGATAAGCGACTTTAGAAAACCCCCTTATAAACCTTCTATAATAACCCACAAGACCCATGAAAGAGCGTATGTCCGCCACATTGGTTGGGATGGGCCAATTCATGATGGTATTTATCTTCTCCGTATCAACTGCTATACCATTAGAGGATATGACGTGTCTTAGATATTGGATCTGATCCTTAAAGAAGTCACACTTGGTGAATTTAGCGAAGAGTTGGTTTTCTCTTAAAGTTTACAACACTACTAGAAGGTCTTCTTTATGTTCCTAAATACTTCTGGAATACACTAGAATGTCATCAATAAATATAAGGATGAATTTATCCAAATAAGGATGGAAAACCCCATTCATCATACTCATTGGAGCATTAGTAAGTCTGAATGGCAAGACTACAAACTCATAGTGGCCATAGTGTGTTCTAAAGGCAGTCTTATATATGTCTTCATCCTTAATTCGAATTTGATGATATCCGGATCTTAAATCAATTTTTGAAAATACCACCGCTCCTTTGACCTGATCAAAGAGATCATCAATTCGGGGTAAGGGGTACTTATTCTTAATGGTTAACTTGTTCAGTTGTCTGAAATCTATGCATAGCCGTAGAGTACCATCCTTCTTCCTTACAAACAAAATGGGGCTCCCCAAGGGGATACACTGGGTCGGATATACCCTTTATCTAGCATCTCTTGTAGCTGTATTTTGAGTTTAGTTAACTCAGGAACACTCATTCTGTAGGGAGCTTTGGAAATCGAGGCAGCTCTAGGGACCAATTCTATGGTAAATTTGAGGTTCCTCTTGGGTGGTAGTCTGGGAATTTCTTCTGAAAATACATCCTTAAATTCTTGGATTACAGGTATTTTCTCCAAGACTGACATTTTATCTTTGGAGTTTGTATACCCCACTTGAACCGCATAGATTTGACAACCTTTACACATACATCTCGCTAGCTAGTGGGTTGTAACAGGTCGTAACTTGACTTCTCTTTTAACACCCTGAATTTCTATTATGGTACCATCATTTGACATAAAATTAATGGTATTATCTTATAGTTTACTAAGGCCCACTACTGTTCCAACTAGTCCATGCATATCAAGACATCATAGGAACCGAATGGTAGTATATTTAGGTTTGTCCTAATTTGTTGTTTTGCCAATTTTATTTCACAATCCTCTACTTTTGCACTGACTCTTCTTTTTGCACCTATGGCTAGTTGAACCAGTGAGGAGTTCTTAAATTTTGAACTTTTTAGGTGGAAAACATCAACTATTCTTGGACTGACATAGCTCAAGCTAACACCCAGATCTATTACAATGGAAATAGGATGATAGAATATTTTACCTTCGAGTTCCACCAACAAGGGTTGATAATCTTCTTAGCGATCTTCCAATGCTGCATTAATCCAGAGCACTATCCATGCCATATCACCGACAATAGAAGCTTCATGAACTTCTGCAACAGGTTCCGCTCTCCCTCTATGAGGATAATTCTTATAGTAATGGGGTTCCTCATAGCCCCAACACTTCAAAGGAGGTTTGGGAATATGACTATTTTCTAGCCTACTTAACGATTCTTTTGTTTTATTTCGTTCTGAGGTCTGTACCTCTGTTGATTTCGATTAGCAGGCCCATTTGGTCCCTTTCATCCTAGGTATCTGGTACCTATATTCTTCATGTTCTTATTATTTGTAAAAAAATTCTGCCCCTTCTTACTTGGCTAACTTTTATTTAATTCACCTTTCTATTTCATTTGTTGATAGCAGATCTGAGCTTTTCAGACTGCTTCATCCATCATTTTTGGGTTATCAAATTCCAATTTCTCCTTCATGAAGGTGGGTAAACTATTGATAAAGCGTTAGACTTTAGCCTTTTATTCACAGATATAGGGCACATATCTTAATAGGGAGGTGAATTTGGTTATAAATTCATCCATAGTCTGTTGTCCTAGTTTCAAGTCATGAAACTCTTTTGCTCTATCATCATAAAATCATTCAGTCAAATATCTATCCTTGAAATGCCTTTGAAATTGTTCTCAGGTGACCTCTTGCTCATTAATTTCTTTGACTGTTTTGATTTCTTCCCACCACAGGGTGGCCTTGCCTTGTAACTGATAAATTGCTAACATTGCCCTCAAATTGTCATCATATTCATATATTTGAAAATATTTATTCATATTAATTAACCAGGTCTCTGTTGCTTCTTCTACCTCACCATTATAGATCGATGGTTTGATCTTTTCGAATTCCCGTTGAAGTTATGTCGTCTACCTTTTTAATCCCTTTTTACCAGAGACATTATCACATTCTTCCTCATTACCGGTTTGTCCCCCTTCAAACTCCAGATGTTCCTCTTGCTGTATGTGAGATTTTGTCCTATTCTCCTCCTTGACTGGGATATGGATTCCTATGATTCTATATATCTGACAGATGTTTCATAATCTTTTCTTATTCCAAATGTATTCTTTTGTTATCAACACCTAGAATCTGTATTTTTACTCTAACTATTGGACTGTTTCTAATAAAAAAACATTGGTACTAGTAGTTGGTTCTCCCAATTGTCCCATATTTATGGGTTACATCTTGTAGTTCCACTAGAAAGGGCACATCCTACTCCTTGTCTCCTGTTACGTACACTACTATTCTTTGCATGATAACTATTTTGCTATTTCTAAGATAATTCATTCAGGCCTCAGAGCAGTAACCTGAAGCTCATATTGAAGCTCTCATATGAATTGTAACACCTACTCATTAAAATAATACTCTACATAGGGAAATATACAATATATTTTTGTTTTCTTTAACACGATCCAGTGATTATAATCTAAACTAAACTTCATTAATACAATTAATAAAAGTGTACACCATAATTGCGAAAGTGTGAGTGATATCCAACTCATAGATTGGTGTCATACTCCATTAGATCTATATTACACACATAATAATGTTAACTAACAAGGTTTGTACATGGTATTAAAGTTCTTGGTTATCATACTGTCTAAACATAGCACCTGCATTGATTCTCCTCGACATTGTCTAGCTGGTCTGCGGTTGGATGGATGTTAGCTGTGAGGTCTTATCTCCATCAGGTGCCATCTGTAGCCGGTGTTAACGTTTGGTTGAAGCATTGGATTTGACGGTCCACCAGATCTCGAGAGGCTATGCTAATGACCCGGTGCCTTGTGTCTGTTATGTGGTCATTCGGCTTTGTATTGTTATTAGAGCTGCATCCTACGAAACCCTGGTAAGGTTGGTGATATTCTTCTTGACACAATATTTTCTACATTAGTGACACACCGTAGAGGGTTTTCCCAGAATTCCAACTTTACTAGCTATTTCGACTGGGAGCTGTACGCTGCTGCCTCATGGCCATTCATTCTATACATGTAATCTATTATGTGAGGGTTTGGTCATTTTGTTTTCTGGTTGTGTTCAATTTCTAGATTAATAGCAAATCTTCATATGTTTCTTTGCTGAGGGTTATTAAGTTTATTTCCCTTTTTCCTCTCTAGGCATCACGTCTACAGTGATCTCTGAAACTCATGTCTCTAGGAACCACTGCTACATCCGCTTCGCATTTGGTAAGATGCTAAATGAACAAGGACTATTCCTAGTTGCGACAGATAGTTTGTTCCACCGCGTCCTTTATATTTTCTTTTTAAAAACTTACTACAATGCTATGATGCAGGAGGGTCTTAGCCCACTGGAGGATGGGTGAAGACCCAGATTTCCTCAGTGAAATACGTGAAGGTATGAATGCCTTCCTTCCATTAGGCAAGTCTTAGGTTATTTTAAGTTAAACAGTAAACAACTGAATGAGGGTTTTTCCATTGAGCGTTGTTTGTACTAATTTAAATTCTTGAATAGACTATTGTTTCATCATGTTTCTGAGGGCCAACCCTCCAATCGAAGGTTTTGCATGATTTCTTAATTGTGTATCAATTTCTGCTATTTTGGGTTATTAAGTGCACATTGAAGAAATTGCTCTATTTAACCGTCTTTTTCAAATATAATAGATTGTTAATTCCATATTATGTTGTTCTTTAATCACTCTATTAGTGTCTGGTGTTTGCGTTGACTAGATAGAGTCCCTTACACCAAGTCTGTCTCATTGTTTCTGAATGTCCTTCCTTGGCATCCACCCAAGGACTGTTGACAAAACTAATCTAAAATATTACCTTTGAAATTATTCACATCCTCTCTCCCTTCCAGTAAAATTTCCTTCATTTAGCTTTTGTAACTAGGTTATGTATAATACTCTACTTCTCACTTGTTAAATCTTTTTCCTCTGAAGGCTTAATGTTTAATAATTCTAGCATTGAATGCATCTGGAAGCTGCTCCATGGCTAACCACATTATATGTGTCTCATTCCTTGATGAATCTAATATTGATGTGCGGTTTCTTTAACTTAATACTCAAGGTTAGACTGTACCTATTACGAGTTGTAGGTAGAACATATTCTCTCTTTTTGCCTAGAAAAAGGAATTGTTAACCGAAGTAACTCATTTAACTTGTATTTGGGTGTAAAATTTTACTCATGCACAAGTTTTTTGTTTGGTAAACATAATTATTATGATAAGATAGCAAGGTTATATTTTCTACACATGTTGATCTTTATATTGAAATACAATAATTTCTAAACATTACTACAACCTAGATACCTATATTAACTATTCGTAAATACTTGCATCATAAATACAGTGTACAACTCAATGTTAACTTTATCATTGCATTCACCTCATGCTACAAATAAAAATAGGAAATCATTCCATTGCATTCACCTCATGCTACACTTGAAAATAGGAAATCATTCCATTACATTCACCTCATGCTAGAGATGAAAATAGGAAATCATTCCACTAGCTTCATGCTACAAATGAAATTAGAGATACGTGCAATCGTGAGTGTCATAAAACTCATTTTCTACATAAAACTCATTTTCCACTTAAACACCATTATCAAGCTTACATTCCTTCAAATACCAAATTACAAACACAGACAAATATTTGCACTTATCTTCCATTTGAAATTCTAAATTTGCGATTAGATGAACTTCTCCACCCTTCCAATGAAAATTTTGGTAATTACGTCCAATATTCTCCCCCTAAGTTCCAAACTACAATTGAGTATTTCATGCACCAGGGAAGTCTCTCTCAAGGGTCATTCCCATTGAAAACTTGGTTCAACTCAGGAATCCTTTTCTGGTTCTCCAACCCCCCTTCCTCCTTCTCTCTTCTTTTTTGTAAGAGGAGGACATGTAATGAATAACTAGAACTGATAAGTATCAGGTGAAAAGATAGTTACTAAGGTTCATAAGTAATTCTTTATATTTTTCATAGAAACCACATTAATATGTCTATAACTTTACTTAATTAAATCTAAAATTAATAACACCACAGAACCAACTTGTTTATATGTGTACTCAATATTAATAGTAAAAACAAGAAAATATTCGTAAAATAACTTCAAGGTCTCATGATGTCACATTGGGTATATATATTTTTATGATTATAATAATCTATTTAATTATTCATTAATTATTTAATGATGGAATTCATTACCACATTAGTGAACCAAGTAATATAAGTTCAAAAATATAAGTACTTGAAGCTAATTGAGCCTAAAACCATGAATCCAAAGTTTGGTGAATATTTAATATTTAATATTACCTTGTATGAGTGATAGAAGAAGGTACGAATAGGGAGTTTTAGGTAAAGCATAAATCCATCGATATGAATGGTCTCTACATTACTTCACCACTATAAAACCTATTCAGTACCTTGACAAAGTTGTCTTTTAATTCCATATAAGCATGACCCCACTGCCAGCAAATGTCCATAACATCGACGGGTTTGCTTGTATTCCCCATGCCTCTCTTTTGATCACCCTTTTGATAAGCACATTTACGAGCTGAGTTTATGATATAGCTAAGTGAAAGAGGTGGTCTAGTAAAAGAGACTTATGTAAATGGGTATAATACTTTCATAATATTGATTCCATATCTTTCCCCACAAATATCAATTAAGAGGCTTTTATAAAATAGAGGAATGTGGTAGATTCATTTACTTAAACCATACGTCAACTTTTTCCTTGAAAATATGAATTACAGTCACTTAGAAAGGATGCATTTTCCTCCATGGAAAATATTTAAGGCAAGAGGGATTTAGAGTTCCATAAATATATCCTTTTAAGGTAATTGAAACCCATGAAATTGACAAAGTTAAAATTTCCCATGTTTTCCAACCAATGTTGGGTAAGAAAAGGCCTTCGACCTAAATCTTAGTAATATCACCAAAATCAATCCATAGCCAACAACAAAAGGAAAGATAAATTCAAACTAAAGTGAAAGAAGAAATCAACATACTAAGAAAATGTCAAATAAGAAAAGGAAAAATGAAATAAAAGCCTAAATTAAAAAGATAGCCTTATTTAGCCCCAATAAGGCTAATTATAAAAATGTCTCAACAAAAGAGTAAGATAAGACAAGAATTTGTGTGTTAATTTTATGTTGAGATTTTAATAAATTGTATTTTGCAGACCTATAAGCAATTACGCTCTGAAACCATAAAATGAATAGCAGTCATGAGGTAAAATGAAACCAAATGAGAAGTTTCTAGCCTTTGCAAATTTTCTAGTTTCAAAACAATGCTCGCATGAGAACATAATATCAATTTTCTAATAAAAACAAGGCTTGTGAAATAAATTGAATGTTCAAGGACCCCCTAATTTAGCTAACTTGATGAACATCTTAACTACTCTTGCAAAACTTGAAAAAAAGAGAAACAAGGAGTATGAGTTCAGATCTTAGCAAATAGGAGTGTAAAACAATCTGGTGATGATGCTAGAAGTCCGTCAACCAAGGGAGTCTCCCCAATGTGAAGTCCCAATTAGACCTCACACTGTTTCGAATAAGAGCCCCATTTGGGATATCAAATCTGCTACATATATTCTTATATGTTTTCCTTGGCTGCAAAGTTCAGCAAAAGAGAGTTATGCATAGGTAATCTTGGATTAGCAAGTGAGTATTCCTGCTGAGCGTTCGGTTGTATATGTTTCGAGTTTCTTCTACTGCACGGGGAAAGGAAAGTGAGCCTCTAGGAGAGAGATAATAGTACCACCCTAGTAGATACACACACACACACAGAAGATATATTTCTAGCATCCAATGGAATAGTCCATAAAGATATGACAGTCATTACAATTATCATCAAGAAAGATTTTTCTAACATCTAATGGAATAGTCCATGAGGATGTGACATTTACAAGAACCATTACAACACATTCTCAATTAGATAAGCACTAAAATAACCAAAATAATTCAAATTCTTTTGTATAGGTGAAAAAAAAACATTAATCATAAATATTCATAGAACAATCTTACAAATATTCTTAATCCATGCATGAAAACATGTCGGCCATTAGGCTTCAAGTATTAAGTAAAATTCACAATACACATGTATACAGTGAACACCACTAGCCCCAATAGTTGAGCGTTGGAGGCACTCCTTACTCCCCAAAAGAAATAGCTTGTCTCTCTAATTCCTTTCCGAAGGAGCCAAGGTGGAAAGTTCTTTGTTCATATAATGAGGGTGTATATATAACCAATGGGGTGATGCTTCACCTCCCTTGAAACTCTTTAAATACCCTCATGAATGCTTGTCTTCCTATGACTTTTCAACTTTACATGATTCTTCATATCTTGTACATGTCCTTTGGACTTCCACTTTACAATATGATTTTGAATAAGAAATTACATCATACACAAGAATGATATGGCATAGGATGAATCATGACATGACATGGCATGACACTACTGAAAATAACTTCTTGATGACATGGAAATGTTGAGCCATTCTTGCTACTCCTTTGTCTTCAAAAATATATGTGCAATTCTTCATATTCATGAGAGATATGGTTTGTTCTTCATATCTACCCTCCAAAGGGTTGTGAATCAAATGGAGCCTTCATGCGGTCTTAATATTTGATCTTCTATTGTAATTTAGTGTTCCTTCATCTTCTCGCTTAATGATCATCTTATCTCTCCAACTCCATAGGTGTATTCTAGCATATCCTCCTTCTCCATCTCCTTCTTGAATAGACGGTATTTGCAAATTGTGATTCCAAACGAGATGAAATGAGAATCAATGGAAAACTAGCAAGAAACTAAATGCAATGAAGCAATCAAGATGAAATTTGAGAAAAAAAATGTCATACAACTAATTTAAGTGCAGGGTCCCCATTGTTATTATGAATATATGAAGATAATAAAACAAAAATGGGGGGTTGTGTTTTTGCCATAACAATGGACACACACTAGGAACAACCAGTTATCTCCGCATACAAGGTAATGAGTTTAACTTTACCCAAAGGTTAAAATGATGAATTCTATTAAGTTGTCCAACATTAAAACATTTCCCATCAGTACCACATTAGTGAACCAAGCAATATAAGTTCAAAAATATAAGTACTTGAAGCTGACTGAGTCTAAAACCATGAATCTAAAGTTTGGGGAATATTTAATATTTAAGATTACCTTGTATGACTGATAGAAGAAGGTACAAATAGGGAGTTTTAGGTAAAGCATAAATCCATTGATATGAATGCTCTCTACATTACTTCACTACTATCAAGCCTAGTCAGTACCTCGACAAATTTGTCTTTTAATTGCATACAAGCATGCCCCACTGCCAGCAAATGTTCATAACATCGACGGGTTTGCTTGTACTCCCCGTGCATCTCTTTTGATCACCCTTTTGATAAGCACATTTACGAGCTGATTTTATGATATATCTAAGTGAAAGAGGTGGTCTAGTAAAAGAGACTTATGTAAATGGATATAGTACTTTCAAAATATTGATTCCATATATTTCCCCAGAAATATCGATTAGGATGCTTTTATAAAATAGAGGAATGGGGTAGATTCATTCACTTAAACTATAGGTCAACTCTTTCCTTGAAAATATGAATTAGAGTCACTTAGAAAGGATGCATTTTCCCCCATGGAAAATATTTAAGGCAAGAGGGTTTTAGAGTTCCATAAATATATCCTTTTAAGGTAATTGAAACCCATGAAATTGGCAGAGTTAAAATTTCCCATGTGTGCCAACCAATGTTGTGTAAGAAAAGGCCTTTGACCTAAATCTTAGTAATATCACCAAAATCAATCCATAACCAATATAAAAAGGAAATATAAATTCAAACTAAAGTGAAAGAAGAATTCAACATACCAAAAAATGTCAAATAAGAAAAGGAAAAATGAAATAAAAGCCCAAATTAAAAAGATATCCTTATTTAGCCCCAATAAGGCTAACTATAAAAAAGTCTCAACAAAAGAGTAAGATAAGACAAGCATGTGTGTGTTCATTTTATGTTGAGCTTTTAATAAATTCTATTTTGCATAGTTATAAGCAATTAGGCTTAGAAACCATAAAATTATTAGCAGTCATGAGGTAAAATGAAACCAAATGAGAAGCTTCTAGCCTTTGCAAATTTTCTAGTTTCAAAACAATGCCCGCATGAGAATATAATATCAATTTTCTAATAAAACAAGGCTTGTGAAATAAATTGAATGTTCAAGGACTCGCTAATTTAGCTAACTTGATGAACATCTTAACTACTCTTCCAAGACTTGAAAAAAAGAAAAACAAGGAGTATGAGTTCAGATCTTACCAAATAGGAGTGTAAAACAATCTGGTGAGGATGCTAGAAGTTCGTCAACCAAGGGGGTCTCCCCGATGTGAAGCCCCAATTAGACCTCACACTATTTGGAATAGGAGCCCCATTTGGGATATCGACTCCGCTGCATATATTCTTATAAGTTTTCCTTGGCTACAAAGTTCAACAAAAGAGAGTTATGCATAGGTAATCTTGGATCAGCAAGTGAGTATTCCTGCTGAGTGTTCGGTTGTATATGTTTCAAGATTCTTCTACTACATGGGGAAAGGAAAGTGAGCCTTAAGGAGAGAGATAATAGTACTAGCCTAGTAGAGACACACACATAGAAGATATCTTTCTAGCATCCAAAGGAATAGTCCACAAAGATGCGACAATCATTACAATTATCATCAAGAAATATTTGTCTAACATCTAATGGAATAGTCCACGAGGAAGCGACATTTACAATAACCATTACAACACATTCTCAATTAGATAAGCACTAAAATAACCAAAATAATTCAAACACTTTTGTATAGGTGAAAGAAAACATGAATCATAAATATTCACAAAAAAATATTACAAATATTGATAATCCATGCATGAAAACATGTCGGCCATTAGGCTTCAGGTATGAAGTAAAATTCACAATACACATGTATACAGTGAACACCACTAGCCCCAATAGTCGAGCATTGGAGGCACTCCTTACTCCCCAAAAGAAATAGCTTGTCTCTCTAATTCCTTTCTGAAGGAGCCAAGGTGGAAAGTCCTTTGCTCATATAATGAGGGTGTATATATAACTAATGGGGTGATGCTTCACCTCCCTTGTAACTCTTTAAATACCCTCATGAATGCTTATCTTCCTATGAATTTTCAACTTTACATGACTCTTCATATTTTGTACATGTCCTTTGGACTTCCACTTTACAATACGTTTTTGAATAAGAAATTACATCATACACAAGAATGATATGGCATAGGATGAACCATGACATGTCATGGCATGACACTACTGAAAATAACTTCTTGATGACATGGAAATATTGAGCCATTCTTACTACTCCTTTGTCTTCAACAATAGATGTGAAATTCTTCATCTTCATGAGAGATATGCTTTGTTCTTCATATCTGCCTTCCAAAGGGATGTGAATCAGATGGAGTCTTCATGCGATCTTGATATTTGATCTTCTATTGTAATTTAGTGTTCCTTCATCTTCTCACTTGATGATAATCTTATCTCTCCACCTCCATATGTGTCTTCTAGCATGTCCTCCTTCCCCATCTCCTTCTTCATCATCTTGAAATAGCATGACATATTTTCTACATTTGCAATCCACTCATGAGAAGAAATCAATCCCATAAACCCCTAGTCTAAGATGTTTCATGATGATCCACTAACTGGGCCGAAATCTAATGGCATACTGAGGGAGAGGTTTAGTGACTTCAAAATTACATAGCTCAAGTAGTTAAGAGTTAGGCTTGAGCCTTCAGACCTCTAAATGCTTAGTGTAGGCTTGGACTGAGAAAAAATATTGCATAGTTGGGGAGCCGAGGGAGCCAAGATGAGGGATTGAACACTAAATTTTCCCATTGCAAAATTTTGGAAGACCAAGGAGTCCAAGTGATTGTCTAACTTCACATTTAAAGAGCTCATGGCTGAGGCTTGAGCCTTGAGATTACATAATGTGCATTTCAGGCTGGACTATGTAAGAAAATTGCAAAATTTTGAGGCTAAGTGAGTTAGGCTGGAGGGTTTGCATTGTTTCTATCAACTACGGAGTTCTGGGAGGTACATAGAACTTGGTGACTATGCATTTGCAGAGTTCAAGATCTCAAGGTTTGAGATTGAGTTGAGGGGCTACGCAGTGTGTATTTGGAGTCAAGATGGAGGGATTAATCACACAATTTTGGAGGCCAAGGCTTGAGCTTGAGCACTAAAACTGTGCAGTGCACAGTCTTTGAAGGAAATAACTATGAATTGTGCAATTTCAAGAGGCATGGTTGCAACTTGACCACTAGGACTGTGCAACGCGTATTTCAGGAAGGCTGGATGAGGCTAAGTTGGTGAGAATTTACTGAAATTTGCTAGGTGTGGGACTAGTGAAACTGATGTGAAGAGTGATGGGAGTGGACTATGATAAAACAATTAGAGTGTTTTATGACATAATATAGATCATCCATAACATATTAACAACATACTTTTCTCAGTGCAGCAACCTTTATAATAACTTATGATGAGTGCAATACTAAAGATACAATTTGTGACAATCGTGACAACACTTGTGCAACAATGCTTAAAATTTTGGAAAGGAGTGTGATAAAGGTTTGAATTGTAAGATAAACTCATTTACATAACGAGAAACTCTTGAAACTATCAAAATAATCTTATATACATTGTGCGACACATAACATGCCTGAAGACGACAAGTTCTAAAGTGCGAATGACACTTATGATATACCAAAAACAATGAAAGAAACACGCACCAAAGTGTATATAACATGAAAATGATAGTAATTAGAGTGAAAATAGGTAAGAGTGAGAACAAAAAACATGAAAATTACACCCGTGATAATAAAGGTGCGCGAAAGCATTAATGTGAAAAACTCACAAAAATATAAGTACAAACACAACTAGAAGTGAGAAATTGCTAATGTGAGTGTGCACTGACTATTGACATGGATTGGAAATTGCATAGACATCATCTTGATGGACCATACTGTGCTCGTTCGAGCTTGCATAAAAGAATGTACCCATGAACTTGTTGTAGGTTGAGCATGTGTGAGAAAGTACCCTCGACACTTCCAGTCTAATAAGGGAGATCAAAAGAAACAACTAACCTGGAAGTGACTATGGAATGAATGATCACAAGATCTATAGTAGGCTCCAAAATTCATGTGTAGGTGATATTTTGGATGGTATTTCTCATAGTGACAACACTTGGTGACACAATAGTAGAGCTCCATCTTCTCTGCCTTCATCAATTGTTTCATTGTGGGTGTAGTTCTTTAGGAAGTATTGGTTCATCGTACAAATTACCATGACTTCCCCATTTACCCCATGCATAAAAATAGATCCTGCATTCCTTTACTTGGTTAAGCATAAACATCAGATGAACGATCACACAATGTTTTGAATCAGGATAAGGTAATGAAGTTTGTGAGATTTATATTTTCAGAGTATAATTCTTCATCTCTGGTGTTGCTCCACTTCTAGCAGGCCTGGAAAATACCCCTATGGAGTCACTACAGGCACACAAACATTGTTCCTTTGCTAGAAATCCTCAATAGTACACTGGTGGAGTTGCTTGTTTCACCTCTCTACGCAAGAATCCTTTCTCTTCTTTCGACTTTCTTTATACATTTAAATAAGACTACGAAAAAGAAATTTTTTGTTTTATGGGTGGAAGGGGGATCCAAAATTATTGAGAGCAGAAGATGTTGTCCCTTTAGAGAAGCGTATATACCTATGATATTGGTTTGCTCGTTTATATTTTACCCTTTTCCTTCTCTACTTGATTGGATCATCTTCAAAATGCCAAAATATAAAGACCCAATTGTAGGGATGAGGTTTCCATAATAGCCATGGAGATCATGGTCTAACACATGGCTTTCCTACCACAAGGATCATAATTTTTGTCAAAACATCATCGACCAAAAGGTGTAACCAAGACAAGGAACAAGGATAGAGACTTAGCCAAATATTGCAGTGTCACAAAGTCTTTTTCTGTTTTGCCACATTTCCTTTTGAGCCCAAATACGACATCATTCATGCAAAGTATTATTGAAGAGACATGTCACAAAAAGAAAATAAAAATCGAAGCACAAGAAAAAAGAGGCTAAACCAAAGCATGATGCAAGACAAAATTAAGAAAAGACAAGAGAGACTAAGGAGAATAAGTGTAGGTTGAGTGCAAGAGAGGGGAAATTAAAATTCAGTTAGTCCTACTCCTAACCTAAACAACTAGAAGATTAGGGTTGCATATAATGGAATTTCCAATGTAACCAATGTTGTTTTTCCCGGCTTGCATCCACAAATATATGAGCAATTAAAACATATATAAAATAATGTGCAACAAAAAATATAAGAACTTCAATATTTTTCAGAAAAAATTTAAGGTATTTCCTATGGGCACAAAGATATGTCACAACCATTACTTTTATTTAGTTCACATTCTTACCTTTTCAACAAAAACCATAATCGAACAAACCTCGAATACTTCTTGCGAATGCACCTTCTTTTGTGTTGTTCTGCTTAGAAAGCATGAGAAAAGGCCGAAACTTGTTCTTCGCAATGAAGCTTGCCAAGTATGATTTCTCTAACTATTTGATGATTGGATCATGAAATTCAAAACAATCCTCTTGAAAACCCTAGAAAATTTGAAATAATGAATCTTCAATTAAAAGTGTGGGATCAGTATGAGAATATTGTAAGGGAAAATAAATTTGTTCATATTAAGAATGCTTGTCAAGATAGTGAGGAATTGGCATAACCATTGGCAAAGGCTGAAGTGCCTCAACTGCTTGATAAGTGTCTGAATGTTGAGGTAAAACAAAAATATTAATCAATGTGAAACAACTGTCATCAAATATACTAGTGGGAAAATTATAAAATGAATGACAGTTAATATTATGAATTCTCTCAATAATTGAACCAACATCCTCAGAAGCCGAATGTGACAAAACGTTTACTTGTAACCGGTGAAAAAATGTACAAGCATCATAATCATCGAAAGAATTTAAAACGGATTCTAGCACAACAAACACATGAGACCAGTCAAGACATAGTGAATAGAGAAGAATTGATTCACACAATAGCTCATTCGTTCATTCGCACACAAGATTATTTCAAGTTCTATGAAGAAAAATATTTGTGATATGATATTCACAAGGAAAACTTAGAGTCACTTATCATGAAACAAATCTGATAGATATGATTCCTTTAGCCAAAGACGATCTTTGAGTTGATCAACTTCACAGTTCCATGACTTTAAGAGAGATAACCATTCAAAATCTGAGTTTATGCAAGAGATTTGATTTAAGATGAATCAACTAGAGAAGATTCTTGAATCCAATCAGAAGTGAAATATTGAAAATTTGAAAAAATACATCTGAAATACCAAAAATATTTAGAAAAGAAATTTACATCAAGTTAAACCATGCAAAGAGAAGTATTATGTGAGAGAAACTGAATCTGACTTGGCTTGGGGGGCTTACAAAAGACGCGACATCTTGACATGACCACCAATGAAATTTGAAGTGCCTCGACTTCCTGACAATTCCTAGAACTTTCAAGGATTGGAAAATCACATCTTGAAGATTGAACCAGATCGTGAATGATGTGAGGATAACTGCTACCACTGGTTTCAATAAGACTATTGCTCACAGGATGGAAACAATCTCTATCGCTAACTTGACATGATTTTTCAACTTCAATAACTAGATTACTCAAGTTGAAAGATTCATCTGATCACAAATCTGAATATGTATGAATCAAAGAAATATCATGAGCAAGTTGGTTTGGAGATTCACCTTCATGCAAAAGAAGAGATGATGAGGGATGGAAAGAATAGTCAATGATTTTATTGTTTTCATCTTCATAATGGATAGTCTCACCACCTTGTGTCAATTGAGAAGTTAACCGACCAGATAAAGAACTTGAAGAGCATGGAGTATCTTCATCACAAGTAGAAGCATTATAAATGTTAGAGAACAAGGGGTAGTGATATGAAGAGGAAGTTTTGATAAGGACATCTTCTTTAATCAAATCAGATTCTAGATCTAAGGTAAAGTCTTCATGAGAAACTGAAATATCAATTGATGTACTTGGGCTTTCGTGATCACATACATCAACAAAGTCGTGACCATCAAAATGATTGTTTCCCAAGGCTACGAATTGATTAAAAGAATTGATTTAATTTAATTAACTACCAATATTACGATATAGAATAATGAGGGAACACCATATTCAAATGGAGGATTTTGAAAAGGAGAAGATATATTGAAAGAATGTTCACCTTTCCACTCCTCTACCTATGTAACATGACTACCTTGACCTAATCACAATTTAGAACAACAACTTGAGAATCAAGAGTGTGAAAAACTAGCTAGTGGAGCAGATTGATCAAGCGGATCATGATACAAAGAGTCATGGCATGTAGATGATAAAGGATAACATAAATCCAAATTAGCTTCAAGATTAGAGTAGTGAGTGTTAATACTACCTTGAGGAATCAAATAATGAGCCCTGACCCTAGGCTCCATGATCCATTTTAGGGTTTCTTCCATTAGATCTGAATCATGAAAAGTTGAAGGAGGATGAAGAGATGGATTAGGAATTTTATCTGGATATTTCCCAATTTTTGATATCATTGCGTGAGGCACGCTCATCGAAACTGGAAAACGAGGAGGACAATAAAAAAAGGGAAAACTAAATTCCTCCACTAAAATTAGAGATGTCTCATAATTCAGAAGAGTTGGGGAGGTATAAATATCAGGGGTTTCAAGTTCACTGTGCAAAGAAATCTAAGCCAATCATTCAAAATTATGATTAAAGAAATCCAAACTTTTGCTTAAAGAAATCCCAATTTGTATATTATTCAAGAAGTTCATAACAAATATGAAGGAATCGATCAAAGAAATCCTAAAATGATTCATTAGGCTTTATTCTTAACTGATTAATTATTTTAAGATCATCTCGTTCATCATACATATCAAATGCTTGATAAACATCCTCAAGGAAATGATGAAAATAATGGATGGAAGAAAATGGTAAGGTATGGCACCATCGATTAACACGACCTTCAAGGGTGAGGAAGAGAGCCACACAAGAAAAATCTTCATCATTGATTTCGTATTATTCACAAAATTTAAGAAAATTAGAAATGTACTTGGTTATGGATGTTCCATCCTCACCATAAAACTTTAATTTAGACAAGTGATAAAAAGCCTTGTCAGGGATTCAATTTTTACCAGGGGATAGGTTGGAAAAACACCAAGGGAGTATTATTTGATTACGATCCATTTATTATAATAGATTCAAAAGAGACTCAACATGCACAACTTGTCAATTGTCCCTCCTTTTAGCGCCATTTTGTTGATGGTGTTGCAAATCTGTCAACCATAGGGGTCTCCTCGATATGAATTCCCAATTATTCCTCACTTTGTTTAGAATAAGAGAAACAACTGGGATATCAGCCTAGCTGCCATATATTCTTATAGGTTTTCCTTGGCTGCAAAGTTCAGCACAAGAGAGTTATGCACTGGTAATCTCATATCAACAAGTGAGTGTTCGGTTGTATGTCAAGATTCTTCTATTGCAGAGGGAAAGGAAAGTGAGCATGTAGGAGAGTGGTAATAGTACCACCCTAGTAGACACACACACACACACAAATATATTTGTCTAACATCCAATGAAATAGTCCACAAAGATGCGACACTGGTTATAACCATTATGAACAAGAAGGATCTATCTAACATCGAATGAAATAGTACACGAGGATGCAACATTTATAGCAACCATTATAGAACGTTCTCAATTAGATAAGCACTAAAATAACTGAAATAGTTCAACTACTTTAGTACAGGTGAAAGCAAACATGAATCATAAATATTTATAGAACAATCTTACAAATATTCACAATCCATGCACGAAAATATGTCGATGATCAAGCTTAAAGTATTAAGTAAAAGTCACAAGACACATTTATACAATGAACACCATTAGCGCTAATAGTGGAGCGTTAGAGCCACTCGTTACTCCCTAAAAGAACTAGCTTGTCTCTCTAATGCCTTGCTAGAGGAGCTTAGGTGAAAATTCCTTTCCTAATACAATGAGGGTATATATATAACTGATGGGGTGATGATTCACCTCCCTTGTGACTCTTTGACTACCCTCATGACTTTTTGAATTCCCATGAATTTTCAACTTTACATGAATTTTCATCTTCTGTACATGTAATTTTCACTTCCACTTTATAATACATTTTCAAACAAGAAATTAGATAATCCACAAGAATGATGTGGCATATGATGACTCATGACATGACATGGCATGACACTACTGAAAAGGACTTCTTAATGACATGGAAATGTAGAGCCATTCTTGTTGCTCCTTTGTCTTCAACAATAGAAGTGCAATGCTTCATCTTCAATAGATATATGATTTTTTCTTCATATGCACCCTTTAAAGGGTTGTGAATAAAATGGAATCTTCATGCAGCGTTCATATTTGATCTTCTGTTATAATTTAGTGGTCCTTTGTCATCTCGCATGATGATCATCTTATCGTTCAAGTTCCATATGTATATTCTAGGATGTCCTCCTTCTATGTTTCCTTCTTCATCATCTTGCCATATCATGATAGAGTTCTTGCACTCACAATCCACTCATGACAAGATGACATCAGTCTCATAGATCCCTAGTCTAAGATGTTGCATGATGATCTACTAACAAAGATTAAACTAGGTGGCAGGTTGAAGGAGAGGCTCAGTGACTATGCAATTACACAGCTCATGCAATCAAGGATTGGGCTTGATCCTTAACACTACGCAATGTGTAGTTCAGGCTTGGATTGAGAAAAAATATTGCGTAGTTGGGGAAATCAGGGAATTAGGTTGAGGGCTTGAACATGGATTTTTCCCATTCCACAATTCTAGAAGACTGATGATCCTAGGTGATTGTGAAATTATGTAGTTTAAGAGCTCAAATATGAGGCTTTAGTCTTGAGATTACGAAATTCACAATTTAGGCTGGACTATCTAAGAAGATTGTGTAATTTTGGGGCTCAGTCAGTGAGACTATAGGGTTTTACCCTATTTCTTTCAAATGTGCAGTTCCAGGAGGTAGATAAAACTTAGTGATTGCTCTGTTGTATAGTTCAAGAGATTAGGGTTTGGGCTTGAGCTCAGAGACTGTGTACTGCACAGTTGGGGTTGGGCTGGAGGGTTGAATTCCACAATCTTGAAAGCCAGGCTTGGGATTGAGAAATAAAGCTATGTAGTGCATAGTCCTGGAAGGTAGGAATTATAAATTATGTAGTGTCAAGGGACATGGTTGTAGCTTGAGGGGTGGGACTATGCTATATGCAGTTCAGGAAGGCTGGATGAGGCTAAGTTGCTAGGAATTTTCTGAAATTTGGCTAAGTGTTGGATCGATGAAACTTATGTGAATAGTGATAGTAGTTGACTGTGATCACAAACTTAGAGTTCTTGATGACACAACATATATCATCTAGAACACATTAACAATGTGGTTCCCTCAATGTGAAAACCTTTGTGATAACTTAGAACAAGTGCGACACTAAAGATACACTTTGCGATGACAGTTATGCGACAGTCCTTTAAATTTTGGAAATAAGTGAAACGAACATTTACATGGTAATATCGACTCATTTACACATGGAGAACCTGTCAAAACCACCAAACCAATCTTATCTATATTGTGTGATACTTAACATGCCAGAAGATGACAAGTGCTAAAGTGCAAATGACACTTGCGATATGCGAATGATAGTGAAAGAAACACATGCCAACATGAAGATAACATGAAAAAAACACTAATTAGAGTGAAAGAAAGAAAGAGTGACAATCAAAAACATGAAAATGACACTTGCAAAAACAAAGGTGTGCGAAAGAAACAGTTTGCAAAACTCACCGAAATAGAAGTAAAAATGCAACTAGAAGTGAGAAATTGTCGATATTAGTGTGCATTGACTTTCGGCATGGATTGGACATCACACAGTCACAATATAGATGGACCCTGCTATGCTTGTTCAATTTTGCATAAAATAATGCGCTCATGAAGTTGTTGCACACTAAGCATATGTGAGTGACTACCCTTGACACTTCCAATGCAAGAAGGGAGCTCAAAAACATCAACTAACCAAGAAGTGTTGATGAAATGACTATTCGAAAGATCCGCTGTAGGCTCCAAAATCCACATGTAGGTAAAATTTTGGAGGGTGTTTATCGCAACAGTAACACAATCTTGGAGACTTGCAAGGAAAAAAATTAAAATTAGAAAAACTAAAAAAAAAAAATCTTAAACAAAAAATTGAGAAAAAAAATAGAAGAAAATGGGCATACAAAATTTGCCATTGAAGATTTTCATTTAATTTTACCTGAAAGATGTTGATTTTCTCCAATAAAAGATAACTTCTTCTTTTTATTAGTATTAAAATTATGAAGAAGTGGCTTTCTATAAAGTTTTTATTGACCCAAAATCATCACTTACTAAATCTAAGCTAGGGCGAGTAGTAAAGCTGGAAAAATGATGATTCATGTTCAAGGAATTAAAATTGACTAATAATCATTATCATAAACAAGAATTTGTGCTTTGTTATGATTTGAAACAAAAATTATTTCCTTGACCACTTTTGACTTTAATCTAACTCCAAAATTTTATATAATCACAAGAAATCCATCTCAAGCCTCTCAATGCAATTTTCTACATGTCATAATTGTACTTTGAAGATAAAATCTAAAGGATTCTTAGTGCATTTACTAATCTTCCACATCAATATAATGGTTTCCAAACATCATGTACATTCACTTTAGCCAGATATGTGTAAGATGAAATGACGTCACCTGAAGGCTTATAGTCCCATAAATAATATGGAATTGGGTTTCAATAATGTTTACAAGATACTAAGTAGCCAAGTATAGTGAAAAAATAACAATTTTTAGTACAATGAGAATGTGGGCTATATGAGGTAACATGGAACTCATGACCTTGGATCTTGGAGGGTATATGGAGATAGAATCATAAATATGCTACAAGACTCTAAGATAGTGAGATATTTGAAATCACGGGATGTCATAAATCTCAGGAAGTCAGGATATCAAGAGGCTTGAATTTTTAAGACTACAAATCTTGAATAGTCAAGATCGTGGGGTTTCGAGATTCCAATATTTGTGGGTTAGATTGAGATGGAAGCTTTGAGTCATCTCATAATTTGTAAAAATTACATGACTAAGAGGATATAAGATGAATCGGTGCAGTGCAAGGATATGTTTTGAATTCAACAAAATGTCAACATTCGGAAAGGGTAGAGGAAAGTTGTGGACAAGAGTGTTCCTTTTCAGCTATTGCAATATTTTTGCAATTTTCCTTTGCTTTAGAACCTTTACAAATTTTTCCATTCAAGATGGAGGAAGCTAAAGGACTGCACAAAAATGAGAACAAGAAAGAGCCAAGTATTTAATTTCAATTTCATGAATTAGTATAAAAAATCATGACTCAACTTGTAAATCTGCAAAGCAAGGAAATATGAAACCAAACACCTATACAAAGCATAAAAATAAAAATTCTAATGATAAAATAAATACTTCCTTGAACATGTTATGATCTGGAAAGGGATAATTTCTCGCTTATTCTTAAAATGGAGTCTCTAAATCAAGGTAAAGAAGACCAAGAACATACTTGAGCTTCATAATAGCATTTATTTAAACATCTGCAAATTAAACTGGAAGATAAAATAAAGGGGAACTAGCTAAAAAAATTAATCCTATTCCTATTCTAACTCATTGAGAGAGCATATGAATAGTCATACTTATAGTGAAACCATTCTCTCACTTTTATCTGTGCACATATAAAAATGTCAAAAATTAACAACAAAAATAAAACTAGAACTAAATTACTAAAGAAACATTGAGATATTATGTATAACTAAGTTCAAAAAAAAAAAATTACTTACAGAATTCTTACCTTGAAATTCTTCCAACCATACGCCTATGGGATCATAAAAATAAATATGTATTTCTATCAATGTTTGGAAAGAATTCACATGAAGAGGAAATAAGAGGCTGAATCCAAATGATAAACCTTTAAATATTGTAGCCTACTAAAAATTTCCAGTATTATGTACAAAATAAAGGTCATCGAAATAAATCTTATGGAGAATTGGGGATTTCGAACATTCTCTAGGTAAGTTAACAAGGTGTAAATGGGAATTAAATAACAAGTTAGGAAGATTTCTAGAAAATTATTTTGCTGACCAGAATATAATGATGCTCTCTCAAGTACGAGAAGTTGTGAAAACTCTTGTGAAAAAAATGCATAAATTGGCCAAACATGGATAAATAAAATATCAAAATGAGAAGTTATTGATCATTATACTTAATTCTCTGTAATTGATTTTCATATAAGATCATTATTACGCTTGATGAGCACTTAGAGTTTGAATGGTTGAAGTGCCAACATAATATGTTTAAAAAATTAAAAATGAAGTTTGAAAGAAAAACAAACTCAAACTCAAGAATATGAGAAAAAGGAAAATTATAATAAACATCAATATTACAAATAATGGTACGATAGAATTGGGATTTTCTTATGTGAGTAGAGAAAATGAAAATGAAAATTATTGTTAGCATAAGCTCATGGAAATGAAAACATTTCAAGCTCATGATTAGAAACAGAAACTTCATCGTCGTAATAATCATAAATAGGACTGGATTCGTAAAACTTGAAATCATTAAAGTGTATGGCGGCTTGAAAATGAGAAAATATTGAAACAATTTATGTGATGGTGTTTTATTTATTTTCAAAAATAGATTGATTTAAATAATTGGAATTAAGGAAATTTGACAAATAATTTTCCAAATAATGAAGAGACACAATATTCTCATATATCAAGTTGTCATCAAAATTGATTACATTAGTATTCTTTTCTTTTGAATAAGGTAAGTCATAACCAAAACTAGGGAGAAAATCAAAGATTGAGAGAATTTCCAGGACCATTGAACACATTATCAATTGAATTTTATCTATCAATATCGAAATTAGATAATAATTTCATCATTAATTAAATTCATGATAATTTCTCAAATTAAATTTGTGTTCACAGGAATTGTTTATTGATTAACAATTAAACAGAAAATATGAGGACAGAGAGAGATATAAGAGGTTAAAGATATATACTTGAAAGTTTCTTTACATACACAAGATTTCTCATTTTTCACAATATATTTTTCCACATTTGCAGCATTGAAAATCTTAGATTGTTGATCCATGTCTTCACAAAAATAATATATTCGAAATGTTTGATTGATCTACAAATTGTTGTTAGGTTGCTCTAAAGGTTGATCTTGATAATAATCAACAAAATAATATTTTGAATTAATTGCAACAGTTTCTAAATTTTTGACATTCTCTCTTTTATTTGTTTGTTGTTGATTGTTGTTATCTTGTTGATTTTTTATTTCATCAGATATAATAACATTTGCAATTTTAATTTGTGGAAAATAAACAATTGCTTGTTGAATAGTAATATATGTGTCTACTAGTTCTTGGTGAGAAAAGCAAAGAAGAGATACTAAATGATTGAACCATCCTATTAGTAGAAATTCGGGAGGAAAGTCTTTGGAATGAAACTGCATACCAATTAATTTGAAGGAAAATATTCAAAGATTCATTCCAACTATGTATAGAGGCAACTGACAAGGATTCACACCAGTCTTTAGCTTGACCTATAAGTGTAAGAGTGAAGATCCTACAAATAACACCTTCGTCGATATTGAAATTATCACAATTTAAAATAAACTGAAGGAGATGATAAAAAACAAAAGTCTAACCATTGAATTTGATCTTAGACAGAGGCTTGGCTACTTTTAATGGAGCACATGCTAGTAGAAGCCCAATAAAGAAACTCCAAGGTGATGTTTTAAGTGGAGCCATAGTAATAAGATAGATTTTAAAGCACAAAATCTTCAAAGAAACAATTTCCTGCACCCTCCTTCTAGTGCTAAATATTTTGATGGGAAAAATAACCCCATAAACATCAGGGAAGGCCACCCGGTTAGAGTCTCAAATCAGACAGTTATTGATTTGTATAATGGCTCCTACTAGTTCAATTGGGTCTAGTTACCCCATCTCTTTCCATGTTGGCTTATAGTTCATCTATTACTAACCATTAGGAAGAGAGAAATTATATATGCCCTCTTGTTGTGCACATGCAAGAAAGAGGATCCTTAAGCTCATTTGAGAGCTTAGCTAAGCCACACACAAAGTATGCCTCTATGTAAAGGGACTTCTAGAATGTAGAATTGAATCTAAATGTAGATCTTCTCTAAGATGCACACAAAAAGTCTAATCCTATCTCAAATTGGGAAATGATAGCCTTCGCTCAATTTGAGAGAAGATGAACTAACTAACTAGGGGAGAGCACTGTTTATATAATGATTGAATTCAGAAAAATGTGATTAAATTGAAAGATGAAAAATAGTTTGAATTTTACAATTTATTAAATCGTTTTATGCAAATAAAATTTACTTAAATAAAAGGTGATTAAAGAAAACTAGAAATACATATGAGAATCCAATAAAATGGTTGAATTCATTATATGATTTTCATCATTTAAAGAATAATTTTACTTAATAAAAGAACGAGAAAACAAAATAGGAATGCATTTAAACTGTTGAATGCATTCAAATATTAATGAATTCGTCTTGGTTTTAATTATGTTATTCTCCTTACAAATAACTCTTACAAACATTCAATAACATATAACAATTGATATAAAAGAAGTGCCTAATACTAAAGGGAAATACATTATTTAGAACATAAATAAAACAAAAATAATTAGAGAAATTCCGGCAATAAAAAATTAACTTACAATCGAAACAAGAGCGCATTGCAATGAAATTTATTAAAATCATACGAAAACCTTATTAAAAATTTTGCAGTCCATGAGTAGTTGTAGCTCCTTGAGAAAATTTGTCTACAAAAGTGTAAAACAACTCTTCTTCTCAGAGCCAAAAATGTTATATCTCTCTGCAACTCAACCTTCTCTTCCTCACAAAAGTGTAGATATCCAACAAGAAAAATCACAGAGATTTGCCCCCAAATCCTCAAATCTATGTTATTCTCCCTACACTACAACTAAAAAATTCCCTTACAAGAATCCTTCAAGATCCCCTAGTTGCAAAGAAGAGGAACCCCTTCCTCATTCTCAAGGATGATATTTAATAATTTATAGAAAACCCAAAAAAATGGAGAGCTATCACAAGTGTTCACATTCAATGAATCTGGGGCTATAGGTTCTCCACTCTCTTGTTTGTTGGTCCTTTATCATTTCTCCCAATATGTTTTTCTTAATAGGATTCATCAGATTACTCCTAGAAACCAATCAAAAACCATTAAATTACATCCAGAAATCAAGATAACAAATTAATAAAAAATATATTTTCCAAAAAAAATATGTATCCATGGTTGCTTCAAGTGGATCTGATTAGCCTTTGAATCAATATTAGAGAATGAATTATTGACAAAATCTTTTCTCGAGCTAATGAAATTTGCACAAATCTAATTAGGAAAAGCCAAATTTTGCTGTAAATTTATCACTTTATCTTCTGCTAATTTTTTGAGTCACTAATTGATTGAATGTATTAAATTTTACTTTCCCATATTGTTCTCCACCATCTTACCTTTCCAATGAGTTATCCTAGGTCTCACTTGGCCAAGTAGAGCTCCATATATGCCTCTCCAAAGTTGAAGTGTCAAAACTGCCAAAACTACTGAAAATGCATTCCTAGGCATTTTAATAAAACAAGTCATTTTGAAATCAAAGCTACAATATTAATTACAAATGGTGTAAATTAATTAAAAATTAGAATAAAATAAAATTTAATTACAAATTAAAATTACACACTAAATTGTCCACTTGGGGTAGCTCAAGTGACAATGGCCATGGAAATGAAGTCTCATTGAATCAAAAGTCTTGGGTTCAAATCTTGTACTATCCCCCGATTGAGGTGAGAAGTTAGACATGACAAAGATGAGGTCCTACCAAACTTTAAAAAAAAATTACATATATAATTAAATTAATTATTTCAAATAAAATTTTAATTAAAAATTAAATCAAAATAAAATAAAATTAAAATTTAGATACAAATTATTGACTTAAAATTATATATAAAAATTAATTAATTTAGATGAATTAAAAATTAATTTATTTTCTTTTAAATTTAAAATATATTGATTAGGTTACAATAATAATAATAATAACACAAAATTTATATACAAAATTAAATTAATTACTTAAAATAAAATTTTAATCCAATTTTATATACACAATTTGGAAGTAAAATTAAATATAAAAATGGATTAATTTAGATGAATTAAAAATTAAGTTAATTTTTTTTTAAATTAAAATATATTATTGAAGCTAAAATAATAATAATAATAAAGAAGAAGAAAGAGGTATGTTTAGGCGTGGGCTCATAGCGGAATCTTATGACGTTATTAAAAAGAGCCTCGGGTGAATGATATGGGATCCCAGCATGAGGAGGAGACGGACGAGGTCATAACGGGAAGTGGGCCCAGTCTCATTCTTTTTTTATATTAAAAATAACACCCAATTATACCTCCCTCAGAATCTTGGGGTTTTTTTGCATTGAATTAAAATTTAGTTTTTTATTTTTAATTCTTATTATTAATTAAAAATAAGAAAATAAAATTTTAAAATTAATCAATTAATTAAAAATTTATTTAACTTGATTAATTTAAGTTAGTTAATTATAATTAACTAATTAAAAATATTATACATATTATGCTTTTTTAGATTTACGAGTCAAATCGTTGCATGGAGGTGGGTGCCTTGTTCTATAAGCAAGGGGGTCTCACACCAATTTGGTGTCTAACTTGGACGAGACCTTGAAAATGGATAATAATAATAATAATAATAACATATTTACAAAAAAATATACACAAACTTAATAGAAAAATAAATAGACATGGTAGATTTTTAAGGCTAAGGATCACAAATCATCGAAGCTTTGAATCTGCAACACTTGCAAACAGCGATTCCAAATGAGATGAAACAAGAATAGATTGAAAGGTAACAAGAAATTGTATGCAATGAAGCAATCATAATGTGAATCCAAACAAAACAAAATTGTCATACAATTATCCAAAAGAAAATATTAAAGGGCGATATGCCCAAAATTTACGTATAGGGTCCCCATTGTTATTATGAAGATAATAAAATAAAAATGGGGGGTGGCTGTTTTCTCACAACAAGTTGGGTGTGATTTTTGAGTGGTTTTTAGGGCCTATATGGCTCTAGGTCAGGGCTAATGAAGCCACAAATTAGACATCCCAATCATCTAAAGACTCACATAACCTATTATATATATATATATATATATATATATATATATATATATATATATATATATATATATATATCTTAATTTCTTAAATCTTTAAAAATAATGTATAAATCCAAAAAATAAATATAGAATGAAAAAATTAAACCAAAAAAATAACAACGTTAACCTGAACTTCCATACACAAACTTATTAATTTTTTTTTTATTGATTATTATTTACTTAAAATATTTTATTAATTATTATTTACTTTAAAAATTGTTAAGCACATACATGGCAAAGAGAAGAATACGAAGGATGAGCATGATATTGCATTTATTGCTCACAATGATACATATATATAGTATATTGGTGTCATTCTTGGTTTCATATTCCAATTATTCTCTTGGACTCCGATGGTTGTTCATATTCCACACCAACCCATATAGGACTAGGTGTCCAACACTTCCCCCCTTCATCCGAAGGGGCATGTATGAGTCCAAGAAGAGAGTTGTAATACAAAATGTGCAAAAATGCATGGCAGCACTAGGTTGAATGTGCTCTCTAAAATGTTGGTATAAAGCGGGTGGTTTAAGGATGACCACCAACACTGGAACGCTTAGTGCAATTCCTAGAACTCTTCCAAAGATGGAAAGAAGAAGAAGTCTTCTGCTTGAGGAAGTGTCCCTAATGATTTGAAGAGGGAGGCCTTCAACCTGAAAGGGAGGTCTCACTCCACATAAAAATGGAGAACCTCAACCTAAATATCGAGGTCTCAATCTGTGATGGTTTAAAGATGACCACCGACTCTAGAATGCTTAGTGCAATTCTTGGAACTCTTCCAAAATTCACAAGAAGCTAAAGTCTTCTACTAGAGGAACTATACCTAATTCTTTGAAGAGATGTCTCAACCCAACATAGATGATTTAAGGTTCATCACCAACCTAAGACATGCCTAAAGGCATCTTTGTCTCTCACTACAACTCTGAATCTAGTATGGAAGGTTGTGGCTCAAGTTTGCTTGATGTGGCTTTGAAGGTTGTAGATGACCATCACTTCCCCACATGTCAGATACAAGGTGAGTTGATGGAGAAAACTGAACGAAAAGATTGTTCAATACTCTAGAACATGTTTTAACATATGATTGAAATATATTCTTAGCTATTAACACCCATTGCGAAGAAGTGATCCATCTAAGATTAATCTTTTCTCTTGCATGAAGCTTGTTTTTGAAGCATCTGTGTGAAGAATGAGTGGTTTTATGATAGCTCTCTCATGGATGAAGATCAAAACAATGACCTTTCATATGGCCAACTCAATCACAATGTTGGCATTTAACACTATGTTGCGGTTGTTGTGGAAGAGGTGCAGAATCTCGAACAATTGAAGGTGAACTATCATGAAGAAGTCCAACACTCTTAAATTGGATGGGATTTGAGTAATCTGGAATATGAAATGACTCCTCATCATCATATCCAAGACTCATTCTATGGTTGTTGTGGACAAGAACTTCCTAAGGTCTGATAATGGGCTTAGGAATTGTAGGTTGAATTTATGCTTCTACGTGAAATTCTGTTGCTTCATTGGGTACTGGATCTGAATCGACTTGTTGCTTATGGGAGTCTGTTTCAATGTTATGAACAAAAACATGTTCAAAATGATGAACCCACTACTATAATTCTTCTTGTTGTAGCTTTGCCTCAACCTACAAAAAATAAATATTTTCTTATGCATCTTGTAAACATGTTCTAATGTCAGCAAGAGAAACTTTGTTGAATCTTACTATGTCTTCAACAATAGACAACATTAGAGTGCTAATCATTCTAAGAACTCATCTAGTCTGGCCTTATTTCAATCAACAAAGAATGTCAGTTTCAAGATATCAACTAATGTTTGAAATATATCTCCTCCTTTCAAGTCCATGGAACATAAAACCCTGACACAAATTTGTAAATCATAGTGCACTTAAAATCTCAAAACTTGCTACAAAGAGATATAAAATTCCTAATGACAAAAGCTTGTTCTCCATGAAATATCCTTTTATTCACGGTGTGGACTCTTCAGACGACATAATTTTTTCTTCAATGCGGGGAGCTGCAATAACCACCATAGGAGCTAACACAATAATGGTGGGAGCATTATATGTGGGTAGGCGCAATAACCACTGTAGGAGTTAACACAATAATGGAGGAAGCGTTATCTTATATTCAACAATCATATGACAGAGGGAGAGTTATGACTATTGGGCAGTAATAGAGGTAATAGTATTAAATAACCAACGTTATATGGGGATACATAGTGGATACAAGTTTATGCGGTAGTTATATATATTAAAACATAGGTAACAAACTACAACTATTAGATAAAGTAATGGGAGGTATTTTGGAGCGGTTTTGAGGCACTCGACGTTCATAACACGACGTTAATAACATAACGTGGAGGTATGCCAGTGTTATATGTAGGATCAGAGTTGAGTGCAGTCAATGATGATACCATAATCAAACTTACCGTAATACACAGTCACAGTCATAGACTGCATTCTTAGAAAAATAAATGTTTCAACCCTAAAAAGTTAGCAAAAATACCATTCATGCGCGGGGAATAAAAGACGTTCAAAGTCAATATGTCGTTGGGTCTCTTCTACGCATCAGCCTCATAGTCGTGAGGTCGAGAGTGCAAGATTGAGCATAAGAATAAACATCTCACAAGATAGGAACGCGAGAGTTGTGATGAGGTGTGAGTAGGAAGGGGCGTTAACTTCAAGGTGTGAGAGGTCACAAAATGAATGGACCCTCTTAAAATAGCCAAGTAATGAAACCATATAAGCAGGCCATAAAACCAATGGCTCACAATAAATAGGCATGGCAGAAATACACTTACACTTAGATGGGCAGGGTAGGAAACTTTGATACCATGTTAAACACATACATGGTTAAGAGAAGAATAGGAAATATAAACATGATATTGCATATATTATTCACAATAATACATATATATATATATATATATATATATATATTACATTGGTGTGACCCTTGGATTCATATTCCAAGTGGTCTCTTGGACTCTAATGGTTGTTCATGTTCCACACCAACCTATAGAGGATTAGGTTTCCAACAAAAACCACCCCAACTTATTTAGTAGTGTAACTAGTTACCACTTTTTTAAAATTTAGGTGCTTTCCCACCTTCCTAACTATAAATGTACATGTAGAATAAGGCATTTTTATAAAAATATATTTTCTAAAAATATGTTTAAATTAATTAATAATTTTATTGTTATACAAATTAAATGAATAAGAAATATTGATGAACATCTATTTATTACAAACATCAAAACACTTTTTTGTCATATGTTTCATATTTTAAAAATATCTATCATTCAAGTTATAAAGATAGATAACTAAATTAAACTTTAACATGGTCTATCTCAAAATAAATTGTCCTTAATCTCATTAACTACTTAATATAAAGTCATGATATTTTCTTTGTGTTTGTTTTGACCAATATTTTTAGTTTATTGTTTTATTATTAATTCCTTCTTCCAATTAATTTGAACTTTCAACCTTTAAATTTGTTTAATTGAACTTTAACTTCTTTCTTTTAATTTGAATGAAAGCAACTAAAACTTAAGACTACATCTCTACATTTCATAATAGTAAACCATGTAAACCATTGGCCCTAATTATTGGGCCTTGGTGGGAAGGAAATCTAAGAGAGTTAAATAATTAGAAACAATATAAAAAAAGTCCAAGTTTTGGTGTAGACTACTTGGGTCTAATTTTTTTTCAACTACTAGTTATTTTAATAATTTTTTATATATATATTTTTAATTATAATAATTTCCATAATTACTCAAATTAATTTAATAATTATTTATGACCTTTTCTTTCTCAATTTTATCTATCTTAATTTCTAATTTTTTATTTTAAATTAAATTATTTATAATAAAAGTTCAAAACCGTTTTTCAATTAATTAATTATTTTTTATTTAACTAATAATTAACCCGTGGTTATCTTTCACGTTTAACCTCTATGAAGATGGCTCAAGTATTCACTTAAAATGTAGGATATTGAGTTTTTCCACACAATAAAAATGGTGTATAACAAAAATTTAGTCAATATCGTGTATAGCAGAAAATTAGTGAATTACTTGGAAATGTGGTCAAGACCTAGGGTAAATGGAACCAAATTGACATTGTAAACCAAAATTATCATTAATGATTGAGTTGTTAAAATAGTGTTTTAAATTTCCGTAAAATCTCAAAAACAAGCTGAATTAAATTGATGCACTAGCATTCTACCACGACCACAATACTTAGGGGGTCTTGCCAGATTAAATCAGATTAATGTAATTAAATCTCTAGGAGGTCTTGCCGATTAAGGCAGATTAATGTAAGTAAAAAATAAGAATGTTTTATTTAAAATATTTATTTTATTTTAAGGATTTAGTTAAGAAATGAGGAGAAAATTTCTCATCTTTATATAAATTAAGGAAATAAAATTGATGTATGAGTTGGAGAAAAATTATAAAGATAATCCTGTAATAAATAGCGAATATCAAGGATGTCTGGTGATATCTTAGGAAAATTTTTAGGACCTAGAAAGATTTTATGAATTAGTTTATGATCTCAAAGCAGTGGACCATTTTTGGTTCATATCTTCTAAACCTACGGGCACGTTAGAGAGCGGGCAGGGAATAGAAAAGCCCAGCGAATATCAAGGATGTCTGTTAATATCTTAGGAAATTTTTTACGACCTAGAAAGATTTTATGAGTTAATTTAGGATCTGGGCATGTTAGAGAGTGGTCAGGGAATAGAAGAGCCCATATTGTGCATCTAAGCAATTTCTATATAATTTGTGTGAAGTGCAGCATAGCAGTTATTCCATTTGTGTAGAAAAGGAAAACGGTGCTGTGTGATAATATTGAAATGGCTGCCTCTTCAGTGGTGATGACTATCCTGGTAACATGTTTTACTTTCATAGCAGTGCTCTCTCAAGCAGCAGATATCAGAGATGATGCCGCAACTGGTAAATTAATTTACTTAATAATTTCGTGTTTCCTCAACCAATGAATGATGAATATAATAATACTGACAGATGAATATACTGATATCAATATTGCAGGTCAAGGTCAATCAATGGTTGAGCTTAGGAAGTTGCTGCATGACAACATGAGAACGGAGAATACCGTGGAGACTAGGGGAATAATGGAGCGCAGGGGAATAGACGAAAGTAAATCTGCACCTGGCGATATTGCTGCGGATTCCAAGATTTATATCAGTTGTCTCGAATGCGTAGAGGATTGTAGCTTACCAGAATGTTGCATTCCTGACCGATGTCCGCAATTTAGATTTTGTAAATGTTAGCATTCAACTGGAGAGTAGTACCGTCGCAGCTTAGTAGTGATAAGTAATTTTAGTAGTTTTGTAGTTCAATCATGGGTAACACACTGTGTGTTTTTGAGAGTTGTTAGTAATTTCGTGGTTCAATCTTGAATAAGACTATCTGTGTGTTTTTGAGAAATGTTCTGAAAACCATCATTCACTAAAATCACCAACTAAATTAATATGACTCCACCAAAATAGCTTATTGAATATGGTTATAAAATTCTGTGGTAACTTTCACATGTGTAGAAATGCAAAACTGTGGGAGTCTCCAGATAGGTTTGCATTGTTCTACTAATAAATTATATAGCAATGTAGTTGTTCCGTGTTAGTTTACAAGGTGGAGTATTTGAACTGGTTTGCATTATCATATTAATTTTTTTTCCAAAAGAAAACAGGGTAACTGTTGGAGTCTGTTGGAGTCACGATTGCTGCTACATCAAAACTTGTGCCACATTGACCTTCTACACTGCCAAAACCTGTGCCACGAAAGACATGGTGAGCATTGACCTTCTACAATGCCATTAACTGGGAGTCAACAATTTTCCCCAGCGTGTTTCGAACTACTCTGATACCACTTGTTGGAGTCACGATTACCGTTATGGCTCCCAGTGTGTTTCGAACTACTCTGATACCACTTGTTGGAGTCACGATTACAGTTACACCAAAGTATTAGTAAACAGACACATCTTTAGATTTAAATACATGCCCAAAACACATGGAAAATGTTAACCTTCTACACTGCCATTAAAGATGAGCGAACACTAACTTTTATTTATAAAAGAGTATAAGTTACATAATTCTTTTTTAATCATACTGAAGTTTACCATCCATATTTTTTAAATCAATTAATTATATGAAATTATTTTCAGATAAAGTTTATTAGTAAATGCATGAATAAGGTTATTGACATTGAAGCTTCTTAGATATTATTCAAAAATATTTTATACAAGCCTTTAATTCGAAGAACTCTTCACCTTGCACAAAATTAACTTAAAATTACCAATAAAGTAATTATCTTACTGCTTTTCAGTCTATTTTGAGTTTATTCAAAAGCTCTCCAAATTTTAGATTTTTTGTGAAAGTTCTTTTTTTGATCTTTTTCTTTCATTGTGGGTTAAGTCTGTATCGTCTCTTATTTATGGTCTTCTCTTTATGGATTTGAAACGTAGTTTAGCATTTAATTTAAGTTGTAATTAGATTTAGGTGAAATTTTAACCAAAACAATTTTTATGGATTTGTGTTTAGTTTAGCATTTGTGTTTTTATTTAATTGAAATTTTAATAAAATCAAATAGTTGTTTTCACTTTCATCCAGTGTCCAAAATCTCAGGGATACCCCTTAACTTCCTTTTAGTTTTGTCAACCTTATTCTTCCCTGAACTGTATTTTCATCCCATAAAACTTGTCCATCTCGACTGTAATCTTTTACCTACAGATTCTCGACTGTAATCTTTTACCTACAGATTCACAGTCTGACTAAATTTGATTCTAAATCTAGCAGAACTGTTCAATCCATTGAATAATCCATGCACTAAAACTATGGTTCATTCCTTTCACAAATTCTCTCCCCTTCTGTCATAGAGTTTTCAAGGATTTCTTGTTTTCTGTCCCTTCTGTTTGAGATCTCTTCTGTGGGGCTATTTCATTTTTCAGTCCCGTATTATGTGAATGTCTAAACTCTAGCTTCTTGCTTCCCTTATGTGAAATTCCTCTTGCTTTTAGTACGTTAGTTCGTTTCCTTCCAGTTTCAGAAAGACTATCTGGAATGGTTCTTGTAAGAGATTATAGTTTTTAATAATAAAAAAAGTATGTTTTTTGACAGAAAAAAATCATATTAAATTAGTGAATGCATCAATGATGTGTTTGTCATTTGTAGAATTAGTAGCAATATGTCGAACCCATCTGCCAACAATCCACAGATTATTTATTGCTTTCGCCATCGTTGTTTTAATATATATAACTTTTATGAGTTACCTTGTATCAATTTCCCTTTATCAATTTCCCGTTTAATTTTTTAGATATGTTAGATGGTTGAATTAATTGGATAATTAGAATAATCGATAATTAGAATAATCGATAATTGGGCAGCTTTCATGTGACATGGAATTGAATCTGATTACCACCCATAAATACTTATAGTGGTCTTTTTTTCAAATATAAAATTTTGTATAATAAACGCCACTATCTTGTTAAACTATTCTGACCAATGTTTTATTACTTATTCATTTTTGAATTTCATTTTAATTTAAAAATTTAATATTTTAATAATTATAAATAAGGATTTTTAGTATGTATGGGGTAGGTTAATCTTGGCAATGGTCATGGAAATGAAGTCTTATTGAATCGGGGACCTTGGGTTCGATTCTTGTGCTACCCTCCCCGAAATAGGGTGAATAACCAATATGTAAAAACTTGAAAATAAAAAAGTTTTACTAAACTTAAAAAAAATTATGAATAAAGATTTTTCCATATTAAACATAATAATATTTCTGAAATTAACATTTATAATCTTAAAGTTTAATTTATTATTAGGACATAGATAAATGATCTCATCACTATTATTTTAATTCATTTTTAATTTTATGATATATTAGCTTTTTAGATTTTAAGAATTTTGGGATTAACAATTTATAATCTTCGAGTTGAGCTCATTAATGAGTCCATAATTATGACATGGATAGATGATCTCATCAATATTATTTTGATTCATTTTTAATTTTATGATATATTATATTTTAGATTTTAAGAATTTTAACATTTAATATTTTAGTAATTATTAACGGAAGACTTTCTATTTCAACTTAGGGGTGAAGTAGGTTTGTTTTTTGTTTTTTTTAATTTTAATTTTAAATAAAAATTATATGCGCCCAATATGCTTCGTATTAGTCGCAATCCACGGTTGTGGCACGACGGAGCATAAGCGCGAGCCACAACAGAGCATAAGCGCGACAAGAAAATATTTAAAAGCAAAAAAAAATTTGGCGGTGGTGACGCGTGTGTAATGGCGGTCCAACGGCCGCATTTGGTGGTTTCAATCTTGAATCGTTTCAACTGACAATTGAAGAAGTTCCCAGTGCTCGTAAAGGACACAACCAGAATCATTTCTTACCTTCCCAGCTCGAAAGCGCGGCTTTGCAACCAGTCTTTTGTTTTTCTTTTCTGTTTACAGGTCACTATGGCTTCAACAGACTTGCTTCCAGGCGCGTCGACACAGGTAAGGGGTCTTTGGCTACATAGTGGTTTTAGTTCTTGGTTTTCTGCAACTTCTTTACAATATTTTGGTGGCCAACTTGTCTTATTATCTGGTGGTTCAAACTCTTAGTTTGTTTTAGTCACAGCTAAAATCCGCAGGTGTTAGTAAACAGACACATCACTAGATTTAAGCACATGCCACGAAACACGGGGAGCATTGGATTATCCTTCTACACCGCCAGTAACAGTGAGCCAACAATTTCCCCCCATTGTGAGCCTGGTGTGTTTCGAACTCTAGACCTTGGCTCTTATACCAATTGTTGGAGTCAACACCAAAACCCGCAAGTGTTAGTAAACAGACACATCGCTAGATTTAAGCACTTGCCACAAAACACATGGGAGCATTGGATTATCCTTCTACACTGCCATTAAACCGGAGCCAACACAATTGAAGCTTGTATTCGTCAACTGATGTCAGAGTCTTTCCTTGAACAATTTTTTTTTTTAAAAGATAAACTCTCGTCTTAAATTTCGTGTAAACTCTCGTCTTAAATTTCTAGACTACGAAGTTCCATCATCTCATAATGTCCCATGTGAATATGGTAACTCCTTTTGGCTTTCGAAAAGTGATTTCAAAGTTGTTATGGTTTGGGCGAGGGTTTGTATTTCTTGGGGTTTTATGTTTTTAATTGATGTGTGATCTACACACGAGACTTCCCAGAAAACCCTAAACTCCAGGTACCTGTGTGCAAAGTGAGGGAAGTTATACGGAAGCATCTCGCCTAAGTCTTAGTTACAAATTATGTTGGTCTCCCACATAAAATCTCCAGGTATAAATTCATTTAATCGTTCTCTCTTTTTAACCTCCTGTGTTAAACTTTCTAGAATTTTCTTAGTGTCTCCTTATAATTATAATTGTATCCACTGTCTATTGATTAGGAATAGGACACTCTAGCGAGGATTCCCTTCTCTCCCTAGGTAATTTTCTATTAAGGTTTTTGGCACATTTCTTTCTTTTCTCCTGTTTAGTCCCAATACAAGGATTTAACTGTAATATGGGTTGTTTACAGGTTTTCTTCCTGTACTCAGTGGATTCAAAGCTCGCATTTCTTGGTGGTCCATTTCTTGGGGCTAATGTCCGACTGCCGTTTTCCCCATGTTTCTGCTGCTGACTAATCTCCAATTTTGGTCAATGAATTCGTAGAGATGGTGTAATCCATTGTTTTTTGTTATCCATTTCTATTGTAGTCAATATATATGATTGCATATTAGTTTCATAGTTTCAAACGAATTCTGTAGAATCAATTATTTGATAGGATAACAATGTTTCAAAACCTCGATTTTGTACGAACTTCCATGCTCAATTTTGCAAATGTAGAGAATTGGAAAAAGAAGAAAATAGCTCAAACATTTCATTTCAGCAGGCAAAACTAATAATTATATTAATAGAAAAAACATTAGTTTGAAATCTTGCAAATTATGGTTGAATATAACATTAAACAAAAGCCTTCTTATTGTTAAGAAATCGTACAAAGTAGATTATTTGTTAATAGGATTCCTTGTTTTCTCCTCTCGAACTTATTCCACTTGTTTTGTACTCTATGTCTATTGTAGATTTTGTGATATCTAAGGGGTCCGGACAGAGGTTTCGTTTTCTACTTATAAGTTGGAGCCATTATTCTATTTAGATCAGTTTTGATCAAGATTCCAATCGAGATCTTGGACTCCTCTATACGCATGTGTCGGTGGTGGATTTCTCTATCTCCTTGCTTTATTATCCTGCAACAATCTTCGTGTTTGATATGCACTAGAATTCTGTAGAATGTTCATATTCACCCGGTTGAGTTGGGCCATGTTTTTTCCTTCATTAATAGGGAATGCAAGGGAATGCATTTGGAGGAACCCTGAGAGAATGCACATGCAACAACATTTATGTAAAAATAATGTATGGAATAATTATACATGTGACACATAGATCTAGGGAATGCATGTGGAGTAACCCTGGGACGATGCACATGCAATATCATATATGTAAAAATTATGTATGGAATAATAATAGCTGTAAAACATAGAGGGGAATTAAAGTGTGATAAAAATGATTCTGCGGGGGATAAAAAATTTCAAATTGCATTCTTGTGTACAAAGATTATTAAGAAATTTCAAATCACTTTCATTTTGATATACACCTAAGTGTAATTACCTTTATGTAATGAATAACTATATATATATATATATATATATACTCCTTTTTATTATTATTAAATTTTTTAATATTGTTAAGTATTTTCATTAACAATAATATAAGTTGGAGAAGAATAGAATGATAATCTAACATATTCTATTCTATTTTTGTGAATTTCAATTTTTTTATTATCAAATTTTTTTCTAAAGAATAATAACCAAAAACATTGCATTAAGATATGTGAAATATTGAATTATGTAATAAAGATGAATATGTCTAGGGTAATGGTTACCATAAAATAATCTTTTATATATTGAATTATGTAATGTGAAATATTAAATTATGTAACAAAGATGAATATGTCTTGAATTACATAATGTGAAATATTAGATTATCTAATAAAGATGAGTATGTCTTGAGTAACCATAAAATAACCTTATAAATATTGAATTATGTAATAATGATGATTTTGTCTAAGTAACTATTACCATAAGATATTCCTATTCTTATTCCTATAGATTTAATTCATTAAAAATTTTATATTTAAAATTATTAAAATTTTAAATTTATATATTATTTTGTGAAATTATATTTTAAATATATTTAAGAATAATAAATTCAATTTTATATTTTTAATAAAAATTTATTAAAAAAATTTAAATTTCAAAACATTTATGAAATGCAATATTTTTGAAAAAATTATTTAAAAATTATAAATAATTTATATTTGCTTTTTGGGTTATAAATTACATGATTCAAGATTTTTCCTTATAAGGTTTTGGTGGGTTATCAGTTCCTACTAAGCATGTAATCCCAAAAGCATGGAAATAATACATATATTAAGATAAAAAATAAAATTGATTTCAAAATATTTATGAAATGTAGTATTTTCCAAAAAATTTATAAAAATTATAAATAATTTATGTTTATTTTTTGGCTTATAAATTACCTAATTTAAGATTTTTCCTTATAAGGTTTTGATGGGTTGTCAGTTCCTACTAAGCATGTAATCCCAGAAGCATGGAAATAATACATAATAATTTTTGGTGTTTTGATTTTGATTATAAAATAATATATAATATTATTATTTATTAAAATAAATATGAATATAAAGAGTTAAAATTTTAGAGAATAGATATCATATGAATAATTGAAGTTATTATGTGTTTTTATTTTGATTATAAATAATATATAATATCTTTATTTATTAAAATAAATATGTATATATGAAAATACAGAATCAAAATTTTAGAAAGTGGATACCATGTGAATAATTGAAGTCATTTGACCATTTAAGTATTAAAACATGATGAATAAATAATGTTGATCAATACTATGTGAATCATAGAAATTATCATTTAACAATTTGAGCGTTGGAATATGAAGAATAAATAATGTTGTTCAATAATCATATAATAAGAAAATAATGAAAGAGAATCAAATAATACATATATTAAGATAAAAAATAATATTAGATGGTTTTTTAATTTTGATGATGAAATAATACATAATAATTTTTGTGTCTTAATTTTGATTATAAAATAATATATTTCACTTTTATTTATTAAAATAAATATGAAAAGACAGAGTCAAATTTTAGAGAGGGGATACCATGTGAACAATCGAAGTCATTTGAAAATTTAAGTGTTAAAACATAAAGAATAAAAAATGTTGATTAATACCATGTGAACAATAGAAATCATTTGACAATTTAAGTGTTCAAATATTAAGAATAAATAATGTTGATCAATAATCTTATAATAAGAAGACAATGGAAGAGAATATCATTTGACAAATTAAGTTAAAACATGAAAAATAAATAATGTTGATCAATAGCATGTGAATAATAGAAATCATTTGACAATTTAAGTGTTCAAATATGAATAATAAATAATGTTGATCAATAATCCCATAATCAGAACACAATGGAGGAAAAACTCTTGTTTTATCAAAAGGGGTAATGGAATTGGTGTTTGTATAAGTATATTTATTAGTACAACTACATTAAAAGTATTAATGTGGCTGATATAGAAAGCTTCATTTGTAGTATATTTATTAGCACAACTACAATAAAAATATTAATATGGTTGATATGGAAAGCTTAATTTGTATCTACCAAGCAAGCCATTGATAAATATATAATAATAAAAGTAATATTAATATAACTAATAATATTAAAATTAAAATTAGTAAATAATTAAATAATACTAAGAATACTAAGAATAATTTAAATAATAATAAATAATTAAATAATTAAAATGGTATTCTTATTTTGATTATGAAATAATATATAATAATTTTGGCATTTTAATTTTGATTATAAAATAATATATAGCATTTTTATTTATTAAAATAAATACAAAAATACAGAGTCAAAATTTTAGGGAGTGTATACCATGTGAACAATCGAAATCATTCAACAATTTAAATGCTAAAACATGAAGAATAAATAATGTTGATCAATACCATGTGAACAGTAGAAATCATTTGACAATTTAAGTGTTCAAATATGAAGAATAAATAATGTTATAATAAGAACACAATGGAAGAGAATCTCTTGTTTTATCAAATGGGATAATGGAATTGGTGTTTGTATAAGTATATTTATTAGCACAACTACATTAAAAGTATTGATGTGGTTGTGTTTCAACAACTCCATTATAATATATAATAAATTTCCCATGAAATTTATTGTATTAAAATAGGGACCCCTTTTTTTTAAAATCCACACAAGAAAATGTTAATAAAACCCCATAACCAAAGTTTAATACTCAACCTTTTTAATTAAAACCCAAGTATTAAACCTTGGTTATCAAAATCATTTCCAAAAGGTAAAACCATACAATAAAACCCACGACCTATATAAAATATAATTGTAAAAGAAACGGACCAGACGACATTATTAATTAAAATAAATAAAAAATTGAGTTTGAAACATACAAACACCTTTCCCCCCATGGCTCATTGTAATGAGAATTGTGATCACCCAGAACTGACCACGAATTTAAATCCACTATATGAAATTTCGCATATCCAAGGACTATTGAGACAAGCCCCGTGGCCCGTTACTTTAGTGATTGCGATCAACCAGACCCAACGGCTTATACACTCTGGTTCAACTAGATATGTGATCAACGTACCCAATGGGATTATACGATCAAGTTCATAAATCATCGTCTATGCAATTGCAAGTTCCAAAGGCTAGCACTCCCCTCCCATCCTTCGAGACCCACCATGATTATAAAACTTAGTTAAATTAATATCACATCTGTAGTTAGCAAGGGTCATGCTACCCACCCCATATCAAATTTGATTGCAATTTGACGTCAGCATTGATGTCAGATCCACGTCATCCATCCACATTAGCATTCCATGTCAACTAGTGATGTGACTTGCATGTCATTTCCACGTCACTTACATGTTATCCTTCCACATGGATCTTCCACGTCATAGTGACCTCATCATGACATCATCTCACAGATAGAAAATCACAAGTCTTTCGGCACTATTGGTATGTAACCACTTTGATCTTGCGATTGCAATATCACAATCGCAAGATCCAAAGCTCACACGCCATTTCTGCCTCTATTAATTAATTCCATTTATATGATTCATATTTTTGTCTATTTCGATAAGGATTCTCCATGTTCGAAATATGACACTAATTCATCCCCCTCCTTCAGCGATTGTGTTATGATTTCAAAAGGCCAAATTTGGATTTTTATCATGGTACTCCCTATTTTAGATATGATTAGGATTGTAGTTCAATCCCGCTCCAAGAAATTGCGATTATTCTTGGTTCTACCCCAAATTCTCAAGCGATTACGATTATTTTGGGCTCTGCCCCAAATTCTCAAGTGATTGCGATTTGGATTTTGGTTATTGCATTAAAACGCTGGCCTTTTCGATTATAACTTCTTCATTGCAAAGCGATTGTGATTTAATGGAAATGACCCATCTATTTTTATTTAATTTTATCTTAAAAATACTAGTCTTAATTCATGATTTACTTATCTATGGCTTATCCTTCCAGGTATACACAAAGCTCAACAACGAGGACGAGATATCTACAGAGAGGAAAATGCATATTAATTTCTTAGAATCTGTAGAAAGAGAAAATAATGTGATAGAAATTCAAGGATAATAAGATAGAAATGGTAAATAGTTTTTTATTTTTCACAAATTTTAGGAACTTCATTTAATTGTTTTAGTGATGTGTGCAAACCTGGTATTTATAAAAAAAAGTATTATTATTTAAGGATACATGATGGATTGATTTAAAGGTCCATAATTTGACAGATAGAATTCACACTTCTGCATTCATTCTTGAGTATTTGTTTGAATAAAAAAATTCGGATCATGGCCTATTTTATTTTTTTCAAAAAGCTTGAGAGGTGTTGCATTTCTGTATTACCTTAAAGTGTTGGAGCAAAGGAGAATAGATCGAGGCTGCTAATTTTATGAAAGAAGGCACTTTTGGTTATGAGTATATTTATCAGTGTTTTAAAGCAATTATGTTTTCTTTTATTGTTTGAAGTTTCTTTCTATTTTGCGTTATATGCATTTCTATAAAACAACATTAGCATAATTTCATTTCTGAATATGCTTAAGTGCTACAATATTTTAGTGGCATGTATAAAAAACAATTAATAATATTTTGATTGTGATATAAGCTTATCATAGTTCTTTTAATTATTTTCTTAATTAAAAGAATTAATTTATTTTTTATTTTTTTCAATTCTAAAGTAAATCATTAATTTATTACTCATCTACTAAGGAAAATTATTTTGGATCACTTAAGTAATAACGCAAGTAATAAGTAGATTACTTTCATATGTTTTAACTTTTTAGTCATAAACCATTCCAAATCCATATTTTCCATCCCATTATAAGTATTTATTATCCATTTTATCACCTCTCATTGGGAAACTGGTCCCATCATTTCAAGTGAGAGCCACTACCCCAACCAAAAAAAGAGTTGTTTACGGTCCAGACTGGGCGGTTTTCCCCCATGTTAGTGCAACAAATTTCAAGGCCTCAAAATTTTGGCACTAGAAGGAGGGCCAGGGCTATGAATAGCAAAGAGAACTCAACCTAAATTAACAAACCATTCCAAGATTCACTCCCCCTCAAGATCACCTCCAACTTCTCGTTTTTCATATAAAACACGTATTTCTAGATCAAAAGTTGAGCATTCACTCCCAAAATCTCCTAATACTATTCCTAAAGTAGCTTCTTCATATTATAATCTTGAATCATTGTAGGTTAGGACTTTACTAAATAAATTAGAGGAAATATCTATTTCAGTAGAAAATCTTGTGTCATCTGAAGCAGCTGAAGGAAGTATCACTTCTATTTTACAACCCACTCAAATTCTAACTTGTTCTCAAATTGAGAAGCTTGGTGTTCCTCCTTTTGAAATTCCCATCCCTTCCTTCCAAAAGAAAACTAAGAAATCTGATTCGCAGACATCAACTAGTGAGGTTTTATCAAAATCCACACCGCAAAGACCTTCATTCCCTCCATTCGTTCCCACTTATTCTTCTCAAAGTATTGGTGCTAGTTCATCAAATCCTAGCACTCAAAATTCTTTTACTTCCACTCAAACTCTGTTAATATCCACTTCCACTCAAACTCCAATAATGGCAGGACAACAACCCCCACCACAAGTCAGACCATGGGCTAATTCTGGTGTTGTACAAATGGCACCTCCCATTTATGACATACCTAAGCATCCTAAAAGATTCTTGCCAAAATTCAATCCTAGTGATGGATTTCCTCCTGAGGAACATCTCCATAGTTATATGTTAGCTATCAATCTTAATGGATTAGATGAAGAAGTTTGTGTAATAGGATTATTTCGCTACACTCTCCTAGGATCAGTAGGATCCTGGTACTTTTCATTATCAGCAGGATCTATAACAAGTTGGGATATTTTTGAAGAACATTTTTTGGCTAAATTTGTTGACAATAGATCAATCACATCTCTTATCAATGATATTTACAATTCGAAAACTAATCCTAGAGAAAAGATAAAAGATTTAAATTCCATATTTAACAAATTGTTAAATAAAATTTGAGCCACTTCAAAAGCCTGGTTTAGATGTACAAATTGAATGGTATATTTCTTCACTCCCTTCTGACATAACAATTTTTGTACATAGAGCAAACAAAACTACATTTGTAGAAAACGTGAGGGAATATTTGTCTATAGAGAAGAGGATAATTGCACTAGAGAAAAAAATGAACAAGAGGATATAAAACAAAAGAAGGTTACTGTTAAAGACAAATTAGAAAAGAAAACTCTTAAATATCCCTTTGATCTTGAAAGATTACAAAAGGTCCTAAAAACTATGTGTAACGAGATGGTAGAGATTAAAAAACAATTAGCTGAATCTTCTTCCAAGAAACCATTTAGACCATTAAGAAGAAATCAGCTAACGAATCCTCAACCTCCAAACACCATATAAAATGCTAAAACTGATGATGAGGATACGGATGAAGCAACATTTTCTGCTGACAAATTCAAAGATGAACAAACTGTTGATTTAAATGAAATGTGGGATTTCATTCTTCCGATATCTGATAGTGAAAATGAACATGAAGCACTACCTATTAGTACAAGAAGTAACCATCCAATTGATCCTATACAATCAATTCAAAAACAGAAACCTTCAAATCCTCTTGCTAAAGATAAAGTTGTTAATAAAAAATCCACTTCCACATTGAATCAAGTTATTCAATCTTCATCTCATTCTCCATATCCACCTAAAATCTTAGTAGTTTCAGATAATATTGAGTATAACATGGTAGAGTACATGAAAAAGGTAAAATAAAATATATCACTTTATGAACTCATTAAACTCAAACAACAGAAAAATATCTTATTGAAAGAATTGAATGTAGTCCCTTCTTGTCCTCTCCCTGTTGTTGTAAAAGGCTGCAAATGGAATGTGTAAACCTCCTTTTAATTCATTACTTGATTCCTCTTATGCTATTTTGGTAGGTGACATAAATAATTCACATACCTCTCCTTTCCTATTGACTTTTGAGACATTCAATAAAAATGTACATGACTGCTTCGTAGATTCAACAACTTCTTCGAACATTATGCCATATTTAGTTTTGTTTAAAATTGAACATGTCTCCTAAAAAATTTGTATTTCATATTGTGCAAATTTGTAGGAAAAAAGTCAAAGTCATAGGAGAAATGAATTGAGTCCTCATTCGATTATCTTTGAATCCTAAATTCTTTCAAATAATTGATATACTAGTTGCCAAAATTACATATTTCTATTGTTTGATTCTTAGTAGGGATTGGTCAAAAAAATTACATGGTTTTTTTCCACTGATTTGTCCCACTTGTGGCTTCCTTACAATGGTAAGCCAAATAAAATTAAAATCAATTGAGAAAAACACATGACACATTCAGTAATAGATTTTGAAGGTGAAAATGAGTCAGTAGCGTTTATTAATAACATCCTTGGAAATTACTCTATTGAATCATTTTTTGGGAATTTCAACATACAAATGTTTCCATTTTCGAATAATTCAATAAGTTCCCAAATTGAATTTTTTTCACAAACAGATCCTTCTAGAGGTGTAAATATGTTAGGAAAACCATTAGTTAACTGTTTGTTTTGGAAATTGTATTTCAATAGATCAAAGTCAAGTGATGGTGTAGGAGCAGGTTGCATATTGAGTAATCGTGAAGGTGAGAATACAATGTTAACTTAAAGGTTAGAATTCGTATGCACAAACAATATTGTAGAATACGAAGCATTGGTCAAAGATATGTACAAAGCAATAGGCCTTAACATTAAATACCTTCAAGTTTTTGGAGATTTAGAAATTGTAATTAAACAAATAAGAAACACAATTCATCACATTTCTGGACACTTGAAACATTATCAGTATCTAGTTCAATCTCTTACTTCACACTTTTTAGCTTTTAACATTTCTTCTATTCCTAGGATTGAGAATGATATTGGTGACCTTCTCGTTATTGTTGCATCAAAACTAATTCCATCAAAAGCTTATAGCCCATATATATTTCCTATAGAGTTAATTTTTAGACCTTCAATTCTTGATAATATCACCAACTAGCGGGTATTTAATGATGATGAAGACATCTTAAACTTCTTAACTTGAGAAAAATAATATGATGACCAAATAATTGATGAAGATGAACACGGAAATCAATTAAAAAAGAAAATCAATGATAATCCCATACCAAAATCGATATTTAAGCTTGAGGATCCTTAAGATTTAAAACACAGATTCAAAAATGCTACTAATTCAAAACTTCAAAGTTCAACTTTAAGATTGTTAATTAATAAACCTTGGGACACATCTTAAACCTCAAAACATTAACTTAGCACTTGGTCTCTCATCTGACGAAAGATTATCTTCCATCCATTTGTTAAAGAAGGTTATCTTTATGAGAAAAATCTTCAGTGTAAATCACATGATCTTACATTTGTCGATGCATTTCGAACTAACCAGTGTGGTTCATCGTCAAGACAAGTTGAATAATCATATCTAGGCTGCATGTTAAATAGTTAGAGCAGGACCTCCAATGGATATATTTGACCAGGCAACGACTCAAGGTTATCTTTGCTTGGAGTTACAAATATCTCAAAACATTTGATACTTCCATCATTCAACACACAACTCCAATGACATCTAATGATAAACTTGTCCAACAAAAATTAAGGAAAATTGATCTGAACTTAGAAATTCAAATAAAGACGGAATTGAATAAACTCTTTAAAGCCAAAATCAATTTTCTTGTTAGGAATTCAAAGTGGGTTTCCAACTTAGTGATTGTTTGGAAGAAAAATAGTGATATCTACATTTATATAGATTTTAGAAACCTCAATAAGGCTAGTCAAAAGGATAATTTCCCGTTGCCTACTATTGAAATTTTTTTGCAATCAGTTGTAGATTCAGAACTTATGTCTTTCCTTGATGGATTTTCAGGATACAACGAAAGCATGGTCCACAAAGATGATAGGCATAAGAATAATTTTAGAACTAAATGGGGAACTTATGCCTACTAAAAAATGCCATATAAATGCAATGGAAACTTTCCAAAGGGCTATGGATATAGCTTTCAAATGTTTGTTAAACAAAATGATTGTTGTTTACTTAGATGACATTATTGTTTATTCTAAGAAAATAAAAAACCATTTACATGACTTAAAACAAATCTTTTAACACTATCGAAAATATGGTATTTCATTAAATTTGAAAAATTCAAGAGTCTTCATTCTTAGTGAAGGAAATTTTTCAGTATTCATTTTATCCAAAGATGAAATTTATATTAACCTTGCTAGAATAAAAGAAATTTCAGAAATTCCTCTTCACAATAATAAAAAATCGATGCAATAATTTTTCAGACAAATCATTTTTGTCAAAAGATTTGTCCCTAAGTTTTCACAAATAGTTCTACCATTACAACAAAATATCAATAAAAACTCAACCTTTTAAGTGGGGTCATAATGAAAGACAAGCTTTCAAATCAATCAAACAAGCAACCATTAATGCTCCCTCTCTAGGTACTCTGAATTTATCTGATCATTTCGTATTGTATATTTTTTCTTCTTCAACATCTTATGTTGTTGTCTTAACACAAATTAACGATCAAAAAACCGAAACACCTATCTCTTTTCTTAGTTCAAATTTTGAAGGTGTTGGACTAAATTATTGAGAGGTAGAGAAACAAGCCTTTGTTGTCTACAAATCTATAAATTATTTTAGACCTTTTCTCTTAAAAAAACATACAAAAGTAATAGTCCCACTCCTAGTGGTGAGACAACTACTTATCTAGAAAGAGTTAGGAGAAAACAGAGAAAATTGGGTAATGGATCTGCAAGAATATGATATTGAAATGAAACCATCCAAAATTGTTAGGGGACAAGTTTTCTATAATTTATTACTAGAACATCCAGGATACTAGCTAATCGGTACATAGGTATCAATGAATATGTATCTGAGGTAAGCCTTATTGATACTGAGTCCTAATATGCTGATCTTATTTTCTATTTAAAAAATAAATATGCTCCTCCATAACTCAATCATAAAAGAAAAAGAGCTTTAAGATTAAAAGGAAATCAATATGAGATTGTTGATAATGTGTTATTAAGAAGAAACTATGATTTTGTTTTGCTAAGATGTCTTGAAAAATCCGAAGCTCAAAATGTTTTCCAGGAACTTCACGATGGAGTAGCACGACGACAATTTGGAGGAAATACTACCGCACATAAAATCCTACATGCACGATACTATTGGCCCACACTTTTCCAAGATACTCATGCATACATAAGAAAATGAAAAACATGCCACACTGCATCTCGAAGACAATGAAAACTAGCCTTGCCTTTGCAACTAGTCAACATCGAACAACCTTTCAAACAATGGGGATTGGATATCATAGGTGAAATTGTTCCTCACTCTTATAAACAACATAAGTATATTTGGACTGCTACAGATTATTTCACTAATTGGGTGGAAGAAGTTCAGTTAAAGGTAGCCAATTCTGACACTATTACTAAGTTTATTGATCAATTTATCATTACAAGATCTGGTTTACCTTCTACACTTATATTTGATAATTCATCTTACTTTTTGGTTAATAGTCTGACTGAGTTAGCACTTAAGAGAGGTTTTAAACTAAAATATCTTGCTAAATACTATGCTTAGGGAAATGGTTTAGTAGAATCCACTAATACAAACCTCCTAATAATAATCAAAAGAATTGTTGAACAAAATCAACGTAATTGGTATAAATCATTAACATTTTCTCTATGGGCTGATAAGATAACTCAGAAGGTCTCTATAGGTACTTCACCATTTAACCTAGTGTATGGGAAGGAATCCATCATTCCATCACATTTAGCTATTCCCTCACTAGCCCTAGTTCAATTCATTGAAGAAACACCTACTTCTTCTTTACAATTTAGACATTCGCAAATCCTAAAACTAGAAGAAGAAAGGGAGAAAGCCAAACTCAAACATGTGAAACATCAACCAATAGTGAAAGCTTCTTTTGATGCAAGCTTAGTTGAATAAAAATCCTTGTAAGTTGGAAACCTAGTTCTCAAGTGGGACAAAGCAAATGAAGAAAAAGGGAAACATGGGAAATTCCAGAAGTTGTGGCTTGGTCCTTTCCAAAATGTCGAGTAGATAGGCCCATCTACATTCATACTGCAATATTTATTAGGAAAGAGAGATTCTCTTCCTATAAATGGGCTCATCTTAAAGAAATTATTTTCCCAAAAAATTTTAAAAGGTAAGAAAACAAAATCTCTTAAAGATGACTTCCATTGTACATCCTGCTGCAATTTATTTTCCTTTAACATATTTTTTTAATAAAAATGTTAAACACTACTCTCTTGACTCTTCAAACATCTCTCGAAGTTATTTTTCATTTTTCAATGTGAAGGTAGAATTTTCTTTTAAGAAGTGGTTACCAAAATTCAAAACTGGATAAAAACTATATAGCTTTGAATTTCTTTTCATTAAGTTGTCAAATCTTTAAAGAACCTAAAAATTTATATCCTTTTACTCTAGTTTTAGTCAAAAAGGCTATTTTTAAAAAGTTGAGACTATTTTATGATTAAGCACATTCAACTCAAATTTGTCATGAAAAACCCTTAAGGAGTCAATGATTCTCCCCATCCATTAAAAAGAGAATTTTAAGAGTGTAATTTAAAAATATAATAAATGCAAAAGATAAAAGGTCTCATGACGAGCCTACCTACCATGATCATAGGGAACCAATTAAACTGACATTACCAATACTGAACACCAAATAAGGGTAATCACTTATGATTGTTTCAATTATAAGACAAGGGGTCTCATCACAAGCCAACTTGTGCAGTTTGATTATTCTGGTGAATGACATTATCATTATTTGTCCACCAAACTAGGACAATGGCTTTCTAACATCAGTTAAAACAGAAAATAAAACAAAATAAAAGTAAACTTACCTCTAATTATTGCACTATTAAATGGATGGGATACTAGATTATTGTTGGTTAAAAGGTAACCTTGTCTAAGCTATGAATTCTTGATGGGAGTAGTAGCTGTACTTGTGATGAACAAGTACATCAGAAGCTAAGTCGTAAAAGGTGCACTTCTTTATTTTTTATAATAGATTAATGACTGATACAAGTAAATAGGTGTTTTTCATTCACGAAAGGTTTTTAAAGAAATTTTAATTTAATTATTTTTATAGTTAGAGTAATTTTATTTACCTAAATGTTTCAAAAAATATCTTCCACTTCCTAAATTATTTTTACTGAATTTTTGGAAAATTTCATTATTATTTGTTAGAGATAATTAGTTCTTCTAGTGAATCGTCAATTTTTGTACTGTTCAAAAACTCCCATTTTAATATATTATAAATTTCCTATGAAATTTATTATATCAAAACAAAGACCCCTTTTTTTTTAAATCAACAGAAAAACTGTGAATAAAACCCCATAACCAAAGTTAATACATAGGACTTTTAATTAAAACCCAAGTATTAAATCTTGGTTAGTGAAATCATTTCTTAAAGTTAAAACCATACAATAAAACCTGCAACCTATACAAAATATAATTGTAATAAGAAATGGACTCGATGACATTAATAATTAAAAAACATAAAAAATTGCATCTGAAACATACATAGACGTTCCCCCCCCATGGCTCATTGCAATGAGAATTATGATTTCCCGGACCCGACGACAGATTTAATTCCACCGTATAAAATATCACATCCACAAGGACTATTGAAACAAGTGGCATGGCCCCTTCCTTTAGTGATTGTGATTAGCTGGACCTGATGGGTTATACACTCTGGGTCATAAATTCCCCACGTCTGCACAATTGCAAAAGCCAAAGGTTAACCAATTTGACCCTTCTGAATGAGATTTGCAATCAGCAAAACTGAAGACATTATACATTCCAGTTCATTAATCCATGTGTCCACACAATCACAAGTTCCAAAGGCTAGCACTCCTCTCACATCCTTCCAGATCTGATTTAATTATAAAATGCAGTTAAATTGATATCGCATGGATATTTACCAAGGGTCATGCCTCCCAACCCATACCAAATGTGATTACGATCTCATGTCAGTAGTGATGTCAGATCCATGTCATCCATCCACATCAGCATTCCACGTCCACTAGTGATGTCACCTCCATGTCATTTCCACATCACCTTTCCATATGGATCTGCCACGTCATAGTGATGTGACCATGACATCATTCCTTACATCATTGTGCAAATAGAAAATCACAGGTCTTTCGAGACTCTTAGTACCTAACTGCTCTGTTGTTACAATTGCAATATCACAATCGTAAGATCCAAGGGTCACACTTCATTTCTACTTCTATTCATTAATTCCATTGATATGTTTCAGATTTCCCTCTATTTCGATATGGATTCTCCCTGCTCGAGATATGATGCTAATTCATCCCCTTCCTTTAATGATTTCAATATTATTTGATAGGGCATACTTTGTATTTTGGTCAGAGTACTCCCTATTTTAGATACAATTGCAACTATAGTTCAATCCCACTCCAAGTGATTGCGATTATTTTTTGTTTTGCCCCAAATTGTTAACCGATTGCGATTTTGATTTTGGTTATTTCATTAAAACACTCCTCTTTTTTATTATAAATTCCCAGTTACAAAGCAATTGCGATTTAATCAAAATGGCTCGCCTACTTTTATTTAATTTTATCTGAAAAATACTAGTCTTAATTCCCAATTTACTTATGCATGGCTTATCCTTCAAGGTATACACAGAGCTCAACAATGAGGAGGAGATAGCTATGTAGAGGAAAAGGAAGATTCATTCCTTAGAATTTGCAGAAAGCGTTGATAATATGATTGAAAGTCAAGGATAATAAGCCAAAAATGGCAAATTGTTTTTTTTACTTTTCATAAAGTCGAGAAACTTCTTTTAATTTTTTTAGCGCTATGTGCAGACCTACTATTTTTTCAAAAGAATTGTATATTATTTAAGGAGACATGATGGATCGATTTAAAGGTCCAGAATTTGATAGATAAATCCTAAGGAAGAATGCACAGTTTTGCATTCCCTCTTGAGTGTTTGTTTGAATAAAAAAAAATTGGATCGTGGCCTCTTTTATTTTTCAAAAAAAAATTTGATTGTTTTTGCATTTCTGTATTACCTTAAAGTGTTGGAGCAAAGGAGAAAAGGCTGACACTGCTAATTTTTTGGAAGCAAGCATTTTTAGATACATGTATTTTTATTAGTATATTAAAGTGATTTTGTTTTCTTTTATTGTTTACAGTTTCTTTTTCTTTTGTGTTATATGCGTTTTTGTAAAACAACATTAGCATAAATTCATTTTTGAATATGTTTAAGTGCTACAATATTTTAATGGCATTTATCAAAAATAGTTAATGATATTCTGATTGTGATATAAGATTATAATAGATCTTTTAATTAATTTCTAAACTAAAAGAATTAATTTAAATCAATTCTTTTTCCAATTCTAAATTAAATGATTAATTTCTTACTCATCTACTAAGGAAAATTATTCTGGATCACAATCAATTGTTAAGTAATAACCAGGGTAATAAGTAGATTATTTTCATATGTTTTATGTTTTTAGTCATAAACCATTCCAAGTCATCTTTTCCATCCCACTATAAGTGTTTCTTATATTATCACCTCTCACTGGGGAATTGGTCCCATTATATCTATTCGAAGCCACTACCCCAAAAGAAAAAGGAGTTTTTAAAGGTCCGATCTAGGTGGTTTTCTCCCATGTTGGTGCAACAAATTTCGAGGCCTCAATAGGTTGATATATAAATGCTTCATTTGTATCTACCACGCAAGCCATTGATAAATATATAATAAGAAAAATGATATTAATATAATTAATAATGGTAAAGTTAAGATTAGTAAATAATTAAACAATTTAAATAATAATCATAATAATTTAAATAATAATAAATAATTAAATAATATTGAATATCTGATTTTCATATTGAGACAACCTTTGTCACAATCTTGGACAATGGTTGAACATCCTTGACCATGGTTGATCGCCATATTGAGAAAATCTTTGTCACAATGCGACATTGGACCATGGTTGACCATAGATGACCATGATTGTGACAATGTAATGCCAGAGCAAGAGATAATCTTTGCCACAATGTTACCATATTATTAAGCCTAAAATAAGCATGATTTCCCATGGTTGAGGAGGGTTGATTTTCAGATTGACAAAATCTTTGTCACAATTTGACATTGGACTATGGTTGAACATGATTGATTTTCATATTAATACAACCTTTGTCACAATGCAATGTTGGACAATTGCTGACCATCGTTGACCATGCTTGATCTCCTATTGAGACAATCTTTGTCACAATGTGAAGTTGGACCATGGTTGTGAAAATGTGTTATTTATTTATTTTTTTAATTTTTTAATTTTGATAAAATTTTATTAAAATAATGAAATTTCAAAATATTCTTTGGAGTACAATATTTTCAAAAAAATTATATATAATTTATGTTGGATATTTGGCTTATATAAGGTTTTGAAGTGTTATGAGTTCCTACTAACCATGTAATCTAGGAAGCATTGAGATAATACATTTATTAACATAAAAGATAAAATTGGATGGTGTTTTAATTTTACTTACGATATGATATATAACAATTTTGGTGTTTTGGTTTTGATTATGAAATAATATATAACACTTTAACTAAAATAAATATGGAAATAGAAGGTGGATATCATGCCAATGCATTATGACAAAGATTGTCATGATATGAAAATCAATCATTTTCAACCATGATCAACCACGATCCAAGGTCGCTTTGTGACAAAGATTGTCACAATATGAAAATGAACCATGGTCAACCGTGATCAACGATGTTTATTTTAGGGTTTATAATATTTATCTTAGGCTTTATATGCCTTGTGTTTATAATATTAATCCCTTGGATATTAGGGAACTACTCCCAATTGTAATGGAGTCATTATGGGGACTACCCCCTTAGGTAGATCCCGACCCAATATGGGGACTACTTGGGAAAAAGAATACAGTAAGGGGGTTGCACTAATAACAATAAGGGGTTACACTAGTAGTATAGGGACCTAAAAAAAATTTAAGGATGGAAGTTTATCCTAAAATTTAGAAACCTTGGCGAAACTTACTAGTCCTCAATATCCAAATAATCAAAATGAGAAAACCATTTAAATGAGAAGACTATTGTTATTAGTGCAACCCCTTACTGTATTCTTGTGCCCATGTAGTCCCCATATTGTTATTACTAGGCCTCATAGAAGCCCACTATTGTTATTGTTGTGCCCTTACATTATTATTGTTTTGTCGGATTTGATTATATTATGACCCCATAGACTCCTATATACAGAAAGGAGGTATTTTCATTTATATCATCCAAGAACTATTCATTAGTGTAATGTAAAGGAGGTCTCCCCATCGAAGAGGTTGATTTTGAAGTTGTTGAACTATCTCTTCTTCTATTTTGTGTGTTGGTTTCATAACACTGGAGGTTAAGAGCGGAGTCGATTCCTCCCACGAGAAGACCTCCTCCTTAAAGGGAAAGAAAATAGTGAGCTATTAAGGAGAGATTTCTAGTTGCTATGGTTGGTCAAGACCTTGTTTCGCATCAGGCCAAATTGTGTAGGGATCATAGGTCTTGAGATAGGTTATCAAAGTTTATTTCACTCTCTTTTACCAATCCTAGAACCATGGAAGAAATGTGATCAGTTTTTCAACCCTCCACAACTCCTAATCATCAACCCAACAACCCTTCCTCAAAAACCTTACCAGTGAAGATGAATATTTTTTTGATCATTGCAATCATGACACTTTTTTAATGTTTTTATAAATATTCCATTTTAAGAAAGGAACTCAAGTTAGTTAGGTTTTAGTTAGTACAACTTTGCAAGTTGCACACTCACACCATATTTGTTATGATGAATCTTAGGAGATCAAGAAAGAATATTATGTAAGGGGGTAGTTATCACGAGACCCTATAAAGAAAAATTATGATATATTTTGAGGGGTTGCAGATTTTAGTTTCAATGAGGCTTTGGAACTGGTACTGGAGAAAGAGAAAATTTATGCTCTATTTGTAGTTAATAAACAATTTTAGTGATTCTAGCTTATGTAAAGTTGTATTATATATTCTTTTCTATGTTCATTCGGTTTATCTTAGTTTTCTTCTTAGATGAAATGTAATAGTAGTTTCTTGGTGTATTTTTATGAAATCATGGATTCATCTATGTCTAATATTGATCTGAGATGGCTGTGACTAATAAGATCCATTGTCTTGAATATGCACTCCATGTAATGTGATATATCATTCAATGTTTCATTTATATGTTTCTTATAGAAGTCCAATGCACAAGATTCTATGCTAAGCCATGTGTATTTGATTTCATTCCTTTATATTCTTGTTTCACACTTGCTACAATGACCAACCAACTATGTGCTTCTATAAGTTAGCCACCAGAGCTTGATATTAAGTCTTCTATGAGTTTTCTTTGATATCAACTGCATCTACCCTCTTGAAAGAGATTCTGAACCAATTCTATTTTAAAATCGTGTTCAATATTGAATGTAAGTGAAAAATTTCAACAAAGATTACAAACACTTTTAAGATGTCCTAGGCACTGAGTTCTCCTGAACCCGGGGGTTGTATCTAAGAGATAGAACACTCCACCCACCTTTTTCATCCTCCAAACTATAACAGTAGTAGTAGAATATGACACATTTATACAACTATATCCTCAAAAAATATGTTCAAATTAGATAACACTCATATTGTTATATAAATTATACGGGAAAAGAAATATTGATGGTATCAATTTAGTACAAATATTAAAACACTTATCTTATGGCATATTTTATATTTCCAAAATGTTTACCATCCACCTTATAATTATTGATAACTAGAGTAAAATTCTAGATGCACTATTTCAAAATAGAATTATCTTATCATTATAATAATATCCCTAATTACTTAATAATTATTTATGACATTTTTTTTGGTTTATTGCTGACCATTGTTTTAATTTATTATTTTATTATTAATTCATTTTTCAAATTGATTTCAACTTTCAACTTTTAAATTTAAATTTATTTAATTGAGCTCCAACATTTTTTCACTTGGAATGAAACTAGAGTGCTTCGCCACAATTTCCTAGATGGTAAATCTAGTAAAGTGTAGGGTATAATTGTGCAGCCTAGTCTCAAGGGAATCTAAGAGAGTGTAATCAGTCATAAATAACAACTAGCAACAATATCAAAGAACTTGAAATCACAACTAGTAATAATATCAAAGAACTTGAAATCTTGGCTAATCCATTAGGCTAGTTTTTTTTTCCAAACTACTAATTATTATAATATTTTTTCTATTCATATTTTTATATTTATAATAATTAAAAATATTTACAATAGTTTCCTTAATTACTCAATTATTTGACCTTTTAATTCTTGCCTTTTTTCTACCGTAATTTCTATTTTTTTTTTAATTAAATTAAATTATTGGTAAATAAATGTTAGAAACCATTTTTAAACCAATTAATTATTTTTTATTTAGTGAGTAATTAAACTTGTTTCTTGCTCTCTTTCAAACTTAAGTCTGTGAAGATGGTTGATATATTCGCATGAAATGCAGGATATTGTAGTGGGTATGACTTCAGGTCTCTGAAGATGGTCGATATTTTCGCATGAAATGTAGGATATTGCAGTGGATATTTTAAAAATTTAGTTAAAAAATGAGTAGAGAATTTCTAATAAGATTTAGTTAATAAATGAGGAGAGAATTTCTCACCTATATATATGAGGAAAATTTGTTTAAAAGTGCAGAAAAATAGTAAAGATAATGATATAACAAATAACAAGAATCAAGGAGCTGTTAATATCTTATGATTAAGATCTCGAAGCAATTTTGGTTCAGATCTAATTGTATAAATGCATTGTAAACCTATGGGCTGTGGACATGTTATAGAGTCGTTGCTGCAGCTAAAAGCCCATATTGTGCATCTGAGCAAATTATATATAATTTGTGTGAGTGCAGCATAGCGGTTAATCCATTAGTGTAGCACAAGAAAACGGTTCTCTGATACGATATTGAAATGTCTGCTTCTTCAGTTGTTATGACTGTCCTGGTAACATGTTTTACTGTTATGGCAGTGCTTTCTCAAGCAGCAGATATCAATGATGGCGTCACAGGTGGTAAACTACTTTACTTACTAATTTCGTGTTTCCTCAACCCATGAAAGATGAATATAATATAAACTGATACCGATATTGCAGGTGAAGGTCAATCAATGGTTGAGCTTAGGAAGTTGCTGCATGACAACATGAGATCGGAGAGTACCGTGGAGACTGAGGGAATAATGGAGCGCAGGGATATGGAAGAAAGTAAATCTGCATCTGGCGCTATTCCTAGGCATTCCAAGTTGGTTATAAAATGTCTCAGTTGCCTAAAAACCGTGTGTGGCTTTGCAGATTGTTGCGACTCTTCGAGATGTCCCCAGTTGCAATGTTGCGGTAAATAGCATCCAACTGGAGAGTCATCGAGGGGATTACTATGCTTCCAATAATGAATATGTTTATGAAATGCAAACGTTACGGATTACTTTTATGTTTGCAAAACTGTTGGAGTGTGTGATTAGGTTTTTATTGTTTTGCTAATTACGGATTAGTTTTATGTTTGCAAAACTGTTTGCAGTGTGTGACGAAGTCTTTAGCTAATAAATTATTTTAAATATGGATTTAATATGAGTAGAGAAGGACATTCTCTATTTTTTATGAGTTGAAATTATTTAAATGTTTTGTATAGTTATTTAATTTTTAGATTTTTATATTTTAGATTTTTTTAATTTTTTTATTTTGGGCAGCATGAGTAAAATTTCTTTTGACCTAGTGTCTTCTAGTCTGAGTAGCTAGCCTTCCCTATCCTAGCTGCTAGATGGTAGCTCTTCTTTCTTGTCAGTCTGATGTAACTACGGGTGGCTTTCTTTCCTTAAAGTTACTATACTTGACTTATTTTATACTAGTAAACTATCATGACAGGAGGGGCAAGGTTACACATCATACTTGGCTATAAAATGAGTCTATGAATTCAATAAATATAATTGTTACATATCATACTAGACTGTAAAATAACCTTATAAATTCAATAAATATAATTGTTATAAATACAATACGATGAAAGTATCTAAATGACTTTACATGACTATACTAAAATCTAATATTAATATTTGGTTTTCAAATTATTTATTAAAATAATCTAAATCAGATTATTTTAGAGAAATTTTATTAATTTAAAATCATATTAAAGGAGTAAATGCCTTAGTGAGGTGTCTGAAATTTCTAGAATTAGTAAACATTGATGTTTTTTGACATGTATAAGCGTATTGATTTTTTGTACATGTTTAAACTTTAAACGTGTCAACATTCCATAGATTAATTTATTGCTTTCACCATCCTTGTTTCTATGTATAAATTGTTTGTGTTACATTGTCTCAATTTTCCATTTAAATTTTTAGGTGTGTTAAATGGTTTTATTTATTTTGTAATTAGAATAATTGATAATTCGACCGCATTTATGTGATATGGAATTGAATCTGATTAAATATAGTTTACATAAGAACATTATTATTCTCTTAAATTATGTTGATCAATATTTTATTTGGAGAACTGTTTTCCAGAAGTGTTGCATAATTTTTTTAGAATGTCTAACTGTCTCAACCAAGTAATGATGATTTTCTGTTATTGAACCTAGTGACCATAAGATTAAGTAAGGAAGGTGACCCACGCGGGCATGTGAAACTCTTAATCTTTGTCAGTATCAAAGGTTTCGTTATTATGTTTTAATAAGATCAAAGTAAATTTTTTATTTATCCAATGTTAATAAATTCAAGTTTTTATGTAATCATTTCGATTATTTGAAACAATGTAGCTTGATTGATGCAAAATTGGAAGTTCGCAATTTTTATGATGAATATATGTATTTGGGTGAGGAAAATATGTATTTGCGTTTTCGAGAATTCTCACACAGAAAAGTTGAAGTTAGATGAGGATATATATGTATTATAATGTTTTATTTATTTATTATAATTTTTGCAAAATTAGGTATTCAAGATTTAGGGAAGAGCTTGATTTAAATAACAGTTATTCAGTTCATATTTCACAAGCTACTTTATATAATTTTGATGGGCTTCTCTGAGTCTTTTTAATTGGTAACAACATAGTGATTTAAACGTTTATAAAAAATAGAAAAGGAAAAAGTGTATCAATCAAATCTCAATTAGACTTAAATTTAAAAATATTTCTCATAAAACTTCTAAACTAGTATCATCAAGATTTCTTATTTTTATTAAAATCCTTGTTATCAATGACATGAGACTAATTACTATTGGTACCTATCACCTAGGGAAAGTCTCTATAAGTTATAGTATTACAAATAAGTTTTTTATGTTTCACATTACTCTTTCACAAAAATTTATAAAGTTAAACCAAAGTTTTAACTATTGATATCTAAAACACTTTTTCATGAGAAAATGATTATAACACTCTTACTTCATCAGTGGAATGTAAATAACATCTATATGAAAAACTAAGGATGTTGAATCAAGGAATTATTTTGCGGTTCATTGTGCTTGTGTGTTTGTATTTAGGGGCTGGTATCCATGCCCATGTGCATGTATTGCTAATTGTCGATGTGTTTTTAGAATAAAAGGGCCTAAGAATGTAATTATGATAACACATGCATGTTAATAAAAGTATATAATGGTTGCAGGCCAATAAGACGTAAGTGTTAGGGGGATAGGCAGCATGGGTGTTTAAATGGGGCTCATATGATTTATGAATTATTAAAAAAAAGGGAGTACATACATATAATTAAGGTCCATTAAGTGGCTTCTGTGAATGCCAAGTTCCAAAAAATGTTTACGTATATAAAAATAACAATGTTAGCATTGGGAAGGACGATATTCATCCACTGTTATAGGTAGGCATGGTTTCTATCTGCCATCGAAGCATGGGGAATGAAAGCCAATAAGGGTACCTAGAAGACCCATGTGGGTAGTGGAGCTCTTGGAAATTACACGACTCTACAAAATTCTTGTCAAGCTAAATAAAGCACCATGGAAGGTGGTGACACAACGTAATTAATTATAGGTGTAGCAAAGGGTGTGCATCAAATGGGTGCAACTGGAATAGGAATGTGAGCCTACTAGTTGGAGGCATTGAGTCTAGTCTCTTGGCTATATGGGGTCTTGGGAGGGTACCTAGAAGACCTGTGGGAGTAGTGGAACTCCCAGAGGTTATAATACTTTGAGACATCTCTAGCTGGCCAAGATAAGCACTATTGGGGGATATGAGCTTGTTATTTAGAGGTTGTCATATTTGGTAACATGGTAGCTTGTTGAGATTGAGCATGAAGTAGGATTTAGGGGAGTTGATGCCTATGGACTCAAAACCTCACCTTATGGGTGACCCTATGTTGAAAAACAATGAACAATATGGTATATGGTTGGGTGAAACATTCAAGGTCTACAACCAATTGGGAACAAATTAAAAGATAAGTATTTATATGTTATTTTTATTTTCTATTATGATCTTTCATATATTTATGATTAGTATTGTAAACTATAATTAGGAAGCATATTCATGTTAGAATTATCCTATGAATATGTTTCACAATCTAAAGTGTTTAGATATGTAATTTACCAGATGAGCATTTCATAAAAAATGTAAATTTTACAATACAAGTTGCTTGTGGTAATTGGCATGAGATTAGGTCTCAGCAGGAGGCTAGAATAAATTAGCAAAGTGTTAGGGAACATTACAAGTGGTATCAAAATCATGATTGCAACAACAAGCTTATATGGGTCAAGTGCATATATCACTGTTTGAATTATTCCTGTTAAGTGTTGAAAAGAATGTTGGTACGACAATGCCTACTAAGTGATTTTCAAAATGCCCCAAGAAGAATTCGGGAAACTCTTAGAGACTTGAGGAAATTGATGGTCAGGATTAAAAATTTCCAATTTTAACCTTTTTATGAAAGAATTCAAGCTTTAAGTTGGATGAATTTATGAATTATAGAGCATGCATGGAAGATATTTAGCCTTGGGAATCATATTTCATCAAATTCACGAAGTTATAGAGCTGAGCACCTAGTGGCATGCCAAGGAACATATTTCATATAGGTGATATTACACGGAAGATGCACAATAATTGTTACTCAAACTATGGAGCATAATTCTGATTTTGATATGGTAAATGGTGAAAAGTAGTAGATACCCTTCAATCCATACTAGCACTAGATGTATTAGTGCCTCTTCAGTAGGGGTTGAATTTTAATAGGGGAAGTAGAGGGGAGGAAGCAAGAAGTAACATTCTCGTTAGCCATTCAAATCAATATTCGGCCAAGAATTATTACATCCTCCCCCCTTGTAGTCAACATTTAATGGGTGTAGTGGGGGGTACAATTTGAAATAGTGCCCTCCTAACTATCGAAGATTGACACTTGACCAACTTTTATCGACAATTAAGACTGACTATAGGTATCCCCTTGTAGTCAAAGCTTAATAGAAGGAAGGGGCACAATTGGGATTAACACCAACCCACCTATCTCTTCTCAATGTTTGGGATCTATTGTAGGGAATCCCCTCCCTGAATTTTAAAACTATTTTTGGGAGGAGGGGGATTCAAATTAAAGGTAGTTTTGTTCAAGGCTATTTCTCATGACTATGTGAGGCACAACAGAACCAATAGGAAACCTACATGGACAACTAATGTGGCATTCCATGTTAGCATGACATGATGATGTCATTAGTGACATGATTGATGGAATGGATTAGATGGGATTTTTTAAAATTGTTCCTAAATGGAGATAAAGGGTCTTGACAAATGTAAAGTGAATGGTTCATGCATGCCAAGTTTAAAGAGAGGTGACACATGTTAGTTTGAAGCTAATGAAATCTGATAATTAGAAAGCTATAGACAATTAGTTACTTTCTCATGGAAATGAGAGACACATAAAGGCATTCTGAATGTTAGAAGACAACTGCAAAATACACTTACAGGTAGAAAAAAACATGACAACTGCTTGTATAAACTGTACAAGAATTGCGGTAATACAAACAATAATTATAGTTAAAATGAAATAACTCACAAAGATATTTCCATTGGAATACTAAAATGATGAAATATAGTTAACATGAAGGACTTATTACTAAAACATTATGAAGGAAAAATAAGGCATACACTCACTTCAAAAGGGTGTAAATAATAAACGAAGATTTAAATTAGGGTGTTCGAGTAGTAAATAGAAAGGTAAGGGACAAAAAAACCCAACCATGAAGCTAAACTTCAAACTCTAAATTCATAATTATTCAGGAGGTTGGGAATAGTGTGCTATGATAGTATGAGGAAATTGTGATAAATAGGCGAAAACTTTCAAGAGAATAACTTCTAGCTAGAGACTTGGATTTGCGAAAAATTATAGGAAACACAAAAATATTGGAAAGGAGAATATGTCTATCAACCCATAATTTTGGACCAAGGTAGGAAATTCCTTGTAAATTTCAAAAGAAGGTAATAGGTGGCCTATAAGGCAAGACCAAAATGAGGACCAGGAGTAGGAGTATGGGGGATAGTCATGGGTCTTAATGTCCTGAAGAAGAGGTTATGGCCATGAACATTATGATAGTTACTTATGGGGTAGAATCAAATGACCATGGAAGGGAGAAGATGGAGGATAGAGGCATGGAAGAGAGCATTAGGGGTCTGAAAATGGAGGTACATGGTTAGAAAGCTAATAATGAGATATCTATAATATATTAAAAATAAATTAATACTAATATTTTAAAGTTCTTGAATAAGTTATAAATGGAAATAGACCTAGGTTTTATTGTATCAAGGTAGAGCTACATGACTCAGGAGTCAAAGGGGGAGATGTTGGAAGTTCAACAAACTCTAGGATTGTTTTTGGGAAGCATCATCATGCATCAAGTAAATCCACTAAGAAAGGCAATGTTTTCTTAGGATAATATAGTAGTTCAAGCATGACACCTCTAAAGTAGTTAGGAAGGAGAATAGAAGTATATAATTTACAATGAGATCTCAAAAATATCAAGACATCTACATTTAATGGTGCTCATAGGAAAGGACGAGAGGCTAAATGTTGGCAGTTAGAAATGAGAACGTACAAGGTTTCAACTACATGATCATTCCTCAAACTTAAAGGCACAAATTTCCATATTTCACTTTAGGAGGAAATAAAATTTATTGTTGGAGCAACTCAAATAAGTAAAAAATTTGGAGGAAATTGAGATTTCATGGAGGAAATTTAAAAGTATTTCCAAAGGAATTAACTTTTTGAACATTATTATGAAAGGGAAATGCAAGAACTATTCAAACTTAATTTCAGGAACATTACGACGGGATATTAAGGTTTGAAATTCACTAAGTTACTAAGCTATGTACATTTGATCAAATATGAAAAGAAAAATATATAGAGATATGTGAGTGGCTTATCACGATTCTATTGTGACAATATTAAGTTTGATGGACTGAAGACTTTGAATGAAGCTACGAGAAATGAATAGTAACTCTATGGAAAGGGTAAAAATAATTCTTTGAAGACTTGCTTAGGGATGTAACTTTTATGTAAAGAGTTATGGAGTCAATTACCAAAAATAAATAAGTTCTTTCATGCTTGCTAAAACTAGAGGATTAATCGATGGTGTGAGATTGGAATCGCACTTCTCATTCAAAAACTTAGTTAAAAAATTACTTTCTTGGACAATGAAACAATAAGGAACCTTTTAGAAAACTATGTATATGAAATAATTTTCATATGGCAACAAGCTCATATTTTTCATTGAGGCTATAATAAAAGTGTAATGCCCTTAGCAAACAAAATGAGTGGTCAGGATGGAGCTGTAAAACTTAATGGAAACATGCATATAACATTGTCGAATCTTATCCATGTCCTCACTTTTAGAAGAAAAGGAGAGCTCAAATCTTGGTCATCTTTAAGCAAGGGATTCTAACTCAATCACTTCCTAGTAATATTAGTCCTAATCTCACCACTAATTTGGAAAATCATGGGTATCTTGTTAGGAAATTTTAGGGTGTAAAATGGACCTCATCTGGGCAATAATAAAATAATTGCAAATTAAAGTGACGAATTTTTAGAGGAAAGGAACAAAAACTACATTTTTTATTTATTTATATTTTTCTCTTATTTCCTTGTAGATTTACTCTAATTTCAAGTGCACACTATTGGATGTGGAATACAACTCCACATCCAACAAGTGCCCACACTTCAATTTGAGTAAACTATTGAAGAGATAAGTCAAAAATACAATGTAACAAAGTAAAAATTTTAGTTTCCCCTCTAAAAATATTTACCCATGGGATGACACCATCTTCTTGAATCCTAATGGTTCTTTTAAATATTACTCTTTTTGTACACTTTCCATTTCAAGGACCATTTTTAACCTTGGCCTTAATTCCTTTATTTATTAATTCATCCATTAACATAGTGTAATAATCTCTTAATTTGAATGAATGTGATATTTACCTATTTTATCCACACATGGTATTGAATGATGTAACTAAATAAGTCTCTAAAAATACTATGACAAACCTCACCTTGAAAAAATATAGATAGGCCCATCACAATGTATGTGTAATAGTTTCCCTCATTTAATAAATATTTTCTTTCATTTTGTATGTCAGGATATATATATTTTTTTCAACATTTTTGTGATTATTTTATTGGAAAATTTATATGATTCTCCCCTATGCTAACACCATGCATGGTTCCTAGATCTTAGACTCCAAAATCTAGATGAATGGCATGAGATCTAGCTTACAACTCCATGATAACCATGTTTTTGTAAGGATTTCTAGTAATTGGTTATGCAATATGTAAGCAATTACATGGGCTTAAGAATGAGGAGCCTTATGTGAGTAAATCTTAAGGTTCAACCCATCGCATGGGTTATTTCTAGGTTATTAAAATTTACAGAACTAGTCCAACTTCTTTATCCATTTGGACTTTCCTTGACACTGCAGTAAAAAATCCATTAAAATAAATCTAAGGCCCTCTAGAAATATTCATGCCTCAAATGTAGGGAACAAAATAGCCACTAGAAGAACCATCGTTCAAGGGAAAATCAAAGGAGCCTATTTTCAACTAGTTCCTCATCACTAAAACCCTCATTTTGTTCCTTTGTCAAGGGGATTCAAGGGTTCTCAGTTTGAATCACCCAAACATAGTTTCTCAACTTGTTTTTTCTTTCTTTGTTTTATTTTTTATAGTTGGTGCCTTTATCGGGTTTACAAGATTTCACTCATGTAGTGCCCATTCCCACATTTATCGTAACAACCACGAGTTAAAATTTCATGTAATAAAGGTTAATAAAAGAAAAAGAATAAGACCAAGGTCATGGGACAAGTATTCTAAGCTAAATGTTGGGAAAAATATCCGAGTGGGTGTCACTTAGTTTTTTATGGAAAAGGAAATTGGCAAAGGCATGGGAAAAGGAAAAGAATCATTAATTTTCTTGTATTTATGAAAATAGAGTAAAATAGGAGAAAAGGGATATGAAAGGTCACATGTTTGCATGAAAAGAAAATTGAAGGGAAAATAGAGAAAAATGAAGAAAATAGAGGCCTTAAGGATAAAAAGGCTTCTGAGGACCAATTCACAACCTTTTGTCAATTTATTTTTGTAGGTCTCTCTATTATCTTATATTGTTTCACACTTAGAGCATTCTTGGAGCACTCTAACATTGGATGAAGCTAGGAAAGGAAGGAAAAGGAAGCAAAGTGAAGAAAAAGGAAAGAAAAATACAATCAAGGAAAGGATGATAAAGCAGCGTGAGTCGGAATAATTGTATGTCATAGGTTATATGTGTGGTTTCCTAGCTACCTTTTGAATACATGGTGCATGCATTTTTGTATTTGGTTCACTTGTTTTCATTGGCATGGGTTTTTCAAGTGTGATCGTGGCATTAGCCTTGCCTTTCCATTTCTATACCCATGGTGTGATGGGATTATTTTATGGTTGATATGTATTTCCAAAAGGTTTGAGAACTAGGTGAGGTGGTCTCATAGAAATTCCCATGGGTTGGGGTTGGAGGTGGTTTAATCTTTGGGAATATCTTAATAGGCGGGTGCAGACAGGAAAATTCCTCAAGGTATTGGTGAAGAAAATGTTAGACATCCAAGCTTGTTTTTGGGGTTTGTGATCTCTTGACCAGCTATGGCAGGATCGTGGTAGCCTGAAGGTGGAGGTGGTTTAATATTTAGGAAGCCTTGGTTTTTTATGTCTTGAGATCCCAAATTCATGCTTGGAATATGGAAACGGGGTGATTGGATGAAAGAAATATTTGGTTCAACTAAATCTATGGTTCAGTGGTATGTGGAAGTCCTTGACTTGGTTGAGATTTGCATAAGTTACTAAGAGTTATTTTCCCTTTGAAATATATGAACACTTGTACATGTTATTAGGGTGATTTGATGGTTGTTATGTCATGGATAATAATTCAGTTATATGTTGGTTCTAAGCATGGATTTGCAATACTATAACCATGCCTTGTTTAGGATTTCAAAAGTATTTGATGGTTAATGAATGCATGCACTATGAAATATTATTGCTGCTATTATGAGATGGAATTAGAACTTCTTTGTGATTCTCATATAATTTTTAGAATCCTATGTTAAGATATGCATTCATGACCTGTATATTACATTTTCACTATATGTTTGAAAAAATGACTACTATGGTTAGTTATAATTAGGTCAAGTTATTGATTCATGTTTGTATGTTTAGCATTGGCATTAAGTTATTCATCATTTTGGAAAGTATCACGAAGTTTTGGGCAGTGGTCTGGAGACTAGGATAGAACTGTGGCTCAGATATCGGGGCTGCAAACACTGAAATGAGGATTGTGGGTCACAAAAACACTTATACGGGCTTGTGAATGCGATTGGGGGGTCACAACTGAACTCTTTGATGCTTGTGCATATATTTAGGGTGTCAAGTAACTGAAAAGTAATATATCTCAAGGATTTGTCACCTAGGATCGTCCTTTGGCCTCTAAGTGTCTTGGAAGCCCTATAGGATGTAATGTTATGTTTGGTATGTTTCAATTGTTGGCCCCACTTCCATATGTGAAGCTTGGAGGTCAGATCATGTCATAGTAACTCTCTGTCTCATGTTTACCTTGGTAGACCAATGAAACTGGGTAAATGTGGGAAGGGTGGTTATATATTTGTATTTGAGCTCCCAGTTTCAACACTTGAACTAGATGGGCGGAGTGCGTTTTTTCATGCATGGATTTCAATGTCTATGTGGTTTTAATACATGAATTTTAATTGCTATGGTTTTCATGCATGAGGTCATTATATGCAGTTGGTGTTATCATGCATGATGTCAATATATTGATATAATTATGTATATACATGTATCGTGCTAATTTGGATTTAATTTACAGATGAGATAGACTCACCTGAATATCGCTGAGGTATGTTGATTATCTTTATATTGGTTTATCTAACATGGTATGTTTACAGGAAGAAGAAGATCATAGTTGACTAGAAAAATGATGGATTATATGTCATGAGACTATCCTTATAGATCAGGTGAGCATCACAAAGATGAGTACTCTCGAGACATAACAGATACATTCAGAAGTATAAAGGAATAAATTTGAGATTGAAAGGAAAATAATGGCAAGGTCATTCATTCATAGGAAATACTTGACAAGGTGCAGGAGAAAAAATTAGAGGACAATGCATTGATCCTTCACATTATTTGTCATACTTGCAGAAAAATGGATAGCCAATTATCAGTTATGGATAGGAGGACAAGACTAATGGATAATATGGTAGCAAGTCTCATAGTGAGCATAATTGAGACAAGGATGATACAGTCAAAGATGGTAGGTTCTTAGATACACTTGACAAGAGAGGCAGTGGTTATGGCTTCTACTCTAGTTTTGGTTCTAACAAGTACAGTCACAGTCATCATTGCTATCATCCTTATAGGACGAGTGAGACGCAGAACTTTCGAGATGATTTCAAGAAAGCCAAGTCACATAAATTTAATGGAGAATTGAAGACGCCAGAAGATGCAGAGGAATGGTTACTTTGAATGAAGGAATTGTTTGAGCTGCATGACTATGTAGAGAACATGAATGTAAAGATAATTATTTTTAGCCTCAGAGTGAAAACATCTGGTGGGAAGATATGAAGTGTTTCACAGATATTGGGACATAGGAGTTGAATTGGCATGAGCTGAAGATACTCTTCAAGAAGAAACACTTTTCAGAGAGGTACTAGGATTATGGGATCTATGACTGCTGAGGAGTAGATGACTAAGTTTCTAGATTTTTCTAGGTATGTGCCGTATCTTAAGGATGAAAAGACAAAAATTCAAATATTTATTAGTGGACTTCCATTAGCATTTAAGTATTAGATTGAGTATGATGTGCCTTGGTCACTATCACTAGAAAGTTGAATCACTGCTATGACCAATAAAAACATAAGATCGAGCCTAAGCAGCATTTGAAAGGGAACGACATGACTAAAGGTAAAATCCCATCGAAGTGGGGAAGACCTCAAGATGCAAGTGAGAAGGAAAATGTTGCTCCTTATAAGAATATTAATGTAGTTGAAAAGGGATAGGGGTCTTAGCCTGGAGAGAAACAAAAGTGGGCCTTTGCATTATTTGATATGTGGTAAAAGACAAAGGAACAAGGATTATCTATTGCATTAGTGTGGTCAACCTCAGATCTACAGTGCTCAGGGGGTCAGGCATGGATAGTTGAGGATGTGGGCTATAGCATTCCTTAGATCTATGCAACATTTGATAATAAGTAGGCAGATCACAAGGCATCCATTATTAAGATGGAAGGTAAAATTTGTGATAAATTTGTTTCCATTTTGATTGAACTAGGTTATAATTATACTTATGTTAACCCTGGCCTAGTGGATAAGTGTGGTTTGAGAAAAGAAGTGTATGTGGAGTCCTTATTGGTGAAATTGAAAAGAGTTCATCATTGGGTGACAATTTGTGAAATTGAGCTGAATTCTATGCCTACATTAGTGCAATTTAATGCTATTCCTTTGAGATCATGCAATATGTTGTTGGATATGGATTGGTTGTACCTTCAGAGGACTAAGGTGACCTTTTATGAGAAGTCTATTGAGTGCTTGGATGGTGATGGAGAGAAGAGATTATTCCAAGGAAAGAAGAATCCTACATCAGTGAGAATGGTTACAAGTATGTAGGCTAAGTGAAATTGTAGGAGAGGGTGTGTATTGTTGTAATGCATATTTCTAGTCATCAATGTAAGGATGTTGAAGATGCAGAAGTCTTGAATACATCTCCATTTTTGTGACTGTTTCAGGATGTATTTTCAGCACAAATTTCACAATTACCTCCTCACAGGGATGTGGAATTTTCTATCGAGTTAGTACTATTTAGGTATGTTGTCGATGATGGAAACACAATGATGAAAACATAGCCATTAAAGCAACACAAGTGTCAAATAAGGGAGCATGATGGGGAACGATGACAGTATGGAAGCCAAAAGGTGTAGTGGATTTAGATCAAATTTGTGAGCACCATATTAGCACAAGTAAATGTGAAAGAAACCACTTTGGATAGAGCTATGAAATGTATTTCCAACGTTATATGGAAGACCCAAAATAGCTTCTTGGATTTAAAGTTAGATCCATTTGAAGTATAGTTAACCCAAGGCTCTCATGACAGAGTTAAATGTAGCTAGCAAGATTGGCAGGTAGCCAATTTTGGCATGTGGAAAGATCATAGTGGAGGAGAAATAGTGGAGCATATAAGAGAGAGCCTCAGGCACACATTGAGCCAAAGTTGAAGTGGAAATAACTCTCACTGGAGTGGATGGGAGTGATGGGTTCCCATAGCACCATTGGGCAAACAGGCTTACCCTATATGGTTCACCTTGGAAGGAAATATTTATGCTTAATTTTGAGTGACCGGGCTGAGGTGTAAAACACGATAGCAACAGGATGATTCCCATTGGCTCAAGGTCTAGCCAATAACAAAGGGAGCCATTTGGTTTACCCCAACACATATCCTTTGGTGTACAAAGAGAAGTACTTTGCGGAGAAGGATGAGACATGATAGTTACACACTATCCAAGGGGGGTTGAGTAGGTGGAGCCCACATGCTAGTAATATTTTGGTGGGATAGAGTCCCAGAAGGATGTGGTGAGAGAAGAAAGTATTAGACTGAGAGGAAAGCAACGAGATACCTAGAGGCTATCCGATGGCACTGGAGACTGCTCTGTAATTAGGCTTTTTGGTCTAAGAATTGGTCTTCCAACATAGTTGAACACGTATATCAATTAATGGAGTTTACCCTAGAGAAACTCCTTGAGATACCACAATCCTCTAAGGAGTGGTGTCAAGGGAAAGAAATGAGAACCTAATGGTATTCAAAGGAAATGGCCATAAGAAAAATAACAAAGGAATTTGCCTCAGAACAAAGGTCTCGAGGAATTTTTCTCTCTCCTCCAAATGGACAAGTGTGGACATAAGGATGGCATGCATTATGTTAGAGGATGATATTAATAGGGACATGTGGTATGTATATATGGTGTTTTTGGGTACCCAAGTGGCCCTTTTTTGGGTGAGACATGTCACTAGTTAGTGGATTAGATGTGGAAGAGGTGATGTCATCCATCTTGCTTGCCCCTTGTGGGTAGCTAAAGAAGTACTTAACAAAATCACTGAGAGACAAAGGGTCAAGACATGTAGGCGTTGCTAGCCCGAAATCCATAGACCAATCATGGAAGATCCGGGAGGACCCTCTAAACAGCTAAGCCTACAACACCCAACATGGTGGAATGGTTAAGCTTGGTTTTGTGGTGGTGTCGAGTGGAATAGGCTGAGACACAATGGATCCATAGTTAACAGCCACAACCAATGGATAGAGTGGGAGGAACCAGGACGTCTCATCCTAATGGATACACCCCTATAGTTTCATAAAGGGGAAAAAATATAAAAGGTTGGGAAATGGGGGGCTATGGGATAACCCTTGACCCTAGTCAATTTCCCAAAGAAACAAATGGTACAAAGCTCAAGGAGACACAAAGGCTCTTGACATAGCTAAGCATTGGTTGATTGGTTGGTAATTAATCACCTTGTGTAGAGGCAAGACCAAAGGTAGGAAGGGCTAATAAAAATTGTTATTTCCCACATAGGGCTATAATAGCCTAGATTTGTAACTAATGGCATAGAGCCATTATTAACATAAAAATTCCCTGACAAACGTTTAAAATGTTTTGCCCCTAGTGCTTAATGCAACAGGTACAGAGACCCATTTTAGGGTTGAAAATAAGGGAAATTGCACAGGGAGCTTAAGGTAGTAAATGATAGAATTTATATTTTTTGTAGTTAAACGAAAGATACCATGATTAACTTTAAGCAAGCGGACTACTAAAGCCTGTAATAAATCTAGAATTCTTAAAATAAGCATAAAAATAAATTTAAGTGGAAAAAAAGTAGGTAGAAGTCAGTTTGGGCTAGAGACGATGGAGAAGATAGTGAGACAAAAGTATAAAATACCAAGATAAGCAGAAAAAAGGATAAAAAAATGTGGTTTCATGCACAAATTTGAAGCGAAAAATAACTAGAAAAACTTATAAAAGCAGACCCAAGCTAGCAAATTTGTACACTAGTTTTTGAGCTTGTTTGTGAGACATAGCTCATGGTGCGTTGAGGTATTGGTGTGGTGAGGTGTTTGTAGATGCTATCAAGTGGTGATTGATGCATAAAGATTATTTTGAAAAGAAGGGATGAAATTCATGGGTCATGGCATGAAAAAGGATGAAAAATGGATTGGTGAGTTCCAAAGAAAGTTGTATCTTGTTGATTAGGGGTTTGTGCTCCTTCCAATAGGTGTTGGAGAATTGTTGGGGTTGGTTGTCCATTCAATTAAGATGGAGAGAGAAAAAAATAGGAAGTAGAAGCTTCCTGTTCATTGTAACCATAAATTTTTACTTGCAAGTTGTAGCTAGTCTTATTAATACAATTGAGAAGCAACTCAATTTGTTCGTTCCTTGAGTGTTCCATTTCTTGTTGAACTAAGTTTTTATTTGATTAATTGTTCTAATGGATATTTATTGTCTTGTTGTTTTTTAGATAAGGAGAAAAGAAGTTTTAAATTGGTAAAAATTGCTACAATACTAATTCAAATCCCCCTCTATATATTGTCCTTGTTTCTGACAGGTATTGGGAGTAGAAATAGTATGAAAGGAACCATATAGGATGAGCACTCCAAAGTTAGTAAAACTAAAATGTAGTTGAAAGAAATTCTTGATAATGGATACATTAGGCTAAGTGTATCACCTTGGGATGCACCAATTTTGATTGTGAAGAAGAAGGACGGTAATATCTAGTTGTGTATTGATTATAGGCAGTTGAACAAGGTGATGATTAAGAAAAAGAATCTATTACCAAGGATTGATGAATTGTTTAACCAGTTGAAGGGAGCAATAGTGTTTTTAAATATTGACCTGAGATAAGGATATAATCTAGTATGCATCAAAGAAGTGGACATCTACAAGAATTATTTTTCGATTAGGTATGCGAATTATGAGTTTGTTATGGTTCCTTTTGGTTTCACTAATGTTCCAACTACTTTCATGTGTTTCATGAATAGTGTGTTGCATCCTTATCTGGACAATTTTGTGATAGTTTTCATTGCTAATATATTGATATATTCTAATAATGAGTAAGAGCATGCAGAACATATGGCAATAGTATTCCAAGCTCACTAAGTGCAGTTTATTTCAGACAAAAGTTCGTTACTTGGGACACGTTTACAAGGAGGGTATAGCAACGGAACTAGAAAATATTCGAGTTACCATGGAGCGGACATCTCCTAGGAATGTGGATGAAGTAAGATCATTCATGGGGTTAGTAGGTTACTACATGAGGTTTTGTTATCATCATATAAATATAGTGATCAAGGTAAGATTATGTAGTTATTCATCCCAGTGGGATGTTGTAAATTATTTTTCATTTTAGGTTGTTTAATCTTTGAAAAGGAAAATAAGAAAAAAAATAGAAAGAATAAGAAAAAATAGAAACGAAAAGAAAAATAATAAGGAAAAACAGAATGAAGGAAAAAACAAAAATAAAAAAAATAAAAAGAATAATAAAAATAAAAATAAAGGGGAAAGAAGAGAGATATATAAATAAAACGTAAATAAACATAAATCCCCAAAAGGGTGTGCTAGCCAAAATGCCGCCTAAGTTGTTTTGTTGATTATCCTTAAATCTTCATTAAATTAGAAAAAGTATGGTTTAAATGGTGAATAAAGGTCGACATGATGTTTTTCCGTTTTGTAATAAAGAACTGGCGCTTTTGGAAAAATTAGATCATCCCCACCAAAATCAATGACAAGGAATGATATTTGGAACCCCCCCGCTCAACCTCCCAAAGTTTAATGGGGAGGGGGGCAGTTCTAAAAAGTGGTTTAATTGAAACGACCTGCGACCATGTGGTTTCCCCATAATAATTTTGAGGGACTCTCCTCCCTTACTGCTTACTGTACAATCCACTCGAAAACCAGCTGCCACTACTACACTCCACTTATAACTCACCACTACATTTGTCCAAACTATGCCACCACATCCATTCATGTCACCTCACCCCCTTACGCCACATTACTTTTGGCCAAATTTCCTACTAACAGTCATATAGACGTTGGTCATTAACTCCTGCCAACGTTTAAACATTTAATTGGGATGCTCCCAAAACAATAATTTTGCTATTAATTTTCTTTCCCTCTTAGTTTAAAAATATCGCATTTCCTAGTTTTTATTTGTTTCCCATTTCATTATATGAGTAAAGGGTTATGCCTAGATATTGTTGAAGTGTACCACTTCCTTTTTGCAATCACCATCATATTTTATTGTCATTCAAGTACAAATTGGGTAATTTCCCTTTATGCTCTTTAAATTCTGAAATGCAGCCACATAATGGAAAAGCGAAATTGGTCGTCAAGAGCCCTATATTACCCTTTATTCCCAATTTAAATTGGTTTCCTTTAGTTGACACGTAATATAAGATAACAGAAACTCAGCGTGAATTTGATTTATATGAGGTTCATAATTGGGTGAATCAAAAGTTTTTAGATAATAGTGATGATTTAAGCATCTAGCAGTCATTTTTACCTCAGCTTTCCTTTCCCCAGACTCATATTTTTTGAGTTCATTACATGGTTTCCATAGAAAATTTTAGGGGCGAATTTTAGCCCATGGGCTGAAATTTAAGGGGTTTCATATTTTAGAGGGGAAAATTTTTAAAATTACACACTTTTTAATAGTTAGCCCAAAAAATATTTAAAAAATAAATAATTATTATATTTTATCCCATTAAAAATAGGGTAGATAAACATTGAAAAGCATGCTTTGCCTGATTTGGTTGTAGAATTTCTTGGCATGGCCCAATTTCTGGTTTGGATGTAAAATTATCTTCCTCGCACATTGCCACTATTTCCAGTAATATCACTACTTAGGGGCTTTGTCCATTCCTTGGAAAAAGAAAACTAGGTTGTATTCTCCCTGCATTTTAGGGTGCGGGGGTTGGAAGTTTGATTAGTTGAATTTTATTGCATTTGACCTGCATCTAAGGTCTCTTATAGCCTCTGGCCCTCAATGGAAGTAGGTTCTATGGAATCTTGCGGAATGAGATATAGAAAATGGAGTAGTGGTAAAATCATACCTCTCAGCCAACGATTTCTCTGGGGACATTCCTGGATTCAGAAATTTGCCTAATATTGAGGTATTGTTCTTGCACTCTAACATGATAAATGGTACTAACCTATTGAATGGTATTGTTCTCTCCTTCATTGGAAATCTCTTTTTGTTGAAAAACTTAACGCTGGTGTACAACCCTCTGGATCAAGGGGAAATCTCGCATGAACTTGGCAGCATGTCAACATTGCAGTACTTGTGAATGAAAAGTTGTAGTTTAGTAAGAGAAATTCCAGAGACATTAGGGGATATAAGGGATATCGTACACTTGGACCTCTCACATAATCATTTATCTAGAAGGATCCCCAACACATTGATTTCCTTTTCAAAGATGACATATATATTTCTATATAAGAACAATTTATGTGGACCAATTCCAAACAATATCAACAATCTTAAGGGTCTTGTGAATTTGGATCTCTCAATGAATGAGCTAAATGGAAACATACCCAATGGGATTGGAGATTTGACAAACCTAGAGACACTGTAGTTATACAATAACAAACTCTCTAGGTGTGTACCCTTTGGGCTTGATAAGCTTACTAATTTAGTCCATCTCAAGCTTTTTATGAACAAGTGCACAGGAATACTGTAGCTGAGAGATTATGGCCGTAGGTACACTCTCCATGGTTGTTGTGGCCAACTGCAACAACACTCATGCATATTTGAAGGTACACTTTACTGCCCATGCCACTCACCATCCATATCATTCAAAATTACAAGCCCTCACCATCCATATCATTCAAAATTACAAGCCCTCACATGTCCATATCATTCAAAATTACAAGTTGACACCATATGGATGTCTACCTATTCTTGCATTATTCTATACTAGCTAATAATTTGTTCATGTAGGTTTTTTTTTGATATAGTGTTTTTTTATTTCATTGTAGTTGCCATAATGCTAATGCACCATTATAATTCCATGTGCTGATGCAAAATTGGTTAACCAAATGAAAGAATGATGAGTGAATATTTCTTGGTAATTCATTAATTTAGATGTGTTTTTACTACATGAAGTATTGGATGGTGGTATTGAGCTTATTATAGTCAATTTGATTATTATTCAATTCAAACAAGTATATTTGTTTCTATTTGTTAGTTGCATTTGGATTTGGGGTTGAAGTTGTAATTGATGTGTCACATGCTATTGTTAATGGGCAGGCTTCAAGGAAGTGATTCTCCGAATACTCAGGTCTCAAGAGCTCCAGTGGCTTCCCTTGCCTAAGGAAATACAATGAGGACATGGTTTCAGTAGTTGTATTCAAAACTAATGCGGTGAGGATATGTTCACACTTTTGATAATATCCCATATATGATTGTGAGTCACCACCACCGTTGTTGGTCTAATTAGTGGATTTCTTGGTCTGATAATGGAAAAGTGGCATTGTGATAGTAAAGCAAGTTATAGAAAATTAGGAGCTTCCCACAGTGGAATTTTTCTCCATGACTGGACATCACACTGTTGTATGTGTAGGTGATCACACTATTGATTGTCTTAGTAGTTCTCTTCCACAATGGCCACTTTGGTGTCTCTGGATATTGTTTTGTTGTATAATTGTGATAGTTGTGAGTGTAGAGATCATTTTTCTCTGTGTGGATGCCATATTTCCATCCTTTTATCACATTTACATGCATGGTTTAGTTGGGGTTAGTTGAACTGGTTGTCGCCAATGTCACCGGGGATTTACAAGAAACACCATCTACTTATGTGAGGAAACATTCCTTGGATTTCCCCAAAAAATGGTCTCTTTACCATTGATCTACTTTTTTAGAAATCACTTTGCTTTGAGATTATTCAGTGGTATGTATGGGATTTTTTTGTTGGATCAAACCACTCATGCTTGTCTTGATTTTACTTTAGATTGTAAAATTGTTAGACTAACGTATATGTGTATGTAGCTAATTTCAGATTGTTGTGATCATGATGGTTGTTCCTATTTAGGTCACTTGACAATGTGGCTAGAATTTAGTTTAATGGATGTCAGTGTTTGATTGATAGCTCAAATTGCCTTATGATTCTTGAAAATATTTCCAATGGTTCCTATTTTTTGTGTATAGGGAGAGAAATTGATGCTTAGATTACTAGGGGATGAAATTGCATTCCTTTACATAAAAGCAATTCAGTACATCAAAATCCCCTCTCCCATGCTTAACTGTGCCACCACGGAAAATATTAATCACCATTCAGTAAGTCAATTATTGGTTAAATACTTTTCTATATTGTCCCATTGGATGAGAATAAACTAATATTCAATGGATAGGATGACAAGGAAGTAAGCCAATAATAGGCTTACTACATGGTGCTTAATATTTTCCGTGGTAGAAGATCAAGTGCAAGTGATCTGGCACCTGGATCTCTTGTATCTTTACATTGCAAGGCTATTGAGTCAAAAATTGATATTCTTTCTAGTATAGAAATCTAATTTTCAGGTAGGTCTTTGAAGGTTCAGACTCATCTTTTTCACAACAGAAAGTGAAGAGTGGCCATCCTGATTAATTACCAGGCATGCCATGCACATTATCACCCATTAGGTATCTCTAAGGCAACACATTGTGAACTTGACAATACCCAAGTACCCTTTTTGAACAAGTGTTTTAGAAAAACATGCACAACATCTTCTGGTTTTCGATAGTTTCTACAATTTCTTACTCTGAAAGTTGAGTTAATCAGACTTCCTTTAGTAAGGAACTTAGTAGTTTGTTTTTCCTATGTGATAGTCATCACATTGCTGCATGATTATATACGTAATTCATACTCATTTTTTTATGATTGCTACACTATTGTTTGGAGAGCCCGCTTTATTTCATTATGTTTACCCTAGCATACAATTATGTTGTTGTAAGTTAATTACCCCTAGTGCTTTAGAGTTCATATCATGGTTCACCATCCAATTATCCCACATATAATTGGGTGTCATTTCATCACCGTCTGATTTTTGATGTGTTGTATGTGGAGGAAAATTCTGAAATAGAAGATATATTTATTATAAATACAAGTAGTATTTTAATTTCAAGAGAGGCATTTAGGAAAAACATATGTCATATCAAATTTATAATTTGAGCTGCCTCTTTGAAGTGTGGGAAGAACAATGAGAGTAATATTGTTGTCTATATTATGTACAAGTCCTGTATGGCTCTCTTCATTGCATTGAATTTTCTATAAGATACTTAGTAGAAACCAATTTTCTAATTTGATAATTACTACTTAATGATCTTCAAACAGTTTATCTAATGTCACTGATATCATTGAGCAATTATGCACATAAGATTTCAACAATAAATACAACGGAAACAATAAAGATCATAAAGATACAACCATGCACGATAGTGACAACATGTTTTCCCTAGGAAACCCAAACTTGGGAGAAAACCCAACAAATATTCTTCTAGGAGAAATTATTCTTCAACAAGGTTTACAATTCCAAATTGTCTAGAAATATGTGCCAAAAATCCAAGTCCAAACTTCAGTCAAATTCATCCTCTATCTGCTCCCACGTGTGGTTGTTATAGAAGAGAGATGATGATGATAAGTAATCAAATGAAGTATTACATTATGTTTATATATATTTAGCGCAGGGGACACGTCCCTTCATGAGCTGGGTCAACTTGTCCTTTTTGAGCCTACATGAAGCCCAATAAAAAAATGAATTTTTATTTGTATTTTCATAAATATTCTAGGATGACTTAGGAGGCCTCTTGGCATGTGGGAATTCATCCTGACACTACACAAAAATCAAAACTTTGTCTTAGTGAGGGAGATATTCTCCTTCACTGCAACATCTTTCCCCTTAGCTAAAATTTCTTCTCCATAAGAAAAGCTCATGAGCTTGTTATGTTGATGTATGTCTATAGATAGTTCCATCCTGGAGTGGGCAATGTGATTATCTATGGCATTTTACCTCTAGCCAAAATCTTGTATGGCACTTTAGACAAATGTATCAATTTCCTATGTTTAAAGTCCCCATTCGGTCTCTTAGTAGAGAACCTTCCCTTGGACCATTCACCCTCAGCCAAAATCCTTTATGGATTCTTAGGTGAATTACATCTATCTCCTCTAGTCAAAGTCCTTTATGACCTAGCCAAGTTGTTTTGGCTTCTCAGGAGAAGTTTTTTCCAATCCTGTAAATTTCCCATATAATTGCCTTGGGCCATTCACATTTCTAGTCATAGTCTTTTATGACCTAACCAAGTCCTTCTAGCTTCTCAGGTGAATGTATCCATCTCCCTTGGACAAAGTCCTTTATGACCCAGCTAAAATCCTTTATGGCTTCAGGAGATGGCCTACCCTAATCCTACAAAGAAATCAACCCTCCCTCTCAACAAGGGAGACTTTCTGCATCATGCAAAGCTTGTCTATCAATTATACAAACTTCACTATAGATAGAGGCTTGGTGAGAATGTCTGCAATATTCTCATATGTATATGTGTACTGCAACTCCACTTCTCCCTTCTTCACATTATGTCGGTTCAAGTGACCTGATCAAATATTCCTACAAGAAGCTTCTAAATTCATATTATTTCACAAATTGTGGCAGAAGCTACGATATATTTTGTCGCTTTTGTACTAGGTGTGAGAGAAGTCAACTTCTTGCTGAACCAAGGTATCATAGCCAATCCCAAGCTAAAGCAGCACCATGATGTGCTCTTTTTGTCCTCTACACTCCCAACCCAATATGAATCCATATATCCCTGCAAATTCACTTCATCACCTCTGACATATATCAAACCATATCTATTATATCACACAAGTATGTCCACCATTATTTTCGACAACCCAATGTATCTACCTTGAATCTACCATATATTGGCTTTAGCTGTTCACTACAAAGAAAATATCAAGCCTGGTGTTAACCAGTTATATTAAGAATCTAATCAACTTCTTACATAAATCTCCAATCCCAAGAAATAGTGTATATTTCCAAAATCCTTCATTTCAATCTCCAAGGCCAACTCCCTCTAACACTGAAGCAAGCCTTCCTATGGTAGTCTTGGTTGCTCCCTCTGTCACAGAAGAAAATCCTCCTGTTGTTGTTGCTCCCTCTATCATGCAAGCAATTATTTTTATTGTTGTTTCTCCCTCTGTCATGCAAGTAAGCCCTTTTTCTATTTGACATTGTCTCCTCAAAGAAGGCATATTGCTCTTAGATACCTTCTATCTCTAAACATGTTGACAATCTCAACCCATGACATCCTCTTTGGAAGGTTTTTCCTTCCACTCTGTTTGACTATCTTCTCCCTCGGTACTGGAATCTCTTCTAGTCATCTAGCACAGTCCTGGGTGTCTATACAATTTCTCCCTCTAGAACACCAATCACTTTTGTTGAGTTTATTTTCGATATCTTAGGTCATTCAAGAAGTTTTCCATTAGAGACTGGAGCAAGAAATATCGTTTTGGTACACTCCCTCATATTTGGAGAACCCTCTTGCCACAAAATTTTCTTTATTCTTCTAGATGCTACCATCTATTTCCATAATCAGTTCCTTGGCAGCGTTCAAAATGTACCTACAAACCTCATTCAAGAGGGCATGGAAGAAAAAATTATAACTAAGAAGAAATTATAAATACAAGAGGTTGACCAAGGAATAAAGATAATCATAATATTCAAGGGAGAAAGATAGGAAGTACTTATCTCTTGATGAGAAAAAAAATAAACTGTTGAGGGTTGTAGGGAATTGTCAACTCTCTCTTGATCCTTGCCTCCTTGTTGAAATCAATGAAGTCAATTTGCAATATCATCAAGCTTGGATTCCTTATCTTCTTCTAAAGTGGATTCTCATCCTCCTCCTTAACATTCAGTTGCTAATGCATGTTGCTTTCCATTCTTGCATGATCTGTAAGAGATAGGGTTTCTTCATCATGCAGATTAGGATTATCAATCCATTCATTAAGTTATCTAGCCACATAAAAGGCTTAACAACAAGCTAGCATTAACACCAAGTCCACCCTTGGGTCTCCCACTTGCATTCCACATGCCATTCCACATGCTATCAAGGAGATAAAACAAGTATGCATCTTGCAAACTCCACTTGCATCCAACACTACAAGTCTTTCTCTAAGGTTTATTTCCACAAGCCCTAAGGCTTTCAACAAGTATAAAGGCTTCAAGACAAATAAAAAACTCTTGATATCCCTAATCATAACAGCCACTTATCACCTATTTGTTTTCTCTTTTGTTGATTGTTGATTAGCCTACTTTTGCAGTCTCAAACCTGTTCAACCTTGGCCTAACATAGGCTTGCAAGTTTACCTTTAACCTTCAACGACCTTCCTTTCCTCAACCATTCAGGTTGTAGCCTTTTTATTTACATCACTTTCATAGTTTTTGCACATCCAACACAACCAACATTCTTATCAGTCTCCAAAAGGTTTTGGTACCCTTATTAATGCCCTAATCTACCTTTTAGCCACCCTATCTTCCTCACTCTTCGTGTTTATACTTCAAACACAACCCAAAAACATCCCTTCTTCTTGTGGTGAGATAGCTTGTGGCTATTAGCCCTGAACCAGGTTGAACAGACTCAATACAAGCCTCACATATGCATTCTTTCATCTCTGTCCAACCTTTAGTTGCCCTAATTCAAGTCTATCCAACTTCCCCTACTTTAGACATGCAGAACCTTCCTAGAATTTCCTCCATACAGCTAGGCCTACAACCCTTATCCTTCTTTATGTGGCCCAGGACCTAACTAGACCTCTGTTAACTTGTTTGGATAGGCCTTTGACTTAGATATTCTGGAACAAATCTCCTTGTTCATTCCTTAATTCAACCTCTTCTAGCTTGTCGCATGTGGCTCCTTCTAGGGCTGTCTTGCTCCACAAATGAAGTCCTTCTTCCTTCTCTCTTAGGATGACTTTAGTGGCTGCTCTCTCAACAAAGCTTTGATTCCATGTTGAATTTTCTACAAGATACATAATAGAAACCAATATTTTGATCTAATAATTACTACCTAATGATCTTCAAACAATTTATTTAATGTTACTAATATCATTGAACAATTATACATAGAATATTCCAATAGTATATACAACAGAAACAAAAATGAACATAAAGAGACATCCATGCACAATAGAGAAAATAAGTTTTCTAGGAGAAATCCAAACTTCTGAGAAAACCCATTAACACTTCTTCTAAGGAGAAGTTATTCTTCAACAAGGTTTACAATTCCAAATTCTCTAGAAATTTGGGCCAATAATTCAAGTCCAAAATTCATTCAAATTCATCCTCTATCTACTCCCACATGTGATTGTTATAGATGAGAGATGATGATGAGTGATCAAATGAAATGTCACATCATGTATATGTATACAAGTTGAATGGGTCAATTACCCCTAAGGACACATTCCTTCATGAGCTGGGCCAACTTGTATTTTCTGAGCCTACATGAAGCCTAATAAAAATTTGAAATTTTATTTTTACTTTCATAAATTTTCTAGGCCAACTTAGGAGGCCTCTTGGCATGTGAGAATACATCTCTATGCTACACAAAAATAAACATATTTTGCTATGGTACTAAGGATTTCATGTCATTGTCATTTACCAAAATGATTGGTAGTAGTTGCCTTGGTTTATATGGAGGTTAGTTCTCTATCTAAACTGTCATAGGGGCATAATTGAAGTTCATTTTGGTGTGTGCTTGTTGCATGGTTCATGAGAGTTCTATGCATGAATATTAACTATTACATTGTATCATGATCAATGTATTGAGGTTTAGATATCACTATCCTTTTTAACAATATGATTGTCAGCCACACTTATGTTGTACACTTTGTACTGATAATTATTCATGATACTCATATGTGTAGAAATACGGGTTGTCTAGAATCTAATTGTTTTATGTTTTGGATTTTTTTGTAACAATTTGGAAAAACAATTTTTGGTTAGAATGTGGTTTTTTTGTTATTTAAGATCCATTTTTAATATAAGAGTGGATTTAGTGCTATGAAAAGCCCAAGGGCACTCAATTTCTACTGAGTTTACAAATCAAACTTGTAATTCCGAAAAATTATTGTCAGATTTCAGGCAAATTTGCCTAAACAAATATTAAGGCTTTTGATCATTCTATTGGTATATGTTGATTTAATGTATTTACATTCTTTATTCCCTAGTCCATGCAGGGGTTAGATACTTCAATCTCGTTATAGTATTGCAAGCATAGAATACTTGTTTAATGACTGTCCTTGGTGTATATTGATATCACTTTGCAAATGTTGTTTCATCACATTAAATGTGTGTATCATATTTTCATGGTAAACAATAAACTCATCTCATTTTTTGACCTCTTGCCCTTGCTCTTTCATTCCAAGTAGGATCATCTGGACAAAAAATGGGTGTAGTGGAGGAAAATATAAAAGTTGCAATCAATGGGGTTGGAAGGATTGGTTGCAATTTTCTGTGATGTTGACACGATCAAAAGGACTCCCCCTTGGATGTGGTTGTCATAAATGACACTGGAGGTGTTAAACTAGCCTTGCATTTGCTCAAATATGATTCTATTCTTGGAACCTTTGACATGGACGCGCAGGTAGTAGGAAATGATGGCATTTCCATAGATGGCAAGGTCATCAAAGTTGTATCAGATCAAAACCCTATAAATCTTCCATGGAAGTAACTACATGAAACTAATCATTTGTATAGGATGATAGGTTAATGCTAGATGTCTTCTTACACTTAAGTATTGGATCAGATTCTTGATGTTTACAGTTGGGTTTAGCATATATTGAAATTCTTTGGGATAATTATCAGTTCATTCAAAAATCAATAATTAGAGCATTGTGAAATTGACATGTTCAACACTTAACAGGCTCCCTTGGGTCTCAATTAGATTACTCAAATGCACTAACTTTAATCAACATGGTCAATTCTTTATTTTCTATGTATAGTATTTTGGTTTCTTAGGTTAACTTGGCTTGATGACCTAAAGAAATCAGAATAGAGAATGAAAGACCTGATTTAACAAAATATAAGGATGTGCATTATAAATTTTCTAAGTGCGTGTATTACAAATTTGTTGATTAGCATATTTTAAGGGTATTGATTAACTATTTCAAGTTTTGGAGTTTTTGGTCAAACAATTTTTTGTCAAATTGTGATTTTTTGTTATTTAAAATGTGTTTTGGCTTGGATATATGGATTTGACACCTGAAAAACCCATAGAACACTCAAATTCTAGAAATATCACAATTCAAACTTACAATTTTAACAAATTCCTACTTAATTTTGAACAAATTCCACTGAAAAATATGACCAGAACAACTCCAAAACCTATGACAAATATACTACTAGGAGAGGAAACAACTACCACCCCCACAAAATATTGTTAAATTTGTATAATACTGGGTAGCCTTCCAGGATTATTATATAGAGATAATTGATGCTTCTTAGCTCATGATGAAATGCGTCATATTGTATTTGCAGGGACTATGGGATTGATTTGGTCATAGAAGGCATGAACGTGTTTGTTGATAGGGAAGGTGCTGATGAACATCTCCAGGTTGGGGTAAAGAAGTTTTTGATCACAACTCCTGGAAAGGGAGACATTCCTACATATGTTTGCTGTGTCAGTAAGGAAAAATATAATACTATAGAAGAAATTATTAGCAATGCATCCTGCACTACTAATTTCCTTCCTCCTTTTGCTGAAGTTATGGACAAAAAATTTGGTGAGTGTCATCTAGTTAAATTAAATGATCAATATATTGATTATTTCGCCTATTTCCTGTTGAAACCTAACATATCATTTTCTACTTTTGATCACCATTTTTTATCTAGATTTGAAATGGCATTGCTTAGTTCCTATTTGAGGACATTACTTTGCTCATATTCAATATGCTTATGAATGTACACCTAAATTTGTTTAGTGCAGGAAACATCAATGATACCATGACAACAACTCATTCATCTACTAGTGATCAAAGACTGCTCGATGCTAGTCATAGAGATCTTAGGTGTTCCAAAGTTGTAGCCTTGAACATTGTTCCAACATCGAGAGGAGCAGAAAATGTAGTGGCACTAGTTCTCCCAAGTTTGAAAGGGAAACTGAATGGAATTTCTCTGAGAGTGCCAACATCCAATGTATCAGTTGTTTACTTGGTAGTTTAGGTGGAGAAGAAGACATTTACATAGGAGGTGAATGCAACGTTTTGAGAGAGTGAAGATAAAGAGATTAATGGCATCCTTGCAATGTGTGATGAGCCTCTAGTGTCCATAGATTTCAGTTGTTCAGATGTCTCCCCAACTATGGATTCATCACTCACAATGGTGATGTAAGATGATATGGTGAAATTGGTTGCTTGGTATGACAATGAATGGGGTTATCCAAGAGTTTTTTTGATTTGGCAGACATCATTGCCAACAATTGGAAGTCTTAGGCAATTAATTTCTCCTTGCTCAACCTAAGTTGCTACATAACAAATATGGTATTTTTGTTTTCCATTATTATTTGCCATGAAATGAGTCACTTATTATAATCTATGTAATGTATGTTTTATGTTGTTTATTTCATTACAACATTATGAATAGTTTTTTAAATTATATTACAATGTTTTGGTTTCTTCAAGTTGCTTTGCATAATTATTTTTCCCCTCTATTGGTAAGGGGTGCCTTATTCAACTTACTAACATCATAAACATTTTAGATGAAAAAATTATTCAAATTGATTTTTTTTTTTTGATAAATGGTGTATCATGATAATCTGTTGTGATGCTTCACAACCATGAATTTTCCTTCAATATCCATCATTTGATAAAGTGCGAGGGAAACTTATGTGCCAAGAGGGAAAGGATGTGGGATAAGAAATAGGAGCAGAGAGAGAAAGGATGTGGGATGAGAGAGAGAGAGAGAGAGAGAGAGAGAGAGAGAGAGAGAGAGATGACAATTCAAATAAAGGTGGCCAAGTAGATGATGTTGCAACTTCTTAGGGTGACATGTGGAACTGAGGTGCCACATCAACAACTACATCAAAAACATCCTAGATCAACAAAAGTTTCCTTATTTAACAAAAAAAAAAAAAAAAATTGGAACCAAAATTTTATTTTGGCCATAATGGGAGAAAAAAACTCCAAGTTAGATAAAATTTTGGTCTATAATGAGGAAAATAATAGAGTTTCCAATAACTAATTATGCACATGGTCCCGCTTCATATATTTTTTTGAGCATTATCTTATGGTCTTGGTTCATATCTCGAGTGTTACTACATGCATTGAAAAATGATGTGTATGTTGGGTATCAGGTGAGATGCCATGCTGAACCACTACTACTAATATATCATCATGTACAGTAAGGTAAACACCATTATATCATCCTTCCCTCTGATATTTTATGATAGGAATCCCCACATCGTACTTATCTTTATTAAATGATTGTGATAAAAATGGCATTGATTTTGTCTCGCTTCCTCCAAATGCTTTGATTGTTGTGAAGAAAATGATCATGCAACCTTTGCAAGGCCCTGGTAGCATCTTCAAGGTCCTCATAGTCACAAGATGATGAACTCATTCTTTCAATGCATCTTCTCATGTCATTTTCAATGCAATGGTATCATCTATAAGGTACCTTTCACGCAAATATAAATAGATCCTCCATATGACAGCTATAAAGTAGGATTCTTACAAATCTTGCAAGGAAAAAGAAAGGTTTTTGCTTCACAGCTCCCCATTTAATGCCCAACATAATTGAGGGTACCAGTCTACAAAAAAGTAGATTCACCTCTAAAATGATGGTAAGGTTTGCTCCCTTGCAATAATTTGTCAAGTGAACATTTTGGAGATTAACTTGCCACTATGGGTGTCACTACATAAATGCAAGTTTTTTCAGAATAAAATAGGCATTCCAATTTTTTTCTTCATAAATTATAAAGTATTGTTGAGCATGTATTCATTAACCTCTTCCTGGTCTACAGTGTAAACCTTTTTTTATAAACATTGTCTACCACCTCCATATATGCCCAACCAATATTAGAAAATGTTTCATAAAATTCCTCAAATCGGAGGTGTTAATTTAACTCCCACAATGACTTTGTATACCCTATCATTTAACTCCACCAAACTACAACTCGATGTCATTTGAAATAAAATTTATTTTAACTATTCTCACTTTTGCTGCATTATCCCACCTGCCATCTACAACATGGATGCTTGATAGATGTTCATAAAATTCAGAATTTCTAGGCTCTAAGTTGCAAAGGTGTTTCACTTTAACTCGCCTATCTAAAAAGTGAAATGAATTCAGGATGCATCAAACAAGGACCTACAAAATAGGATCATTTTATAGTGTCATATTTCTTAATAAATTCTTGAGTCTATCTAAAATAATATGCATGACCAAGATGATCAACTATGCAAAAATAATATTTTTGGCACAAGAATTCTGACTTGTGCTCTATAAATGTTTTTCCAACTCTATCCATGAGTTCTGGAGGATTGAAAATACACAAAAGAAAAAGAGATTAATTTGGTAAAAGAGAGAAAGAAAGAAATACTTACATCGTTATGCTTGTTAGAATAGATATAAATTGAATGTCAAGTGTAAGAAATTTCTAAATCCATGCAGATGTTAATCTGATATTAGCACTAACTACAACCAATAATATTAATTAAATTAATTATTTGTTAGAAAGGAAAGAGGGAAGTGTTGTTAATATTATGAAATGAATTAAGAGCACAATACAAATGTACCCATAAAGGAGGCATATCTTTCAAACACAAAAATAGCTATCTAGGTTGAAAAGCAAACACCTAGCTATAGAACTCCACAGAGGAGGTCGTTGAGGATTATGAAATACATTAAAGGAACAATAAATATGTAACTGAGAAGAAGAAATATCCTTAAAATAAAAAATTAGCTATCTAGGTTGAAACACAAACACCTAACTATATAACAACACAAAGGATATTGTTGAAGTATGTCAAATGGAGGGATGTAATATTGGGAGAAAAGGATCAGATTAATGAAACATATCAAAAGCTTATGTTGAACTTAAAAGATTTAAATCATTGAAGGGTATGGATAGCCTACAATAATATTCCTACCATTGACCTTTGGAGAGTTCACTTCACATAGCAATCAATCAAAGTCTTTATGGTTGCTTAAAAGTAACCGAATGGTGTTATAGCAAGCATATATATTGATGAAAGACAAATAATCAACTAGAAGATCTTGAATGTTTGTGTAATAACTGTAACCTACCTTGAAGTTCAAAATGGGTAAGAACCAAACCTTTCTCAAGCCATATTTTTTCTTTGCACCAACAGAAGCAGGGTGCTTGATAGCCCAGGGTGGGGGAGATCCCCACTTGTGGTTGTGCCACTAATACAACAAAATGAACAAAAAAAAGACTTGATCTATTATTTATTTAAAGACTTCTACATAAAATAAAATGAAATGACATCATATTTATTTCAATTTCTATATTTAAATTTTAAGAAATTATAATCTAACACAAATCCATCTTATCCTTAGATCTATTAAATATCGATACAGATAAAAAAAGGAAAGGTGCAAACCTCAAACATCTTTTCTCAAACCAATGGATATTTTTTGAACTAAAATTAGGGGGTTGTAGCTATACCTATACAACTTGTTACAACAAAAAAATAGGAGGATTATATCTCCAATACTCATATCCATCCATCTCCATCTCAATATAGGTACGACGATGAAAACTGTTTTCCACTAATTCCATTCTCTAACATGGCTACTTGGAAACTATTTTACAAACTAATTAGATAGAAAGATACATAGATAGAGCATACCTAATTTTTCAATAGGCCTAAAAGGAAGTACTGAAACTAGGCAAGAAGGGATTGTAATCCTAATGCTTTCTTCCATTTAAATACTTCTTCTCACATTTCTTTCGTAGATTTCCTCCCTCTCATGACTAGCATAGAGCTTAATGTTTACTTAACTACACTTGCATAAGTGAGAGTTAGAATGTTTGCCTTTGTTACCTCTAGGCTGAGGGAACATCTTCCCTCACTATCTCTAGTCATTGTTTCTCCCATGAATTATGAATTTGTTGTTTCACCATTTTTCCCTTGCATTTCTTTTGAATTTTTGCATTTTTCACCTCTTTTATTTTTTGCAGTTATCTTTTTCCTCTCAATTTACTAAGGATTTATTGTGGCTCATTTCCAACTCCTCACTCATATATTTATATTCCAATACATGATAATTATCCTTATATTCCATATGAAGAATATACATATTTGAGTCCTTGAGGTATTTCTTAGACAACAAGGCTCATAGCCATTACAAGAAATACTCTTTATGATTTCAATACATTGTGACATGTAGGATTTATTCCTACCACCTGCGCTAAACCTAATTGAATTTCCATGAGAAATATCTTTATATTCCATATAAGGAATATAGTTATAAGGAATATACTTGTTTTGGTTCTCGATTGATTGCTTAACAAGGCTTGAAGCCATCATAAGGAATACTGGATATGAACTTTGCTGGCCCTTTACAAAGCCTTTATTATTCAGTGAAAGATTCACCATGATCTTACAAGATTTTATAATTCAGTGAAAGATTCACCATGATTTTACAACCTAATATAATTTGGTGAGAGATTCACCAAAAAAATTATATATACATATTACATTATTGATAAAATCTCCTTCCATTCTTCCTATGTATCACGGGGATTCACCCATTTATCATACATATAAATTTAGGGGGTTTCTTAAAATTTTCCCTGATGGTGTCATATTAGGTACCTCCCTAGCCAAAAAGTAGTAATAGTTCAAAACAATCAAATCCTATTCTCAATTACCCCAAAATCTATTTGCCAATCACATTAGATTAATTCCAAAACTTCTTTACACCCATTTTCCACTAATGCACTCATTGAAATATACCAAAATTTTACCTTCCCCCAACGATCCCATATTTTTTAATTTTTTAGCCTGAGAATTCCGAATTGCCTAGAACTAATCCCTCGTACTATGCGTCTATTTTCCTTGAGATGTCAAGGCAAGTTATTTCCATGGTTACTTTCCTATTAGGTTATCCCATAGACCAATGGGTAGATGAAGTAGTTTTAATGATTATGTCAGTATTTTCAATTGGTCATAAGCCAATAGTCATCTTAAACTACATTCAATAGCTATCAGAGGTTATTCACGAGAAATTTCTGAAATTTAAATTTAAAGTTGGATTCAAACACCATTAATTCCTTGTGTATTTTATGTTATTCTATCAATCATAGAGGTTGATAATCAAGTTACATACTGTGGATGATCATGGAAGTTCACTATTAGTCATTCACTAGACTTCCTTGATGAGAAGGAATTTAGATGATTATTCATTTAGTAATTGTATAGATTAATTTTTACATGTGTCCTTGTGTGTTCTTAGAAGTAGTGTTATACCGAGAAATTCACCAGATATCAAAAAGGTTTTGCATATTAGAGAACATGCCAAGGTTGGAGACTGGTATAAATTCACCAGATATCAAAAAGGTTTTGCATATTAAAGAACATGCTAAGGTTGGAGACTGGTATCTCTACCAGAATTATACATAAATTCAAATCTATGGGTGTGAACTTCCTCCCTATATATTACCATTATTTGTACCAGTAAGAATTATTTCCTTTGAATACTTAAGAAATATATTAAATGTGGATGACTTACATTTTGTATCAAGTAAAAAGAAGAGACAATTTAAGTTAAAGGCACATGTTGGGCCTTACATTGTAAATAAAAGAGAAATAAGAAAGGAAGTGGATGAATTTGTTGGGTCCCTATAATACTAGTGATTACCCCATTACTATTGTAGTTATACCCCTATTTATATTGTTGTGCCCCTATTACCCCCATATTGTTATTTCTGTGCCCCATAGAATCCCTCTATTGTTATTTTTGTGGCTTTATATTATTATTGTTAGGTCGGCTGGATTATATTGTGACTCCTTAGACTCCTATATATAGAAAGGAGGTTTTGTCATTTGTATCATCCAAGAATTGTTCATTTATGTAATGTAAAGGAGGTTTCCCCCTCAAAGAGGCTGAACTCTAAGGCGTGGATCTCTCTTTTCTATCTTTTTGTGAGCTGGTTTCATAACATTTGGTATCAGAGCTTTGGATTCTAGGGTTTCGCTGCTCCAAACAGGTCATCGTGGAATTTTCGCTATAACTTTTTTTATGTGACGTTTCAGAAGTTTAAAAAAAAACCCATTTGAGAAGAAATCGCGCTGAACCTTGGGTCCGGATTTCAGAGCTTTTCGCGTGATATTTGCGGAGATATGATCCGAGGAAGTTGGTCTTTTTGCAGACTCCTGAATTACATTCAAAACATGTGACCTGGGGAAAATCGTTATAACTTTCTCTCTGGGGATCGGATTGAAATTTCGTAAGAAGGTACAGAAAGAGGACAGACTGGAGTTTCTTGTATGTGTGTTTCAGATTCAAAGGTTGAAACAGGGACTCGTGGCACATCGTACAATTTTGCTCCACTGAACCAGTCTAAAAGCAAGTCACTGTGGGAGATTTCACATAACTCTTCCTTGGAGAATTCAATTTGGCTCAGACTTGTGGCATTGGAAAGAGGACACAGAAGGCTACTACAGGTAGCAATTTTAGAATTGGATGATTTGAAATTACAGAGATACATCAGATTCAATATCAGGCTTCTATAAAGTGAAAAAAGGTGTGTAGTTTTTTTTTCTTTAATTTTTGTGTAAGCTTAGTTTAACGGAATTCAAAGGGCATAGTAAAGCATTATTATCGGTAACTGATGCCCCGAGGAAAGAAAATGCAAACACCTAGTAAGGAACCTGAAAGCTCTAGCATGACTCATGAAGAAGAGGAAGAAATGCTACATGATATATCAAAATTACAAGAACAAGTGCAACAAATGTCACGCTCACAAAAGCTAACAGAAGCTAAGGTAAATGGCGTGGAATCTAAGATAAAGGGCATGGAAGCTAAGATGGAGGATTCAATGGAAAATTTGAAGATAGATTTGAAGACAGACATGGAAGAATTGAAGAATTTGCTACAAGAAAGGGTCACTAATGGTGAAAAGGTAGTAAAGGAAACTCATGATGAGAACAAAAGAAATGTTAATCATGATTCCATAGACTCTAATGTTGGATCGAAGACTCACCATGTTCCAAAAATCGATATGAGGAAGTTTGATGGCAAGGATCCCACCACATGGATATTACAGATGGAGCAATTCTTCGATCTCAATAATGTGCAAAACACACAAAAGGTACGTATGGCAACTTTATATTTGGAACCAAATCAGTTTGTATGGTATCAATGGCTTTGTTCTCGTAAACAATTTATCACTTGGGCAATTTTTACGGAAGAATTGATAGCACATTATGAGGATACAAAAAGCAACACTTTTTTTAGCCAATTGATAAGTCTCAAACAAAAGGGTTCAATAATGGAGCACATTGAGGAGTTCCAAAAATTGAACATAAGGGTAAAAGATATTCCAGAGGAGCATAGGATTGATGTGTTCATAGGGTCTTTAAAGGATAATATCCAACATGATGTGTGCCTTTGGGAACCTGATTCATTAGAGAAGGCATTCAGGTTAGCAAGAAAAATGGAAAGCAAAATTATGGCAACTAGGAAGCATACCATTCACAACTATAAAGACGGAAGTGTTGTTGCCCATAGTCTTCCACAACCTACAAGGTTGACACCACAACAATTGGAAGAAAAAAGAGCAAAAGGGCTTTGTTACAATTGTGATAGCAAATACACAAAAGGTCATAAGTGTGCTGAGAAGAAATTATTCTACATAGATTGTGAAGAGGAAGAAGAAAAGGAGCAAGAAAGGTCAAAAGAAGAGGATATATTCCAGGAACAAAGCCTAGATGAAGAACAAATAAATCCGACCATATCTTGTAATGCATTGGCGGGAATTACCACTCCTCAAACCATCAAGATAGAAGGACAAATCAAGAAGAAAAAGGTAATAGTGTTGATTGATTCAGGAAGCACCCACAATTTTATTCATTGTAGGGTAGCAAAAGAATTGAATTGCTTCCTATATCCAGCACCAGAGTGTCAAGTGATGATTGCAAATGGAGGAACAATAAATTGTTCTGGAAAGTGCCATAATATCAAGCTATCCATGGGAGAATATGTATTGACTAGCCCAATGCTTTCCATTCCAATGGGAGGTGCTGATGTTGTACTAGGAGTCCAATGGCTACAATCCTTGGGTACAATAGCTTTTAATTTTCAAGAACTTTTCATGAAATTTTCTGTGGAAGGAAAGGAAGTTGAATTAAGGGGTATTGCAGGGAAACCAGGAAAGATAATCAGCTCTAATGGCATGACAAAGCTTCTAAAAAAGGAGCAAAGAGGTGTAATTGCACAATTATGTTCGCTAGATGTTTCCACATTGGAATCATCTATTTCTCCAGATCTCCAAAAAGTCTTGGACAATCATTCCAAGGTATTTGAGACTCCCAAAGGTCTCCCACCTATGCGTGATCATGATCATGCTATTCATCTGATTCCAGGAAGTGTTCCTCCAAACATCAGGCCGTACAGATATCCATATGTCCAAAAAAGTGAAATTGAACGTATGGTTGCAGAAATGCTAGAGGCTGGTATAATTCAACCGAGTCAAAGTTCTTTCTCAGCTCCAGTAGTATTGGTGCACAAGAAGGATGGATCATGGCGCATGTGTCCAGATTATAGGGAGCTCAACAAGCTCACTATTAAAGATAAGTTCCCCATTCCTGTTATTGATGAATTACTGGATGAATTGCATGGATCAATTTACTTCACCAAGTTGGATCTTCGTTCGGGATATCATCAAATCAGAATGAAGATTGAAGACATTCCGAAAACGGCATTTAGAACTCATGAGGGTCATTATGAATTTTTGGTCATGCCTTTTGGCCTTACCAATGCACCTTCAACATTTCAAGGTTTGATGAATTCAATTTTCAAACCATTCCTTAGAAAATTTGTGTTAGTATTTTTTGATGATATACTAATCTACAGCAAGTCTTGGAAGGATCATGTTGAACATGTTGACAGGGTGTTACAACTATTGGAGGAGAAACAATTATATGCAAAAAGATCCAAATGTTTCTTTGGAGTCCAGGAGGTGGAATATTTGGGTCATATTGTATCTCATGAAGGAGTTAAGGTAGACCCTAGCAAAATTAAAGCCATTAAGGAATGGAAAATCCCCACATCCATAAAGCATCTGCGAGGATTTCTTGGGTTGACAGGGTATTATCGCAAGTTTGTTAAGAATTATGGGAGAATAGCAGCACCTCTAACAACATTATTGAAGAAAGATTCATTTTCATGGACTTCGGAAGCAACAAAGGCCTTTGAACATCTTAAAGAGGCAATGTGCCAAGCACCGGTCTTAGCTACGCCGGACTTCACAAAAACCTTTATTGTGGAATGTGATGCTTCAGGAAATGGAATTGGTGCTGTTCTAATGCAAGATGAAAGACCCATTGCTTTTGAAAGTCGTCCAATCAAGGGAAAGTTTTTAAGCAAAGCTATTTATGAGAAGGAAATGTTGGCAATACTCCATGCACTTAAGAAATGGCGACCCTACCTAATGGGAAGACACTTCAAGGTAAAAATGGATCATGATAGCCTTAAATACTTTTTAGAACAAAGATTATCCTCTGAAGAGCAACAAAAGTGGGTCACAAAGATGTTGGGTTATGACTTTGAAATCATCTACAAAAAAGGGAAGCAAAATGTGGTGGCAGATGCACTCTCAAGAAAGGATGAGGATGTGGAAGCATTGTTGTGTGCCATTTCTATTATCCAACCAGATTGGATAAACGAAGCAAGGGAGGAATGGAAGAACGATGAAGAAGTGTGGGCACTTATTCAAAAGCTACAACAAGATTCCAGTACTTCTGATACATTTAGCTGGCAAAATGATTCGTTATGGTACAAAGATCGCTTATACCTCTGTAAGAATTCCCAGCTAAAACAAAAGATTCTTATGGAATTGCACACTTCTCCCTTAGGAGGGCACTCAGGATTTTTAAAAACTTACCACAGGGTTAAGAAGGAATTTTTTTGGGATGGCCTTAAATCAGATATTCAAAAGTTTGTGGCGAAATGTTTGGTTTGCCAGCAAAATAAAGTTGAAACAATTAAGACACCATGTCTATTACAACCTTTATCCATTCCAAGCCAACGTTGGGAGGAGGTTTCAATGGATTTTATCACAGGTTTACCCAAGTCTGAGGGAAAGAGTGTCATCATGGTGGTAGTTGACAGACTTACCAAGTATGCACACTTTTGTGCATTATCACATCCATTTAAAGCCAGTACAGTTTCTACTGCATTTATGGAAACAATTCAAAAGCTACATGGAAACCCAAAGATTATTGTAAGTGACAGAGATCCCATTTTCACTGGAAATTTTTGGACAGAATTATTTTCTTGTCTTGGTACTCAGTTAGCTCATAGCTCATCTTATCATCCTCAATCTGATGGGCAAACTGAGATAGTAAACAAATGTTTGGAAGGATATCTTCGTTGCTTTGTATCTGATAAACAGACACAATGGGTCAAATGGTTGCCTCTGGCTGAATGGTGGTATAACACTTCCTTCCATACAACAACAAAAATGACCCCATTTATGGCACTTTATGGGTATCAACCACCATCCATCACATCATATTTAAGAGAAAATTCTAAGGTTCAGGCAGTGGAACATCACATCGAACATCAACAACAAGTCCTCCAACTCTTAAAGGATAACCTCGTGTTGGCACAAAATAGAATGAAACAACAGGCAGATCAACATCGCAGTGAAAGAAGTTTTGATGTAGGTGATTGGGTATTCCTATGGCTACAACCATATAAGCAAATGTCCCTAAAGCAAGCTAAGAAGGATAATAAATTATCACCAAAGTATTATGGTCCGTACAAGGTGTTGGAAAAGATTGGTACTATGGCATACAAATTGGAGCTTCCTGCAGCTTCTCGATTGCACCCAGTTTTCCATGTTTCATGTTTAAAGAAGGTTATAGGTGACAAGCTCCCAATTCAAACAATATTGCCAGAACTTGACGAGGAAGGAAAAATTATATTGGAACCGGAAGCAATCACAGAAACAAGAACTCGACAGCTACGAAATCGATCAATTTCAGAGTATCTATCAAGTGGAAGAACTTATCCGCTGAAGATTCCACATGGGAGGATGAGAATTTTATGCAGAAGTATCCAGAACTGCTCAAGCGTTGAGGACAAAACTTTTTTGAAGGAGAGGGGCATGTTGGGTCCCTATAATACTAGTGATTACCCCATTACTATTGTAGTTATACCCCCTATTTATATTGTTGTGCCCCTATTACCCCCATATTGTTATTTCTGTGCCCCATAGAATCCCTCTATTGTTATTTTTGTGGCTTTATATTATTATTGTTAGGTTGGCTGGATTATATTGTGACTCCTTAGACTCCTATATATAGAAAGGAGGTTTTGTCATTTGTATCATCCAAGAATTGTTCATTTATGTAATGTAAAGGAGGTTGCCCCCTCGAAGAGGCTGAATTCTAAGGCGTGGATCTCTCTTTCCTATCCTTTTGTGAGTTGGTTTCATAACAGAATTTCTGAGGAAAATGACGTTTAAGCTAAGCTTCTCATGTTGTTATTATTGATTATTGATAATTTCAAGACTAAGTATCAAGAAAAAGACCACACCATATCCACATACTCCTAGACCGCAAATAGCGCAGTATGTTAGGCATGAGTAGTGGATAAAGAGCACAGTACAAGAGGCTGAATAGAAAATTTTCAGTGAAACATCTCTACAAACTCCTATTCCAAAGGACAAAGAAATCAAGAGACCAAGGTAAGGTATGTCTCCTACAAATTTAGGATCTCAAGCTGTAGACTTTTTTGTTTTCAAGCGAAGAAAGAAGACATGTCCTAAGGCAAAGAATATTATTGACATTAAGGATAATACATAGACAACCATTTCGGAAGGATGATCAGAAGAGGAGTCACAAGAGCAAACAAAAATTTCTTTGACATGTAATTTTAACACATCATTCCCATACGTTGAGGAGACAACTAAGTCACCTATGTATTCTACATCTCAGATTGCAACACACATAACATGTTTTCCAGATACAAGGAGATCAAGATGAAGAATGAAGAATTTAAAGCTAAAACATATTTAGAGTTTTGGAAGAAAATTTCTACTAATCAACAGAGGTTGTTGTCTACACTTGACATAGAGAAGGGACGGTTCCCATTGGCCTTCTTGGAACCTACAGTTCAAGTCCCCAAAAGTGTTGAATACTACAAACCCTCAATATTTTATTTTCATCCCAATAAGGTTCATGCAATTGGTCAAATTTATTTGCATAAATAGGTAGGTAAAATGACCTATTCAACACTGACAAGTTCAACCATGATTGCCTCAAAATTGTAGGCCTCTTTGAATAATATGCATTCATAGCTAAAGATAGAGTGAGTTTCATCCTTGGCCAAAGACACTAGAACCAAAGCTTTAGAATATTTAGTTACTAAACTAGGATATGATCCTAGTGACATCAAATCAATTGAGGAGATGATTAAAAACAAAGATGAAGATATTCAAGATGTGAGGAAATAACTCACGCTTTCAACCATAGAGCACTCTCAAGCCAAAGAAGTAACTAATCTGGAGATAGAAAAGGAAACATTTTTCAAATTAATAGTTTAACAAAACATTTAAATTCATAAAATGGATGGAGACATTGTTAAATGAAAAGCAACAATTAGTAGCTATAGGTACATCAGACAATAAGAAATACAACAAAAAAAAAACATCAATTATAGATTCTTCTAAAACTATAGTCAAAACTTTGGGAGAATTATCATTAATAAACAAGGAGAACAAGAAGTTAATAGCAACACTGACAAAGATGGAGGAAAATAAAATCAAATTTGATAATGCATATATAGGGGACGTGCAGAGAAAAATCAAATTGACTCAACAAATTGAAAAATATGAGAGTCTGTCTTTGAAAACTCAGATGTTGGCAGAGGCCAAGAAAAGTATAGGGCATAACACAAATGCCAATATTACAGAATTGGGGCCATCATTTCAAAGTATTTTTTAGCAGGAGGAACTAGTACAAAGGGTCAAAGTAGCAGTTGAACAAACAAAAGTAAAAATTATCCACAAACCAATAGAAGCACATATAATTATCAAAGATGTTGAATTCCAAGACTAGAGATGAGTTAGAAGAAGTCAACATTAAAGACAAAATGGGCAAAGTCATGGAAGTAAGGATAGCTATGAGAAAAAATAATCTCATGATACAGTTGGAGAATAATTGCAAGGAGTTGGAGTTACAAGTGAAAATATTTAACAAAAAATTTAATGTATTGTAGGAGAAAGGGCTTCCATATTTGAAAACTTCAAATGGAAAATTGTTTCCATTAGAGAACTATCAAGACCAATTATGCAACATAGCTGCAAATACTTCAAAATTCACCAAAGTTAGATGGATAATAACCATAGAAGCTTTTCATCAAGGAATACAACATGACCTCTACATTCAACATGAAGTTCACCATCTATTTCTTAATAAGCCAACTTTACAAACATAAGCAAAGGTCGATGAAACATTTCAAAGCATGGTTAATTTATCTGTTCCAAGTGAAGATAGATGGGATAAAATATTAGATCTCATCGAGTAAAACAAACTGAATACTAGGGACCATGGTAGAGAAAAGGGAAAGAGGAGAAAGATTATAGCTACAATCATCAACAACAATCCTTGAAGTGTGTGCATAATCTCTAAATCTGTCCAAAAATATGCTGTAATTTAGTTCTATTTTTGAAATATCTACATCATTTCAGTAGACATTATTTTGTAATAAATTTTATTTTGAAGTTCGAATTAGTTTGAGATAGATTCTATAAATATTTTGCCAAAATATTTAGAAAGGGTTGGAATACACAAAAATAAAAGATATTTCTTTGATTTTAAGCAATGGACTATATTTTGAAGTAATCAATTCAGAAATACAGAAGAAATATTGTTTCAAGATTCTAGTGTCAAATAAATGAGGATGTTTTTCCCTCTGTAAATGTGTTTTTTCCTTCTAAGTTTTCATATGGATGCTCTTTCGTGATTACTATGAGAAGATTAAGAGTTTATTTTACTTATAGTACTTTGATCTGGCTTGTTAAAAAATCTCAATGTTTTCGATCTAAAATTAAATATTAAATTCATTTAAGTATGCATTATATTTAATTGATTCTTAACTAATATTCATCTTAGTCATACCACACATACTTCATAGGATCCAGGAGTTTTTCTACCTCACCCTATTTTAGCTCCTTTGTTTATTTGTGATTGAATATTGTAGATTTTATGACTCCATTCCCAATGGAATTTCTTTCCTTTTACAATCAAAACTTTAGAAAACCTATCTTGACCTTCCATACCTAGCCTAAAATCTAAAAACTAAGATTAAAACATATAGAGAGAGCCCTCTCTGAATTTGGAAGGGCTAGATCCCAGCCGTAAAAGTGGTTTTTGGTTACCTCTACAGTTTCCTTTTCATCCTAGAAAAATTATGGAGTGCTAACACATTGATCAGGAACATCTCACATACTTCCTATCCTATTACATCTTTTTAGTGAAAAGGAAATAAATTTGAATGGACAGAGGGATTCACAAGTAGTTTTGAGCACTTGAAGTAGTTTCTCGAAAATGCACCAGTTCTAAAGATTGCAGATCCAGATAAAGAGTTTGTGGTCCCTACAAATGATTGAAATAGAGGTCTTGAGTTCGCAACAATCATTCATGCATTGAAGACGTGGGTGCACTATCTCCTTGGTAGGAGGTTTGTTTTGATGAGTTATCAAAGTGGACTAAGATAATTGTTTGACTGACCTAATCTGAATATTAGGAAAGCTAGATGGTTGGCCATGCTCAGTGTGTTTGACTTCGAGATTAGGTACATCAAGGGAAATGATAAGATGATTGCAATTTCTCTTAGCATAAGAGTGCAGGTAAATCACATAGAAACTATGAATTCATATGGGGCATATTTACAAGATCTGATCATAGATGTAGGAAAACAAGATGATAGGTACCAATAGATTAAGCACAGGTTACAACAACAGGGTACATATGATCAATATGTGGATTATCATCTCACGAAATATGGTTTCATGAGATTTAGGGACAAGATCTATGCGTCAGATAACAACGACCTCAAGAATCTTATATTGAGAGAATTTCATGTTAATCAATATTAAGGTCATTTGCGATGTCAAGAGACTTTTAAAACTGCGAAGAAGTTTTACTACTAGCTGATCCTACAGAAATAAGCAGTTGAGTTCATCATAAGGTGTTTGGATTGTCAATAGGTAAAAGCAAATAGAAAACATTCAGGTGGTTTATTGTAGCCTATTCTGATTCTAGAATGGAAATGGGAGGTTATTTCTAGGGAGTTCATTATAGTTTTGTCAAGGACATCTGAAACATGATTCTATTATGGCTATGGTTGATAGGTTGAACAAGGTAGCCCACTCCATTCCAGTGAAGTATACTAATTTAGCTAATGAGGTAGCTCAAGTCTTCATTAGGGAGATAGTGAGATTGCATGGTGTTACTAATAATATTGTATCTAACAAATATTCCAAGTTCACTTCCAAGTTTTGGAAGGAGTTGTTATAGATTTGGGCACAGAAATGGTTTTCAATATAGCATATCGTCCACAAATAGATGGATATACAAAGACATTTAATAGGATTCTTAAGGATATGTTGAGCATATATGTTATTCGCACACAATAGAGGAGGTGGGAGGAGTATATTCCATTGGATGAGTTTGTGTACAACAATGGGTATTAGGAGTCACCAAACATGAGTCTCTTTGAGGCACTTTATGGGTGGAGTTGTAATACTCCAATTAGTTGGACTGATCCAGTGAATAGGGTACTAATTGGACCAGGCCTATTGGCAGAGATGGAACAAGAAATGTAGGTTATCAAGAAGAATCTAAGGAAGCACAAGATATCTAGAAGAGTTATGTAAATTAACATAGCGTGCTTAAGGAGTTTCATGTTGGGAAGCATGTCTACTTATGAATCGATCACAAGAAAATATCCTTGACGATTGGGTCATCTTCCAAGATGGAATCTTGGTATTATAGGCCTTTTGATATCCTTGAGAGGATTTGATGAGTATGCCATAGGCTTGCACTGCCTTTGATAGTGAAAGGCCATGATGTTTTCCATGTTTCATTTCTTATACAATATGTGAAGGATGTTGATCACGTGTCTGATTAGTCCATACTATAGGTGGATCCAAAAGGAGAATTCCATCCAAAACCTCATTGCGTATTGCAACCGAAACAAGTCATTCTCCAAAACACAGAAATCGAGAAAGTTAAAGTGTAGTTGAAGCAATTTGGGCCTAATGAAATTACATGGGAGCTAGATGATCATATGTGGCCTATGTATCCTTTATTATTTTTCATTTGAAGCAAAGGATTTTTGTTATATGTAAATATTTATGCAAGGCTTTTATTATATATACTGTATTGAACTATGTTATAAAGCTCCAACAAGCGGTTTCATTGCCATGTTTTCATGCTTGTCATTTCGGTTTTTCTTTTTACTAGGTTCTTATTGTAAATATTTCATCGAGTAAAGTTATAAGGTTACATGGGAATTATGTTATGGTTTTCAACGGCTTCGCTAGTCATAGGTGTCATAGAACACTAAGGATGATGTTCCCCTAAGGGAGAGGAGTTTGTAACATTCTGAGATTAAAAGTTCATTTAATAGAGGTTAATAAAGGAAAAGGAGTAAGACCAAGATAATGTGGCATATATTCTAAGATGAATGTTGGGAAAAAGATCCTAGTGGGTGTTTTTGAGCGATAAAAAGCTATCTTTTTAACTCCTAATTATCTTCACATTAATTGTCAACCCAGGGAAAATGTATTATTTCAAGAGTGTACTCAGTCTGAGGTGGCTATTTACTCAAGAGTAATGTTTTGTAGTATAGTGCTTAAAATGCAAAAGTAAATGAATGTTGGAAACAAAATCTAATTGGAATAGTAAGAGATTGAAATGTTCTGAAATAAATCATTCACTCAAACAATCATGAGTCGAGGACTCAGTAATGATAACTCTCTCCCCTGTAAACTAATGCAAATGAAATCAAACATAAACAAGATCCACAATCTGATAACTTAGGCAACGATAGCCAATGTCCTTTACAGCTGTTGATCTTAAAATCCACACTAAAGTAATAAATTGGAAATGATAAATCAATAATGTTGCTAATAGAAATGGAATAAACACGTTCACTACAATAATACTTAAAAGCAAAACCAAATACTTGCAGGAAAGAAATGAACATCAAAGCCTATTTAGTAGGAATGAAAAACAAAGCTATTTCAATAGAAATGAACCGCAATATGTAGTAAACATCAAAGTCTAAATATGAACAACACAACATTATATTCGAAATGAACAACATAAAAATATAGGTTGAAAAGGATAATAATCTCTATTATGATGGAAAGGAATGACCACACATTCAATCACAACTATGTAATAAAACAGTTTCGTAAAATATTAGAATAGCACGCTGTAAAAACATGAAACTGTAAAGCAATGTGATTCAAGGAAATAAGAATTAAATCAAACAGTCACACGACTGGAACTGTAAAGTAATGGTACAAATAGCTAGTGTATCCACCAGGTCCGGGCCCTTAGCCTCCATGGACACACTGCTGTGATTACTACAGGAGATGCAAGGGACTGCAACTAATTTTATATATTAATCATTGCATAAACATTACAGCAGTTTCGTTCTCTACTTCAGCAATGAGAGTTAACAATAACAATTACAATTTCTCAATAGTAATTCTCCCATTCTTCCTATCCTACCCTATCTATCTCTAATCTAACAATCCATCTAATTCTCTTTCTAATCATCCATCATGAATCCTCAATCCCCTTCTTTGATCTCTGTTATGATTTAAATACATAGAGAGAAAAAGAGAAGTTACAACTGTGATGATTACAAAATGATTCTTATCACAAAATTGGATTGTTCTCAACAAATTTATAAGAAATATTAGATATGAAATATCTTTTCATTAGTCATTCAACAGGAACAGGTCGAATTTGGCATTGCAGCTGAGATAATTTGGAAAATGGCCACACAACGAATCTCAGAAAAATGTCTTCAGAGAACCTTCCATTTCTCTTAGTACAGGGCTGAATTTGGGAAAACTGCTTCTTGAAAAACTAATTTGGTCCGTTCTGGAAAAAACCCATGTTTCTGATTTTATAGATTCTTCTCCATTTGCCCAAAATGTTCAATGGAAATCGTCACTTCTTATTCCAACTAATTTATGAGTTGACACATTTAATGATGTGTTGGAAATCAAATCTGCAATCTGGAAAATATCTTGGAGGCTAAAAATGGTGAGTAATGTTGCAACCAATTTATTAATAAACCATCATTGATAAAATCATGCATAATTATCAATTTATTAAAAATAAAGGAGAAGAAATAATATTTGTCCATAAGAACATAAATCATTATAAGATGGAATTATATGATAAATTATGATAAATGATGTGATAAAGAAGAGTAGAAATAGGTGGAATAGACATTCAAAAGTGATAATAATAATGACATATTAACGGCCCAACACACCCCCAAACTGAATATATTGCATGTCCTCATGCAACAAAAAACTAAATATATTGCATGTCCTCATGCAACCCAAAGACAAAACCCATGTATTAACCAAGCAATAAAGATTTGTTCATCCCAGCTCATGAAATGGATAGAACAAATGAATTCTTCCTCAATTAATGAATATTCAATTTTAGCAATGTTGATGAAGGTGTAACAATTTTTACTTTGATGTTCAAATATTGGAGTAAAATATGATATAAGTAACAACAAACATCATTAACCATTTTCTCAAAAACTACAAACCAGATTTTGCTGAAATTTTGCAAGTAGATTTCTACTATATTAATGCTTCTATGATCCAAAAATTAGATCGTTTTGATGCATGGATCATGAGATATAAACAAAATGGCTCTAGGTGATAGTGCATGATTTCCAAAATTTTACGAACCAATTTAACTTGAAATTATCTGGGTTTGTGTATTTTAATGATACGTCTGTGTTTTCCAGAGATCATAAGAATTAAGTTCATAGCTTTAAAAATATTATGGAATTCAATTTCTACACTGAAATTGTATACCTTAAATGAGAAAGAAAGTAGAAAACATCCATCATGCATAGCAATTCCTCCCCCTCTCTGAAGAATTAGCATGCCCTCATGAATGTTAGAAAAAAATTGAGGTGGTTTCTACCATCTGTTGAATTCTATGCTTGGTGTAAAACAACATGGAATAAGGGAGGGGTTGAGAATGAATAAGAATAGCAATGGATGATAAAGAATATCAATGACATGGCCATTAGAAAGAAATGAATGAAAGCAACACTCCCCCAAACTGAAAGATGATATGCCATTGGAAAATGAGAAGTGGTAAAGATGTGGAATGAAGGATGATAAATAATTCTCAAAGTGGATTTTCATTAAATTCTCCTAAATTTGTAATAAATCAGAAATTTATGCTAGCTTACCTCAAGTTTTACCTCCAAAAAGAAAAAAGTGGAATGACATATGTACTGTCATTTTTTGGAGCTGATGTAGGCAGAGTTTGTGTTGAAAGTAATGCAAAAGGTGGAATCCAGGCAAGCACATAATGTCTGAACAATTATGCATGTGTGCGAGTTGTTCGAGACTCTCTTGTTAGTTGCAATAGTGTGGTCATGCTGCGAATAGAGTTTCCCCCTCATACTTGTTGTTCTCTTGTAAAAAAAATCACTATTTTGCATACAATGTTCTTGAATTCACAGTGTTAGTTTTGAATAGCAACACATTAAAATGCATGCAAAAATTTCATTCAGAAAAACTTTTGTATACATGAAATACTAATATTTTGTCAAATCAACAAGTTATGGTAGAGTGCAGTAATCATATCGCATGCTATCCCATAATCCATACATTCCCCCTTCCAATTGGAAAAGGGATTCCATGACCATAAAGCATATGAAAGGTGTTGTGTTGACGATAAGGCAAGGGAATGAACAATACAATAGTAAATGAAGCAGAGTACACATATCAATGATAGGACGATGAGAGTTATGGTTATAATGAGAGAAGAGTGTGTAAATATAGTTATGAATTAAAGATAGGATGCTTTGGATTGATGATAAGTTATATGAAAAAGAAAAAGGACAACAATATGCCAAAAAGATGCTTTGCTGACGGTATTCTAGCTGAAAATGATGCGATTGATCTGAAAACAATTTCCCATGCGTAAAGGTTCTAAATAAGGAAATAATTAAGGAAATAATTTCTCTGATAAAAAGAAAGAATAAGAAAAGGGTATTATACTAATAATTGATGATAAGATATAACTTCAATACCACATGCAGAGCCTCTACTATCAGCAAGTGTCCATAGCCTCGATTGGGTTGCTTTTTAACTAATATGAGTCAGGATCCTCAATATATAAATGGAGAGTTCCAATGTTGTTCTACAGAAGAGATCAATGTGCTAGCGTGGTAACCAGATAACCACACTACCATTCACTGAGATGTAGCAAAAGTGATTAGGCCACCTCGTGATAAGACCTCCTGTTCCAAGGATAATTTGGCTATCCAAAGGATCATAACCCTGGTGTGGTGGCCATAATGGGAATGTCACTTTGTTACAACTTTATGGACATGGTAGGCTGGCTCGTAATGAGACCCCCTATCTTCCATCTGTAAAAAAAAATTTGTTGTTATTGCACATTTTTATGATAATAAGAGGGAGGCTCAGTACCCCTTAAGAGCAGGGATGGTGGAAGAAGTTGAACATGTTAATAGAAAAAAATGTACCCATAATTTCATTTATTACGGATAGAGAAGATTATAACCAGGAAGGGTGGAACCAACATGGTATTAATATGATCAATCAATATCATGTTCAACAGAAAAAAATGCAGTAAAGTAGTATATAAATAATTGTGTCCCTTTTGAAAAGAATATATCATCAAAGAGTTGTCATGTTAAAGATCATAATGTGAATGATATTGACTTGCTTCATAAGAATCCATAATTCTTGTCCTCATAAAAGTAGTGTACTATATGCTATGGTTGGAATCAATAAAATGTGATTGAGATAAACTAGGAATAATCTCACAAGAGGAAGGAAGGGTTGTTCTAAAAGATACTCCCAAAGTGTTGTTCCTTTGAAGGAACAACAAAAACACTCAAAAAGGTGTTTTTCCCTGTAGGGAACATCAAAGGAAATGCACACCGAAATGCAAAAAATACACATGAAAGGGTGTTGTTCTTTGTAGGGAACAACAAAGGAAATGCAAGTGAAAAAGTGTTGTTCCCTGTAGGGAACAACGAAAAAAATACACCAAGAAAAAGTGTTGTTCTTTAAAAGGAACAACAAAAAAATGCACGCGAAAAAGTATTGTTCCTTAAGAGGAACAACAAAAAATGCGAAAATGTTGTTCCTTTGAAAAGAACAACAAAAATGTGAAAATGTTGTTCCTTTGGAAAGGAACAACAAAAATGCAGAAGTTTTGTTCCTTCAGAAAGGAACAACAAAAATGCAGAAGTGTAGAAGTGTTGTTCCTTCGGAAAAGAACAACAAAAATGTAGAAGTGTTGTTCCTTCGGAAAGGAACAACAAAAATGCAGAAGCGTTGTTCCTTTGGAAAGGAACAACAAAAATACAAAAGTGCAAAAGTGCTATTCCTTTGGAAAGGAACAACAAAAATGCAGAAGTGCTGCAGAACTGTCGTTCCTTCAGAAAGGAATAGAAAAAATGTGAGAGTACATAAGTGTTGTTCCTTGGGAATGGAACAACAAAAATGTGAAAATGCTATTCCTTTGGAAAGGAACAACAAAAATGCAGAAGTGTTGTTCCTTCAGAAAGGAACAATAAAAATGCACAATCATAAAATGCAAGCATTAAAAAGAACGAATTAGTTGTTCATTGCATTGATGTTGAGGATGTGTCACAATTTGAAGGAAGCAACACCCAAAACACAAAAATATAAGAGAAATAAGAAAAGAAACAACATTTTATTTAAAAACAATATGTAAAAAAATAAATTAAGTTACAACAGCTATGATATTATGGAAAAAAATGATCTCTTTGAAAAAAGTTTTGGCAACAGTGACAAGACATGAATCTTCAAATGGAAATCCTTTGTTATATTATGAATCCGTTGGATAATGAGTTTGATGAAGTTCCCTTGTTTCATTAAAATTTCTTTCAAGAATCACTCGTCCATAAATTGACCTTCTTTTTCTCCTAGGACCTCCAAAAAAATGAGTGCCTACCTGCAATAAAACATTAAATCATGGAGAAAGAGAGGTGATCGGGCTCCCCTAATCCAAGAATAATGCAAAAAACAACAAGTAGCTACTCTGTATAACAAATTCATTGAGAAAATAACAAAGTAAAATTTATTTGTCACTTGCGAGAGAGCCGTGGTCGACCATACTAACCAGTAGTGTTTCAATCACAACTTTTGTTTTTCATTCAAATTGAGTGATTCCAAAGTCTTATGAGAGATAATTAAAAGATGTGTCTCCAATAGAAACAGGTTTTAAAAATTCAATGATATGCTATGTCAATTTTAATTAGAACAACTTGCATAATAGATCATTTTCAATTACCCCACTTAGAACAACATTAAATGTTTTAAGCATATATTCTTCGTTTGAAGTTGGTTTTTAATGATTTAAATTGGAAATGAAATTATATTTATTTATTTATCTCCAATAGAAACATCTTTTTAAGACAAGAAGAATTGATAGGTCAAATACTCTAAGGAACAACAGGAAAGACAAAGTTTTAAGGGTGCTAATTTACGATAGACAATCAGTATTTTGATCATAACTTCCCCATACGATATCAAAAATAAGTGATACCAACTTCCTTGTAAACTAGATTCATAGGGGAATCTACCATAGAAACATGTTTTAAAAATATGGTCATTGAGGCCTCCAAAAACTAACTGTCCCAACTCTGTTCCTGAGCTGCCTGCTAGACACCCTGTCAATGTTTCGGTTCTAACATTTTCGTTTCAAATCCAAATTGAATAATTAAAATTGGTTTGGAAATTAAATATCAAGGGTTAATTATTATAGAAATAGGTTTTAAAAATATTCTCTTTTGGTCCCTCAAAACATGACTGTCCCGACTGTGTTTTTAGAAATTTCATCAAGCCCACAAGCCAAAAGAATATGATATTCAAGAATTTTTTCAAATTGGTGATAAAAGTGAATATGAGTGTTTGTAGAACTATTATTTCCATTATAATTCATTTATATACATAAATGAATTAAAATTTTTTATCACTGATGTTGATTTCCATAGCATGTTGCAACAAAAAACAACTAGTTTTACATTAAAACAAAATGTATTTATTTATGTCTTTTTATTTTATTTTATTTTATTTTTTACACTAACCTATTTTGATTTGAAAATTGAATATGATTACGTATAAGAGTACTTCCAATGGAACCATTTTCGAAATAGTGCTTCATGTATGCACATACCCAAATTTGAAAAATGCATATTAATGAATATTAGGCTACGAGAAGCCAACTTCCCTTGAAAAAATGGTGTCAAAAGTTGTTGAAGTATGCAGTGATGCTGCAAACAAATGATGGAGTGAAACAAATATTCAATATATCCTTTACTTTCTTGATTTCCCATAGCCATCATACCATGAAGTTCTTGAGATTTTAAAATGGCTTGTTGATGCAAACTAAAAGAAACCTTATTTTTTCCCATAACTTCTACAATTTTTGAATTTGAAACATTTTGAATCTCATTGTAAGTTTTCTCTAATGGCGGATGTGAGATAGAATGAGTGGGAAGGGTGGATAAATTTTGCAGTTCAACATTGTAAGCATGTTGTACCGGCTTATTGTGGTGAGGGTGTGGAATTAGTTGAGCAGGAAATTGTGGATGGAATGGAGCATTTTGATGATGTGGTTGATTGGGTTGTGTGGATAGTTTTGATGGGCAAGAAAGATGTTGTAGAAGAGCTAGTGAAGAACATGGAGAATTTTTTTGTTTTACAGGATGAGGGAGAGTAGTCATGCAATCATAAGGTGAACCATGCCAAACTTGTAGACAAGATTGGTGGTGGTTATATTGAGATTGACATGGTTGCCCTAACACATTAGTATTCCATAATGGATTATTCAAGTAAGAGAATGGAGAAGAAGTGTTTTGAACCATACTTGTAGGACATGATTTCCCTGCTTTTGACCTTGTTGCAGCTTCCTCATCTCTTTGATATAATACTTCCATCATAGATAAGGAAGAACAACTATCTATGGGATGCTCTTTCCAGTAATGAGGGAAAAACACATCATCAAATTCTTGATTTTTCTCAACCTGCAAAACATCCAATTGTGAATTTAAAGAGCTAATAAGATCAATTTTAAAATGTTCAAATAAATCATTGATTTCAGCTCTTATATCTCTTGTTCTTGTAGCAGATTTGGAAAAGAAACAACAAACGTCTCTAGAATTCTTACAAGCCTTGGAGATTCCTTTTGAGTACCTTATGCACAATTCACAAACATCATCATATGATAACTGAAAAACATCACCTTTTCCTATCCGATTTAAGAGTTATAAAAATTCATTCTTGATTCCTTTGAGTAGGAGTGTTTTTAAGATCTCTTTTCCAAATACTTATGCTTTGATTTTTGAAGGTTATATTGAAATCACTCTACACTGTCCTCCAAGCTTTCATCCTCCCCTTGTATCATATTGAAAATATCTTCATCGGCCTTGCAATAGTCTTGGTACTTCCTCAAGAATATGTTCTTCATGTCCTCCCATGTTTGGATGCAGTTCCCACCTAGGCTCATGAACCATCGGAGAGCTGCTCCTTTTAGAGTAAGAGGAAACACTTTCAACCTTTGATCGTTAGTGTAATAATCATATCCTCTACAAAGTGTTTTGAACTCAAATAAGAATGTATCTGGGTCTTCATTTGTCAAACTGTGAAAATTTGGTAGAGAAGATGGGGGAAGTATGTGCATTTGTGTCACTCCTCCTAGATCTTTGATAGGAAATTCAAAAGTTGCAATGTGAGCCATTTCTTATCATAATAGAAGATGTTCTTCATGTGTTTTTTTCAAGGCTCCTTCTTCAAATGTTCCTGTCAATTGGTTAGTGAAGTGGGTGGTGCTTACATCACCACTTGAGTGAAAACATGAGATTTGTTTTTCAAAATTTCTATCTCCTTTCTTAGTCATTCACAAAACTCCAATGCTTATTTCTACAAAAAAAAATTAACAAATCTATCAGGAAGCAAGTGGGGGAGCAGGGCTGTGACATGCTCCATAGGCAAGTTCTTACCTTCCATTTTTAATACCCAATTCTCTCCTAGCAGGCACTCATCAGATTCACACTACTCTTAATTATCTTCACATTAAAAACGTGTCTTTTTAACTCCTAATTATCTTCACATTAATTGTCAACCTAGGGACGATTTATTATTTCAAGAGTGTACTCAGTTTGAGGCAGCTATTTACTCAAGAGTAATGTTTTGCAGTATAGTGGTTAGAATGCAAAAGTAAATGAATGCTAGAAAGAAAATCTAATTGGAACAACAAGAAAATGAAATATTCTAAAATAAATCATTCACTCAAACAATCATTAGTCAAGGACTTAGTAATGATAAGTCTCCCCCTTATAAACTGATGCAAATGAAATCAAACATAAACAAGATCCACAATCTGAGAAATTAGGCAGCGATAGCCAATGTCCTTTACAGTTGTTGATATTACAATACACACTAAAGCAATAAACATGAAATGATAAATCAATAATGCTGCTAACTGAAATGGAATAAACACACTCATTGCATTAATACTTAAAGGCAAAACCAAATACTTGTAGGAAAGAAATGAACAACAAAGCTATTTCAATAGAAATGAACCATAATATGTAGTAATCATCAAAGTCTGAATATGAACAACGCAACATTATATTTCAAACGAACAACATAACAATATAAGTTGAAAAGAATAATAATCTCAGTTATGATGGAAAGGAACGACCACGCGATTCAATCACAGCTATGAAATAAAACAATTTCATAAAATATTAGAACAACACGTTGTGAAAACATGAAACTGTAAAGCAATGTGATTGAAGGAAATAATAATTAAATCAAACCATCAAATGACTAGAACTATAAAGTAATGGTACAAATAGCCAGTGGATCCACCAGGGCCAGGCCCTTAGCCTCCAGGGATGCACTGCTATGATTACTCCAGGAGATGCAAGGGACTCCAACTGTTTTTATATATTAATCATTACATAAACATTATAGTAGTTTCGTTCTCTACTTCAACAATGAGAGTCAACAATAACAGTTACAATTTCTAAATAGTAATTCTCCCATTCCTCCTATCCTACCCTATCTATCTCTAATCTAACAATCCATCGAATTCTCTTTCTAATCATCCATTATGAATCATGAATCCTTGATCCCCTTATTTGATCTATGTTCCGATTTAAATACATAGAGAGAAAAAGAGAAGTTACAACTGTGATGATTACAAAATGATTCTTATTAAAAAATTGGATTGTTCTCAATAAATTGATAAGAAATATCAGATCTGAAATATTTTTCCATCTGTCATTCAACAGGAACAGGTCGAATTTGGCATTGTAGCTGAGATAATTTTGAAAACAGCCACATAGGGAATCTGAGAAAAACGTCTTCAGAGAACCTTCCGTTTCTTAGTACGGGCCGAATTTCGAAAAACTGCTCTTTGCAATTCGGTCTGTTCTGGACAAAACCCATGTTTCGGATTTTCTAGATTCTTCTCCATTTGCCCAAAAAAATCAATGCAAAATCGTCACTTCTTATTCCAGCGAATTTCTTAGTTGGCACATTTAATGATGAGCTGGAGATCAAATATTCCATCTGGAAAATATCTTGGAGGCTAAAAATGGTGAGTAATGATACAACCAATTTATTAATAGACCATCATTGATAAAATCATGCATAATCATCAATTTATTAAAAATAAAGGAGAAGAAATAATATTTGTTCATAAGAGCATAAATCATTATAAGATGGAATTACATGATAAATTATGATAAATGACGTGATAAAGAAGAGTAGAAATAGGTGGAATAGGCATTCAAAGGTGATGATAATAATGACATATTAATGGCCTAATAAGTGTCACTTTTGATTTTGATGACTAAGAAAAATGCAAAGGCATGCAAAAAGGTAAATAGGCATTAATTGGAATTCATTTATGAAAATAAAGGAAAATATGAGAAAATGGAGATGAAAGGTCAAAGTTTGCATGAGAGGAAAACTTAGGGAAAAATAGGGGAAAAATGAAGAAAATAGAGGCCTCAATGATAAAAACGCTTTTGAGGATTAATTCATAACCTTTCATTAGTTCAGTTTTGGAGCTCTTTCTATGCTCTCATACTATTGCACACTTAGAGAATTCTTGCATCATTCTAGCATTGCAGGAAGCAAGGAAAGGAAGGAAAACAAAGGACAAGGTAAGTAAAAGGACAAGTGACAAATGATGGATCAAGCAACTCCAACAGGAAGACTTGTAGGTAACATGTTGTATGTTTGATTTCTTAGCTAGTTTATCAATGAATGGTACACGTATTTGAGTATTTTATTCTCCTAGTTTCATTGGCATGGGTTTTTTTAGGTGCGATAGTGGTTTTAACCTAGTCTTGTCATTTTCGAATAGTCATGGTGTGATTGGATTCTTTCCTGTTTGAGATTTTGATTGACAAAACATTTTAAAACTAGGTAAGGTGGTCTCAGGAAAATACTAAATGTTTTGAGGTGGAGGTGGTTTATTCTCCAGGAAGCCATAAACAAGTGTGGGGAGATAGGAAAATTTCTCAAGATATTGGTGAAAAATTTATAAGGCATCCAAGAATTTTTTTGGGCATTATGACCTCTTGAGCAGTTTTGGCAGGATTGTGGTAGCGTGAGGGTGGAGGTGGTATAATATCTGGGAAGACATGGTTTTTTATGTCTTGTGATCCTACATTCATGCTTGGAATATCACATGGAGGCAATTGGATGAAATAACGATTTGGTTCAACTCAATCTATGCTCGGGTGGGCTAAGCAAGTCCCTGCCTTGGTTGGATTTTGCATAAGTTAATAAGTGTTGAGAATGCTTTGATAGAAATCTGTGGTATTGATGATCATCATCATTTGGTAACTATATGGACCTTCATACACCTCCAAGGTTATTAAAATCAACTCTTCTCATAATTTCTTACATATTTTAATTATATTTTTCTTAATCGGATGAGTAAAAGTAAGATGTTATGTCTAGTGGTCTGATGTGCATCGATTATAGGTTTGAGAGAAAATCATGAAAATTTTGGCTAATTAAGGGAAGAAACTCAAATGAGACAAGGAGTAGAGATTATAGGAGATAGACCCTTCTCATTTAATCCTCACTCATTCGAATATTCCTCAATCAAATCACACCAGCTCAGAGTTGCAAGCAGTCGAGTCATGGAGGTCATGGGCATCCGAGCCAGTGATAGTTAAGAGCTAGTTCATCTTGAGTTTGGAAGTCAAGCCTCCCTATATTTAATGAATTTGTTGGAGACTTCCATGGTGTAAATAAGAAGGCCTAGAGCCTCATTAGGATTCAGATTTTTTTATGTAAGAACACTAAGCATTTTCGAGTTCAAGTTTTGTGGATTCTATTGATCCAACACTGAGTTGACTCAGAGGGCTAAAGCTCTTGTGTTAGGGCCTAACCTTAGAAGGAAAGGCTCCTCTTATTATACTTGTATGCTTAGGTGATTTAATAGATTAATGGTTGAATTGGTTTTTGCATTGTTTCATTGCAAGTAGTTGTGAATTTGATTAGTTTGCTTCCATTTGTGCATTTCTTTAGTAGTAGCTTAAAAAGATAGAGGAATACCAAAAATGCTAATAGAAGGTGGATTTCGCCTCACTCCCCCCTTCAAGGATGATGGTTTGAGGAAAGAACTCCAATGCAAGCCCAAAAACGCAGAATTCTGATTTCTTATGGAATACAAGTTTTTATGCTACTTAGGTCAGCATCTTTTCGGTTTTCAAAAATAGGATTCAATTGTAAGTTCTGATATATTTAGCCTTTTATTATATCTCATAGTGTTTCAAATTATTCTTCATGTATTTCCATGCCTCAAATAGGCAATTAGATAATGAAATTTTGTTTTCTTAAGTTAATTGAAAAGCTTTCTCGTTTGACATGATTGATGGATAAATTCCAGTGATTGATGTAGTTTGGGAGTTTCAATAGTGCAAGAATATATCATGACCATCAAACCCAGCCCAAATTCATCCACCATAATCAACGAAAGCCACTAACCCCCTCAACCAATTCATCATTCCATAAAAACAACTTTCCAGGTTTGTTGAGCAAGTCCAACCATCTCACAAACACTGTTTTGAGCTCTGAAAAGGTCCTAGCTGCTCCCCTACCTTATTTATTCCACCATTCACCTTACCTAAGCCCTATAACACCTTCCAAATCACATCTATTTCTCTCTGCCAGATCTTGTAGGAATACAAAGGATCTTGTAGGAGCATTAAGATATCTTGTAGGAAGCATTAGGACATCCTATAGGATGATTTGTAGTGGCTTGTTTTAATTCTAACTTGTGGAAAAAGCATCCTAAAGGATAGGAGAAGACCCCTACTTGCCTCCCAAGCCATCTAACCTTTCACCACCATATCTAACCCACCTACCACATCACCAAGATGGTTTAGTATTCACAATTTCACAAAAAAGGGACAAAAAGAAAAAGAGTTATTGTGTTCATTCATATGCACAGTAGTTGAATGTTTGGTTATTTCAGAGTGCATGCCTAGGACATTTAGGATTACACACATGTTAACTTAGAATTCTTTTGAAGAGAAATCCCTTAGCAATTATTTATATGAGTGGTGTGTTTAAAGCATTTGATTTCAGTCTTTCCTTACTGCATTATACATCATTTCAATACTCCCAAGTAGTGAAAATTTTTCCTTTCCTCATTAGTAATCAAGCTTCTTTTGAATCAATAGAAGGCTAGTTTGAGAAATTGTAGTGATCTATCGCCAGCTCAAGAGTGACAAAGAGTGGACACATTGCATATGCTTGTGTATACAAAACTGTCACCTCTAAGTTTGTACAAACCTTGGGTTGATAAAGTAAATTTGGCAGCCCCAAGAGTTGCAACATTATTGCTAAAATACTGGTGCTTTTCACTTCTTGGCACTATTGCAGGGGAGGTGTCTAAGTAAGATGTGATTTTTGCTTGCTTTCCTCCATTTATTATCTCCAACATACTGATATTAGCTTCATTTCTACAAAAGTAATTGTAAATTGGTTTGGTTTCTTTGCAATTCTGCAAGTGATATTTCATTCAGTAATTAGTTTCCCTTCAGTTTTTTATTTCAATTCTATAATTAGTCTCAACTTTTGAATAAAAGACAAAGACAAAAGCAAAATCACTTCTTTCATGCCTCGTAGGAATACGGATAACCTAGGAAAATTTCTACCAAATACCCCCACCACTTCAAACATCCAACCTTCCCTTTTCTTCAGTGGCTGTGAACTAGAAGACCCCTTAGGCAAACAACCAGAGGTTTTTTAAGAGCCTACATGGTGAGAAGAAGAAGGAGAGCCCATTCCAATTAACCTAATGGTTGAAAATAGAAATGACAAAGGAGATAGAGAAATAATTGAGGGTGCTTTTCCCATCAAAGAAACTAATGGGGATACCAAGGTGCAAAACATAAGCCCCTCTGCTCTTCCTCATTTCCATTGCCTGACCTCAGAAGATCCAGATACTTTCTTGTTTGAGTTCGCTATCATATGAAAAACTTATAATTACACCATTGATGATCAAAAGTTGACATTAATCCCATCCACTCTCAAGGATGCAACTTTGTGCTGGTTCATGGGTTTACCTAGTGATAGCATCACAACCTTGGCTCAGATGAAGCAAGCCTTCAAGAACAAGTATCAAGACTACCATAGGACCAAAGACACTAAAGAGGAAAATTTTAGGATGAGCTTGGGGCATGATGAATCATTAGAGGATTATGAAGAGAGATTCCAACTTATCTACAAAAGGTCCAGGTGCAAACTTGATCCTGAGTAGCTGAAGCTAGTCCTACTCTAGCGGGTAAGGGAAGATATTCTTGATACTCCAAACCTACTAGGAAGAGGGGACATCTACTAGGTACCCTATGAAGATATCAAGATTGCTTTTAAGAACCATTCTAGGGAGCTAGGAAAAAAGGTAGGGGTAGTCAACCAATGGCCAACTCATCCTCTTCCAACACATTCATAAATGGTGAAATTGGAAATACGCTGGAAGATTTCAAGAGTGAAATGTTGCAAACTCTTGCGTTATAGATGGACACTATGCACATCAAGAGGAAGCAGGAGGAATTAGAGAGAGAATTAGCCATATTCTGCCCTAGATGCACAAGGAGGCACCTTAGGAATGAATGTCCATTAAACCTCATAGAAATCTTCTCGGTATGTGAAGAAAACCACTCCACAGACCAATTCACTTCTCTACCTAGACTAAAAGATGTGTACCAACAAACTAAAGAGGTGACTGAACAACCCTTCTACATAAATCAAAGGAGACCTTGCGTGCCTCGACCATACCAGTAGATCATTCAAGTGTCAACCTATACATACTACAACCCTAACCAGAACACAACCAGTCCCTCTTGGGGCCGCAATCATTTTAGTCATATACTCCACGAAAGGCTCAGTGGAATGCACCAAGCCATGGGTGGATTCCCCCCGTACAACAATTCTCTAGCTTTATTTCCTTCACCTTGTACTAAACCATAGCTTCTACACCCTTCTCCACCTAAAAAACCTCAGATGCCTGACCAACAAAATCCGAACACGTACAACAGACATGCACAACAAGTATACAGTGGAGAGACACCCTACCTTGCTTATGCTGTGGAGATTTAGGAAATCAACCGAAGGTCTGGGAGAGTACTCCTAGACAACCAACCTCAATCTCCACCTAGGGAGAGTGAGGAGGAAATTGAGGAAAGTATGCCTAGAGTGAATACACCACCCTTTCCCAAAAGATTAACCTAGCTAGTCCAGCCTACCCCAGAAGAGAATGAACTTCTAGGTGAATTGAAAAATATGTGTTAAAGTTCCACTTCTCCCAGCCATTAAGGATGTACTTGTTTACAACAAACTGATTAAAGAGAATTGTTTCAAACATCTGGGGAGGTGAAAAAGATGCACCCTTACCATTAATTTCATTGGACAATTGTCTGACTTAATGCCAAGGAAAATAATTTGCCCAAAGTATTTAGACCCTATAAGCATTGTACTAAATTTTCACATCAATGGCACCATTGTCCGACATACCTTGATTGATCTTGGGTCTACCATCAATGTAATGACAAAGGACACCATGCTCAATCTCAATCTATAGGGTTCATTAAGAAAGACCACAATACTCTTGCAGCTTCCAGATCGTTCCATAGTATCCCCTGAGGGTATTGTTGACGATGTGATGGTCTCCATCGACTCCTGGGAGTACCCTAAAGACTTCCTATCTCTCCAGCCTAAGGTCAAGCTTAGTGGTTATCCTCTCATACTCAGGAAACCCTGGTTAGCCATTAATGATGCCTACATCAGCTGCAGGGCTAGAAATTTGACTATAAAAAATGGGAAACTATCCATGAAGTTGATCTTGTATGCTCCTGCTCAGCCATCCTTAGAATTGATTTACCTTTATGGCTAGAAGTGGAGGAAGAAGATGAAGTCTTTTCTTCCCAACTCTATACCCTGGAAACTACCATGGGAGGAGGATAGCCAGATGAAGATGATTTTATTGAGCACATACTCCAAAATCCAACTCCCAACACCTTGTCCTTAGAGGAAGTAGTAAAGAAAACCAAGACCAACCATAAAATTTATCTATTCTAAGCTTATCCAAACACTACTCATGTCAAAACAATATAATTTGGCCTTGAGAGAACGTTGAAAATCAACCCCACTCTTTCTATACACCAAGAAGAAGAGTTGTGTAACATACTAAGGGAGCATCTAGATGCCTTTGCCTGGAGTTACAAAGAAATGAAGGGAGAGCACCCATCGGTGTGTACTCACCACATTTATATCAAAGAATGTTGCCAACCAGTCCGACAACCCCAAAGGAGAATGAATCCAACTCTCAAAGATATAGTCAAGGAATAACTACAAAAGTTGTTGGATGCATGATTCATTTACCCTATCTCGGATAATGAGTGGGTTTCTCCTTTGGTGTTGGTTTCAAAAAAAAATGGGAAGTGGAGGATTTGTGTCAATTACAAAGAGTTAAATAAAGCATCAAAGAAGGACCATTTCCCTCTACCTTTCACTGACCAAGTTTTAGATGGCCTCGTAGGGAAAACGTTTTTCTCTTTCCTACATAGGTTCAGTGGGTACAATCAAATCCAGATCGACCTAGAGGACCAGGATGAAACCACCTTCACTTTTCCTTGGCATACCTTCACCTATAGGGTCCTTCCTTTTGGCCTATGAAATTCCCCTAACCTCACCTATAGGGTCCTTCATTTTGGCCTATGCAATGCCCCTACCACTTTCGAGAGGGAAGTCTTGAGTATCTTTGCCGAGCTAGTCCTTGATGCAATAGAAATATATATGGATGATTTTACACCCTATGGGTGTGATTTCTAGGAGGCTTTGTCCAACATGGGTAAGGTGTTGAACAAATGCATTGAAATGAACTTTACCCTTAGCCTCAAGAAATGTGAGTTCTTGGTGACTGCAGGGACTGTTCTAGGTCATTCAATATCCTAGAAAGGATTATAGGTGGACCCAAATAAGATAGATATCTTGCAAAGGGTCTCACCTCCAAAAAAATAGAGGGATGCCAAATTTTTTCTAGGTTTTGTTTGATACTATAAGAGATTTATAAAATACATCAGCAAGTGAGCTTTTCCTTTATTTGGGTTAATGGCCAAAGAATCTGAATATTTATGGTCAAGAAGTTGTCAAGATGCCTTTGACACCCTAAAGGATAGGTTGACCACTACACCTATTCTATGAGGCCCAAATTGGGCCCTTCCTTTCCATATACATGCTGATGCCTCTAAGAAAGCCATAGGATTAGTTGTAGACCAGATAGATGACAAGTTGCCTTATGCCATTTATTTCATTAGTAAGAATCTGTCAAAAACCAAGCCAAACTACATAGTGACTAAAAAGGAGCTCCTAGTTGTTGTGCATTCTTTGAACAAATTTAGGCATTACATTACAGGTTACCAAAAAATTGTACATACTAACCATGCTGCAATAAAATACTTGATGAATAAACCTGATTTAAATGCCAAGATTATTAGATGGTTATTGCAAAAATTTGATTTAACTGTTATTGATAAGCCTAGCAGAGAGAATGTTGTGGCAGATTTTTTATCGAGATTGACTTTGCCTACAGGGGAAGAAGGAATGGTTCATGATCAATTACCGGATGAACACTTATTCACCATTTCATTTCTCTCTCCATGGTTTGCTAACATAGAAAACTACTTGGTGTCTGCACAGTTTCCACCAAATTTGTCCTTCAAGGAAAAGAGCAAGATTGTGAGGAAGAGCGACCCATTCAATTGGATTGAGGGAAACCTCTTCAAACTAGGCATGGATCAAATTCTGAGAAGATGTGTCAAGGAGGAGGAAGTCATTGACATCCTTATCACTTGTCATGATGGACCTTGTGGAAATCACTTTGCAGCCAAAAGAACAATATTCAAAGTGCTACAAGCTAGTTATTACTAGCCTACTCTTCACTTGGATGTGAGGAGTGTTGGTATTATTTTATTGCCATTCTTTTCTTCTAAAAATCCATCATTTATCTATCATTTTCTTCCATAAACCCCTCATAGTCCATTTAAATTGATTAATGAAGCATTATAATTTTTATTTTACATTAAATTTAATTTACGGATTTTTATGTTAAAAATTGGAAATTTTCAACAAAATTACGGGATGTCATGACTTCCTGTAATTGGTTTATGTTGTGACATGTGGCATGGTAGTAAAATCAGAATAGAAGATAAGGACGTGATCTAGGATGTACATACATGGTGGAAAATCTATTTAGCATCGAATTTGGTGCTCCTGAATACAGGTCAATGCTGGTCAAACCCAGCCTTTTTGGTTGTAAAAGCAACAAAAATCTGAAGTTAGCTAAACTGATTTCGTTTTGTTTTAGAAATCAGTTAGGTTTAGGAAAAACGAAAATAGCCTTTTTGATTGTAAAAGCAGAAACATCTGAAGTGCTAATGAATATACGTTTGGTTGTAAATTTTAATAAATAAGAGGAACGCTGGTAAGGAAAGGAGATTAGACAAGAGCAGACTTGAGACTGTAACCGTATTCCAGAACTCTATTTTGAATTTAATCGATTCTCGAAACTTAATCAAAAGGAAGAATTTCATATGGTGTTTATGACTTAGCGTTCTTATCATCTAAAGTTTTCTAAGTGTGCCACCAAAACGTGGAAGGGCCCTACGTGAAGATTGGTACACTTACGTTTCTATTTCATAAGATTTAGTCTTTAGAACTGAATAGCGTTTGATGTTATTCCATTGCTTGTGAGTTGATCAATTTGATTAGAAGTTCTTGCGATTGTTATTTTATGATTCATAGTAGTACCTTGGAAATTCAATTGCAAAATTATTGAGTCAGACTTTGTAAAAGGTTTATTTGAACATTGAATTTCAAGATATCTCTATGGACTCCGTTTTCACGAATTTGTGATCTTTGGTATGCTTAGTATGTTGTCCTGAAAGAGTTTTTGTGAATTATGTCCTTGTAAGAGGATTGAGAAGTCAGATGAGTAACAATATGTTTTTAGAACAATTAATTAAATTAGATGATATAAGTGTTTAAATTGTGAAAGGAAACATATTTCAATCTCTTGTAAAAGAGTGTTGTAGCCTGTCACAATAAAAACTTATTTAGATAGATGAGATCCTTTTAGGCCTATAAACTTTAGACACATGCCTCTAAGTTTACCTACCTTGGTTGACATTAAATTTAGTCTAATCTAGACCCCTGGATTGGTCACTACAAGGAGGTATACTAGTCAATGTCATAAATAAAATATGATGGGGAAACCTATGCCAAGGGATGAAATGCCTCTGTAACATCAATTGACTTTCAAGCCATTTGACAAGTGGGGCATGGATTTCATTTGACCCATTGACCCTCCATCCAAGAAAAAGTAGTACATCATTGTGTACAATGACTATTTAACCAAGTGGGCTAAAGCAAGGCCATAAAAGTAGCAATAGAAGATAAATTGGTTGAGTTATTAAGTAAAAATGTATTTTATAAGTTTGGGTACCATAGAGAACTGGTCATTAATCAAGGCAGTTAGTTTACATCTCATAGGATGGAAAATTTGTTAAGCCAGCACAAGATCAAGCATAGGAAATCCACTCCTTACCACCCACAGGCTAATGGGAAAGTGGATCTAACCAACAGAGCACAAGAAGGCATTCTGACTAAAGTGATTAGTAGTAATAGAAAGGATTGGGCAGATATATTAGTTGAGGCTACTTGGGCCTACAATATCACCTAGAAGACCACCACTGGATTTACTCATGCACTGGTCTATGGGAAGAAGGTTCCATTGTCCATTGAATTTGAATACAACACCTTAAGAATGGCAACACAATTGGATCTAGAACTCACTAGGGCATAATAAGAAATATTGCTCCAGCTAAATGAGTTGGATGAATTTAGAATGTAGGCCCTCTTGAACACAAAGGTGATTTAAGTTCAAAGGAAGATTTTGCATGACAAGAACATAAAGGACAAAAAATTTGAAGAAGGTGATTTGGATTTGTTGTATGATTCCAAATACAAAGATTTTAAAGGAAAATTAAGGACTAGATGGTTAGGGCCTTATGTCATAGGAAAATGTCATGATAATGGTTTAGTAAAGATAAGAACCATTAATGTTGAGGCCATCCATTTACCTGTCAATGGGTACAGATTGAAGGTCTACAAGAATCGATTGTAAAAGCAAGAATTCATCAATGGAATCAGTAAGATAGTGATGGTGGTGGAGCATGTCTTAGCTTCTACCCCATCAAGTCCCTCAAAAGAGAAATAAAAAAAATAAAAAGAAAAAAACAAGAGAAAAACTAAAGAGACTCAGTTAAAAACCTCCATGAGGCACTTGAGTCCCACTATTGGGTTGAAAACCTCTTAAGACATCCCAATGGTGTCAAAAAGAAAAGTAAAAATAAAAATATATATTGGTGAAAACCTATTTTGAGGCACCCAAGGAAAGAAAATGGGATGAAAACCTCTTTTGAGGCACCCAAGGAAATAAAATGGGATGAAAACCTCTTGGAGGCAGACTAGTTGTTTAAATATATATATATATATATATATATATATAAAATAAAAAGTTTGAAAATGTTCTTTGTAGGTTAGCATGAGGAGGATCAAAGAAACTTGAGAGGAACAAAAGGACCTACACAACCCATATTTTCATTCCTCCATCCTATATTCTTCATTATCCCATAAATCCCTCCATTTATGAACTCCTCTAGCTCTATTTACATGTGCTCTATGTTTTGTATAGGATTTCTTGTAATCCTATGGGATTCCTTGAAAACCTACAAGAGTTTCTTGTAGGAATTACAGTGGCTTGGGAATCCGAATAAAAGTGACCCTAGAGTAAGGGGATGACCAACCTGTGTAAAAAAAAAAAAATGTTTACTCAACCACCTCATCACCATGCCTCTCATTACCATCTTACCCCTGCATCCGTCCAATAAGTCAATTTAAAAATATTATAGTGTTCAAAAAAAATAAAAATAGAAGAGGGTGAGAACAAAGGACAAGGGGGCAATACTTGGAGGCTATACCTCTCACCTACCAATCACTAGATCCCTTCTCTACCCATGTCAACAATCCTTGTGCTACAGAAGTAAACCAAGAATGAAATTTTAGGGGATAGGGAGCTACACGACATCCCGTAGGTTTCCTATAGGAAATCCTATAGCAGCCTATCCCAGAAAGGAAATTCCACAAGATTTAAGCGATCTTCAGCATGGAGATTCAAAGGTCAAGGAAGCTCCTCAAGAGCTCAGCAACAGTATCATATCATCAACATCTCTCTCTAGTACTTGCACATCAAAGGAAACAAGCTTCAAAAGAGGCCAATACAAAAAATATGTAGCAAATAGACAACACAGGGACATCACTCTCCAAAAGGCATCATCATCAAAGCATCTTACCCACAGGTATGTCATCTTACTCATGCTCTCTCATTAGCATGATATTATAACAAATGTAGTATTATGTAAGCGTTGGTTTTATAAGTAAAGGATGCCATTTAAATTGGCCACCTTTGGCCATTTGACGAGGAGAAAAAAATGGACCACTCCACATGTGGCAGCAGTCAAATCAGGAGAAAAAAGATATAATGCCAAAAATGGTTAAGTTACAGAGGAATGAAGTGGGAGATGATTATGAGGTGACGTAAATAATGGACTGATAATGGGACGAATGGTCCCAAAGGAGTTCCTCATACTTAGGCAACCAACACACCATCCCATAGGATCATCCATATAAGGAAATAAAACATTGATTCCGACAATAAAAGATCATTAGCAATCTCTAGAATTCATCGAAAATAGGATTGCCTTAGCCTTCTTGAACCAACACCTACAATAGATAGTGAGAATTTTGTAGCATAGAGGCACTTATAGGATCCTACAAGAAAACCTACAAGATCTTAGAGGAAGACCTACAAGATATAGAACAATCATCTACATGATTAGTAGTGGGCATTAAGGGAGGAGAGATCAAAGGTTGTCCTCATTAGACAATAACCAGTGAGGTAGGTGCTATACCTTCCCATATTTTCCAGTAAAATAATAAATTCCTCAACTTTGTTAAAGGAAGTTGCAGTCTAGGAGAATTATATTGTAGAGATCATTTAAATATCTCTCACCCACTAGATTCTTGAATTATATCCATAAAATCCTCCATAATTAGCAGGGAAAGATGACAGGGGGTTTTAAGATGAGAAAACCCACAAACACATTAAGAATTTATTAGCACCCTCCTGTAGTAGAAATTTTCACAAGGCGTAATTGGATGGGTTTATTTGAAATAATTAGAGAATATGATGATGAGGTGGCCAAAGACTTTGATCTCTCACTCATATCCCTCACTAGGACCCATGCAATTATTGTGGTGAAAGGCATATTAGTTATAATGACCCCTAAATTTATAAGCATAATCAGTACACTCCCTTTAGGGTTACCTTGGATAAAAGAAGATAAGGGTAACAACACCCTTGCAAAGAAGAAATTCCTTTTGGAAGGGGACGAGGGAATGGAGGAAAAAAATGGGGTCAGAAGAGAAAGCCTTCCATACCCTTGGAATGAAATTAGTTACCACCTCATTAAATATATATCATGTGAAGGGAGATACAGTGTGGTGTATGGATAACATTTTAGATTTGTCCAAGAGCTAAGATTTGGAGAAGACACACCTCCTCAAAATAGACTATGTATACCCTACTTTCTTCTTCAATCAATGATAGATATGAGCATCAAAGTGGAGGAGGGAAAACATCAACAACTAGCTCATCATGGGTTAATCAAACTTATCCTAGAAGATTCTCTACAAAACCTAAGACTCCACATTACATGGACAACTTTCGGAGACATGCAGGAAGAGGGAGTACTTGACTATGACAAAATCCCCACTGCTAGTGAGAGGGATGAAGAAATAGATAGAGAAGATTAAGTGGAAACAAAGGAGGGAAAATATGAAGAAGAGAAGAGGAAAATGAAGAAGAGACATAAGAAGAAGAAAAAAAAAGAGACAGATGAGTAGAGTGAGGAACTAGAGGAAGAAGAAAAAGAGAAAGAAAAGGATGAAATGGAGAATGGAAAAGATGAAACAAAAGGGAAGGAATAATAGAGGTCTATAGTTGAAGGAAAATAAGGGAAATAATCACCAAGGGTATCTCTAGAACCCACTGAGAAAAAGGTAGCAACTGCTATTACTTCCCTAAGTACACCTGTCAAGTCAAAAGGGAAGAGATATAGACAAACCCCATTGTAGTTTAGGACAAGAAAAAGCACAAGGATTAGGAAAGGAAGACCTCAAACACCCACCAAAATTCTTATTGTCATCAAGGCCTTACCAAAGCAACAAGGAAAGGTAGCTCCTCTTGAGAAAAATCAAGGAGAACGATCATCAGGGGAAGCCTCTCCCAAATCTCCCATCACTTATGTTAGGAGGCCTATCACAAGGTATGCCTCATCAAAGGGAAAATGTCTCCTACAGGAGACACAAAAAGACCTACAAAAAGAAGAGTCCATTCTACAGGAAACTCTACTAAACCTACATTAAACTCGGAAAATGGTCGAAGACAGTATCACTGAGCAAGAAACAAAAAAGAAAGACCCAGAACTGAGAGAACCTAGTTCACAATGCAATATCAACTCTTGCTACAGGTTCACTGAAGGTGGTAGGGTCATCCCATAGAAGTTTTCCATCCTCCTATTCTTTGATCTTGAGAAAGAAAGGGAAAGGACACATAGGTGGATGAAGATTCCCAAATTGAAAGGAGTTGAGGATGTAGGGAACATGGAGGAGAAATTGAAGGAGATGGGCAAAGAACCGAGCAACATTATGGAAAAAGAGGCAATGATGAAAGCTCAATTAGAGGTAGATAATGCATAGCTAAGGGGACAACTAAAAGAAAGGGAAAGTCAGTTGGCAACTATAGCCAGTTTGTCCTTAGAGGCAATCTAGTGCAGGATGCCAACAAATTCTTATTCCTTGTATCTCAAGGAATAATGTCTACAATTCCAAATTAACACTTTAGCACAAAGAGGGACTATGCCCTTCCAAGACTATAGAAAATTCATTGATCTCTGTGATTGAAGTACCTTGGAACGTAGAGCAAAAATTTATGAGTTTCACCTACACAACTTGGCATTGACAAATTTGAATGTGTGGGACCCAAATTCAAAACTAGTGGACTTGTATTGATAGCTTTAGCATCATGGATGAATCATGAGGAGGTGAGAGTTGCAAAAAGGAAAAAGGTAATGGAAAGAGAAGAGACAAACCCCCTCATAATAAAATTTGAGCAATCTAATCCAATGGTTGTGATCAGCACCCACAACTAATTGCAAATGATCCTAAGGTTGCACCTAGGTACCTTGATGCACAAGAGCAATCAATCACACACTTTGAAGACATGTTCCGATTACTAGGGAGATGACAACATGCAAGCTTTCTAAAGGATATGGAATGCCTTGCCTTACATCATCAAAAGAAGAGAATACCTTTATCCCCAGAGGATGAGAGAAGCACTAAACATAACACCCATGTAAAATCAAGCTCTACAAAGACTCCAAGTCAATTGGATTGGCTTAAGACTCAGTCCACCACTTCTCCTAGGAATGTTGGATGGAAGGAAATAAGAAGAAGAAATAAATAAGTGGGAAGAAGTGGGGAGGAAGGTAGGATGTTATTCACAAGAAGAAGAAACTACAATAGGAGCATGGGATATCAGGGAGGCCACCAGAGTAATGAATGATATAGATATAGATTAAGTTTCTCAAAGGATGTGAAACACCTTCATTAGGGGAGTGATGATGAGCCTCATGATTGGGTAACTATATGGACCTTCATAAACCTCTAAGATTATTAAAATCAACTGTTCTCATATTTCCTTACATATTTTAATTATATTTTGCTTAATCAGATGAGTAAAAGTAAGATGTTATGTCTAGTGGTATAATACGCATTGATTGTAGGTTTTTGAGAGAAAATCATGAAAATGTTGGCTAATTAAGGGAAGAAAATTGAATGAGACCATGAGGAGAGATTATAAGAGATACATCCTGCTCATTTAATCCTCACTCATTCGAATATTCCTCAATGAAATCACACTAGCTCGGATTTGAAAGTAGCCGAGTCATGGAGATGAGGGAAAGCCAAGCCAGTGCCAATTAAGAGTTATTTCATCTTGAGTTTCGGAGCCAAGCCTCCCCATATTTAAGGAGGTCATTAGAGACTCCAGTGGTATAAATAAGGAGGCCTAGAGCCTCATTAGGATTCAGATTTTTTATGTAAGAGAACTAATCATTTTCAGTTCACGTTTTGTGGAAAAACATCGTTGTGTAATTTTTCTGATGTGATAATGAGAATGAGCATTTCCTTGATCCAAAACAGAGTTGACTCTTAGGGTTGAGGCTCTTGGATTAGGTTCCAACCATAGCAGCAAAGGCTCCTCTTCTTGTACTTGTATGCTTAGGTGATTTCATAGATTAATGGTTGAATTGGTTTTAGCATTGTTTCATTGCAAGTAGTTATTATTTTGATTAGTTTTCTTCCATTTTTGCATTGCTTTAGTAGTGGCTTAGAAAGATAAAGGAATACCAAAAAGGTTAATAGCATGTGGATTTGGCCTCACTCCCCCTGCTTCAGGGACCATGGTTTAAGGAAAGAACCCCTATGCAATGCCAAAAAGAAATAATTCTATTTCCTTATGGAATTTAGGGTTTTTTGCTACTTAGGGCAGCATCTTTTTAGTTTTCAAGAATAGGATTCGATTGCCAGTTCTAATATCTTCAGCCTTGTATTATATCTCATAGTGTTTCACATTACTCTACAAGTATTTCCATGCATGAACTAGGCAACTAGATAATGCAATTTTATTTTCTTAAGTTGATTGAAAATATTTCTTGTTTGACATGATTCATGGATAAATGCCAGCAATTGATGCAATGCAGGAGTTTCAATAGTGAAGAAATATCTCATGACCAATAACCCTATCCTAACCTCATCCATCCATTATCACCAAAGGCCACTAATTACCTCAACCAATTCATGATTCCATAAGAACAACTTTCTAGTTTTGATGAGAAAATCCAGCCATCTCACAAACTCTGTTTTGAGCTTTGAAAAAGTCCTAGCCACTCCCCTGCCTTATTTATTCCACCATTCACCTTCCCTATGCCCTATACTACCTTCCAAATAACTCCTATTTCTCTTGACGGGAACTTGTAGGAGCATTAGGACATTTTGTGGGAAGAATTAGGACATCCTATAGGACGACCTGTAGTGGGCTGTTTCAAGGCCGATTTGTGGAAAATAATCCTGAAGGATAGGAGAAGACCCCTAATTTCCTCCCAAGCCATCTGACCTTTCATCGCCATCTCTAACCCACCTACAACATCACCGAGAGGGTTTAGCATTGGCAATTTCACAAAAAAGGGACAAAAAGTAAAAGATTTATTGTGTTCATTCATATGCATAGTAGTAGAATGTTTGGTTATTTCAGAGTGTATGCCTAGGACAATTAGGATTACACACATGTTAACGTAGAATACTTTTGAAGAAAAATCTCTTAGAAATTATTTAGATGAGTGGTGTTTTTAAAGCATTTTATTTCAGTCTTTCCTGACTGCAGTAGACACTATTTCAATACTCTCAAGTAGTGCAAAATTTCCCTTTCGTCATTATTAATGAAGCCTTTTTTAATCAATAGAAGGCTTGTTTGAGAAACCATAGTGGTCTATCACTAGCTCAACAATGACAAAGAGTGGACCCATCACATCTATTTGTGTATACAACACTGTCACCTCCAAGTTTGTATGAACCCTGGGTTGATAAAGTAAAGTTGGTAGCCCCAAGAGTTGCAACATTCTTGCTGCAATATTGGTGCTCATCAGGTATGAGATATGACCCAAAGAGAGTGTAACCTAACTGTAATACGAATATGTAACACCATTTCCTCACATATCCACCCAAGCAACCAACCAACCAAGGAAATGGTTGCTTGGGTGGAATCGATGGAACACATCAAACAAACCCATCCACATCAGCAACAACATCCCTAGGAAACATGTCAGTCACACAGACACCCTGCCCATAGCCCCACCTAATGTTTTGAGCCTGTTAGCTCAAATATGCTTTCATGTTATAATAAAGACAATAACCAACAACCCAAAGTCGCTCTCATAGTCCTATGTGCGAGCGAGTTTCCTCAACCTACCTATTCTTACAACATTGAGATTTGAGCTTATTTTCTAGCCCAGAATATAGGCGTCTACCCAAAGCTTACTACAACCTTCAAAATCCGTCAAATACATAATAACAATGTTGATAAATGAAAATCAACCTCAGGTCTAGGCCTGAGCATTCCCAATCAAGATTGGCATTCTATCAAACACTTGGCATCAATGCAACCTACATGTCTAGCATACAAAACATAACATAAATGACCTAACAAAATTATGAAACATAACTAGAAGGATCACCTCCATCACCATTGAACTATTATATCATTAATTAGGTCTTTCATCCATCCATTTAACAATCACAAGTAAATACATGAAATAAGCATGACATGAACCAGTCATTTAACCATGCTTATAACCAACATAAAATCATAGAAATATCATAGATATGATGGCCATTAAATCCAATTGTAAACCAGTGAAAAAGTAAGATAACTTAGCTTTTGTTAATCATATCCAATCCAAATAGGTTCAAGACTTTCATGTACCACCAGAACATAGACATGGTTGAACCAAATCTCTCTTTCAACTAGTCACTCTCGTAGAAAAACAAATCCAAGAAAAACCAAGGGAATCCAAACATTAAACCACCTCCTTCCTCATCAAACCATGATCATAGAAAAATGGTGCTCTGATCACAACTGAACTAAACTTCGAATTCTATCAAGAATCCATCATTATCCTTGTGGAATTTTCCATCTCCTTGTCTCTTAGGCTTTACCACAATCCAATCATGGATCACTAGACCCTAAAACAAGACCGTTCCCTCAGGATTTAATTTAATCCAAACCTAGATCACTAGGCTCTAAACTAAGACTTCTCACTTAGACTTTACTATGTATCCAGCCAGAACCAGTCGAAGGATTCCTAGGTGTTGGGTAGGGGTCCCCTAGGTCTAAGTTTTGTCTGAGTCATGTAAAGACTCCACATTTTTAGTAGTAGAGCATGATTAGCGTGGATTCAAAGGGGTTTAGGGTAGGTGGAAGCCCATTATTTTGTAAAGGGATGGGATTATATATAGTACTTTGAGCTCTGCCCATGGCTTGTGAACCATGGTACTATAAGGGTAAAATAATATATAAAGGGATGTTTGAGAATGTCTAAAGTAATAAATTCATGAGATGAAATGTTTTTGAGTTTGTAATTCTTAGATCTTCTATATTCAGGCGAAGGGGAAGGCTCCTGCAATTGTGTGCATGGAGACCTTGGTAAGTCTACAACTATTTACGTAAGACCCTGTAGTTATGTGCGCAGGGTCAGAAAGATTGTATATGTGAAGAATTGAACTAATAAAGAATAATTTGAGACATGCGTGTGCATTTTCATATGTTTGCATAGTTTCTATGTTTTATGCTATTTATGATTCTTTTTTGTACATTTCTTCTACAATTGCATTCTGAGGGTTCAAATATTATTTTATATGATGAACAATAGATGTTAGACTAGTTATGTGCAGCTCGTAAATATGATAAGTAGGAAACTGATTTATTACTCTAACAATAAGGTTAATGGTTTGCAAATGTAAGGTTAAGCACTAAACTATTAGAAACCTTACAACCACACTTCATAAGCCCTATGGATGAATAGATGTGGTTCTAACATCCCCCAATATCACCTTAGATGAGATTGCGGTCTATGCGAGAAGATCATTTCTGAAAGGGTCGGTGGTATAGGGTTTTGTTGGTTAGTGCAACTAACTCTGAACCTAGGTCTAAGCCCCTTAAGCAAAAAAATGGTTCTGTTGCAATGACCGAGATCTATCTGAGGGATGTGTGATGTGGAAAATGACTAGAAAAGAGATCCAAAATTAGGTAGATCAAAAGTTGCATGAATTTGCAGCACAGGAAAGAAGAAATTTGTGCCAGTTTGGAGAAAGGTGGTTACAGAAATATATCTCTACAAAATAACACAAGATATTTTTTGCATCATTCACTAACGAGCTACATGAGTGGCTTTCAAATCTAGCGGAAAATGAACCCTATTGGAAACATGAAAATCCTATATTGTGGACCCTAGAGCTCATTAAACAACTTAAGGAGTCTAAAAATAAGGTTGTAAGAGTTGTTGATTACTAAAATGATAGTATCCTCAAAGACTTCATTATTGAATTCACAATTGGTGTAACAATATCCTATAGTGAATTTGAGCATATATTTTTCAAAGGTCCATGAGGTAATTATCTGAATTCCTTAAAGCTTTGGATTAAGACATTGTTATGTGAAAAGGGTGTTATGCCGATAGATTGACGTTTAAAAGAAGGCATACTTGATATATGCGAAGCAGAAAAAGATTTCGACTAGATCGTGAAACATTTATTGAGGGCGAGTATAATCCATTATTGGGTGAATCAAAAAATGAAGAAGAAAGGAGCAACCCTAGTATAGATAGAGGTGTGATGCAGTAAAAAGCTCAAGGAACTTCTCGGATTCCCCACCCATGAACTCCACCTCCACCTTCGCCTCCATCACATACACTAACAACTCCACCTCCACCTCCACCTCCACAACCATTATTCAACATGGCTAATGTAGTGAAGATGCCTATCTTTAAGGGTCAGGGATTAGAGAATCCTGATTATTTTTGGTTTTTCATAGAATTTGTGTGGAAAGTGTAGTAGATCAATGACGATGATATCAACAAAGAGCACATTTTCACAGCGCTACATGATAGAGTGCTATCGTGGTATATCAAGTACAATATGATGAATCTAGTTGCTTCATTAACTGCGATGAAGAATGCACTGAACATAGAGTTTAAGAAACCTAGGTTGCATTCGCAGTGTATTACAACAATAAAATAAATTAATCTAGCCCTCAATGAAACTTATTTGGATGTAGATTAGAGGTTAAAATGTTTTATGATACAATACAACTTCTATATCTCTCACTAAATGCAAAACGATGGTATATAGTTGTGGTATTGCCACACCTCAGATTACCACTATCACAACAAAAGATTGGGAGATTGGTAGAAGAATTAGAAATTGCAATGAAGTTAGAATCTTTGCTGGTAAAATATACTCACATAAAGGGTTCTGCAGATACAGTCCCAGTTGGCAAGCTTGCATATGGAACTACAAGACTTGAAGAAAGGAAAGAACATTTGGTTTGAGATGTTCTCAGAAGTATGGTGCCTAAAATGTAAAAGGGAAGGTCACTATAAGGACCGATGTCCTGTCTATCCTGATTGTTTGGCTAGAAGAGGTCCCAATCCTTTGAAGCGAGAGCCTAGTGCTAGACCAAGAACTGGACCAAGTGTATGGTGTAATATTTTTCGAGTTGCAGGCCATCACCTGATCAATCACTGTTATTTTCCATAAAAATATTTGTAGACACCGCAACAATTATTTTGTAAGTTCTGACGACTAGTAGGACATGATGAGAGCCATTGTTGTAGTTATAACTTCATGGTAGATCGAACCCAAGCATATAGGATGCAAGTTGAAGCTCATGCGCATGAAGATAATGGTTCACCTATGGTTTGCAGAGGATTTAAATGTCAATGATGTGGTCAATGAGGAGGTGTTGGATGAGGATAGGGTTAGATCATATTCTGTAATTGTGGAAAAGCAAGGTCCATTATGCGCGAGACTGTCAAAATGCCAATCACCATTCATGTCAGTATTGTAGAAAATTTGACCATATGATAGAATATTTCCCCATTTTAATGGCTAAGATGCAGGAAAATAAGAATCAATAGTTTGTGAAAAATATGCAAACGATGTGATCTCAACCATGTGAAGATAATGCAAGCATTAATATTGTGAAAAAAATTGGTACAGCTACAGGCGAAGATTGAGTAAAAAGAAAAAATATTGTGGTAGATACATGGGTTAGGAAGGCAAGAGAGAAGAGTATTCCGTTGGATCTAAAAAAGGAAGAGGAAATTTTCTTAGAGGTGAAGAAGAGTTTCATGGGCCTAAGAGCTTCGACATCAGAGACACAAAAGCAACTAGTACCCCAAAAGAACACCCCTTAAGTAGGTACTATGATGGAGAACCTTGAGTTTACTGTTCTAAAGTCCTTTTTGTTGACATGTATGAAGTTGCTAAGGGACCATAAAGCAGTGGAACGAGTACAAGGACGGATTGGCAACTGTGATAGTAAAGAGAAGTGAAAACCTGAACAACCTGCACTAAACAAGGTAAGAATAATAAGAAAAGAATTGGGCTGGAAATGTGGTTAATTGTGTAGATTGACTTATTTGAAATGGATCAAGTAATTATGGAGTTGGGGTCGAATTTGAATTTCTTACCGAAGCAGACTTGGGAGCAAATGGGGAAACCAAAGCTAAAATGGTCACCAATTTAGCTGCACATGGCCAATCAACATAACATTATCTTGACGGGTTGGTTACAGGGCATTATGGTGGATATTTAAGGAGCAAGCGTGATGGAAAATTTTGAAGTGATTAAGATTGTGGAGAACAGTAATCCATATCCCAATTTACTTGAAATCGGTTGTGATTTTGATGTGGATGCCATAATCAACCTAAAAAGAAGAAGTATGGTATTTGAAAGGAAACGTACTAGGGTCATTGTTCCATTAGATCCCTCTGATGGAGTGTGACATATAGAACCTATTCGCAAAGAATACGATGATCAATATATGGATCACATCTGCAAGTTAACTATGCAAGATGAGGATCAGATTAGCCCCACTGCATATGGATGGACAATATGGGAGAAGGATAGTTCATTTCACTCAGAATCGGATGAAGAATTGGAGAACTAGTACAACTAGGTGCACGAAGTTTCTACTCTGGTTTGTAATAGAATGACAAAATATCTTCATTTCATATCAACTGAGGTACATACTTTACCATATTATGATGGAATAGATGATGTTAGTTTATTTCTAGATAAATTTGAAAGGAATGTACCAAAAGAACAAAGATTCCAAGCCTTGGATATAGCCTTGAGGGCTACCACTATGTGACAGTGGGGCGCGCATAAGGATATTATAGGAGATTGGAAGGAGTATCGATGATTGATGAGGCTCAGGTTTGGTCATGCAAACACAAGGATCATAGAAAATACAATGGAAAATATGATCCCCAAGGTCATTTGTCTCATTATAATAAGCCATGGGGTAATGAACCTCGACCGAAATGGGTACATGTATTGGTTCATAGTTTGGATGTGATAACACTGAATTGGTATCTTGAAATGAAGTTGCGCCATGGTATCACCAATTAGAATGATATGAAGGGAAGTTTTATATTAACATTTAGCTTTGAGGACGGTTTCTAGTGTATAAATGATGCCCTTGAAGAAATTAGAGAAGCAATTTTCTGGACACCTAATGATTCAATGGCTTGGGTACAACCTAATTAGAATACATAATTGCAACATGCAATGGAATGCTATAATATGAATTCTGAGGACGACAAGGAAGGTATGCGTAGCATTAATATTCTTGAGTTATAAGGATAGTGAGAAGTGGTAGGACTTGATGTTGAAATACCCCATGTAACACATCTTGTTAAAACGAGGTCGATCGACATGGGCTCAGAGGTAGAACCCAAGTTCACATGCATAGGAGATTACTAGGATGAAGATACTATTGGAAAGGTCACCAAGCTACTACATGAGTACTAGGAGTTGTTCCCAAAAATTTCACAAACTTAAAAGGCATCATGGGAGAGCTAGGTGTCATGAAAATCACTTTGAAGCCAGATGTGAAGGCTATAAAACAACGATTGTATAGGTTCAACCCAAAATAGAAGGAGAATGTGAAGGAGGAACCTAAGAATATGGTCCCAGAAAGCATAATCAAACCTATGGAAGAATCTGACTGGCTAAGTCCAATGGTAGTACAAGAGACAAAAACCAAGGGAGAAATGAGGATCTGTGTCAATTTAAGAAAGTTGAATGATACATGCATGCATGACCTATTCCCAACACCATTCACCAATGAAGTTTTGGAAAGTGTAGGAGGATAGGAGGCCTACTCCTTACAGATGGGTTTTTAGGATACCATTGGATTAAGATAACATTGAAAGATAGGATTAATACCACCTTCGCTACTGAATGGGGATCCTTTCAATATACAGTCATGACATTTGGGTTGAAGAATGGGTCAACGATATTTTCTAGAGTTGTGGTCACAACATTTAACGAATTCATTCACAAGTTTTTGGCGGTTTAATTTGGAGACTGGATAATATTTGGATTGTTGAAAAATCATGTCTTGAGCCTACATTTAATGTTGGATATCTGTAGGAAGTTCCAAATCTCATTAAACCTGAAGAAGTGTATTTTTTGTGTACCTTATGGAATTTTATGGGGACATGTTGTCTGTAAGCAAGGGCTGATGGTGAAACCCATAAAAATCATTGTTATTATTAATTTGGATCCGCTGAAGAATGTAAATAAGCTACACACAACTCTTGGACACACTAGATATTATCTAAAATTCATTAAGTCATATACGCAAATCACTGCGCCAATGGAGAAATTAGTAAAGAAAGATGCCATCCTGGTGTTTCTAGATTGGAAGAAGGAGTTTCTCGTTCATGTGGATGCATCATGTATAGCTTTGGGAGATCACTTAGCACAACTAGGAGAGGGGGATCTTGATCACCCCATTGGATTTAAGAGTCACAAATTTTCTAAGGTCGAGAGGAATTATTCCATGATGGAATGGGAGGACTTGGCTATGGTGTACTCATTGTAGAAGTTCAGGCATTAATTTTTGGGTGCACACTTCAAGATTTTCACGGACCATTCTACACTAAAATACTTGGTGAAAAAGCCTATGTTGGAGGGGGGGGGGGAGGTATTTTTGCAGATGGCTATTGTTGTTACAAGAATATGATTTTGAAGTAATAGTCAAGACAAGATGACTAAACATTGGGCTGTATCATCTGTCTAGAATTGAGACCCATGAAGAAATGATAGAAATTGAAGAAGGATTGTGCGATTCACATCTCTTTGTAGTAAGGGTTGGTGATGAAAATTTTACTGATATTATTTACTTTTTAACTATCAGAGTAGCCCTAGTAGAGTATACAATGCAACTAAAGAAAAAAATAGTAGTGGAGGTGACAAATTTTTCGTTCATTACTGGGCATCTTTATAAAATGAGCCCTGATGAAACATTGTACTGATATGTCCCTAAGCATGAAAGGCACAATATTTTGGTAGAAGAACATGGTGGTGTCGCAAGAGGACACTACACAAGAAAAATAACCACGTAGATATTTTGAGGGAAGGACTATGGTGGCCCACTATGCATAAGGATTCTAAGGACTATTATAGTGATTGCGAAGAGATGAATTGTCATTGAATCCAGAAGTTGCTTTGAAAACTTTTGATAAGTGGGCGATTGATATTGTGGGGTCGATCAATCTGCCAGGGAGGAAGACAGATGCACGATATATTATTACTGCAACGAGTTATCTGGAAAAGTGGGTTGAGGAAAAAACAGTAAAGGATTGCAGTGTAGAGACTATTGTGCACTTCATTTTGTGTATATGTTGTTGCGGTTTGGGTGCCCAAAGATCCTGATGAGCGACATAGGAACACACTTCCTCAACAACACCATTGAAGCATTGACAACAGAGTTTCAGGTACATCACAAAAACAACACGCCTTATCATCCTCAGGCAAATCGCATGGTTGAGGCTTTTAATCAAATTCTGGAGAATGCTCTGTCGAAGGTGTGGATTGTCAACACGAATGATTTGGATATGTGCATACACGCAGTGTTATGGGCATACAATACTACTTACAAGAAGTTGACCAGGAAGACTCCTTTTAAACTCGTGTATGGACAAGAGGTTGTAATGTCGATGGAATATATAATAAAAAGTATTAGAATTGTAGCAGTCATGAATATGGTAGATAACGATAGTTTGGAAGAAATATTGGAGCAACTGCTTATGCTAGAAGAAGATCTATTTCTTGAAGGATTTCTTCAAGAAGTACCAAAAGCCCGGGAAAAGGCATGGCATGATTGACATATTAAGAATCAAACTTTGAAAAATGGAGATTTTGTTTTGTTGTACGAAAATAAGTTCGTACAGTTCCATGTTGAGTTCAAGATGCATTGGCTAGGTCCATACATTATTTCATATGGTGGCACGTTTAGCTTGTGAAGTTGAATGGAGAATTATTTATTGGGTGAGTAAATGGGAGTAGGTTGAAACTCTACAGGGACGAGTCGGTCCCTGGGGTTGCATGATGACTATATGAATGAAGGATAGTCTTAGTGCTACAAGAAGTTATAATGAAGCACAAGACTATAAAGTACTCCCCCAATGAAGCACCTTGTCGAAGAAGGAGGGTTGTGCGACATTCAGGAAGATGGCATGGGTTGAGAAAGTTGTGACAAAGAATGGGTAACTGCGTTGCAAGGAAATACTTGATGTAGTCCGTGCATGATATAACCATTAGGGTTGATAAAGATAATTTGACGGGGAAATTTCCATTAAAACGAGCATGGGAAACACCTTTAAAGCACATATATGGGAAAATCTGCTACCAAATTCACATTTATGAGGAGGATCTGGAGGGGATTGAGCAATTTCAATTTGAGAAAGGTTATAAATATGGCACCCCACTCCAAATTTGACCACTTTGTTTGTTGAGAATTCGATGTATGATTTTGTATTGAAGGGTGAGCCGAGCATTTTGTTGCATGTCTACTTGGATTTGGAAGGAGGCTGAGCAAGAGTTTTTGAGTTTAGGGCTAGAATCCATCATGACCGCTTGATAGCCAATAGCTAGGAGAGGCCATAACCAAAGTATGCAGTGATCTTCCATAGCTCGAGATCCCATCCGAGGAAAATTCAGTAGAGAAACTTCATAAACTGGTGACAAAAGTAAAAGAGTCAAAGGTAGAGGTGGTCAATGTTAGATTTTAACTACAGATGTAGATTATAGAACTCTAGATGAAGTTCCATCTTACGATGCCACCCGAAGTTCACAAGAAATGCAATGATTCCATAAAATCTTATATGGAACAAATAGTGACTGAAGTCAAGGACTATAGTCAACTTTTTGAAGATACAATGGAAGTGTGGGCCTTGCTGTAGGAGGACCCACATGTGCAGAAGATCGAAGTGGAAATTAGAGAGAAGCAACTTCACTTTGATGAGCTTAAAGCAATGACGCAGATCCTAGCACCTGTGCAACGAGTCTCTCATTTTAAAGAAGAAACACTTTTAGAGGGACATATTGATGAGATGTGGAGGAAGGCACAAATCATCTCCGCATTGATGTAGGCTTGGGCAAAGGAGTCCTACCATATCTCACATAAAGTTGAGGAAAATTTGAAGAGAATGCAGCAAACATAGAAGACAATTGACCTCCTAGCAGCATGGTAGACAACAGAGAAGCTTGCAAATGAAGTTCGACAGGTCACACGGAAATGCGAAGCAACACTTCATCCATTGAATTCTGCAAGTAAAGATAGAGGGTGTACGAATTGAGTGACTTGAGGAAGAGTCACATCTTTTTGTTGGGGGCCTATTGGGTAGCGGTCCCTAGGTCTAAGTTTTGTTCAAGTCATATAAAGACTTCACATTCTGAGGAGTGGAGAAGGATTAGCATAGAGTCAAAGGGGTTTAGGTCTGGTCAAAGCCCCTTATTTTTTAAATGGATGGGATTATCTACAGTATTTTGAGCTCCACCCATGGTTTGCATGCCATAGTATTGTAAGGGTAAAATAAAATATGAATGGATGTCTTAGAAAGTCTAAGGTAATCATTTAATGAGATGAAATGTTTTTGATTCTATAATTGTAAGATCTTATGTATTTAGGTGAAGGGAAAGGTTCCTGCAACTGTATGTGTGGGGACCTTGGTAAGTCTGTAGTTATGTATCAATGTAAACTTTGAAATGGGAACTGATACTGTTACCCATTTCGTAGAGATAGCCAAGAAGTGACCTGATTTTGAAAAGGGGTGATGCAGAACACATATGTTTATTTTAGAGCATAGTTTTTGGCACTTTAATTTTTTTTATGTACATTACGTTTTAGAAGGGTAGTAATTTTCATGTTGATTTAAAAAAGTGAGTATTCTGCATCACACCCTTTTTTTAAAAGACCTGTTTTTTGGCTTTAAATTTTCTAATGTATAAAATGTAAATAATTATTTTGTAAATTTGATAATTTTTGAAGTGGTCATTTTCTTCATATTTTCTTGTTTTTTATTTTAATTTTTTTTTTTAGTGAGGATTTTATTGTTTTGCATTTTTAAATTAGAAGGTGGATATTTAGAATTTTTGATATTCTACATATTTATACATTCTTAATTAATTTTTCAATCCACATGAAATAATTGTTTCTAAAAAACAATATTTTTTAACAATGGACATAAAAATAACTATTTTTAACATAAATATAACTAAAAAACTATACGTTTTGATAATTTTTTGCTAGAATTGACATGTCAAAATCACAATTTTTATACGATAATTTTAACTAAAAATGGTTAAATAATAGTTTTTTTTTTTTTTTTGAATTTCATGTCAAAAAAATAATAATAATCACTTTTTTTTTTCAAAAAATAATGATTAACTTAAAAATCAATGTGAAAATCACATGTTACAAATATTGAACGTATAACTACCCTAATTGAGTGTTTATTCTTCTTATAAAATGTCAAAGTCAAAACATTGCAAAGCTTGATTTACAAGCATAACTTAAATTTAATCAACAATGTCACGTAATCCAAACTCTTCATCCTTTAGAGTTTTATCATTATCTTCTTCCACATTATTTTCTGTTTCCTTTTGCTCATTTTCCTCTTCTAATGGATCTTTAGTGTCTGCGAATCTCCCAATGTATGTCTTTCCAAACATTCCATGTAATGGTGGTTGGGGTTCCTTCACCTTTTTTGGCACACGTGATTCACTAAAATCCCCTTTCCTCAACCCAATTTCTTGCATTTCATCTGGAAGAAATTGAGGAGCATTAATTATTTACTGAATGAAATTGCACTGTACTAAATATTTTTCAATTGCAATGCAATTTCTTCCTTTTTGAAGGCAACATTCTAGTGTTGTACCTAATTATCAAAGTCAAAAGAAATAATGAACTAAATTAGTAAAATGACATATTAATTAAAAAATAACATATTGAAATTCAATTCCATATAATAAAACTTACCTGAGCCAGAAAATAAATCCAGAACCCAATCTCCTTCATTTGAACAAATGTCTATAAGATAGTTATCAATAATTGTGGTTTTTTATAAATGTTAGCTATCTCTCCTTTTGCTTCTTTGTCTTCATATGTTAGTTTTCTCACAACAAGATCATAAGTCAGTATTTGGCTATGACTCTTTCCGTATACCTGATTAAAAATCATAGACATATGGCTATCATCTTTTTCCCAACTATCAATATGAATGAACTCATAATCATTTATAAATTGTTGATCTTCATTGTTAAGAAGATTTGACTTTTTCCTGTAACATGAAATAGTAAAAGTTCAATTAACTTATACATAAATAAATTTTTCAACGTTAATAAAATATACAATTTAAACGTCTTACCATGTAAGCTGCATCCTTGAATTTGTTTTCTCCTTGAAGCTTCACAATATCAGTGCCAATTGTGTGTCTGAATGAAATGTCACAAATCTCCATAATGGTGATGACGTGACTTCTACAAATCCCGCAACCACTTTACTAAGAGCTTGATAAGTATAAGGGTCACTATCATTGTCAATGTTTGGAATATTGAAACCATGGGGAATATCTGCAATGACTAGGGCATAATCCCTTTTAGGTATGAGTTTAGCAATGTCTTCACAGTCGCCTTGTATTACTTGATATTGAATAGTGTCTAGCCCATTCCAAATGAAATGATTAAGAGTTGGATCAAGTTGAACATTCATAATATGTTGCTTCCTCAGTCTTTCGATCTTTATTTTTCAATAAAGGTTTTGAAACTATCTGGCGCTCCATTATCATTGTTCCTCATCTTTTATAAAATAAACAAATATATGTGTAAGTTATAAATTAAAAATAGTACACAAGTGAATAAAAATGAATGTATATATCAAGATACCTTTTTAAATGCAAGATAAAAATCTTTTCATGTTGATGTAGAACTTGAATCTAGATAGTTGCGTACAACATCTCCCAACTATCTTCATTCAACAATCTAACCATTTGTTCTTGAATTTTCATGTAAACTTTGTGATTGCATAGATAAAGTAACAAAAAGTTAATATAATCATATGTGTAAAAAATACTACCAAGAACAACATGTTTTATTTAAAATATAATTATAATCTAGAAATAAATAAAAGTAATTCAACAAACTTACTTTCGAAATTCTTCAGACATTTCCTGCAATGATAATTCCCCTGACCTCACATGAGATAATATTGTTTTGACAATTTTTTCTTCTTTCACTCCTTGCATCACCCTCCAAGGTGTGATAGTCATATCGTCTGTAAGATGCTTCATTTCAGGAGCTGATTTACTGTTGCTACATATCAATGGCTTAGACTTTTTGACCCTTTGGTTTTTAATTGCAATGTCTTCCCACATGCTAAAAATCTCATCAATCAACTTCCAAACATCTCCATTTCTAAATGCCAATTGGAAAATGTTATCAACACCTTTGAATAAATCACTATTTTTGTTTCCTTTTCCACCTTTTGATTTGGTTTTCTCTTCAATTTGATAGCCTATTTCCATACAACATTCCTTTTGGAAATCTGCAGTAGCATTTATCCTATCCCCACCACATTTTTCTTCAAATTCACTATGAATAAATCTAACCCTTTAGATGAAAGTCATAAACATCATATATTCATTATTTGAAATATGATCCCATGCCACTAACTTTGCTTCTGTATCTGATAAACTAGCGTAAATGATACATTTCATTGTTTCAAAATGTGGGTTATTAGGATATTCCTCCATTTCTTTGAGCTTCTATAGAATGGTTCCCCCCAAGCACATAATAATTGTATTCAAAACATTTTGACTTTTCAAATGCTTCTTTGTTGCGAACTTGAAGTGGATCAACAAGAAGCACATAACTAACTACATGAGCATATGGATTGTACCTCATCAATGTCTTCAAGTTGTGAACATACAGATGATGTGGCTTTCTAACTTGACATTGACATTGTCCTTCACTTGCTTGATAGGTTTGCCTGACATTAAGCTGAAATGTACGACCATCATCAATTAAGTTTCTCTTTGTCAAATTCTCTAGAATGGCATTTTTTTGTTTTTATAATGCCATCCCCTAAATCAGCTCCTGGTGTTATGATTTCTCTGCTTTCTTTTGAAGTTTCACTAAGTTCTTGACTGCTGGTAATGATTGCTACAAAATCTTCAACTTTACTTTTCTTGGTCATAACATTCCCAACATATTTATTCTTGGGCATTATTATTTTTGGTCTTTTATGGTTCTTCTCAGTTCCAATGTCATCTTTAGTAATGGCAACATATTCTTCACTGTCAGTTTCAACTTCATTGTCCTCAAAAGTAACTTGTTTACCCATGCTAGATTTATCCATCAGAGGCCTTTTTTTCTGATTCTTTGGATGTAGTTTTTTAGCATCATCAATTACTAAATTTTTCTTTTTTTCCATATCTTCTTCTGACATTGAGTAAAAATTGCTAACAACTTTCATAATATCATGCTCTATGAAATGAATTCCTCCCAACCTAATTGAACAACTTTCAACAAAATTCTACCAAACAAAATATCATATGTCAATGAAAAACAAAGTTAAAAAAATATAGCAAGACACTTTCAAGAATGCAAAATACAAATATAAATAACAATACTTACGATGTTTTGTGCCATCTCATTTATGATTTGTTTATACAACTTTGTAGATACCTCTCTCGTGTCATACAATGAATATGATAGTCGGTATTTAATCCTTTCATGTGACTTGAGAGCTTTTTTAAGTATGTAAACAACTTCAGTGTTGGGTACCGAACACATATATATGACTCTTCCCATCACCACAATAATTCCATTATCATTCGGTATTTCAATATATAGATATATATTCACATTTGTGCTTTCTCTTTCTTTCACATACTAGATTCTTGATGGAAATTTCACCTCTTTTGAATTCTTCCATTCTAAAATCATCTTCTTATCACTTGAGGCACTTGAAAGATTTGTAGCCATGAGCTCAGGTGGAGTTTGCTCACCAATGTTTCTTGAAGATGCACCTTTAAGAGTCTTTGGTCCAGAAAGATTCACTAAAATTTTCTTTGATGCCATTTTCCTGAAAAAATAGAAACACAAAAATTAGTAAATAATAAAAACATATTAAATTAAATTAGCAATGAAAATATATCATAAATCTTTTATTTGTATAATCAGAATCGCCCAACCACCTCTAATGGGCGGGCGGGCGAGTCAGTTGGTAGGGGTGGTCAGGTGAGGGATGGCGGTGCAGAGTGGGCAACTGGGTGGGTGAGGGCGGGTGGGGTCGGCGGGAGGGCCGGGTGGGTGTGGGTGAGAGGGGTGCGTGGGTGTGGACATACGGGAGGTAGGTGGGGACAACCGTGCGCGAGGGACAGGTGGGGAGGGCCGACCCCCAACATCTCCATCCTCACCTGGCCCCCTTGACCCACCAACCTCCCGATCTCCACCCGCACCTGGCCACCTTCCACCCCCATGCGCCCACGGCGACCCTCTTCCCTCACACCCACCTGCCTCTCCCACACCCCTCTCGCCCCCTCTCACACACTCCCTCACCCCCTCACACAAACCCGCCTCTCCCCTACCCCTCTTGCCCCCCCACCTACCCGAATCCTCCCACACACCCTCATAACTTCCACCCCCTCGCACACTAGGCACTCACGTGCACCCTCGCCCACTCGACATCCCCACACAGCCTTGCCCACGACCTCCACCTCCTTGCCCACCCTTTCACCCACCGTCGCCCTCCCTTGTCCTACCCTTTTATGCCCGCCTCCTCACTTGCATGACCTCTCTTGCCCTCCCCTTTTATGCCCGCCCCCTCACCCGCACGTCCTCCTCGCCCACGCTCTCCAATGCCACCCCACTCATTCTCCCAACCTTCCACCCACCCATTCCCCCTCCCTCACCCTCCCCCCCTCAAATTCTAAAAGGGTATGCATTAACATTCTACTGTAGAAAAAGTAAATCACGAATAAAACATTCCAAAATTAACTATGTATATATTATATGAAAGTAGTGAAAATAATGAAATTCTTACATTTTATTATTTTTTTAATCGAAACCTTCATAAATCTATCTTGATTCTATATTCAATAAAAATTTAGAAGAATAAAAAATCATGTAAACATTTTTTAAACTTTACGCTCAAAATAATATTTACATCTTGATTTTACTAAACCCAAAAATCTAATATTTTCAAATTTAAAACAATTTATTTTAATATTTCATTTAATATATGTTTGATTTTTTTAATAAGTACAAAAAATATATATGTAATGAATAAAAAATATTGAAAATAAAAAAATATTTGACCGAAAGTAATTATAATATACTGCCAAAGATTTTAAATAAAAAATATATCACCCAGTCAGGCACGAAACAAAATGAACCGTGTACATTAAAAAATCTTCGACAACTTAACCATAAAAGAAGTGAATAAAATTGTTGTAAACAGAAGGTGTATAAAAAAAGTTTCCATTAATTCAAAATGAATAAGAACCATCGTGAGTGACAACCCTCCACCACCCTCCCCTTCACCCTTCCCCCCCTCACCCACACGCTCTCAACCCCACTCACCCTCTCTGTCCCTCCACCTCACCCGGGCTCTCCATCACCTCTCCGCACCCTCTCCCTCACCCGGCTAGCCCCCCGCCCAGGTACCTCCGCCTCCCCCATGCTCCCCCCTCCCCCCCAACTTCCTCCCCCTCCACCATGCTCCTTCCTCGTGCCCCTCTCTCCCCCCTCCCCTTCCTCCCCCTCCCTCACACCCCTCTTTGCCCCCCCCCAGCTTCCTCCCCCTCCTCCATGGTCCCCCCACCCTTGCACCCCTCTCCCCACCCCCTTTCCTCCCCCTTCCCCATGCTCCCCCCCCCCATTCACTCCCCCTACCCCCTCCCCTTCCCACATGTCCCCCCTTCCCCGGCTCCCCTCACCCCCCTCCCTCGGCGCACTCCCCCTCTTCCCTCTCCTGTGCCCTCATCCCTGCCCTCCCTCTTTCCCTCCCGCGGCGCACCCCTGGCCAGTGCTGGATTGACGGTTCGCCCACCCCGTCTGATCAGTGGTTGGGCGATTCCCGGAATCACCCAGCCTGGCCTCCGGGGTGGCATAGGCTTCAGCCACACCAACCTGGCGGTTTTCCCTGCCGCTAGTCAGGCGGGTGGGTGAGCCGCCGGGGTAGCACGACTGAGGCCTGCGCGACCTCGGAAGCCTACCCCCCCCCCGCCTGACTGGTGGCCGGGCGATTCTCGGACTCGCCCGGCCACCAGTAGGGCGACAGGGGGGGGCAGGCCGCCGGTTGGGCGCTCGCCGCGGGAGGGAGAGGAGGGTGGGGAGGGGGAGGAGGTGGTGGGGATGAGGGATGGAGGGGTGGGAGGAGGGAGGGGGTACGCCGTGGGTGGGGAGAGGGAGCGAGGGGGGAGCGTGGGTGGGGAGAGGAAGAGGGATGAGGGAGGGTCGAGGGCGTGGGCCGTTGGAGGGAGGAGGGAGGGGGCCGGTGGGGGGCAGGAGCGCAGGCAGGCGAGGGGGAGGCGTAAGTAGGCGGAGCGTGGGGTAGGGCGCCGCGGGAGGGGAACGGGTGAGGGGGTGGGAGCGTGAATGGGTGAAGGGGAGGGGTGAGGGTGCGGAGCGTGGGGTAGGGCGCCACGGGAGGGGAAGGGGTGAGGGGGTGGGAGCGTGAATGGGTGAAGGGGAGGGGTGAGGGTGCGGAGCGTGGGGTAGGGCGCCCGGGGAGGGGAAGGGATGAGTCAGGGGGAGCGTGGGGTGGGGTACTGAGGGAGGGAGGTGGTGCACGTCAGGGGAGGGGGGTGGCAAGCGTGAGGGAGGGCGATGGGTGAGTGCGGGGGGGGAGCATGGGGTGGGGCGCAGGGGGAGGCAGGGGGGAGGGCACCGGTGGGGAAGGGGGGGCAGGGCGTTGGGGGAGGGGTGGGGAGCATGGGTGAGGGAGGGATAGAGCGGGGAGGGCGCTCGAGGAGGGGGGGTAAGGGCACTGGTGGGGTGGATGGAGGTGAGGGAGGCATGGGCGGAGGGGGGAAAGGTAGGTGGAGGGGCTGGTGAGGGAAGGGGCACAGGAGGGGAGAGAGGTGGAGGGCGTGCGGGGTAGGGCATCCGGGTGAGGGGGTGAGAGGGTGGCGAGGGTGGGTTACACGGAGGACACGTGGGTGGGAAGGAGGTGAGGGGGAGCATGGGTGAGGAGGAGGGTTGTGGCATTGGTGGTGTGGTCGATGTGGGGTGCAGTTGGGTGGGTGTAGAGGGATGAGGATGAGGGGGAGGGTGAGTGGGTGTGGGTGAGGGGATAGGGGCGACGTGGGTGTGTGGAGGTGGAAGTGGGTGGTGCGGGTAGGGATCGGACGTGTAGTGAATCATGTGGGGATGTGGGGGTGAGGGGTCTGGGGGGTTAGTGGTAAGGGATGAGGGTGGCGTTGAGGGGGTTAAGGGGGCAGGGGCGTGAGGTGTCGGTGAAGGGAGTGAGGGTGTCGGGAGGGGGAATTGGAGGTAGTGGGTGAGTCGGGCTGTGGCACCCACCCTAGCAGCTCACCCGCCTGCCCAACCCGCCCCCACACCCCCTACCACCCCTTTGACGCCCTCACACCCCGCCTGCTTGCCCAACTTCCCCGCCCACCCTGCGATACCACGATGACCCACCCATGGGTATTGGTCGATTGAGTTTGATTGGGTCCACCATGCTCACGATGGATGTAATTGTTATTTTGGCTCAGAAAAATTATTAATTTAAAAAAAATAAAAAATTCATTAAACTAATTTAATATGAAAATTTTCAAGGAAAAAAATTTAACTTACCTTTCAATTGTGAGAATTCTTCATTGAAAATGTTGTTGATAGCGATGTAGCTACTCCACAAATTCACGAGTCTTTCAACGATTTTCAGAAAACCTCGATGTGATGTGAGTAATAGTGATAATGAAATTTTAATATATAAGTGAAATTACAGAGATGTTTTACCGTATAGTTAATGTGGGATAATTTGTTTTAAAATATTATAAAGCGAATATTGTAGAATTGTTTTACAACGGGTTGAATGTGGGATGATTTGTTTTAAAATATTATAAAGCGAATATTGTAGAATTGTTTTACAACAGGTTAAATGTAGAATTAATTTGTTTTAGAATATATTATAAAAAAAAATCAATTGTTTAGTAAATATTATATACTTTAACTATTAAAATAATTAATGTAGAAGTTGTAGTTTACAATTTTAATTTTAATGATTTATTTCATAAATAAATTTAGTTTGCATTTTTCAATAAATTGTAGAAGAAAATAATGAAGGTAAATAAATATAACAAATTTTTTGGAAGGAAATATTTTTGTGAAAATTTTTGGAGGGAAATATTTTCGTGAAAATTTTTGGAGGGAAATATTTTCACGAAAATTTTTAGAGGGAAATATTTTCGTGAAAATTTTTGGAGGGAAATATTTTCTCGAAACTTTTTGGAGGGAAATATTTTCGTGAAAATTTTTGGAGGGAAATATTTTCGCGAAACTTTTTGGAGGGAAAATTTCATTCTTTAAGCTATATAATATCTTTAGGAGGCTCTCCATTTGTATCATTCAACATCTTCTATTTGAAAGGGATGGATTGTTCTGATAGTGAAGTTTCAATTTATACACCATCAACATCTTCATCGCGTAACAACTCTATTCATATTGATGAATATAGCGGGAATTCTTCCACTATGAATAGAAAGTCAATTCTTCCACTTAGTCCTAATTCTAAGGACTATGAGAGCAGCACTGATGAAAGAGGGGATGGAGAATTTCAAATAAATAAAGAGTCACAAATTCCACTTAGTCCCACTTCTAAGGACTATGAAAGCAGCAGTGATGAAGAGAATGATGGTGAAGTTCAAAAGAATGGAGTGTCACGATGTCCACTTAGTCCTAATTCTGAGGACTATGAGAGCAACAGTTTTGAAGAGCATGATGGTGAAGTTCAAAAGAATGGAGTGTCACGGTGTCCACTTAGTCCTAATTCTGAGGACTATGAGAGCAACAGTTTTGAAGAGCATGATGGTGAATTTCAAAAGAATGGAGTGTCATGGTGTCCACTTAGTCCTAATTCTAAGGACTATGAGAGTAGTAGTGCTGAAAAGTGTGATAATAAAGTTCAAAAGAATGGAGTGTCAAAGTGTCCACTTAGTCCTAATTCTAAGGACTCTGAGAGCAGTAGTGATGACGAGCATGATGATGAATTTCAAAAGTATGGAGTGTCACGTTGTCTAGTTAGTCCTAATTCTAGGGACTATGAGAGCAGCAGTGATGAAGAGGAGGATGATGAATTTCAAAAGATTGGAGTCTCACGGTGTCTACTTAGTCCTAATTCTGCGGACTATGAGAGGAATAGTTATGAAGAGCGTGATGATGAATTTCAAAAGAATGGAGTGTCATTGTGTCCTCTTAGGCCTAATTCTAAGGACTATGAGAGCAGCAATGATGAAGGACAGGATGATGCACTTAGTCCTAATTCTAATGAGTATAAAGTTAGCAGTGACAAAGGATAGGATGTAGCATCTTCAATAAGTAAATAGTCACATTTTCGACGTAGTCCTAATTCTATGGACTATGAGAGTAGCACTGACAATGCACATGAGGAAGAATATCCATTAAACATCGAGTCAGATTTTCCATTTAGTTCGAATTCTAAGGACTACGATAATAGCACTGAAGAAGCGGAAGATGAAGAATATCCTCCAAGTTAATATTTGAAAAGTAGAGCTGATCATAGTGTGGATAGAATTCCTCTTAATGATGATCCAATGATGGAGATGTTCCCAAGAAATATTGTATCGAGGAGTAGGAGTAGACCTTTTCATATCAATGCAAGTTGTTCTAGTTATAAAAGGGGTAGAACAAAATATTTGACGAGAAGAAGTTCTATCAGTGCTCTCATTTCAAGTGAATGTTGCCAAAAAGATTGCTTGAAACATATGGATTTCAAATTTGCATTAGAAAGCAAGAAGAGATATTTTTCAATGAATAAAAGCATGCAAAATTCATATTTAGTTGGGTGCATGCAATCTACATTGTCAGGTTATGATTATCATATTGGTACTTTATTTATTTGTAGAAAATCTTTCAAAATGTTTCCTTCGATTGGGAATTTTTGTCTCTCGAGAATTCAAGAAAATTTGGAAAAGGATCCCACATTTTATTCAGAAGTACGTCATAAAAGGCAGTTTGGGCCATTATCAAATACTGCAATGTCATGGATGAAAGATTTCTTTTCAAAGCATGGCGAGTGTATGCCAAATGGAGAGACAATACATATTCCAGATAATTTCTCAGGACAGGAAATCTACAACTTATACAAAGAATATGCAGAAGGTGTTGAGGGACATGGCCAGTTTATTACATATTAATATTTTGTGAAAGTATGGAAGAAAGAATTCAACAATGTCTGTATTCCTAAGAAGACAAGGATGGGGATTTGTAGTACATGTGCTTCTCTTAAATAAAAAAGGGACAAATGTGAAGGGTTAGAAAGAGGTAAGCATTCATAACTTTAACTTTTAAAATTGTATAGTCATCATAATGAATTTATTTTATGTTGTGTAGATTTAATTGTCAAAGAACTTCAGGATCATCGCAAACAACAAACAAATGAAAGGAATAAGTTGTACAAGCATCGAAATAAGTGTTATGAGAATCCAAATAAATATTTGGGTTTGATAATTGATGGTATGGACCAGAAGAAAACATTATTACCACATTTTGTTTGCACACCCAAAAATTTACAGGAGGAAATTTTATTCAGTTTCAATTGTTCAGTTGTATGGTCTTCAATGGTAAAATGTTGCCAAGGGTGTACTTCACAGCTCCAAATATTCATAATGATGCAAATCTGACCATAACCATAATTCATGATGTGATTTCTCATTGGTCTGGTACTCTTCGTGAAGTTTTGTATCTACAATTGGATAGCACTTGCGTGAAAACAAAAATCAAGTTGTTTTTGGATATCTAAACATGCTTGTTGAATTGAGAATTTTTCAAAACGTAAAGGTTGGTTTCCTTCTTGTTGGGCACACTCATGACCATATTGATCAGATGTTCAGTCGTTTTTCAGTCATATTGAGGAGGAATCAAGTTGGGAGCTTGCCATCACTAATTGAATGTCTTAAGAAATCATACATGCCAGAGCCTACTTTTGATTTGTTGGAAGAAACTGTTGACATGCGAAGGTTTATTTTGGGATCATATGGTGAGGGGAAATGCATTGAACAACTTAATGACATTATATTCCAAAATCAATTTCGTATCAAAAAAATTGATGGGAAAACACTAATATGGGGCAAGAAGTATTCAACTACTATAGAATGGGCACCATCATCAGGTTTGCAATTTTTGAAGTTCATTCCAGATCATCCAATATTTTCATCGAAAATATTGTTATTACAATCAGTTGGTGAAGTTTAGAATGCATGCAGACAAAATAGAGATATAAATTATTCTGATTGCCTAGAAGAAATTAAAAAATGTATTAGATATACATATGAGTACTTTGACATTGCTGATTCAGTTTGGTGGGAGTCATTTTTCAATAATGAAAGTGATATCATTTCAACAACAACAAATGAAGATATACCTTTGAAAAATCCATTTATTTGGCCACAAAATGTGTCAAATGAACATGAGGAAATAAACGTTGTTGAACAACAATCTCAAGGTATTATTAATTCTTCACAGGCAGAGGAAAGAGAGATGTATATTGGTTCTAGAAGATCTCGTGCACAATGTGAAGCCATGGAAGACCTTTACAGGGGTTCATTACATGATATTAAGGAGGGTTGCATGATTACAGTGCTTGCAGATGGAGATCCCAATGGTTATCTATTCTGGGTTACTAAAGTTATAAAGGTCTTTACAGAAAATGAGGATGTTACAAGTGTTGAAGTACATTGGTATGCCACAAATACACACCCATTCAATGGTGTGTATAAGCCAGAGATGGTAGTTGACAAAAAAAATGATAGAAAGAGAAAAAGAAAGGGTACAAATATAAATTTCCGCTGCACAAACATATTAAAATTGGAGGATGTTGACATACTTGTTTATGACTTCAATTTAATAAAGAGAGGAACTCTTCACTTCAAGATGATAGAGATTCTAAAAAGGTTGTTACCAGAAGGAATAGTGTTGAGATGAGAGTCTGCTAAACCAGTCGTAGATCTAGAAGAATTTTGAAACCTGAAGTGTTGGGCATGCATGTGGACTCAGATGGGGCACTAGTTGATGAAAGAGAAGAATATGGGACATCTTCGTCAACATCCAGTCACTCATATGAAGATGTGAATTCTGATGGTGTGCAAGAAAATATGAGTGATTTTGAACAATTGTTTAAGACATTTTATATAAGTAATGTATGCATTGTATCTTGAAATAAAATTAATGATTTCCAAAAGGAGTTAAATGAGAAGTTATGAGGCATTTTTATGTTGATGGATTATATGTCTTAACTATGAAATTTTTTTATTGTTTAAAATATCTACAATGCAATATTAAATTAGAGATATAATGTATATTTTACTCAATATACAAATAATGACTTTTGAATTCATTTAGTGATATAATTCGTTCATAATGTCATGGTTTTTTAATTTTATAGTTGAAAAAAATTCAATTTCTTTTGTATCTAGCATGTTATGGTTGAAAACATGTTGAATTTATACTTAGGAAAGAAAAATGATATTCTACCACAAACATTAATGTTTTTTTTTCCTCATAAACAACTTTGTTTGGCACATAAAAATTTAGTTTTACTAGCATTTTTTTAAAAGTTCTAAAATTGACCCTAAAAGAAAAAAATCATTGTTCCAGTATCATCACTTTCGTTTTGAAGCTATATTTTGCATGAAAATTTCGTAGTAAATTTCGTAGTCACTGCCATTTTTAAAACATGTTCAAAATTGACCCCTAAAAAATAAAATTGTCGTTCTAGTATACACACTTTTCATTTTTAGCACTGTTTTTGATGTTTTTTCGGGGTTTTTGGCCAGAGTTCCCATTTTGAGTTTATAGTTCCTGTTTCAAAGTTTACATAGTTATGTGTGCAGGGTTAGAAAGATTGTATATTTGATGAATTGAAGAAATAAAGAGGAATTTTAGATAGATCTATGTATTTTTGTATGTTCATATAGTTTCTTTGTTTTAGAATGTTTATGATTTATTTTTGTACATTTATTTTTCAATTTCATCACGCAGGTTCAAATATTGTTTTATATGATAAATAATACATATTAGACTAGCTATGCGTGACTCACAAATCTGTTAAGTAGGAAACCATTTTACGACTATAACAATAAGGTTAACAGTTTGTGAAGGTTGTATTAAACCCTAAGCTATTAGAAACCTTAAAGCCACACTACGTAACCCCTTCTGGATTAAAAAACCTCATTCTAGCATCCCATAATATCACCTCGGGTGAGACTATGGTCTGTACGAGAAAATCATTTCTGAAAGGGTGAGTGAGATAGGGTTTTGTTGGTTAGCACAACTAACTTTAAACTTGGGTCTCAGTATCTAAAGCCAACACCAAGCCTTTTGGAATTAAACTTGAGACTACCTCCACCCTGGATTCCAAAATCCATCTAGAAAACCAAAGCTCAAAATGAGGATAAACATCACAACATAGCATGTCATCCTGAAAATGGCAAGGCTAGGCTGAAAACCAATGTCATAACTTGATGACACCATGCCACCGACAATAAGATAACCATACACCAACATGCAAAGCCATGTATTTCCAAACCAGCTAGGAAATCCCACTTGAAAATGGTTACCTGCAAGTATTCTTGTTGAAGCTACTTGATCTTGCTTTCCTTTCCTTAATCCTTATTTTCCTTCCTTCCCTTTTCTTACTTTTCCTTTCTTGCTCCAAATCTAGAGTGCCCCAAGAAAACTGTAAGTGATTAAGAGTGAGAAAGAGAGAGAGAGAGAGAGAATAAATGGGAGAGCTCCAAACTTGAACTTAAAAAATATTACCAAATGATCCTCATAAGCCATTTTATTAGCGAGACCTCTATTTTCTTCATTTTCCAATATTTTCCTTCAATTTCCTCCTCACATGAATCCTATGCCTTCTCACCTTACTTTCCTAGTAATTTCCTTTATTTTCATAATAAAATGTGCCAAAAATGCCTTTTTTCCTTTTCATGCCTTTTCCTCAACATTTGCAAATTTTCCTTAGCCAAAGCACACATTGAGTGATGCCCACTAGGATATCTTTGCCCAATGTTCAACTTGGAATAAGTGTCCCTTACCCATGGTCTTATTTTGCCTTTATTAACTTTAATTATGTGAAATTTTCACCAAGGCCATTATACAACCCTCCCCCTTGGGGAACACCATCCTTGGTGTAAAAAAACATGAAGACCTCAACAAAACCACTGAAAATCAAACATACCTCCCATGGAGCTTTATAACTTAGCTTCTTGTAGTATTTACAATGAATGACCTGCTCAAAAGCAAAATATCATGACAACATGATAATATAACAACCATAATAACATGACACCCATACCACTTATTGAAGATTTATAACTAAGCTCATCCTGGTATATACATGCATATATATATACATACATATACCAAAATTGTTAGTGTGAAAATGCTTGGAAGGCGTGCCAAAAATACTTCAGTTAAGTCACGAGGTGACAAGTGACCCTAGCAACAAGTTGATGATTTTTTTCATCTTAGATCTTAATTACAAATATAAAAATTGTAGTAAAAGAAGATAAAAACCAAAATAGAAAGAATAAATATAAATTATCTAGTATAATAACCCAATTGGAATGACAATTTTAAATGAATTAATATTTTATTGATAACACTTGGTGAAGGAGATATACAAATTTGTCTACAATTCTCCCTCCATGGGATGGGTCCTCTGATATCCTTGACACTTTAGAAACTCATCTTTTGTCTCAATGTGAACAACCCAAACAAAAATGAAGAACTCAAAATGGGAGCTCAAGGAAAATGATGACAATGTTGATGATGATTATGATCATGGTGAAGAATGAATGAAAAACCCTCCTTTATGTATCAAAGTATAGAGTTAATATCAAAAATGGAGAACAATAAAATATTTTGTTAGATTTAAGACTTTTTTCATCCATAATATAGATACCAGTCTTTTGGATTAATCACATCATTAGGATTTGGTTGACATTTCGAACCAAATAATGTGGTTCATCCTTTGGTTAAAATATTATTAACCAAAATCATATCTAAATACTCGGATTACTTTATTATATTTATTGGAGAGGGAAAAAAAATTACACTAGTTAAATACCTCTATTTAGAAATAATTAACAAATAAAATGATTTAATAATTATTTTGTGACAAAAAAGAAAGGTGTGAAACCAAAACAATTATTAAATAATGATTTAATAATCATTCCTAGAGAAAATTAAATAAATAATGATTTATCTAATTATTCTCCTGGGTTTTTTTATTTACATTAGAAAATAATTTAATAAAAGTGGTTTACTAATTTTTTTCCACATTGAAGGTGATTTTACAATGGTAACATTAAATCTACATGGTGTATTTCGATCCACCTAGTTAGAAATGCCTATGTGATCATTTTGTGGTGATAACAGATTTCCCCCACATGTATCAATGTTAGGAGAAAATCATATGACCGAAATACAATGTAAATTACACTTCCACGAAACGGAAAAATGTGATTTAGAGAGTGAGAGAGAGATGTGAAGCAAGTCATGGATGGAAAAATAATGGAGGGGTAAAGACCTACAATATTGATAGAAGTCTGCTTTTATATGGTAGTACATGATCTAAAATGAGGCGGGTGAGGCATACCCATATCCTTCGAGATGCCTGAGTACAAAGAATAATGGTGAGCCCAACAATGTGGGACTAAGTGATGAGATGCATGATATATGATACATTATACATGATACACTAGCATAAATATGTCATAAAAAAAATACAATGAATCCCATATACATAATGCACCTGGAAAACCATAGGCCAAGACAGAATACAATAATATCTAAGTACATGAGATATAATTCCCCTCAAACTGACATGGGGAGGGAGGATCACAATCAGGGAAGCCTTGCTAAATACGAAAGGGTTCTGAAGATTTGAATGGATCATTTGGAGGAGACATGCATGATGCGAACACTATAAGTGGTGGAAACCGATCCCATCAAATATGTGGAACTATATTGGAGGGTGGATCAACATTTGTGGTCATCCACGAATGTGGGAGGCTACTTGAAGGGCCACCCCCTCATGATGTTTGAAACGTTTCACACACACCTGGGAAACACTGGTACAATCGGTTGGATCATCGAGTTTTCAAGTGTATGAATCTCAATCCTGCAATAAGGAGTTGATGTCGAGCACGTGAGAAATAACCAAGTCAAAGGGAAATAATGAGTACCTTTTCTTGATCGGAGGCTCCAAACAAAGATGGAATATAAAACCAAGGTACACCATCCTCTATACTACTCTTTTGGAATAAATGTAATGAGGTCGACAAAAGAGATCCCACAAGAGTTAAGGTAATGAGGAAGCCTCAACAAAGGAACGAGGGAATATAATAGAGTGATTGATGGAATAATATAAGGGATATTGATGGAAGGAAACAAGATGGATGGCATACTGATGAATTCCCTTGTCATAGCATAATAAAAGTGGTTTACTTGGCAGTGACTAACTTGATTATGGAGGGGATGGTCGATGACTCAAACGAGGGTTTGGAAAAGATGGAGCAAAAGGACTCGAAGCCAAATATGAATAAAATGGAAGAAATATAGCACGACGATGAATGAAACACTATAATGAGATGAAATGGGGACTAAGAACATGCTCCATAAGTACAAGGGTGACTTGATGATGCTACCATGTGGGAGAGGCCCAGTGGGGACCATGGAAAAATGAGTAAATGATTGTTACTCATGACGGAAATCAACACATGAGTCAGCCAGTGCAAACATAAAGTTGTAATAGATTAAGGGTGTCTCAAATGTAGAGATTTGGTTTCAAGGGGTGGCAAATCGAGACTTCATGGAGAAAATTGCTTCCGAGTAAAGTTTCAAATTACCAAAAAAAATGGAGACCTCCTATAGAAGTTGGTGAGAAGCTTCTAACGGTGTTGATGGTTCATCAAACAAAGCTACAATTTGGTCGCAATGGGAACCGAAAAAACTAGGGATTTTCCTATAAAAGACATTTTTTCCTCCAAATCCTATTCATTTTCATAGTGAGATGTGGAAAATTTGGAGAGGAGCAGCAAGCCCTAAATCTTTTTGAGATCGTTGTGAAAAAACAAACTATTGGAATCAAGATCTATGACTTTCAGGTAGGTGGCCTTACTCATCTAAATATGGCCTTAATGCTTCTTGGAAGAATTTATCTTGATGAAGAATCAAGGTAAGAAAACACGAGGGAATGAAAAACTAGAGAGGCTCTAGGCTCATCCCTTCCCACCAATTTAAATGTGGGATCACATAGAGTAGAATGTTTGAATAGATGGTACCAGTGATGTACAATATGCAATGTGTATATAGCTCGCCAGAGAGGCTGACAGGACAAACTATCCAAGGAATGGGTGGATAATCAACCATACCTAGATCACTGGGGACTAGGCCGAGACTTATGTTAATCAAGTCAAAATTTGCCTATGGGATTCCATCATGCCCCCATGTGTTGGATACTTCCCCCAAGCATATGTGATGAAGTGGATTGATATGGTATGCAAAGGTGGGAATGATGCCCCTACGAGGAGGAGTTTGTGGAGAGCCATTGTGTTCCAAGTGCTTGAATAAAGGATTCAAGTACCTCGATCCAGCTGACATGAGATCTTCTAGAGGATGATGAGAGATGTAGGGGCTTATGTTCCCCCCAGTCATGCTATGGGCATACTATATGTATTTAGAGTAGTGGACTCCAAACACATTTTAATGATTTGGTTGACCATTTGTTTATGGATAGCTTATTAGGAAGAGTGGATAGATATAGTTTGATAAAGGGAATGGTAGATTACCAATCTCATTTGTGTTTTCGGGAAAAGTGTCTATTCAGAATGACCCTATCCCACAGGGTTGTGACAGTGACCTCAGAAACAAACAAGGAAAACTACTCTTGTATTCTTATTTATGAACTATAAAAGAAGATGATTAAGATGAACCGACCTATGTCTTGCGCTAGTTGTTCGATCCAATCTATCCTCTCTTTGCCAGCTTCCACCGATCTGCTCCCTCACTTGCCCAGCGTCACCAAGTTCCTGCAAGTTCACAGAAGAGAGAAACTACACAAAGACATGGATTTATGCTCATAAAAAGCTTAGGATCAGATTTAAGCTAAACATACAAGTATAAAAAACATCAGATATACAAGCATGTAGGAGAAACTCAAGTAGTTTTATTGATAAAACAAGAAGATCCAGGAGGAGTTACAACAGATGAGTTCCGATCCAGCATCAGCCTCCCAGCATAGAATCCCTTCTTCACCTCCAACAAAGCATAAATCACCCAATACTCTGATATCATTCACAAAACCAATAGCAATTCTCTGCAATGTACAAAATTCCAGCCCCTGGATCTCTTGGTGAGGGATCCATATATAGATGTATGCAAAGGGGATGAGTCATCCCATGAGTTGATTAGTGGCTTCTCTCTGTCAGTTCTTGCTTCCACTTGGAGACTGAGAGCCTCTTACTCATCACTGGTCGAATTCAGTGAGGCAAGTGTCATTGGAGAAGATTCTGGAAGCTTCCATTGTCTCTCCACCTCGTTGAATGACTCTTCCACTTGTCATTTCCCACTCAACGCACCCTGGTAGTGCATTCAAGTGCGTTGCAACGCACCTAGACAGTGTATTTGGGTGCTTTGCAACGCAGGCAGCTAGTGGAGCACTTGAAATGATCATGTTTTGACTAGTTTTGAGCAGTTTCTGGTGGAGAACTTCTGGGAGAAGTTGTAATTTGTTGACCTTGTTTCTTTAGGAGCTGGAACAACATCTTTAGGGACTTAGGATCCCTTGGTTTATGGACATTTCATGGTTATAGCTGTAAGGCACAAAAATGTCTATAACAGTTGCCCCCTAAAGTATGAGGCCGTTTATCGGGTGAAATGCTTTATTAGGAGGATCCGAAGTTCTTCTAATGCTGGAGAGGAGACCTGTAATGAGATACAATACAATACATTATTTTCATACTATTTTCATGATCTAGCTGAGGCGGGCATTCCCATGCTCAGCTTTATAAATTCATTTTCATGTACATAGGACAGACAATCGTCTGATGGTAGACTGATGATTCTGGTGAAATCATCATCCTTTTGGTAGGATGATTATCTGTGCTGCAATGCTGTACATTTCAATGTCTTTATTTTTCCTGAATATATATCGCAGCCCAGATGGATGAAACTAGATCCGGGGTCTTCAAACTCGTTCGATCTTCACTCTAAGTACAGGTCGATCCATGTGAGAGATGTTCTGAAGTCGAACATGGAAAGACATCGCTTGATTACTGGTCAATGAGGTAAACCGTTAACAAGCGCGAGAGGAATCACCGATAATGATAATGACCCTCAAGGTACTGCAGTACAATTCACGTGGTGTGAATAAAGGACTCGGCATCGAACACCACACAAAATCTTTCGGTCGAAGGTCATTGATGTATACCTGTCGCCGGAAGTGAGAAACTTGCCATTGAGGCATGCAAGCTTCAAAGTACTGAAGGGGTGTTCCTAGATCAACTTCTTGGATAATGAGCTGATGTCGACAAGAAGCGATCTGTCAAAGGAGGGCCTTAATGAATCCCACATCAATGACATGGAACGGAGCAAATGATTTTGATGGAGGTGAAAACGATCTGGTGACATATGGTTCAGGGTGGCGGTCATGAAAGAGTGAAGTATAATGTATGGTAGTGGATGGGACACGGGTGACTTCTCTGGATGACTTCTCTTGAACATGTCAGTGACACTTATGTGATGGATCAGTAGCATTTACCCCAAATGTTGATGGTATGGCGTGACCATGGTGATGTGACCGGTGAATGAAACAACCCAACCCGACTCTGGCACGGAGTGGAAGTGTCATGTTCAAGAGCGACTTGCTACCAATAAAGTTTCCTTGAGTTTTCTTCCCAATTTTTCCCTAGTCATTTCTAACCAGTACCTCTTTATTTTTGTCAAGCTTGAGGAGGATAACATATGCTTGTTCTATAATTTGCCCTTCGGGCAAACCCATCGCTATGTTTTAACGAGCCTAGCGATAGTGAAACTCGTTCTCGTCTAAAGACAAGTTTGTCGCTATTAATATTTTTAACGAGCCTAACGACAAAGATAACTCGGTCCTTTTCCTTTTTAGGGAGTCTGAAAAGGTACGTAAAGATAACTCCGGAATTCCTTTTTCGTCATCTAATCCCTTAAGTCCGAAAAAGTATAAAACAATACAGAAGGGATGAATTTTCGATAGTTTTAACGAGCCGAACAAAACAAGCACTCGATCTTTTTGTGCAATAATCCCTCAGGTCCAAAAAGATTAAAATCTAGAGGAGGGATAGCACTTCCTGTCGCTTTAACGAGCTGGAAGGCTAGAACTCGGCAATCTTTTCATATTTTACGAGTCAGATGAAAAGAGCTTAAAGAAGACTCGTCTTTTGAGGAATGAGTGATAAAATGGGTAGCAGTTGATTCCAGGTAAGGTTTGGAATTCTCCAATCACGACAGTGTCACAAGGATGGGTAGTGAAATCACTCTTCGCAGTTGTTCCTCAAAATGGGTAAACAATCAAATGGAGGTGATTGATCGGCCAATGGAAAAGTGGAGGTGACGGTGCAAACACAACCAAGGCTTTAATGGCTGAAGTACTACATTCACGGTGGTTATTTACCGGGGGGATAGTTCATTTTTTAACGAGCTTAAACACGGGTGGAAACATTTGCTCGGTCTTATGTTTATTTTTTAACGAGCTTGAACTATGTGCTAAAACTGCTCGATAACATGGTCTAGTTTTGATTTTTTACCATAAATAGCTTCGTCCTTTCAAAGATGGTACTGTACTTTCAATTGCTTCATCAAACTAGTTAGAAATGAACAACATTTGCTTGAGAATGAGATTAAAACGCTAATATTTTACTTTGAACTACGTAAAAAGCAATAAAAAAGTGTTTTTACCTCTCATTTTACCATTTCATTTGAACTTGGTTTGTTGGAGCTTTGGAGGTGCCTCTTCCCCCTTGATTTTCATCAGCTGATTTCGGGAGATTCTGTGGACGATTCTCGGCACCGTCGGGACCAGGTAGGAGCTAAACCTGAGCTCTTTCATTTCATGGTTTCCTTTCTGCATTCTATGCTTCATTCTCTGCTTTTCTAAGCCCCTGGGGTTTGATGGGTTCGTTCTGCCATCAACGCACCCTGGGCATATCGAAACCTGCGCTGAATGTTGACCATTATGAAGGCAGTTTGACATTCAACACAGGTGGACCACTGTGCAGGTGCGTTGGGCGCAGAAAAGGAATTTTTTGCACAGTTTTTGATGAAAATTTTTGCCTGTTTCTCATCAAAATCAGGATCTAACTCCTCTCTTGTTTGTTTTTCAGAGATCTCTGAGCAAAATGACCCTTACATGGTGAGAATGAGAACATGAAGAAGAGGACATGATTGCCCTACATGATCCGGTTACAGTGAACGCATTGCGGAACTGTGGCTTGCTGAAGTTCTTCCGTATCTCTAGCATGAGACAGCAAATCAACCTACTGCAGTATTTGCTCGATGCTTGGGATCCTATCAATCAAGTTTTCCAGATTAGGGGCAAATCTATCCCCTTAACTGCAGTAGACATTTACTTCTTGATTGGCTTGTCGAGGCAGGGTGCCCCCATCTCTTTGTCAGGCTCGGCCCGAGGGAGTGACTCTGTGAGAGATTATGTCCGCCAGTATTGCAGGGAAGGATCTCAGCTGAGTAAAGACGGCAAGATCATCATTCGTGATGTCACTGACAGGTCCCTTAGGTCTATCCTGTTTACTTTTGGTAGGATGGCCGGTAGTGCATCTCTCCATGTAGCCAACAGATCCTATATGCAGCATGCCTTGGAATGCCTCCAACCGAAAATATTCAACTGGTGTGATGCAGTACTTCTTGTGATGAAAAATCAGTTGACCAAGATAAAGGACGGGAGGTTGAAGAACTTTGGGTTTGGTTCTATTTTGACCGCCTTTGCCTTGGAGAAGATACCACTGATGCAGCCGCAGTACATTGCACTCGACTTACCTTCTCCTACTGAACCACGCATGGAGAGATGGGTTGACCATATGTCTAGGCATGCTGGTCAATCTCAGATTTCTTTTTCTGATACCTTCTTCAGGTGGTTTGATTGTCAGGATATGGTCTATTCCGAGTATCCATACGCCGGCATGGACTTTCGGGGTGATCCGGATTTGGTACTGCCGGATGGCGAGCAGTGGGGCGCTATTGGTAAAATATTTGACCATATCACTGTTTACTGTTTTTATTTATAATGTCCTTGTGCTTTATTCTATCAAGACTTTAATCAAACTAATATGTGCATGCAGATGTTGGTCTTGTTCGTCCAATAGTTTGTCTGAGAGTGCCAGCCGCTGCCCCAGTAGGAGAGGCCGCTGGGAGGGTTATCCTTCGTGACCTTGATGTGGCCGAGACTGTCACAGCTGTGCAGGAGCAGGTTGAGAGCCTTACTCTCGGTATTCCAGATGTGAGGATTGACGAGCTACCTTTGCAGTTACAGCGGCATACTACTGGTGTGCCTAGACGATGGACTCGTCTCTTACGCATGATCGCACAGGCTGTGACTTGCTATCATGAGCATCATTAGACTAGGGTGTCCCCTAGCATTTTGAGTTTTTGGGTCATGTGACCGATTTTGTCTTGGTTACAGAACATTATATGTAAACCATAAACAACTATATATGTACTTTTGATTTTCGGAGTTTTATTCTGATTGAGTTATGTGATCCACATGTAGAACATTGATGATGTGTTTCTTTTTATAAATGTTGCAAATGTCTATCTAACACATAGTTCGCTAATGAGTCGGTTAATGTGTTTAAGTTTTTGGAAATATGCTGGTATTGAATAAGATCAAATTGTCTTTCCAAAATCTTAACCCTTAGGAACATGCGATAAATAGCTGGGTTTCGGATGGAATATAGACCATTGAGTTGTAGTATTAGGAGCTGTGAGTCTAGCCTGACGATTAGCTGGCATATACCATGAGTGATGGCATCAGAGAGAATTTCTATCAACGCACTATATTCAACGATATTGTTTGTTGATTGACCAATACATACACCTCTGAAACTTACTAACTCGCCGCTTGGATCAAAAATGGCCCAGGCTGCGGAGGACAGGTTCCGCGAACTACGACTCGCTCCGTCGGCATATCCAACACATGGTTCCAATGGGTTTGGCATCTGCAATAAATGTAAAAAGGTGGATTACTCGACCAAAACAAACACTCTTAGCGAAAACAAAAATATAACAAAAGCATATTGGTCACTACTAGGCGTAGTAACGCTTGAGGTACAACCCATTACGAGGTTGCGCCAGTGGAATTCCGTCATAATCCATCAACTCGTAGGCTCCTTTTTCTAACACCCATTTAACAATGTAGGGGCCCATCCATAATGAGTTAAATTTACCCGCTCCCAATTTTTTGGATTCTTGGTCGTAAAGCAGGACCAAGTCACCTTCCGAGAAGACACGGGGTTTGACATTTTTGTCGAACTGCGCCTTGACTCGTTTCTTATGGGCTTCATTAGCCAAAGCGGCATCACAACGGGTTTCATCCAATTGGATTAATTCCAAGAAACGGGCCTCTTCTTCTGAAGTTCCGGGGAGGAGATCGATTGCGAGTTTAAGAGACGAGATTTCGCACTGGACTGGTAAGATTGCTTCCAGGCCGTATACCAGTTGGAAGGGTGTGAACCTGGTTGCATTCCTTACCGATGTTCGGTAAGCCCACAAGGCTAAGTACAGGATTAGGTGCCACCTTCTTTTATGAACTCCGATCATCCTTTGCAACATACGCTTCAGGACCTTGTTGATCGCTTCAACTTGTCCGTTGGCTTGCGGATAATACGGAGTAGAGCTGTCGTGAGACAATCCTAGTTTGGCAGCTAATTCAACCATCATGTGATTGCGAAAATGCGATCCATGATATGTGACTATAGCCTGTGGTACGCCGAATCTGGTGACTACATGATTGAAAAAGAAAAGGGCAGCTGTTTCACGAGTGTTATCTAATGTAGGCATCGCCTCGGCCCATTTGGTAAAATAGTCAACTGCGACTATGATATACCCATGCCCCCCAGTTGAGGTGGGGTTACATGTCATGAAATCGATGCCCCATTTGGGGAATGGCCCAACAGCAACTATTGGCTGTAACGGTGCGGGTGGTCTTCTGGTTTTGTTATCAAAAATTTGACAAGCATGGCAACTTCTGACTGCGGTTATCCTGCTCGTAAGATTTTTTGTGTTGTAGCATATCCAGATTGATGCCCCCCACAGGCCCCTGAATGACACTCATTCAGGGCTTTTTCGGCCTCCTCATGGGTGAGGCACCTTCTTAGAACTGTATCGATACCACGACGGTAAAGTGTATCACCGACGATCATGTAGTCTTTTGCTTGGTATCGTATACGTTTCTGTTCAGAGTGAGAGGTGTTAGGCCTAAACTTTTGGGTTTGGAGATAAATTATTATATCTCCATACCATTCATTGCTTGTAGATATCATAAACAAATTCTCATCCACGATTGATTCTTCGGATGTTTCATCGTTGGACGACGATGGGAGATCGCATAATAATTCTGCAAAAAACTAGAGCTTTCTTTGACTTGGATTTTACAAATTCCAGATCAAACTCTTGAAGGATTGCTATCCATTTTGAATATTTTCCCCCCAGCAACTGTCACGACAATATATAAGTCATGGGGTTGCAATCTGACAGAATGGTAGTTTTCCGAAAGAGGACATAGTGTCGAAATCTTTGTATCGCTTGAACCGCTGCAAGCGCTAGTTTTTCAACATAAGAATATTTGATTTTTGTATCATTTAAGTTTTTACTTAAATAATATATAGGGTGTTCAATTCCATCGACTTCTTGAACTAAAACCATTGCGATGGTTGTATCTGCTGCAGCCAGATACAGGTTAAAATCTCTTTGATAATCGGGGCCGTACATTAATGATGCTTTTATTAAGGAATCTTTTAAAGCATCAAAGGAAGCTTGCGCAACCTGATCCCAGACGAAGGGTACCTCCTTTTTCAAAAGACGTGTATAACCTTTAGCAAGTTCGGCGTAATTTGGAATGAACCTCCTCAGAAAGTTTGCTTTCCCTTGGAGTTTCTGAATCTGAAGCAAATTTGAAGGTGGAGGCAAATTTATGATTGCCTATACCTTACAAGGGTCGAGACGAATCCCATCCTTGGAGACTACAAAGCCAAGTAAACGACCAGAACTGACGTAAAATACACATTTGTGCGGATTGAGTTGTATCTTGTAGTGTCGGCAACGTAGAAATATCGCTCTTAAATGTTGCAGATGATCAATCCGCTTTCGCGAATGAGCCGGAAGGTCGTCGAGATAAGGTTGAACGATGTTTTTGATGTCATGGAAGGCATAATTCATTGCCCTCTGAAACGTCACCCCTGCGTTCTTTAAACCAAAGGGTAATTTTCGATATGCGAATGTGCCCCACGGACAAATGAATGAAATCTTTGACTGGTCCTGTGGGCGGATATTTATTTGATTATACCCGGAAAACCCATCCATGAATGAAAAGATTTCGCATCTGGTGCATTCATCAATTATCTGGTCAATGAAGGGTGTAGGGTAGTTGTCTTTTGGACAAGCTTGATTTACATCCCTATAATCGACGCACACTCTAATTGTCCCCTGTTTTTTCATAACTGGGACAATGTTCGATACCCAATCGGTTAACGGAACTGGGTAGATAAAACCAGCATGGAGAAGTTTTTCAACTTCTGCCTTAATGGCAGCGGCTTTCTTGGGGTGCACCTGCCTGAGTCATTGTCGTACCGGTTTGAAATTTGGATACATCTTAATTTCGTGTTCAACGATACTCGAGTCAATGCCTGGCATTTCATCATATGACCAAGCAAAGACATCTCTGAATTCGCGAAAAAGAGCGTTGTATATTTCTAGTTCTGAAGGAGAACAACGTTTGCCGACATAAATATTCTCTACAATATCCGTTTTAGTCGAGATATTTATGGCTATAGTCTCTTGAATGTTGGATAAGTTTCGTTCGGAATCCACCGTATTTACGGTATTTGATAGGAATTCAAAAACTGAAGGATGATAAAGGTCATCTTGATTATCTTCTTCATAATCCGGAAGAAGGGAAAGATGGTGGCAGTCATTCCATGGTGCCCCTTCAATCAACATTGATTGTACAATTCCTTCGTCGGTTCCATGCACTCGCGACCAAGGATCTGAAGGGGTACCATATTCTCTAGACCTATCTACCCAAACGCTTGATGAGCGTTGATTTGGGTTTTCCTCCCATGCTAGAAACATTGATTGCTATAATACTTCTATCGGGCTTGGGGGCAAAACCATTGTATGATCCATGTTGATATCGTTTTCTGAGATCTTTGTGGAAGATATCATATTGCAGGTTCCTATCGACGCTACTTCCGCCAAATTTATTGGAGGTGGAAGAGCAAAAGTTCCCATTAGTATAGGATCTTTTAGTAGGCCTACTCTGATATTCTGAAGCGAATGGGGGCTTCCATGGATCATGGGAATGCTTCCTGTAACTTGAGAACCATTGGGGAGGAAGTTTTGTTGATCGACGATTGTAATCCCTCCTTGAAAGGGAAATGCAATCTTTCTAAAATAGGTCGACACAATAGCTACCATGGCGTATATCCATGGTCTTCCTAGTAGGATGTTGTAATCAAGATTCCCATCGATGACTTCAACATCTATTTCTACTGTTTTTCCCCCTAGTTCAAATTTCAAGTTATTTAGGATACCATATGGGGTATATGTCCTTCCGTCGAATGCTTTTAACGTCGTCAAATATCGCGACAAGGTTGGAGATCCTAAAGTTTTCCAACAGCTCATCGACGTAATACATGTAGATGCCCCCTCATCAATAATCGTTCGGTGAACAGTTTTGTTGAGGGATTTCACTTCAACAAGGAAAGCTAATTGAGCTGGTAACTGAGGATCGTACCCTTTGTGGTCAAAGGATACAAGATTGGAATCCTTTGGATCAACCCCACCAATGGCTGATAACAAAGCCTGCCTTTGGGATGGAAAGTTTTGTAGTACTTCAAGAGTCGACATAGCGGATGGCGATTGGGCCAAATCTTCCACTATGTTATAATGCTGCGCCGCTCTAGCGCGGGGATTAAATGTTGACTTGTGTACTACTCCCTTTGGCGGTTTTATTGTTAATTCAAGAATGATGGGTGGTACAACTTCTGTCGAAGTTGTTGTCGAACTACTTGGTTGATCTTTATCCTTGTCGATCGACAGCTGCGGATTCCCGTAATCTTTGTTCCTTGTTGAAATCAAAGCATCATTTTGTTGTTTTGAAATCGACAACATTAGCACTTGAGACGGGGAAGCATTTCCACTATCAACCAGATTTGTTCCTAGATTTGGAAACGGATCAGTTAACACTGCTGAGGTTTTCGAACTTTTAAAGAATTTCTTAAGCTCAGCTTTGTATGGACAATCTACTGTCCAATGATCCTCATCGCATATATAACATGGATTTTTTGGTTTCCTATTTCCAGGAGGGTTTGAAGTAGATTTTTCAGGAGATGACTCATCCTGTTTCTTCTTCTTCCCTTTGCCTTGTTTCTTCTTGCTCCCTGGTTGTTTGGTTTCTTTGCCCTTATCTGTCGATACGGCATTTACTTTCGAAGCAAGAATTTCATCTTTTACATTTTGATCTGAAATCTTACGGGCCTTCCTGGATGTAGCCTTTGTCAATTTCACATTTTTTGTGCCAATCACGCCATCGTTGGCGTGAGAGTCATTGTTTGATTTAGGAGGAGGAGGAATTGAGAATTTCGGTCTAGGGGCATCAGGTATTTTGTTGTAGAGCATGCCGGACTGAGTATAGATCAAGTCCAGATATTGTGCACGAGCTATAACTTGCTCTTCCGTTACGACTCCCCCCTTTGCCACATCTTCTGTGATGGAAGGTAGTAAAGACTTGATAAACCATTCAGCTAATAGCTGATCGGGAACGTACGTTTTTACCATCCTACGACGACGTCGCCACTCATGTATATGATCATATATGTGAGTGGCCGTTGTTTGTTTGAAGTTGGTAAGGAGTTTTGTTCCCGTTTCATACCTTATCGGTAATTGAAAATGGGTTAAAAAAGTCGTGGCTAAGGTATTGAAGTTGTCTAACGAAGCTCTAGGCAATTCAATATACCTTTTTTCCGCTGGTCCCGTTAACGTCCTCTGAAAAAGGCGAAGCCTTATCGAATCATCGTTTAGGGTGTTTGATGAACACCATAGATGAAATGTCATCACATGATTCGATGGATCTTCGCCCGGATTTCCATTAAATTTAGGAATATCTGATGGAAGTTTATGCGGAATCGCTGGCCACCAAGGGGCGTAAGAAATTGGATCGTTTGTTAACCGGTGTAAATCAGGTAACTCTAAAGTTGCCATGAATGGTAATTGTTGATTCAGGTTAGGTGAAGCATACCCAGGATACGATGGAATCGCCTGAGCAGTTGGCCTTTGCATACCAGCATAATGCAGTTGATGCTGGTATGACTGATACGGTTGGTGGACATGACCATTGTAAAATGGTTGATTTTGACCGTTTTGAATGTACGGCTGTCCACTGTTCGCAAAGATCTGCTGCTCAGAACCTTGGTATAGTTGTTGGAATTGTGGTTGTTGGTATTGCACCAGCCACGGTTGTGAAGCCATGTGCTGTTGCGCTATACTAACCGCTGGACCAAGGTGTGGGGTAATTGTACCCGTTTGGACCTGTGTCGCCCCACTAGTTGGCGATTGTGGTTGAGTCACAGGGTCAAGGGGCTGTTGCATTACAACTTGAGAAATCTGAGGTTGGCATACAACAGGCAGCGTTTGAACCTATGCCACCGTCACAATAGCTGGTGTAGTCGGGATGTTCGACATAGGTACACATTGTTGCATTGAATACACAACCCTTGGTTGTTGGGGTAGTATAGGTACCCAACAACTTGATGTAACTCCAGTATAACCTAAATACTATTGTGAACTCCCATATGGATATCCTCTCGGAGGTGGTAATGAAAGGGCGTACTGCCACCCATACGGTGGTAATCCAGAACTAAAGGGAATTGTTTGCCCTTGGGGACCGGACTGCCCAAATTGACCTCCAAATGGATCAATTTGTTGAGATTCAACATAAGAGTTCCCGGGTATAATTCCGGATGAAAAAATAGGAATGGAACATACTGTCGAAATAGCCCCTGAGTGGGCTCTTTCTAGCGGTCGAGAGCTAGTTGGGACAGATGGTATGCCGGCGAACATTGTCGGAGTGACGGCAGGGAGTTCTGTTGTCGCTGTGTCAGTCGACACAATCCTAGATGTTGATGGTTGTTCAGACATTTGGAGTCTATCCAAAAGATTACCTAGCGATTCTACAGGAACTTCTACTGGTGGTAGACCAACTTATGATGAAGAAGGAAATAGAGTGACCCTGACTCCAAAGTGCGTTGGAGTACTTGTTTGAGGATCTTCTACAATTTCTTCGATCGCAATCAAACCAGGTGGAAGGGGAAGACCGTCAGGTCCGTAAAATATTTCTGGTGCCGAAGAAGGGGTTGAATCAACAGCGACAGATGTTTGAAGAGCAAGACTCTCCGAACCGGTTGTAGATGGAACTGGTTCAGTAACACAAGTGTTTACTCTCAGACTAGGATCAGTATCACTGTCCCTCTGTGGCTGTTGAACTTCTTCTGTAGAGGCAGGGTTTCCAGAAATGTTTGGAGTAACCGGAATCTCGGATGTTGTTGGAACACTTGTTCTAACTTTAATAGGAGATTTCGAACTGGTTAAACGAGTTCGCTTTGTCTGTACTGTTTTCGATTCCGGAGACAAAGACAGTTGACTCGTAAGCCTCCGCGAACGACGGGGTTTCAATTGACTTTCTTCCACGATTGCAGATTACTCGATCAACTAAAATACAAAAGGGGAAATATGTTTCCGAATTAAATGAATTTTAGACGCTTTAGACACAACTTGTTTTTTCAATTTTAAAGAGTCGAGAAAAAACAAAAGATGACTCTAGTCTCCTTCGATTTTTAATGAGCCTGAAGTGACAAGTGCTCAGATGGACCTTTTCTGTTAAGGAGTCTGAAAAGGAACGAAAGGGACTGCTCTAGAGATCTAGGTAGAGGGTGTGCCAAACCAATCGCAAAACCGCAGAATACCTTTTAGGGTACGGGCGGTCAATCTTCCCGAATGCTGTGTTCAGTGCATTGCGATCAGTAGGGCGGTCGACACGACTTCCTATGGATAAAGGTTTTATGCCTATAGGGGTCTCCCAATATATACTCGACGGTACGTGGGAGCACAATCCGTACTGGCACTTATCGTCTCACAGTGGAGGAATCACCCAACCAACAGTGAAGACAACAGTTACCAGGCTTTACGATGCCGGAACACGTCTCTAACCTAGACCTCTATGTTGTGCGTTAAGTTACAAAGCGTTGTTAAGTTCATTCAATTTATTTTAGGTTGATCTTTCTTAGAATTTTGCCTTTTTGGATTACCATGAGATGTAGATGTAATTCCTAAATGTAATCTAAAGATGATAAGCAAGCTTTTATCTCTTTTCAGCAATGAAAATCCTAGCTATAAGGGGAAAAGAAAGACACAATCTTTTCTCAAAGAGCGAAGAGCACACTGTAAATGCACTTTCCTAAATCAAACCATACAAACTGTCAAAATGAAAATGCACTTGTGCATGTATTTGTTTTTCACTTTCTTAATATTGATGCCTAAAAAGAAAGTTTTTGTACAAATTTGAATTCGATTTCAAGTGAAAAACACAAACAAGCTTCTTTTCGAAATCAAAAAGTAAAGACGATTACGACACTTTATGATTTTGAAGTAAACACTTGTTTTGACACTAGAAATTCACAAATTCAAGCCAAAGAAAAAATTAAAAGCGTAATCAACTGTCAACAGCAAATAAACTTTCTCCTAAGATCAAAACGACACTTACGACAGATCTAGATCTAAGGGCGACAGTATGACCAGTTCACTTTTGCAATGGGAAACTGTAAATGACGTAACAAATACACAAAAACAAATACAGTTTCTTTTATACAACTGAGGCAGAATTAAGGCAAAGAAAAGGGGCTTTTAGACAGACAAACACACTGATCACAGGCTGCAAAAATCAGAGGCAAAACTGGAAAAAGTGAACAAAGAACCTCAGCTAGGCAGGGCTAGGCTGATCAACGCACCTGCTACACAGAGAAACTGAATTGCAACGCAGGTAGCCCTCTCGGGAACTGTGCTGAAATGCAGAGTCTCTTCACAAAGCCTGCGCTGAAGCATAAATGAGAATTTTCGCTGGGTTCTGGGTCACGGTTTGCAGTTTAATCTATGGTTTTTGGCCGGATAAAAGCAATCAAATGTGCACGATCAGAGGGTTGATTTACAAGAGGTTTGAGAGCTATCACAAATGGTTGTCAGATCATTTGTGAATCAACTGTTCAGATCATAAACAGGCCCAGTGAATGGACTAGAGTAGCAGATCTCTACTTTGCATTTGTAAATGGCAAATGCAGTTCGATTCGCCACTCCTGAGTTTATGAGATGAACAACAATAGAAACACAAATAAACTAACTAGACACGATCCCCAGTGGAGTCGCCATTTTGTTTTCGGGAAAAGTGTCTATTCAGAACGACCCTATCCCACAGGGTTGTGAAAGTGACCTCAGAAACAAACAAGGAAAACTACTCTTGTATTCTTCTTTATGAACTATAAAAGAAGATGATTAAGATGAACCGACCTGTGTCTTGCGCTAGTTGTTCGATCCAATCTATCCTCTCTTTTCTAGCTTCCACCGATCTGCTCCCTCACTTGCCCAGCGTCACCAAGTTCCTGCAAGTTCACAGAAGAGAGAAACTACACAAAGACATGGATTTATGTTCATAAAAAGCTTAGGATCAGATTTAAGCTAAACATACAAGTATAACAAACATCAGATATACAAGCATGTAGGAGAAACTCAAGTAGTTTTATTGATAAAACAAGAAGATCCAGGAGGAGTTACAACCGATGAGTTCCGATCCAGCATCAGCCTCCCAGCATAGAATCCCTTCTTCACCTCCAACAAATCATAAATCACCCAATACTATGATATCAATCACAAAACCAACAACAATTCTCTGCAATGTACACAATTCCAGCCCCTGGATCTCTTGGTGAGGGATCCATATATAGATGTATGCAAAGAGGATGAGTCATCCCATGAGTTGATTAGTGGCTTCTCTCTGTCAGTTCTTGCTTCCACTTGGAGACTGAGAGCCTCTTACTCATCACTGGTCGAATTCAGTGAGGCAAGTGTCATTGGAGAAGATTCTGGACGCTTCCATTGTCTCTCCACCTCGTTGAATGACTCTGCCACTTGTCATTTCCCACTCAACGCACCTTGGTAGTGCATTCAAGTGCGTTGCAATGCACCTAGCCAGTGTATTTGGGTGCTTTGCAACGCATGCAGCTAGTGGAGCACTTGAAATGATCCTGTTTTGACTAGTTTTGAGCAGTTTCTGGTGGAGAACTTCTGGGAGAAGTTGTAATTTGTTGACCTTGTTTCTTTAGGAGCTGGAACAACATCTTTAGGGACTTAGGATCCCTTGGTTTATGGACATTTCATGCTTATAGCTGTAAGGCACAAAAATGTCTATAACAATTTGGTACTTCATGTATGAATCAAATGGACTAAATTTCTAGGTTCACATACATGGTGTCACTATGCCAAATAGTGGCTTCGGATATAACAAATTGATACTCACCTAGAGAACATGGTTGTTGAACATCAACAATGTCTAAGGGATTCGTTTTTTGATGTAAGATGGAGGAATGATTAAGTGGATGATCCCAATGGTGATCTGAAGTGATATGAGAACCTAGAGGTTCTTCTAAATGGGGAAGAATAATGGTAGTAGAGTTGAAACTACCAGATGCACTAGGTGAGTTGGGGAGGATTACTTCTCATGGACTCTGAAAATTTGATGGCCTCCTACCCAAACATTGAGTGGTAATGTAATGGTCGGAAGGTGGATGTGGTTCAAATTCATGGGTTCAAGGTCAGGGGTGATTAAACCAATCAACCTCACTATGAATGAAGTCTTTTGACTCCACAACCTATTGGTCATGGGTTTGTTGTGGATGGAAGTATGCACAATGGTGCATATCATCCCAAGGGTAATCCGGGGTGGTCATAGCTTCCATGATGTCTTCATTAGAATGGAAGATGGGTAGACTAGAGGAAGGAATACCATGTGAGAAAAAGGAGCTGCATAAAATATCTTCATTAGAGACAAGGTTCACATACGCATCATCAAAGGTGAGAGACATAGGACTTGTATATTGAATATCTACTGATGTTGAGACTTTTGTGCTTGATGAGGAAGGTTCAACAAAAGCACAAAAATAAATGTTTGGGGAGTTTCCAGGTAACAATCTCATGAATGATGATAAGTAGAGAATAAGACAAAAATTATCCATCATCTTGACATCAAGGGGAGAGATCAAAATGGGTGTTGTACAGACCTCTTGGACTGGTATTGAAGTGGGACCAGAATCCGCAGGTGAAGGAGAAGTGGATTCATTATGAGCATCCTCTAATTCGCAAAGCACTTCATGTGTATCATGAAAATATTTTAGATGAGGACAATGATGGAAATAGTGTCCATAGTAATGACATAAAGCACAAGGGTGGTTTGTGTGCAACAGTCAAATCTTCTTAGTTGATTGAGGTAAGGTGACATGCACCTCGAGATGTTAGAATATGGGAAGGTGTGAGTGACCACATCCTTAACATGAGGGAGTTTAGGATAGTTACTGGTGGCATGAATAACAACATTAGAAAAAGCACACAGAGGAAGAGGCTTTGGTGGCTTAGGAGGAGTTTGAATTGTAGGGGGAGCCTTGTCTTGGGTTCCATTATTTCAGACTTTGACCCCCTCACCAGTTGCTTTCGCAATAGGAGCAGGTTCCTGTTGAGGTTGTTAAGGAACTGAAGTAAAGGCATGGGTAGGAACAACCAGTTGGATCGGGGTGAAAGTGGTGTAAGGTTTCAATTGATTCAATGGAGTGTTTCCAGGGGGTTAATGTACAAGACTAGGATCCCTAAGGTAATTTTGGGTAGACTCAACATAGCCATGATAGGTGTAAGATAGACTCCATAAGGTGGGAATAAGGATTGTATCTCACCAAAAGGATCATGGCCTGGAGAAATAGGTCCATAATGACTAATGACTAGGGGAATGGTTCAGGATGGAAATGGATTAGAAGAGATGCTAGGAGAAGGAAGCAATCATTGAGGAGTTGTACCGGCAGGTGGAGTTAAGTTGGGTAGCAGGCTGTGAAGGTGCAAACTGTTGTGAAGGCATAACGACCCATTTGTGGGCATCTCGTGATGCTTGGAGCATGAAAACACTCAATGAGCAAGGCTTAGAATGATTGGGATTGGGGCCATAGTAAGGATGAAGTAAAGAGTAATATTTATAGACTCCTAGAGAAACAAACGAGATAGCCTTATTGTCAGCCATAGAATAAATGTTGGTCTGAGGTGAGGTTTTGGATTTTGGATCATAATACATCAATTGAATGATTGTGACAATCTATCCATCATGGGGAAATCACATCTGATCATGAACCACAAATGTGACAGGTAACATTGCGTAAGTATAGCTATGACCCAAAAGGATGTTATAGTCGAGGGGAGCACCATTGACTTAAATCTCAATACAGACAGTCTTGCCAGCAACGATGACTAGGTAGTTGCGGTATAAGACAAGGGGATGTTCAGGATGATCGTCCCATGCATGTAGAGTGATGGTGGCTGGGATAAATCAAGGGAACCAAGTTGTTTCCAAACATTAGATTCCATCATATAAGTGGATGCACCTTCACGAATGATACACTGGTAGATAGTGGATTTTTGAATGGAGACTGGAATGTGGAACAAATGAAAGTAAGGGAGGTTTATCCAACTTGTCATCATGAAAGACAATCATCTGATCATCTTGAGAACCCAGGACTCCTAGAGTAGATAATATATATTTTTTTTTGTGATGGGAAGGTCTAGAGAACATCTCGCATTGACATGGTAGTAGGAGACTGCACAAAGTCATCTACTATGTTATATGTATGGGAAACTTTGGTAGAAGTAGCATTTCAACATAAAAAACCTTTGGGGACCTTGGCTATGACCTCAAACTTAGGTTGAGGGAACTGTGAGGTACTCTTGGGTCTCAATAGAGTCTAGGTAGACCCTTTGTGTTGGTACCCACTTAGAGATTTAACAAGTGGCTTGTCATATTGGCGCAATTGAATATGCAGGTTCACATTTTTCGTATTTACCTCATATGAATTCATCATGGGAATATGATGATAGCGTTGACTAGGTGCCAGAGTTGATTTAGTTGCTTGACCTAGTGTATATTGAGTTAGTATGTAACCTTATTGAGGAAAAGGATTGGTAAGTACGACTGGTTGGGATGAAGTAAGAGGAGGAGGAGGAGTGGTGGGCTGCGATCCTCAAGAAGTTGCTTGAGCTTCCCATGCTTGTCACATATGGGGTAAAAGAGGACAATACTGGGTATAATTGGTGGGCTCCAATATTGCAAAAATGATGTTGCAACTCCTGGGACTCCCTTTACTTTTATCAACTCGGTAGTTTGTAACAAACTTGGAAGCGATGGTGCTCTATGCACAAGTTCTAGCTATTACTGCAGGCTGTCACTTGATCAGTTGGCACAAGTTCACTAGGAGCTCAAGCCAACTTCTATGAGTCCTTAGAAGAAGCTTTTAATCATGATGGAAGAAAGCTAATCTCAAAAGGGTCATTCTACTTGCAGAAAGAAGATGAAAGCTGAAAGGAAACACAAACCCTAGCGAACCCTAGTTTTACCCATTAACCCTACCTTTGCAAAAAAGAGATAGGAAACTACTGAAATGGATTTCATGGACTACTATTAGTATGAAACGCATGTACTTAAACTATTTCCGAAGGAAAATGTGGAATAACCATATTTTTGAGCAATTTTATGCAGAGTTATTATGGTTGTGCTTTAACTTATTTGACAATGCAGATGTTTGGTGGCAAAAGGAGGTGGGCTTGGCTATTGCATATGATGGGGAAGGTGTGGAGAGGACTTAAGGAGTCCCTATCACCCTTCTAGAGAATTCCATGGTGATCAGATATCGAAAAATTTCTCGCATGAACTTCTATAGGAAGTCTACAAGGGATCTAGAGGAAGTTCTATAGGAGTAGGCTGAAAGTGATTTTTGAAGGTTTGGAGAACGAAAAATGGTGGGAATATGGAAATGAAGGATGGATAGAAAATTTAATGGGTCTGGGAACTTGTAAATGAAGCTTGGGAGTGAAGAATATGGTTGGAGTTGTTCAAAGGTGAAGGAAGCGATTTTGCGCAAACACGTAGAAATTAGGGTTGTTTAGGAAAGTGTGGCTGAATGAGTAATGAAAACCTTGAGAAAGGGACTGGAGCAGGTTGTATGATGGAGGAAGGATATGCTGGAGTATCTTATAGGTGCTCTACACACTTCTTGTTGGCATTATGGCACAGGTGTGACACTATGGTACAGGTGTTGTCCTTGATGGCAACTCTCTCTGATGACAGATCTCAGTTCAGACTACAAGAATGAAGAGAAAATTCATATACGCAGGTTCATTAAGATCAAGTCGCGTATACACACAGGTTGGACTTTATAAAAGTGCGTATGTGTATACACGCACTTTCATGCAAGGAAAAGCGCATATATGTTGGAAAACTTACCTTTGGTCCATGGCAGTTAGTCCTTGGAATTTGAACCTATGGTTTTGGACCATTGTATCTCGACAGACATGTTGATCCCTAGTATTGAGTTGATGGTATTGTGTTACTATGGTTTTGGACCATGGTATTGTGAAGGGCCTAAGGCTATAAAAGGAGAAGAAGATCATTAGGCAAGGGTATTGAAAAAGTCTTGAATATCTGATGAAGAAAGAGATCTAGTATTGGGTTTCTGGGTTGATGATGCATTGCTTGATCTGAGCTAAGAAGGGATCTCACTGGTCGATGGAAGACAAGATCTAAGGATAGATCGGGATCAAATGGCTTGAAATGAACTATATTTATATGGATGATTATGCTTATTCTATATCTGCATACTGACGCATGTTATGTTCTGAGTATGACTGATGTCTGATACATCTGCAAAGTTATAAGAAAATATTTTTAGATCTGTACACAGGTTGGCCTTGGAAAAAGTGCGTATGTACGCGGGTTTAATTCATTGTAGTAGCGTATACCTTTTGAAGTTTGATTTTTGAAGTTGCAGTTGGGTCTTATTGTTATTGCAGAGTTCTGTTGTCTGCTCTGTGTTCTGGTGACTGGGTTTCAGTGTTTCAGTGATTCAAAGATTGATGATGCTAGTATTGATTGTTTTTGTGCTTCAATGATCTCTATGGGTACAGTATGAAAATTGGATGAATCGTGGTCTTCAGATTGTAGTGTTGTGCTTTAGGAGTATCTAGCCTGAAAATGTATGAAACGTTGTACCTGGAGGAGAAAAGATTGTAGGCCGGCGCCTACGTACTAGTATCTTAGCTAGTACAAGAGGAAAGGGGGTTGGAGCTCCCTTCCAGGAGAGTCCAGAAAACAAGAGAAGGTTGTAGCCTACGTACTGGTATAAGGTTGCACCAATACAAAATATTGTAAACTGAAGTTTCTTATTAAGGAAAGATAGAGACGACTTGCAGCAGGTGGTTTTCACCCACATTGGGTTTCACCTTATATCATGGTGTTCATGTGTGCTTATTGTGTGTGATGATCTATTCTGTTTACTGCACTTGCTTACTGTTCATATGGTTAATGAAGATATGAGACTCATATTTAATGGATTAACTGAATCATAATTATTCTGGATATACGCTGGTTGCTTTAGACACAATAGCGTATACACGCGGGTTCACTTAATTTTAGTAGCGTATATGTATCTAAGTGTGGAAATGAAAAGTATTATTGATTAGATAATACTGATTCACCCCCCCCCTCTCAGTATTATTTCCAACAATTGGTATCAGAGCAGGTCCTTCAGAGAAGCTTGATCACTTGAAGGAAGATCATTCATCATGAGCAACTATGAGAGGGAAGCATCAATCAGGCCACCGATTTTTGATGGGACAAACTTCAATTATTGGAAGGTAAGAGTTATTGCCTATTTTCAATCACTTGGTACAGAAGTTTGGGATATCATAGAGACAGGATACACTTTTCCTTCAGCTACTCCTACAGATTCAACCGAGAAGAAGAAATATGAAACAAATGCTAAAGCAGTCAATACTCTGTTGGGATTCTTATCACAATCAGAATTCGTGAAGGTTATGAAATATAAATCCGTAAAGGAAATATGGGACAAGATTGTCTTGAGCTATGAAGGAGATGAACAGGTAAAGCGTGCTAAACTTCAAACTCTCAGGATTCAGTATGAGAATCTCAGAATGTATAATGATGAAAGTGTAGCTAACTATTTCCTTAGGGTAGATGAGATTGTTAATTGCATGAAAAACTTGGGTGAAGAAATAAAAGAAGCTATTGTGGTTGAAAAAGTCCTAAGATCCTTGTCCCCCAAGTTTGAATCTAAAGTGTCCACTATAGAAGAAAAGGAGAATCTACGAACTCTCACCATGTCTCAACTACATGGAATTTTAACTGCTTATGAAATGAGAAAAGGAGGTCCATCAGACAGGAGAGAAGCTGCCTTCAAAGGAGAATACTATGAATCAGGGCACGAAGAAGAAGAAGAATCAAATTTTGTCAAAAATCTTCAACGGGGTACTGGAAGATTCAGAGGTAAGTTACCTTTCAAATGTTTTGCTTATGGAAGAGTAGGTCACTATGCTGCCAAATGTCCTCATAAGGATATGATTGACAAGGGAAAGGAACCTGTTAGATGGAACAAGAAACAGAATGCAAACAAGAAAAGCTATTACACTCATGAAGATAGTGATGTTCTTTCAAATAGTGACGAAGGTGAATGAGGTAATGAATATAAACTTTTAATGGCTTTTGAAGATGATGACTACATGGATGCTATAGATGTAGAAGTTTTTTGTGAAGAGATGACTAATCTCAAAGTGTGCTTAGAAGAGAAAAATACAATTATTGATTCTCTACAATGCCAACTGGCTAAAAGGGAAAAACATCTTGAAAAATTGGAATGTGAAATTGTTTATCTTAGAAAGGAGATTGAGAAAACAAAAGCGGTTAATCTTAAATTTGTTAAAGGATCTGAAACCTTGGATGAGATTATCAATGTGCAACGTTCTCCACTGATCAAGATAGGTTTGGGATATAATGGAGAAACATCTCAAGCTTCTACCTCCAAAAGTTATCTTGATGCAGCAAGGAGGAGCGAGCAAAGGCCTAATAGAAGTCATCAGGTGAATCAGGGACAGTTCACCTCAAGAACGAATAAAGACTATCAAGAAAAACGGGGACAAGCTACCTTAAGGACAAACAAAAGCTACAATCAGCCACAGGTAAAATCTTCCCAATTTACCTCAAGAATGGATGTCAATAGAAACTACAATCAGTTGGATGATAGATTTGATAATCGCAGGAGTTTCTTCAATGGCCAATGTTTCTCTTGCCATAACTTTGGTCACAAAGCAGCTCAATGTGTTGCCTATAAGACAATCATGACTAGAGAAGCTCAAAAACAAAGGAATATGACTAGGAGCACGAAAAGGACTTAAAACAACTTTTCGGTCCTTGAAAATGAAGTTGAATGTTCTATTTGTAATAACTTTGGTCATGAAGACTCTGAGTGCAGGAGCAGGTTTTGGAAGACAACACAGAAGGAACAAACCTCAAGTGCCAGAACATGGAGAATGAAGGAACCGCAACCAGAAAGATGTGGGATAGCTTTTTATGTAGAAGGACAGGAAAGTCTATGGTACATCGACAGCGGATGTTCGAAGCATATGACAGGGGACAAAGAGAAACTTGAATCATATACTGCATTAGAAAAAGGAAAGAAGGTTTCATTTGGAAACGATATCTCTGCAACTATAAAAGGAAAAGGCGTTGCTCAGTTGAAAGAAAAGGTCAAAGCTGGAAATGTTTTGTATGTTGATGGATTGAAGCATAATCTTCTGAGTGTCAGTCAGATGTGCGATCAAGGAACCGAGGTAATATTTAGATCAAATGAATGTCGCGTTCGTGATCTTGATACAGGTGAAACAGTGATCAAAGGTAGAAGGACTCCAAATAATCTATACATATTTGAAGAAGGACAACAACAATGCTATTTGAGCAAGAATGAGGAACACTGGTTATGGCACTGGAGGTTGGGACATCTAAGTTTTTCCCAAATAAGGAAAGCTTGCAAATACCAGGCAGTTCGTAGTCTTCCAGATATCAAAATTCCAGACAACACCATATGCAAATCATGTCAGTTTGGAAAGCAAACCAGAACTAACTTTCCGGAGAAGGAAGGATCAACTAGCATGCCTCTTGAGCTAGTCCATACAGATGTATGTGGTCCATTTAGGAAAAGGACACCTCGAGGAGAAGAATACTTGATATTATTCATTGACGATTTCTCCAGGTTTGTTTGGTTGGGACTTATGAAGCACAAAGACGAAGCATTCGAAAAATTCAAATCCTTCAAAGCCTTGGTTGAAAATGAATCAGGTTACAAAATTAAGTGCCTCAGGTCCAACAGAGGTGGGGAGTTTACCTCAAATGAATTTTTCAATTTCTGTGAAGAACATGGGATAAGAAGAGAATTTTCTACAGCTAGAACTCCTCAGCAAAATGGAGTGGTGGAAAGGATGAACAGAACAGTCCAACAAATGGCTCGTGCTATGCTTTATGAGTCTGGAACTCCCGCAAATTTCTGGGGTGAAGCTGCATATGCTATGGTTGTTATTCTCAACAAAACAAATGTTCAAGTTAACAGCACTCAAACTCCTCATGAGCTCTGGTATGGTGAGACTCCTTCGGTAAAGCATTTCAAAATTTTTGGGGGCAAATGCTATATAAAGAATACTGATGAACAGCTTGACAAACTTGAACCTAGAGTAGATGAAGGCATTCTCCTTGGTTACTCTCCTTACAGCAAAGCATATAAGTGTTACAATAAAAGACTTGGAAGAATAGTTGACAGCATTGATGTAGTGATTGATGAAAAAGGATACATTTCTAGGCAAGTAAATCATGAAGATATCGACGAAGATAAAGACTACCCTCCAAATCAGACTGATGATGAAGAAGAAGAACCTCAAGAGGCACCAGAGGAACAGATAAGGATAGAAGAGAAGTCTCCATCCAGGTATGTTCAAAAGAATCATCCAAAATCTCAGATTTTGGGACAGAAAGAGGCAGGTGTACAAACAAGAAGAACAATAGCAGAAGCCTCAAGCTATTTGGCATTGCTCTCCTCCACTAAACCACAAAATGTAAAAGAAGCATGTAAAGATGAATGTTGGGTCAAGGATATGGATGAAGAACTTGACCAGATCGAAAAGAACAACACTTGGGAGTTGGTTCCTAGACCAAAAGATAAGAATGTCATAGGGACAAAATGGATCTTCAAAAATAAATTAAATGAAAATGGAGAAGTAGTTAGAAACAAGGCAAGACTGGTTTGTAAGGGATATACTCAACAAGAAGGAATAGACTTTGAAGAAACTTTTGCTCCAGTTGCTAGACTTGAGGCCATCCAAATGTTCCTTGCCCTCTCTAGCTTTCAAAAATTCAAAGTATTTCAAATGGACATGAAGTCAGCCTTTTTGAATGGAGACTTAGAAGAAGAAGTGTACATTGAACAACCAGATGGCTTTATCCTTGGAAATGATCCAAATCTTGTATGTAGACTTAAAAAGGCTCTCTATGGGCTTAAACAAGCTCCAAGGGCTTGGTACTATCGGTTGGATAAATACCTTCATCAACAAGGTTTTTCAAAAGGATCAGCAGATAGCAATCTCTATATAAAAATTGAAAATAACAAATTGCTAATAATTTTTGTGTATGTAGATGATATTATCTTTGGTAGCAATGAAGAGGCTATGAGTCTTTGGCAGAAAGAATTCGAAATGTCATTACTTGGAGAATTGACATACTTTCTTGGATTGCAAATCCAACAAAATGAAGGAGGTATTTTCTTGTCTCAAACCAAGTACCTCAAGCAGATCTTGAAGAAGTATGGCATGGAAGATTTGAAACCAGTATGTACCCCCATGGTTACAGGATGCAGCCTCAGTGCAAATGATGAATCAGCAGCAGTGCATCAACCAACCTATAGATCCATGATTGGGAGTTTGCTTTATTTGACAGGTACCCGACCAGATATTATGCATGCAGTGGGAATAGTTGGAAGGTTTCAAGCCAACCCAAAGGACACTCATCTTCAGGCATTCAAAAGAATCTTCAAGTATCTTCAAGGGACTCAAAACTATGGCTTATGGTACCCTAGAGATACAGATCTCACTCTTCATGCTTACACAGATGCAGATTGGGCCGGAAGCGTGGATGACGGGAAGAGCACAAGTGGTGGTCCATTCTTCATGGGTTCCAGATTAGTATCTTGGTTCAGCAAGAAACAGAGTTCGATTGCTTTATCTATAGCTGAAGCAGAATATGTGGCTGCGATATCTTGTTGCACACAACTTCTTTGGATGATGCAAACCTTGTAGGATTTTCAAATCAATTGCACTCCACCTGTCTCTATCTTATGTGATAATACAAGTGCAATCAGCATTTCAAAGAATCTAGTCATGCATTCAAAGACCAAGCACATACCAATCAAGTATCACTTTCTCCGGGAACAAGTGATTGAACAAAAGGTCAAGTTGGAGTATGTTCCTTCTAAGGAACAAGTTGCTGATATTCTCACCAAACCACTGCCCAGGGAAACTTTTGAATATATCAGACAAAAGCTGGGAGTTGTTGATGCTTCATCCTACGGTTGAAGCTTGTCTGTTCTAAAGAAAAGTTGGTGTATGCGAGTTGGATAAGGGATATCTACGTACATACGCTGATTTATGCAGGTGCAGTAGCGTATATGGAGTTCTGAAGAAAATTAGCAAGGGCAGACTCTGGTTGGAGAGAGTCTGAGATGGGTCTGTCAGAGACCATCAGGCACAGCTTCAGGGGGAGCAGATGAACTTCTAATAATGCATTGTTGGCATTACCTTAGAAGCTTTTGGTTCTAGTTCACAACTGTTGTTGGTTTCAGGTAGAGCAGAGGAAGAAGGAGCACATAAGGAAATCTTGGTTGCTGATCTAAATGGTGATTAACAGATGCTGCTAATGACTTTCATAAGTCTTGGTCTAGATATTTCGTCTCTATGTCATGTATCTCTTTTGTGGTATCCCTTTTATTGTGTCAAGTTCATGTAATGACCTATTTTGGTTTCCCCACTATGCCTGGGATGATTGATGTAATGTAATTGGTTGTCATATGTAAATTTCTGATGTATCCCCACTTGGTTGGGTGGATGATCCCCACTTGAGTGGGCAATGGATGTATGTATTGAGTCTTTTGGTGATAGGAAAGTCTTTTATAATGTATAAGTCATGGTTCTTTTGAAGAACATCTTTTTGCAGACCTTGCCTACAGTCAGGGGGAGCATGTTCAGCACAACAGAGTAGAGATATCATCATGTACTCAGGGGGAGCATAGCCCTTTGCCCTTGATGACAAAGGGGGAGAATGACTTTGAGGATCTTGGGGTTGCCATCAAGTCCAAAGGGGGAGATTGTTGGCATTATGGCACAGGTGTGACGCTATGGTACAGGTGTTGTCCTTGATGACAACTCTCTCTGATGACAGATCTCAGTTCAGACTACAAGCATGAAGAGAAAATTCATATACGCAGGTTCATTAAGATCAAGTCGCGTATACATGCAGGTCGAACTTTATAAAAGTGCGTATGTGTATACACGCACTTTCATGCAAGGAAAAGCACGTATATGTTGGAAAACTTACCTTTGGTCCATGGCAGTTAGTCCTTGGAATTTGAGCCTATGGTTTTGTACCATGGTATCTCGACAGACGTGTTGATCCCTAGTATTGAGTTGATGGTATTGTGCTACTATGGTTTTGGACCGTGGTATTGTGAAGGGCCTAAGGCTATAAAAGGAGAAGAAGATCATTAGGCAAGGGTATTGAAAAAGTCTTAAATATCTGATGAAGAAAGAGATCTAGTATTGGGTTTCTGGGTTAATGATGCATTTCTTGATCTGAGCTAAGAAGGGATCTCACCGGTCGATGGAAGACAAGATCTAAGGATAGATCGAGATCAAATGGTTTTAAATGAACTAGCTTTATATGGTTGATTATGCTTATTCTAGATCTGCATACTGACGCATGTTATGTTCTGAGTATGACTGATGTCTGATACAACTGCAAAGTTATAAGAAAATATTTTTAGATCTGTATGCAGGTTTGCCTTGGAAAAAGTGCGTATGTACGCGGGTTTGATTCATTGCAGTAGTGTATACCTTTTGAAGTTTGATTTTTGAAGTTGCAGTTGGGTCTGATTGTTATTGCAGAGTTCTGTTGTCTGCTCTGGGTTCTGGTGACTGGGTTGTTGACTGGGTTTCAGTGTTTCAGTGATTCAAAGATTGATGATGCTAGTATTGATTGTTTTTGTGCTTCAATGATCTCTATGGGTCTAGTATGAAAATTGGATGAATCGTGGTCTTCAGATTGTAGTGTTGTGCTTCAAGAGTATCCAGTCTGAAAATGTATGAAACGTTGTACCTGGAGGAGAAAAGATTGTAGTCCGGCGCCTACGTACTAGTATCTTAGCTAGTACAAGAGCAAAGGGGGTTGGAGCTCCCTTCCAGGAGAGTCTGGAAAACGAGAGAAGGTTTTAGCCTTCTGCAAGTTGTAGCCTGCATACTGGTATAAGACTGCACCAGTACAAAAGATTGTAAACTGAAGTTTCTTATTAAGGAAAGATAGAGACGACTTGCAGCAGGTGGTTTTCACCTACATTGGGTTTCCACCTTATATCATGGTGTTCATGTGTGATTCTTGTGTGTGATGATCTATTCTGGTTACTGCACTTGCTTACTATTCATATGGTTAATGAAGATCTGAGACTCATATTTAATGGATTAACTGAATCATAATTATTCTGGATATACGCTGGTTGCTTTAGACACAGTAGCGTATACACGCGGGTTCACTTAATTTAAGTAGCGTATATGTATCTAAGTATGGAAATGAAAAGTATTATTGATTAGATAATACTGATTCACCCCCCCCCCCCCCTCTCAGTATTATTTCCAACACTTCTATTCAAAACTGACCCAAGAAAAAACTATGAAAACAAAGTTTTACTTATTTTTTACCGAATTCTGACCTAGAAAACAGAAAAGTGTTGAACAGAACTTGATGGATAGGAAGTTATGCAAGAAAGCTATGGAAACTAAGAAATAACAGATCTAAGCATGAAAATATAATTGGTATCAACTTTTCCAACTCGAATCTAACACTAGCAATTGCATTGGAAAGAAAAAACAATGTTTTTGTGGCAACAAGAGTGCCTTGGCCGCAATTCGTGGTCCCAAGGAGGGAGAAATGATTTCAAGGACTGCTTGGTAACCTTTTTGTGGATATTTTATGTTACCAAACTATCAAGTCAATCTGAAGCAAAATAAAATATCTTAATCATAAAAAACAACCTAACTAACAAAGAAAGATTTAACCTAAATAATAGAAATTATTCTATGGATGCAAGAAAAAACATATATAAATATAAGAAGGAGGTACTGGGCACTTGGGTTGGGCCCAAACATAAGAGCTACAACCCCCTTAGAAAGATTAGTTTTGGTTCAAGGCTGAATTCATCTTTATTGATCAAAAAATAATAGTCACGTCACAAAACTGTTTACAGAAAGAGCTCAAATGAGCTGAATGTAGAGTTGCACCATAGTGTGAAAATAAATTGTTCAATAGCTAACATATAACTAACAAAACTGAGGCCCTAAGCCTTCTTATTTATACAAATCGGAACCTTCAAAATTCCTCCTAAAATCAAGGAACTCGACTTCCTGGAACTAAAGCTAACAGCAGTCCTACTTGACTTGCTTGGCTGCCTCTTGGCTTTGTGCTCTGAGTTTTTGATGGATAATTCGAGGTAAGGGCTCATAAATGAGGGGGGCACCCTCCTACAAATCCTATCCCTTGTTCTTCCATGAATTTGGCTACCAAATGCTCATTAAACCTTTGATTTTGTCTCAAAATTGACCAAAAATCTGCATAAAGCACACATTAGAATTTTTGGCATAATGACTAACCAATTCACTCTATTAGCATAAATATGATCAAAAACATACAATAAACTAATGAGAATGGTGGATTAAATCAAATTAAGAGGTAAAATGGGCCCATATAATTACCCATTTTTGGGGCTCATCATCACCTCCCTACTGAAGGTGTTCCTTATCCTGTGAGCAACTAATATATCTCTTCATATTTGATGGCCCTCGTGGCATCCCTATCATCCCAAGATTTTGTTGTGGTCTACTCATGTGTGCCATAAAATTGTTCCTTCTTGTCCATGTCATTCCATTGCTCCTCCTATTTTGCTTGTTTGAATTCTTGTGCTTTTCCTGGCCTTCTTCTTCTCAGCCTTTGTCCTTTTTCTCTTCTCTCTTTTTCCTTCTATTTGAATGTCTAGTGCTTCCTCATTACTATTCTTCTCAAGTTATTCAGTTTTCTCCTCCTCTTCACTACTGGTTTTCTTCTACATTGGAAGGCTTCTATTGCCCAGCTGGCCATGCAAGCCATTTGGGCTTCTTTTTCCTGTAACTACTATTTTAAAATCTACACTTCATCTATTGCCTGAGACTCTTTTTCTTGCAGTAGTTTCATTAGCATTTCAATGTCAGCTTGTGGCTCTCCCTCTTGATATTGTTTCTCTGTTGTGTCATTATTTGTTAGGGGACCTTCTTGCTGTTGCTACCCTCCCAAGATGGACCACCTATCTCCCTTATGAATTTCCTGCTATTATAACTTCTTTTTCAGCAGTTCATTCTCTTCCTGTAGCTGGGCTCTTTTACTGCTCTCTATGTGCCTTACCATGGCCAACTCTCCTCTTAATTCCTTTAGCTTGTCCTCCATGTGGTGTTGAGTGTTTTTTTTTTTGTTTAAAAACAAAATGCTTAGGTGAGAAAGCAGGCGGAACTGAAAACAGAGGGATAGCTAAATTTTCGTCTTTTTCTGAAAACAAATAAGAAATTTCCCCTGTGCTTCTCCTTACAACATCAAATTGCAATATTTCCCTTTGTTTTAAACTTCTTTTATCCTGAATTTGACTCTCTGCTTTTGAAAAGGAATTTTTTTTTGACAAAACAGAGGATAAATAATACAGGTTCCTTTCAGAGAGTAGGAAGATATGCAAATTCTTTTTTTTTTTTCACACACAAAGGCTAGCCTCTATTGTTGCATGTATCTTCCTTACATGAGAATTTGAAAAAGGATGAGGAGATTTCGGATGCAGAGAAGAAAACAGAATCTGTGTAGACTTAGGGAAAATATACAGGCAGACTTTCACTTTTTTCAATGTGCAGACAGACTTTCACTTTCTTTTTTCAATCTAATGCCGTGTTTAATTCACCATCTTACTCAAAAAAATCATGCACAGAGAAGTTTTCTTGAGCCTACCTCGTTTTGAGCTTGAATTTTGATGAAAATCCCGGGTTTTCTTTTTGTAGAATTGTTCTCTTCCTTTCCTGTAGAAACCTTCCTGTAGATGGTGTTCTTGCTCCTGTAGAACTGTTATGGCTTCCTGTAGAATGCCGATAAGTAGGAGGGTTTTGAAAAATGGTAGAGAACGACTGGTTCGCTACTATGGAGGTGGTATAGAGTTGGTTGCAGCTGCGGGGACGATGATAAAATTGAAACAATGGGGGTGAGAGTATTTCAAAGATGAGTTCTTACGACTGTTTATGGAGACTTCCGTTGATGGAGGGTGAGCTGGCCAAGTATATGTTGGCCCCATGCAGACCGTTGGTCCCCACTGCAGTGCTATTATGAAACTTCATGTTTTCTGCCTGTTAATCACTTGAAATCAGTTGCGCTGGAGTTCAAAACATCTGCAACTATCTGGTTTTTAAATTTCCCGTGAGTTGACTATACACGTGTGTTGTGTGATCTTCGGATGAGTGCAATCGAACCAGTTGAGGGTGTCGAGTTAACTAGCTAGATTTCATGATGAATTGAACCATTTCATTCATTCATGAAGTTTTGAATCATACAGATGCAAATAGAGGAACTGGTTTAGACACTTACCTATAAGTCGAGATGTGCATGCTGCTTGGTTCTTTTTCTACTGCATGCTCATATTCAATTGTTGCATGCCTGTATCCCTTCTACTATATGCTTTTTGTTGTCTGATGTGTGGCTATTTCTCTTGTGCAAGTATCCTGTCACTGGATCTAAGTTGCAGGAGTCTATTCCAACCTTCAGATTTGCGCCCTCATGCTACTAACGCTGGATTTTTGCACGAAAGCCACTTATTTTGTCCATAGCTCCCAAACGATAGACTGGATTCACCTGAAACTTTTTGAGCATGTTTCTATCATCATTATTCACCTCCCATAGCAAAATTGTGGTCAATGGGTACACAAATTTCGAGAAACACTGAAAATGGTTGAAGGTGACATAGGTCAATTTCTCAGAAACTGTGTATTGGAATTCTCTGAAATTGCTTGGGCAGGTTACTATCACCCATATGCATCTCCCCATGAAACATGTTTTTAAATGGATGCATGGATATGGAGAAAATGAAAAAATGGTTGAAGGTGATGGAGGCTAATTTCTTGGAAATTGTGCTCTAGAATTGGCTAAAATTACTTGGGCATGTTGCCATCATGCCTATACAACTCCCCATGTAATAGTTTCCTAAATGGATGCACAGTTTTCAAGTTAGGGAAAAACAAATTTCTGCTCTATGTATTTTGTATCAGAGCATTCTGCAATTTTTATTTTTTTTAGACAGTAAGAAAAATGAGCTTGGGGTGTGATGCAGGCATGGAAATGATGGAAGAGGGGTTTGAAGACTACAGGAGGATTTATGAACCCTTTATGAAGGTTCCCTGTTCCTCAAACTTTGAAGTCCATTTCTAACTTTCTGTAATTTCGACAGGATCCTCCTATATAAAACATGGTTTTCAGAAAAGAAGCATAGTGAGGTGGAAAGGATGTCAAGATTGATGGAGAAGGGTGAGGGAAGGTAGGATAGATGTTGTTATTGGTTTCAAAGCTTTCTTGGCACCTGCTACTGGTTCCTGAAGTTCTCTTGCAGACCTACAATACAATTGGAAATTCACGTTTCTTTTTTCTTTTTCTCTTTGTTTTTTTGGAAACAACTAGGATGCCTCAAGGAGGTTTTCAGCCTAATTGCCTGCCCTAGGCGCCTCCAAGGGAGGTGAAATTCACCCAGGGATCTTATTCCCTTTTTCTTTTCTCTTCTTTCCAACCCATTGACTGCCTCATGGAGGTTTTCAATCAATAAGCCAATCTGAGGCGCCTCTAAGGAGGTTTTCACCTTATATATATATATATATATAGATATAGATATAGATATAGATATAGATATAGATATAGATATATATATATATATATATATATATATATATATATATATATATATATATATATATATATATATATATATATATATATATATATATATATATATATTCATATTTTTTTTCTGCCCTACCCTAATTGAAAAAAAAAATCGTTTTCAAGTATAAGAATACTTCCAATGGATCCATGTGCACATCGAGATGATAGACAAAATGATGTGGAGGCTTGAAATGCATGCTTTGACAGGTACCTAGATTTTAGAGACCAAATGATTTGACTTTGAAGGGATCAAGCATAGTTGAGGAAGAGAGTATTGCTGCAACTTAGTGACTATCTGGAACCATATCTCAATATAGTTGTGATGTCCTTGGTCCTTTTGCTGATCTGTATCATTCTTCATGTCACCTTCTATCATGACCTTCACATCTTCCTATTTTTGCTGATTTTTCTCTTGAATACTTGGAGGATTTGATGGTAACCATGAGAGAGCTCTCTCGATCTTTGGTTCTGTTGTATTTTCTTCATCAAGTGAAGCCCATGGTCCTTTGATCTCCTCTTTTGAATCTTCTTTTGCTGGATGTGGTCCTTCAATGCTATCAATGTAATCTCCTTTTTCCAATACTCTTCCTGAGCTATGGTGAATATTAGTGAGCTCAAGAGGAGTTGTTTGGAAGTGTTGTACCTCAGTTTTGCAATTGGGTTGAGCTGCTCCAATGTGCGGGTTTGGAAATGGTGGTTCCCCACTATATACTTGCTGGTCCTGTCTGTTACTCGTGTTTGGGTTCGATTGAGTAGGTATTTGGGGTTGCCTTCGTGGAGCAGGAGGTAATGGTTGCGGTTGAGTAGGTGGTGGAGGAAAAAGAGTGGGAGAAGTGTTGTACGAGGGCCTCCACCCTTGATGAGGTGCATTCCATTGAGGTTGTGGCTAAGCATAGGGGTGAAATGGATGAGTAGCTGGTTGAGCATGAAAAGGAGGATATGACCAAGGAGGGGGTGTGGAACAAGAAGGGTGAGAAGGGGGGCTCCAAGAAGATATGAATGTGACTTGGTTGGGGTTGTAATATGATCTAGGTCCATGTGGCCTCCTTTGGTTTATGAAATAGAGTGGTTTAGTGGTGCCTTTGGCCCTCTGATATGCAGCTTTAATTCCGGGCAAGGAAGGGCACTGGTTCGTAGGATGGTCTCTTTGACAAACAAAACACACTTCTATGGAGTGCAATGGACATTTATTCCTATGATGCTTTCTAGTGCACCTGGAAAAAAGATGGTCGAAGCCCTCTTAGCTTCCTCTTGCATCCCTTTGGACCTGCAAGGTATCCATTTGCATGGAAAGCATCTGCCTCACCTCACTCTTGAAATCTTCCATCAGATTTTCACATTCACCTCTAAGGATTGAGTTAGAATAAAAGGTATTGCTCCCAACATTTATGTTTTCAACCATTTGTTCCAGAGGAATGTTTTCTTCTTCTTCTCCCCTAGAGGTTCTTCAAATATGTCTTGTTGCCCAACAAAGGGTTCTTCTTAATCAAAACCATCAAAGAAAAGAGAAGGTTGGCTATGTGAAGCAGTGGGGGTGTTGTGCAAACATTTTTTTGAATTATCTCTACTCCTACAAGGCATGAAAGGAAATCTTTTTGGTTGATTTTTGTTTCTTTTTTCAGCTTGTACTTGCAAAAACTAAAATAGATTGAAGTGCAACTAACTAAAATCTATCTTGTTGAAATGAAAATGCAAAATTGAAATGAAAGCAAGAAAGGACTAATCTATGTTGCTGAAATGAGATTGCATAATTGAAATGAATGTAGGAAATTCTAATGTACGCTTGCAGAAATGAAATTGCAAAATTGAAATGAAAGCAGGAAATGCTAATCTACGCTTGCTGAAATGAAATCACGGAATTGTAATGAAAGCAAGAAATGCTAATCTACACTTGCTGAAACAAAATTATGGAATTAAAATGCTAAGCTACACTTGCAGAATTGAAATTGCAGAAATGAAATGAAAGCATGAAATGTCTAATCTACTTTTACGGAAATGAAATTGCAGAATGGAAATGAAAGAACTACTCTACTCTTGCTGAAATAAACTACCTAGCAGAATGTTACAGTAGAAAATAGAAGAAAAGCAGCAATCACAAATAATCTGATGCGTCCCCGGCAACGACACGAAAATTATGGTGGGCTCTAGTATTGCAGCAATGATGCTGCAACTCCTGGGACTCCCTTATTTACTTTTATCAACCCGGTAGTTCGTAACAAACTTGGAAGCGACGGTGCTGTATGCACAAGTAATAGCTCTTACTGCAGGCTATCACTTAATCCGCTGGCACAAGTTCACTAAGAGCTCAAGCCAACTTCTATCAGTTCTCAAAATAATATTTAAATTGTGATGGAAGAAAGATAATCTCAAAACGGCTATTCTAATTGGAGAAAGAAGATGAAAGATGAAAGGAAACACAAACCGTAGCAAACCCTAGTTTTACCCATCAACCCTACCTTTGCAAAAAAGAGAGAGGAAACTACTGAAATGGATGCCATGGACTACTGTCAATATGAAATGCATGTAATTATGATATTTCTAAAGGAAAATGTGGAAGAACCATCTTTTTGTATTTTTGAGCAATTTTATGCAGAGTTATTATGGTTGTGCTTTAACTTATTTGACAGTGCAGATGTTTGGTGGAAAAAGGAGGTGGGCTTGGCTATTTTAGATGATGGGGAACGTGTGGAGAGGACCTAAGGAGTCCCTAGCACCCTTATGGAGAATTCCATGGCAATCAAATATCGAAAAATTTCTCGTATGAACTTCTACAGGAAGTCTACAGGGGATCTACAAGAAGTTCTACAGGAGCAGGCCGAAAGTGATTTTTGAAGGTTTGGAGAAGGAAAAATGGTTGGAAAGTTGAAATGAAGGATGGATAGAGATGTTAAGGGGTCTAGGAAATTGTAAATGAAGCTCAGGAGTGAAGAATATGGTTGGAGTTGTTCAAAGGTGAAGGAAGCGATTTTACACAAAAACATAGAAATTAGGGTTGTTTAGGAAAGTGTGGCTGAATGAGTATTGAAAACCTTGAGAAAGAGACTAGAGAAGGTTGTATGATGGAGGAAGGATAGGATGGAGTGTCTTATAGGTGCTCGCTACACTTCTATTCGAAACCGACCTAAGCAAAAACTATGAAAATAGAGTTTTACTTATTTTTGACCAAATTCTGACCTAGAAAACAAAAAAGTGTTGAACGAAACTTGATGGATAGGAATATAGGCAAGAAAGCTATGTAGACTAAGCAAGAATAGATTTAATCATTAAAATATGATTGGTATCAACTTTTTCAACTCAAAATCTAACACTAGCAATTGCATTGGAAAGCAAAAACAATGTTTTTGTAGCAGCAAGAGTGCCTTGGTCTCAATTCATGGTCCCAAGGAGGAAGAAAGAAGTTCAACAACTTCTCGGTAGCCTTTTTGTGGATATTTTCTGTTACCAAACAATCAAGTCAACCTGAAGAAAAAACAACTATCTTAATCATAAAAAACAACCGAAGTAACATAGCAAGATTTAACCTAAATAACAGAAATTATTCTATGAATGCAAGAAAAACCATATATATATATATATATATATCTATATATATATATATATATATATATATATATATATATATATATATATATATATATATATATATATATATATATATATATATATATATATATAGAAGGAGGTATTGGGAACTTGGGTTGGGCACAACCCCAAGAGATACATCCCCCTTAAAGATCAGTTCTGGTTGAAGGCTGAATTCATCATTATTGATAAAAAAAAATAGTCATGTCACAAAATTGTTTACAGAAAGAGCTCGAAAATGAGCTGAATGGAGAGCTGCACTAAGTGCAAAAACAAATTGTTCAATAGCTAACATCTAACTAAAATCTAATTAAAGGAACTAAGGCCGTAAGCCTTCTTATTTATACAAATGGGGACCTCCAACAGTCCTCCTAAAATCAAGGAACTCAACTTCCTAGAACTAAAGATAACAATAATCCTACTTGACTTGCTTGTCTGCCCCTTGGCTTTGTGCTCCGAGTTTTTGATAGAGAATTCAAGGTAAGGGCTCATAAATGAAGGGGACACCCTCTTACAAATCCTCTCCCTTGTTCTTCCACAAATTTGGCTGCCAAATGCTCATTAAACCTTTGATTTTGTCTCAAAATTGACCAAAAAGTCTGCATAAAGCACACATTAGACTTTTGGGCATAATGACTAACCCAATTCACTCTATTAGCATAAATATGATAAAAAAACATGCAATAAAATAATGAAAATGGTGGATTAAGTTGAAATAAGAGGTAAAATGAGCCCATATAATTACCCATTTCTAGGGCTCATCAATAATGACCATAAAATTTGCAACAAGCACAAGTTTTGTTTATATGAATATTTCTTTTCTACTTGGACTAATCGCCCCATTTCTCAATTGCGGGATTAGGTTGAGTACCATGAAGGGCATTGGGTGGACCTTGGCTACCTTGATTACCTTGTAGTTGCTGCTTCGTATTACCCTTCCCCTTGTTCCTTTTCTTGTGTTTAGGGGGATTGGGTCCACTCTGCTGAACATACACTTGTCCGTGTGGAGTAGGTGGTTGTTGTAGCAAAGGGGGAGTAGGCATGGGGGGATGAGGCATTGGTACTGAAGGGGTGGGGGGCTGAGGCATTAGTTTCGAATGGGCTAGATTTTTGGGATGTGAAGATGGATAATAGGGAGATGGGGAAACATTTATAAGCAGGAGGAGCAATAGTTGCCATAGGCATCTATTGATGCAAAGGAGGATATGCATATGGTGTGTTAGGACCTGGGTAAGGATTGCCCTAAGGAGGATTGGGGGAGGGATAATTGTACATGGAATTGGTCCCTACCTGGGGATGACCATAACTCATATGATGTGGACCATATGGGCGATAGTGTGATATAGTTACAACTATGCCATCAACAACATGATATTCCCCTAGTGCACTAGTAGCACCAAGACGAGGCAGATCGGGGATGACAGTGTAAACATAACCTGACTGGGCAAGAACCAGATCAAATTTGAGAGCTATTTGGAGTGCTTATTCCTCAAATTAAGGAAAGTTTGATGCGAAATATTTTACAATGGGGGCCAATAGTGATATGAGAAACCAATCCATGTAGACTTAGTATTCAAAGTCAGGAGCTCTACAGATACTCCTCCTTCTATATCATTCTTGAACATGATCAGAAAGGCAAGTGGCAGAAGTTTGATGGAAATAAGTCAAAATTTAAGTACTGGTATCATAATGGAGAGGTAACTGAAAATATGAAATAAATTATGTGCTAAGAGTCACTAAGGTGGAATAGGTTTCCCTGGGATGGTTTACCTACCACTTCGCAACAGCTCTAGTGAGCATGCATTGGAACAATCGAAGATGAATGTAGTCTTTGGTAATGGAGTTGGATAAAAACCACATATGGGAGCAGTGAATGTGATTAGTTGGATCTTCTTTAGGATTACCTTCAAAAATTGGGATGTCTTAAGGGAGTTTACTGTGCATTTCTGGCCATGTGGGACCATGGAGAAGAGGATTATAGATAGGTTGGTTAAAATTTGGGAGACTTAAACCAATGAGAAAAGGAACTAAGGGAGTAGGAGTGACCACATTAGTTAGGGTTCTGCTAGTGGGGGCACCCTAGTTAACAGTTGGGTTACTTCCTTGAGTTCCTATACCCACATTGGTGCCTGACATGATCGCAATATGGGATTGAGAAGATGCAAAATCAGAGGATGAATGAGATGAATCAACAGAATCAAAGTCAAAATCACAATAATGACTCAATGGAGGACTGGGAGGATGAACTTGTACTCGAGGGGGAGGGGTAATATGGCATAATGACAACTGAGGGTGAAGCCCTTGAATTCAATGTGATACATACCTTGGAGGTTCTATGGTGTCTAGACTAAAGAGAAATGATAGGAATGAAAGAGAAACAAATAACGAGAAAACACCTAGTGTAGTGGTGCCAAGTTTAAACTAACTATTTAATCATGTTATTCTAATACAAGTACTCATGTCTTATCAATGAAAAATACCTCTAACCTATAGGTGATAAAAATCCTCAGAAAATCCTATATCTACTGTTTTATATGGCCTTCCAAAGAACTTCTTACTTGATAGAATCTCATCCCCACAAGATGATTTGTGCAGAGAAAGGTGGGGTAGGGGACCAACTACTTCCCAGATCCTGTCCTATAATTTATTTTCCTAAGATTGGTTACTACGGTTACCTTCGTCCCACAGGGTTGGTCGAGTCTTGAGCTTCATGGTAGTCATTCACTGCATGAAATTCCATGCCATGCATTGGTTAGCTCGAAGAAGAATTACTCACATGCTAACCTAGCCTGACCCGCTCTGAATCGAGTTTCTGACACACTCTGACTTTTACCATGGGATGGTGAATTATTTGAAGCTTCCTAATATGTCAACTTCAATGTCTCAATGAAAATTGATCGATGGGTGTTGTTGCAAGCCTATCCCACTGACCCTAGACCTTTACTACAAGGATTCTTCGCCTCTTATGCCCAAGTTGGCTTAATCTATGTGTGTTGATTTATTAAGGTGTAGTGTTTCAAGTCTTGCCTTGGCAATGTTAACCAATCTCACGTTTCCTTAAGGTGTGATTATGTGAAAACGATGAGTCAAGTGGATGATTTAATTAAGCATGTTTCATGATGCCATATGCTACTGAAAGTAAAATTTTGAAATACTATAAATAAATTTGATAATGACAGAAAGATAAACAACCAATCATGCACACAGAACCTCACTCACAAGGGCTACTAAGCATCTAAGAAACAAAAGGAAAAAAAAGCAACTCAAAGACACAAAGAAGAGGCCAAAAATATCTAATATTTAGGGACTAGGATCTAAAGGCTCTAATCTGTTGTAAATGATGCAGACAAACCACAAAAAGTAGAAGTGAAAAATGTTGCAAAGGATATATGTGAAGTGCAAAGACCTAGGATGCCCAACGATATCGTAAGGGAAAACGGGAAACCCAAAATCTGAAGGGGAAAAGGTAAAATAAACCTATCTAAAGGATCTGAAATGTAATGGATCAAATATGAAAAATAGTGCTTAAAAATGATGAAAACCCTAGACCCTCACTCAGAAAAACTCTTCCTAGCAATGTGGAGGTGTACTCTAAACCTTATGTGGATTTTTCCTTCCTCAAAGAGACAAATAAAGTGGATCCATGACTAATGGAGACTGGACAACAAAGATGAAGTACCCAAACAAGTCTGCAAACAACACTCGCAGAAAAAATATAAAAATTGCAAAACTTTCCATAAAATTTTCAGAACGTAGATATTGACTTGGAATTGAGGAAAACACAGTTTTTGAGTCAACACATGCACTCTAAAACTCACTTATGAGGCTAAAAAGTGTGCTCTATTCTTGAGAATCTCGGTTAGGAAATGTTGCAAAAATTTTACTGCCTCTTGCTTGGTTGGTACCTCTGACGTTGGGAAAAGGCCAAAATCCAACATAATCCAAAAAATTTACAAAATGGGCTTCAATATTATAAATATAAATTGAGAGAAAAGAATAGGTAAATAAAAACGTGAAATTTTTGAAACTTCCATCACCCAAGAACCCTGCTATTAAACTACCGAAGTCATCAATTGTTAGTGTGAAAATTCTTGGAAGGTGTACCAAAAATACTTCACTTAAGTCACTGGGTGACAAGTGACCCTAACAACAAGTTGTTGACCACTATCATCTTAGATTTGAAACATAAATAAAAAAATCTGCAGTAAAATAATATATAACCCAAAGCAAAAAGCAAAAATATAAATTATCTAGTATAATAACTCAATTGGAAAGATAATTTTAAATGAATTAATATTTTATCAATAACAGCTAGTGAAGGAGATCTACATATTGGCCTGTAAGTCTCCCTCTATGGGATGAGTACTTTGATATCCTTGACGCTTCAGAAAATTGACCTTCTCTCTAACGTGAAAAACCCAAACAAAAATGAAGAACTCGAAATGGGAGCTCTTGAAAAATTACGAAAGTGTTGATGATGATTATGATCACGGTGAAGAGGAATGGAAAACCCTCTTTTATATAGAAAAGTATGGAGTTAATCTTGAAAATGGAGAATAATAAAATATTATTAACCAAATTGGGATCTAACTACTTGGAATACTTTATTATATTTATTGTAAAGGGAAAAGGAATTTAAAATGGTTAAATACCTTTATTTATAAATAATTAACAAATAAAATGATTTATTAATTATTTCGCGATAAACAAGAAAGTTGTGAAATCAAAATAATTATTAAATTGTGATTTAATAATTACTTGAATAATATAAATAAAGAAATTTAAATAAATAATGATTTAATTAAATATTCCTAAGGGATTTAGTCAAATGAGACAAGAATAATTATTAAATAATGATTTAATCATCATTCCTAGATAAAATTAAATAAATAAAGATTTATCTAATTATTGTCATGGGGTTCCTTTTATTTAAATTAGAATATAATTTAGTGAAAGTGGTTTACTAATTTATTTATTTTTTTACAGTGAAAGTGGTTTTACTATGGTAAAATTAAATCTTCATGGTGTATTTCTATCCACCTACTTAGAGATGGCTAGGTGATCATTTTTTGGTGATAACAAAAACATCATCAAAGCATATGTCAAACGTATACCAACCTCAAACCAGAACTTCTTTGCCTCAACCAACAAACGTTGAAGGATACAAGGCCCACATCTAATCCACTATCTCCCATGTAGCTTCTTCAGGCCCAAAGTTCTTCCACTGCACTTTAACTTGCTCTATGTCTCTATTCCTGAGCATGAGATGTTTCTACTGAAATATTCACTAAGGCTCTAGATGGAACTCTCCCTTTTTCTCCACCTACAATACAGGCCAATTAATAACATGATCAACATCCTTTATATACATCTTAAGCAATGAAATATGAAAAACGTCATGGAATTTCACTGTTGGAGTTAGCGCAAGTTGATATGCCACTAGTCCAATCCTTTCAAGGATCTCGAAAGGCCCACAATATCATGGTGCCAGCTTGGCACATGAACCAATCATCAAAGATATTTTCTTGGGCTTCATGTGAAAATACACATGTTTCAACCTGAAACTCCTTGAACACCTTCTGTTTATCCACATAACTCTTTTATCTATCGTGTGCTACCTTTAGATTCTTCTTTATAACCTGCATTTCCTGCTCCAATTCTATCAACATATCTGATCCAATAAGTACCCTGTTCACTGAATCACTCTAGGTGATGGGACTGTTACATCTCTAGCCATAGAATATCTTGAAAGGACTCATCCTCAATGATTCCTGGTAACCATTGTTGTATGCAAACTCAACTAATGGAAGATACAATGGAAGTGTGGGCCTTGTTATAGGAGGACCCATATATGTAGAAGATCAAAGTGGAAATTAGAGTGAAGCAACTTCAGTTCAATGAGCTCAAAGTAATGACATGGATCTTAGCACCTATGTAACGACTCGCTTGTCTTCAAGAAGGAACACTTCTATAGGGACATATTGATGATTTGTGGAGGAAGGCACAAATCATCTCCATGTGGATGCATCCTTGGGAAGATGATGTATGCCATATCTCACATAAAGTTGAGGGAAATTTGAAGGGAAGGTCGTAAACATAGAAGACAATCGGCCTCATAGTAGTAGGTCCCACACTTGAGAACTTGGGGATGAAGTTTGACAAGATGAAAGGAAATGCAAAGAAACACTTCATCCATTGAAGTGCGCATGCACAGGGCTGAAAGCAAAGATAGAGGGTGTACTCGCTGAGTGAATCAAGGAACAATCACATCCTTTTCTTGGGGGCCTATTGGGTAGGGGTCCCCCAGGTCTAAGTTTTGTCTGCGTCATGTAAAGACTTCACATTTTGAGGAGCGAAGAAGGATTAGAGCAGAGTCAAAGGGTCTTAGGTCAGGTCAAAGCCCATTATTTTGCAAAGGGATGGGATTATCTAGAGTGTTTTCAATCTGCCCATGGCCCATGGTTTGGAGACCATGGTATTGTAAGGGTAAAAAAATATATAAAGGGATGTCTTAACAAGTATAAGGTAATCATTTAATGAGATGAAATGTTTTTGAGTTTGTAAATATAAGATATTATATATTTAAGTGAAGGGGAAGGTTCCTGCAATTGTATGTGCAGAGACCTTGGTAAGCCTGTAGTTATGTGTGTAGGGTTAGAAAGATTGTATCTTTGATGACTTGAACTAATAAAGAGGAATTTGAGGTAGATCTATTTATTTTGTTATATTCGTAGAGTTTCTATGTTTTAGCTTGTTTATGATTCATTTTTCTACACTTATTTTTCAATTTCATCCAGTAGGTTCAAATATTGTTTCATATGATGAATAATACATGTTAAACTAGTTACGCGTGACTCGCAAATCTATTATGTAGGAAACCCTTTTACCATTATAGCAATAAGCTTAACTGTTTGTGAAGGTCATATTAAACCCTAAAATGTTAGAAACCTTAAAAAAAATGACATAAACCCTCTGGATGAAAAAACATCATTTTAGCATCCCCTAATATCACCTTAGGTGAGACTTTGGTATGCAAGAGAAAATAATTTCCGAAAGGGTGAGTGGTATAGGGTTTTATTTGTTAGCAAAACTAACTCTGAACCTTGGTCTAAGCCCCTGAAGCCAACATTAGGCCTTTGGTAATGAAACTTGAGACTACCTCTACCCTAGATTCTGAAATCCATTTGGAAAACCAAAGCTCAAAACTGAGATAAACATCCCAACATAGCACGACATCCTGAAAATGGAAAGGTTAGGTTGAAAACCAATGACATAACCCGACAAAACCATGCCTTCAACATCAATAGAACCATACACCAACATGAAAAGCCATGTATTTCCAAACCTGCTAGGAAATCCCACATGAAAAATGTTAGTTGCAAGTATTCCTGCTGAAGTTGCTTGATCCTGTGTTCCTTTCCTTAATCCTTGCTTTCATTCCTTCCCTTTGCTTGCTTTTCCTTTCTTGCTCAACATATAGAGTGCTCCAAGAAAACTCTAAGTGACTAAGTGTGAGAAAGAGAGAGGGAGAAAAAATGATACAGCTCCAAACATGAACTTACAAAATGTTACCAATTGATCCTCATAAGCCTTTTTATTGAGGAGACCTCTATTTTCTTCATTTTCCATTATTTTCCTTCAATTTCATCCTCGCATGCAACCTATGAATTTTCACCTTACTTTCCTCCTAATTTCATTTATTTTCATAATAAAATGTGAGAAAAATGCATTTTTCCCTTTTCATGACTTTCCTTGGCATTTTCGAATTTTCCTTAGCCAAAACACACATCGAGTGATTCCACTAGGATATCTTTGCCCAACATTCAACTTGGAATAAGTGTCCCTTACCTGTGGTCTTATTTTTCCTTTATTATCATTTATTAAATGAAATTTTCACCAGGGCTGTTGTTGAACCGTCCCACTTGGAGATCCTTAGTGTTAAAACACACCAGGACCTAAACAAAACCACTAAAAATGAAACATACTTCCCATGGAGCTTTATAACTTAGCTTGTTGTCATATTTAAAACAAATGACCTACTAAAAAAAAAGCATCATGACAACATGATAATATAAAAACCATAATAACATGACACCCAACCTCTTATTGAAGATATATAACTTAGCTCATGGTGGAATTTACATGCATATATATATATATATATATATATATATATATATATATATATATATATATATATATATATATATATATATATATATATATATATATATATATATATATATATATATATATATATATATATATATATATATATATATAGATATCTATATATATATATAGATATACACATACATATACCAAATTGTTAGTGTGAAAATTATTGGAAGGTGTACCAAAAATACTTCACTTAAGTCACTAGGTGAAAAGTGACCCTAGCAACAAGTTGATGATTATTGTTGTCTTAGATATTAAACACAAATAGAAAATTTGTAGTAAAAGATGATATAACCCAAAACATAAAGAAGAAATATAAATTATCTAGTATAATAACCCAATTTGAAAGAAAATTTTAAATGAATTAATATTTTATTGACAACACCTCATGAAGGAGATATACAGATTGGTCTGTAAGTCCGGCTCTGTGGGATGGGTCCTTTGATATCCTTGACACTTCAAAAATTCATCTTCTCTCTCAATGTGAAAATCCCAAACAAAAGTGAAGAACTTAAAATGGGAACTCAAGGAAAATGACAATAATGTTGACGATGATTATGATCATGGCGAAGAATAAATGAAAAACCATCCTTTATGTAGTAAAGTATGGAGTTAATCTCAAAAATGGAGAATAATAAAATATTATTAACTAAATTCATATCTCACAACTTGGAATACTTTATTATATTTATTGGAGAGTGAAAAGGAATTTAAAATGGTTAAATACCTCTACTTAGAAATAATTAACAAACAAAATGATTTATTAATTATTTCATGACAAAAAAGAATTATTAAATAATTATTTTAATAACAGAAATATGGAAATTTAAATAAACAATGAATTAATAATCACTCCTACATAAAATTAAATAAATAATGATTTATCTAATTATTCTCCTCAGCCTTTTTTTTATTTAAATCAAAAAATAATCTAATAAATGTGGTTTACTCAATTATTTTCCACAGTGAAAGTGATTTTACTATGTTAAAATTAAATGTACATCGTGTATTTTGATCCACCTAGTTAGAAATGACTATGTGATCATTTTGTGGCGATAACAAATTCTCCCAACATGTACCAATGTTAGGATAAAATCATATGATTGAAATACATTGTAAATTACACTTCCACGAGATGCCAAAAGGGGAGTCAGAGAGTGAGAGAGAGATATGAATAAATTCAAGGATGGACAAACAATGGAGGGGGAGTGACCTACAATACTGATAGAAGTCTGCTTCTATGTGGTAGTGCATGATCTGAAATGAGGCCGGGGAGGCATACCCATACCCACCGAGATAATTGAGTACAAAGAATAATGGTGATCCCAACAATGTCAGGCTAACTAACAAGGTGCATGATATATGATACATGATACACTAGCATAAATGGACCATAAAATAATACAATGAATCTCATATACATAATACACCTTGAAAAAGCATAGGCTAGGACTGAATACAGTAATATCTAAGTACATGAGATATAATGCCCCTCAAACTGACATGGGGAGGGGGGATCATAACTAAGGAAGGCTTGCTAAACAAGAAAGGGCTTTGAAGATCTGAATGGATCACCTGGAGGAGACATGGATGATGCTGGCATTGCAAGCAGTGAAAAACGATCCCATAAAATCTGTGGAACTACATAGGAGGGTGGATCAACATCTATGGTCATCCAGGTATGTGGGAGGCTACCTGAAGGGACACCCCCTCATGATGTTTGAAACGTCTCACACACACCTGGGAAACAATGGGACAATCGGTTGGATCAACGAGTTGTCAAGCGTACGAATCTCAATCCTACAATAAGGAGTTGATGTCGTTCACGTGAGAAATAACCAAGTCCAATTGAAATAATGAGTCCCTTTTCTTGATCCAAGGCACCAAACAAAGATGGAATATAAAACTAAGGTACACCATCCTCTAGAATACTCTTCTGGAATAAATGTAATGAGGTCAACAAAAGAGAGGCCACCAGAGTTAAGTCAATGACGAGTCCTCAACAAAGTGACAAGGGAATATAAGAGAGTGATTGATGGAATAACATCAAGGATAACGATGGAAGCAAACAAGATGGATGCCAAACTAACAAATTCCCCTATCAGAGCATAATAAAAGTGGTTGATTGAGCGGCGAATCACTCGATAATAAAAGGGATGGTCGACGACTCAAACAGGTGTTCGGAAAAGATGGAGCACAAGGAGTCGAAGCCAAATATGAATAAAATGGAAGAAATACAACATGACGACGAATGACACACTGTAATGGGATGCAATGGGGACTCAGAACATACTTCATAAATACAAGGGTGACACATCCTAGATTCTTTGAACAATGGTGACTCGATGATGCAACCATGTGGGGGAGGCCCGATGGGGGCCATGAAAACATGAGTGAATGATTGTTACTTATGAAAAAAATTAACACATGAGTCAACTAGTGCAAATGTAAAGTGCTACTAGAATATGGGTGTCTCAAACATAGAGATTTGGTTTCAAGGGGTGGAAAAGTGAGCCCTCATGGAGAAAATGGCCTCTGAGGGAAGTTTGAAATTATTTAAAAAATGGAGACCTATTATAGAAGGTGAGAGGTTTCCAATGGTTCTGACAGTTCATAAAATTAACCTAAGGTTTGGTGGCAACGGGTGATGAAAGAAACTAGTGTTTTTCCTATAAAATTCCTTTCTTCTCCAAATCCAATTCATTTGCATAGTGAGCTGTGTAAAATCTGGAGAGGAGTACAAGGCCCTAAATCTTGTGGTGATCATTGTGGAAAGGCGAGTTGTTGGAATCAGTATCTGTGAATTTCAGCTAGGTGGCCTTACTCCTCTAAAGATAGCCTTAATGCTTCTTGGAAGAATTGTTCCCGATGAAGAATCAAGGTAATAAAACATGAGGGAATGAAAAACTAGAGAAGCTCTAGGATCATCCCTTCCCACCAAGTCAAACATGGGGAATAGATGGTAAATATCAAATCAAATAGGGTAGAATATTTGAATAGGTTGTATCAGTGATATACAATATGCAATGTGTATATAGCTTGCCGGAGAGGCTAGCAGGAAAAACTATCCAAGGAATGGGAGGATAATTGACCATACCTAGATCATTTGGGACTAGGTCGAGACTTATGTTAATCAAGTTAGAAGATGGCCAGGGATGCCATCATACCCTGAAGCATTGGATTCTACCCCCAAGCATATGTGATGGAGGGGACTGATATGGTATGCAATGATGGGAATGATGCCCTCTAGGAGGAGGAGTTTGTGGAGTGCCACTGTGTTCCAAATGCTTGAATAAGGGATTCAAGTATCTCGACCCAGCTGACACAAGATATTCTATAGGATGATGATGAGATGTAGGGGCATATGTTCCCCCTGGTCATGTTATGGGCATACTGGATGTATTTAGAGTAGTGGACTCCAAACACATTTTAATGATTTGGTTGACCATTTGTTTATGGATGTCTTACTGGGAAGAGTGGATAGATATAGTTAGATAAAGCAAATCATGATTTACCATTGTCATTTGGTACTTCATTTATGAATCAAATGGATTGAATTTTTGGGTTCACATAGATGGTGTCACTATGCCAAAGAGTGGCTTCGGATATAGTGAATTGATGCACACCTAGAAAACATGGTGGTTGAACATCAACAATGTCTAAGGGACTCAGTTGTTGATGTAATATGGAGGAATGATTAAGTGGATCATCCCAATGGTGATCTGAGGTGATATGAGACTCTAGAGGTTCTTCTAAATGGGGAAGAATTATGGTACTAGAGTCGACACTACCAGATGCACTAGGATGGTTGGGTAGAATTACTTCTCTTGGAATCTCAAAAGTAGATGGCCCTTTACCCAAACATTGAATGGTAATGTAATGGTAAGAAGGTGAATGTGGTTCAAATTCATGGGTTCGAGGTAAGTAGTGATTAAACCAATAAACCTCACTATGAATGAAGTCTTTTGACTCCACAATGTATTAGTCATGGGTTTGTTGTGGAGGGAAGTACGTACAATGGTACATATCATCCCAAGGGTAATCCGGGGTGGTCATAGCTTCCATGATGTCTTCATTAGAATGGAAGATGGGTGGACTAGAGGAAGAAAGACCACATGATGGCAAAGAGATACATAAAGCCTCTTCTTGAGAGATAAGGTTCACATACGTATCATCAAAGGTGAGAGATGTAGGACTAGTAGATGGAATATCTACCAATGTTGAGACCAATGTGCTTGATGAGGAAGGTTCAACAAAAGCACAAAAGTAAATGTCTTGAGAGTTTCCAGGTAACAATCTCATGCATGATGATAAGTAGAGAATAGGAAAAAAGCCATCCATCATCTGAACATCAAGGGGAGGGATCATAATGGGTGTTGTAGGGACCTCTTGGTCTGGTATAGAAGTGGGACCAAAATCCACAGGTAAAGGAGAAGTGGACTCATTACAAGTGACCTATAATTCATGAAGCACTTCAAGTGTATCATGAAAACGTTTGAGATGGGGAAAATTATGGGAATAGAGGCCATACTTATCACACAAAGCGCAAGGGTGGCTTGTGTGTAATGATCAAATCTTCTTAGTTGACTAAGGTATGGGGGCATGCACCTCATAAATGCTAGAATCTAGGAAGGTGTCAGTTACCACATCCTTAACATGAGGGAGTTCAGGATAGTTACTAGTGGCATGACTAACAATATCACACAAAGCGCACAGAGGAAGAGCCTTTGGTGGCTTAGGAGTTGGAGTTGTAGGGGGAGCCTTTCAGGGTTTGACATCATCACCATCTGCTTTTGCATTAGGAGTAGGTTATTGTTAAGGTTATTGAGGAACTAAAGTAAAGGCATGGGTAGGAACAGCTGGTTGGATCGACGTGAAAGCGATGTAAGGTTTAAATTGATTAGGTGGATTGTTTTTGGGGGGATTAATGTACCAAACTAGGATCCCTAAGGTAATGCTGGGTAGACTCAACGTAGCCATGATTGGTGTAAAATAGACTCTAGGAGGTGGGAATAAGAAGGGTAGCTGACCAAAAGGATAGTGGCATGGAGAAACCTCTCCACAATGGTTAAAGCCTGGGGGAATGGTTATGGGTGGAAATGTATTTGAAGAGATACTAGGAGAAGGAAGTTATCCTTAATGAGTTGTACTAGTAAGTGGAGTTAAGGTGGGCATAGCAAGTTGTTAAGGCATAACGACCCATTTGTGGGCATCTCATGCTGCTTGGGGCATGAAAACACACAATGATGTAGGCTTAGAATTATTAGGTGGTGGGCCATAATACGCACCAAGTAAAGAGTAATCTAGATAGAATCCTAGAGAAACAAATGAGGCAGTCTTATTGTTAGCAACATAATAAATATTGGTCTAAGGTGAGGTTTGGGATTTTGGATCATAACATGTCAGCTGAATGATTGTGAAAATCTCTCCATAGCAATGAAATCACAACTGATGATGAGCCATAGTTGTGATAGCTAACATGGCGTAAATATAGCTATGACCCAAAAGGATGTTATAGCTGAGAGGAGCATCATTGAATTAGATCTAAATACCATGTGACTAGGCAGTTGCGTTATAAGACAAGGGCATGTGAAGGATGATCATCCCATGCACACACAGTTATGGTGGATGGGGATAGGTCAGGGGAACCAAGTTGTTTCCAAATGCTGGATTCCATCACATAAGTGGATGCACCTATAGCAATGATACACTACAGGATAGTGTTCTTTTGAATGGAGACAAGAACGTGGAATAGATGAAGGTAAGGGAGGTTTATCCAACTTATCAGCATGAAAGACAATCATTTGATCATCTTGAGCATCCACGACTCCTAGGTAAGATAATATATCCTTTTGTTGTGATGGGCATGTTTAGAGAACTTTTGAAATTGACATGGCAGTAGGAGATTGCACCAAGTCATCTACTATTCTATATGTATGGGCGACTGTGGTAGAAGCAGCATTTCGACGTAACAAACCTTTGGGGATCTTGGCTATGACCTCAACCTCATGTTGAGGGATTTCTAAGGTACCATTGGGTCTCAATAGAGGCAAGGTACACCCTTTATATTGGGACCCAGTCGCAGACTTAGCAGGTGCCTTGTCATATTGGTACGATTCAGTTTGGAGGTTGAGTTGATTAGTATTTACCTCATATGAATTCATAATGAGAATATGATAATCACGTTGACCAGTTGGTGGAGTTGGTTGAGATGCTTGACCTAATGTATATTGAGCAACCATGTAACCTTGTTCAGGAAAAGGATTGGTAAGCATGAACCACTAGGATGGAGGAGGAGGAGGAGAGGTGGGCTATGATCCTCAAGGAGCTGCTTAAGCTTCCAATGTTTGTCACTTCTAGGGTAAAAGAGGACACTCCTGTATATAATGACCATAAACTCTGCAACAAGAACAAGGTTTTTTTGTACGAATATTCTTGTTCTACATGGGCTGACCGCCCTATTGCTTGATTGCTAGATTAGGTTGAGTACCTTGAAGGGCATTGGATGGAGGACATTAGCTGCATCGATTACCTTGCAATTGCTGGTTCACATTACCCTTCCCCTTGTTCCATTTCTTGGGTTTAGGGGGATTGGGTTGACTCTACTGAGCATACATTTGTCCTTATGGAGGAGGTGGTTGTTGCGGTAGAGTGGGAGTAGGCATGGGTGGCTGAGGCATTAGTGTTGAAGGGGTTGGAGTGTTAGGTTGTGCATACAGATAATAGGGAGATGGGGAAACATTTCTATAAGTGGTGGGAGAAATAGCTACCATAGGAATCTATTGATGCAAAGGAGGATATGCATATTGTGTGTTAGGACCTGGATAAGGATTGCCCTAAGGAGTATTGGGGGAGGGATAATTGTACATGGAACCAGTCCCTCCTTGGGGGTGACCATAACTAATATAATGTGGAGCATATGGGTGACATTGTGATATAGTTCCAACTATGCCATCAATAGAATGAGATTCCCCCGATGCATTAGTAGCACCAGGACGAGGAAAATCGGGGATGACAGTGTAAACATAACCTAACTGGGCATAAATCAAATCAAAACTAAGATCTATTTGGAGTGCTTCTTCCTCAGATTGAGAAAAGTGTGATGCAACATATTTTACAATGGGTTCCAATAGCAATCTAAAACACCAATCCATGTAGTCTTGGTCTTTGATGTTAGGAGCTCTACAGATACTCCTCCTTCTACGCCATTCTTGAACATGATCAGAAAGGCGGGTGGAAGAAGTTTGATGGGAAGAATTCAAAAGTTTAGTACTGGTATCATAATGGAGATGTAACTGAAAATATAAAAGAAAGTATGTGTAAGAGTCAGTAAGGTGGAATGGGTTTCCCTAGGTTTGTCTACATACGAGTTCACAGCAGCTATAGTGAGTGTGCATTGGAACAATTGAAGATGAATGGAGTTTTCAATAATGTAGTTGGATTAAAACCACATATGGAAGTAGCCAACATGATTAGTTGGATCTTCTCCAGAATTACCTTCAATATTTGGGATGTCTAAAGGGAGTTTACTACACATTGTTGGCCATGTAGGATCATGGAGAAGAGGATCATTGATAAGTTGGTTAAAATATGGGCGACTTAAACCAACAAAAAAAGGAAGTAAGTGAGTATGAGTGACCACACTGGTTGGGGTTCTGCTAGTGGGGTTACCCTAGTTAACACTTTGGTTACTGCCCTGGGTTCTTACACCCACATTGGTGGCTGACATGATGGAAATATGGGGTTGAGAAGAAGTAGAATCAGAGGATGAATGAGATGAACCAACAGAATCCAAATCAGAATCATAATAATGAGTTGATGGAGGAATGGGAGGATGAACTCATACTCGACGGGGAGGAGTAATATGGCCTAATGGGAACTGAGGGTGAAGCCATTGAATTTGATGCAATAAACACCTTGGAGGTGCTATCGTGTCTAGACTAAATAGAAATTATAGAAATGAAAGAGAAACAAACAACAAGAAAACACCTAGTGTAGTGTTGTTAAGTTTAAACTAACTATTTAATGATGTTACTCTAATACAAGTAATCACGTCCTATCAAATAAAAATACCTCTAACCTATATGTGATAAAAAATCCTCAAACAATCCTAGATCTATTGTTTCAAATGGCCTTCTAAAGAGATTCTTACTTGATGGAATCTCATCCCCACAAGATGATTTGTCTAGAGAAAGGTGGGGTAGAGGAACAATTGCTTCCCGCAGCTAGTCCTATATGTTGTTTTCCTAAGATTGGTCACTACGGTTACCTTCGTCCCACGAGGGTGGTTGATTCTTGAGTTTCTTAGTAGTCATCCACTGCATGGAATTCCCTACCACAAGTTGGCTAGCCCTGATGAGACCTACTTGCATGGTGAACTAGACTAACCCCCAATTGGGTTTCTAAAACACTCCAGCTTTGACCATGGGATGGTGATGTATTTAAGCTCCCTAATATGTCAACTTCTATGTATCAATGAAAAGTGATCGATGGGTGTTGTTGGAAGCCTATCCCACTGACCCTAGACCTACACTACAAAGATTGTTCGGCCTTCATCCCCAAGTGAGCTTAATTTATGTCGTTGATTTATTAAGGTGTAGTATTTCATGTCTTGCTTTGACGATGTTAACCAAATTCACATTCACTTATGGTGTGAGTGTGTGAAAATGATGTGTCAAGTGGATGAGTTAATTAAACATGTTTCATGATGCCATATGCTACTAAAAGTAAAATGTTAAAATACTATAAATAAATATGCAAAAGACAGAAAAATAAATAGCCAATCAAGGACACAAAACCTCACTCAAAAAGGCAACTAAGCAGCTAAGCAAGAGAAGGAAAAAAAAGGAAACTCAAATACACAAAGAAGAGGCCAAAAATATCTAATGTCAAGCGACTGGGATCTATAGTCTCTAATCTGTTGTAAACGATGTAGACAAACAACAAACTCAGAAGTGAAAAACATTGCAAAGTATAGATGTGGAGCTTAAAAACCTAGGATGCTCAAGGGGATCCTATGGGAAAAAGGAAAACCCAAAATCTAAAGGGAGAAAAGGTAAAATAAACCTATTTAAAGGATCTAAAAAGTAATGGATCAGATCTAAAAGCCAGTGCCTAAAAATGATGAAAACCCTAGACTCCTCACTCAACAAATCTCTTCTTAACAATATGGAGGTGTACTCTAAACCCTAGGGGGATTTTTCCTTCCTCAAAGAGACAAATCAAGTGGATGTAGGACTAAGGGAAATTGAACAGTAGAGATGAAGTACCCAAACCAGTCTGCAAACAACACTCTTGGAAAATATGTAAATAAATTGAAAATTTTCCATAAAATTTCCAAAACACAGATATCGACTTGCAATTGAGGAAAACACAGCTTTTGAGCAAAAGCATGTGCTCTAAAACTAAATTATGGAGTCAAAAAGTGTGCTCTGTTATTGAGAGTCTCGGTCAACAAATCTTACACATATCTTACCTTTGGCTGGTAGCTGTGACCTGTGGAAAAAACAAAAAACCCAACATAATCCAAAAAATTGACAAAATGGGGTTTAATACTATAAATAGAAATTTAGAGAAAAAAAATAACTGAATAAAAACTGTGAAATTTTTTGAAACTTCCATCACCCAAGAATGTTGCTATTAAACTAGTGGAGTCGTCATTTGTTAGTTTGAAAATTCTTGGAAGGTGTACCACAAATACTTCACTTAAGTCACTGGGTGACAAGTGACCCTAACAACAAGTTGATGACTACTGTCATATTAGATCTGAAACACAAATAAAAAATCTACAATAAAATAAGATATAACCCAAAGCAGAAAAAACAATATAAATTATCGAGTATGATTATAGAATTGGAAAGACAATTTTAAATGAATTAATATTTTATCAATAACACCTTGTGAAGGAGATCCACAAATTGGTTTGTAAGTCCCACTCTATGGGATGGGTTCTTTGATACCCTTGACGCTTTAGAAAATAGATCTTTCCTCTCAATGTGAAAAACCCAAACAAAAGCGAAGAAATCAAAATGGGAGCTCAATAACAATGACGATAATGTTGATGATGATTATGATTATGGTGAAGATGAATGAAAAACCCTCCTTTATATAGAAAAGTATGGAGTTTATCTAAAAAATGGAGAATAATAAAATATTATTAACCAAATACAGATCTAAATACATGGAATAATTTATTATATTTATTGTAAAGGGAAAATGAATCTAAAATGGTTAAATAACTTTATTTAGAAATAATTAACAAATAAAATGATTTATTAATTATTTCGCGACAAACAAGAAAGATGTGAAATTGAAATAATTATTAAATTGTGATTTAATAATTATTCAAATAATAGACATAAGGAAATTTAAATAAATAATGTTTTATTTAAATATTCCTAAGGGATTTACTGAAATGTGACAAGCAATAATTACTAAATAATTATTTAATAACTATTCCTAGATAAAACAAAATAAATAAAGGGGGGAGAGGAGCGATCATGGAGGCGACTAGGGTTCCGAAACCTGGAAGCTGCTTGGAAACCCGTAAGGGCCACGACTAGCCTGCAAGGTCAGAGGGGTACAGAATAGATGCCGGCGCGAGTTCTCGTTTGACTGGCAGCTGGAGGTTAATCACTGCGACGGTATAGGCCTGAAAACATATCCACGAGAACCTTTTCACTTTGTTTTTATTACAGTTGAACAACTGCCCTTATTTCGTTTCTCCCAACAAGAACCGTGAGGTTTCCGCCATTGACCAGCAACTGCTCCTAGATAACCATGGTTAACCCCGCAGATTTAGTCGATTTGGACCCTGCATTAGAAGACATTTTGTCCATGTGAGGGAAAGACACAAATGCTCAGGCTGTGGAGCACTATTTTGGAGCTTTCGACCTGACGAGGCTTGGAGAAATAAACCCGAATGATACTCCCTTGTTTCCTCTAGTGGACAAGGCGGCGGAAAACGCGGAACTTCATTCAAGCATAGCAGACGGTTACAAGCAGAGTGACGGCGTTTCGACTCCCAGAGGAGCAGCTGAAGAAGGTTTACCCTTGGACCGAAAAGGTAAAAAAGACCCTTCACGTTTTCGGTTGACTAAGGGTTTTGAAGATTTTCCCATTTTAGGGCTCGCTGCAAGTAACAGCCCTCCAAGGGCCTCTGAGGGGCTTCCCCCGATTACTAGGGTTTCGCAGCCAAGGGTATCCCATACCCTTGAAGGGCCATTTGCTCAGGGTCCCGGAGAGCTACCTGGTGAGGCGCGGGCAGTTTCTGATGGACCGGCTAAGGGACTGTCATCTTCTGGGAACGGGGAAGCAGTTTTGGCGAACCAAAATCCGCCTCAGCCGGAGATAACATCCAGTGGGGGCTATCCGCAGACAATCACAGATAGGAACGTCAGCCGTAAGGGTTATGATACCCAGGTGGAAGATTTAGGATTCAAAGGGGCGAAGAGGAAGTCTCAAAGACCCATTGGAGCTCAGGCGATAGAGGGCAACCTGGTCCTTGGAATGGAGGTAACTATTGAAGAAACCCTAGCTGTTGCAGAATGCACGCTGGTAAGAAGAGTTCGAGGTAAGAAATACTCCTCAGAATTTCTGCAAGAGTGGGGAGAATCCTGTTTTGTTTCAGACAGACCACTTCAGTTTGAAGCTCAAGTCCTAGGGAAGGGCTGGTTTAAGCTCGTTTTTGTAGATAAAGCTTCGGCAGAATGGGTTTTCCAACGCAACTGGCATATTGGGAACATTCCCATTCTACTAAAGAAATGGACACCCATGTTTGATGCTTACAAGGAGAGAGCCGATGAGTTTCATGTGTGGATTCGTGTCCCGGGCTTGCCCTCCTTCCTGTGGACTGAAGAAGTGTTTAAATCCATTGGAAACCGGTTGGGGAAATATCTGGAGGCAGATATGACCTTTTTGCACACAAAGGATCGATCGATGGCACGTATACTGGCCACCCTTAATCCGAGCAGAGGCTTAGCAAAAACAATTAATCTCCAGTATAAGGATTACGTCTTCGAGCAGATGTTAGATTATGAATATCTCTCGTTCCGATGCCATCTCTGTCATGAGTATGGGCATCTGGCTAAAGAATGCCCATTGATGCGAAGGAGGCGACACTTTCGGCAGGCCTCAGCGAATAGAGGAAATGTACAAGACCCTGATCAGCTATCCACGGAGTACGAAATACCGGAGACGCTCGGAGGAGAGGATATGGAGGCAGAGGAAACTGATAAAGTCCCAGTGGATGAAAATGCCCCGCACCAAGAAGGGAATCAGCGAACTGCAAACTTTTCAACAGTGCATGAGGTGGAACCTGTCAAAGATTCGGTGACCGCGGAGGAGCATGTTAAGACTGTCTCGGCTATACAAGCTCATTGCGAAGACGAAGAAAAGGGTATGTCAAGAACCTCTACTTCTACACATCTTTTGTCTGAGCATGTTCCTGTTCCCCCGCATGTTATTTCTCAATCCTGTAATGAACATGAATATAATACTTATGAGTCCATGGACCATCATTCCGTTATGCTTCAATCCGAAAATGTTCATGAAAATAAAGCTGATAAATCTGTGGAAAATAATACTATATCCCCTTCCATAGACCTTATTGCTGATGCTTTACCAGCTCTGGATATTAATCGTGAAGACCAATGGCCACCCCTCTCTCTTTCGGTTGCCAGATCTCCCTGTCCATATAATCTGAGATCTTTGGGAGGGAAACTTAGTGATCCTGGGACTGTAGGTGGATTGGGACAAACCTCTGAACATAACTGCCTCAAAAATAAGCGAGGTAGGAAGTCAGATATGTCCAAAGCTAAGATCAAAGCTAAGCTTGACGTTGCAGACGGCAAACAATATTCTATACCGGGGGTTCTTAGAGCAGCCCACCCCCCTGAGAATGTTATTAAATGATTTTGACATCATGGAATTGTAGAGGTTTGGCCAGCAAACCTAAAAAACTGGCATTAAAAGAGTGGATAAACAATTCTAATCTGGATGTAATCTTTCTGCAAGAAACTTTGGGTAAGGCCGTAGAGGTTGAGGCTTTGCTAAAAAATATTTTACCAGGATGGTCTTTTACTGCTGTTGACTCTTCTGGTCATTCGGGGGGCATTTCCATTGGAATTAAAGAAGGACGGATTAAAATTATAAACCAATGGGCTATGAATTCTGTTTTGGGAATGGAGGTTCTCTCCCCAGATTTCTCTTTCCCTATTACCTTGGTAAATGTGTATGGGCCCTGTCAGGGCAGGGAATCCTTTTGGGATAATCTGATGATGAAATCGGTGATGAAGACTCCTTACTTGCTTCTGGGTGGTGATTTCATTGGCAGAGCTGAAGCTTGGGGGCCATCTGCCAGAGAAGACCCTCTTTCTGATTTCTTCCTTAACCTCATATCGGATAACAATTTGACTGATCCTTCTCCGATCAAATTAAAGCCTACTTGGAGAAATCGAAGAATGGGTGAGGATCGAATTGCCAAAAGACTTGACCGTTTTCTGATAGCTGAGCCCCTGTTAACAAAAATTCCCTTGATCAAACAGTGGGTTGAGGAAAGAGGAAACTCGGACCACTTCCCTGTTTTTCTTGACCTTTTCCTCCCTCCCCCCAAGCCCCCAGCCCCTTTCAAGTTCAATCCTGCTTGGCTCCAAGATCCCTCTTTCTGCAATCTGTTCAATAATACATGGAGCCACCCTGTTCCAAACTCTGATGAGGATAGGAGTTTTTTGTTCATGGAGAACCTTAAAAATTTGAAGAAAGCCACAATCTCCTGGGCAAAGGAAAGAAAGCTGAAGCAAAATGAGGAGTTGGGAAATATTAGGGAGGAACTGAAGCAGCTGGAAAGTATGGAGGTTGATGGTTACTCATCTCAGTCATCCAAAGACAGAATCCTCCATTTGGAGAAACAACAAAATAAAATCCTACTGGATAAGGAAGAAGAATGGAGGATAAAAAGTAGGGCAGTCTGGATAAAATCGGGGGATGAGAATACTAAGTTTTTTCATAACTTTGCTAAAGGTAGGAAAGCTGCAAATACTATATGGCGCCTTAAAAACGAAGAAGGGAGGATGGTCAATTCTTTCTCAGAGCTCTCTGGGCTTGGGAAAAGACACTTTCAGAACATTTTCTCAGATTCTGGGGAGGCTACGATTGCAGAAGTCCTCCAAACGGCACAAAGCTTTCCTAGGTTCATTGAGGAAGATGAATCAGAAGATCTGTCCTCCCCGGTCTCAAAGGAGGAGGTTGAAGCAGCTATGAAGCTCATGGGCAAAGACAAGAGCCCAGGCCCAGATGGCTGGACAATAGAGCTGTTCCTCCATTTTTTTGATCAATTGGGAACATAAATAACTGAAGTAGTTGAAGAGTCAAGACAGAAAGGAGAAATCTATAGACCCTTCAACTCAACTTTCATAGCACTTATTCCGAAGAAGGATGATCTGGATAGTTTCGAAGACTTCAGACCAATATCCTTGTGTAACTGCATCTACAAGATTATTTCAAAGGTTATTGCTCTCAGATTAGCACCAATCCTATCACAAAACATATCGATGGAACAATTTGGATTTCTGGATGGAAGACAAATTCATGAAGCCATCGGGGTTGCCCAGGAGGTTATTCATAGTATCCGGATGAAGAATAAGAAGGGTGCTGTGCTCAAAATTGATTTATCCAAAGCATATGACCGGATCAGTTGGCTCTATTTGCGAATGTTGCTTACACATCTCGGTTTCAACTATTCTTTTGTTAGCTGGGTCATGGGGTGCATCACAAATGTCAGTTTTGCTGTTTTGGTTAACAGTGCGGCCTCCTCATTTTTCAACAGTCAGAGGGGATTAAGGCAAGGGTGCCCTTTATCTCCCCTACTATTCCTTCTTGTGGCAGAAGGACTAAGTAGACTAATCCATAAAGCCAGAAGGACGGGAAAGGTAAAGGGTATAGAGGTAGCAATCAATCTCTTCATCACTCACCTCCTTTTTGTTGATGATATTTTGATTTTCACTAATGGCTCCTCTGATGAACTAAAGGAATTAAAATGTATTTTTGATCTCTTCCTTAAAGCCACTAGAATGCAGATTAATTCTGGAAAGTCCCAAGCTTGTGTTGCAGATTTTGAAAGAAGGGAAAGGAACAGTCTGGCTAATTTATTTCCTTTCCCTATACAGCCTCTGGATACTCCTTTCAAATATTTGGGTTTTTGGCTAAAGCCTGTAGGCTACAGAAAAGAGGATTGGAACTGGCTCATAGCCAAAATTGAAGCTAGAATATCACATTGGAGCTTCAGGTGGCTTTCCAGAGCTGGGAGGCTGACTCTTATTAAATCTGTTCTCCTAGCTATTCCGGTATACTGGGCTGCCCTGACTTGGATCCCCAAAGGAGTGATGGAGAAAATCAGGAAAATATGTAGTAGATTTCTATGGGCCGGCACTAAGGAATCCTCAGTTCTGCCTTGGGTGGCTTGGGACAAAGTGGCCAGACCAAAAGAATGGGGTGGATGGGGCATTAAAAAACTCCCAGAATTCAGTCTCTCTTTAGCTGCAAAATCCGGATGGAGGCTAATAACTATGGAAAACTTATGGACAAGAGTGGTAAAAAGGAAATACATTGACCCCATCCCCCTGGAAGACTGGATCCGGAGTCAAAACAAGAAGATAAAAAATACTTCTGCCATATGGAAGGCCACGGTGGAAGCTTTCTCCGTGATCGAACAAGGCTTAGCTTGGAAAGTTGGTGATGGTAGTCTAATCAAGATTGGCAGAGACCCTTGGGTAGGATGCAATGAAGATTATGCTCTATCGCCTGGACTTCTCAGACATCTGGACAGCAAAGGTATTACATCACTAAATCAAGTGGAGAAGGTGGGACAGTCTACTATATGGGGACAGGCCTGGAAGGATGATGTCGAGTTGGGAATCAATGTCAGGTGGAAGGCTGAATGGGAGGTCTTCATAAAAGAACTTCAACGTTCAAATGTCAGGATAAAAGATGAACCTGACTGCCTGCTTTGGGCCCAGAGTAAAACAGGGGATTACTCGCCCAAAGATGGATACCTATTCTTGATGGGAAAGAAAGGTTGGGGCATTCCGGATTGGTGGGCCAAAAAATTGTGGAAACTCAAAAGCCCAGCAAAGGCCAGACTGTTTCTTTGGTGTATCTTAAAAAGGAAGATCCCAACTTGGGAAATTCTACAGGCAAGATTCTTAGTTGGGCCTGGAAGATGCCCGCTGTGCAAGTCGGATGATGAATCCATAAACCACCTTTTCATATCTTGTGCTTTCTCTAGACAGGTCTGGGAGGAGGTTTCTGCGCTGCTCAAGATAAATGCTAGGTGGGGCCTCGATTCTTTGGAGTCAGCTTAGAGAAAATGGTGGCAAGACTTCCCTGACGGAAACCTGAGAAACCTGCCTATCATATACTGCTGGGGAATATGGCTTGCCAGGAATAAAAGCACTTTTCAAGACAAGGACATTCCCTCCTTCGTCACTGCCACTAACATTGCGGCCATTTACTCTGCATTACCGCCTCCTGAGCAAAAAGAACCTAAGCAAAAGCAAAAATAAATCAACATACAAGAAGGCATTCCTTGGGGTTTTTTTGATGGGGCTTCACAAAATAACAGGGCAGGAGCTGGCCTGTGCATTCATATCGATCCTGATCATTCATTAAAAGCTTCTGTTGGGCTAGGTTATGGCACTAATAACTATGTGGAATTATCAGCTCTTCGGTACCTTTTATGCTGGCTTATTCACAGAAACATAAACATGATACAGATTTTTGGGGACTCCCTTAATGTCATCAATTGGGTCAATGGAAAAGCATCTTGTCATAATCAGATATTGAGAACTCTTGTGAAAGAAATTTTCTTATTAAAGGCATCTTTTAATACTTTTTCTATCTGCCACATTTACAGGGACAAGAATGAAGAAGCAGACCAGCTATCTAAAGCTGGTGTACAACAGGATTTGGGCAACTGGGTCATAGAAGAGATTAGACAGGGGCATTCAGTCAGATCAAATATGCCTCCTTATGCACAGTCCCTTTGAATTTTGTCGTCCAGTTTCTTTTTGACAGCAGTTTTGCAGCGGCATTATATATTATATGTATACTCTTGTATTTTCCAGCTCTATTTTTCTTTAGATCTTGATCTCAGTAGCAGCTTTTAAAATTCTCAGCAAACAGAATTTTATACTTGCTATCCGCTTTGAAACTGCTCACGGGCCTTGAGACATCTATATTTTTATTTTTATATTTTTGTTTTTTGGGGTTGTTTTCCTTCTGTTGAAGGAGATCCCAGTTTTTGTTTTCACATTTTTGATATATGGTTGTTATTGCACCTCCGTTGGGAGGTTGACTGTAAAGGTTTTGGGTCCTACAGAACAGTAGAACAGCTCCTTAATTGTTGAGCAGAACAGCAGACTTATGAGCCAGATGTGGTGGCATATGTTTCAATAGCTTGTAAAACTTTTTATCGCTCTTAATAAAAAGTTGTGATTTTTTCCCCAGAAAAAAAAAACAAAATAAATAAAGATTTATCTAATTATTGTCATGGGGTTATTTTTATTCAAATCAAAAAATAATGTAATAAAAGTGGTTTACTAAAAACTTTTCTATAGTGAAAGTGATTTTACTATGGTAAAATTAAATCTTCATTGTGTATTTTGATCCACCTAGCTAGAAATGGCTAGGTGATCATTTTTTGGTGATAACAAAAACATTAGAAAAACTTATTCCAAATATATACCAACCTCAAATGAAAACATCTTTGTCTCAACCGGTAAACATTGAATGATACAGGGCCCACATCTAATCCACCATCTCCCATGTAGCCTCTTTAGGCCCAATGTTCTTCCACTGCACATTAACTTGCCCTATGGTTCTGTTCTTGAGCATGAGATGCTTTTGATGCAATATGCATGAGTGATTGAGATGGATCTCTCCCTCTTTCTCTACCTACAATACAAAACAATCAATAACATGATCAACATCCCTTATATATTTCTTAAACAATGAAATATGGAAAACCTCATTGAATTTCACTGTTGGAGTTAGTGCAAGTTGATATGCCACTAGTCTAATCCTTTTAAGGATCTCAAAAGACCCACAATACCGTGGTTCCTACTTGGCACATGAACCAATTTTCAAAGAGATTTTCTTGGGATTGATGTCCAAATGCACATGCTCCCCAACCTCAAACTCCTTGAACACCCAATGTTTGTCCACATAACTCTTCTATCTCTTATGTGCGACCTTTAGATTCTTGTTTATAACCTATATTTCCTCCTCCAATTTCACCAACATATCTAGTCCAATAAGTACCCTATTCACTAGATCAATCTAGGTGATGGGAGTGCTACAACTCCACCCATAAAATGCATTAAAAGGACTCGTCCTCAATGAATCCTAGTAACCATTGTTGTATGCGAACTCAACCAATGGAAGATACTCCTCCCATTTCCTCTACTCATGCCTCACGTAAATCCTCAACATATCCTCTAACATCATAGTGAACCTCTCTATCTATCCACCTGTTTGTAGATGATAAGTTGTACTGATGGCCAACTCTATACGCAAGCCTGCAAATAGCTGCTTCCAAATCTTGGAAGTGAACTTTGCATCCCTATATAATACAATCTTCTTTAGAAATCCATGTAATATTACTGTCTCTCTGATGAACACCTGTGCTACCTCACTCACTGGATATGTAGTCTTTACTAGAATTAAGTGAGCTACCTTTCTCAACTTATCGACCAGGACCATAGCATAATCATGCTACCTCACTGTCCTTAGAAGACCTGTAATGAAATCCATGGAAATGACCTCCCATTTCCATTCTGAAATCACAATAGGTTGTAGTAAACTACCTGTATCCTTACATTTTTCCTTGACCTACTGACAATCTAAAAATCTAGCAACGAACTCTACTACATCCTTCCTTAGATTCAAAAAATAGTAGAACTTCTTTATTTCCATCAACATCTTCTGATATCCTAGATGACCCGAGTATGGATTACTGTGAAACTCCCTCAAGATAAGCTTCTTGATCTCACTGCAATTCAGAACATAGATCATGTCTCTAAATATCACCAAACCATTTACCAGGGAAAATTTTAAGAACCCCCCCTAAATATATAAATATAATAAATGGGCGAATCTCCATGGTATATAAGAAAAATTGAAGGTGATTTTATCAATAATATAATATGTATATATAATTTTTTGGCAAATCTCTCACCAGGCATGGCGAATATTTTACTCAATTATAAAATCTTGTAAGATCTTGGCGAGTCTTTCACTAAATAATAAAACAGTGTAAAGTCCTAGTGAATCTTAGCATAGGCTACAAGCTGGTTTAATTCCCCCATTTAAATAGGCTACATTCCAGGTGAATACCATGGGTCAATACCATGTGCCATTTTGGTGAATACCATGGGTCAATACCATGTGCCATTTTTATTTTTATTAATTCTAATATTAGGGTTAATAATGGTTTTTTGCATGGTATTAATAACAATCTAGTCCATGGTATTTGTCCCATAGTATTTTGGCCATAGGTTTCACCTAAATATAACCCATTTTTTGAGTGTTCGTAAATATAAGGTGACTTATGGAGTAAATATAAAAAATTGTTTTATTTGTTTACCCTACCTCTCGTTTATTTATATTTTTATTAATTTACCATACCTCTTTTACAAATATGGTATTTGGCCCATAGGATTCACTTAAATAAAACCTCTTTCTTAAGCCTTCATAAATAGAACGAGGGTTATGGACTAAATATAAAAAGAGGTTTTATTTATTTACGATATGTCTAGTTTATTTATATTTTTATTTATTTACCATACCTTTTGAGTAAGTATAAAAAGACGTTTTATTTATTTACCATACCTCCACTTTACTTATATTTTTATTTGTTTACACCCTTACATGTATATAAGGTGACTTATGGAGTAAATATAAAAAATGTTTTATTTATTTACCATACCTCTCATTTATTTATATTTTTATTAATTTGCCATACCTCTTTTATAAATATGGTATTTGGCCCATATGATTCACTTAAATAAAACCTATTCTTGAAAATGGGCTAATGGATTCACTTAAATAAAACCTATTCTTGAAAATGGGTGAATGGAAGGTTGTAAGTCCTAATTTCAAGGGCTAAATTTACCTTTTTTACCCTCTCCCTTAAAATAAGGTGGGCTATTTGAGGTGATTTTTAAAAATGTACTATGATACAAAATATTCGCCCACAAAAAATTTAAAACCCCTTAATTTCGCTAAAGGGCGAACATTCGCCCCTAAAATTATCCTTGCCATTTACCATGAGATGATAGTCTCCATCCTAATCACCTTTACCTGCACATGTACTCTACTATAACCGGTGCATAATCTCCATGTATTTGTCATGTCATTGCTCTTCCTTCAAAATCTGATCATGTAACTCTGTCCCATTAGACCACATAGCTACTATATGATTTACATCTACATTCTTGCTGAGAGCATCTACAACATGGTTCTCCTTTCCTTCGATGTATCTGATCTCGAAGTCAAACTAACTAAGGGTAGCCAACCATCTAGTTTACCTAGCATTTACATTCAGCTGGTCAAACAACTACCTCAACACACTATCATCACTCATCAATGCAAATCTCCTGCCAAGAAGATAATGTTTCCGCATCTTCAATGCATGTACAATCGCTGCTAGCTCAAGGTCATGCATTTGATACCTCTTCTCATTCTCATTCAGCTTCTGTGACTCATAACACACAACTTGTCCTTCTTGCATGTGAAATCCACCAAGTCCTCTCTTACAAGCATCTTTACACACTACAAACTCCTTGTTTGGATCCATAATACTTAGTATTGGTGCATGCGCTATCAACTTCTTAAGCTGCTCAAAACTAGCCTCACATTCTTATGTCCATTTGAGCTTCTTACCTTTCAACTATAATGATGTGATAAGATATGCAATTTTTGAGAAGTTCCTGATGAACCTCCTGTAGTAACCTGGCAATCCCATAAATGATCTCACCTCATTGGCATTCTTAGTAGCTCCCCACTCCATGATGGACCTTATCATTTTTGGATCCACTATTATGCCATCCTTGGAGACAACATGTTCTAAGTAATGCACCTTTGTCTGGATGAAGCGAGACTTTATAAGCTTAGCATACAATTGATGTTCTCTTAGCAGCCTCAACACTACTGCTAAATGATTGGCATGTTATTCTTCATTCTTAGAATATACCAATATGTCATCAATGAATACAATAAACAACTTGTCTAGATAAGGACACAACACACTATTCATTAAATACATAAATATAGCTGGAGCATTAGTCAAACTGAATGGAACAACATAAAACTCATAATGCTTGTATCTCATCTTGAACAGAGTCTTGTTTATATACTCTTCCTTGATGCATACCTGATGGTATCCCAATCTCATGTTGATATTAGATAACATCGCTTCTCCCTTCAAATGATCAAAAATATTATTGATCCTTGGCAAAGGGTACTTATTCTTGATCATTACCTTTCTCAGCTGCCTGTAGTCAATGAAAAATATAAGAGTGCCATCTTTCTTCTTCACGAACAACTCTAGTGCACCCCGAGGCTATACAGTCAACCTAATGTACCCCTTGTCCAACATTTCCTCCAGCTACAACATTAACTCAACCAACTCAGATGTGCTCATCCAGTAAGGGCATTTTGATGTTGGGGCTTCATGTTCCACCAACTCAATAGAAAAGTCGACCTTCCTATGAGGTGGAAACTCTCATTAATGTCCTCAGGAAATACATCCTGAAACTGCTACAAAACTAGGTGCCTGCTCAACACATTTGCATCCTCAACCTCCTTACCCTTGTCACTAGAAAAGTGTATTACAAATATAACACAAAATTTTCTACAATTACACTTAGCCTGGATAAAGATAACCATCCTCACTGATGTAGGCTTCCTCATTCCTTGAAAATTTCTCTTTTCTCCACTATCAACTAGACACCCAATGGCATTGTCAAAGTAATCCACTTTGGTTCTGTGAAGGTATAACCAATCAATACCCAAAAACATACTATATGAACCTAATGGAAATATATTCAAATGTGCTATTGTAGGCATGCCATTTAACTCAAACGCACAAGCTCATACCCAGTGGTGAACTTGCTTCTTCATACATGTCACCAACTGTCCCAACCAAGATTTTGCATGCACTTCTTTTCTCAAACCACACTTATCCACCAGGTTAGGGTTAATATAACTATAGTTAGATCCAAGATCAAGCAAAATAGAAACAACTTTATCACAAAACTTACCTCCATCTCAATGATCAATTCCTAATGATATTCCTGCGACTTGTCTAGAGTTACATAGATCTAAGGAATCACATGACCAACATCACCAATTGTATGCACCTCTTGAGCCCTATACATATAGGTCTACCACCACTCTCATATTGCAGACAATCCCTCTTATGATGATCCTTACCACATATCCAACATTGCAATGATTCCCTACCACTACCTCTAGCTTGCCTCTCTCCACATCCCTTCTCAGTTGCATTGAATCTCTTGTAAGGAATTGCATTTTATTCCTCCCTTGCATCTTGAGGTATTCCTCTCTTTTGGTGGTCATTTCCCTTTAGCTTTGTCATTTATTTTCAAGTCATGCTTAGGCTCAACTTTGAATTTGACTGATCATAACAATGCTTCAACTTTCAGATGGCCTCCTCCAATGATCTAGGTTAATCAAAGTCAATCCGATGATTTTATGCAACTAGAAGTCCACTGATGAATTTCTTAACCCTGTCCTTGTTGTCCTTGAGGTAAGGCATATATCTTAACGACTTCAAAAACCTACTAGTATACTCATAATATATAATAGAACACATCCAAAACTCATAACACTCCTTAGCTTTGTCGTCATAGTGCCTCTCAAATAGGTACATATTCTTGAAGAGCCTTTCAAATGCATGCCAAGTGAAATCCTCCTTAAGTATACCTTTGACATTCTTCATGTTTTCCCAACAAATATTTGCTTTACCTTTCAGACTAAAAGTTACTATCTTCGCTTTCATGTTTTTAGAATAATCATGCAATCCTGAGAATTTGTTCATACCAAGCAACCATGATTCTGCATTGTGTAATTTATTCACCTCTTCATCAAAGGACAACTATTATGAGAGGGAATTAGATCTTCTTGGTGATTCTGAGATAAGTTCTAGAATTTTATGTTCAAATATGCATTCATGATATGTAAATTACATGTTCACCATATGTTTAACGAAATGACTATTATGATTAGAACGGGTTAGGTCAAGCTTTTGATTCAATTTTATATGTTTAACATTGTCATTAAGTTATTCATCATTATTTAAAGTCTCAAGAAGTTATGGGTAGTGGTCTAGAGGCTTGCCAAGAATTGTGGCTCAGATCTTAGGAGCACAAACAATGAACTATAGATACTAGGTCATAACGGCAGTCTGACAAGCTTATGCATGTTGTTGTAGGGTCACAACCACACTTGTGCATTCATTTGGGGTGTTAAGTCACTAAAAATGTAGTTTAGATTTGGGTGTGGCTCCCTTGGGTGGAGCTTTGGCCCCTGAGTACCTTATAAAACCCTATAGGGTGTTAGGTTATGGTCGGTAAATTTAAATTATCAGCCACAGTTTAATCATTGAAGCTTGGAGGTTGGGTCATGTCACAGTAACTCTTTGTCTCATGTTTACCCTAGCATACCAGTGAAATTAGGTAAATGTGGGAGGGGTGGCTACATTTACCAACATTTATAAGCTCACCAGGATAAACATGATCTGAGTGCTACTATGCCATGGCTTTACCTCCAAGTTCTATTGAAGGAAGTGGGGCCTACAAACTAGAAACTTACTAACATCCATGAAGGAGTATGGACCACTCGGGAGACAAATAAGCACTGATGGTATTCAATCACTAAGATGAAACCCTTTGTCACTAACTTGACACCAAAAGGGCACCCTTGACACACTCCGTATGTGGTTATGATGCTATTAGTGTACTCACAGTCCTGCTTACATGTAGTTATAACCTAAAATATCAAGTTTTGTGCCAGCAGTTCTGTTAACACCCAGGTTGTTCCCTATGACTCCCAAGGGAATACGGCCGGGGTAACCACTAACCAATCTTTGGATCACTGTTTCTAGCCAAACTGTGATCAGAGAGGGCTCTCTCTTTATGATTTGTCTTTGTTATGATGGTATTTTAGGCTAGCTATTATGCTCAGGTTTTGGTTTATGTTTTGGTTGAAGGATTCCTTTCAGGTCTTATGATGCAGTGTTTAGACAGTATAATACCATTGGGCAATGGAGTCTGAAGTTGTGAAGTGATCTGATACGCTGGTTTGGTGGTGCTCAAACTGTAGGGCCTATTGTGTATTTTAAACAGACAAACTAGATCAAATGGTGATGTATGTCAACCAACAGAAAGCAATTAAGGATTTTCTATTAAGTTGGTGGGATGAAAGTGAGCGCACTGCACAGGAGCAAAAGTCGAATTCCTGAGACAAAGGCCACTGTGAAAGATGTATTCCGTAAGCGCAGCATTTAAGAATTACACTTAACTAGATTACAGCTGAAGAAAACATTGATAAACAACGCAGATTGAACTCAGGTTACTCAATGAATAAATCCTGAAAGCTATTCTTTTTCCTTGTTGCTTAGTATTGAAAACGGATAACATATATGGATTTTAACAAACAACTAAATAACAGAGAGAGATACAGAGACTTATTGTATGGTGAAATACACAGGGATCCAGTAGTTATCAACAGACACCAGAACGCATCCAACACCTCAGAAATCCGAGAAATTCCATTGCTTTGCTCTATTAACTTGTGAAAAGGAATACAGCATAAGAACTTCTTCAGGAGAAATCAACAACAACCCTTGCAAACTCACGCAAAGGGGACTTTATAGTAGTGCTTATACAAAATATCTCAGGCATTGAGTCATCTGAGAGAGAAAATATCTTCATAAATGCGTACAGAAAGTAGGAAAAGAAGTTATTGCAACTTTGAATGCAGCATAAATGCTCTTTATGTCTGTCAGAGGATGATTCGACCTTTGGAGGTCACTGAGTCGGTTGAGCCGCTCTGTTTTAATGCTGAATAGTGTGTCTTCATTTCTTGCTGCGCTGTATCTTCTCGGCCTTGCTACCTGTGGTTTGCAATTTCTGCTTTGTTGGCCGATATCTTTGCTGAGTTGGCTCAGCCCTTCCATCTTTGCTCTTTATGCTTATCTATCAAAATTCTGCCTGTGTATGATTTTTTTTTTTTTTTGTAAACTGAAAATTAATATTACAGGTTTTGGCTTGACAATATTATGTGTGTCAAATTCTTCCAGACTTCTGGTGGGGGCAATTGGTGCTTCACAATTGCCTCTATGGTTTCATCTGCTTCTGTATACTTGAAAAAATTTGGAGGTGCATCAAACAGATGGTTGATCTCATTCATAATGAAAAACAGGTTGTCCACCCTATCATATAAAGTTTGCCCTGATGCTGGTCCTGTTTCTGTTGAAGTACTGGGCTGTCTTGCAATTTGTGCTGCAGCATAGGCATCAACCCTCTTGGTGTAATTTTCAAGGGTAAGCAGTCTACCTACACTGCTTAATATGCTGGGGAGGCCTCTGTTCTCTAATGCCTGAAATCTGTCCATGAACTTGTTGATTTCAGTCTGCATATCCTGGGTTCTTCTTTCCAATGTTTCAATCAAGTTTCGTAGTGTCAAGACCCTTTTAACCATTGAGATGGTCTCAGTTCTGTGAACAATCCCCATTGTAGCCAGCTGAGAGCTTGTCTTGTTATTTAAAATATTTATCATCCTAGTAGCAGCATCAGGCATGTTGCCAAGGCTAGCTCTAGCTCTGTGTATTTCCTTGTTTGCCTTTACAATGAGTACTGATTGTTCATCCATAGTCTCAATATACTGCCACTGATTTGTGATGGACCGGCCAATATTGCCCCAAAGGACTGCTTTTAGCTCTGCTGTCACCTTTTCTAATGTGAGCTCCTTCTCAAGCTCAGTTATCCTCTTCTTTAGAGCTTTTATTTCTCGTTCCTTTGCAGCTTCATTCTGCTTGCTCTTATCATATCTCTCATTTACTTTAGCCAAGGATTCTTTGGCTGAATTGAGCTCTAACATTTGAGCTTCTAGGACTTGGATTTCATTTCGGAGCTTCTGCATATCCAGACTATGAGTCTCCTCTGTTGTTGGTGCAGTTGTCGATGTAGTTGGTGCTGTAGGCCCTGTTTGCAGAGGAGGAGGGACAGTTGTCGGAGGAGTTTCCTCAAGATTGATGATTTCAGGAGGAGGCTGGGAGGTTTGCCCTTCTTCTCTTTGCTTCAATGCTGCCTGTAGTGCTGCCTTTGCAGCCTCTGACTCTCCTAGTTGTTCTTGTGTTTGGATAAGCTGCTTATAGAGAGATATCATCAGATCTGTGGCATCTTTTTCAAGCCTTTGTTGAGCAATCTCATCTGTTTGAGGGTGGATTGTGGCTGGGAGTTTGATTTTCCTCCTCAATGCTGTCAGGTCTGCATCTCTCAACTTCAATATTTGTTGGATACCCTTAATATCCTTGGGATCATGTCCCATCTCAATAATGATATCTTCTAAGGACCTGATTCTGTTGTCCTTTGCCTGGGATGATGCCCTTTCCAACTCCAGTTGAGAGGCTGTATTATTAAGGCTGCTTTTTAGTTTGTAATTTTCTAACGTTTCATCTGCCAAGGAGGCATACACCATCTCACCAGTCTGTTTGTGCAGTTCAATTTTGTCCATTGGGTGTATGTCTTTGGCCATGACCTCCAGGTTGGTTCTGAGGTAATCTGAGGAAGATTGAGGCTGTAGTGCTGTGGGCATAAAGTGACTCATGATCATTTTGCCTTCACTTACATCAAAGGCAGACATGAGTCTTTGCTGATTGGAAGGAGCCATATTTAACAGATGATTGTACATCTGTACTTTGATGGGGTCACTCCTCCTTTTGATGTCTATAAATTGCTGTTTGATGCTTACTTGTCCTTCTCTTTGCTGGCTGGAGGAGCTGACCTCTCCTCCTATAGCTCTGTCCTGTTCATGCTGGAAGGAACTAGCTGAAACTTCTCTGCTGGGTGGGCCCATACCCATTGCTTGCCTTATTGCTATGTCATCCTCTGGAAAGTCATTCAATCTTTGTCTTTTCTCTCCCTGGTCGATGGATGAAGTCAGGGGAGTGTCTCTGTCCCTTTTTCTGGTTAAGTCCTCCTTTTGTGGGGTTTGGAGGACCGAGGCATCAAAGGTGGTCTCTGGCCTAGGAGGCACTATATTTTGAGCCTGTTGCTCAGTGGAACTTGGAGCATCAATCCCTTTTTCTTGCTGCAAGGGCTGCTGTTTGTTTTGTTGCTCCTCTTCTTGCTGCTGCCCTTCTCCCTGCTGCTCCATCTCTTCTTGTTGCTGCAGCAATGTTTCCACTTGCTCTTCTGTCAAAGGAGGTGGCTGTTCCACCTGCTTTTCTTTGCCTTTGCTGGCTGTCTGTACCATGTTCCCGGCAGCTTGCTGCTGTGTTGTTGATGATGCAGTGACTGCTCCTGGGTGCTTTCTATATGTGGAGGGAACCTGTACACAAGTTTCCAAGTCAGCTTCCTTCTGTATATTTCTAGCCTCTCTTTCTAGCAGTTCTTCCTCAGTAAATTCCTCTTCTAATGTGCCCTCTTTCCAGCTCAGTGTGTTGGCATGCTGCTCAATTTCAGGTTGCCTCACATGTGAATAGCTACCCAATTTGTACCTTATTCTTCTGAGGGAAACAAAGTGATTGGGGTCATATGGTGTCCACTCAAAGCTAGTTTGCAGCCTGAGTGTCTGTAGGATCTCATTTGCTTCTTTCCATCCCTCTTTTGTGTTATATAAGAATGGGCCCAGCTGGTTTCTTATCTTCAATTGAGATCTCTTGTTGTTACTCTGGAAGTGAAGATAGTCGGCATTCCCAAATTGCCTGAAGTATTCTAGGGCAAACAGTCTCATAGGGACATACCTTGGCAGCCTATAAGGTCTCAACTGACAGCCATAAACTCTGATCACTGTGTGGTGTTGGTAAAAGTACCAATCACCAATGCTGTAGGATTTGCTCAAATGGAGAATTCTCCTCATGTCATCAGTTAGTCTTGGAGGAGGAACACCATATAATACTGTCATAGCTGGATGAATGAACATGTCTATGAACTCACAGTATGTGTATGGTGACACTGAGACATGATGGAACACAGGTGTCCAGAACACAACTGACCTTGGATTTCCCTGGGCATTGACTTGTTTCAAGGGAATGGAGAAGCTGCCCGGTTGATGAAACAGAAAGAGATGGTAGATGTATGAAGTGTATCTGAACAATCTCTCCCTTTGCAGATCCATTAGCTGCTCATGGATCTTGTCTGCAATATATGTGGCATAGTCATAATGCACGGTTGGAGGCTTTCCAGGAGAGAATATGGACAGCACTGCCATTATAGTTTCATCCACATCCTCAACTCCCTTGAAGCCCAGGACATAGCTGATCAAGTCCACCAGCATTTTGCCCAAGTCATTTAAGTATGGGTATCCAATAGGAGGAGCTCTGATGGCTTCAGAACCTGATTTTATAAACAGCTGGTTGATTTTGATAATCTGATCATTTGTCAAGTTTCTTCCCTTCTTTATCAAGTTCTGCATATAGAGGGGAGTCAATGGCTTTGCTGTGTGGAAATGCAGCATCTCATTTATGCTTTCTGGGGTGATATGGAATAGAACTGAGCCTGTAGGGCTGAGAACAGCTCTTTGGCCTGGATCATAGCACTCTTGGCATCTGAGGATCAACTCTGGCATAGGATTTACCTGAGGGAGGTTATAAATAGGTAAGTTTGAGTCCCAAATCCCCAGGATGTCAGCTCCACTAAGGTGCTGGGTTTTCAACTCCTTCAGCATCTGAATATTATATTTGGAGCCCAATGGAAACCAGTGTAACATCTGGTATTCCATATCTCCCAGGGCTTTCCATTCCAATTCCTGGTGAGGGGCATTGAGTGGCTTGACGTTTAGTGCAGTTGGAGCATCCATTGTAATTGAACTGTTTGCAGTAGGCAGACCAGTTCAGGAGTGATTTACCACAATGCAAGTGGGTTACAGGTATCAGAGGGGAATTAGCCCAAAAGTAAGTGAAATATGGTATGAATTGGGGACTGTAACACTGTCAGGCCTTAGTTTGTCTCCCTTAGTAGATGAATTCAATGTAAATGAGTTTTTCGCGAAAGCGCGAACATAATACTACTTATTTGTGATAATGAGGGCAAACAAGGCTCGGCTGGTGTTTTTCGAGGTGTTGATTGAAAACAGAGGTCTGTAGAGGAAATTCACTGGTGAATTATGAGTTTTGATGTCCTTTTAAGCTTCCTGTGCGATTTTATAAACAACTGCAGGGGTACGGAGGAAAATGATGAAGAATACCTGGTAAACAGCGAGCGAAAGACGCGTATGCGTGCAGGACAGGTACTCTGGAGGTCTCCTTGGCCGATTGAGCAGGTTGGCGGAGTTCAGAACGTAAACAGCATGCAACGGAAACAGTAGCAGAATGAGCGAAAAGTACAAAAAATTGCGTTTTTTGGCTAAATATGGACTTTTTGCAAATTTGGCGCTATTTTGTGATGACGTCAGCGTGACGTCATTGGTGGGGTCAAGGTCGGATGACGTCAGCTGACGTCATCAGGTGACGTGGCGGGATACTGTTGGTCCATGGGGGATAGTGCGGTGGCAGCCACGTCGGCGGAGGGGCGGACAAAGGACTGATGCGATGGCGGGGTGGAAGTGACGTGGGCATGACGTGGGACAATAACTTGGCGGTTAGGGCCGTGACCGTTACGGTTGTGGATAGCCGCCACGGTCTCTCGGGGCGGTTAGGGTACGGCCCCGCTATTGTCAGAGCTTGCTCCGAGAGTCCTCAATGAGTGACGCGTGGTCGCGCCGTGACGTGACGCAACGTCACTTTCTCGGGCGCTAAAAGTCCGCCGCGGGGGCTGCTCCGATATTGATATGGACCGTCGGATCTCTTGGATCTGATCCGACGATGGGCGGGGTATTGATGTGCTCAGGGGATATGCGTACGGGCAGAAACCTTCGATTGTGGGTTTTTACAAGGTTTTCAATGTATTTTAACCAATCAAAATCGCGCGCTGACACTTAGGATAAATGCCAACAGTGGGTTTTGGACTTTGGTAATTTGCGAAGGGGTTTATGGATAAAGGGGATTAGAACAAAGGTTTTCCATGCGCAGCAATGCAAGCCCGATACTTTGGATAAGAACAAAGTGGGTATTTAGGGGTTAGCTTTGCAAATGAAGGGGTATAGGTAAAACAAGGTGAGTTATGAGGCTTCTTTTGGCAGATGAAGTTTTCCAAGGGGCTAAATGACTTCAGAAGAGGGGAGGGGTTTAGGGCTAGGTTCATCAAAGTGGCCAGATGCCATTTGATTCCTGACACAGAATTTATTGGCTATAATACCAAGGGGAGGGATATTTATACAAAATTTGGGGTTTATACACCATGGTGTTAGATACTAGTAGGGGAAAAAGTACTGTAGGGGATTTACATAGTAGAATTAGAGTTAATATGGATGAGGGGGTAAGTGGAGGGGAAACCATTTAAGTTTATGTGAAACAAACTTGGTTTTGAGAGTATATCAAAATGAAAAGATTTTTAGACAAGAAATGTGGCTTCTAAAGATTAAGAACCACCATGAAACCTTAGTCTTTTCCATGAATCTTAGCTGAAGGGGGAATGTTAGAAATGAAATTGGGGGAATGAGGGAAATTAGTTATGGTCCTTGCTGCACTTGATGAATATGAACACATTGTCAATTAATTGACTTTACTCTGGTAGACACAGTTAACATATGTGCTATGGTAAAGATAACCTTTCTGCAACCCCAACTACTTACCCAGCTACTTACCTAGCATTTTGTATTTCTCCTTGGAGGGTGCACTTGGACTTGCAAACCCTTACTTGCCTTTTCTTTTCTTTGGCTTTTTCTTTGTTTTTTCTATCTACTTCTACCCTTATCTCTTCCAAGGTCCCAGATTAAGCTGTTGGGAGCCTTTTCTTCTCTACCTGAACTACTTGTCTGCCAAGATTGAACAGTTTGGACAGATTCCTTTCTCTATTCTACAACTGCAAATTTAAACCATGGAATGATCCAGATTAAACTGTTGAATCATCCATCAAAATTTTGAGTCCATACCAAGCTATTAGCACCGATAAAAATTCTTAGGAAATATGTGATTTTTGAATCATCAAAGCAGAGCATATTTGGACCTTCCATAGCCAATCATGAAATATGAAACCTATTGGTATAGGTAGCTAACAAGTTCTATGAATTAAGCCACTTTTTTTAGGCTAGACTCTAGAGTACTGCCCAAAACTGCTTGTAACATTCCAAAAACATAAAGAAGATGCTAACAATATTAACCTCATAAATTGAACAATAACTTGAACTAGGCATGTTTAATCCAAGACAAGTATTTTGTCAAACATATGCTAAACATAGAATCTATAGGTCATGAATGCATATCTTATCAAATTAGTCCAAACTTCATCTCTTACTCACCAAGAAGGTTTAGCGGCCTCTTAAGATAGTTGCAATAACGCTCGTTATACAATGAATTCATCAACCACTAATTAACTTATAAAACCATAACATGACCACATCTTAGAATCATCATATAACCATAATAGGGACCATGACAATTGTAGAAAAAAATCAACATAATACCAAGTACATGTGATCATTAATCACATATAGAAGATAACTCATAATTACATATGCAAAAGACAACCAAGTCAAGGATTTCCACATACCACCCAATCATAGATTGAGCTGAACCAAATATTTCTTTTATCCAATCATCCTCATTCCATACTTCAAGCATGAGTGTGGGCTCCCATTGGATAAACTAATCCGAATTGGATCCTAAACACTCTCTAAGTTTTCATAGAATTGTTCAAATTATGCAAAAAAAATTCAAGTCTTAGAAAGATCATTCTATTAGAAGGAATCCTTGTGATAGTTGCAATTATGATCAATGTAGAGCAACAAGGATCCTCAATCGAATGAGCAGACCATTGGCCCATGGTAACACGCGCTGGCACAAATTGTCAAAACTAGAGGCTAATTCAAGAAATGGGGGTGGTTTTTGATATGCGATTAGCACTAACACGCTAATTGCATGTTGTAGGGCATCCCCTGCAGTGAAGGATATCCCCGAAGTGCCTGGACCCGAAATGGCTATGAAATGCAGAAAAGTAATAAATTCAATTCCGTGGATTCCACAAAGTCGGCAGGATATCAGAAGGCCTTGACGCAATAAGCAGTTTTGACTGAGTCTCGCCCGATGCCACACACTGAGTGACATGCATCCAACAGAAGAGAGAGAAAACTGCTCACATCAGATGGGTAAACATCACTCTACTTACATGCCCGATATGAATGACAATTGTAGGATCTTGGGGGCCGAGATCAACAGTAGAGGCGCGTCCCGATAAATGACTGGATTTGACAAGGTTTTAAAGCAAGATTACATGGGATTTGAAGTCCAACGTGGATGATGAGTTCGCAGGAGATTCATGTTTTGCGGGCATCTTGGAGCAAATGGAAATAACAGCCATTCAAATGTGTCCAAGGAACCTGATGCACTCACTCGTTATAGAATAGGTGGCCACCGCCCTATGAAGCGTTACACAGTGATGATGACGCAGAATAGGGGAGTTCGAATGGATAGAGGCAAGGACAACTAGAACACAGAGAAGCATAAATGAACCAACAGAAATCAGACTGGCTTTAAAACCTTGAACTAACAGAAGCAGAGACAACAAAGAGGAGTTAGTTAGATGTAGAAAGCTAAGAGCAGAGAACATAGAGAAGAAGTAGAGCTGACCAAAAGGCAGCATCAAGCTAGACAAATCTAGAGAGAGTCAGAGAGTCTGTGCACTCCAAAGAAATCTTGAGAGGTTCAAGTGAGCTCCTTGACATAGGCTTGTCATGTATGAGTTTCAGATTAGCCTCATACTACTATGACTATTGGAGGTCAAGTACCAATAAGGAGAGTTTGTGTACTCTAATCCTACTGATTCAAATCTGTTGAGTGAGACTCAAATTGAGCTCATTGTTGTAAAGAAACTCTGCTTTGAAAACATAATAGAAAGGCCACCACTAAGAGCTGGACCAGGAGATGTATCCCAAGTTCATTGGGTGAACTCCTTATTAAACTTGTTGTATTACATGTTTTTCCTGTTATGTTTTCTCTAACTACCTCAGTGTCTATGTATTTTGCAATATTATCAATACATTGCATAAAGTAACATAGGCACATCCATGCACATGAGTCTGTAAATACCTTTAATTCTTTATCCTGGATAAATTCTGGATCAAGTGGCATCAGAGCTCTAGGTTACTAAGGTTAGACAAGTTTATGCTGGATTTTGTTGTTGAATGCTAACTAGATCAAGGCTTAAATTAGGAGAAGGAGAGTTGATTGAAGCTAACCTTGAAATTGGAAGAGTCCACTCCAAGAGGAAAATGTTAGAAGAAAACCCCTTGGAATCAGACTCCCAGTTCATCGGTGGTTTCCTAACCATGAAAGCCATGGTGGAGGAAAAGTATAGAGAATTTGAGAAAAGTAGAGCTGAAGATTCATCTAACTCCAAACAAGATAAAGGAGCAGAAGAATCTCTCCTCCATGACCACTCTAAAGGAAAAGGAAAGAATAAAAACTTCCCATAGCTCCTAGTAGCCCTCAAAACAAAAAGAAAACACCTTTGATTAAATTAGATGTTAAATTTGATTTACCGATATATGATGGAGAGTTGAATGCAGAGGAGTTGGATAATTGGATTAGACAAATTGATGTTTATTGTAGAGTGTAGAGCACTGATTCAGACAAGAGTAAGATTAAGTTGGCCAGCCTACACCTTGGAGGCACTGCCTTGGTATGGTGGGAAGAAAGTACACAAGCTAACATGAAAAAACATGGTAAAATTCTTTCTGTATGGAGTGAATTTGTTTCTACAATTAAAAAGAAATTCTATCCACTAGCCTATATGCAGCAAGCCATGATGAGTCGGAAAACTCTTCGCAAATTAAAAGGGAAAAGTGTGCAAAGATACACTCAAGAATTTAGGAAAAGAGCTTTGATTTTAGGAATTTCTTTAGACTCACCTGAAACTCTGCTGAAGTATATAGGTGGTCTACACAACTACTTAAGGCACACTATTCTCATGTTTAATCCCACTAGCGTAGATGAGGTATCTGTTCATGCTACACATCTAGATGCTAGAGGAAAGAATGTAAACCCAAAAGTTGGGGGATCATGAAAACCCACTACAATAAAAAGCAAGGAAAAGAGAAAAAAAAAGTGGAAAGAGAGGAAGGTTAATACTGTAAAAGAGACCAAGTATTCATGCACTCACTGTAACAAGGATGGGCATGATGATGACACTGCTGGATCTTGCATCTGCAGCTAAGACCCAAGAAGTTAGAGGGCAAGAAGAAGAAGACTTTTGCAGCTATTCAAAAGGATTTGCGGTCAGACTTAGGAGATGAAACAATAATAATAGCCACAGGTATAAAAGGTAAAAATTCTGAAGCATCTACTAGTAATTCTACACAATCTAGTAATAATGAAGAAAATGAGAGGAAAAGACATGAGCTTTTTCATATTTGAATTATTTCCAAGCATCAAAAGATTGATACTTTCTTTGATAGCGGCTGACAAGTAAATTTAATTTTTGAAGCAATTGTAAAGAAGTTTGGATTACTAACCACACCTCGCAAAAAGCCATATCCATTAGGTTGGTTATGTGATAATGCACAACTACAAGTGACTAGACAATGTAAACTTAGGTTTTATTTTGGGTTAGCATTTGTAGATGAGGTTGAGTTAGATATAGTTCCTTTGGATATATGTGGAATTGTTTTAGGAAGTCCTTACTTGTATGATAGAAAAGCCATTTTCTATAGAGTTGAGAACAAGTATCGAATCATTAAAGATGGAATCAAATATATTGTAAGAGCTCATAAACTCAAGAATAACTATACTCTCATAAACTCATGGTAGATGAAAAGAATTGTAAATTCATGCAAACAATTTTTACTGATGGTTGTAAAGGAAAATAAAACTGATAAAACCAATGTATTTGAGGGCTATGATGCTAAACAACAAGCTGATTTAGAAAAAGTTGTTTCAGAATATTATATACTGTTTCAAGAACCTAAAGGTCTGCCACCCAAAAAGGAAATATTACATGATATTAATTTGCAGCAAGATGCTCCATTTCCTAACATCAGAATGTAGAGGTTGTCTGCTTCAGAGAATACAGAAATCAAGAAGTAGGTACAGGAGCTACTCGAGAAGGGGTTCATTAGACCTAGCACATCACCATGTGGGTCTCCAATTGTCTTGCTGAGAAAGAAATATGGTTCATGGAGAATGTGCATTGATTACCGAGCACTGAATAAGATAGTGATAAAAAATAATTATCCCCTTCTTTGCATAGATGATCTATTGGATCAATTAAAAGAAGCTGTTTATTTTTCCAAGTTGGACTTGCATAGTGGCTATCATCACGTCAGAGTTGTAGAGCAAGATGCATGGAAGATTGCTTTCAAAACAATGCAGGGATTGTATGAGTGGTTGGTTATGACTTTTGGCTTAACTAATGCTCCTACTACTTTCATGAGAGTAACAAATGATGTACTCAGACCTTTTCTTGATGATTTTTTCATTGTATATTTGAATGACATTCTTATATTTAGTAAAACATGGGAAGAACATCTAAATCATGTTAAGCAGACTCTAGATGTTTTGAAAAAAATAAAATCTTTATGTTAAGCTCTCAAAATGTGAATTTGGCAAAACATCTTTGAATTATTTGGGTCATATTTTAGGGGGTTGTGAATTGAAGATAGATGCCTCTAAGGTTGCAGTCATTGTAAACTGGCATTAGCCCAAATATGCTACCAAAGTTAGAAGCTTCTTAGGAGCAGCACAGTATTGGAGAAATTTTATTTCTAACTTGTCCTTAATTGTAGCTCCCTTACATGATTTAACAGGATTGAACAAGGTGTTTTAGTGGGGAGGCAAATAGCAGAAAGCCTTCAACACCATAAAAGAAAATATTAGTACAACACCAGTACTTGCACTGCCCGATCTTCAAAGACCATTTGAGATTGAAATATATGCCAGTGACTATGCCGTGGGAGTAGTGTTAATGTAGCATGGTAAACCCATATGTTATCATTCTGAGACATTTAATTCTGCAGTAGTTAACTATCCCACATATGATAAAGAATTGCATGCATTAGTATAGAGTGTGAAAAAGTGGAAATATTACTTAATGGGCAAAGAGATAGTTATACATATTGATCATCAACCACTTCAATATTTACACTCCCAAACTAAGTTGCAACAATCAAGACATTATAGATGGATGGATTTTTTACAACAGTTTCATCTAGTCATCAGATATAAAAAGGGCATACACAATAAAGTTGTAGATATGGTGTCTAGACCAATCATAAATGCATCCACTATACTTAAGTATAATTCAGTATTGCATGAAAGATACATTGAACAGTATGCTCAAGATATAGATTTGAAAGATGTATATGCAACTTTAAGTTATGGCAAACAAGTAGAAGAATCGGATTATCATGTTAAGGACCAGCTCTTGTATCATTTTGGGAAGCTATGCATTCCACAAACTAAAAGAGTAAAGATAATTCGAGAGGCACACACTTCTCTAATATCAGGTCACTTTGGTGTAAGTAAAATAGTTGCACGGCTGCAAATATTTTGTTATTGGCCAAAAATGAATGAGACAGTTTCTAGATATGTAAGAGGGTGTACCATGTGTGCTAAAAGCAAGCCTATCAATAAAAAACTAGGCTTGTACACTCCACTACTAGTTCCTTCTCATCCTTGGGAAAGTGTTTCCATGGAATTTGTTGGAGGACTGCCTAAAGCTAGGAAAGGTCATGACTATTTATATGTTGTTGTGGACAAGTTCAGCAAAATGTGTATTTTAATACCTTGTAACAAATAGATTACAACTGGAAAAATTAAAATGTTTTTCTTTCAGCATGTATGGGTTCATTTTGGATTACCCACTTCCATTATATCTGATCGATATACCCGATTTGTTGGGAAATTTTGGTCAAGTTTGTGGGAATTGATGAGCACCAGGCTGAAGAAGAGCACAACTTTTCATCTGCAAATAGATGGCCAAATAGAAGTAGTCAATAGGACAGTGATCCAGTTGCATAGAGGCTATTGCAGCAAGTATCCCAGTCTTTGGGATGAACATTTATGTTATCTGCATCATGCTTACAACTGAGCTAAACATTCTTCAACAGAGAGATCTCCTTTTGAGACCTGTTTGTGTTTCACACCAAGGTCTCCCTTGGATTTTGTCTTTGGTAAAGACATAGCGGTTGATGGACACAGTGATGTGGACAAGGCAACCAAGTTCATTGAACAAATCCAAGAGATTCACTAGGTAGTACAAGAACAACTGCAAAAAATCCAAGCCAAGTACAAGGCAAGGAATGACAAGCATCGGATGGAGCATAGTTTCCAGGTTGGTGATCAAGTATGGCTGCATATCAGCAAACACAAAATGCAAGGTGAAGGTAAGAAGCTAAGCCAATAAGGTATGGAACTTTCAAGATACTTGAGAAAATTGGTGAGAATGCTTTTCGCCTTGATTTACCAGCTTACATGCACATCTACTCAGTGGTTAATGCAGATAGCTTGAGATTATTTGAACCTTCATCAATTGAAGACCCCGAAGAGTAGAGTCAATTTCCTTCTATTGATGATGTGTTTCCTGAATATCTTAATGAATTGTAGGAAGATACAATTCTGGACAAGAAGGTGAGAACTACGCACAGAGGGGATGTTAAGTACCTTAGTATTGGACTCAAAGGTTCAAAACCAAGTAGTGCGAAATGGATAGAAATTGGGCAAGCAAGGAATTAGTACCCTCACTTGATTGATGCTTAAAAATAAACTTTTGGTGGTCCAAAAGATTTTTTAGTGGGAAGGTCGTGATCCGAATTGGATCCTAAACACTGTCTAAGTTTTCATAAAATCATTCAAATTATGTCAAATAGAGTCAAAGCTTAGAAAGATCATGCTATCAGAAGGAACCCTTGTGACAGTTGCAATTGTGATTAGCTCAGAGAAACAAGGACCCTTAGTTGAGCGCGCAGACCATTGGCCCATGGTAATGCACACTGGCGCAAACTGGGAAAACCAGAGGCCAATTCAAGAGACAGGGATGGTTTCTGATACTCGATTAGTGCTAAAGCGATAATCACGTATCGCAAGGCATCCCCCTCTGTGAAGGAAACCCCCAAAGTGCCCAGACCTAAAATGGCTGTGAAATGTGGAAAAGTAATAAATTCGGTTCCATGGATTCCACAAAACCTGTAGGATATCAGAAGGCCTTGAGGCGGTAAGCAGTTTTGACTGAGTCCTGCCCAATGCCACACACTGAGTGACACACGTCCATTAGAAGAGAGAGAAAACCACTCACATCAGAAGGATAAATGTCACGCTACTTACCCGCCTAATATGAACGACGACCGTAGGATCTGGGGGGCCCACATCAACGGTAGAGGCACATCCCGATAAATGACCCAATTTGACAAGGTTGTAAAACAAGATTACATGGGATTTGAAGTCCAACATGGATGATGAGTTGGCAAGAGATTTTTCTTTTGCGGGTATCTTGGAGCAAACAGAAATAATGACCATTCAAATGTGTCCAAGGAACCTGATGCACTCACCTGTTATAGAATAGTTGGCCACCTCCATGTGAAGCATTAAACAATGATGATGATGTAGAACAGGGGAGCTCGAATGGACAGAGGTAAGGAAAACTAGAACACCGGGACGTGGAAACAAACCGACAGAAAGCAGACTGGATTTAAAGCCATGAACTGATAGAAGTAGAGACAACAAAGAGGAGTTAGTTAGACACAGAAAGCTAAGAGTAGAGAACAGAGAGAAGAAGCCGAGTTGAGCTAAAGGCAACATCAAGCTAGATAGAGCCAGAGAGAGTCAGAGAGTTTGCGCACTCCAGAGAAATCTTGAGAGGTTCAAGCAAGCTCCTCGGCATAGGCCTGTCATGTATGAATTTTAGGTTGGGCTCATACTACTGTGACCAATAGAGGTCAAGTACCAGTAAGAAGGGTCTATGTACTCCAATCCTACTAATTCATATCTATTGAGTGAGACACAAATTGATCTCACTATTGTAAAGAAACTTTGCTTTGAAAACATAATAGAAAGGCCACCACTGAGAGCTGGGCCAGGAGATGTAGCCCGGGAGGATTGGGTGAACTCCTTATTAAACTTGTTGTATTACATGTTTTTCCTATTATGTTTTCTCTAACTACCTCAGTGTCTATGTATTTTTCAATCTTATTGATCCATTACATAAAGCAACATAGGCACATCCATGCACATGAGTTTGTAATACCTTTAATTCTTTGTCCTAGATAAATTCTGGATCATAAGCCAATACATAAACAAAGAGGTAATCGAAATGTTAAACCACCTCCACCATTAAGCTACTATGATATCAATTAAAGTATTCCCAAGATCACCAACCAAACCATTCTTGGATGCCTCATAATTCCTTCACCATATGTTGAGGAATTTTCATTTCTCTTGGGGTCTTCCCAGAGAAAACCATATCCACCCCCAACCCTTGGGATTTTCCTAATACCACCTCACCCGGTTCCAAAATATTCTAATAATCCAAAGCTAAACAGATAATGAATCCCATCACACCATGGCTATCCAAGAAATGACAAGGCAATGCTAAAACCACTATCAATCTAAGAAAACCCCATGCCATTGACATCAATGAACAAAATAAAAAAAATGCATGTGTGATTGATTCACATTTTAGCAAGGAAATCACAGACGCAATGTGTTGCCTACAAAATCTTGTTGTTGAAGCTATTGATCCAATATTCCTTTGCATTCTCTTTGCTTTACTTTTCCTTTTCCTCTTACCTCCTTTTCTTGCTTGCTTTCCTTTCTCCAAATCAAATTGAATGCTAAAGTGCTTGAAGAATACTCTAAATATGGTAGAATGTCTGAGAGCCAAAAGATAAACTGAAAAAAGATGCATAATTTTTCTCAAATGCTCTTTTATTATTGAATTCTGCCTTTTTTTCCATTTACCTACATTTTCCCTCTAGTTTCACTTGCATCCATATTTCTATTCCTTCTTCTCCCTTTTCTCCCATTTTCCTTTATTTTCATAATTAAATGCTAGTTATTGCCTCTTTTCCTTTGCCAATGCCTTTTCTAATTTCCTTAGCCATAATAATCCATAAGTGATGGCCACTATAGTGATTTCCCTACATTCAACTTGGAATATTCGTCCCATGACCTTAGTCTTACTACCTTTTCCTTTATTATCATCTATTCTATGAAACTTTAACCAATAGTTGTTACAAACCCCTCCCACTTGGGGGAACACTCTCCTCAGTGTTTTATGACACATATGACGAAAAAAATGCTCAAAACAAAACATACTACCTATGGAGCTTTATAAAATAGGTCATTGCGGTATTTAAAACAACAACCATATAGTAAATTAGGCTAGATGATCAATTTTGTTAGGTCCCTATAATACTAGTGATTACCCCATTACTATTGCAGTTGTATCCCTTATTAATATTTTTGTGCCCCTATTGTCCCAATATTGTTATTACTGTGCCCCATAGAATCCCTCTATTGCTATTTTTGTGCCTTTAAATTATTATTGTTAGGTCAGCTGGGTTATATTGTGACTCCTTAGACTCCTATATATAGAAAGGAGGTTTTGTCATTTGAATCGTCAAAGAATCATTCATTTGTGTAATGTAAAGGAGGTTTCCCCCTCGAAGAGGCTGAATTCTGAGGCGTTGATCTATCTTTTCTATCTTTTTGTGAGCTGGTTTCATAACATTTGGTAGCAGAGCCTTGAATTCTACGGTTTCGCTGCTCCAAATAGGTCATCGTTGCATTTTCGCTATAATTTTTATTTGTGAAGTTCCAAAAGTGAAAAAAACCCATTTGAGATGAAATTGCACTAAACCTTGGGTCCAAATTTCAGAGCTTTTCACCCTATATTTGCGGAGATATGATCTGAGGAAGTTGGTCTTTTTGCAGATTGTTGAATTACATTCCAAACAGGTGACCTGGGGAAAATCTTCATAAATTTCTCCCTAAGCATCGGATTGAAATTTTGTAAGAAGGTACAGAAAGAGGATGGACTATACTTTGTTTTATATGTTTTTTAGAGCCAAAGGTTGAAACAGGGACACATGGCACATCATACAATTTTGCTCTTCTGAACTAGTCTATAATCAGGTCACTATGGGAGGTTTGGCATAACTCTTCCTTGGAGAATCCAATTGGGATCATATTGATGGCATTGGAAAGAGGACACAGAGGGCTACTATATATTGCAATTTTAGAACTGGATGATCCAAAATTACAGAGATACATCAAAGGAAATATCGATTTCCTACAAAGTGAAAAAAGGTGTGCAGATTTTTTTAAATTTTTGCTTAAGCTTGGTTTGAAAATTTATTTTGAAGGAATTCAAAGGGCATAGTAGGGCTTTAACTGATGCCTTGAGGAAAGAAAATGCAAACACCTAGTAAGAAACCTAAAAGCTCTAGCATGACTCATGAAGAAGAGGAAGAAATGCTACATGATATATCAAAATTACAAGACCAAGTGCAACAAATTTCACTCTCACAAAAGCTAACATAAGCTATGATAAATGGCGTGGAGTCTAAGATAAAGGGCATGGAAGCTAGGATTGATGATTTGAAAATAGATTTGAAGATAGATTTGACAGATTTTCTACAAGAAATACTTACTAATGGTGAAATGGTAGTAAAGGAAATTCATGATGCGAAAAAAAGAAATGTTAATCATGATTTCATAGACTCTAATGTTGGATCGAAGACCCACCATATTCCAAAAATCTGTATGAGGAATTTTTATGGCAAGGATCCCGCAACATGGATATTATAGATGGAGCAATTTTTCAATCTCAATAATGTGCAAAACACACAAAAGGTACGTATTACAACTTTATATTTGGAACCAAATCAGTGTGTATGGTATCAATAGCTTTTCTCTTGTAAACAAATTATCACGTGGGCAATTTTTATGGAAGAATTGACAACACATTATGAAGATACAAAAAGCAACACTTCTTTTAGCCAAATGATAAGTCTCAAACAAAAGGGTTCAAAAATGGGTCACATTGAGGAGTTCCAAAAATTGAACATAAGGGTAAAAAATATTCCAAAGGAGCATATGATTGATGTGTTCATAGGGACTTTAAATGATAATATCCAACATGATGTTCACCTTTAGGAACCTGATTCATTAGAGAAAGCATTCAGGTTAGCAAGAAAAATGGAAAGCAAAATTATGGCAACTAGGAAGCATACCACTCACAACTATAAAGATGGAAGTGTTGTTGCCCCTAGTCTTCCACAACCTATAAGGTTGGCACCACAACAATTGGAAGAAAAAAGAGAAAAAGGGCTTTGTTATAGTTGTGATAGCAAATACACTAAAGGTCATAAGTGTGCTGAGAAGAAATTATTCTACATAGATTGTGAAGAGGAAGAAGAAAAGGAGCAAGAAAGGTCAAAAGAAGAGGATATACTCTAGGAACAAAGCCTAGATAAAGAAGAAATGAGTCCGACCATATCTTGTAATGCATTGGCTAGAATTACCACTCCTTAATCCATCAAGGTAGAAAGACAAATCAATAAGAAAAAGGTAATAGTGTTGATTAACTCAAGAAGTACCCACAATTTTATTCATTGTAAGGTAGCAAAAGAACTGATTTTCTTCCTATATCCAGCACCAGAGTGTCAAGTGATGGTTGCAAATGGAGGAACAATAAATTGCTCTGGAAAGTGCCATAAAATCAAGCTATCCATGGGAGAATATCTATGGACTAGCCCAATGCTTTCCATTCCAATGGGAGGTGCTGATGTTGTACTAGGAGTCCAATGGCTACAATCCTTGGGTACAATAGCTTTTATTTTTCAAGAACTTTTCATGAAATTTTCTGCGGAAGGAAAGGAAGTTTAATTAAGGGGTATTGCAGGGAAACTGGGAAATATAATCAGCTCTAACGATATGACAAAGCTTCTACAAAAAGAACAAAGAGGTGTAATTGCACAATTATGTTTGCTAGATGTTTCCACATCGAAACCATCTATTTCTCTAGATCTCCAAAAAGTCTTGGACAATCATTCCAAGGTATTTGAGACTCCCAAAGGTCTCCTACTTATTCGTGGTCATGATCATGCTATTCATCTAATTCCAAGAAGTGTTCCTCCAAACATCAGGCCGTACAGATATCCCTATGCCCAAAAGAGTGAAATTGAACGTATGGTTACAGAAATGCTAGAGGCTGGTATAATTCAACCTAGTCAAAGTTATTTCTCTACTCCAGTAGTATTGGTGCACAAGAAGGATGGATCATGGTGCATGTGTCCAGATTATAGGGAGCTTAACAAGCTCACTATTAAAGATAAGTTTCCCATTCTTGTCATTGATGAATTACTAGATGAATTGCATGGATTAATTTACTTCACCAAGTTGGATCCTCGTTCAGGATATCATCAAATCAGAATGAAGACTGAAGACATTCCAAAAACAAAATTTAGAACTCATGAGGGTCATTATGAATTTTTGGTCATGCCTTTTGGCCTTACCAATGCACCTTCTACATTTCAAGGTTTGATGAATTCTATTTTCAAACCCTTCCTTAGAGAAGTTGTGTTAGTATTTTTTGATGATATACTAATCTACAACAAGTCTTGGAAGGATCATTTGAACATGTTGACAAGGTGCTACAACTATTGGAGGAGAAACAATTATATGCAAAAATATCCAAATATTTATTTGGAGTACAAGAGGTGGAATATCTAGGTCATATTGTATCTCATGGAGGAGTTAAGGTAGGCCCTAGAAAAATTAAAGCCATTAAGGAATGGAAAATCCCCACATCCATAAAGCATCTGTGAGGATTTCTCGGGTTGAGAAGGTATTATCACAAGTTTGTTAAGAATTATGGGAGAATAGCAACACCTCTAACAACATTACTGAAGAAAGATGCATTTTCATGGATTCCAGAAGCAACAAAGGCCTTCGAACATCTCAAATAGGTAATGTGCCAAGCACCGGTCTTAGCTACACTGGACTTCCCAAAAACCTTTATTGTGGAATGTGATGCTTCATGAAATGGAATTGGTGCTATTTTAATGCAAGATGAAAGATCCATTTCTTTTGAAAGTCGTCCAATCAAGGGAAAGCTTTTACACAAAGCTATTTATGCGAAGGAACTGTTGGCAATACTACATGCACTTAAGAAATGGCAACCCTACCTAATGGGAAGACAGTTCAAGGTAAAAACGGATCATGATAGCCTTAAATAATTTTTAGAACAAATATTATCCTCTAAAGAGCAACAAAAGTGGGTTAGAAAGATGTTGGGTTATGACTTTGAAATAATCTACAAAAAAGGGAAGAAAAATGTGGTGGCAGATGCACTCTCAAGAAATAATGAGGATGTGGAAGCATTGTTGTGTGCCATTTCTGTTATCCTACTAGATTTGATAAACGAAGCAAGGGAGGAATGGAAGAATGGTGAAGAAGTGTGGGCACTTATTCGAAAGTTACAACAAGATTCCTGTACATCTGATACATTTAGCTAGCAAAATGATTATTTATGGTACAAAGATTGCTTATACCTTTGTAAGAATTCCCAACTCAAAGAAAATATTCTTATGGAATTGCACACTTCTCCCTTAGGAGGGTACTCAAGATTTTTAAAAACTTACCATAGGGTTAAGAAGGAATTTTTTTGGGATGGCCTTAAATCGGATATTCAAAAGTTTGTGACGGAATGTTTGGTTTGCCAACAAAAAAAAGTTGAAACAATTAAGACTCGGGGTCTATTACAACCTTTATCCATTCCAAGCCAATGTTGGGAGGATGTTTCACTGGATTTTATCATAGGTTTACCCAATTCTGAGGGAAAGAGTGTCATCATGGTGGTAGTTGACAGGGTTACCAAGTATGCACACTTTTTTGCATTATCACATCCATTTAAAGCCAATACAATTTCTACTACATTTATGGAATCAATTCAAAAGCTACATGGAAACCCAAAGATTATTTTAAGTGATAGAGATCCCATTTTCATTGGAAATTTTTGGACAAATTTTTTTTCTTGTCTCGGTACTCAGTTAGCTCATAGCTCATCTTATCATCCTCAATCTGATGGACAAATTGAGATATTAAACAAATGTTTGGAAGGATATCTTCATTGCTTTGTATCTGATAAACAGACATAATGGGTCAAATGGTTGCCTCTAGTTGAATGGTGGTATAACACTTCCTTCCATACAACAACAAAAATGACCCCATTTATGGCACTTTATGGATATCAGCCACCATCCATCACATCATATTTAAGAGAAAATTATAATGTTCAAGTAGTGGAACATCACATCGGGCATCAACAACAAGTCCTCCAACTCTTAAAGGATAACCTCATGTTGATGTAGGATAGAATGAAACAACAGGAAAATCAACATCACAACGAAAGAATTTTTGATGTAGGTGATTGGGTATTCCTATGGCTACAACCATATAAACAAATGTCCCTCAAGCAAGCTAAGAAGGATAATAGACTATCACCAAAGTATTCTAGTTCGCACAAGGTGTTGCAAAAAAATTGGTACTATGGCATACAAATTGGAGCTTCCTACAGCTTCTCGATTGCACCTACTTTTCCATGTTTCATGTTTAAAGAAGGTGATAGGAGACAAGCTCCCAGTTCAAACAATATTGCCAGAACTTGATGAGGAAGGAAAAATTATACTGGAACCGAAAGCAATCACAGAAACAAGAACTCGAAAACTACAAAATCGATCAATTTCATAGTATCTCATCAAGTGGAGGAACTTATCCACTGAACATTCCACATGGGAGGATGAGAATTTCATATAGAAGCATCCATAACTGCTCAAGCATTGAGGACAACACTTTCTTGAAGGAGAGGGGCATGTTAGGTCCCTATAATACTATTGATTACCCATTACTATTGTAGTTGTATCCCTTATTAATATTGTTGTGCCCCTATTGTCCCCATATTGTTATTACTATGCTCCATAGAATCCCTCTATTGTTATTTTTGTGCCTTTATATTATTATTGTTAGGTCGACTGGGTTATATTGTGACTCCTTAGACTCCTATATATAGAAAGGAGGTTTTGTCATTTGAATCATCAAACAATCATTCATTTGTGTAATGTAAAGGAGGTTGCCCCCTTGAAGAGGCTGAATTCTAAGGCATTGATCTATCTTTTCTATCTTGTTGTGAGCTGGCTTCATAACAAATTTTTTGGTGATAACAGTGTTTGTGTGTCTATATATATATATATATATATATATATATATATATATATATATATATATATATATATATATATAGAGAGAGAGAGAGAGAGAGAGAGAGAGAGAGAGAGAGAGAGAGAAACATTGTTATCACCAAAAAATTGATCATCTAGCCTAATTTACTAGATGGATCGAACTACACCATGCAAAGTCAATTTTACCATAGTAAAATTGCTTTCACTGTGAGAAATTACTTAATAAACCACCTTTGTTAAGTAAGTTATGGTTAAATCAATGAAGAATAATTAAATAAATCACTATTTATTTGATTTTCTTCTACGAATAATTAATTAAATGATTGTTCAATGATTATTCTTGGTCATATTTGACCCAATCATGAAAAATAAATAGATAAATCATTAAAAATCTTATTTTTCTCTAAGAATAATTAAGTAATCACTAATTAATTATTCTTTGTCAAATTTGACTAAATCCCTTAGGAATAATTAAATAAATCATTATTTTATTATTATTCCTTAACTAATTCTTTGAGATGATAAATAAATCATTTATTTATTTATTATTTCTAAATAAAAGTTTAAATACTTTTTCCCTCCTAACCAAATATAATAAAATATTCCAAGTGGTTATCCCAAGAATGGGGTTAATAATATTTTATTATTGCTCATTATTTGAGGATAACTCAATATTTTGTTATAAATAGAAGGGTTTTCCATTCATTATTCACATTTGATTATTTTCATTATTGCACTCAATGTTGTAACTGTGATTACTTTCATTGTCGCACACCATATTTCTGTTGCGTTTACACATTATAGAGGAGAAAGACTTTACACAAGATGAAGACATTTGAAGATAGCCAAGAATCCATACCATAGAGGAGGACTCGTAACATTTATTTGTTCCCTTCACAGGTGTAATAATAAAACTATTCTTTGTATATCTACTTTTCATTGGATGATTGGAGTTATTTCTATTTCTTTTTGTTGTTTAACTATGATTGTGGCATAGATTAGAATTTTGGCAGGTTTTGTTTCTAGCAGTTGTTGCAGATCAATAATTTTTTGTAGCCATTTATGTTGTTGATATTGTTTTTAATCAACAATCTTAAGTGGGTTCTTTTCATATGTCTTTGAGAAGAAAACACTACAAAAAAATTGGTGACTCCGCAAGGAATTTTCTGATTGTTGCCAATCAAAAAATTGATGACTTCACAGGTTTTACACTTCAGATCAAGAAACTTGGGTGACCTTCAGTTTTCAGCTTAGGTTATTTTTTCAATCTCTTAATTTTTTCTAGGTTTCTAATCCTAGATCTATTAAATTTCTAACTTCTGCAAGATTTCTAGTCTTTTCTGCAACTTACAGGAACCAGCCGTGAAAAAGGCAACAATTTTTTTCGAGTTTTTCTTATCAGGATCCACGAAGTAGAAATCACATTTTTTAACCCAAAAAGTGTGATCAGGAGGCCAAAGTGCACTTATCAGCCCAAAAAGTGTGATCCCACCTAAAGAACAGGTCAGTACCTGCGTTTTTTGTGTTTCCAGGTTTTTCTCAAATCTGTTTCTGGGTTTTGTAGAGAGCTATCTGCTAGGTTAACTGACCTTTGTCTCATCATGCTTAGGCCTTGATCTACTTTGATCTACTCATTGAAGTTGAATTTAGCTTCCCCGTAGGGTTTTTATTACGCTTCCAACTTTATAGGAGGAGTTTAGCTGAGTGACTAATCTGAGTTTCTGTAGTGCTTACAGCAATATTTTCTTGATCTGTACCTTCATTTTTCAGATCTATAAAGATAGGTTGTCACCATCCGTAGCTTCATATTACAACTTTTTTGGTCATTGGCATTAGGGTCCCATCGGTTTCCCTAGAAGTTTCACCAGTCTCCCTATCTTTTTGCAGCAATCTTCCTTCATTTTCTACTGTTACTACATCACTTTCCAGTAGCTTAGTGTCACTTGATCCAAGTGACACTGACATTTAGATATCTTAACCGTTTTAGTGATTTTTCCGTCAATTTAGCCACCAACTAGTATAATGTTTGCAAACCCAGTTTGGGTGGGGTTTAGTTAACTATTTTGCTATTCCTTTTTTGGTCAAGTAATAATGGAGCCTTCTATTAACCGTACAATTACATTACATATTTGACACATCTTTGCAAGTGCAAAGACCCAAACAAGAAACAATTTGTTGTGGGAATGCCAACAACAGGAAAAACAAAAGCCAGGATCAAACCAATTTTCACGGATTTCCAAAAACTTTTAAACAGGACGGAGTGTTAAACTCCCAAGGGCTCTTTGTCATCCACTAACAACTTTAGAGCTTCCGCTAAGCTTACAGACCCCTCCCAAAGTCACAGAATTCTGCTAAACTTTCACTAATCCAGACCCAATGGTAACACAAACCACAATATAAAAAGTTTGAAATTTGCCCCTCTAAAGAAATGAAGACACTTCTTCACCATTGATCTATCCAATATCCAATGGTCACAACACTTCCTGACTTCAGAACATGCTCCTCATCTGTCAACCATCGTTCTCGCTCTACCAGATCTAACAGCTCCTATGTATTTCAGTCGGTTAATTTGTGCACTTAAAATCCGCCCAAAAAACAGTTTCCCTCTCTCACCTTGTTGATACGTGTCACTGAGTGAGTGGAATTAGAGCCAACTAGGCAATACCATTTATGGCTTTTCCTCTGCCCAAAATCCACTTCTGGGTTTTCCAGCCCATTTCTACTAATCCAGACCTGATGATAACTCAAACCAAAGTTTAAAATTTTTTAAAATCTGGCCTTCCAAAAAAGCGTCAGCACTTCTACAATGTTGATCTATTCAAGTTCCAATAGTCACAACACTTCCCAACTTCTAAACTTTCTCCTCGTCTACTAGCCATTGATCTTGCTCCATCAGATCAAACGGCTCACACCTATTTCGGCCAGTTAACTTGCGAACTCCAAATCCACCAGAAATGCGGTTTCCCTCTCTCATCTCATTGTTACATGTCACTGTGTGTATGGTATCGAAGCCAATGTGGAATTACCACTTACAACCTTTCCTCTGCCCGAAATCCACTTGTGGGTTTCTCCAACCCACTTCTTCTCGTTAATTGTTAGGTAACTCCATTGCCCAAACACCATAGATCTAACTCAACTGAGATCTATTGGTCAAAAATCAATCTCCACGCCACTGCATCCTTGGTCTTCCTCTGCTGATCGCGACCATCTGCTCAAATCTGTTGGAATACTGATGCCAATACAATCTACGAACTACTACCAATCAATAAGAAAACAATTTAATCATCCATGTACTCCCGCCTGTCTCCTGAGCCTCATCAATCCAGCCTATCGATCCCTATCTTTGGCAGCCTGACAAAGACAATCCTCTAACAATTTGCCTGGGGCTATCAGCTCCCAAGCATGTCGAGTATCCTTTTCCTTACTAATTACTCCTTCGTTCGCCAGACGATCATCTAACATATTATCTTTTCTTTTCACATCAACAAATTTTACATTTCTTAAGGTTTGCAAGTGGTTATGAATATGGAGAGAAACCTGCGATAACCTCCAATGTTTCAACACTTTATCTGGTGCCATACCATTTCCTATTTTCTTGGTTGCTCTAATAATCAATTCTGAATCTACTTCAATGATGACATTGTGTGAATTTGAGTCCACCAAGCTTTCCAGGCATTGCTCTAAGGCCATGACTTCCACCATGTTATTGGTGGCCTTCCCCAAGTGGCCATGAAAGATATCCTTCATTCATCCCTGTTCATCTCTTATAACACCCCCAAACCCAGCTAACCATGGGTTGCCCTTAGACACTCTGTCTATATTGACTTTTAAGAAACCATGTAGAGGAGGCTTCCAAATATTTGTATCTGCATTTATTTGGCTCACGCCCTTAATTATGCCCTATGGGCCTATAGACTGGAGACCCAAATGTAGTAGTATACACACATATTGGGGTAGAGGAGGGTCCTTGGGAAGTTTCCACAACAAGCTTCTCTACTGTGTCTTTGAACTGCATTAAAATTTGTTCAATTATGTGTTGGGGCTTGCTTTCTTTGTTCTTGAAGATCCTACTATTACGTTCTTTCCAAACATCCCAGATAACAAAGCCTAGAACCAGAGTCTAGGATTTATTGATGATTTCATTCCCTGAGAAGTTTTTCCTCCAATTCTTCAAAGTGTTGGAGATGCTGAGTCTATCTCTATCAGTGTGCCTAAATATTGAAGCCACCCATTCACACATAGTAGAGGTGAAAGGGCAGAGGTTGAGAAGGTGATCCATCATCTCCTCTTGTAAGCCACATAGGTAACATTTGGATGGGCCAGTGAAGCCTTTTTTCAAGAGATTCTCCCAAGTTAAAATTTTCCTTTGATGAACTATGCAAATGAATAAATTTATTTTCATCTAGTGGGGGCTCTGCCAAAGATTCTTCCATACTTGATCAAGGTTTTGGTATTTAAACCCTGTTACTACCTGTTTAGCTCCTTTGAGGTTGAATTTTCCTTCGGTGTTCCTTCCCCATCTTAGTTGGTCAAGCAAGGAGGATACCAAAATCCTCCTATGTTCTAGATCCTGAGCAAGAGAGTCTGCTTGGGCCTTTAGAGGGCTCTCTTCACTGTGTCCTAGATCCTTCCAAATTCTCCATTTTCCATTGTTCGTTACCTGGTCCCAAAAGTCGTTTACCATGAGTAGACCTTTGTTATCGGTATCATTCTTGAGAGCTACTAATTCATCCTTATACATGTTGGGTTCCTGTTGTCAGTTATCCTCCCAAAACCAAGTGAGGTTCCCATTTCGAATCTCCCAGAAGCTATACTGTTGAACAATACCTTCATTTTCCTAGGAAAGATTCCAAATGTGGGACCCTTAATATGCCCTGACATTTGAATGTGATCCTTTTCCTACAAATTCTTGGCATATTTTTGTTTCGAATGCTTGGCCTAGTGGGTTGTCGATTCCTTGATACACCTCCACTAGAGTTTAGCTCTCGAACCTCTGCCAAGGGTTTCAGGGTCATGAAGCTCCAAACCACCATGGCTCTTGGGTTTGTAGATCTTGTCCTAGGCCACTAGGACCCATTTATTTTTCCCTTCTCCTATACCCCATAGAAAATCCTTTTGTATGCTCCTGATCTGATTCTGAACTCCTATAGGAGTAGGAAGAGCTGAGAACATGAAAATGGGAATTTCCTGCAAGACAGCCTGTGTAAGCGCAAGGCACCCTACCAGATTTAAAGACCTACATGTCCATTTTTTGATCTTGTCCTAAATTTTATTTATTATTGGTTCCCATACTCCCTTGCTTAGAGGCTTATCTGTAAGAGGTATGCCCAGATACTCGGAGGGTAACGAGTCCCTTTGAAACCCAAGAATCCTTTTGATGTTTCTCTGAATAGTAATGTCAGTGTTAAAGAAAAAAAAAATTGATGTGTTGAGGCTTACATTTGTGGCAGCTACCATAGCAAATTCATTTAAGATTTGTTTGATTGCTCTGGATTCTCTGACTATGGGTATGCCCTGCAACACTGTGTCATCCATAAATTGTTGATGAGTATTTTCCGCTCCATCCAAGGTGAGTTTGATACCCTGGATTCTTCCTTCAGCATTTGCCATTTTAATCACTCTACCTAGCCCTTTCATCATGAGAACAAAGAGGAAGGGTGAGAGCGGATCCCCTCATCTGAGACCTCTTGAGGGTGTGAAGATTCTTGAAGTAGCACCATTGAGCAGGATGGAAAAATTGGTCGTGGTAACTAGTGCCATAACCCATCTTATCTAGTTTTGGTTGAAGCCATATGCTCTTAGAACTGCCCTTATATAAGACCAACTTAGGTTGTCGTAAGATTTTGCTAGGTCCAGCTGAATGATCATACCATCTTGTTTGTTTCTTTTGACAGAGTGTACCACCACGTGAGATTGGATGATGTTATTGAGGATTTGTCTTCCTTCCACATAGCTTATTTGCTCCTCTAAGATGAGAGCTGGTAAAAGTGGCTTGAGTCTATTGGTGATTACCTTGGAAATAATTTTGTACACCACATTACATAAATCTATGGGTCTGAAGCCATTCAAAGTCATGGTTTTCTCTTGTTTTGGGATCAAAGCTATGAAGGAAGCATTAAGAGCCTTCAGAACCTTTTTGGATCTTCTAGAGTCTTCCACAACCTCAAGGATATCCTATTTTTCTATTTTCTAGTAGGCTTTGGAGAAGTCTACATTGAACTGATCCAGGCCTGGAGATTTTCCATTTTGCATTTCATTAGTAACTTCACTAACCTCCTATTCTAAAACTGGCCTGTTAAGATTTTGGTTGTCTTCTCCTGTAACCAGCTGAGGGATGTATTGAGTGAAATTGTTGATGGAGCTGGATCTATCCACCAAAGAATCCTCTGCTATACTGAGGAAGTGTTGAACAAGGATAGATTCAATATCTTTGTGAGAGACAAGTTCTATCCCTTGAGAATCTTCGAGCTTTGTGATTCTGTTGTGTGCCCTATGATCCATGGTGGATTTATGAAAGAAATTTGTGTTTCTTTATCCCTCTCTAATCCACTGCACCCTCAATTTCTGTCTCTAGAAAATTTCCTCTTGCATGCACCGATCTTTCCATTCTTCTAGTAGAGAGTCAAATAGCTTCTTCCGCTCCTCAATAAAGCCATCTGTGATGCTGATCTAATTGATCTCTTGGATTTTCTTCTCAACTTCTCTTTTGGCTTTGAAGATATTTCCAAACTCATTTTTGTTCCAATCTCTAAGCTTGGATTTGGTATGTTTAAGTTTTTGTTGGAGTAGGAACATTCTAATGCCTTGAACGTTCAGATCCTCTCTCCACCATTTATCAATATTGCTGGTGAATTCAGGGTGAGAGAGCCAGGCATTTCCAAATATGAAGGGTTTGTTTCTTGGTGTACCCATAAAAGTGGCTTCTAGTTGTATAGGCCAATGGTTTGAAACGCCAAAGGGAAGAACAAAAGCTGACATGGCAGGGCCTGAAAGAAATAGGTCCTTTTAAATAGTAAATCTATCGATTTTAGAGGCGACTTGTGAAGCCCCTCAGACAAAGCTCATCATCCATGGTCGCATGTAGAGGCTTGCAGCCACGTATAAATATGGTCCTCCTTGAAACACTTTATCTTTATCCTCTAGGCTTGTGAACACTACTGTGAAGAATCCCTTAGATCCAAGATGAATTTTTATTCCTCCCTTTGGTTTCTAGTGGCTCCTTATCCATATGTGCAATGCCCTCTCCGTCGACCATATCCCCATGAATTTGCATATAACTGCATATTCTGCCATATGATCCCTATGCTCTTTTAGCGCTGGGTCGCTTAAGATGACCTGGGGAATGATGTTTGAATTGGGTTTGCATACCCCAATTCTCCTTTAGGGTAGTGTGCTGCTCCCTTTCTCCTTCTCGTTACTAGCTTCTTTTTGATCCCCTGCTTGTTCATGAGGTCTATTTCCTCCCAATATTTCCATGTTACTTACCTCTATTGTCTTCTCTAGAGGTTTCTTGAAACGCTTCTTTCTAGCATCCTTGTTTCTATCCGTGACTGCTTGACTGTAGGAGGGACCAGCACTCTGCCCTGTGCCACTTGCCATGGTACCCAACGTCAAACCCTAATGTCAACCCTAGATCAAGTTGCAGAGCCTTCCCCACAGATTCTATGTTTGATCACACCTATTCCAACTATTTTGCTATTCTTTTTTTATTGTTAATTTCAGTTTATTTTCAGCAAGCTTTTCTCTTTTTTACAAACACAACATGGGCTTAATCAATAAATACACTCACATACATAAGAACACCTTAAGAGAATGGTGCTTGATTTACACTTCCAAGCCAATACTTAACATAATAAATTTATCTCTCCTCATTGAGACAAAGGCATATTGTTGACTTCCCTTCACCATTTCCGTGTAACATGTGCCCTACCACCATTGTGCCACCAACGCATTTTTTGTGGATGCTATTAGGCCTTCACCCCTAATTTCCACTTCGGCATATTACCCCTCCCCGTTGAGTTCATGTTCATAGCCCTCTGAGTCCCCATATGGACTCTTCTCTGGGTTTTTCTGATTCCTCATCTGATTCTAAGCCTCTTTCACCACATATCCTCACCATGTCTAGAACCACAACTGGTGTAGGAACCCAGCATGGTGTTGGCTCTAGTTCTATCCCGATGGTCACATCAAGTGGAATAGTCTCAGGAACTGTTATGGCAGCCCCCATGATCCCTTTTATGGCTAGGTTAATTCTATCGAATTTTAGCTAGTTGATAAATGACCCCATACACCATGATGTTGGTTGGCCTTCTATGCCAACCAAGCTACCCTCGACATCCCAAAGTTTGAGGGTAATGTTGGAGAGGATCCTACCAACCATGTTAAATCCTTTCACATGTGGTGTTCATCCAACTCCATTACTGATGACTCCATTCATCTTTAGCTATTCCAACATACAATCACTAGAGACGCTACAAAATGTTATGTAGACCATCCAGTCACATCTCACTCCATTTTTTTGATGCTTGCTAAGACATTCCTCTCATATTTCCAGTTACCTCTTCGGTATGACACTGGTACAAAGCTATTGACCTCATTCCATCAATCCTCCGCCACTCGTCTTTCCGACCATGTTCAAGAGTGGTGTCAAAGGAGGAGCACATTCCATGTGCCACCCTTTGAAGACCGTGTCTATCTAGATTCATTTCGTAGGATTTGTTTAGCACCTATTGGAAAGGATGTTGCATCCCATTTTCTTCAGATCGAGGAAGAAGCTCTCCAAACTTCTCTAAGACATGACATGATTTATGCACAATCTAGTTATGACTAGTCCTTCACTCTAGACCTCGCTCGTGTTGGAAGTGACAATGCACATGGGGAATCTAACACCACCAATGGTATCGTTGGAACCTTTCACACCCTTTTCCATATGATCAACAAACTTATAAATATCTATAGGAGGGCACCAGTTCCTCTAACCCTCATGCCCCTCCTGCTAACAACATGTTTTTAGGACCCCAACCTGTTTACCAAATTGTTTCTCTTCCTTATGCACAACTAAGCACTCTAGTCCCTTAAGCTTTACTCCCACAACCTCCCATGCATCCTCAACCCAAGCAGTCACAACCCCCTCAGGGTCAAGTTCTTTCATAGCAGAGTGTGGCCAATCCACATAATTCAGAGGAAAACAATAAGGGCAAAGGTAACAAGGGCAACCAAGGTAATTAAGGTAATCAACATATTTAATCCCAGGGGAACCATCCTAACACCAACAACCAGCAATAGGGTAGCCAGCCCAAGAAGAACAAGGTTATCTGTATGAACAAGCCTTGTGCATGTTGTGTTGTACATAGCCATTATACACAAGAGTCCTCTCTTACCCTAGATGTGCCAAATGTGGAAAGCTCAAGCATCTTCTAAAGGTCAACACTCACCTCAGAATCCTGTGCCATCTCAACTGGCAATTCTTACGAATCCTTTCCCACAGTAAGGATTTTTTGCTGATCAACCTTAGCCAGGTCAAGCAACCCATCCCCCCCAACCTTCTAGTTGTGGTGACTAGCAAGTCCTCATAATGAATTTTGATGAGGTTAACGCCTCTGATATCAACCTACAAACTCAATCGCGTCAATATGACAAACCATCTACTTTATCCACCACTAAGTCCAAAACCAAAGTATATTCTGAGCCTCTTCCAACACCAAATGGCCCATTAAAGATCCCTCAACCTAAATTTGAGGCAATTCCTAAGATCCCTAAGGGACCATTACACTGTACCGCTACTTTTAACTGAGCTACCCATACATACAATATAGTAGACAACTTGGCACAATCACCTGCTTCGATGTCAACAATGGAAGTACTCCAATCATGCCCATCTCAAAAGAAATCTCTATTAATTTCCATGGGTACAGTTGATCCTTGTAACAATCATTTGATTGTCTGCCTAGTTGATATATCATAATATCCCCCATTATATTCATCCATTGCTTTTCAGATACCAGTTCGAGTTCATAATTCCATCATCTCTCGATCAATTATTGATGAAGGTGTATCCACCTGTGTTATGTCCACTGTTGTTTGGAAACAAATTAAGTCACCTAAGTTGTCTGCCTCCACCCTCACTTCTCCTGCTTGAGACAGACACTCCTCCCAACCTCTTAGCATGTACCGCAACTGTCGAGTGACCCTTGCAGGCAAGATTGTCCATGTCAACTTTGAAGTCATTGATGCCGCTTTTGATTACAACATTCTCTTAGGTCATACTTACACATATGCCATGTCAGCTATTGCATCTGCGGTTTTCTGCAAGATGTGCTTCCCTCGTGAAGGGAAGATCATTACCATCAATCAATTGACTTACTATGAGCTGACATCTACCTTCCCCAAGTCCATTATCTCATCAATGTCAAATAACCAATGTTTGCTTCCCCTCACTGGTGTTTCACCTAGAGTCCATAAAGATTTCTCATTTATGGGTGTTTTCCGTAGTCCTCCCCCTCTCATCTTAGAGCCTAACTCTATCAGTGTTTTCATGTTACAAGTGTCACGGGCTGCCCCTAAGTAGTTCAGTACATCTAATCAATAGCCAGCTCCTCAGTACCTTGTTGTTGCCATTCAAGTTGAGCCCTATGGATCCAAACCACTAGGACTTCCTCCATTTGTGGGTGCCTCTTGCATGTTTCCACCAAGAACTGTTCCACCAGGTCTTAACCATCTAGTAGCTACTCCATTGAGGCATTACCTTAGAGGCCAGATACCTTTCTTATTCCCCCCTTCAGGAGTATTGTATGTCCATGTCATGGCTTCGTTAGTCCTTCCTAACATGACTCTGGGGATCCCAGTATGGTACACAGATCCCCTTACAAGAATTTTGCCTCGTCAGCAATGACCTTATCATGTTTTTGCCCTAGTTCAACTAGTCCCTACAACCTCTACCAATGCTTCAGTTCCATGAGAACCTCAATAGGAACTCACTCCTGTTGTGAAAGCATCTGGATAAGGGGGCAAAGCTAAGAGAAAAGAACCTAAGGAGAAGGCTCCCCAAGCTTCTCCAACCCCTGAGGCCCGAAAGTCATCACCTCCATGTGCTTTGTGCAAAGTTGTTGGGCACACCACAAATAATTGTCCTGACCTTCCTCATCTCAAACCTTTTTTTCATGAAACATTCCCTAAGTCAAATATCCCTGAAGTCCAGGTTAACTTATGAGAGATTTTTCGGCTTAAATCACATGATATTTCATTTGTCGACGTGTTTCTAATTAATCAGTGTAGTTCATCATTAGGACAAGTTGAAGTCCATGTTAACTTGTCAGATCCACCCAAGAAACTGAAAACATTATGCACAAATCACCCTTGTTCCCTGTGTGATCATCATAGTCACTATTCCCATTGTTGCCCTCATCTCAATAAATTTCGTGGGACCCCTATTCCTCCACCCATGGATTTTGTTACTCCTATTCAACTAGAAAAGGGAGAATCTAGTCCAATCATTATGATCCCTCCCCGTGATGTTGAGATGACAAACACCGTCTATTGTCATCCTTGTGTTCCTCGCCGAAAACCTGTGTGAGGTTTATGTGCACGATTATATCTAACCTCTTTCGAAAAATCCTAGGTCTCAACATCTGTAGATCCTCCATCTACTAACCCGTCATCTACCATTCAAGATGGTGTGTATGTGAACCTTCTTTCTCAGATTGATGCACCAAGTAATTTCACTGCATCATGTAGTTAGTCTTCCTCCCATCCGTCCATCTTCTAGTCTGATGAGGCAATCATGGAAGCTATGTCTAACCTTGATTACCCTTGCACTTAGGCAAGGGGAATATTTTTTGGATGATTCTGAAGGTTGTTTCTTTCGTAATTCTCCCAGTGTACTCTACCTCAAGATTTTTTTCTTAAAGCATATCCATTTGATTTTCATGTATTTATTTCTGCCATGAAGTTAGGTAGATTGCATCATCTCATCTATTGTCTTTTGCACCTTTCAGATGGATCTATCATCCACACCATATATCAGTCATGCCGACGTTACAATTGGATTCTTCCGAAATCTAACCTCGATAGCCTGGGGCATTTTTATCCCCTTGCATATGTTAATCCTTTCGAACGGCGTGTGCATTAGATTTTCCACTACTAATCAGGCTGAATATGATGTAGTGATAGGTTTGTTAGTCAATTCCCTTGCTCATTGCATCCTTCATCTTCATGTTCATTTAGATTCCTTTCCACTTGTCATGTAATTGAATGGTGTGTATCATGTGCATAACCAAGTCCTATTTAGAAAATATCTACAAGTTAAGTTGTTGGTATATGAATTTGAAACCATTACTTTCAGTCATGTTCCTAGAGCACAAAATAGCTATGTAGATACCATTGCAAATAACATTCTATATTGGCATTTATCACATGGATACCATAAAACACAACACATGGTGAACCATCATCGTCATACAAAATCCATAAGCATATTATGTATCGCATAAAACATGTAAGTTTTTAGATTTTCCACTATAAATACATTTGGTATTCCCATAACATATTGGGGGAACATAGGCCCTTACATCACCTAATCATCCTTTGGAGGATCTCGTGCCAAGTTGGGCCAAGATGCTTGAATCCCTTTTTCAAGCATTCAGAACATAATGGCGCTCCACAAACTCCTCCTGTTAGGGAGCATTATTCCCACCTTTGTATACAAGATTAGTCCCCTCCATCACATATGCTTGCGAATAGTATCCCATGCTTGGGGGCATGATGTTTTTCCCCTAGCAATCTTCTCAATTAAGTCTCAGCCTAGATCCCACCAAATCTAGGTATGGTCGATTATCCTCCCATTCCTTGGATAGTTTGTCATACCGACCTCTCCGGTGAGCCATATGCACGTTGGATATCGCAGACGTTTGATACCATATATTCAAATATTCTACTCTATGTCCACTTAGTCCCCATGTTTGACATAGTGGGTGAGGTTGATTCTAGAACTCCTCTAATACTTCATTCTCATTTTCCTCTTCCCTTAATTATTCAAAAGGAACCATCGTTCCAATAAGCATTAAGGCCATATTTAGACAATTAAGGCCACTTGCCTTAAAGTTGTAGATCTTGATTCCAGTGGTCAGTTTTTCTTCTACGATCTCCATAAGATTTAGGGCCTTTTTCTCCTCTCCAAATTCACCACAACTCACTTAGTAACTGAATCCAAATTTGATGGAAAACATCCTTTGATAGAAAAATCCCCAATTTTTATGTCACCCACTACGACTAGACCATAGCTCACTTTTACGAACCATTAGAAATTTTGGAAATCTCTCATAAAGATCTATAATGGGTCTTCCTTATTTTTTGATGATTTGACACTTCACTAGGAAACCATTTTTCCAAGAAGGGTCACTTCATTGCCTCTCCAAATTGAATTTCTTCATAAAGTGACACTTTTACTTTGAGGTCCACCTCCTCTTAATACTTTTCATACCATGCCTTGATTTTCATCACACATAACCATCATTTACTCATGTTTTGGTGGTCCCCATCAGGCCTATTCTGTATGGTAGAGTCATCGAGTCACCCTTGTTCAGAGAATCCGTGATGAGTCACCCTTGCATCCATGGAGTCTATTTCACATCCCATTCTATCATTTTGCAACATTCCATCCATATTTGCATACCATTCGTTGTGTGTTACCCATTGTGGCCTCCAGTCATACTGTCGCCATCCCCTCCAGAGTTGAGTCTGTTGCTGTCAGGTCAACTATGCACTTTATGCTCTGACAAAGGAAGTTGTTTGTTTTTCCCTCAGTCCCACATTTTCCATTATCCCTAGTGTCAATCCATCAATCACATTACTATTTTTCCTCATGCCTTAGATCAAAATATTCCTTGCCTCATCTATCGCGGGACTTATTCTGTTGACATCAACTCATTTATTCCCGAACAAAAACCTAGAGCATAGTGTATCTTGGTTCCAGCTTCCATTTTTTATCGGTGCCTTGGATTGAGCAGAGGGTCTCATTATTTCCAATTGACTTGGTTATTTCATGTTCGTGATTCCTACACTTGATGGTCTAGTGATGCAGCAGATTGTACAAGTGATTACTAGGTGTGTGTGAGATGATTCAGACCTCATGAGGCGTTGGCCCTTCAGGTAGCTTCCCAAATGCCCAGATGCATTTCCATTATGCTACAACATCAAATGCAGTTCCACAAATTTGATGGTTTCGGTTCCTAACAATCGCAGTGGTCATAGCATGCACGTCTCCTTTAGACGATCCATTTAGTTTTGCAGAGCCCTTCCCTGTTTAGCAGGGCTTCTCTAGTTGTTGTATCCTCCCTCCCACTAATTCTTTTTAGGGAAGGGTCATTGTATCTCATGTACTAAGATATTATTGTATTTAGTCTTGGTTGATGTTTTTCTCGGAGCATTATGTATATGGTACACAATGTATTATTTTATGGCTCTATTATCCCAGTATGTCATGTACCATTCAACATGTACTTCATTGCTCAGTTTTATATTTCTGGGCGAACCATTATTTTTGTACTAAGTTATCTCAGCAGGTATGGGTATAGTTGCAATTGCAATGTGTGATGTTTAAGGGACTTGTAAAGCACTTGTCATTGCAGCCAAATTAAGCAGTTCAACTAATTTAGCAGGATAGATAACTTTGGAGGTAGATGAATGATACTCCGGAGAGAATACAAGAAGAAATTCCACTTGAACATGCTAAAATCATTTTTGGGTTTGAATGATTTTCCATTACACTTGCACCCCAGCCACCACTGAGCTTAAAGGCATTATCACCGATGGCCTTCGGCATGGTGTATGGAACATATTGGAATGAGTGAAGCTTATAATGGGATCCAACAAGGTGCTCCTTCTGTAGATGTAGCTAAAATTTGTTGCCTACCTAGAGCTTGTGCGAAAATTGATGCTAAGCATGGCATTGCTTGTACTTAGCATTTTATCTGTCCAATATATAATGGAGCTATTGTCGGATGTGTTGAATGCACTCAATGAAGTTGTTATCCCTTTGATCCTTAGATTGAACATGACACAAATCTACCTGAGTGGTTGTAAATGGTATGGCCACATTAATGGGGTATACTGGCTGAAATCCCAACCCTAGCTAAAAAGGGTTGTGGTCTATTGACCTATGGAGAGCTTTGTTGTATATTTGTTGGACATAGGGGAAACTTTCATCCCACATGTGTGGATGCTTCGAGCTATACATAAACATAATGTATATGATCATCCTATTGAACACCTCAGTTTCGTCATTAGTTTGGGGATGGTAAGTCGTGAACTTAGTAAGTTTTGTATCCATCATCGACCATAGACTTGACCAAAATGAACCCAAGAATCTGTTATCGTGATATAAGAAAATGGACTATGTGATCCTAAAGTGTACCCAGGCTTGCTCAAAGAAGAGCTTAGTAGCAGCCTTTGTTGTGATACTCTTTGTGCAGGCCGCCATGATGGTCATCTTAGAGAATCTGGTGATGACCATGAAAATGCAATCATTACCATACTTAGTAAAAGGAAGTTACGACATGTAATCCATGGAGACAGATTTGCAAAGCTGACTATATATAGGTAGAGGAGTATACATGCCTTGCTCCTTGATGGTTGGTTTGGCAATGGCACAGGTGGTGCGGGACCTAACGTACTTCCCAACATCCTGGCAAAGTTTTGGCCAATAAAAATATTTTTGCAATACTAACACTATTTTCTCTACTCCAAGATGTCTAGTGACCCGATTGTAGTGCGCTTGCCAAACCATCTTGGCATGCTCACTTGAAGGAACACAAATGTATCTTAGGTGGCATAACAGTGCATCCTAAAGGTGAAAATTTGGAACTTTCTTCCCTTCCAGGAGTGTCTGGTATACGTTCCCTAATTCTAGATCACTCTTGTAAAGATGTGGCCACCCTGATGTCTCATGCCCATGGGAGTTAATCACAGCGATCAACACCATGATAGGTGATCAAATGAGGAAATGAGAAACATTATCGGTGCTTCCCTTCTTATACATAATGTTCAAATGGAACCATTGCAGATAGGTGTACCATTTCTGATGGCAAGAATTCTGTAACTTACCTTATATATGTATGAATGGTAGAGGTCAGTGGTCCGTGTGGATGATTGTTTCCTTCCTGTTAATGTAATGCTTCTATTGGCAGTAATCCTAGACAATGGAATGCATTTATTTATCATATGTTAGGTAGTTTTAGACTGTGTTTGAAAGTGTCTCATCGTGGTAAACAATTGGATGCTTGTGCTGAGTAAGAACCACACCAATAGCATAGTCGAAGGCATTTGTCTCAATCTCAAAGTGTTTTTGTAGGTTTGGTAATGTGAGTATTCTTGCAGAACAAAGGCGATTCTTTAACTCAGAGAACACTTTTTGTTGGGTTTCCAGCCAAAAAACTTTTCTTTCTCTCTGTCATTGGTGACCTGACTTAAAGACCAAGTGATATGAGATAACCTCAACATGAACCTACATTAGGAATTGGCAAGAGCCAAAAGGCTGCTAAGCTCTATTAGAGTGGTTGGAGATGGCTAATCCCGAATGACTTGTACCTTAGATGAGTCCACATGTACACCCTACTCATCAATGATGTATCCCAAATATTGAACATGGGTTAGGCCAAAGGTGCATTTCTCGAAGTTAGCACACAACTTGTGTTGTCACAAGGTTTGAAGGACCTATCGAATATGGTGGAAGTGCTCTTCCCAACTCTTGATGAAGATCAAGATGCCATCTAAATAAACCACCATGAATTCATTTGTGAGGGGTCACAATATGTATTCCATCAGTATCATGAAGGTTGTGGAGGTGTTGATCAATCCGAACGACATGACCAACCATTTGAAAAGGCCCTCCTTGGATTTGAAGGTAGTCTTACACACATCGTAGGGTTTGATAGGCACCTGGTGATAAAATGACTTCAATTCAATATTTTTGAAATATTTGGCCCCTTTTAGATGGTCCAAAAGGTCATTAATCCATGCGAGTGGGTACCTATTATAGACAATGATCTTGTTCAACGCCCAATAGTCAATACAATGCCTCTAGGTCTCATCATTCTTCTGTACCAATACAATCGGGCACCCACAAGGAGATGATCTTGGCATAATGTGCCCTTTCTCAAAAAGTTCTTGAATCTACCTATTGATATCATCATTCTCCAGAACAAATCATCGATAGATCAACTCACTAGAGAGTGTCGTACCTAGGGTCATATCGATGGATTTATTTACCTGATAGTACAGAAGTACCCTTGTGGGTGAGGAAAAAATATTCATGTACTCCTCCATGACCTTGTCCATATGTTGTTGTTGTATAGAGGGGCCCTATCTGGAAGCTGTGGCCACAACCTTCTTCTTTCCTTGGGGGCGAATCATAAGGGAAAATAATTTTCTGGTCTAGAAAATGACCTTACTGCATTCCTTTGTAGTGATCAAAGAGATGTCAGTAGGCCACAACTTATCCTATATCCTGTACAACTTATTATCCAAAGTAATAATCATAGAGCGAGGTATAGACTCATACATAACATGTCACTTCCACATGTATGGCTATCCTAAGAATTCATCACAAACTTCATGAGGAGAAATGTCACATAATACCTCATCCAGGAAGGGCTTGATGTTATAGGAAAGGCAACATTGCTAGCTGACGTAAAAATCCTGTCCTTGGTCAAGCCACCTGATGGTGTATGTTTGTGAATGTGTTTTATTCTTTAGGCCCATTTTCTTAATGAACTCTGGTAAAATGTGGTGCTTTTGGCTCCCACTTTCGATTATGAACTATAGGAGAGAACGCTTAACTAACATCTGTGAGTGGAAGAGGCGTTCCAGCTCATTTGAATCTTCAGGCTCAATATTTTGGATCTTGGTGGTGTCCATGGTGGTAGTAGGCTCCACATAAATGATATTATTCCCTTTGTCAATTCCCTTATCAGGTTCTGATTCAGTGTTGGAACCTGCATCTGATTAGGAAGCCTTCAGCTCGACTACCACTAACTGCTTGGCCTGACACTCACTTGTATTGTGACTGGAGCTCTTCCGGAAATACCGCCATTTTCCCATTTCCTTTTCCATGGTCTTGTTCTTTTCTTATGGCTTAAATCGGCTATCCTAGGTAGCCCCAGCTTAGCTTTATCATTTATTTTGTTTTTTGGGGCCCTGCCTTTTCCTCGCTTTGGATTCGCAAATCCAAAGTCCCACTTCTTTTGTTTAAACTTCTGTTCAATCTTAATAGCATATTGTTATGTTGTGCTGAGCAAGGAAATGTCTAGGAACTCCATCTCGTCCTAGATGTATTTGTGTAGATAGTTGTGGTAATTGCGCACCCAATGCCACTTAGTACCCTTGATACCCAACTTCATTCAAAGGGTATGGAAAATATTTGTGAACTCTGGCACATCTTGGTCCCTTCCCTATTGTAGCATGGTCCACTTTATGCATTTGTTTTCATAGCTCCCGACAGGGTAATATTGTTCCCTGATGGCCTCTAGGAAAGAATTCTAAGTTGATCTGGCTTAAAACAGTGAGGGCTCACTCTCATCCTTTCATTCATAGTAGGTTTCCTGCAATTCCTTAATATGAGGGGTGGCTTCGAGAAGTGCAAAAGTAATATTTTCTTGTTTGGAAAAGTCATGAACTGAAAAATATCCTTCCAAAAGATTTAACCATTTATATACAGTGTCTGCATCTATCAGGCCTTTGAATATGGGAATATCGAAGTTAAACTATACCTTAAAAGGATTGACACCTCCAGTGGCTACTGGATGAAGATGCATCACCTGTGGGTAGCTGTCGAAGGATTTGGGAAAATTTATCCATCATCGAGTCGCTATGTCACTCGAGGGCTTCCTCGAGCAACATTTTGAAAGGATATCCTACCCCCTTGTCTTACTTTTCTTCTGCCATGGGAGGTTTTCATGTTTCACAAGGATGATCTTGCAATGATTCAACTAGATCAAGCCCTAACTCCTTATACTCTGACCTCATTGGGGACATGCAAAGAAAAATAGAGATAGAGTAGACCACTCTGATACCATTAATCCAAACATAAACAAGAATAAATAAACTAACATATATAATCATTAACACATAGATGCAACATAAAAACACTTGATTTCATTAATAGAGAAATATTGAACTATGATTACAAACATAATGGAAATAAGATATATTGGGTGATAATAGCTTATCTCTAAGAAGATATGTGTTGGTTACATGCCACTGAATTGTGTTAATATGATGCTCAAGGGCCTATTTATTGTTGGAAAACATGAGAAAACCCCAAACAACCAAAACACTAGCCCCATGAGATGTAACACAAAGAGTTTGTGGGCCATGTTAGGGTTCGTTGGGCAGCCAACTTCCTCGGGTCATAAATTGCTCATATTATCTTCCTTTGGTGCATACAACACCTTGTTGGAAATATCTCACCGAGTACCACAACCTTTTCCATAGGCCCCTATTGATGGCTATGGGCCTATTACGGAGCCCAAAAAAATGCCGTTTAGGGGGTCAAAATTGCTCCAGAAGTTCAAGACCCAAAAAACTGCTAAAAATAGTAAATTTTGAAATGAAGAAGGAAACCGATGAAACTGACTGGGGGGTCTAGGTGTAATGGTAAATTGGCCACCAATATCCCCTTGGATCAGTAGCAGTCAAGAAGATAATGAGTCTACATATAGTCATGGTGGAGAAAATGATTGAAGTGAAATGCACCATGGATGTGAACTTGTTAGTTCCTAATAAGATATATGCAGAAGAAGACCCTAATAAAGAGAAACCTATGAGAAGAAAACTAATATCTATATTATAATATTTTGAGAAACTTATAACAATAAATATAATTTTATGGAATTGTTTGACGATTACGAGAAGAAGGGTTAAGATCCTAAAACGTTAAGTAAAACAATTGTTGATCTAAACAACCAAGAACAAGAAGTCATGAGAAGTAATGAAGGACTGATAAATTAGTTGAATGAACAATAATATTAGTTTGAGATATTAGAAGCTAAAATAGTGACATCAAGACGTTATTGAGAAAATTCTAATGATCAACTATCTTGATATCAGAACCATGAAAAGAGTGTCGAGATCTTGGATGAAGTTCTTAGGAGCCAGATATCTTCTCTTGTCAAGAATATATTTGGATATAGAGAAGAATCATTCTCTCAGAAGGAGAAAGGAAAAGAAGTAAATATCCATTGTAGAAATAATAAATAGTCTATGAAATGTAAAGCTAAATAAAGTGTTAGACAAAAACAACAATAAGGGAATAAACAACAACAAATTCAAGTGGATAACAACGATAAGGAACAACAAAGATAAAGGAAATGAACTAGAAATTAGTAGAAACAAAATAATTCTCATAACTACAGTTTGAATAGTTATAGAGATCAAGTGGAGAACCAATAATTACACTTTCCACCTCAAAGGAAAAGTTATTCTAGGTATCAAATTTGGTTCAATGGCTATTATTTTTCCTTCAACAAACTTTTCCATAAAGAAATGGATTGTAAATAGTATTAAATAAATATAATTATGTTGAATAGTAGTAAAAAGAACTCAAGGAATTCTTATGTAATCATACATAGAAGATATGTTAAGAATGCATTTATAAATCACTATTCCTGTACCCCCATCTGAGATCTTGTTGAATATTATAAGTGTAGAATTTTTTGGAACAAAGAAATTGAGTACAAATATGGAAATATAGGACCTCCCTCTCAGAAATTCTGAGAAACAAGAGCAACTCAACCTTTGAATGTAAAAGGAAATAAAATGGTAAAGGAACATGAGTTGGATTTCAATGCTCAGTTCCAAGGAAGGATTCTAAGAGGAATAAGGAATCAATAGAGATCTTATTTCTCTCTTAATGAAAATTCAAATAAAATTAAATGGTAAAGTTATTTTATTCTGATGGTGAATCTTTCTGAGAGTATCAAAAACAACCTACGTAAACTCCAATAAATAAAATGTAGCAAAAAACCAATTAATCTTCTAATGCAAATCAATAAAAATAAAAGAAATGTATGCAAGAAAAAGGAACAAAATTTACAGAGGGATAGTAGAGCATTAGCCCCTCTTCATTGAAAATAAGAGGATGGATTCAAGAAAATATATAGATATCAGTTGCAATGATATAGAACAAATATATACCGAGTAGTGCATATGAATGTTTAAGGAGGAGTAGTCAATAGTACTTCAAATCGCATGAGGAGATGAGATATAGCAAATGAGGAGTGTGTTTGAAGGCTCAAAAGTAAGATTGATCAGTAGGGACAACCTTCAAGTAGAAGCAAAGAAAACAAATGTCAATGGATTATTAAGAAGGGGAGTAATAGGCTTAGTGGGAGCTACACAATCATGGTTTATTGATATGGAGCTCCCTCTTATTTAGAAGGGGAATCAAATTCTATATCTTGACTCTCCCCAAAGTTTATAAGGTCTTCTTCTTCTTGTGGAGGAAAAGGCTCACAACCAACTTGTTGTGGTTGATTAGTAGTTCTTCGCTGAGAGCGAGGGGTTTTTGGTAAGATTTTTTTTGAATTATTTATAAGTTGATGAATGTGTGTTGTTTATAAAAATAAGAAACTAATGCTACTAAAATTTTACTTTTTTTTGTGCTTATGTAAGTAAAAATTGAATGAGACAATTGAAAACTTTTAGAACCTCCCTGCCAATGACATCAAAAATTGACGAGACTAAAAAATGTAGCAAGAATTATGCCTTCCTTTGGCTCTTATACTTTAATTATCAACCCAAGGTCAAGGTGATATGCACTGTATATGAAATATGAATGTTTAAGGAGGAGTAGTCAATAGTACTTCAAATCGCATGAGGAGATGAGATGTAGCAAATGAGGAGTGCGTTTGAAGGCTCAAAAGTAAGATTGATCAGTAGGGACAACCTTCAAGTAGAAGCAAAGAAAACAAATGTCAATGGATTATTAAGAAGGGGAGTAATAGGCTTAGTGGGAGCTACACAATCAATAGAATAAGGCAATGTCAAGTGGCTTCAAGGATAGTTGATAGCTCAAATAAGGTAGGAAAAGAAAGGTCTATACATACTATATGATTTACTCCTATTGCACCTAAATAGTAGATATGATTAATTATAACATTCATGAGTACAAGCAATTGGTATAACTTTACATTTTTTTTGTTATCAAATGGTATCTCTATGTAAATTGGTATTCTTTGGTTTAAGTGGGAGCAATGTTTTGCGTGTTGAACAACTCTTTTAGGAAGAGCATCCACAGAGAGTTAACTTCCAAGGGAAGAAGTGAACTAGAATTGAATTCAATGGAGCAATGAAACTTGAAGAAATGGATATGATGACGAGTATGCTTTGGGAAGGTGTGCATATTTATATGAGTAGCAACAAAAGCATAGAAAAATTTACTGGAAAATTTTACTAATCAGATTTTTTGGACATTTTATAAAAAAAATATTCACCCATTTGGTTGACAAATCCCCTATTTTTTACACACATATGATTAAATGGATGATATTTTCCAAAATCTTACCAATTTTAATAGTAAATTACATCATTTTTATTGAAAAATCACCTACATTCTTTATTTAAATTTTTTAAACATAGAATAATCTCATATAATATTATACATAGACATAATATTGAATCCTTAAAAAATACTCTAAGGAGTAGTGCCATTTGTAGTATAGATATTTGTTCAGAGATGCATTTGAATATGGAGAGTGATGGGCCATTAGCTTATCACAAGAAAAGCAGAAGCAATGAGTTTGTAGTAGTAGTGGAAAAGTGAGCCAACTATTACATTATATTATGAGAGCAATGTTAGCATCCATAGAGTAACGAGAACTAGATGGAAAATCAAGGGAGATAGTGTATGTTTAGGGGGAGAATATTAAGCATACCCAAAGCTCTAGAGAGGATCAATATCTAGAAAAAGTTACAAGGAAATTTTATCATTAATTGATTGGTTGTCATTGTTAATAGTTGGTGTTGATGTCAATAAGTGAAATATTGTCCTCCTTCAAGAATAAAAAAGAAAATATAATAGCAGGATGTATGTTTTCTTATGATTGGTTTTCATATGTTGTTGTAGCAGAGAATCGATGGCAACATTCATGTTCCTTACTAGGGAGATGTGGTTAGATATATGGGAAAGAGAGATATTGATCATTAGGGAGAGAGAAATAAAAGTTTTCTTTTTCTATTCATGTCAATGGGAGAGAGAGATATCATCCCTCAAGGGATATAACCATCAACTTGTGGGAGATTATCATCAATGCCAACGGAGGAGATTGTTAACATTGTTATGTGGGCATTGATGTAAACCTTAGTGCATTGATATCAAGCTCATGGATGAAAATCATCGATTAAGATGATTTTAAGTATTAGAATTGTTGAGCCTCTTACAGATGAGTGTGCTTCTTTCCAAGATTTATTTGGATTTTGGTTGAGGATTTCAGTTAGTATGTAGCCTTGGTAAGGGTATCATTGTATGTAGCTACCTAACTAAGTTCAAGAATTAAGCTTCTATATTTGGAGAATTTTGGTTATAGTGGACCAACTTAGGTGCTCATGTAAAGGGTAAATATAAATAACCATTAGAAATAATTTTCCAATAATATATGTTATCTTAAGAAAATCCTAATTGTTGGCTTATTGGGGCATGACCCAAGTTCAGAGTTGTTTTATCCAAACAAATCTCGGTACTACTAGCCTTTTCAGCAATAGTCCGCAGAGCACAGACTGAGGTCTCACCCAAAGTAGTATAGGAGAGTGCTAGAATTAGGTTTCGGCACCATGGAGATTCTGATGAGTTCAAGTGGTCTGTGGTTCGACCCCGCATGAAAATTGCTACGCGCATTTTCCTGTACCTCACAGCCTGAGATGTTGCCTTCGCGCAACCCTACTTGGGGGCAAAACACTGTTATTACACAAGTCCTTACTATTATTCCAAAGTTAGTTGTTTATTTTAGCCTACTTACATGCTTTAAGTTATAATTAACAAAATAAACCATTCATACAGGTGTGTGCAGTAAATAAACAGTATATTTGCAATTTATATCAAACATGCATTAATCTAAGAACAAATATACAAATATGATATCAAACTTATCTTTATTAATCCCTTCTTCAGTTGCAGACTTGACTCCACCCTTTGCACTCATCTGCAGGGGTCTGTGCACTTAGCTGTGGACCACTAGGCCTCTACGCACTTAGCTGTAGAGCCATCTCCTACTCTACGACCCAAGACAAACTTAGTCACTTAGACTCTTTCTTCTCTCTACTAGTTCACTATGCTATTAGATATCTTTTACACTTAGAGCCTTACTTTATTTATAGAATCCCATGGTTTGTAGACCATGGGTAGGCTAACATGACATTACAATACTAGGGCAGACAACCTTGTGACTCTATCATACATTTCATGCTCCGCACCCACAATTCGCAGAGTCTTTACAACAATATTGCATCAAAACTTGGGCTTTGAGCCCCAAAACATGCCTTGGGGGGATTCCATGCCCAACAAGCCCCCAACAAAAACATCGTGAAACACCCTTGAGTCACGTTATTGGCATGGCGATATTTGCATGGAGTCCTTCCAACTGTTCTCGAATTGTGCTAAGGTTAGCAGCGCACTGAGTTGCTGCTTGCTGGATCTTCTCTATCCGATGTTCTTAGACCTTTGTATCTGAACCATTTCCATACATATGTATTAGTATCTACTGCATATGCTTACAGTCCCACTCCTTTTTCTGGTTCCTTGGAGTGCAAAGACTGTGCTTTGGTTGGCTAGTCAGATAGTTGGCCCACCCGTGTAGGGCTTCAAGTGGCTACCATTCACCTTGCCTGGGAAAGGTTCTCCATTTAGTTTGACTAGTTGTACTACACCTCTGGCTATGACCTCCTTAACCATGTATGGTCCCAGCGAGGGTATTTTGAACTTGCCTTGGAAATTTTCAAACTTACTGTCATACAACGGCACTAAATCATTTACCTTGAAGGTGCGCAACTTAATGTAGCGATTGTGCCAGGACATTTCATGCCGCTTTTGTACCTGATAATGAAAAATAGCCAAGAGTTGTTCCTCCTCAAGTTATTCCAATTGTGCAAGTCTTTCTCCCAGATCTTCACGGTTCTTCATACCTATGAGTGTTGCTATGCGCAGACTAGGTATGATATATTCCATCGGCATGAGAGCTTCCATGCCATAAACTAACTTCAAGTTTGTTTGTCCTGTCAGTTTCTTGCATGTTGTCCTGTAAGCCCATAGCACTGCCGGTATGCGTAGGTCCCAATTGCTTCACTGTGCATCGCACACTTTTTTTAGTGCATTCGCTAGTATTTTGTTGAATACTTCTACTGTCCCATTGGCTTGTGGGTGATACAGTGTGCTTTTCTAATGATACACCTAGAACTCTTCTGTGAGCACGCTGATGGTTTCGTTTAGGAAATGTGTATTGCGATCACTCTTTAAGATTTTTGGACAGCCAAATCGGGTCAACACATGTTCAAACAAAAACTTCACAGTCGTAGCAGCAGTGTACTCTTTGACTGGTTGCGCTGCTACCCATCATGTCAGGTACTCCATCGCGATGATGATGTAGTGTGCGCCTATATTTCCCTAGGGTTTGATAGGTCCCACAAAGTCTATTGCCAATTTCTCGAATGGTTGTCATGTCATTTGTGGATTCAATGGAATCTCATCCCTCCGCAATGGTTTTCTGGTCCTTTGACATATATTGCAGGCCTTACAATGTGCTTTCAAATCCTAGTGAAGGGTTGGCCACCAAAACCCTACGTGAATAATATTTTGTGAGGTTGCTCATCCTGCATAGTGTCCTCCTACAGCAACCCCATGTGCTTCCATGAGGATCTGACTTCGTTCAAATTCAGGTACGTACCTTCGCAATATCTCATCATTTCCATTTTATATAGGTCCCCTACGATGACAGAAAAGTCAATCATGTGCACCACCAATTCCTTATTTTGTTCGATAGAGTATTCCTATGGCACGGTCCCTGTTGTTAGAAAGTCAACTATATCTTCTAAGTTCTTGTCTATGATGCGTACAACAAAGAGCTATGCATTAGCTAATCTGTTGTTATCGGGAAAACTAGTGTCCATTCAGAGCAGCAAGTCCCACTAAGACGAATAGCTATCTTAGAAACAAACAAACTAATGTCACTTGTGTTTTCCTTTATGAGAGATAGATGAGAAAGAAGTAGAGAGTACCAACCTCAGCCTTTCGCTTGGCTCCTTGCTGGTTTCCTTTCCCCTTTAACAGAAGTTCACCACTCTTTCCTCACTTGTCCCACTTCAAAGAACATCTGTGGAGTCAAAGTAGCATGATACCATCAAAGCATAGAGATCTATAACCATAAACAATATAAGATCAGATATATATTATCCATACAAATGCATATATCAAGACAAGATTTAGAGATACACAAACATATGGAGGAAAACTCAAATAACTTTATTGATAGAAGTAGTGGAAGAGAGGATTACAACCCATTAGTCTGACCCAGCACCATCCTCCCAGCATGAAATCCCTCTTCACCTCATGAAAATCTTAGATCACCCAACAATGTTGCACAGAGAAACCAACAACACTTCCTGACAAAATACAAGATTCTAGCCTTTGGATCTCTAGGATGAGGGATCCATATAATATAGATGTTTGCAGGTGGGTGAGTCAACTTTTGGGATTTTGATTAGTGTCCCATGTCTAATAGTTCTTGGTTCCACTTGGAGATTCATGATCTCTTACTCATCCCTGGGTGAATTCAGAGAGGCAAGTGTCAAATGGGTAGTTTCTAGAATATTCTCTGGGTTTTCACCTAGCCAACTGCCTCTGCCATTTGTCTGCTCTCGCTCACCACACCCCACAAAAGGGCTTTTCAGTATGCATCACACTTTTTTCATGTGGCAAGTGAGATGCATCACACCCTTAGCACTGAGCAGTCTGTATGGTCCAGTTTTGACTAGGTCTGAGTAGTTTTTCAGGGAGAACTTCTGGGAGATGATGTAATCAACTGACCTTGCTCCTTTAGGGTATGAAACAACTCTTTTAGGGACTTAGAATCCCTTGGTTTATGGACATATGTGATTGGGGTTGGAGTTCCAAAATATGTCTATAACATCCCTCCTCCAAACTAGTAGGTTTGTCGCATGTCTCAATATGTGCCAAGTGATCTGGTCCTACGTTTAAGCGCCTAGGTTTTACCACAACCTCAAAGTCATATTCTTGGAACAATAAGAGCCACCTACATATGCATCCCCCCAACAAGGGATTATTGACCAAGTAATTTAGTGTAGAATGGTATGTATACATTTCAAAATGTACTCCTATCAAATAGTGCCAGTATTTTTAGAGCACATACACCATCGCCAACCCCTCGTGCTTGATTGTGGAATAGTTCTTCTTGGCTTTGGACAATATATGACTTGCAAATGTGATAGGATGATCCAAGATTTCTCTGCCCTCTTTTTTGAGCACTACTCCCAACACGATACATGACGCATCAACATGGACATGAAACTCCACATGCCATTTTGAGAAGGCCAGGATTGGAGTGGAGGCCAATTTCCCCTTTAGGACATCCAGGCTCTTCATGCAATCATCATTCTAGCAAAATGTGACATCCCTTTTCAATAGTTTCTCCATCAATGCGGTGATTTGGGCAGAGCTTTTGATGAACTTCCTGTAGTACCCTGTGTGTCACAAGGTAGCGGGTAGCTGTTTAACACTTCATGGTGCTTCCAAATTTGGAATCACTACAATCTTCGTAGGGCCCACCACCAGTTCCTAGTTGTAGACCACGTGTCCCAACAGGTTCCCAAAAGGAATGAGGAATGTGAACTTCTTAAGATTCAACGCAATCTGGTGTCATTAGCCAGTATCCAGCATTAAGCGTAAGCTTGCTACATGATGCTTAACCAATCCAAAGATAGTCCAATCATCCAGATAGACTTGTAGGAACTTGTGGATGTATTCTTTGAATGCGGCAACAACGATGTGTGAAAAGATGGTTGGCACATTCTTTAACCCAAACGACATAACGGTGTATTGAAAATAGCCCCATTCCATTGCGAAGGTCATCTTTCTCCTATCTTTCGGCGTGATTTGATCTGGTGGTACCCTGAGAACCCGTCCGTGAAAGAATATGCTTCTTGTCTCGCAATATTTTCTAATACTTCATCTATGAACCGTGTCGAGAATGGTTCATGCACACAGGCATCATTCAACTTCCTGAGGTCCACACATTTTCATATCTTGCCCTTCCTCTTTTTCTCCTGTACTACGATAGGGATCACCTAGTCAGATTCTTCCACTGGCTCAATAATTTCAGCTGTGATCATTTTTTCTAGTTCTAAGCGGACCTTTTCCTTATACTTTAGATTCAAGTGGTAAGGCCTTTTCTTAACCGTCTTAACATCAAGTTTCAAGGCAATCTTCATCATCCCTAAGGCGCTAATGATCCCTTTTAAGTCCATAATCTTGGTTAGGAATAAGTCTTGGTACTTGCAGAGTAACTCAGCAACCTTATCCACTGCAGCATCATCCCAATAATCACCATGTTACATATTTTGGCTCAGCCTCTGTCCCAATGTTTATCTGCTTTGTTTTTGGTAGCACGGTGATGTCAAGATCTTCAATCAGTGGTCCTCAAACCTCGTGATAGCCTTCAGTTTTTGGACTATTAATTTTCTGTGGATCCTCATCCTCCTCCTCAATATTTATATTTTAACACTGCAATGTGTAGCTCACCTAGGTCGCCCATTCTGGTTGAAGCACTTCCATGGGCTCCTAGGATATTTTGAAGATATTTGTTTTTACTGCTTGTAGCGCATCATCAACGGTATCCTGCCAATGATCCTCAAACGTGAAGGTTAATAGGAAGCCTTCGTGTAAGATATCCCATTCACTCGTTCCATGGTGGAGCTCCGTATCAATATACCAATTCATTGGTATGACATCCAGGGTATGATAGAACAGATGCACCCATTTAGCTTGTGGCTCTTCCCCGTAGACCTTGGTCCATTTTGCGAGGTGTGCACATGGATCATCCCATCCATCATACTTGTTTGTTAGCAGCATTTGGGGTTTCCTAAGCTGTAGGTGCATCATCCTTTTGCATTCTTGCTAGTCCTCAAAATTATGCTGGTGGGTATCCCACCAACTTTCGGGTGTGGCGTGCGGTGCCCATTTCAAAGCATCAAAATGCTACTGTTATGGTATTTCTCTTTCAAATTTATTCAAGAAATCTTCTACCTCGGTCAATCCATCATACATAGGCAAATCTCTTGCCTTCGCTACTACACAGCGTAATGAACTTATCATCATGTTGCAGTTGAGCGTGGTTACCTCATGTAATTGGTTCTGCCATCTTTCTATCTCCTCATCCAAATCTAAAGTGCAGGAGATTTCACACTCCCATGAAATCCTGCCATCTGTTGTTGGATTCATCCAATCCTACTCTTGCATGGTTATCTTGTAGATACAGTCTAGATCATCATCTCTGCCATAGTCACACACTGGTTCTGTGTAGTGCGATCCTTTGGTAGGGTATAGAGGTACCACTACACGCAGTGACTTTTTCACAAAAATCATCTTGTGCTTCTTTAGATTTATCACCCCATTCATATCAATGCGACTATATATTCCCAGTAGTGTGGGATAGGGATTGTTGTCATCAACAATATCTACCACTTTGAAATCTGCAAGCGTGCTCACACCTTCGATATCTATCATTATTCCTTGAAATCTTCCCATCAGTAGGATCTTTTGTTGGTTCGCCACTTGCAACTGAATAGGATACCATTGCAACCCGGGCCTGCCCATGCACCCCATGTCTTCTTTGGCAGGACGTTCACATCTAGTCTTAGATCCAAAATCACTTGACCCCTCTCATATTCTCTGATTTGTGCAGTCAATCTCATTTTCCTTCCTGCTCACATTGTGTGATTTCTGAGCTTCCGGACCACGTGGGGTTCTCCTGGTTCAGCACATCTAGTGATGATTTCTTGCAGCCCCTTCATTGCTTTGTTGTCGCGCAATAACTTCATGCATGTCTCTAGAAAGGTAGTGAGCATTGATGGGTCCATCTTTGGTTCTAGTTTGTCTTTACTACCTGAAGTGGAGGCCTCTTTCAAGATCTTCTTAGCTTCCATGAATGTCTCCTTTGCGCACCCCAAATCAAACTCTGGCCCCTTTGTTGGAGCCTTGTGAAACCAGGCACTCTCTTTAGGCTACCTGTCCTTGTCATCTCTTATGGTGATAGTACTTTGGAGCATGATGTTTACATTTAGGTCCTCCTCATGGGTTTCAGACTTCATCATTTATAGGTTCTGAGTCAGGGGAGGTTGGAGTGTTCCATTATTGCACAACCTCGCTATCAGTTTGGGGCAGCCCTTCATTTCATGATCAAATGGGGTACAATATAAACATAATGCTCTCATCATATTTGTACAATCACGGGCATAATGCCCTGGCCCTTCACAACTATAACAGATCAGATGTCCATGACCCCTTCCTAGTCCAATTTCACCTTGACCTCGTCCGTGCCGCTGAAAACTAGTGCGCGCCATTCCTGCATTTTGATCGAGGGCTTGCATTTCGGTCTGAACTCTATAGGTAGGAGTTAAATCCATCATCAGTTGATAACTTCTACAAGTACACTCATCATGGCCTACTGACCTGTAGAAATTATAGAACAACTGTTGGTACATCTTGATATACTTTTGTAATAGATGGCAGTTATCTGTAGTATGCTTCCCTCCTATCTAACAAATCGCACACCATAATGCCAGCGCCACACTTGGTCCTTCTTGTGCCTCTAGCTACAATGGAATTGACCCTCCTCTCGCCAAGTAGTTCGTAAAGAAAGGTTAATGGTCCTTGTCATGTCCCTATCCTTTGCACTTTATGCACCATAGCTCCTCACATGCTTTTGGGTGAGCTGTCCTGTCTTGTTTCAAACTCTACATCTCCAGACATAAGTTTTTCAACTGTACATGGATCTATTGGACTCCCAAGTTAGGATCTTGTATGGGGGTCTCGTGCAATCTAATGGCGATCTCCAAAGCTTCGGCCTGAGTGGATAGCTTTGGCTATTATTGCACAGTCCTTAGATATAGTGTTAGTAACACTACAAACCATGTGCGGTGTTGCCCATCTGTCAAGGTCATGTTGGATTTACGAATCATGCACTTTAGTCTCTGATCTATCTCCCACGGGGTATCACCTGGAAGCATCGTGATTTCATTAAATTTGATAATCAACTGTCTTTGATTTTGGTGTACTAAATTCCCTGTTTAGCATAGCATGGATATCCACGATCCTTGCATTTAGATTGTCATTGGAATGCTTAATGTACCATGTCAGTGTCTGATCCTACAAGGTGCTGACCAGTGTTGGCTTCTTTATACTATCATTCGTGACTCCTTGCGCTTCCCATACAGCCTTTACCATGAACCAAAATTGGTCCGGACATTCGTTCCCTACTCCTTTGAACACCGACAACTTTATTGTGCTCGCCATATTGAACTATGGTGGTGGCGGAGGTGGTGTGGGCGAAGATGGGGGTGAATATGGTGAAACTAGTGGTGGTGTAGGTGGGGGTGGTATGCACAGAATTTGCTATCTTATTAGACTGATCGCTCTTCTTGGTGAAACTTTCGTGAGCTCCTCCTCGCTCTCCTGTGGAGGTGAAATCAAGCGCTAGTCTCTAATTCTTCACTACCTTTGTTTCTGTAGATCCTCCCACTTCGTGTAGCCCCAAACATCAATTTATTTTCGTAACCCACTTTTCACATAGTATCATTTTAACCCAAGTGTTCAAATATTTAACGTACTTACCTCGCAGTCCTTTGAGGAAGCGTCGTTCCACCTCGCTATAGCTGACTGAAGTATCTACCCTGAACTTGGTGATAAACCCTCCTTTAATCTGATCAAGCCAATGGTCCATAATGCGCACGATCTTATCTCGTGATGCTTCTAGTTTGCGCACCAACTCTAGAGTTCACACAATAGGTTTGTCGAGCCTACACCTTCTTTGACTGTCTGCTAGCTTCATGATCCAATCATACAACTTAGAGGGGATGCAAAGAAAATTTCATGGATTTCTGTATATAAGTAGCACTCTAACTACTCTTCCTTCGATACTTTCGGATTCCTATTTTTCTGCACTATGAACTCATGAATCTTTCTGCCCAGCTACTATTCAATTTCTTTCTTTATCAGATTCTAGTGACACGACATCAGACATCTCTTATGCAAATACCGGTCCCAACAATGGAACCATTTGTTGGCTTATTAGGGCCTGACCTAGGTTCAGAGTTGTTTTAGCCAAACAAATCTCAGTAACACTGACCCTTTTGGCAATAGTTCTTGGAGCGAGGATTGAGGTCTCACCCGAAGTAGTATGGGATGGTGCTAGAACTAGGGTTTTGCACCTTGGATATGTCTCATGAGTTTAAGTGGTATGCAGTTCGACCCTGCGCGCATGTCGCTACACGCACTTTCCCATACCTCGCTGCCTGAGATGTTGCCTTCACGCAACCCTACTTGGGGGCCGAACATTGTTATTACCCAAGTCCTTACTAGTATTCAAATGTTAGTTGTTTATTTTAGCCTACTTGCATGATTTAAGTTATACTAAACAACATAAACCATTCATACATGTGTGCATAGTAAATAAACAATATATTTGCAATTTATATCAAACATGAATTAATCCAAGAACAAGTATACAAATATGATATCAAACTTCTCTTTATTAATCCCTTCTTTGGTTACAGACTCGACTCTGCCATGCACACTCAGCTGCAAGGGTATGCGCACTTAGCTGCAGACTACTAGGCCTCTGTGCACTCAGCTGCAGAGCCTTCTCCTACTCTACGACCCAAGACATACTTAGTCAATTAGACTCTTTCTTTTGTCTACTACTTAGCTATGCTATTAGTTATATTTTACACTTAGAGCCTCACGAGTAGGCTGACATTACATTACACAACTAGGGCGAACAACCCAGTGACTCTATCATACATTTCACATTTCATGCCCACAATTCATGGGGTCTTTAAAACAATATTGGGTCAAAACTTTGGCTTTGAGCCCAAAAACATGCCCTAGGGGGATTTCATGCCCAACACTAATGGATAAGTAGTTACGGTGATTTAAATTTTAGAAGGCTTCAAAAACTTAAGGGTTCAACAGGTTGACAGTGTTGAGTTTTCAAGTGCAATATATACAAGCACAATATTTCTAAAATGCTCATAGTTTCCTCTAATGATATCAATCTTCTTTTAACCATTCTAGTTTATGAATAAGAAAATTTGATTTATAAGTTTAACTATAAATCCATAAGGATAATAGAGATTGCAATGCAAAAAGATAACATAATATTTATCTTTGGAAAAGCCTCTTAGCGGAAAAACCCAAAAATGTTTTTATTAGAGAAATTCTTTAGTTCAACAAGAGATACATTTAATGCTACTAGTGAACTATGAGGTCAAACTGAGCAATAAATCTTATGGTAAAACCTGGTCCACAACTCTCAAGTCCAACTTCCAGACCTCCTTGCAACTTGACTGTCCAACTCAGCCTACAGCTTCCACCCTAAAATTTTTGGCCTGTGAATTTAGACATGTAACTTGCGCCATGCAAGAATATATTGCCTAGAATTGAGATGTTTGAGGTTTAGAGAGAGGAATGAAAGTTAGAGAGAAAGAGATGTTTGCCCTTTTTTTTCTTCCTTCTTATCCTTCTTGTCCTTCACTTGAATGCACATAATCTTTTTTTCTCATGTGAGGTCGACTGGTGCTTTTTTGGATTAGTTTGAATGCCTTGACATAGTGTTATTCCTTTTTGAAGTGGTATGCCTCTTCATTGGGGCTGACTCGAGTTTAGGGAGGGCTGACTACTATCTTAGAGAAAGAAATTCAAAAATTTATAATATTCAAAATACTCACTTTCAAATGCAACATGAAGGACATGTCATACAATCATTCTTTCAAGTGCTAAATAATTAAAATGACACAAAGAACATGTATTATAGATTATTTACACATTACAAGGGGGAAATTAAAAATTATGAAGGATGACCATAGCTACAAAATTCAACACTCCCTCATAGCTATTGAGGTATTCATAATGACTAGAAATATGTTCTTCTTGTGAATAATTTCCTATAGGTAAAGATTATAATATATTTTCAATAGTATTAGCTTCATTCTAGTCAATAAATTTGATACACGGTTGATTTATCAACATAAACTGGATACCATCATTGTGCTTAGTACCTCTGATAGTTTGTGCATTATCATCATTATTCTAGTTGGTGCTTCTGACACATGGTAGATAAATCGTAATTACAATCACTGCCTCTGACACACGACTCATCATTAGCATCAACTAGTCACCATAGCTTTTATTTAACTAACAAATAATATATGAACTAGTAATTCTTCACCATTATTCTAGTTGGTGCCTTAAAAATGGTGAATCCCCAAAGGCCACAATACATCTGAGTAGTTCTTGGTTTGATGCTATTAAACTTGATGTTGAAAGGAAACACTCTATCCGAGTAACTATGGGCCTCTAGGCCGATTCTTCCTAATTCTAGTCAATAAGTTAACACAAGAACAATGCTTTTCCTTTTCCATACCATTCTCAAATAGTCATCTAGGATATTGGGATACACTTGATATTTCAATTTCTTAGCAAGGTAATTTAGGCTTTGAATTTAAGCATTCAAAAAATATGGAGACATTGATGTTATGAAGCAATTAGATTCATTTGGAACATAATCCAGATAAGGGAGCCCTATACATTTGGGAAAATCTAGTTCAAGTAACTACTTTAGCTATGTGGTGGGTTTTATGGAAGGTGGGTGCTATAAAGGAGAGTGGGTTCATTTGGGAGAGGCTCTAATACTTCATTAATGCAAAATTTATAGTGGAAATTTTGAATAGTATTGTGTGGTTTCTAGTATTGGTTAATAATATTCATTAAAGCACTGTACAGTAAGCTATTTAATAGCTTATTGCTTATTTTATTATCTATTAAATATAATATTATTTTCATTGAAAAAAAAAGATGGAAAGGAAGTTTCCAAATCATTGGTTTATTCCATGGTACTTAATATTTATTTGAAAGCATCCCTAAATTAGTGCATCGATGTTTAGTTATCTAGATTGTCAAGCTATGGACGATCCTTCACTTTTGTGACAAGGAAATTATCTCTTTGAATTTAATTATTTAGAAATTCTAGATCCTTTGATGTTGTGAAGGCATTAGATTAATTTGTCAAGCAAATCAAATAAGAGAGCCTCAAACATTTGGGAAAATCTAGTTTAAGCAACTTCTTTGGTGGTGAGGTGCGTGTTATGGAAGGTGGGTATTGTAATGGACATTGTGTTCATTTGGAAGAAGATATAATTCCAAATTAATACTGAGTTCACGAAGGAAAATTTTAATAGTACTACTTAGTTTTTTATATTGGTTAATCATATTTGTTGAAGCATTATATACTAAGTCAATTAGTATCTTATTTCATTTTTATTGTCTACTAAATATCATATTATTTTCATGCAAAAAGCATGATGAAAATTCTCTTCATACAAAAAATGAGATGGAAACATAGTTAGACAATCACTATTTTATTCCATTGTACTTAGTATGTATAGTAAAAAGTCCCTAAATTGGTGTGTAGATGTTTAGTGATCTTGGATATTAGGTTACAAATGATCTTTCACTTTCATAATAAATTAATTTTTAGTTTGAATATAATTATTCAAAAATTACAGAGGTTTTGATGTTGTGAAGGCATTAGATTCATTTTAAACACAATCCGAAAAAGGGAGCCTGCAATATTTGGAAATATCTATTTCAAGAAACTCCTCTAGTTTTGAGGTGTGCATTAGAAAGTATTGGTGTTGTGGAGGACAGTTGGTTCATTTGGGAGAGAATGTAATACTTGTTAGAAAATTATATATTACAGAGAAATGGAACACATAAAATATTGCAAAAATATAAACACGAAAAAAGCATAAAATAAGAGAGACACAGATATACATGGTTCACCCAATTTGGGCTACATTCACGGAGAAGCTGCGAGTACTTCCTTTTATATTATCCAACAAACTGAAGAGATACAACCTACAACAGATCTGCTGTAATTCCCTCTTCGCTCTCAATATCCTCTACCTTCCTCACTTAGAATAAAGGTCTACATAGACATAATACAATTCCGTCATATATAGCTAGGGGTTTCCTTCTAGGGAAAAAAATCTTAAATTAAACATAAATTCTACCGTCAGATCTCTACCTAATGAAGGACCCAGATTGACTACGAAATTACAACATTTTACAAGGCAATTTTACATCTATTTTTAGCTTCAGGGGTGCTGCCCCCGATCCCCCCAACAGTGGTGGGGCTCCCAAAGGTCGCAGCAACCCCCCCTTGGAGCCCCCTACAATGAATATTTTACGAGCAACATTTCCACCCCATTACGAACTGGGATCCAATGCTCTGAAACCTTTGAATATAGGGGATAATTAGGATCCACACCCAACAATACTGAATTATTATTGAGTTCAAAATGGAAAACTTTAATAGTATGGTTTAGTTTTCTTATATTGGTTAATCAAATTTGTTGAAACATTTTGTAGTAAGTCAATGAAAAGGTACATGCCTTTTTATTATCTACTGAATATCGTATTCTTGTGAGAGATAAAAATATCATGTGTGAGGTACTTATTAACTTTCTTGTGTCACATTTGACTATAGACAACCATTTAGGCATGTCCAGTAAAAATTCCAATCTATCTACCACCCTTTCATATTCTATAATAGAACTTAAAGATCCCTATTGGTATAAAAGAAACTAGTTTGTTAGGTCTAGTATTCTCATCACTGTTTCACCCCAAAATTAAAGATCTTCGTCGTTAAAAAAGAAACCAATTTGTTACATCTAGTATTCTTATCATTGTTCACCCCAAAATTAAAATAGGGCCCTTGTGGGCTTACAGAAAAAAATTGGTTTTCTCTCCTGAGAGTATGTAATGTTTCCAATGTCATGACATATTGTTCAAAAATGTTAAGTAGATCTTACCAGGCTCCTTGGAAATACCTTTTTTAGATAGTACGCAGTTAGTTTATATATGACCAAATTTAATGCGCTTGAAAGTACTTGCCAGATTCCTAATACACTTCATCTAGTTTGATAAAATGGGTACATTAAATAGATTATAATCCTTGACCCAATCAATGATGCCCTTAACATCACCAAAAACTTGTAATATCTCTAATACCAACCACTTTGTAGTAATAAGTACACTCCACAATGTGATAATCTTTCCACAATGTGATAATCTTTGTTATGTTATTAATGTTGAATCCTCCCTCCCACCAGAAGTGGTAAAAGGTACCTTGATGAGGTATTATAAAAGATCCACATCCACATCTTCTTTGTTTTCATTCCCCATCAAATATTCCCACTAGAAATTCCTTACATATGTATTTATACCTATCTCACTGAAATATGCCACATTCTTGATCACATCAACACCATCCGTAGGCAATTTTTGCTCATAAGTAAGTGCATTCTTGCAAAACCAACGAGTCCAAATGATGGAGAATGGAAGGGAGAAATATTGATTTTGATATTTGAACGAGTAATGAAGATAAGATATCAAAGTACAAAATTTTTGTCATGGTACAATTTTATGTGCACCTAGAACACCATCCCAAACTGCCATAGCCTAAGGGTAACATATGAAGGATTTCAGGACCTACAAATATCTAGTGCTAAAGGTTCTTCCAACTTAGCACATGTTCATGTAAAGCCAATGAAATGAAACACTTGAGCTTGTATGGAAACTCCCATTTCCATGCATCTTGGAACCATTTGAAGTGGTCACATTCCTTCTCTAACATAGGCATTCTGTGATAAATTCCCTTGACCACTGGCTTTCCCTTTTCTATCATACCATCCCAAACCATACAGTCTTCTTTGAAAGTGATTGTAATGCAAACAAAATGTAATTGAGAAAGGTAATGCTCCCATTCCTCAACGTAAGCTACTTGTAACCCCAACTCCTCCAACGATTTCCAACACTGCAAATTGATGTTACTATTGTGAGTATATTAGATCCAGTGAAGGATTTATATGCCTATGTCATGGATAAGATTGAGCATATGACCTTATAAGGTGTCATTCCCATTAATCCCTTCAATTCATCTGAGTCAATCTTAATATTTGTACCATCACCAACATCCCAACGGGTGAAAGCCATCAACCATTACATGTTTTTCATCATGCTACATGAGATGAGGGACAAAATTGTTTTCCTTCTCGCACTATTCTGGATTCATGAGGAGAAAGGTCGGCCATACATGTATTTTTCTCCAATTATGAGATACCATATGTTGGAACCAAACATAGTCGTCCACATGTTTTTTAAAATCAACGACTTGTTAAAACTATAAGGTTCTATGATTGCCCAACCACCCTCAATTCTTGTTGCGAGTGTTGTCCATATAACCAAGTGAATACTGCCCATATGATAATTACCTTCCCACAAGAATCTAGCAACAATCAATTCTAGCCCATCTATAATCTCCCTTAGTAACATGAATAGTTGCATCCAATATACAAATTTTTTTTAGAACACGTGCTTCATCAAAATTAGTCAGCCCCCCATCGTTAACCATCTATGTTGCCACCAGACCAATTTTTGTCAAACCTGTCAATCAACCAATCCCAATCCTTAATACAGTGCCTATTAAGTTCAAGTCTGAAACCTAGGTAGGCAAGAAAAATGTGAAAATGTTGGAATGTAGTATCAAAGAGTTCACAAATTTCCCTAATCTATGAGTCCTCCCTTTCACCATAAACCATAATAGACATAATTTTTCTCATGTATCAACTTTCTTCCTCTCCAAAACTGTTAATTCTCTTATGCATATGAGACCATTCTTGACGAGTTTTCGCACCACCTGACAATAAGTCATCTATGAACAACAAATGTATAACCACAATATGTCAGGTTATACATACTCTGTAGATTAGCCATGTGTCCCTCACATCTCCCAATTTATGTCTCATACTATCTACAATAAGAAGAAAGAGAAGAGGAGTCGCATACCCCTATATCCCCTGAAACATTAAGTAGGCAAATGAAAATTAGAAATATTGATGCATGACATTATCCATTTAATATTATTAGGGGACAAACCAATTTTGATGAAAATCAACATCAGGAAATACCAATCCACATAGTTGTGTGCTTTGATCAAGTCAACTTTAAGAAGAAATGCTTTCAACTTTCAGGCTTTCATAGAATGCAGGACCTCCTATGCAATGGCAATGGCATCGTGTATTGACCTTCCCTACAGGAAACTGAATTGTTTAGGGGTGATGTGTCTCGGTAGAACCAGTTTGAGTCCACAGGTAACTAATTTAGAAATCATCTTCTAAACAAAGTTGTAGAGGGAAATGGGCTAATAGTCAGCAAAGGTCCTTCGTTCACCCCTTCTAGATATCAAAGCGATGAATGTGGCATTGATGGCCCCATAAATGAATCCTCTTGTCCTAGATTAAATCATCATGTTTATGAAATGAAGAAATAATTCCATCCTAACCATCTTGACTGTGGCCCTTCTCCTTTGCACAGAACTTAAGTGCCAGTGTAAATTCTTCCCTGGTAATCGACATACCCGTCATATCATTATCATCATCAGAAATAATCTCAGGACCTATGCAATAAATTCCATTTGTACATAAAACAGGAACTCTTGTTCTTATTGCTTGTAAAGATTACTAAAGTGATCGAAAACAACCCATTCAATATGTTATTGGGAGTTATGATGTTACCTTCATCATCCCACATATCCCTAATAGTATTAGACTGCTTCCTCATATTAGCATGCATCTAAAAAAAATATGGAAATTTTGTCACCAATTTCAATCCATATAGCCTGACTTTTCAAGTGTAAATATTCCTAATGCGACAAGAGAATATTTCTCCTTTTTTCTTCCATTTCTAGAATTTGGATCGATATTGGCTAGAAAAAATGAGAGGGTCAACAACATGATTGTAATTTCGACGAACATTCTCTATATATAATAGACTTCTAATATATATTTCCCTTTTACCTTTGGACCAAATGAAAGCGCCATTTTTTATACCTTTCAATTTTGCATAAATGGAGGACATGTAATTTGAATAGGCAGGAGTCAATTCCTGAATCCAGGCCTTATGCACCAGCATCTCAAATTGCTTCAGTTTCCACCATTTAGAGTTAAATTTGAACAGGTAGAATCTTCTCATGCCAACCCCTTTCCAGGTTAGCATGATTGGATGATGATCAAATATAAACGAAGGGATGATATGTGATTTGAGCCCCATGAATTCATTAAACAAAGATTGCGTCAAAATGAATATGTCCAGTCACTTGGATATGCCCTCTCTACCAATACACCATTCATCCAAGGAGGGGCAACGAGTACCAATACGACATATTAAGAGTGTTTGCATCCAACATACCCTGGATATATGTAGAAAAGTTGTCCTCAGTTTTATCTCCCAAAATTTCCCTATGTCCCATGGAAAAGTTGATATCCCCAGCTATATTTAGCGATCTCAGCCCCAATATGCCCAATCTAGAAACAAGGTCCCAAAATTATTTACATCCAATATAAGGAGAATAAGAATTGACAATACACATCCTTTGTCATGAGCCCATCCAACGACCAGTCAATATGACGCCAATACATGCTATAAATTCCTTCAGATCTATGACTTTAGGGTTCCGCAACACCCCCAAACCACTAGAGTGACTTGTCGTATTGGTTGCACATACAAACTAGTCTGGGAAGATAACAATAACGCGTCCCAGGATTTCTCATGGGGATCATAGTTCAATGAGTACCAAAGATTGATTATCCATCATCTTAACAATACTTTTAGTTGATTTTATTAGCGAAATTTCAATTTTAATGATCGATGAACAAACTTACACATACTGAGCTATAGAATGAGTCTCTAAATTCAATAAAGTTCTCGACTAAATAATACTCGTATTTTTAACAAACCAGTATAGTTTATTTCGTTTGAAATTTGTAAATCATGACTCACTCATATGTTTTACATAGGAAGATCAGTCCGATTTGTTTCTTTTGGAATTTGTAGATAATGAAAAACTCATATTTTTGGGGCGAGTAGTCTACTTTTTTTCTTCTGAAATTTGTAAATTATGAATGGTAAGTTTTTGGCCGATTAGTCCTAATTATTTATTATATTTTTATTTTAATAGTGAAGCCCTTATATGTTTTCGGCCAACTAACCAAGCTTAATTTTTTTCTTGTGGAATTAGTAAATTATGAAGGTAGATTTTCTAAAGTTGCTTTATAATAGATGTATGGGAAGACAAAGTTAATGAAGTTATTAATTAAAGGATTATTGGTAATAAAAATGTAATTGTTATATTCCAAATTTTAAAAATAAATTAAATTTTCATATGATTAAAAGGAAAGGATTCATTTTTCTTTTAAATATATTTTAAAAAAATCAAAATAATTTTAAATTAGTTAAAATAATAATTTTACAAGTATTTAAGATTCAACATTGGTTGTGTTATTGATTATGGTTTTTATATATAATTAATTTCTGTAGTTGTACTTTTTTTTTTGAAATTATGATATATAATAATTTATTTAAGAGTGTATTTTAAAAGAGCTTTTAATTAATCAAAGTCTTTTGGTCGAAATCACATAAGAGAATTTTTTGGCCTACTCTTTTTGAACCAAAAAATGTGGTTCATTTAATTTTTAATTAGTTAAAATTTTATATTTTATATTTTAATATAATTTAAAATAATAATTAATTTGCTAAAAAAATATTTTTTAAATTAAAAATGTTTAATGTTTAATTATTAATGGGTTTTCTAAAAAAATTTGGTTGGTCATAAAATATTAATTACATTTATTTTATTTAAATAAATTTTAAAATTGTCATATAATTTAACTACATTGGATCTATTTTCACTTCCAATTTATTACATGTGGAGAGGAAGTGAAAATAAATTTTTTTGAGTGTAAAGCTTGAGTTAACATTATTATTAATAATGGTTAATAAATAATATTTATTGATTTTATTAATTTTATTTGATTTTATACATTTAATTTTTTTAAATGTAATTTGAGTGTATGAAAATGTTAGGTTAGATTTGATTGTTGATGTAGGTTGATAGATTTAGAGAAAAGATGGATTAAATCCCGTTTAATTATTAACAATTGTTAATAAATAATATTTATTGATTTTATTAATTTTATTTGATTCTATATATTTAATCTTTTTTAAAATGTAATTTGACTGCAATGAAAGTATTAGATAACATAGCTTACAACAACTCTTTCATACTAGGCTAGAGAGGACCTCTAGGCATGATAATTTTAAATAACCTAAATGATAAACATAAGATTGTATATGTATGTATGAAATTTATTTTAACAATATTACATATAAATTTATTAATCTTATATTTAATATTTTTCCATACAAGTGCATGTGTATATATATATTGTTATCCTTTAAATATGTATATGTATTTTCATTGCTTTTATTTCTCTTATATTGTTATTTTTTTAATGTATCAAACAACACGACCAAGTCCATCCAATAATAAAACTGAAAATGATTACAACAATATATTCTATATAACTTAACATGTGATTTGGGGAAATTAAATGTTGTCTCTTTTAACCAAGAAGCTTTCCACTCCATCAAGAAAAAACAATTAGCGCAAATTTCATGAAGATAGATATTTCTAAAGCATATGAGAGATCAAATTGGATGTACATGAGACTTGTAAAATGAACTAAAAACTCAATGTAGACTAATTATTCATTTGAAATGGTTAATTTTGTTGTTAAATTAATTTTTTGGGTTGTGCAATAAGGCTTGCCTATCCATGGCCTTATTAGATTTTATCTTATTGCTGAGCACTAGTATTGCAGCAAGGATGTCGCAAATCTTGGGGCTACCAACTTTACTTTGTCAACCTGGGGTTTGTAAAAACTTGGAGGTGACAATGTTGTATACATAAGAAAATGCAATGGGTCCACTCTTTGTCACTACAGAGCTGGTGATAGACCGCTAGGGTTTCTCAAACTAGATTTCTAATGGTTTAGAAGAAGTTTGATTACAAATGGAGAAATAGGAATTTTAATCCAATTGAGAGAATTGAAATATTATCTACTTGTTGGGCATGGGATCCCCTGCAGCATGTTTTGGGGCTGAAAGCCCAAGTTTTGGTCAATAATATTGTAAGAGTCCATGAATTACGGGCATAGAGCGCGAAGTCCAGGATGAGTCATAGGGTTGTCCGCCCTAAAATATTGTAATTTAATGTAAAGTTCTGTAGGCCTACCCATGGTCCATGGACCATGGGATTGTATAAATAGAGCAAGGCTCTAAGTGTAAATATAGCGAAGAATAGATAGAATAGTGAGGGCATGGTTCAAGGTTAGAGTGGAATCTGAAGTGAACTGGGTCATTGTAGTAGGAAGAGGCTTTGCAGCTAAGTGGCCAGAGGCCTAGAAGAGTCTGCAGTTGAGTGCATGGGCCCCTGCAGCTGTGTTTGCAGAGTGGAGTCGGGTCTGTACTTGGGATTGAAAGTTAATAAAGATAATTTTACTCTGTGCATTTATTCTTGACTCTGTATTTTGATGTTATGCATTACTTGTACTCTATCTATTCACTACACACAATTATAAGTACTTGTATGAATGCTCATATATGAAAATAATCTAAGTAGTCGGCTAACAGAGCCTAATAAAGGAAGACTTGTGTGAATAACATGGGTCGCGCTGCGACTAGAATTGCACGAAGATAGTATTGTAGGGCACGACCTATTTGCTAGTTCATGTAGCACAGTAAGTGTGAAGGTTGAACCGCGTACCAATCACTTCATATTAGACATCCCCGGGGTGCAAAAACCTGGTTCTAGCACCCTCCCATACTACTTCGGGTGAGACCTCAGTCCACGCTCCGCGGATTGTTGCCAAAAGGGCTAGTAGTACTGGGATTTTCTTTGCTAAGTCACTTCTAAACCTGGGTCAGGCCCCACTAAGCCAACAAAGGGTTATGTTGCCAAGACGAGGATCTACATAAGGGATGTCTGATGTCATGCCACAGGAACCCAACAAAGAAGGAAATTGAAGAGTGGCTGCACAAGAAGATTCAGAGCTCGCGACATAGGAAAACAAAACTCTGCAAGTACCTAAGGAAATGTGGTTGGAGAACTACGTGTATATAGAAATCCATGAGATTTTCTTTGCATCCTTTCCTTATAAGCTGTATGAGTAGATTGCGAGGTTAGCTGACAGCAAGGGAAGGTTTAGGCTTGACCAATAGATAGTGTGGACTCTGGAATTAGTGCGCAGAATAGAAGCATTAGAAAATAAGATCACGCGAGCTGTGGACCATAGCTCGACCGGATAATAGGGGGATTATCACTGAGTTTGGGTAGACATGACCATGAGCTACAGTGAGGCAGAGCGACGCTTTCTTATAGGACCACGAGGTAAGTATATTAAATCTTTGAATACTTGGATTAAGATGCTATTTTGTGAAAAAAGGGTCATGCGAATACATTAATGTTTGGGACTACACGGAGCAAAAAGATCTACAAAAGCAGCGAAGAATTAGAAAATAGTCCCTTAATTTCACCCTCGCAAGAAAGCGAGGAAGAGTTTGCTAAGATCTCTTCAAGAAGCGTGGTTAGTTTGATAAGGCAGTGCATTCCACGGTTACCACTTCCACCCACACTACCACCCGCTTCACCTCCCTCACCTCCATCTCCACCCACCCCACCTCCACCACCCCCACAGTTCAGTATGGCGAGCGCAATCAAACTACCAGTATTCAGAGGAGTCAGGAATGAAGATCTGGACCAATTCTAGTTAATGGTAAGAGTAGTATGGGAAGTACAAAGTGTCACGAACGACAATATTAGGAAGGCTACATTGTTGAGCATGCTATAGGATCGCACATTAACATGTTGTATCAAGCACTCTAACAACCACAAAGGTAGGGATAACAAAGATCCAGAATGTGCTGAACAGGGAATTTAGTAGGCCAAAGTCAGAAACACAATCAATCATTGGGTTTAAAGAAACCGTGATGGTCCCGGGAGAGACTCCCTATGATCTCGAGCAACGGCTGAAAAGTATGATCTGCCAAGCCAATATGACATTGATAGATGGATGGCATCATGCATGGTTTATAGCATCTCTGACACCACATTTGAGGATGGCGCTATCACAATAAAAACTTTCCACCCAGGCCAAAGTGTTGGAAATGGCACTGAGATTACATGAGACCTTGATACAAGACCCTGGATTTCAATAAATCCATGCGCAACTACAGAATCTATGTTTGGAAATGTAAAGTCTAAAGCGGAGTAGGGCACCACAGCTAGAGGCACGTGAGGAAGTATGTTGTATAAAATGCAAAGGCCAAGGCCATGAGAAGGATCATTGCCCAGTGTTCGCAAACTACTTGGCAGAAGGAGGGCCAATGCCGTTGAGACCAGATGCACAGGCAGGGCTAATTGTGGCACCTGATTTATGGTGCATGAGCTGTCAAATAGGAGGGAAACAAATGATGGATAACTATCATTTGCTGCAGAAATATACACAGACACCCGAGCAATTGTTTTGTAATTTCTGCAGGTCAGTAGGCCACGATGAATGCACTTTCCATAGTTACGAGCTAATGATGGATCAGACCCCTGCCTATAGGATTCAGATGGAAATGCGAGACCATGACCCAGATGCGGGGATGATGCACACTAGATTTCAAGCGTGAGGCTGAGGACGAGGTGGAATGAGACTAGGAAGGGGCCACATGCAATTAATTTGTTACAATTATGGACGACCAGGGCTCTATGCTCATGATTGTACCAACCCAACAAGGATATCATGTACGTATTGTGCTTAGTTTTATCATGAAGAAATAGTCTGTCCTATGTTGATAACAAGGATGCCCGAAAGAGGGGTATTCTAGCCTCCCCTGAATTAAAATATACAAATAATGAGGTGTGAGCCACGCGAAGAGGACTCAAATGTAAACATGATGCTAAGAAGTGGTATGGCCACAGGAGAGGATACGGGGAGGCAGCCAGAGGAAAGTACGTTTGTTCGAAATGCCTTTCCAAAGGAACCCGAGTTTGACTTAGAACACACAAAGGAGACATTCATGGAAGCTAAGAAGAGCTTCGCGAAGGCCTCCACTTCAAGTAGTAAGGATCAACCAGAGCCAAGAATGGATCCTTCGATTCTCACTACCTTTCTAGAGATGTGCATGAAACTACTGCGCGACAATAAGGCAGTTAAAGGACTAGAGGAAATGATCACCAGGTGTGCGAGGTTAGGAGAACTGCACATAGTCCATAAATTTGGGAAGCATACATTGCGCACTGGAAGGGAAATGAGGTTGACTGCACATATTGGTGAGTATGAAATGGATCATGTAATCCTAGATCTGGGTTCGTAGGTGAATGTATTACTGAGACAAACATGGGAACACATGGGCAGGCCCACGCTACAATGGTCCCTTATTCAATTACGGATGGCGAACCAACAAAAGATTTTTCCCATGGGGAGGTTGCAAGGGGTAATAGTTGATATTGAAGGTGCAAGCGCAAAAGCAGATTTTGAAGTAATAGAGATTGTCGATGACAGCAATCCCTATCCCACTCTGTTAGGAATAAACTAGGCCACCGATATGAACAGAGTCATCGACCTGAAGAAGTGCAAAATGATCTTCGAGAAAAAGTTACTACGCGTAATAGTCCCACTGGACCCAGTTGAAGGAGTGTGCTACACTGAACCAAGGCACGACGATGAGAGTAATGATGTTCTTGATTGTGTTTACAAGATAACTGCATGAGACTAGGATTGGGTGAATCCAACTGTAGATGGGAGGATCTCGTGGGAGCGTGAAAGCTCCTACACTTCAGATTCATACAAAGAAGTAGAGTGATGGTAGAATCAGTTGCACGAAGTAACGATGTTGAATTGCAACATGATGGTTATGTCACCATGTTGCATGACAATAGAGGCAAGAGAGTTGTCAACATATGATGGATTTATAGGAGTCGATGAATTCCTGCGAAAATTTGAAAGTGTAGTATAGAAACAACAACGGTTCAATGCGTTGAAGCGGGCACACACACTAGTGGGGTACACATCAAGGAAATTTTGAGGATTGGCGTGGATGTGGAAGGATGATGCACATATGATTTGGGAAACCACAACTATGGCTAGAAGACAAATATGATGGATGAGATGACCCATGCATGCACCTCGAGAAATGGACCAACGTCTATAGGGAATAACCACAGCCTGAATGGGTACACTTATTCTACCATACCCTGGATGTAATACCCATGAACTGGTATATTGAGGTAGAACTTTGACATGGTATGGACGAATGGGATGTCTTGTGTGAGGGATTTTTGTTAACATTCACATTTGAAGATCGGTGGTCGGATACCGTTGACGATGCGTTGGAAGAAGTAAAAACCACCATCTTCAAGATACCACAAGAGCCACTAGAAATGCTTCAACCAATATGCGCAACCTAGTTAAGTAGCACCCTAGAATGTTATAACGTGCAAGTGGAGGAGGATGATGATGACCCCCAAAATATTAATATTCCAGAAACCAAAGGATGTCGTAAGGTTCGAGGACCATCAATTGAGGATCTCAACATCACCATGCTGCTAAAAACAAAGCAGGTAAAAATTGGCACAGAAGTGAAGCTGAAGTATGCAACACTTGAGTACTATTGGGATGATGCTATGGTAGATAAGGTCACTGAGTTACTCCGCGAATACCAAGACTTTCCTAACCAAAATCATAGATTTAAAAGGGATCATTGGCAACATAGGGATGATAAAGATCACTCTAAAATCGGACACGAAGCCACTTAAATAGTGACCTTACCGCCTGAACCCAAAATATAAGGAAAAGATCTACGACAAATTAGACAGAATGCTCATAGCCAGAATTATTGAACCAGTGGAAGAATCTGATTGGGTAAGTCCTATGGTAGTGTAGGAGAAAAAATAGAAAGGCGAAATAAGAATATGCATGGACCTCAGGAAGCTCAAGGATGCCTATGTTCATGATCAATTCTCGACACCATTCACAAATGAGGTATTGGAGAATGTTGGCAGTCAGGAAGCTTACTCATTTATAGATGGCTTCTCAGGGTATCATCAGATCAAGATCGCGCCAGAAGATAGGAAAAAATCAACCTTCACAATAGAATGGGGCTGCTTGAAAGTACATTGTTATTCCCTTTGGACTGAAGAAAATGCTAGCAATATTTTCACGCATGGTGGTGGCGGCATTCAAAAAATACATCCACAAGTTCTTGGAGGTATATCTGGAAAATTGGACTGTCTTTGGATTAGTTAAGCATCATGTAGCGAGCTTATGTTTGATGCTGGATACTTTCTGCCAACACCAGATTGCGTTGAACCTTAAAAAGTGCACCTTCCTCGTTCCCTTTGGAAACCTGCTAGATCATGTGTTCTACAAACAAGGCCTGATGGTGGACCCTACGAAGATTGCTATTATTCTGAATCTAGATGCACCGCGTAATGTCAAACAATTACATGGTATTTTGGGGCACACTGGCTACTATAGGAAGTTCATCAAGAGTTATGCCCAAATAACCGTGCCGATGGAAAAGCTATTGAAAAAATATGTGACATATTGCTGGAATGATGATTGCATGAAGATTTTGGATGTCCTAAAGGGGAAACTAGCCTCTACACCAATTTTGGTCTTCTTGAAATGGGACATGGAATTTCATGTACATGTTGATGCGTCGTGTATCGCATTGGGAGCCATACTCACTCAAGAGGGAACAGAGGGTGTGGATCACCCGATCACGTTTGCGAGTCGAAGATTGTCCAAAGAAGAAAATAACTACTCTACCATTGAATGTGAGGGGTTGGCAATGGTGTACGAGCTCCAAAAATACTGACACTATTTACTTGGCAGACATTTCAAGATGTATACCGACCATTCCGCGTTGAAATAATTGGTGAAAAAGCCTTTGTTTGGGGGCACATATGCAGACGGATTTTACTATTTCAATAATATGATTTTGAGGTCATAGTCAAGTCGAGATGCTTAAACACAGGACTAGACCACTTGTCACGAATTAAGATGGGTGAGGAACCAACAAATTTGGAGGAGGGACTACCTAACGCACAACTCTTTGGAGTATGCATCACGGATGGACACTTCGAAGATATAATCCATTTTCTAACAATAGGGAATGCGCCAAAGGAGTACTCAATCCAATAGAAGAAGTAATTGGTGGCACACGCGATGGACTTTTCTGTCATCGTCGGGCACCTCTACAAGATGGGCAACGATGAGATATTGTGAAGACATGTACCTGAATTTGAACGAGGTCAAATCCTTGTGGAAGCACATGGGGGTGTTGTAGGAGAACACTATCCGGGACACGTGATTGCAAAAAAGATTGTTCGCGTAGGGTTATGGTGGCCGACACTACACTAGGATTCGAAAGCGCATTGTAAGGCCTATGATATATGTCGAAGGACAGGAAAACCATCAAGAAGGAACGAGATACGACTAAATCCCCAAATGACACTACATATATTTGAGAAACGGGAAATCAATTTTATGGGCCCAATAAAACTTAGGGAAATACAGTTGCATGCTACATCATCACCACGACAGATTACCTGACACGATAGGTGGAAGCACAACTGGTCAAGGACTCAATGACTACCACAACTAAATTTTTTTTGTTTGAAAATGTGTTGACACGATTTGGTTGCCCGAAAATCTTAATGAGTGATCTCGGAACACATTTCTTGAATGAAACCATCAGCATTCTCACAGAAGAGTTCCAGGTTTATCACCAGAGAAGTACACCATACCACCCACAGGCTAATGGAATAGTAGAGGCATTCAATAAAATAATGGAGACTGTGCTGACCATAGTATGTAACATGTAGTGGGATGACTAGGACCTGCGCGTATACACTGTGTTATGGGCGTACAGGATAACGTGCAAGAAATTGACAGGAAAGACACCATTTTGGTTGGTCTATGGTACAGATGCAGTCATGCCGATCAAATACATTGTACCTAGTCTGCAAATAACAATGCTCACAGGTATGATGGACCACAAAGCTCTGGAAGAAAGGCTTGTGCAATTAGAAGAACTTGACGAAGAACGATTTCTGGTTGGATTTCACTAACATGTACAAAAGTAGCATGAAAAAGCCTAGCACGACCGCCACATCAAGTTGCGCACCTTCAAGGTAAACAAATTAGTGCTATTGCATGATAAAAAGTTTGAAAAAATTCTAGAAAAGTTCGGAATGTACTAGCTGGGACCATATGCGGTAAAAGAGGTCACAGACAAAGGCACCGTCCAGTTAATCAAACTTAATGGAGAACCCTTCCTAGGAAAAGTAAATGGCAGTCGCTTGAAGCCCTACATGGGTGGACCAACTATCTGACTTACCGACCGAAGCACAGTCTTCATGACCCAAGGAGCCACACAAGGGTGCGGGACTATAAACACCAGCACCAAAAGTTGGTACCAAAAAAGAGACATGAGTCAAACACAGATGATTCAAAAGCAGCAATGGAGCAGATCCAACAGACGGTGGAAGAGTGTGCTGTGGACCTTCATGCAACACATACACAGTTGGAGGGGCTTTGTGCCAAGATCACCGCACTAGTAGAGTGACTCGGGACGAGTCACGATGACTGTGTTGGGTGCCTGTTGGGCATGGGATAACTGGCAGCATGTTTTTGGGCTCAAAGCCCAAGTTTTGGTCAATAAGATTGTAAGACTCCATGAATTACGTGTGCAAAGTGCGATGTCTAGGATGAGTCATAGGGTTGTCTGCCTTAAAATATTATAATTTAATGTAAAGTTGTGTCGGCCTACCCATGGTCTACGGACCATGGGATTGTATAAATAGAGCAAGGCTCTAAGTGAAAAGATAACGAAGAATAGATAAAATACAGAGTGCATGGTTCAAGGTTAGAGTGGAATTTGAAGTGTACTAGGTCATAGTAGTAGGAAGAGGCTCTGCAGCTGAGTGTGAAAAGGCCTAGAAGAGTCGATGGCTAAGTGCGCGGACCCCTGCAACTGAGTGTGCAGGGTGGATTTGGGTCTGTACTTGGAATTGAATGTTAATAAAGAGAAGTTTACTCTATGCATTTGTTCTTGACTGTATATTTTGATGTTATGCATTAATTGTACTTTGTTTATTCACTACGCATAATTGATAAATACTTGTAAGAATGCTCATATATGAAAATAATGTAAGTAATCAGCTAACAGAGCCTAATAAAGGAAGACTTGGGTGAATAGCATGAGTCGTGCTTTAGCTAGAACTACGCGAAGATAGTATTGTAGGGCGTGGGTGCCCGCTGGTGTGCATAGCGTAGTAAGTACGAAGGTTGAACTGCGTACCAATCACTTCATATCAGACATCCCAAGGGTGTGGAAACCTAGTTCTAGCACCCACCCGTACTACTTCGAGTGAGACCTCAGTCCACATTCCAACTATTGCCAAAAGGGCCAGTAGTACCAGGATTTTCTTGGCTAAATCACTTCTGAACCTGGGTCAGGCCCCACTATGCCAACGTTATTGTGGTAATGTAAGACTAAAATAAATTCTTTAAACACACCACTCATCTAGCTATTTGTTAAGAGATCTTACTTTAAAATAATTCTAAGCTAACACATGTGGAACCCTAACTACCCTAAGCATGCAATCTAATATGATCAAACACTTTATTGCTGTACATATGAATGAACATAATAACCTTTTTCTTTCTGTCTTTTTTGTGAAAACATGAATGATAATTCTTCTTGATTGTATGGAAAGTGGGTTAGGTGTGGAGAGAGATGCTTGTGGAGGGTTAGATGGCTTGAGAGTCAACCAGGGGTGTTCTCCTATCTTTCTAGATGCATTTTCCACAAATTAACCTAAAAACATACCATTATAGGTCATCCTGTAGGATTTCCTAATGCACCTGTTAGGGTCCTATAATAATAGGATTCATAATTTTGAATTGACTATGATTAGTCTTGTAATATTGTACATACATTTTCTTTCTGCAAAATTTTCTCCCATATTAAAAATAAAAAGTGTAAAGAGGGTGAAGTCCTAAAAGAAAAATCAAAGGACTAATAAAAGAAAATGATCAAAAAATGATATGAAGTATAAACCCCACCAAATAGAGATAAAAAATTGATTCTAAAAGTGATGCAAGTTCAAATGCCACGACTTTTTACTTTACTTTGCAAAATAATATTATGTGAAACTTGTCAAAAATGCCACAATCCATGATGGTCAAATAGTTTAATCTTGATTCACATTCATGCTTTAAATTTCATGTTGATGGATAGATAGTAAAGATGTAGCCAAACTGTTTATTCTTGGGAGATAAGTAGTTAGGTAGAGAATGATAATGAGCTCAACAGTGTAATCTGAGCCATGTGGAAGTCACAAGGTTAGAATTAGATAGTTTTCTTACAAAAGAAAAATAAATAAAGGGTCAACAAGCTCAAATGCATCTAGTAAGTGAAGAAAAAATGTTAAGGTAAATGATGTGTAGGCAGAAGTAGTTTTCACAAGGCATGGAAAGCATCAATTTGTTTATTTCAGATTACTAAATTCCTTGCAAATTCATTTATCCCTTGTAAAAATATCCTTTCCCCTTCATTCTTCCTTTTCCCTTATTTCAACTCATTTTCCCTTGTAAAATAACACGTTTCCCCTTTATTTTACACCCTCCCCTACATATTTCCTCTAAAACCCACTAAAAAACCCTTATCCTAAGTTTATATAATTAAAATATATCAAGTCCCATTGAAAAACCCTCCCTGATACCCTTTTAACTCATATCCCTAATATATTTTTCCCCGGATACCATTTCATTAACCCCCATTTTCATTTGACAAACTATAATTTATTTTATTAAATCCATGTTGTAATATCTTTTGAGATCCCACATTTTATTAACCCTCATCACATATATTAAATACCATGTTTAATTTTTAATTAACTACCTTATGTTTTAATTAAAATCAACCCCACACCCTCACTCATCCCTCACAACTTTGCCACCTGATAACCCTCTGATCACCCACCACCAAATCCAATAGCCTGCATTCCATATCACACACTCTGACATCCAACTTTTAACATCACAAAAGCACGCGAGATAAGTTGTTTTCCCCTCCCATAGCTTTGCTACATGGTAGCCCCACGTTATATCGCATCCTCCAATATAATACCACCATACCACTTTTAAGTGTGCGATAAACCACATTACTTCCTCTTCGCATCAGATGAAACCGCCCTACTATTTAAATTTAATGCCATGCCCAAAGATTAACCATTTTTGGTTAAAAACGAAAGAATTTGCCCTTTCCAATCTTTTCATTATTATTATGGCAAGGATTATAGAAAAGAACCTCTACCGACCTATTTTGTTGTGCCAGAATATCTGTTGAACTATTTTAAGCCATTTAAGACTAGAATTTGAACTTTTACTACCAAAAGACACTGTCGAGTCCAATTTGAAGTAGTATAAAGACCATTGAAGCCTTAGAAATCCTTCGCTGCCCCCAAAGAACCCTTTTTCATACAAAAGCTTCATTTTCTAGGTATTCTCAAAGTGACGAAGACCTGTACTTAAGCTTTGCACAACATTTTTAATAGGTTAATCAATTTAACCAATTTAAAAGCCTTGCTGACCTAAAGAAAGTGACTCTTGCATCCAAAACACCTTTTTCAAAATGTATTCATCTTTTTGCACTATTCCAGAGGTCCTAAGCCTACTTCTTAAGCTAGATAGTAATAAATTGAATAAAATAAAAAAATCTATGACTTCCCAAAGCATTCTGAATGCAAAACCCCTGCAAACTCCTCACCTAGATATTGACCACCTACCATTGGCCGATAGATATTTCCAAATCAAAGACACAGCCTCCCCTAACAATCTATTAAAAATCCACTACTGGAGCAAAGATAAATTCCTGAACCAGAATGATGATATTCAACTATGGGAGTCAAATTTACCCAAATACTTGTTGCCATATGTATACCAGTTCCCTAAAATCATCCACCTATGCCAACTCTGTATTCCACAATTCAAATTACTATAGTCTCTCCTAACTAGCAAATTTTGTTCGAAATCAATGTAGAATCAATATATGAAAATTTGTAGCTCCAACCAAAGCCGAATGAAGCCCTACCTTCTATTGGAAACCTAATTTATGAGTACCTAAAGCTGGACCTTCCCAAGAGATACCAAATTTTTTAGACTTTCCTCCTAGAAAAAGCTCAAATTCCTACAGACAACCCTCCATGTTCTATCACCATTTTCTCTGAGAGAACTAGATAGATTGTAACCATGATGTCTTGTATTCTAGGATATAATACTGATGAACATGTAGATGAACCTATACTTGGTTTCCTTTCTATATTTTTCCTAGGCATCCCTCCATCTACAATTTTAAAATTTTCCCAAATTATTAGCAAATAAAATCCACGATCAATTGATCAAATTTCCAGATGAAAGAGTATTCAAATAATTTTCAGTATTGTTCCAAATGTCTATATATTTCCAATCAGAAAGTTTTAAAGTTAACATCCAAAAACTAGGCACTAAGGGCAATCCTAGATCTGTTATCCTTTGGACACCATTAATCCAAAAATATTCCACTGATTTCAGCTACAAGGATTTCATTGATCCATTTGTTCACCTAGTTCTTAACATGCTAAGTAGTAGCAATCAACCTAAGGTCAATGATGAAATAAATAATATTTTATAGTTTTCAAAACATAGTAGAACAAGAGACTGGTATTTATACCAGAACTATACTGAAATTAGGGTGTATGGATGTCAACTCACTCCATATAAGCTACCCAAATGTCTTCCCATGAGGATATTCGGACTAGAATATATCAGGCAGATCATAAATTTAGATGATGTTAATTTTGTATCAGCTAAGAAGAAAACATAGTTTAAAATCATGAACCAGCTTGGTCCTTTTATCTGCAATAATAGGGATGTTGGAAAGGAAGCAGGAATATGTTTACAAGAAAATAAGTTTAGTGATACTTTCAAATGGCAGTATGATCCTTTGGATGTCATAAACAAACTGAGACTCAAGTTTAAATTAATCCCTTTTATGCATGAGTCCATGCCATAGATTAAAAGATATGCCAACAAGTCAGAGTGGTTGGAAAACACCTTACTAGATATGGAGGACCAGGTGGATACTAGTTCCATTCTACATAATCTAGCACTACAGGAAAGAAATGAAAAAATTACTAGAGAAGAAGGTTCTTGCTCAAACAAAGATACAACAGATAACAAATTTGAAATGATGTATAGAAAAAGAACAAAGTTGAATCCAGTAAATGAGCAAGAAGAAGTAATTGATACAATTGAGATTATTGATACAAACACTATAATTAAGGAAAATACACTTCCATCAGTTTCATAGGAAACTCATCTGCCTTCAACTTCTAGTTCTCAGATAATAGAGAAGCAGTATAGCGTTAAAGTATCTTCTTCAAGTAAACCAATGGATAGAGAAATAGACATCAAAGAGAAATACAAAGATATTAAGGCCAACAATGAAGAAATAAAAGTTGAAATATATTCACAGTTTTTGAAGAAGACTCCTGGCAGCCATAACAGATTACTTTCTGCATTTGATTATAAGACAGGAAAAATGTAGATGACCTTTTTGCAACCCACAATACAACATCCTAAGTCATCAGCAGATTACAAAAAGACAAATTATGAGATTCCTACCAAAGATGTTCACCCTATAGACCAAATAGAATTTCATAAGAAAGATAGAGAAATATTATACTCAACTATGATCGACAAAGCTATGAGTGTACAAAAACTACAAAATTCTTTAGAGAATACCAAAGCATAGTTAAAACTAGAGAAGGCATCCTCACAAGCTAAGGAGAACATAATTAAATCCCTTGAAGATTTGGTTATTAAAGTGGGATATGATTCAAAGAATGTCAAATGTGTAGAAGAACTCATTAAGAAAAAGAATCCAGACATTTTTGCATTGAAGAAGCAGCTAAAATTTCCTCCTACTAAACATCCACCAACCAAGGAAGTTCTAGAGAATAAAAACCAAAAAGATGAGATGATGAACCTCATTCTTCAGTTAACTATTCAATTAACGGAAAAGGAAAATGATATGGATAAATTAGTACAGGAGAAAAAGGCCAGCATGGAAGTAGTTACTATCACTACTATTCCTACAATTACTACAACAGTTCCTTCTACTTTAGTAGCTTCAGCGGCCACAACAGTTCCAGTAGCTACAACACTTCCCACTACATCAGCAACTACATCAGTTACATAATCATCTATAGCAGTAGCTCATCTTAGTGATGAAGTAGGAAAATTAATCAAAGCTAAGTAGCATATGTCCATCCAAACAAAAGAAGTAAATAGACTTAAAGATCAAGTAAAAATTATAGAAGATGAAAAGAAGTTGATACAAATCATGCATAATAATGAAACACAGAAGTCTAACAAATTGACTAAAAGAATACAAAAGTTAGAGAAAGAACTAACATTAAAAGAACAACTTGCCCAAGAAAAGCAACAACTATGAGCCAATATCATTAACTCTTTTAATGATATTTGGCCATCCATCCAACTCATGTTTGAGCAGAAGGATTTAATCAAGTAAGCAATTGAAGCTATTCAAAAAGGTAAGGGAGAACTTGGTAAGAAGGTAGAGGAAGCCAATGAAATGATTAGGTTTCTTAATTCCAAGAACAAATAGGAATTGGAAGAGATTGGAATAAGTGACAAGACAGAAACAATTCTAGAAGTGAAAAAGGTAATTTCTAAGAGGAACTTGATGGTATAACTTGAAGACAAGTGTCAAAACATGGAGCTTGCAATAACCAGATTTATAGTGAAATTTGATCTTTTGAGGTAGAAAGGTCTGCCTAATCCATTGGTTATCAATGACATATTGATGAAGCATGAAGACTATGATAAGAAATTCAGAGAAGTGGAAAAGGAACAAGCAAAAAATTTAACGATGAAATGAATTTTGACAGGAAAAGTGCTCTATTATACTTTTGAGAATCTCTTTTACCTCCAGCATGAGGTAAAATATCTCTTTATCAACAAACCTACATTTGCAAAATACACAGAGGGTGATAAAATCTTTTGAAGAATGGTAAAGATTAAATTACTAGATGCAGAGTCTTGGGAAAAGTTGAATGATTTACTATGAAAATAAAAGGTAAGGTAATGAAAATAGATAAGTTAATAGCAATCAAGGTAAAATAGTAAAGAGTAATAGAGGAGTTCAGTTAAAGAGTATGAGATGAAAAAAAAAGTTTAAAAGTCAAAGGGAGAGTAAGGGGACAACCAACATAAATAAAAACAAAAAAAGAGATAAAGCATCAAAAAATGAGTGAAAGAAAATATCAAAGAAAAATAAATAGGGACAACTTGCATTTGTTAAATAGTTGTCTATGTCTTCTTGCATGAAGATATTTCATTTTCCTTGAATAATTCCAAAATAAATTTTAGGATATTTTGTAATAGTTTTTATATAAATACTTAACAATTCAAAGTATTGGGGTGTGGATTGCTGAACCTTTTTATTGTTGTATTGATCTGAAATCCAAGGGTTTATTGTAACATTTTCAAGTCATTGGACTGGACTGAGTAATAAGAGCATTGCATTACAGGATTCATGTGTTGGGCCACTTCAATGAAGTATCCTTCATTTGTTAAATTGTTATTTTCTTAATTATTTCATATACTTACATGTTTTCCAAATTTGGATATAATAACTGGAATATTATTACATAATTTGTTTAAGTACACTCTATCTTCAACAATTATTAATTTTGATGTTTTATTCTGATATGGAGTAGGGAATTATTCATTGCTTCCTAGTTTTGATTGACCTCTTTTAGTTCCCTCATTATCCTATTTGAGGAATCCTTAACTGCTCCTTGATCCCGAGTAAAAACCACTTCACCATCTAGCCTAAAAGATCTGAAACTGCTCAGATACCTTGCACCGTGGACACTATCTTTAGAAATTGATTCAGTCTTGTTTTCTTGAAATTTTGACTCCATATACCAATGGTAAAAATACATTAATATATCTATCTAATTTAGTGATTCCACCACCAAATCAAATCAAAACCCAATCAAGCTTAGATAACTAGCCTAAAATCAATTAATTCAACAAAATTAAATTATTAAGAAAGAGCCCTCTCTGAGCATTAGCAAGGCTAGTTCGTGATCTCAAAAGTAGGTCTGTGGTTACCTGTATTATTTCTTTAAACACAACATAACAACCCTAGGGAAATTTTGGAGTGCTAACAAAGTTGCAAGCATACTGGGGAAACCAACCCTCAGTTTAATAAACATTAAAGGAAATCCTAAATCTCATCTTTTCACCTCAAGGCCATTTTAGGTTTGTCAAAAAGTTTCGTTAAAAAAAATAAAATTAAAAAAAAATAATATTTTGGCTTCCAAAAGAACATACTAAACCAGGGCACATCCAGATCCAAACCCTGCTATAATTGTTGATAATCGAGACAGAATCTTAAGAAAAAACAATAAAGTAGAAAGTCAAGAAAGCAGTAGTTAGCTAATCAAAGCAAATCCACTTCCTAAAGAGTTATCAAAATTAGAGGATTTTCAATTTGATTTATCATTTGAGCATTCTTTGTTTCGTACCAAATATGAAAATTCAGTCCATGATACTGTAATAGACCATACTTTTGTTCAATTTATTGAATCAAAGAAAAATACCATACATCCTAATTTAGATCAACATGTTTTAGAGACTTTAGACAAGCTTGATGCTTTAACCTCAACTTTGATAAGGCACATAGACGAAGCTTATTTTCAATAGTTAGTTGAATTAGCTGCCCTAATTGTTGGTACTCCAAAGCCTTCTACCATTCCTTCAGAGTCTGTAAATTCATCTTTATTAAGTACCACCTCATCTATTATTTTCACTACACTTCATCCACAGAATCATTCATCCCCAAGCTTTCGCTTCAGCCCAGAGTTTTATTTCCATCTCCAAATACTTCAAGTTCATCTTCTAGCACTTCTGCTACATTTTCTAGTAGTTCAAGCTCATCTGCAAGCACTTCAAGTTCATCTTCAAGAACTACCACTTTACCTCCTAGCCAAGCTAGAATATTAGCCATGGTTGCAAGATTTGCTCCTTTGATCTTACCAGCTCAAGTACATGCCATGACACAAGAAAACCACAGTAAAATCTTTCAGTTTGATGGTACTGGTCAATATACTGCATAAAAACATGTAAATAAAATGAATGATTATTTTTAATTACATGAAATCGATGAAGAATATGTACAAATGAAATTATTTTCACAAACACTAGCAGGAGATGTCAACAAATGGTTTAAAGCTTTACTTACTGGTCATATTGCTAATTTAATTATTTTCCGTAGATTGTTTATAAATAGATGGGAAAGAAAGAAAAATCCTTTACAAATATCGTCTGAATATGAAAACATTAGAAGAGCTCCTAATGAATCTTTCTAGCACTATTGTACTAGGTTTAACAATATTTATAATGTAATCCTTGCAAATATCAAACCTGGACCAGACATGGCACTAATCAAATTTCCTGATGATTTTGACACTGATATGTCTTACCAATTGAGAGGAAGAAACCCTCTCGCTTTAGAATAGATGCAGAGTGATGGAGTTAGTGTAGAAGATAACTTGTTGGGTAACAGAGCTAGAATGAGGAATGAGATGAGAGTTACCATTAAGGAAGAACCATCCACTTCATATGTTAAGATAGATAGTTTAGCTAAACATTTAGAAAAGTTAATGGATAGACTAGAGAATTTGGAAAGAAAGCCTCAGTGGGAAAATAAAAAAGGACCTCAAATTAGAAACCCTAACTTTAGGAAAAATCCTAATACTGGAAAATCAAAAGAAGGTACACTTGATAAAAAAATTAGACCATGTTTCCTGGAAAATTATGCTAAAAGTTCACAACAAAATGAAGAAGACCAAGCCACCTAGATAAACTTGATGGGAGTAAACAACGAGGATTCCATTTTTCTTACCCATAAATAACATGAATTGTACATGTTACATCAATTACAATTAGAATTTGGAGAGTTCTTTGGCTACAAATAAGGCTATGAATCTACTATCTATGAAGTTCACAAAAAATATAATTTTAGAAGAAAAAAGAACACAGAAATTCCTACTAAGAAATCAGTCCAAACCCAAACTAAGAAAATAACAGAAGCTCTTGTGAACAAAGTTCTACAAATTCTACCTAGAGGAACTTACGAGGCTTCCAGCCCAAAAATTTTCAACATAACTTCAGATGAAACTCAAACTCCAACTGCTACTCAAACTATTCCAAACAAGAAATTTGAAATCAAAACTGTTGATACACAAAGTGAATTACCAAGTGTTGGTAAAGAAGACAAATACACACAAACCAAAATTTCTAAAGTTGAAATCATTAAACTAGGAAAAAATCAAATGCCATCAATATCGAAATTGAGATAGCCAAATTTAAAATACCAACTCCTTTAATAGAGCTAGTGAAAAATGAATCATACAAAGCACTAATTATTGAAACACTTGACATAGGTGAAGGTGAAGATGTTGTAAACCTTAATGATGATCCACCTGAGTTATTGTTTGGTACAAAAGTGAATGGAAAACATCAACAAGGGGGTATTCCTCCATGCTATATTACCTTAAACATTCATGATAAAATCCTGCATAATGCTATGTTAGATTCAAGAGCATCTCATAACCTAATGCCTAAATCAGTCATGGAAAGATTAAACTTAGACATCACTAGACCCTACAACGACCTATTTTATTTGATTCTAGTCAAGTCAAATGCCTAGGCTTGATAAAAGATCTGTGTGTAACTCTAATCCAATTCCCAACAAAATGTATTGTTATGGACATAGTAGTTGCTGATATTCCACCTAAATATGGTATGTTGTTATCTCACTCATGGGGAGAAAAATTACAAGGATCTCTACAATTAGACATGTCATATTCTACCATTTTTTTATTTGGACAGAAAAGAAAGCTTTACATAGAAACCTTGACGAAATTAATGGTAAGTAGTTCAGAAAGACCACATAATTACCCTATTTATTCCATGCATTGTAATTTGGACTCATTTATCTTGTATAATTCAGACAATGGAAAAGATGAAATCACAAATTTAGAAGAAAAACATAGAGAACCTGACAGTGATAATATATTTTATGAATTTAGGTGGCACCTAGATTTTGATGGTTTAGCGAATATATCAGGAGTAGGTGCAGGAGTTTGGATTCATAACATGGAAAAAAATTATTATGAAGGTCATGCATTCAGATTAAACTTCAAATACACTAACAACATGGCATATTATGAAGCTTTAATGTTAGGATTTCAAATTGTAAGAAACCTTGTTGCCAAGAGAGTTTCTATCATGGGAGACTTAGAATTGATCATAAAACAAATTAAAGGAGAGTATACTATGAATAATCCTAGACTTAGCCAAAACAAAGAAACTTTTCTAGATCTGATTAAAGAACTTCTTGAAATTGATTTTGTTGTTATTCCTAGGAAACAGAACATACAAGCTCACAGTTTGGCTATGTTTGCTAGCACTTGCAAATTATCTTTTCATCCCAATCACCAGTACAGTGTAGAGGTAAGACACAGGCCCATTATAGTTGATAATCTGAAATATTGGCAGACTTTTTTATAAGATTCTCAAATCTATAATTTTATGAATGTTGAGGAAGAATTTCAAACCTGTAACATAGACACTGATTGTACAGTAGATGACATCATAAATAGTGAGATAGATATAAATGTTGTAGATGTAAATAAACTCACTAAATTCACTAAAGTAGAAATTGATAACTTAGAAAAAGTAGAAATACAAGAAATAGTCAATGATGATTTAGAGATTTTAAAACTTAAAAATAAATTTTTGCCTAAGGGATTAGCCCCATTAGAGGATTTGTTTGATTCAAATGATGTAGGTATAAAACCAAAAATGGAGCCTTTAAGATCACACATAGAAAAATGTAATAAAGGAACAAAAGAAAACCCTAAGCTTATTAAATTATCGAAAACATTACCTCTAGCTAAAAAGTTGAAATACATAAGTATGTTTAAAGAATTTCAAGATGACTTTTCTTGGGGTTATGAAGACCTCAAATATTATGACACCAGCATTATTCAACATAAAATACCCATCAAAGAAGATTAGAAACCCTTTAAACAAAAGCCTAGGAGGATTTTAATCTAGTTCTTATGCCATTGATTGAAAAAGAAGTAAAAAGGATGTATGAGGCACAAATCATAACACCAATTAGATATTCAGATTGGGTCTCTAATTTAGTCACGACTAGAACGAAACATGGGAAATCAGACTCTGTGTCGATTTCTAAAACTTAAACAAAGTGTCACTAAAATATAACTTTCCTCTCCCCAAAATGGACCATATTTTACAAAGGGTGTAGGATCATCTAGAATCTCATTACTTGAATGGTTTTTTGGATACAACCAAATATTAGTTAAACCATAGGATCAAACAGAGACTGCATTTACCACTCCTTGGGGTACTTTCATGTATTTTAAAATTCATTTTGGACTAATGAATGTAGGAGCTACCCTTCAAAGAGCTATGGATATAGCTTTTTCCAAGGAGATTCATGACTTTTTAGTCATTTATCTAGTTGATATAACAATATTCTCCAAAACAGACAATGAACATCTAGATCATTTGAGAAGAGTTTTTATTAAATGTTGAAAATTTGGTATTTCTTTGAATCCCAAAAAGACAATCTTTGGACTAGAAGAAGGTAAATTATTAGGACACATAATTTCAAAAGAGGGCATTAGAATTGATCTAGTTAGGATAGAAGCAATCCTAAACATCATTCATCCTAGGAACATTAAGGAATTGCAATCATTCTTAGGTAAAATAATTTTTCTTGGAAGAATCATTTCTAACTGAGCATAACTAATTAGATATTTGAATAACATGTTGAAAGAGGATTCAACACTTAAGTGGAAAGTAGAGGCTAAGCAGTCTTTTGAAGCAATCAAAGAAGCCCTTACTAAAACACATGTCCTCATAAGTCCTAATTTCAACAAAGACTTCATAATTTTTTTATTTCCTTCAAAACAAACTATTGTAGCAGTGTTGTTGCAAAATGTTAAACACACACATTGCGGAGACAAAATAGGAAGGATAAACATGAGATTCCATTTCTTATTCATGATGATACATATTTATAATACATAGGAGTGACCCTTGATTTCATATTCCAAGTGGTCCCTTGGACTCCTTTTGGTTGTTCAACTTCCACACCAACCCTTGGAGGTTTAGGTGTCCAACATTCCTCCCCTTAATCTGAAGGGTTATGTATGAGTCTAAGAAGAGAGTTGTAATAAAAAATGTGCAAAAATGCATGGCAGCACTAGGTTGAATGTGCTCTTTGAAATGTTGGTATAAAGGGCAGTGGTTTAAGTATGACCACCAACACTGGAACACTTATTGCAGTTCCTAGAACTCTTCCAAGTCTAGCATGAAGCTCAGGTCTTCTGCTAGAGGAAGTTCTTGTAATGTTTTGAAGAGGGAAACCTTCAACCACGAAAGGGAGGTCTCAACCTACATAAAAGGGAGAACCTCAACCTGAAAAGGGAGGTCTCAACCTGTGATGGTTTAAGGATCACAAACAACTCTGGAATGCTTAATGCAATTCCTGGAACTCTTCCAAAACTGGATAGAAGATGAAGTCTTCTGCTAGAGGAAGTGTCCCCGATTCTTTAAAGAGGCATCACCAACTGAGGGCATGCTTAGTGGCATCTTTTTCTCTAGCTACAACTTTGAATTTGGTATGGCAGGTTGTGGCTTTGAAGCTTGTAGATGGCCATGTTGGAAATAATACTGAGAGGGGGGGTGAATCAGTATTATCAAGTTCTTTTAATAAATCTTCCTTATTTATTCTTTGAATTATTTTTGCATGTCAGTACCATAAAATAATGAGCATGAACAAAGAAAACAGATAGTCACACCAAAGAACACAAGATGTAAGGTGGAAACCCAATGTGGGTGAAAACCACCTGCTGCAATATGTCTCTATCTTATTTCAAATTAGAAACTCCTTTTACAATTGTTTTGTACTGGTGCAGTCCTTTACCACTACGCAGGCTGCAACCTACTTAGAGCTACAACTCTATCTCGTTTTCCAGTCTCTCCTGGAAGGGAGCTACAACCCCCTACTTCTTTTCTTTCAAGGACCAATTTTCATAAATTTTCAAACTGGATCCAAGAACATCAAAAACCCATCAACTACACTTGTATCATCAATCTCTGATTTCACCAAAGCCAACTCGCATACAGATCTGCAAATATTTCCTTATAAATTTGCAGTTGTTACATCAGACATACCCAGATCATAAAATGTGTAAAATAAAACATGCATCAATAATTCAGACCTAGATTATTAGATTTATAGATCAAGCGTATGCCACATATCACAGATCAAAATCATATAGAGATACCACTATTCCAGCCTTAAGATTTTGACCCATCAATAGAACTTATCCTTCTCCTTACGCTCAGGTTCCTTCTTCATTCAGATCCAGATCTGCACCAAAACCCAATCACAATATTCCAGATCTAGCACTTTATCAGATATTTGATAATTCAGATGATACTTTGCCAAATGATCTCCTTCATCTTTTATAGTCTTAGGCCTTTCACAATACCACGGGCCAAAACCATAGGATCAAAAAAAACTGTTGGACTAATACCATGAACCAACCATGAAAGTACGTGAGATCAACACTTTTGGATGCAATACCACGGGCCAAAACCATAGGATCAAAAACTGTCGGACTAATACCATGAACCAACCATGAAATTGCATGAGATCAACACTTTTGACGAGGTACCATGGTCCAAAACCATAGGTTCAAATACCAAGGACTAACTACCATGGACCAAAGGCAATTTCTCCAACATATACGCGCTTTTCCTCATAGGTTCAAATACCAAGGACTAACTACCATGGACCAAAGGTAAGTTCTCCAACATATACGCGCTTTTCCTCATAGGTTCAAATACCAAGGACTAACTACCATGGACCAAAGGTAAGTTCTCCAACATGTATGTGCTTTTCCTCATAGGTTCAAATACCAAGGACTAACTACCATGGACCAAAGGTAAGTTCTCCAACATATACACGCTTTTCCTTGCATGAAAGTGCGTGAACTTTTTCTCTACATGAAATAAACTTTTGTCTGCATAAAAGTGCGTGAACTTTTCTCTACATGAAATAAACTTTTCTCTGCATATAAGTGCGTGAACTTTTCTCTACACTATAATTTATTATCTAAGATGAGTGGGTTGCCATCAAGTACAACATATGTATCATAATGCCAATAGACCATCAATCCCCCCATGTCAGATACAAGGTGAGAAGATGAAGAGATCTCAATTGTAGGACTTTTCAATATTCGAGAAGAAATCTTGTTGTATGAGCGAAATATCTTCTTAGTTGTTGAAGCCCATTACCAAGAAGTGATCCATCCAAGATGAATATTTGTTCTTGTAGGAGGTTTGTTTATGAATCATCTATTTGAAGAATGACTGGTTTTATGACAGTGCTTACATGGATGAAGATCGAAACAATGATCTTCAATATGGCAAACTCAGTCACAGTGTTGGCATTTCACATTCTATTGTTGTTGTTGTAGAAGAGAAGCAAAATCTAGAACAAATGAAGGTGAATTGTCATGAAGGAATCTAGCACTCTGAAACTGGATGGGCTTTAAGTAATCTAGAATATGAAAGCACACGTCCTTGTCATATCCAAGACTAGTTTTGTGCTTGTTGTGGACAAGCTCTTCCCAAGGTCTGATGATGGGCTTGGGAAGTGCAAACTGAACTTCTGCATCTGCATGTAACTTTGCTGCTTTATTGGGCACTGGATCCAAATCAATTGTAACATTATTGTCTTTCTGTTTATGGGAGTTTGTTTCAATCTTCTAAACACAAACATGTTTAAAATGATGACTCCACTGTTGTAATTCTCCCTGTTGTAGTTGAGATTCAAGCTGCAAAAAATCAATCCGTTCTTGTGCATTTTGCAAATAGGTTTGAATGTCTCTAAGAATGACTTTATCAATCATGATTGTACTATCAACAATAGAATGTATTAAATTGTTTAGTAGTTCCAACACTCCATCAACCATTTTCCATCAATTTATATTATTGAATGCAATCCAAAAATAAAATAAAGGGTGCTCCGCAAAGCAAGACTTCAACGTACTAGCTTCAACGCTTCTCATCATATATGAATGACCAAAATTATACTAGCATATAGGTTGAATCAGCATACAATAACCAATAGCTCATCTCATCGTAGATAACCAAAAAACACAACATCACCATCATCTCCCATGGAATCCTTATATCACTCTTTCAGCATATAATAGTCTTGACCACCGAAATTACTCTAGTATTTTATAAAATGGAAAATGATTTTTATAGATCTATTGCATGATGTCACCAGTGCAAACTTGATTTTGAACAGAGCAAAAAATAAAGGCAGTTTGAACTTTGAATGACAATGTGCTAACTTGTCAATCTAATTCCCCTCTGGGCCTCCACAATGTCAAATTCACATGCAAAACCGAAAACTCTGTCATTGGAGTCTAAAAAGCCAAATAAAACACATGGAGAAATCTAGCTCATTTGCTGAAGTAGTGTGGACTCTGTAGGACGTTTGTGGCCTGCTCTGTTGGAACCTGGAATATCAGGCATATAAGAAACAATTTTGGCCCTTAAACAATTAATCTTATTCCCTGCTATTTGATGACAGACTCGGAGTTATATAGGTATAACCTCAATAAAAAGTCATGAACCAAAAGCTACGAGAGCACTTTGCAAAGATTGTATCGCATAAGAGAGAAGTTGATTAACTTGCATTGATACCAAAGTGTGTTTCTGCAATGGAAATGTTCGTTTATGTAAACCAAGCATTGCTAGGTATGTAGAGACCGTTATAACTAGCTTAGTCAACATATATAATTGTATGGAAACTAGAGATTTAGAATAACCATTGTCAAATGCAAATAGTTTGAGATGGAAATGACTCCTGACAGGCCCAGTAGCATACGACTTGTAAACAACATAGGCAACTAACCTCAATTTAGTGTGGAGACCAAACACACAATGTTCAATGTATTTACAAGGTTAATCTTCAACTCACAACTACACAGGAAGAAACCAAGTCACAATGATATAATCACCATAATAGTATAATCCACACCGCCAAGTACTGACATGGCCTTGGTAACTTTAAAGATTAGACTTGAGAATCGTAATAGTGGTGATAAATTAATTCTCGATGAGCTACACAAGTGTTAGTCAATATTGTTGCATCGACTAATGAAGATGGGAGAAAAGGAGTTGAAATAAATGTGAGCTAAAGGGCTAATGGAGAGGTGCCCATAGGTTGATACGCAGGCATCCCTACATCATCCTTGCTTTAACATTTCTCTACCCACATTATATCATCTAGTTATTCATACTTATCGTTCAAATTTCCATTGAAGCAGTGCAAACCCAATTCCACACAGTGGTATCACTCTACAATTTTTAACACTCTTTCAGCACATTGCTATGATGAGCAATGGTAGGGTAGTATGATGAGAAGTGGCATAGAGGAGTGGTGATGCCAAGATTTCCCTTAAAACTGATTTCCTTAAGGTCTAAGCAAATATTTCTCAGATTAGTGCTAGCACAGCTAACCCCATGCTACCCTCACCTCAGAGCAGCCATAGAATCCATGGAAGCTATAGAATATTTCACTGTGTAGAGGAGTGGTGATGCATAATATTTGATGCATACACAGAGAAAATCTTGATTGTGAAGTCCATAAATAAGTAACCCAATGCTTAAGAGGCAGACTCAATCATTGGAACAATAGGCAAACCAGTTGAGCTTAGTCAAATCTCTGCGAAAGTGGATTCCAGGAGCTACAAGATGTTGAAATCTATTTATTCTCACAAGAAGTCAAGTTCTCTCGTTAGCGTGCCTAATACCCCATTGAAACATCTTGGGATCAAATCTATTCCCTCTCCTCATCCTAGTATTCAAAGCTTTCGTAACCAGACATGAGTAGTACTACACTTAACTCATAGCCTAAAAAGCTTCGCATGTTGGCCGAAAGAAAAGGAACCATCACAGGTAATGCAAGAAGAAAAGGTATCAGTTTTGCAATGCAAGATCTCTCAGTTCTGCAAAATAGATAGAATGCAGGTAGAATAGGCAGAAGATTATTTGCATGGCAGAATATGAAACCTAAATGATATGTCAGTATTAGCAAGAAAATAATGGCTCAAAATGGAGTAGGACCAGTAATCACCCACTTTGATACCATGTTAAACACACACATGGTAGAGACAAAATAGGAAAGATAAACATGAGATTCCATTTCTTATTCACAATGATATATATTTATAATACATAGGAGTGACCCTTGGTTTCATATTCTAAGTGGTGCCTTGGACTCCTTTTGGCTATTCAGCTTCCACACCAACCCTCAGAGGATTAGGTGTCGAACACAAAAGAATGATGAGGTTTATGAACAACCTGTCACCTTCTTCAGTAAAGCTTTGAGAGATGCTATACTAAAGTATAATATAATGGAAAAACAAGCTCTTTCTTTAGTGAAAGCCATAAAGGATTTGAGAGTATATATTCTATACTCTCACATAATAGCATATGTTCCAAACTGAATTGTAAAGGAAATTCTAACTTAGAATGGGCCTGATGGAAAAAGAGGCAAATTGAATTCCACCATACTAGAATATGACATTGAGATCAAGCCTAAAAAATTGATTAAAGGCCAAGGTTTAGCCAAACTGATGGTTGAATCGAATTATCGAGCCTTAGACATAAATTTCATTGCTGCTATAGATGATCAGGAAGAGATGGCAACTCCACAAATCAGTGAAGCTTTCATAGACTCACCCTAGTACGCAAACATTATTTTTCTTTTACTCAACTTACAAGCTCCTCCTGGTTTATCTAGAACTAAAGGTAGATTCCTAAAGATGAAAGCAATGAAATATTGTATCTTAAACAATGTTTTACTTTGGAAAGATAATGGTGGCAATTGTTAAATTTTTTATTAAAATATGAAGCTAACAAAGTGATGTAGAAATTTCATGTAGGGGATTGTGGGGGACACCTATATTGGAAAGCAACTAATGATAAGATTTTAATGGCGGGTTTTTACTGGCCCACCCTTTTTGCAGATGTCAGAAAATATGTGACCTCCTGTCAGAAATGCCAAATATTTGAAGGCAAGAAAAAACTATTACCTTTACCCCTCAAATGCATCTCCATAGAATGGCATTTCAGCAATGGGGTCTAGACTTCATTGGTCAAATTCACCCACTCTCCTCAGCCCAACATAAATGGATTTTGACAGCCACTCATTACTTCACTAAATGGATAGAAGCCATCCCTTCTAGACAAGCCACATATTCTATCATCATTTCATTCCTTGAGAACAACATCCTTTCTAGATTTGGATTCCCACAAAAGCTCATCACTGATAATGTTGCTGCCTTAAAATCCAAGAAAATGGTAGACTTTTGTAACTGATACCACATTACCCTTGGCCATTCCGTGGACTATTACCCTCAAGGTAATGGACTTGCATAATCCTCAAACAAAAGCCTCGTTAATATCATCAAGAAACTGTTAGAAGACAATAAGAAGACCTGGAACAAAAAGTTGGTTAATGCCTTATGAGCAGATAGACTAACTACAAAAAAGTCCATTGGTACATCTCCTTATCAACTAGTATATGGAATGGATGATGTTTTTCCATCATCTCTAGGAGTACCAATGATGAAGATGATCCAAGAATTGTAGGTAGAATCCAATGATATCCAAAGGAGGATAAATCAGGAAATACATTTGCAATAAACTAGGGAAGAAGTCTATGACAAATCCCAAGTGATCCAAGATAAAATCAAAAATATTTTTGATAAGAAAACCAAAGGTGATGATTTTTACATAGGTGACAAAGTACTCAAATGGGATTCTAGAAAAGAGGAAAAAGGTAAACATGGTAAATTTGATTTCCTACGGCAAGGCCCTTACATCGTTTATGGTTACAAAGGTAACAATGCATTTTTCTTGAAGCAATTATATGAAACAAATCTACTAGGTGGACCAGTTAATGGGAGAATGTTGAAGCATTACTTTTCCCCAGATTAACATTAGTTCATTTGTTTACTTTGCTCATTGTACACAACATTGCAAAGTTTAGATTGGATTGGATGATTATCTTTTGAGGTTGAAGCCTGAAGAGAAGGCCCTAAGCTTTGAAAGGTGTAGCATCATATGTAAGAATAAAGAAGATCATAGAAAAATAGTTACGAGGCAAGCACAGTCAAAGTTTCAAAGCCTATTGATCTTGAAATTCTTGACATTTCACCAGGAAATGCCATCCCCATGTGGATCTACTATTACAATCCTATAATATTAGGAATTATAATTTTGGATTGACTATGATTAGTCTTGTAATATTGTACATACATTTTCCTTCCGCAAAATGTTTTCCCATATTAAAAATAAAATATGCAAAGAGGGTGAAGTCCTTAAAGAAAAATAAAAGGACTACTAAAAGAAAAAGATAAAAAAAATACAAAGTATAAACCCCACAAAAAAGAAATAAAAAATAGATTCTGAAATTGATGGAAGTTCAAATGCCACTACTTTTTACTTTACTTTGCAAAATAAGATTGTGTGCAACTTGTCAAAAATGCCATAATCCATGATGGTAAAATAGTTTAATATTGATTCATTCATGCTTTATGTTTCATGTTGATAGATAGGGAGTAAAGATCTAGTCAAACTATTTAATCTTAGCAGGTCAGTAGTTAGGCAGAGAATAATAATGAGCTCAACAATTTAATCTGTGTAGGTTTTAACCCCATACAAAATTTACCTACATATGAATTCTAAAACATAGAAAATAAACAATGTGAGAGCATAACATATAAAACACATATACATAGCTATTTTCCCCTGGATCCCAAAACTGGGACTACTAGCTTGATTTTTCATTATATTCCTTTCAATGTGACAATACGTATTTATACATGCTGAAGCATCCAATACCATGGACTAAAAACCATCACGTCCAAAACCATGGATTGAAAACCATAGTTAGTTCCACCTAACATAATATAGGGTCTAAAAAAAATTTCCCGAGGCGCTGCCCAAGACCCCATAGGGGAGATAACCATCCCCCACAAACCCCCCGGATGGGGGGGCTTCCACCCCCCTATGACCCCCCTGTTGCGCAATCAACATAAAAAAGGGGGGGCTTTGTCCCCCCTCTAACCCTTGAGTTAACTACGTAGGTTAGTCATGGAAAGAATATAACACAACCCAATATTCTCCCACTTGTTGTTTTCTTTCCACAAGGGGCCGCAAGAGATCTTAGTCATTTCTCCAACCCTGAAACACCCATTGTTTCTCTACACCAAGAGAACTTCTCAGAGCTCACAGAATTTTTCAATGCATCTGCAATGTTCTTCAAACTGTCCACCTTTACCAGCAACAACTTTTTGTCTTCTATCATATCCCTCGCAAAGTGATACTAAACATCAATGTGCTTTGTCTTTGAATGATAAGGAGGGTTCTTTGAAAAGAAAATTGTACTTTGGCTATCACAGTCTATCCTTATAGCTCCCTGTACTAACCCCATACTTGAACACAATCTCTGCAACCAAACTGCCTCCTTGCTTACATGAGTGGTTGCCATGTATTCTGCCTCTGTAGTTGATATTGCCACTATAGATTGTTTCTTATTCATCCAACTGACTACACCTTCGAATAGGTTAAACACATGCCCACTTGTAGATCTTCTCTGATCCAAATCTCCAGCCCAATCTACATCAACAAAGTGACGAATATCCAAGACTCTTTCCAATCATGGTCTTCCTTGGTAGCACAAACCATAATCACTAGTGCCACGCAAATACTTGAAAACCCGCTTCACTACTGTCTAATGCTCCTTCCCTGGTTTTGACATAAACCTGCTCAATATTCCCACTGTATGTGCAATGTCTGGTCTAGTACAAACCATTGCATACATCAGGCTACCAACTGCACTTGCATATGGAACATGGAACATATCCTCTTCCTCTTCTTGTGTCATGGGACACTGTTCAGCAGATATCTTTACACCTACAAGAATAGGAACCTTCACTGGTTTACTATCCTGCATATTAAACCTATGCAGTATTGTCTTGAAATACTTCCTTTGGTTTAACCAGAGCTTCCTCTTTGCCCGATCTCTTTTAATTTCCATTCCCAAAATATAGTTTGCAGCACCAATATCTTTCATGTGGAATTTGGAGGACAATTAGGTCTTCAAATCCTGGGTAATTTCTTTATCATTTCTAACTAGCAACATATCATTCAAATATAATACCAGATAAATAACAAGGTCACCAATTAATTTAAAATACACACAGTAATTTTCTTTGCTTCTGGTGAAGCCAAGTCCCGGTATACATGTATCAAATTTCTGATACCACATCCTTGGTGACTATTTTAACCCATATAGAGACTTCTTTAACTTTCTTACTAGTTCTTTCTTACCCTTCACCACAAAGCCTTGAGGTTGCTTCATGTAGATCTTCTCTTCTAGATCCCCGTGAAGAAATGTTGTCTTCACATCCATCTGCTCTACCTCAAAATCAAAAGAGGTAGCAACAGATAAAAGTAATCTAATAGAAGTTACCTTGGCAACAGGAGAAAAAGATATCACCAAAATCAATTTGGGAATAACCTTTTGCTACCAATCGAGCTTTTTATTTCTTCACCTTTCCTTCTGCATTTGTCTTCTTCTTGAACACCCATTTATTGCCAATGGGTTTCCTTCTAGTCGGCAACTCCACCAGATCCCAAGCCTCATTTTTGTGCAAAGATACCATTTCATCAACCATGGCCTCTTTCCAAAGTTTTCCATCCTCTGAATCTACTACTTCCTTCACAGTTTTGGGATCATCATCAGTAACATATAGAAAAATTTGAACAGAAAGTAGATGGGCTATACCTTTCTGGCTACCTTCTTTCTCGAACTGATCTTCTTACACCCGAAGTTTGTGGCTCTTCATCTTCTATGTCCTCCTCTGCTGTAGAGTCTAATTCTTCCTCCTCTAGCTCAAACTCTATCTTCTCAAGTTCCTTTTGTTGGACTTCATGTTTAATAACATCTTTCACCTCTCTAAACACCACATCTCAATTGTACAAAACCTTCCTTGTTATTGGGTTCCAAAGCTTATGACCCTTTAAACCATCCTTATACCCAATAATGATGCACTTTTCATATTTACTATCAAACTTTGTCCATTTTTCCTTTGGAACATGTACATATGCTTCACATCCAAATAACCTCAGATGTGAAAGAGAGGGTTTCTTATCAGTCCATACCTTTTGTAGAGCCTTATCCTCCAACACTGATGAAGGTGATCTAATGACCAGGTAACATGTTGTCTCCACTGCGTCTGCCTAGAATTCTTGTCCTAACCCGACACCACTGAGCATGCTTCTTGCCCTTTCCATCAATGTCTTGTTCATTCTTTCTACAATTCCATTTTTCTAAGGTGTATATGTAGTAGTCTTCTACTGTGCTATACCACACTTGTTATAGAATTCTTCAAATTCCTTAGTGCAAAGTTCTCCACTGTTATCTATCCTCGGAACCTTTATCTTCTTTTCTGTCTGGTTTCCCACCAGAGCCTTAAATTCTTTAAACCTGTCAAGGACTTCATATTTCTTATTAAGGAAATATATCCATGTATTCATTAAGAAGTCATCTATAAATGATACATAGTACACAGACTTACCCGGTGATGGAACCTTCACTGGTCCAAACACATCATTGTGCACAAGCTCTAAAATCTATTTCTCCCTCTTACCAACAGAGGGGAAACTCACCTGATTCTGTTTCCCATATACACAGTTTTCATAGAAATCAAAATCCAGAGAGGTATTACTCATACCTTCTACCATACCTTTACCATGAAGTATTTGAAGGCCCTTCTCTCCAATATGTCTAAGCCTTTGATGCCATAGCATGGTCTTCTCTCCAGAGACCACTAGATTTTCTTCTCCACTTTTAGGAACCATAGAACTGTTGCACCCATCAAAAATTGTGCTACATTGTAGCTTGTACAGAAAACCAGTCCGAACTCCCCGTATCAACACTAGTGCTCCTAAAATCATCCTGTATGTGTCCTTCTCGAACACTGTTTTTACACCTACATCATCCAACTTGCTTACATAAATCAAACTTCTGGCTAATGCAGGAATATGAAGAACACCCGGAAGTGTTCTAACCCTTCCACCTTGCAACTTCAACTTTACTTTTCTACGACCAACGATTCTAGCCTTCCTATCATCCCCTAAGAAGACATCACCACCATCATATTTATCATACTCGCAAAACCACTCTCTATGGGGAGTGAAGTGAAAGGATGCACCTGAGTCAATCAACCATGCCTCATGATCTACATGTGTACTTGAAGAATCCAAGTACACATCCCCACCTGCATCTGAGGTGGTTTTCGCCTCTGTAGAAGAAGCATCATCAGATCCATTTCCTTTGCGAGGACCTTTAGATTTATAGTCCCTTTTGTAGTGCCCTTCCTTTCTGCATTTCTAGCACACCACTTTTATAGGTTTTGCTGGAGATTTAGATCTCCCTCTACATTTAGATCTTCCACTCAATGACTTATTTTTGTTTATGTTCTAGGACTGTCCTCGTATAGACAAGGAATCACCATTCTAGCTCTCCATATTTTTCCATCTCATCTGCTTCATCAACAAGGATGAGACTATTTCATCAATCTCCAAGGCAGTTGCGTTGCTACCTATTGCAATAACCAGACTATCCCATGAATCTAGTAGAGGACACAACAAATTGATGTAGTTATCTTCATCTGAAATTTTAATATCAATAGATAATAACTGACTTACCACTGTATTAAATGTGTTCAGATGCTCTGTCATCGAGTCCCCATCTTTCATCCTCAGGTTATACAACTTTTTTCATAGGAATAGTTTATTCACCAGAGACTTAGATTGGTACAAAGTCCCTAACTTGTCCCACAAAGCCTTCATCATAGCTTCCCTGATACATTCATCAATACTGAATCTGAGACACACAATCATATTGTGCTCTTTTCTTTTTGATCCAACTTCTTCCATTCTTCATCAAACACTCCTGTTGATTTAGTACATAGATCTACTGTGATCCAATGATCTTTATCCACCAACAGATCCTCCATCTTAAGTTTCCATAACTCAAAACTCTGACCATTACATTTCTTGATCTCTATCTTTCCACTACTCGCCATCTTCCTTCACCACCAGAATCGATCCCACAGATCTCCCACTGAGCAAGGTCTACCACAGGCCCAAGCGAAACCCCTTAGGAATGAAGACATCTGCTTAAAGCCAAAACAACTCTCATAACAAATGTAGGTTTGAACCCCATACAAGATTTACCTGCATGAGAATTCTAAAACATAGAAAATAAACAATGCAAGAGCATAACACATAAAACACATATACATAGAGATTTTCCCATGGATCCCAAAACTGGGACTACCAGCTTGACTTTTCATTATATTCCTTTCAGTGTTACTATACATATTTATACATGTCGAAGCATCCAATACCATCAACCGAAAACCATCTCATCCAAAACCATGGACCGAAAACCATAGGTAGGTCCACCTAACCTAATATTGGATCCAAAAAACAAAATTCCCAGGGCGCTACCCTAGACTCCGTAGAGGGGGGCTATCCACCCCCATCAAACCCCTTGGACAGGGGGGGGTTTTCGCTTCCTTTGTGACCCTCTCGCTGCATAGTCGACACAACGAAGGGGGGCTCCACCCCCCCTCCAATCCCCCGGTTAACTACATAGGTTAGTTGTTGGAGAGAATATAACACAACCCAACAATCTGAGCCATGGGGAAGTCATAAGGTTAGAATTAGATAGTTTTCTTACAAAAGAAAAAGAAGTAAAGAGTCCGCAATCTCAAATGCACCCAGTAAATGAAGAAAAAATGTTAGGGTAAATAATGGCATGGGAAGCATCAATTGGTTTAGTTCATATTACTAACTTCCTTCAAAACTCATTTACCCCTAGTAAAATATCCTTTCCCCTTCATTTTTCCTTTTCCCTTATTTAATTTTATTTTCCCTTGTAAATAACCATTTTTCCATTTATTTTACACCCTCCCCTACACATTTCCTCTAAAACCCCCTTATCCTAAGTTTAAATAATTAAAATATATCGAGCCCCATTAAAAAACCCTCCCTGATACCCTTTTAGCTCATATCCCTAGTATAATTTTTTCCTCACATACCATTTCATTAACCTGCATTTTCATTTTATAAACTATAGTTTATTTTATTAAACCCCTAATGTAATATCTTCTGAGGTCCCACATTTTATTAACCCTAATCGCATATATTAAATCCTGTATTTACTTTTTAGTTAACTACGTTATGTTTTAATTAAAACTGACCCGACACCCCGACTCATCCCTCACAACTATGCCACCCGATAAACCTCCATTCACCCACATCCAGATATAATGGCCTACATTCCATATCGCACACTCGGACGTGTGACTTTTAACATCACAAAAGCATGTGAGGTAAGCTATTTTCCCTACTTACCTTTTTGCTATGTGGCAGCCTCACATTATATTGCATCCTCAAAAATAATACCACCATACCACTTTTGAGCACGCGATAAACCACCTTACCGCCTCCTCACATCAGATGAAACCACCCTACTATTTAAATTTAACCTTGTGCCCAAAGATTAGCCACTATTGGTTAAAAACGAAAGAAGTCATCCTTTCCAATATTTTCACTATTATTATGTTAAGGATTGTAGAAAGGAACCTCTACCGATCTATTCTAAAATGGCAGAATATCTTTTGAAATATTTTAATCCATTTACAACCAGAATTCAAACTTTTACTACCAGAAGACATTTCCGACTCCGATTTGAAGCAGTATAAAGACTATTGAAGCCTCAGAAACCTGTTGTTGCCCCCAAAAAACCCTTATCCATACTAAAGCTTCATTTTCCGGGTATTCCTGAAGTGCCGAAGGCCTGTACTTAAGCTTTGCACAACATTTCTAATAGGTTAATCAATTGAAGCAATTTAAGAGCCTTCTTAACCTAAAGAAAGCCACTGTTGCAGCCAAAACCATTTTTGGAAACTATATTCATCTTTTCAAACAATTCAAGAGGTCCTATGCCTACTTCTTAAGCCAGATAGTAATAAATTGAATAAAATAAACAAATTTATGGCTTCCCAAAGCATTCTGGATGTAAAACCCCTACAAACTCCCCACCTAGTATTGAGCACCTCCCATTGGCTAATAGATATTTCCAGTTCAAAGACACAACTTCCCCTAACAATCTATTAAAACTCCACTGTTGGAGAAAAGATAAATTCCTTAACCATAATGATGATATTCAGCAATGGGAGTCAAATTTACCCAAATACTTGTTCCCACAGGTATACTAGTTCCCTGAAATCTTCCACCTATGCCAACTCTGCTATTCCCCAAGTCAAAGAGCTATAGTCTCTCCTAACCAGCAAATTTTGTTCACAATCACTCTGGGATCAATAAATCGAATGTTTTAGATCTAACCAAAGCCTAATGTAGCCCCATTTTCTATTGAAATCCTAATTGATATGTACCTAAAGCCGGACCTTCCCAAGAGATCCCAATTTTTTTAGACTTTCCTCCTAGAAAAAGCTAAAGTTCCTACAGACAACTGTACATATTTTGCCACCATTTTCTCTAAGAGAACCAGAAAGATTGTAACCATGTTGTCCTATATTCTAGGATATACTACTGATGAACATGTAGATGAACTTATACTTTGTTTCCTTTCTATTTTTTATTGAGGCAACCCTCCAGCTATAGTTTTCAATTTTGCCCAATTCCTAGCAAACATAATCCATGATCAATTGATCAAATTTCCAGATGAAAGAGTATTCAAATACTCTTGAGTATTGGCCCATATGTTTCTATATTTATAATCAGAAAGGTTTACAGTTAACATCCAAAAACTAGACACTAAGGGTAATCCTAGATTTGTTATCTTTTGGACACCCTTAATCCAAAAATATTCCACTGATTTCAACTACAGGGATTTAATTTATTCATTTTTTCACCTAGTTGTTAACATGCTAAGCAGTAGAAATCAAACCAAGGTCAATGGTTAAATAAAGAAAGTTTTATAGTTGTCAAAACAGAGTAGAATAGGAGACTACTATTTATACCAAAACTACACTCAAATTAGGGTATATGGATGTCAACTCACTCCATATAAGCTTCCCAAATATCTCCCCATGAGGATATTTGCACTAGAATATATCAACTAGGTCATAAATTCAGATGATGTTAATTTTATATCAGCCAAGAAGAAAAAACAGTTTAAAATCAAGAACGAGCTTGGTCCTTTTATCTGCAATAACAAGGATGTTGGAGAGGAAGGAGAATGATGTTTACAAGAAATGAAGTTCAGTGATAGTTTCAAATGGCAGTATGATCCTTTGGGTATCATAAACAAACTAAGACTCAAGTTTAAATTGAGCCCTTTTATGCATGAGCCTAAGCCAGAGATTGAATGATAGTCCAACCAATCAGAGTGGTTGGAAAACACCTTACTAGATATGGAGGAGCAGGTGGATACTACTTCCTTCTAGATACTCCAGCCCTATAGGGTAGAAATGCAAAAAGGACTAGAGAAGAAGGTTCTTGCACAAACAAAGATACAACAGATACAAATTTGAAATGATCTATAGAAAAAGAACAAAGTTGAATCCAATAATTGAGTAAGAAGAAGTAATTGATACAATTGAGATCATTGAATATACACTATAATTAAAGAAAATTCAATTCCAACAATTTCAAAGGAAGCTCATTAGCCTTCAACTTGTAGTACTCAGATCATCGAGAAGAAGCATAGTGTTGAATTCTCTTCTTCAAGTAAACCCATGCACAAAGAAATAGACATAAAAGAGAGATACAAAGATATTAAGGCCAAAAATTAAGAAAAAAAAAGATGAAATATATTCACAGTACTTGAAGAATACTCCTGGAAGCCATAACAGATTACTTTATGCATTTTATTATAAGACAAGAAAAATGCAGATGACCTTTTTGCAGCCCATAGTACAACATCCTAATTCATCAGCAAATTACAAAAAGACATATTATGAGATTCCTGCCAAAGATGTTCATCCTATAGTCCAAATAGAATTTCATAACCAAACAAGAAAAATGCTATATTCAACTATGACCGAAAAAGCTACGAGTGTACAAAAATTGCAAAATTCTCTAGACAATATCAAAGCACAATTAAAGCTAGAGAAGGAATCCTCACAAGCTAAATATAAGAGAATCAAATCCCTTGAAGATTTTGTTATTTAAGTGGGATATGATCCAAAGAATGTCAAAGGTGTAGAAGAACAAATTAAAAAAAAGAATGCAGACATTGTTGCATTGAAGAAGTAGCTAAAATTTCCTCCTCCTGAAAATCCACAGACCAAGGAAGTTCTAGAGAATTAAAACCACAAATATTGGATGATGATCGTCATTCTTCATTTAACTACTCAATTAACAGAAATGGAAAATGAGATGGATAAGTTAGTACAGGAGAAAAAGGGCAGCATGGAAGTAGTTACGGTCACTACTATTCCTACAGTTACTAGAGCATATCCTTCTACTTTAGTAGCTTCAGCAGCCATAATAGTTCCAGTAGCTACAACACTTCCCACTACATTAGCAACTACATCAATTACATAATTGTCTATAGTAGTAGCTCATCCTAGTGATTAAGTAGGTAAATTAATCAAAGCTATGCATCCATCCAAACAAATGAAATAAATAGAATTAAAGATCAAATAAAATGTCTAGAAGATGAAAAGAAGTTGGTACAAATCATGCATAAAAATTAAACACAGAAGTCAAACAGATTGACTGAAAGAATACAAGAGTTAGAGAAATAATTGACCTTAAGAGAATCACTTGCCCAAGCAAAGAAGTAGTTGTGGGCGAATATCATTAACTGTATTAATGATATTTTTCCATCCATCCAAGTCATGTTTGAGTAAAAGGATTTAATCAAGGAAGCAGCTAAAGCTATTCAAAAAGGTAAGGGAGAAGTTGGTAAGAAGCAAGAGGACACCAATGAAATTACTAAGTTTCTTAATTCAAGGAAAAACAAGAATTGGAAGAAATTGGCATAAGTGATAGGAATAAAACAATTCTAGAAGTGAAAAATGTAATTTCTAAGAGGAACTTGATGGTACAACTTGAAGACAACTATCAAAACATGGAGCTCACAATAACTAGATTTATGGTGAAATTTGATCGTTTGAGGTAGAAAAGTCTACCTAATCCATTGGTTATCAATGAAATATTGATGAAGGATGAAGACTATGATAAGAAAATTAGAGAAGTGGCAAAGGAACAAGCAAACAATTTAGCCATGAATGGAATTCCAATAGGAAAAGTGCTCTATCAAACTTTTGAGAATCTCTTTTACCTCTAGCATGACGTAAAATATCCCTTTATCAAGAAACCTACATTTGAAAAATACATAGAGGCTAGTGAAATCTTCAGACGAATGGTAAATATTAAATTACCAGATGTAGAGTCTTGGGAAAAGTTGAATGATTTACTGTGAAAATGAAAGGTAAAACAATGAAAACAGAGCAGTCAAGAGTAGTCAAGGTAAAACAGTATAGAGTAACAAATGAATTAAGCTAAAGAGTATCAGATGAAAGACAGACTTTAAAATTCAAAGGTAGAGTAAAGTAATAGCCAACATAAAGCAAAGCAACAAAAGAGATAAAGAAATAAATATCAGTGAAAGAAAATAGCAAAGCCAAATAAACAGGGGCAACTTCCATTAGTTAGATAGCTATCTCTATCTTCTTGCATAAACATATTTCATTTTACTTGAATAATTCATAAATTAGTTTTAGGATATTTTGTAATAGTTTTTGTATAAATAATTCACAATTCGAAGTATTGAGGTGTGGATTGCTAAACCTTTCTATGGTTGTATTGATCTGAAACCTAAGGTTTTATTGTAACATTTTCAAGTCAGTAGACTGGATTGAGTAATAAAAGCATTGCATTACAGGATTCATGTGTTGGGCCACTTCAGTGAAGTATCTTTCATTTGTTAAATTTTTATTTTCTTAAGTATTTCACATACTTACATGTTTTCCAAATTTGGATGTAATAACTAGAATATTATTACAGAATTTGTTTAAGTACATTCTGTGTTGAAAAACTATTCATTTTGATGTTTTCTTCTGATATCTAAAGTAGGGAATTCTTCATTTCTCCCTATTTTTGATTGACCTCTTTCATTTCCCTCATTATCTAGTTTGAGGAATCCTTAACTACTCCTTGATCCCGATTAAAAACCACTTCACCATCCAGCCTAAAAGATCTAAAATTACTCAGCTACCCTTCCCTATGGACACTATGTTTAGAACTTGATTCATTCTTGTTTTCTTGAAATTTTGACTCCATAGACCAATGGTAAAAATACATTCATATATCCATATAAATCAGTGATTCTACCACCAAATCAAATGAAAACCCGATCAAGATTAAATAACTAGCCTAAAATCAATTAATTCAGCAAAGCTACATTATTAATAGAGAGTCCTCCCTAAGCATTATGAAGGCTAGATCCTCATCTCAAAAGTAGGTTTGTGGTTACCTATATTATTTCTTTAAACAAAAAATAACAACGGTAGGGAAATTTTGATGTGCTAATAGCACCTATAGGATGTCCTAATCCACCTACAAGATCCCCTGTATTCCTACAAGATCTGACCAAAAGCATAAGGGTTGATTTGGATGGTGGTATAGGGCTTAGGGAATGTGAATGATGGATGGAATAAGGCAAGAGAGTGGCTAGGACTTCTATAGAGCTCAAACCAAAGTTTATGGGATGGTTGGATTTTCTCAGCAAACATGGAAAATTGATCTTATGAAATGATAAATCGGTTTATGGACTTGGTAGATTTTGGTGATCATGGATGGATGAGGTTAGGTTGGGGCTACTGACATGAGGTATTCCTACACTATTGAAATTCTTGCAATAAACACCATTGGCATCTACCCATGCATCATCTCAAAACAAGAAATATTTCCAATCAACATAAGAAAACATAATTATATAATTCATTTGGCTAGTTCATTCATGGAAATAATTGTAGCATATTGTGAAACACCGTGAAATATAATACAAAGGTGGAGATATTAGAAATAACAATTGAAACCTATCCTTGAAAGCTGAAAAGATGTTGGCCTAATTAGCAAAAAAACCTAAATTCCTTAAGAAATCAAAATTTGGTCTTGTTAGGGCTGAATAGGAGTTTTGCTCAAACCATGGTCCTTGAAGAGAGGAGTGAGGCAAGATCCGTCTGTTATCAGACTTTTTGGTATTCCTTTATCTCTCTAAAGCTACAACTAAAGATATGGACAAATGGAAGCAAACTAATCAAATTCACCAATGCTTGCAATGAAACAATGCCAAAATCAATTCAACAAGTAATCTATGAAATAACATAAGCATACAAGTAAAATAAGAGGAACCTCTACTGCTAGGGTTGGGCCCTAACCCAAGATATTCATTCCTCTAGAATCTGAAATGGGGACATAAAGGCTTCTTGTCAATCAACAAGAACCTCTCCCACTCCAAAGGTTAAAAAATCTCCAAGATCTATGCTTATGTTGGATAATTTGCAGAATAAATAACTTGAAATAGGTGTACGATTTTTGTTTTCCTTTAACTAAACAAATGCCTTAATTTCATTTTCTTTACTGATATTTACACACACATAATAGTAAATAATGCAGCACACAAACAAACACATAAGACAACAATTTTAATTAGGAGTTCACCCAAACCTATTGGGCTATGTCTCTGTGAGCTCTAGTGAACTCAACTAGGCTCTTTGGGATTATGGCTTAAATTATTTTACAAATTCCACACTCAACTCCATAGTTTTACAACTGAACCAATGGGATTAGAATGCCATCTTTATCCATGGATGTTTGGCTCTCTGGCTCTTGGATCTTGGCTCTCAGCTCTTGGCTCTTAGCTCTCGGCTCTTGGATCTCGGCTCTCAGCTCTCAGCTCTCAGCTCTTGGCTCTTGGCTCTCGCCTCTCAGATCTTGTAAGGAGAATAACTACCTCCAACCTCTGGTGGCTTCTATTTGTTCTCCTCTCACTGGCTTAGATTATTACAATTCGTGAGCTCTCCCTTGAGTCTCTACACAACAATGAAATTTATCCCTCAGATGGCTCAAACTCCTCGAGTCCACAAGAATAATGCCTCTAGACACTTGAGATGGTTACCAAAACCTCTTTGGTTCCAAAAAATGCCTTCCTATGTGTGGGACCCTTCTGTCCGTCTCTTCACCTTCTCTTCTACATTCTAATTCATGTTTTCATCACACGTTATGCTTCATCATTTCTTTACGGTGAGGAATAATGATGTTTAAAATAGAAACGGTTTGGAGACGAAAGGATCGATGGGCGTGACAGTCCCCACCATCCGACCTTTCTCTGTAACAAAATCCACAAAATAGAGAATACTTAAACAATATGTAATATACATGGAAATACATTGCAAAACAGATTAATTTGGATCTCAAAGATCATCAACCTGCATCTATAATATTTCACGTCCACACATCCATCGCAAATCGCAATGTTGCATGGTCTGTTATTCCCCTCTGCTCTGCTGCTCTATGATCTCCTGATCTCTGATCACTTTGATCGGTGCCTCATCAGCTATCAACATTATCGCTATATCACTTATCATTGCTTGCTGCTTCCATGGTTCGCAACCCCTAAGCTTCCTCGATCAGCGATCTCCGATTAGATCTTGACGATTGGTTCCTTTTCCGATCCGATGGCTCAAAGTTCTCATCGCAATCACTTATGGCCCAAGGTCCATTCCTTTGAACTTGACTCATGTGATGTGACTTAATCTAGTCCGTCGATTTTCCTTTTAATCTGATGGTTCACACTAAACCTGAAACATCAAGCAATCCACTTAATCTCCATCGTTGATTTGCGATCTCCAATCCAATGACTGACAGCCATTTCGGGTGGCATACTTGCACTGAGATTACTCGCTGAAAAAGTGGTTTTCTTTCTCCTATGGTGTGCTACCTGTTAGCTAGTGTATGGAATCGGTTGAAGCCCTTCCAATACCACTTATCACTTGAAGCCTATCCGAAGTACCGTTTACCATGGAACTCAATTCCTTCACTGTTTTGTTCAATAATCCTTTGGGTCCGCTTCATCGCATTTCTCTTAAGGCCACAGTCCAAACACACCACTAGATTTTCTCCAATGCGATAACAATGGATGACTACTCCATTATTTTTCTCCCATCTGTTGATCTTTCGGATCCAATGGCCCTTGAGCATTAACGTTGCATTTCATTGACGGGCTTATTTTTCAATGTAGTTTCCTTGTCATACTTCGATTTAAAATATTTTTGAAAACTTGAAGGTTTATTCAAGATCCACTTTGGATCACGCCTCCCCATTGGGAATCTTTTGGACTGAAAAATACTGACATATCGATCTGAATAGTAGATGATCGTAACAACACCCTCTTCTTTCAACCTTCTTACACTTTCGTTGCATAGTGCCTCGGAACCAAAGCCTTTGAACACTTCCTTTCTGGAAGTGATGGTCCTCCGGTTAAGAATTGTCTTCCTCCTTGACTTCATGAAGAACTCCTGCTAAGATGGTTTTAAAAGGTAGTTTGAAATTCTCTTCCTCGATCATTGATGCAAGGTGCCTCAAACAAATATGAAGTTACATCTTCTTCACAAAGATTTATAATTGTATCTGTTTGACATATTGTCAACAACAACTGTTAACAACAACAAAATTACATACAACAACTGGATGGCCTAAACTCTTGCTTCATCAAAACAAAAAGATTTCACATCTTGTGAACACCTCTAGGTCTTTACATCTACATTCAAATGATTGACTAGATAACAAGCCAACAAAACATGCCTTTAAAACAATTGACCATTCAAGTCAAGCATGTAGAAAAAGAACTTTAGGATTCTTTTTCAAAGATGAAACACTTCATCATTATCTCTATCTTGGAGACCAAATCAACTATTTCCAAGTCAAAATTAACATTACATGCATGCTTAAAAACAAATCAATCAACGCTTCAAGTTAATTACACATACATGCTCAAATACAAGGAAATCATCAACATCCCTATGGTCATGGATATCATGCATATGCATGCATTTCATCTTTCAAATTTTGCTTAAACACACTATAATTTCGAAGCTGAAATGAATATAATGTTGCAACAATAAAGTGAGTCTCTTACTCAAATTTTCCATTCACCTTATTTGTAGAATCCTACAACTTGCATCTCATTAACAAAGAAATGCAGATAGATGTGATACATTTATGTTCGCATTAAAAGATATGAAACTTTAATTGGATAAGAACTCTAACCATTTCTTACCAATCCATTTAAAAGGTCCTTCCTTTGTCTGCACATGAACAACAACATGTGAATCATCTTGAAACACATGATTTAAAGAATCTTTCTTTCCATTCTTGCCATTCTCTCTTTCCACCTTCCTCAAGTTTCGTGGAAGCATCATTGGATTCAAAGTCCCACACCTTTTAGTAATATGTCCTTGCTTATGGAAATAAGTGCAACACATGTGCATCTTCTCAACAACATGATTTGCCTTGTCCAATGAACCTTTGGCTATTTTCTTCCATTCCTTCAAAGTTTTCCTATATGCGGCCATTCTCTTCCAACATCTAGAAACACTATGGTTATCCAAACCACAAAAGGAACATGCAATTATTTTCCCATACTTATATGGAAATTTACCATGCTGAACATAATCAAAAGGAATATGGTTAAAACCAGATTTATACCTTTCTCTTTCACCTTTATTGCCTTCATGAGGAGTTGAATTGAATGAAGAAGTAGCTCCCTTTGGAACACCATCAACCTCTTCAATGGTTTCATAGTTTCCACAGCTCTCTGGTTCAAGTGTATTCTTATGAACACCTTTGTCCTACAAAGTATGTTTCAAATTATTGCATTCCCCAAGAATATAATCTTTACACTTCTAAGGTAGAAGACCTGACATGAAACTCCTTCTAGGAATTGTTTCAATTGCCTTCCTGGCTACTTTGTAACTTTCTCCATTAGATTTTACATAGCCAGGACCCAAATAAATAGGCCTCTCCTCAACCATTATTGGCTCAGCAATACCCTGTGCATGTTTGTCCAATCCTTCTCCTTCATAGCTATTTTTGGGCATTAACTTGGACCCTATGCCTCTGGTATGTTTTTCAAAAGAACCAATGTAAATATTCTTAGAGGAATTTGAAGACAAACTGGAATTATTTACCTCTTCTTCAAGCTAAAACTTGACTAACGCTTCCTTGGCAACAAAGAGGTATGTCTCTAACTCATGCACCCTTTCCAGATCCATATTTGCAATATGAAGTTGTCTCTCCATTTCCTACAGTTTGTCAGAAAGCAACTGATTCTCTTCCTTCATGGAATTCAACTGCGCTTGAAGTATGATGCTCTTCCTTCCATCCTCATACATTTCTCTCATGATATCCATCATGATGAACAAGTCTTGCTTCATGTCTTCATCAAAGAATCTTCTGATGAAGGAAGAATTTGAGAATGACTTGTAGAAGTAGTCATTATAAAAAATGAACAAAATAACTTCAAACAAGATTAACAAAGAGCTTATTCAAGCAACCTTTTGCAGCAAACCTCTTGTGCTTCAATGTTGGGTTCCATGACTAGCCCACGTAGTTAACCGAGGGGTTAGAGGGGTGGATCCCCCCCTTCATTGTGCTGATTGTGTAGCGAGGGGAGTTATAGGGGGTTTGAGGGGTAGAAGTAACCCCACTCTATGGGGTCTGGGGCAACGCCCTAGAAAATTTTGGTTTTGGACCCTATGTTAGGTTGGGCAGACCCACTTATGGTTTTGTGCATGATTTTCACACATGGTTTTGGACGCAATGGTTTTTGGTCCATGGTTTTATATGCGATGGTTTTTAGTCCATGGTATTGGATGCTTCGGCATGTATAAATATGTATTGTAACATTGAAATGAACATAATGAAAAATCAAGTTGGTAGTCCCGGTTTTTGGATCCAGGGGAAAATCTCTATGTATATATGTTTTATGTGTTATTCTCTCACATTGTTTATTTTCTATGTTTTAGAATTCATATGCAAGTAATTTATGTACGGGGTTGAAACCTACATTCAAGGATTGCTTTGAGGTCCCTTGGGATAAGAAGAATGCCTTCAGCCATTCTTCCTTCTTTTCCTCTCCTGGAATTAGCTATCAATAGATTTCCCTTCACCTCTGCAAACTCAAACAACAATCAATTTACAACAATCAAAGAATCAATCCTCGACTGTTTAAACACCTTTCAAGTTAAGCAAGCAAATAGATTTCTTTGTCCATCAAGCATCCTGCCTTGATGAATCGAGCATCATGATACCACCTCCTTCATGATATAAATTTCTCTGACACCACCTCATCTAAAATGGGGATCTAAAGGCAACAATCTCCAAGATCTATTCTTATGATGGATAATTTGTGGAATAAATAACTTGAAATAGGTGTATGCTTTTTGTTTTCCTTTAACTAACCAAATTCCTTAATTTCATTTGCTTTGCTGATATTTACACACAAACAACAGTAAATAATGCAAGGCATAAAAAAACACATAAGACAACAAGTTTAATTAGGAGTTCACCCAAACCTCTTGGGCTATGTCTCCATGAGCTCTAGTCAACTCAACTAGGCTCTTTGGGATTATGGCTTAAATTATTTGACAAGTTCCATGTTTAACTCCATAGGTTTACAACTAAACCAATGGGCTTAGAATGACATCTTTATCGACAGATGTTTGGCTGTCTAGCTCTCAGCTCTTGGCTCTTTGCTCTCGGATCTTGGCTCTCGGCTCTTGGCTCTCGGCTCTCGGCTCTTAGCTCTTGGCTCTTGGCTATTGGATCTCGGTTCTTGGCTCTCGGCTCTTGGATCTCGACTCTCAGTTGTCGTAAGGAGAATAAATGCCTCCAACCTTTGGTGGCTTCTCTCTATTCTCCTCTCACTAGCTTGGATTATTACAATGCATGAGCTCTCCCCCAAGTCTCCACACAAAAATGGAAATTATCCCTTAAATGGCTTGAACTCCTCGAGTCCACAAGAATAATGCCTCCAGACCCCCTAGACAGTTAACAAAACCTCTTTGGTTCCCAAAAACGCGTTCCTCTGTGTTTCACCCTTCTGTCCGCTACTTCACTTTCTCTTCTGCATTCTAATTCGCATTTTCATGAAACATTCTATTTTGTCATTTCCTTACAGTGGGGAACAATGATGTTTAAAATAGAAATGGTTTGCAAACAAAAGGACCAGTGGGCATGGCAGTCCCCACCATCTGGCCTTTCTCTGTAACAAAATCCCAAAAACAGAGAAAACTTAAACAATATGAAATATACACGGAAATAAGTTGCAAAATAGATTAATGCATATCTAAAAGATGATCAACCCACATCTATAATATTTTGGGTCCATGCATCCATTGCAAATTGCAATGTTGTATGGTCTGTTGTTCCCCTTTGCTCTACTATGCTCCAATCTCCTGATCTTCGACCACACCGAACAATGCTTCATCGGCTATCAACATTATCGCTACATCATTGATCGGCGGTTACTGCTTCCATGGTCGACAACCCTTAAGCTTCCCTGATCAGTGATATTTGATCAGATCCTGATCGTTGATTCCTTTTCTGATCCAACGGATCAAAGTGCTCATCACAATCGCTTATGGCCCAAGGTCCATTCCTTTGAACTTGACTCATGCAATGTGACTTAATCTAGTCCGTCGATTTTCCTTTTAATCTAACGGTTCACACTAAACCCGAAACATCAAGCAGTCCACTCAATATCCACCATTGATCTGCGATCTCCAATCCAACAGCTAACAGCCATTTCGGTTGGCCTACTTGCACGAATATTACTGGCCTAAAAAGGAAGTTTTCTCTCTCCTGCGGTGTGCTACGTGTCAGTTGGTGTATTGAATTGGGTGAAGCCCTTCCAATACCACTTACCACCTGAAGCCTGGCTGAAATACCATTTACCACGGAACTCAATTCCTTTGTTGTTTTGTTCAATAATCCTTCGGGTCCACTTCATCGCATTTCTCTTAAGTTCACAGTCCAAACACACCACTCGCTTTTCTCCAATGCAATAAAAATGGATTACTGCTCCATTGTTTTCCTCCTGTCCATTGATCTTTTGGATCCAATGGCCCTTGAGCATTAATGCTGCATTTCTTTGACAGGCTTACATTTCAACGTAGTTTCCCTGTCATACTTTGATTTAAAATATTTTCAAAGACTTGGAAGGTTTATTCAAGATTGATTTTGGATCACTCTAAGTCAACTCAGTGCTAGATCAAGGAAATGCTCATTTTCATTAATATATTTGAAAAAAAAACATAATAGTGCTTTTTCCAGAATCCTTCAACTTGAAAATGCTTGGTTCTTTTGCTTGAAACATATGAATCCTAATGGGGCTTTATTCCTCCTGATTTTTACGATTGAAGTCTCCAACGACTTCCTTAAATCTAGGGAGGCTTGGCTCCCAAACTGAAGATGAGCTGGTTCTTAACTATCACTAGCTCAGCTGCTAATGATCTTCATGACTCGACTGCCTACAACTCCGAACTAGTGTGATTTGATTGAGGGATATTCAAATGAGTGAGGATTTAATGAGGAATATCCATCTCCTATAATCTCTCCTTCTTGTATCATTCAACTTCTTGCACCTTAATTAGCCAAAATTGCCATGGTTTTCTCCCAAAAACCTGCAATCAATGCATGTTAGACCACTAGACATAACATCTTACTTTTACTCATCTCATTAAGCAAAATATAATTAAAGCATGTCAAGAAGTATCAAAAGGGTTGATTTTAGTAAGCTTGGAGGTGTATCAAAAGGGTTTATTTTAGTAAGCTAGGAGGTGTATTAAGGTCCATATAGTTACCCAGTGATGAGCCTCATCATCACCCCCTACTGAAAGAGTTTCTCATCCTCTGAGAAACTTAATTTATTTCTGTGTCCTTCATTTCCCTAGTGGCTTCCCTAAACTCCCATGCTTCTACTGTAGTTTCCACTTCCTATGAATAAAATCCTTACTTCCTCTCTATCTCTTCCCATTGCTTTCTTTCTTCTTCTTCTTTCCTTCCTTCCAACATTCCTAAAAGCAATGATGGACTAAGCCTCAAGCCAATCCAATTGACTTTAAGTCTTTGTAGAGCCTGCTTATAAATGGGTGTTCTATTTTGTGCCTCTCTCATTCTGTGAGGAGAATGGTATTCTCTAATTTTTAGGCTATAAGGCAAGGTGTTCCACCTCCTTTGGAAAGATTGCATGCTATCGTCTCCTAGGAATCTAAACATGTCTTCAAAGGGGGTGACTACCTCTTCTTGTGCAACAAGGTACCTAGGTGCGAGCTTAGGATCATTTGCAATGAGGTTGTGGGTGTCGATGTTAGAAATTTGGTTAGATTATTCGACTTTGATCATAAGGGGTTCCATCTCTTCTCTTACCATTACATTTTTCATCTCTGTATCTCTTACCTTCTGATGATTCATCCATGATGCTAAGGGCATCAATTGCAAGTCTCCTAGTTTTTAATTTGGGTCCCACACATTCAAATCTTTCAAGGCCATGTTGTGCAGGTAAAACTCAGACATTTTTGCTCTATCCTCCAAAGTTCTTTGATCCTAGAGATCAATGAATTATCTATAGTCTTGGAAGGGCATATTTCCTCTTTGCAATAAAGTCTTGATTTTTAGTTGTAGCCATTGTTCCTTGAGATAGAAGGCATAAGACTTTGCTGGCATCCTACACTGGATTTTCTCAAAGCATAAACTGCCATAGTTTCCAACTAGATTTCCCTCTCTTATAGATATCCACTTAGCCATGCATTCTCTACTTCTAACTGAGATTTCATCATTGCCTCTCTATCCCTTATGCTACTCAGTTCTTTACCAATCTCCTTAAATTTCTGCTTCATGTGTCCTACATCCTCCAATCCTTTTGATTTGGAAATTCTAATCCACCTATGTGTCCTTTCCCTCTCTTTTCAAGTTCAAAGAATAAGGGAATGGAAAAATTTTGTGGGATTACCCTACCTACTTCAATGAACGTATAGTAGGAGTTGAGGTTGGGCCGTGGACTAGTTTCTCTAAATCCTTCGTCTTCTTTCTTTGTTTCTTGTTGAACGATATCTTCTTGGTCCATTTTCTATGTTTCCTGTAGGTTTGACAAAGTTTCCTGTAGGATGGACTCTGCTTCTTGTAGGTCTGTCTGTGTCTCCTATAGGATACCTTTCCTTTTGATGAGGCTGACCTTCTAATAGGCATCCTAACATAAGCGATGGCAGATTTTGGAGATGATTGTTCTGACAATCCTTTTGTTTGATTTTTCTCTAGAGTGGCTACCTTTTCTTGCTTCTTTGGTGAATCCTCAATGACAATTCAAGATTTTGTGGGGGTTTTTAGTCTCCCTTGTCTAATCCTAGTGCTCTTCCTTGTCTTGAAGTACAATGGGGTTTGTCTTTTGGTCTTCCCTTTTGACTTGATAGGTGTACTTAAGGTAGTAAGAGCAGTTGTTGCCTCTTTGTCAATGGGTTATAGAGATACCCTTGGTGATTCTTACCCTTCTTTTCCTTGATCTATAGACATCTATTCATCCTTATGTCATGTTTCCTCTTTTCCATTTTCCTTCTAATTCTTGTCTTATTCTTCTCATTATCCCTCTATTTCCTCACTTTGCCCATATGTCTCTTCCTTTGTTCCTTCTTCTGTCTCTTCTTCATTATCCTCCTCTTTTTCTTCCTATTTTTCCTCCTCTGTTTCTTCTTCTTTTTCCTCCTTTGTTTCTTCTTCATTTTCCTCCTATTTTTGTTCTCTCTTCTCACTAGAAGTGAGGTTTTTGTCATAGTTAAGAGCTTTAATTTCTCCTCCTGCCTGCATGTATCTGAAAGTTCTCCATGTCATAGGGAGTCTTAGGTTTTATAGAGCATATAGGATGAGTTTGGTCAGGCTATGATGGCTAGTTGTTGATGTTTTCCCTCCTATACTTTGATGCTCATGTCTATCATTTATTGAATAAGAAAATAGGGTATACTCCATCTATTTTGAGGTGTTTTTTCTCCAAATCATAGTTCTTGGAGGATTCTAAAGTGGTATCCATACACCACGCTATATCTCCCTTCACATGATATGTATTTAATGAGGTGGGAACTAACTTCATTCCAAGGGCATGGAATGCTTTCCCTTCTAACCCCAAATTTGTCCTCCATTGGCTCCTCTCCTTCCAAAAAGAAGATTCTTTGCAAGGGTCTTCTTTTCTCCATGGTAACCCTAAAGGGAGTGTAGTGATTCTTATTATAACTTTAGGGGTAATTACTACTAATAAGCCGTTCACCATGTTAGTGTCAGCCTTTGTAGCCTTCCTCCAGTGATCAAATATTCTCTTACAAAGAGATTTTAAGGTGTCAAGGTTAATTTTGTCATTTCAAAGAGTCTTCAAGCAAAATTTGGTCACTAGGCATTAGGTCTAGGGTTTGTTTTCACTCTTTTCAAAGTTTTCCAAATGGCAGTCCATGTCATTATTCAGCTGAGTGTATCCTCATTCAGAGGGTTTTCATCATCATGTCAAGTTCCATTGGGTCATTTTACAGCTTATTCATGCTTCAGTTGTGCCTTGGTAAGGTCCATTTCCCTCTCCTAGGGTTTTGGAGGTAATTTCTCTTGGATGGTCAAATCATAGAAAAATTTGTATAATGATGTTCATATGCCTCCCCCTATCATTAATTTACCTTACTAAACACTTCCCATCACTGAGATTCCCCAAATTCCTCATTTTCCCACAAACCCTAGTTTCTTGCCATAACTTCGCAATTTTCTAGGCTAGGCCTATGTTTTGCCCTTTTGGACCCCTTCCCCTCACTCGATCTCTGAGATTCCACTTTCCCCTACTTCCTAACATCCCTCCCTACTCCCAAAAATTTCCCCAAGAATTTAGAAGCCCCTTATCCCCTTCATTTCGCTTCATTTTGACAAAATCCCTTGTTTCACACATCGGGATAGGTTTAACTCAAATGATGTTTTAGAGCAATAAAAGATGAATTTTGGAAAAGGGAGAGACGCTTTTGTTAAAAACATGCCAAGGAAGAAAAAATCCTTCACTTTTTACATAGGTATAATGGTTTTTGAGAAATGTCAAGAATATGGTTGCCTGAGGAGAATTGATGCACCTGCTGGAAGTAGTGTTGGCAGATTTGATTTCTGACAGGGTAAATGAACTCCAAATTGAAAAATTCTACTTGGGTTGGAAAGTAGACTCAAATCCTTTTCCAACGAGCTACCACATGCCTAATTTGGACACTAGGAAGGCCTCCAAAAGCCTCCTGCAAAATGCATAATGTAGCGCGCTACCCATATAAGGGGCGCTACGCATATAACTTCCCCTGCCTTTGCAAAATAACACGGGTGCTACGCATATGGTGCGCGCTACGCATATGGCCCCAAGGCTAGAAAACAAAAGTTCATCACCCAAATTCTCATCAAACCACTTCATTTGTCTGCAAGTAAGTTATTTGTGCCTGCTCAGTGATTCATGGATTTGTTATGGTGTTTCAAATGTGAAGAAAACAAGTGTTTGATATGGTGAACATCAAACCCTACCTTATACCAAATCTACTCCTAGGGTTATCCATAAAGTTTGAAGATTGTGTTGGTGCTAAATTCTTGCCATTTGTCAACCTTTTCTTTGTATTCCATCACTGCTGTCACTACCATGTGATCATATCATTGTCCCTTCCCCATATTCATTATCCTCATATCCCTTTATACTTTTGGTTCCCATGTGAAATCCCAAACCCTATTACTTACTACTACATTCCTCCATTGATAAAAGCCTAATCTCCATAACATTTAAAGGCTGTTTCTTTGTCCTTGATTCCACCTAACCCACTGATATCTTGCCATTTCATTTCACTCATGTCCTTAAAAACTACCCCCCATCACCATATCTCATTCCTATCTCACTTATAGGTGTTATCAATCCCTCATTCCCCTTTGGCATGCATTTGGCGATTGGAGACAAAGACACCAAGGCCTCATTTCTCATTTTCAACAAGCTGAACATACACATTGCAACACCATGACTGACAAAATCACATCATACAACCAAGACAGAGATTGCACCACTGAACTGCATACACTAGGAGGACACTGAAGCCCCGTGAAACACATGATCCACTCTGGATTTTGGCTGAGGCTTCATTGGTTGGGCACGATACATGATGGAGGGTCTTCTCTCCGAATTTGAGCAAATTCAGAGAAATTTTTGTCATTTTGAAATATTTTGGCCTAAAAACAGATTTTTCAGCTATACGAGTAGTGCATCGACGCGCTCTCTTATGATTGGGACACTTGATGGAGGAAAACTTTATATTTTTGGGTTTTTCATGGTAATTTATGCATGCTCAAGTATTGCCGAAGCATTTCATCAAGTTCTGGATGATCAAAAGGGCCAAAAACACCATGAAAACGACCTTTCTGCCACCTTTTGCACCAACAGGAAGTACTTCTGGGAGAATGAAGTTTTGGAGGGGCAAATGAGCTTCAAATTGAAAATTTCTACTTGGGTTGGATAGATAACATCCAGGGCTTTCCAACAAGCTATCATGACCTCAATTGGGATTTCAGGAAGTGCCCCAAAAATAGGTTGAAAGTTGCACTATGCGTATGGCTCAGGGGCGCTACGCATACAGATTTTGGGTTGATTTTTCACCTTCCAGCTCAGAATTTTGGCCAGTTATGACCCGTTTCACCTTCTGATGTAACATTTGACTTACCTTGATGTAATTTGATGTATATGATGTAATTTTGGCACTTAGTTACTTGTTCTAGAAGATTCATTCACCAAAGAGTGAAAATTTAATGAATGAATCAGTTTCCTAGCATATAGGGGTTAGTTGTTTGACTACCTAGATTTCAGTTCCTTGTTTAGAATTGGTTGAAACAGCTCCTAGAATGATGAGCTCGACCCCTAGAGGCAAGGAGATGGGTTGGCATGGTCTATATTATGTAGATCTTTAGTCAGTAGCAGAGGTTGGACTCTTGGGAAGATTTTGGCACACTATTGTACATATTTTTCATATTTTTGCTAAGGAAAGATCAGAGGTTTTGCAGCACCTATTGGGATTCTTGTGGCTTTCAGTTCTTGATGGTGTTATCTCTCAGTTTATTGTAAGTTCATTCATGTTTAATGTATTCCATTCCCTTCTTGTGCTTCTGAAACTAAATGAATGAGTAAATGAGGTTGAATCCATTGTTACAGTGCTCTGCCTTTAAATTTGTTTAGTTTTACATGTTTTCGCCAGTTTGGAGAGGATCCATGTTCTCCCTTGCCCTCTTCAGCTCCTTTTCATTCTGATCCATCCATACACCTAATCAAAGGCATCAAGACTACTGCCTACCTCATCCCAACTTGAATTCTGCAAAGATCTGGCCTTATCCTCGGACCCAAAATTGTTTTTTCCTGTTTCTCCAACAAAAACCCAAAAAAATCTAAATCAAACTTTCCTATCTCTTTACTAGCCTAAAATCCGTATTAAGTTTGAGTCATCTCAGCCCTTTTGAATACCTTTTGCCGAGATAGACCCAGAGAGAGCCCTCTCCTGTCCTCGTAGGGCTAGCTACGAGGTTGAGCGTGGTTTGATGTGGCCTCGAGTTTTTCCCTCCTTAGCCTGAGGCAGATTTGAGAGCTAACATAGTGGCGACCATACTAGGGAAGAAAATGGTTTGCTTGTTGATGTCATTTGTTTTATAAGCTACAGAAGGAGCTTGAAGTTATGCCAGGTAGCCTTCGAAACGCTTTTGATTTGCATTTGCGGAAGTAGATAAACACTGCTTCAGTCAATCTCCAGTCTAGCTTGTAATCATGACATCTAACTTCTTAATTTCCCCAGTACATGTATCAAGTTCAGATCTGATTGTTGATGGTGGACAACGATCAGACACTTGCAAGGCTAAAATCATTCACCTGGCGACTCTAAATCATTTTCGAGATCAGATCCAAAGACTCCACTAGAGGATGATCCCGACCAGCAAAAACATTAAAGGACAACATGGACAAATCTGGTATTCAAGTTGGAATTTCATCCAAGACATTTTGTTCTTTTTCATAAATTATTTCTTCTCTTTTCGCAAGAATGTCAAGAAGGCTTTGCAAAGTATATTGTATTTGAGAAAAGATCCCAGGCCTGCATTTGATTCTTTCCCTTTGAAGATTGTGAATACCAAAGGTTTGCATGCCTTTGAGCTTGATCAAGATCCTTTTTCCGAATTTTGTGATGACCATCTTCAAATTGATGAGCCCCAAGAGACGAAGACTGATTCTATACCTGCTGTACATACCCCTACACGTTGTAAAATTCCAAATCAGTATAAACCTCTTGTTTTACCTTCTGTTCTCCATGCTTTCCCCAAAAACTATGATCTATACTTGCCAAGGTTTGATGGTGAAAGTAAGAATGTCAACGCTGAGCAACATGTGCAGAATTTTGAGTCTTTTCTAGACCTTTTTGAAGTTGATAGCGAAGATGATAGTATAAGGCTTTTTTCTCTTTCTTTGCAAGCTAAAGTGAAGAGTTGGTTCAAAGCCCTGCCTGATACGAGCATCTCAGATTTCCGGCAGTTCGTCAAAGCTTTTCTCGACAGGTGGATGATCAGGCAGAACCTTTTCTTGATTGTAGAAGAGCATAACCAGCTGAGAAGACTACCAGGGGAGACAGTACAACAGTTTTCGGCCAGATTTAATCAAGTTTATTATTCAATGTTAGTTGAGATAAGGCCTACTCTTAGATCTTCTCTCTTGCACTATATGGGTGCCTTTGATCTGGAGATGGAGTTTCAGCTGAAAGAAAGGGATATTGCAACACTTCATGAGATGTGAAACAGTGCAGTAAATGTAGAGGCTCATATGCTGATCCGAAGGGCAAGGTTGAAAGAAGAAGAGATGAAAAAAATAGATCCGAAGGAATCAACATCTCTAGAGGTGAAACTTGACATTTTGGTAAGTGCAATGGAGAAGATGATGGAAAAGATCAATGCAAGGAATGATTATGATGTTCAAGCTCATGGCTCGCTGATTGAAGAAGAACAAGTTGCTCATCCAAAACATTTTGTTTCTTATCCCAGTTGTCATAGTGATTGTTTTGTCGATCACCTTGGTGAAGAAAGAACTGTTGATATGACCTGCATGCTTGATGATATGTTTTATACCGATGATTTGCCTCAGTTTGATCAGTATGATGATGATTATGTTCTTCAAATAGAAGCTAATCTTACAGACAGATCAACAGCTAGTTTGTGGGAGGAGGAAGTTTACTTTTAGCAACTCGAATACAATGTTCAGCCATCACATGTTAGCTATGACAGTGATGAGGAAAGTGCCACAAATTTTGAAGTAAGTGAAGATCTTTACCTTTTTGTTTTGATTCATGTCAGTTCATTAGAGACAACTTCCATGTAATCAGAAATCAGCAGCCAACAAGTCTTGGTTTGGACCATCTTGGGGGCAATGAAAACCTTGTTCCAGACTTCTCATATTCATCTTTGCAGTCCCCGAAATCCATTGCTTGTCAAGTTGCAGATGAAGACATGGAAGCTGGCACATGTGATCAAATGATACAAGATGATTCCATACCATTTTGTTTCAAATCATTTCAGTTTTTGAATGGAAAATTGCATAGTACATCTTCAGTAAAAAATGAACAACATGTAGAAAATCATGTAATCACATTGGAACCAATAGAAAATGGTTTGCATCAGTATTTTCAAGTTTTTCATGATCCAATAGCTGATGTTTTGGATGAGATTTGTAGTCAAAGCCTTTCTCCATTGACTATATGTGAGCTTGAAATGTGTATCGATACAAACTTGATCCGGCAGCCAGTTTCTTTGTCATTTTCAGCAAAGGTCTCGTCACAAGGCTCAGATCAAAGTTTGCATTCATGGTATGAGGAAAAGAGAAGTAATCCATTGGATGAGCTAAGTTCCAGTGTGCTTGAATTTCAAGATCCTTATGCAGTGTTTTTGGAGGGGTTTCTAAGTTATCATGGGAGTTGCCTTGCAGTAGTTCTCTCTTGTTCTTCATAAGTGAGCACTTGCAGAAAATTCGAACAGCAGATGGAATACTTACTTGCTTGCACTGGTTGTTTCATTTCACTTGATCAGGTGATGAATGAAACTGTTAGAATAGGTTGTGATGAATAATCTCCCCTTTGAGCATCATTTTTAGTTTGTTGGTTGTGTTTAAGTATCATGTCAGTTTTTAGTTGAGTCATGAGTCATTTGTGAATCAATTTTCAGTCTTGTTGTTAATTTAGTTTGTCTCGGTTTTCAGTCATGCATTTCAGTTTGAGTTTTTGACTCCATTGCCCAATGGATGAAGGCACTGGTCTGCTCTCCCAAAGATCTGCCGTTCTTGGCACCTCCAAGGAGCTACCAACCCCTTTGGAGCCAATGTTAGTGTCAACCCTTGTAGCCTTCCTCTAGTGATCAAATATGCTCGTACAAAGTGATTTTAAGGTGTCAAGGTCAATTTTGTCATTTCAAAGAGTCTTCAAGCAAAATTTGGTCACTAGGCATTAGGTCTAGGGTTTGTTTTCACTCTTTTCAAAGTTGTCCAAATTTCAGTCCATGTCATCATTCAGCTAAGTGTATCATCATTCAGAGGGTTGGCATCATCATGTCAAGTTCCATTGGGTCATTTTACAGCTTATTCATGCTTCAGTTGTGCCTTGGTAAGGTCCATTTCCCTCTCCTAGGGTTTTGGAGGTAATTTCTCTTGGATGGTCAAATCATCGAAAAAATTTGTATCATGATGTTCATACACCTCCCCCTATCATTAATGTACCTTATTAAACACTTCCCATCACTGAGATTCCCCAAATTCCTCATTTTTCCACAAACCCTAGTTTCTTGCCACAACTTCGCAATTTTCTAGGCTAGGCTTGTGTTTTGCCCTTTTGGACCCCTTCCCCTCACTCGATCTCTGAGATTCCACTTTCCCCTACTTCCTAACATCCCTCCCTACTCAAATTTCCCCAAGAATTTAGAAGCCCCTTATCCCCTTCATTTCACTTAATTTTGACAAAATCCCTTGTTTCACACATCAGGATAGGTTTCACTCAAATGATGTTTCAGAGCAATAAAAGATTAATTTTTGAAAAAGGAGAGAGGTTATTCTTCACAACATGCCAAGGAAGAAAAAACTCCTTCACGTTTTACACAGGTATAATGGTTTTTGAGAAATGTCAAGAATATGGTTGCCTGAGGAGAATTGATGCACCTGCTGGAAGTAGTGTTGGCAGATTTGATTTTTAACAGATTAAATGAACTCCAAATTGAAAAATTCTACTTGGGTTGGAAAGTAGACTCGAATCCTTTTCCAACGAGCTAACACATGCCTAATTTGGACACTAGGAAGGCCTCCAAAAGCCTCCTGCAAAATGCATTATGTAGCGCGCTACCCATATAAGGGGCGCTACGCATATAACTTCCCCTGCCTTTGCAAAATAACACGGGTGCTACGCATATGGTGCGCGCTACGCATATAGCCCCAAGGCTAGAAAACAAAAGTTCATCACCCAAATTCTCATCAAACCACTTCATTTGTCTGCAAGTAAGTTATTTGTGCCTGCTCAGTGATTCATGGATTTGTTATGGTGTTTCAAATGTGAAGAAAACAAGTGTTTGATATGGTGAACATCAAACCCTACCTTATACCAAATCTGCTCCTATGGTTATCCATAAAGTTTGAAGATTGTGTCGGTACGAAATTCTTGCCATTTTTCAACCTTTTATTTGTATTCCATCACTATTGTCACTACCATGTGATCATATCATTGTCCCTTAGCCATATTCATTATCCTCATATCCCTTTATACTTTTGGTTCCCATGTGAAATCCCAAACCCTATTACTTACTACTACATTCCTCCATTGATAAAAGCCTAATCTCCATAGCATTTAAAGGTTGTTTCTTTGTCCTTGATTCCACTTGACTCACTGATATGTTGCCATTTCATTTCACTCATGTCCTTAAAAACTACCCCCCATCACCATATCCCATTCCTATCTCACTATAGGTGTTCTCAATCCATCATTCCCCTTTGGCACGCATTTGGCGATTGGAGACAAAGACACCAAGGTCTCATTTCTCCTTTTCAACAAGCTGAACATACACATTGCAACATCATGACTGACAACAACACATCATACAACCAAGACAGAGATTGCACCACTGAACTGCATACACCAAGAGGACATTGAAGCACCGTGAAACACATGATCCACTCTGGATTTTGGCCGAGGCTTCATTGGCTGGGCATGATACATTATGGAGGGTCTTCGCTCCAAATTTGAGCAAATTCGGAGAAATTTTTGTCATTTTGAAATATTTTGGCCTAAAAACATATTTTTCAGCTATACGAGTAGCGCGTTGACGCGCTCGCTTATGATTGGGACACTTGCTGGAGGAAAACTTTTTATTTTTGGGTTTTTCATGGTAAGTTACGCATGCTCAAGTATTTCCGAAGCATTTCATCAAGTTATGGATGATCAAAAGGGCCAAAAACACCATGAAACCACCTTTCTGCCACCTTTTGCACCAGCATGAAGTACTTCTAGGAGAATGATGTTTTGGAGGGGAAAATTAGCTCCAAATTGAAAAATTCCACTTGAGTTGGATAGCTAACATCCAGGGATTTCCAATGAGCTATCATCAGCTCAATTTGGATGCCGAGAAGTGCCCCAAACAGAGGTTGAAAGTTGCGCTATGGGTATGGCTCAGGGGCGCTACGCATACAGATTTTGGGTTGATTTTTCATCTTCCAGCTCAGAATTTCGGCCAGTTATGAATAGTTTCACCTTCTGATGTAACATTTGACTTACCTTGATGTAATTTGATGTATATGATGTAATTTGGCACTTGTTTACTTGTTCTAGAAGATTCATTCGCTAAAGAGTGAAAATTTAATGAATGAATCAGTTTCCTAGCATATAGGGGTTAGTTGTTTGACTACCTAGATTTCAGTTCCTTGTTTAGAATTGGTTGAAACAACTCCTAGAATGATGAGCTTGACCCCTAGAGGCAAGGAGATGGGTTGGCATGGTCTATATTATGTAGATATTTAGTCAGTAGCAGAGATTGGACTCTTGGGAAGATTTTGGCACACTATTGTACATATTTTTCATATTTTGGCTAAGGAAAGATCAGAAGTTTTGCAGCACCTGCTGGGATTCTTGTGGCTTTCAGTTCTTGATGTTGTTATCTCTCAGTTTATTGTAAGTTCATTCATGTTTAATATATTCCATTCCCTTCTTATGCTTCTGAAACTAAATGAATGAGTAAATGAGGTTGAATCCATTGTTACAGTGCTCTGCCTTTAAATTTGTTTAGCTTTACGTGTTTTCGCCAGTTTGGAGAGGATCCATGTTCTCCCTTGCCCTCTTCAGCTCATTGTCATTCTGATCCATCCATACACCTGATCAAAGGCATCAAGACTACTGCCTACCTCGCCCCAACTCGAATTTTGAAAAGATCTGTCCTTATCCCTGGACCCAAAATTGTTTTTTCCCATTTCTCCAACAAAAACCCAAAAAAATCTAAATCAAACTTTCCTATCTCTTTACTAGCCTAAAATCCGTATTAATTTTGAGTCATCTCAGCCCTTTTGAAGACCTTTTGCTGAGATAGACCCGGAGAGAGCCCTCTCCTGTCCTCGTAGGGCTAGCTACGAGGCTGAGCATGGTTTGATGTGGCCTCGAGTTTTTCCCTCCTCAGCCTGAGGCAGATTTGAGCGCTAACACACAACATCAATTTCATTGGTCCTAGTGAGGGGTATGAGTTAGAGAGAAAATTATTTTACCACATCATCATCATATCCTCTCAAAGAACCCCATCCATTGGTGCCTTGTGGAAATTTCTACTATAGGAGGATGCTAGTGGATCCTAACTATGTTTGTGGGTTCTCTCTTGTTGAAACCTCCTGTCATCTTCCCTGGTAATCGTAGAGGCTTGTGTGGATACAAGTCAAGAATTTTGGTAGGTAAGGGAGGTATGAATGTGAACTTTTACTGTCATGCAATACAAATCTCCTATACTGCAATTTCCTTTATCAAATTGAGGATTTTTCTTCTTTCAATTGGAAAACATGGAAGTTATAGCTCCTACCTCACTTTGCTACGTTGTAGTGAGGAAAATCTTAGATTTCTTCTCCCTTATTTCCGACTAATAATCATGTAGGTTGACTCCCCTGTATCCCGTAGGATTCCTATAGGTTTTCTTGTAGGTTCCTGTAGGTTTCCTGCACTGAAGATGTTGACTGTCTCCTGTAGTTGTTACTTGAGGAAGGCTAAGAGCAACCTCTTCGTCCAATGAATTCTCGAAATTGCTAATGCTCTCTTTGGATGGGAATCAATGTTTTATTTTGATATATGGATGATCATGTGGGGTGGTGTGCTAACTATCAAAGTACAAGCACCTCCTTTTGGACCATTGGTCCCACTATTAGTCCATCATTCCACCTTACGTCATAATCATCTACCACTTCTTTCCTCCGTAACTTAACCATTTTTGGCCTTATTCCCTTTTTCTTTTGATTGGAATTTTGCCATGTGTGTAGTGGTCTAACTTTTTTCTCCTCATCGACTAGCCAAAGGTGGCCAAGTTAACTAGCCACCCTTACTTATAAAACCAACTCTCACATAATCCTAAAGTTTTAATCATATCATACTAACAAGAGAGCATGAGTAAGATGACATACCTGTTGGGATGAGCTAAATGTATAATTTGTCTTCATTTAATCCTTCATTTATCATTCATCCTTATAATACTATCTCCGTTTATAGAATAAAATAAGGAAAATATCAGTCAAAATTGGAAGAAACTATTTATGATAGAATAGGTAAATTTAGTACGAAAAATTGATTCTTTGCTAAATTTGTATGCAAAGATGCAATTGGGAAAAATCTGTTCAGTTGGCAGGATAGCACGGGGCCATAAAGGGGAAAAACCACGGTGTTTGGGGCATATAAGGAAGCAGAAGAATAGTTCAAATACTCCTGTTTTATCATATGATCAAATTTTATATTTCGAAATCCTCAACATCTACTGATCCTGAGGATTCACTTCTATCCAAGTTTCTCTTTTATGTTATATAAGGCTGAAAGGAAACTAGATACCAGTTAATACTTTTAATATGTAATTATTATTTTTGGAGAATTTTTTTAGTTAATTCAGTGACTCTGTCAGTTGTTACTTTGAATTTAATTAAAGAAGGTTGCAATTGATACATCTCCTTATTCTGAGATTTTATTAAGTAGAGGCTTCTAGCAACTTTGGGCCCAGTCACAAGAAGTTCTACTACTCCTTTGTGTTATATTTCACATCTAGTCATTGTAATTGGTTTAATGTTTATTTCTTTTATTTATCTTGAATATTGGTGACATTGATTTATACAACAGTTCATTTAGATTTATGTTGAAGCTGCAAGATAGACTTAAGTAAGCACCTTCATTAGAATGAGTGAATGTGTTGTTGATTGCTATTCAAATTGAATAGATGTTATCATAGATCTTGAGAGAAAAAACTCAGCAACTTCTATAGATTACAATATAAAATGTTTACCATTTAGGAATCTTTTATAGATGTTGTTGTTCACTTACTGATTGTTGTTCAATTACTGATTATTGATTATTGTTAATTTACTATTGTTGTTTAGTAGTGCAGATTGATTTGAGTTGTTATAGATTGGTAGTGTTGTTCGATTTCATAGTCACCTTGCTTGATTAAGTGTAATTAGTTTCAAGATTATTTGAATAATTCTCCACGTAATTCTCAATTGCATTTAGTTCCAATTGGTTTCAGAACAAGTTGTATAGAATTACATAGGGTGTTGCAAGCATTCCTTTCATAAATAGTTCTTTGCAGAATTGTGTGAATTGAATTAAAGAATTGGAATTTAATGATTACAACAATTCATCATTAGATAACCTCTAGCTTCACTACACATACTATGTTAGCACCCTTGAAAAAGAAAGACTTACCTAGGGTTGACAACTAATGAAGGGATTAAGACTGCTTGTTAAAAGACATCTTAGTGAGCCAACATTTTGGCGTCATTGCCAGGGAGAGTGTTTAAAGTGATTGATTCTATTCCTTTCTTGTAAGAGAGCTGGGTTTTAGAAATGGAAGGTAAGAACCTACATTCCTAGCAAGTAAAGTTCTTTCTTACCTGCCCACTATACAACAAAATTTTAAAGGTTAAATAGGAATTTTTTTTATGAATGACTAGAAATAAAAAGATAGAGAAAGAACAGAATCCTCTACCAAAACCCAAAAAACCCAAAGGATCGGTGAACCTTGGGAGAACGAAATTTGTAGATGAAAGCATAAGAAGAGCAAAGTCTCATGCATCAGTATGATTTGAGGCTATACCTGGAAAAAGTTCAACTATTATCCTTCAAGCACCAGGCTCACCATCTGCAACTCATGCTGAGATTCAAAGCCAAGTAGGACGATCAAAACAAAGTTTTCAAGGTACAATAAGCCTACCCTATTATCCTCTAGAAGAGGGAAAATCCTATAACTTACAAGAAGGAAAAGGAGAAACTAGTGGGGTTGTTAAAGCAGAACCATAGTTGTTTAAACAATGATCTCCTGAGATTCTAGACATAGGGAGTGTTGTAAAGCCATCTTGGGTTGCTAAGTTTTTTTCTATTATGGAAGCACCCCTTGAAATCCCTGAATATTATTCGCATATCTTTGATCAAATGGTAGAATAGCCACCTCAAGGTCAAACCTCAAAATTAGAATACCCCATAGTCAACTAGGTGGCCAATGCCCATATGAAGGTTATTCCTCTACAGAACATCCCAACCTTCCATGGGATGACCACAGAGGATCCTCATGCTTTCTTGTTTGTGTTTGATGTCCTTTGTAGATGGTATAACTATACCACCGACCCAAAAAAATTGAAATTATTCCCTTCCACTTCGAAAGGGGCAGCTTTAAAATGATTTATGGGTCTAGGTGGGTGAACCATCAATTATTGGGACGAAATGAAAACCTCCTTCCTTAAAAGATATCAAGACTTTTGTAAAACTAGGAAACTAAAAGATGAGATTTTCAAGATGACTGCAAAAGATAACAAAACACTAGAAGAATATGTAGAACGATTTAATTATAATTTGCAGATATCTCCACACAGTACCCTACTAAAAGAACTCCTAAGAGCTATATTGATTAAAGGAATGAAAGAGGAATGGGTAGAAACTCTAAACTTAATGGGAAAATGGGATATTTCTTAGGAAGAGTATTATGAAATCATTCATTTGTGTATTAGGTGTTCGTGAGGTAGCACATGTACAAGAGCAGCTAATCGAGATCCAATGAGAAGAGGAAGCAAATGACCTAGTGGAGGTATAGCACGGATAGAGATTGGCAACCTCCTGGAATATTTTAAGACGAATATCCTAGGCACTTTTACAACAAAGTTGGATGTTCTACAATCCAAGCAAAAGCAAGCTTTATCAGAACAAAATTTGGCCATATTTTGCCCACGTTGTCAAAAGAAGCACAAAAAATAGTAATGCCCATTATACATGGTTTAGATGTGTGCCATTTGTACTAAAGATCATGACACTAAACAATGTCCATCATTACTTGGGCTGAAAGTAGTATTCAAAGAGGCAGGGGAGGAAACAAAATCAGTATAGTTGATGAACCAGCATTGACAATGGCAAATTAAACCTATAGGTATGCCACAAGGTGCATCCCAATCTTTTCCTTAATCACAGTTTAATCAACAATAGAACCTTGGGGCAGCTTGGCAAGGCCAATCATCCTACCCAAACTAGAAAAGTCCACCATTCCTTATGACATCATGGCCAACACAATCATTTCCAGGAAATGGTTGGCTGAATTATCCTTTTACTCCTATCTAGAGAGGCAATCCCTATCAATCCCAGTGGCCTACCTCCACTTCTCAAAATCTGAATTGGTATAAAAACTGGTAGCGACCACTAGGGATATCCATTATACATATGGGAATAGGCCCCCCACCTCGAACCACACTATCAACTCCTTATACATTACAACAGAATTCTCAACCCCTTCAATGGCCACAGTTACCAACTTAATCAAGCCTGAATCCTAATAATAGGCTAGTCCAGTTGGTATAGGTTATTGAAAATCCAGAATATGAGATTGAGTAGAAAGAATGTAATGAGATCAAATTGAGGTCAGGTCATGTCATTACCCCTGAGGAAAATAGGGACCAACCTTCAATTGAAAGTATAACTCAACCTATACATATTCCATCATCTGTACATGTTCCACCACTTGTAAATAATATTGAATCAAAGCAACGGAAGAAACAGATCAACATGATGATGCTGAAAAGCTTATAGTCACTTCTCCTTTGTTCCCTGAAAGGCTAGTGATACCCAAACTGATCACTTATCCTGATTTTGATCTTGTAGGGGAACTAAAAAATTTGTGTATTAAGATTCCTCTCCTCTAGGCTATTCAAGACATCCCAATCTATTCCAAATCCATCAAAGAATTATGTGTAAAGAGTCCTGCGAGGAAGGTAAAAACCTCCCCCACTATCCATGTTGTAGGAACCTTATCCAATTTACTCCTGGAAGAGAAAAATCCAATAAACTACAAAGATCTTGGAAACTCCATAGTAATAGTTCAGATATATGGCCACTCTTTTCCAAATACACTAGTCGATCTAGGAGTTGCCATTAACATAGTAACAACATAAACTTGTCAAGCACTTGGTAATACAACCTTAGAACCAAACACCACTTTATTAAAACTTGCTAATCAATCAGTGGTAAGGCCGGAAGGGACTTTACAAGATATTACAGTTTCTGTTGAATGACGGGAGTATATAGTAGATTTATTGGTTATAAACCCAAGGAGTAGGTTGGATGGGCATCCGTTGATTTTGGGTCAACCTTGGCTAGAGACAACTAATGCATATATTTTCTACCAAGAAGGCAACATCACTATCACAAAGTGAGATGTTGTAAAAAATCTGGTGTTATACCCTCTTGCCAGGCCAAGTTTTCCCATTGTAAAAATATGCAAGCAGCCACCAACATACCTGGAAGTGATCCGAATTGGATCCTAGAACACTCTCTATGTTTTCATGAACTTTGTAAAATTCATGCCAAAATTTAAAAGTCTTATAAAGATCAAGCTTATCAGAGATATCGGTGTAACAGTTACAATTTTTGATGAGCATGGAGCAATGAGGAACCTTGGTCAAGCGCATAGACCGTCAGCCCATGGTAACGTGTGCTATCATGAACTAGCAAAATGGGAGGTCATTTCAAGAAACATGGGCAGTTTCTGATATGTGATTAGTGACAAGTCGCTAATTTCATATCCCCAGGCAAACCCCTCGAAGAAGGAAAAGCCCCAAGTGCCTGGACCTGAAAAGTTATAAAATGTAATGGATATCACGCCAATTCCATCAAAGGTGGGATTCAACAAAAATAGGCAGAGTATCAGAAGGGCTTTGAGCATTAAGTGGTTTCAACCAAGTCCCCCCCTGATGCCATACAATGGGTGCCATGCATTTGGTAGAAGAGAGAGAAAACTGCTCACATTGGACGGGTAAGCATCATGTTACTTACCTGCCTGATATGGAAAGAGACCATAGGATCTGGTGGCTCCATATTGACAGTGAAAATGCATTTCAATGGACGACTGGACCTGACGATGTAAGTAGATAGAGTTGTATAGGATTTGAAGTTTGATGTGGATGATGCATGGTTAAAAGGATGTGTTTTGAAATAAATAGAATAAACAGTCGTTTTGAAAACGTCCAAGAGAACTGACACTTAGTTCATTATGAAACGGGTGGCCACCTCCTTGTGAGGTGTTATACAATGATGATGATGCAGAATAGAGGAATCCAAATAGATAGAGGCAAGGGAACCAAAAAGCTGGGAAGCAGAAAGGAACATTAAAAAAAGAGCAGATTGGCTTTAAAGCCACATGCTGACAGAGAAAGAAAGGAGCAGTTAGCAAGTAAGTGAGAAGCGAAAAGTTGAGAGCAGAGAACAGAGATGGAGAGGGCAGAGAGTCTGTGTAGTCCAGAGAAGGCTTGAGAGGTTCAAGCAAATTCCTCTGTAAATACCTATCATGTACTGAGTCTCATATTGGACTCATACCATTGTGACCCATAGGATGTCAAGAATCAGTAAAGAGAGTCTGTGTACTCCAGAGACTTGGGGAATCCATGTACAGTCTTGCTGATATATATCTATTGAGTGAGACTCAAATTGAGCTCACTGTTATAAGAACTCTGCTTTGAAAACATAATAGACAGGCCACCATTAAAGGCTGGACTAGGAGACATAGCCCAAGAGTATTGGGTGAACTCCTTATTAAACTTGTTGTGCTTATATGTTTTTCCTGTTGTGTTTTCTCTAACTGCTTCAGTGTCTATGTATTTCGCAATCTTATCGATCTGTTGCATAAAATAATATTGGAACATCCATGCACATGAGTCTGTAATACCTTATTATTTGTCTGCAATCAATTTTGGATCAAGTTGTATTAGAGCTCTAGGTTACTAAGGTTAAACAAGCTTGTGATGGATTTTTTTGTTGAATGCTAACTAGGACAAAGCTCAAATTAGGAGAAGGAGAGTTGGTTGAAGCTAACCTAGAAATTGGAAGAGTCTACCCTAAGAGGAAAATGTTAGAAGAAAATCCCTTGGAATCAAACTGCCAGTTCATAGATAGTTTCATGATGATGAGAGTCATGGTGCAGGAAATGTATAGAGAATTCAAGAAAGTTAGACATGAAGATTCAACAAACTACCAAAAAGATAAAGGAGTAGAAGAATCTCTCCTCCATGACCATTCTAAAGGAAAAGGGAAAGAAGAAAAGCTTCCCATACCTCCTAATAGCCTTTAAAATAAAAAGGAAACATATTTGATTAAATTAGATATTATATTTGATTTTCTGATATATGATGGAGAGTTGAATGCAGAGAAGCCGGATAACTGGATTATACAAATTGATGTATATTGAAGGTGTAGAGCATTGACTCAAATAAAAGTAAGATTTAGCTCGCCAGTCTACGTCTTGGAGGCACTGCCTTGGTATGGTGGGAAGGTAGGACACAAGCTGACATGAAGAAGCATGGTAAAATTCTTTCTGTCTAGAGTGAATTTGTTTCTGCAATTAAAAAGAAATTCTATCCACTAGCTTATATGTAGCAAGCCATGATGAGCTGGCAAAATCTTCACCAATTAAAAGGAAAAAGTGTACAAGGTTACACTCAAGAATTTAGAAAGAGAGCTTTGATTCTAGGAATTTTTTTAGACTCACCTGAAACTCTCCTGAAGTATATAGGTGGTATACACAGCTATTTAAAGCTCACCATTCTCATGTTTAATCCCACTAGCATAGATGAGGTATCCATTCAGGCTACACATCTAGAGGCTAGAGGCAAGAATTTGTACCCAGAAGTTGGGGGATCATCAAAACCCACTACAAGAAAAAGCAAGGAAAAGAGAAAACATAAATGGAAAGAGAGGAAGACAAATGTTGTACAAAAGACGAAGCCAACATGCACTCATTGCAAGAAGGATGGACATGATGATGAACACTGCTGGATTTTGCATCCGAAGCTGAGACCCGAGAAGTTTAATGGAAAAAGGAAGAAGATTGGTGCAACTATTCAAAAATATTTGGGGTCAGACTCAGGAGATGAAACAACAATTGTGGCCACAGGTATAAAATGTAAAAATTCTGAAGAATCTAGTAGTAATTCTGAACAATCCATTGATAATGAAGAAAATGAGAGGAAAAGACATGATCTTTTTCCTATTTGAGTTATTCCCAAGCATCAAAAGATTGATACTTTGTTTGATAGTGGCTCACAAGGAAATTGGCCAAGCAAGGAATTTGTACCCTCACTTGATTGATGCTTAAAAACCAACTTTTGGTGGTCCAAAAGGTTTTTGAGTGGGAAGGCCATGATCCGAATTGGATCCTAGAACACTCTCTATGTTTTCATGAACTCTGCAAAATTCATGCCAAAGTTTTAAAGTGTTATAAAGATTGAGCTTATCAGAGATATCCTCGTAACAATTGCAATTTGTGATCAACGTGGAGCAATGAGGACCCTTGGTCAAGCGCGTAGACCGTTGGCCCATGGTAATGCGCATTGTCATGAATTAGCAGAACGAGAGGTCTTTTCAAGAAATAGGGGTAGTTCGGATATGCGATTAGTGAATTGCATATCACCGGGAAAACCCCTCAAAGAAGGAAAAGCCCCGAGCGCCCAGACCTGAGAAATTATAAAATGTAACAGATATCGCACCGATTCTATCAGAGGTGGGGTCCCACAAAAACCGACAAAGAATCGGAAGGGCTTTGAGTAGTAAGTGGTTTCAACCGAGTCCCACTTGATGCCATATAATGGGTGCCACACGTCTAGTGAAAGAGAGAGAAAATCGCTCACATCGGACTGGTAGACATCATGTTACTTACCCACCCAATACGGACGGAGATCGTAGGATCTGGAGGCTCCAATTTGATGGCAGAAATATGTTCCGATGGGCAACCAGACATGACGATGTAAACAGACAAAGTTGTATAGGATTTGAAGTCTGACATGGACGATGCATTGGCAGAAGAAGTGTTTCATGGGCATTCTTGGAGTTAATGGAATAAACGGTCATTTTGAAATGTCCAAAAGAACTGACACTCAGTTTGTTATGAAATGGGTGGCCAACTTCCTGTGAGGCATTATATATTTATGATGATGCATATCAGAGGAATTCAAATAGATAGATGCAGGGGAACCAGAAAGTTGGGAAGCGGAAACAAACAGTAAAAAAAAGTAGATTGGCTTTAAAGCCACAAGCTGACAGAGAAAGAAAGGAGAAGTTAGCAAGTAAGTGAGAAGAAACAAGTTGAGAGTAGAGAACAGAGAGAACAAATCAAGCTAACTTGTAGAAGCAAAAGGCAACATTAAGACAAAGACAGAGAGTCTGTGTAGTCTAGAGAAGGCTTGAGAGGTTCAAGCGAACTCCTCTGTAAATACTTGTCATATATTGAGTCTTAGATTGGACTCATACCATTGTGACCCATAGGAGGTCGAGAATTAGTAAAGAGAGTCTGTGTACTCCAGAGAGTTGGGGAATCCAAGTACAATCTTGCTGATATCTATCTATTGAGTGAGACTCAAATTGAGCTCACTATTGTAAAAAATATACTTTGAAAAGATAATAGAGAGGCCGCCACTGAAGGATGGACTAGGAGACGTAGCTTAGGAGTATTGGGTGAACTCCATATAAAACTTGTTGTGTTTATATGTTTTTCCTATTGTGTTTTCTCTAACTGCTTCATTGTCTGTGTATTTCGCAATCTATCAATCCATTGCATAAAATAACATAGGCACATCCATGCACATGACTCTGTAATATGTTATTGTTTATCTTTGATCAATTTCAGATCTGGAAGAGAGCGTCCATTCAACACTCACAGTAGTGGAAGCACTAGAATTTAAAAATCAAACTGAAGATGACATTATCAACAATTTTATAAATCAACTAACCAATGTGAAGTGTCAAATGTTGAAAGAAATTCTTGATAACGAAGCCATGGAAGATCCCGTGAAGGATACAAATGACCAACATATTCAAAGAACTATTGTTGAGAACAACAAACTAGTTGAGATCGAACTAGGCAAAGTTCTAAATATCAGTGCTAATCTATAGAGAAAACAACAGAAAAAGATTATCCAGGTATTACAGAAAATAAAGGGGCTTTTACCTGGGATTATCCAGATATGAAATGGATAGATCCACAGCTATGTACACACCACATTTATACAGATAAGGATGCACGATCCATCCGGTAGCCTCAATTCAGGTTGAACCCTCACCTCAAGGAAATTGTGAAAAAGGAATTACAGAAGATACTGGATGGAAACTTTATGTATCCGTTTGTGGAGAGTAAATGGGTATCCCCCTTGGTGGTCGTCCCTAAGAAAAATGGGAAATGACATATTTGTGAAGACTATCGAGAGCTAAATAAGGCAATACAAAAAGACCACTTTCCCCTCCCATTCATTGATTAGGTCCTCGATACGTTGGCAAGGAAGCAGTTCTTCTCCTTTCTAGATGGCTTCAGTGGGTACAATCAAATTCAGATTGCCTCTAAAGACCAAGACAAAACAACCTTCACTTGTCCCTAGGGCACATTCGCATACAGGGTGTTACCATTTGGCTTGTGCAATGCCCTAGCCATGTTTCAGAGAGATATACTAAGCATATTTGCTGATCTAATAAATGAAGGACTAGAGTCATATATGGATGATTTTACTCCATATGGTGATGATTTTGATCAAGCATTATGAATGCTAGAAAAGGTCTTAGAATGATGCATCACTACCAGGTTATGCTTAAGCAATGTCAAATGTCACATGATGATGACCGAGGCATAATCCTGGGACATTACATCTCTGCAACAAGAATACAAGTAGACCTAGAAAAATACAGGTAATTCTTTTACTGCCTACCCACTGCACCCAAACAGAGGTATGTAGTTTCCTAGGATATGCAGGTTATTATTGCAGATTTATCAAGAACTTTTTACAGATTGCAAGACCCTTATACGCTCTAACTAGAAACGTTGATTTCAGTTGGTCTAAAAAGTGTGACATAGCTTTTGCAGGATTAAAGAAACTAGTCCCAATAGCACCAGTATTACATGGACCAAACTGGGAGCTACCTTTCCATATTTCCATGAACACATCAGATGTAGCCATAGGCATTGTCCTTGGTCAGGAGGAGAACAAGAAACCTTATGTTATATATTACATTACAAAAAATATTACCCCTGCAGAACTCAATTACACAGTGAAAGAAAAAGAATTCTTAGTAGTTGTTCATGCAGTAAACAAATATACACACTATATAACTGGCTACAAAGTATTTCTGTACACTAATCACTTTGCCATTAGACATCTACCTAATAACCAATCACAAATGGTCGAGTAACAAGATGGTTATTTCTTTTGCAGGAGTTTGACATTACCATTAAAGATCGTCTAGGAATGGAGAATCCCATTGATGACTTTCTATCTCAAATTTCGAAGGTTTATGATCAGTTGGCGGTAGCTGACCAATTCTTGGATGAGCACCTATTTACTCTGGTGGTTAAGACACCATGCTACGCAAATATGTAAAATTATCTGGCAATAGGGAAGCGACCTAAACATTTAACAACAAGGGAAAGAAAATTGATTGTTTAGCGCAATGCCTGATTCTCTTGAATAGATGGATATATTTTTCATATAGGGGCCAACATGTGTATACACAGATGTATCCATAAGGATGAGATCCGTGATGAAAAACCATGTGGAGGAAATTTCACAGACCGAAGGACAGGACATAAGGTATTACAAATGGGCTATTTTTGGCCCACTATCTTTAAGATTGCTAAAAAATATGCCTAGGCCTGTAACAATTTCCAAAGGATGGGACAACCTAGTAAATTCGATGAAATGCCTCTACAACCACCATTTGTCATAGAACCATTCGAGCATTGGGCATTAGACTTTGTAGGTCCATTCCATTTGCCTTCTAGTCATAAGGCCTACATACTGGTAGCCACAGATTATGTGACAAAATGGGTGGAAATAATAGGTTTACCAAGAGCCACAAAGGAAGCAGTGATTAACTTCCTTTTTGGGCTATTTGTCCGGTATGGATTACCACGAGAAGTGGTCATAGATGGGGGAAAGAAATTCACAGGTAACAAGATTACTGCCACCCTAAGAAACCATCATGTCATGCATAGGATCACTTCTCCGTATCACCTCAGGCGAACATGTATGTAGAAAGCACCAACAAGGTTATAGAAGCAATTCTGACCAAGACTTTCTCAATGCACCGATGAAATTGGACTAGTAGACTATCAAAGGCTTGGTGGGCCTATCGTACAACTTGGAGGAATACTATTGGATACTCTCCCTACCATCTTGTGTTCGCTAAACAACTAATTTTTCCAATCGAATTCAAAATAAAGACTCTAAGGATGACCCAGGAAGTGGGTTTGGATTTAACAAAATATCAAACCAAGCATCTTTAGTAGATTAACAAACTAGATGAAGCTCAATTGCTGCTTTGTAACGAACAACAATAATACACCAACAAAGGGGAAAATGGCATCACAACCTTATCAAGAAGAAAACGTTTCAAAAATAGGATAGGGAACTTTTTTATGATTCCAGGTTCCAGGACTTCCCAGGCAAGTTGCAAACAAGATGGCTTGGCCCTTATCAGATTCAAGAAGTACATAACAATGGTACTCTTACCTTGACTACCATAGACAGATCCAGCCATTCCTTTAACGTAAATGGGCATCAAGTGCACCTTTATCATTAACCGCTTACCAAAGAATCTTTTTGCAGGCAAGTACGTGAGGACCCCTCCATGCAAATTCTAGGTGCAGGGAATGATAACCCAGTAGATTTTTCTTTAAAAATTTGAAATTGCTTGAAAAATTGTAAATAATGTACATATCTTTGTAGGCATTACCATGTAAATATGGGTTCTTTTATTTTTTATTTTATTGTTTTAATTGTTCACACAATTGAGTGATTGCCATTCAATTGATTAAACAACATATCTATTTTTCTTTTGTAACTCATCTCTCAAACAACTAAACATTTTTTGCTCAATTGATTGAACAACACAGTTTTTCTTTGTCGTATTTTATTGTTCAAACTAGCGAACATCTGCCATTCACTTGATTGAACAACACTTTTTTTGTTGTTTTCGTTGTTTACACAATTGAAGGTTTGTCGTTCACTTGACTGAAGAACACATTTTTTGTTATTTTCACTATTTACACAACTGAATGTTTGTCATTCACTTGATTGAACAACACATTTTTTGTTGTTTTCACTATTCACACAATTGAACTTTTTCTGTTTATTTGATTGAACAACACATTTTTTTCTTTTTTTCATTGCTCAATCAAGCGAATGTTTGCCATTTAATTGACTGAACGACACATTTTTTTTGTTTTTGCTTCTCACACAATTGAATGACTGTAGTTCAATTCATTGAACAACACATTTTCCTTTGCATTCTCACGACTACCATTCAATTGATTGAATGGCACATTTTCCCTCCATTGCTCTTCGCTGTTCAAAGTTATTGAAAAATTTTCATTCACTTGATTGAACAACACTGTTTTTCTTATTTGTTTGTGTTGTTCAAACTATTGAACGATTGTTGTTTAACTGATTGTACAACAATTTTTTTTTCAATTGTTTTCACTTTTCAAACTATTGAACACTTTCCATTCAATTGATTGAACAACACATTTCATTTTATTTCGACTCCGCTGTTCAAAAAATTGGACGACTGTCATTCAATTGATTGAACAACAATTTCCCTTTTGGTTGATTTTTGTTGTGCAAATGATTGAATGATTGTCATTCAATCAATTGAACAACACCTTGTTTTTATTTTTATTTTTTTGATTTTTGATTTGGGTGATTGAACCACACCTTTTTCAAGCTAAATTTTTAATTTTTCTCATTTTTCTCTTGATCATTATATCATGGTCTTCTTCCTTTGTATTGCAAATAAGCATGATGTGCATTTGTTCCTCTTCTAATGATACATGGCAATAACAATGTTACTATAACTTCTAAAACCCTTTTTTTGGTTATCTTCATCCATCAAGCTAATATGGTGTACCTTTATAATGGTTGTTTGAACATCTTTTCTTTTGGGACACATTAGAAAATGATTAATTGCCTTTAATCCATGTTGGCTTATGTTTATACTTCCAAATGGATTAAACTCATCGATATAATGTTAAGGGAGAAGAGTATAATACTTCCATTGTCAACTTCTTACTTCTTACACAATGCCTAACTCTTAAGGAGCAAATGAACCTCCCCTTTTACAATAGAAATTGCAAAAGCAAAATAAAAGAGCAAAATACTTACAACATTGTCCAAAGAGGATAGGGGTTCTCATCATGAGTCAGCCTACCATGATCATAGGAATGTAGTAGGTGACATTCCAATTTGGCTACCAAACCAAGGTAATGATCTTCTTGATAATTAATTTTTCAGAAGAACAGGTGGTCCCATCACGAGCCAACCTGATCATCTCTGTTTCACCCTAGTGAGTGGCACTATGGTTATCTGGTCATCATGGTAGCATAGTGGTATCTTTGTGACAAAAGAAAGAAAAAATTAAACTGTAAAAAGGTATTTGGATAATTTGGGTGGGTTAAAAAGCAAACCTGTCTAGGCTATGAATGCTTGCTGGCAGTAGTGGCTCTGCTGTGGTATTGAAGTATTATCTTATATTGCCATATGACATATACCTTGCTACCACTTTTACAAGCTACATAGCATGGTAATTTTTATTTTTATTTATCATATTCCATATGTCCGCATATTAAATGACAACAATTAAACATAAACTGTCGATTATTCTAATGTGATTAATTCCGATCATTGTAAAATCTTTGACGTAATGACATGATATTGTTGTTTTTATTTTTGTTAATTCATGTTTGATGGTGCATGATGCTTAAATGCTTTATTGATTCACATGCTGTGCTATTTAGATTGGTTGCTGACATTTATTTTGCATTAGTTATTTTCCTGTTTTCCATGTGTTGAAAGGACATGGACACCCTCTTCTCATCAGCAGGGGGGTGGCCTATGTATGGATGGCACATATTCCAGTAATGGCTAAATGTGTCATAATCATTTGTATTACCTCTGGAGTACGAATTGCATGATGTGTAGGAATATGCAATAATTAGCAGAAAATTTTGATTGGTCAAAGAATGGCAACCATTATGGCAGGCATGCAAACACATGATTTTGCGTTAAGTATGGATGGGACGATGGATGACTTCACTAAAAATCATAGTACTTATTCGAGTAGCATCATTTCCTTATTAATTGTTGTGATATACATTGCTGTTGTATTGCATTATAGGGGTAAAACACAGTTGTATACAGAAAATCCACACTCAATTCCAGCAGCTATGGGCAGAAGAGAAATTGAGAGGAAGCTTCTAGTACTGATGGTGTTAGATCAAGCCCAATAAATCCTTGAATGTGTTGGGTAGTTGTAGTACTTAAACAAATTGCAAGGATTCCATGAAGAGATAATGCTAGAGTTTCTACAAAATCTGCAGAATGGTAGTACAATGGTCAACGACATAAACATGGTAGTTTCAGAAGAAGTCCTGGCTGAAGTCAACCAAATTCTGGTGGAAGGGGTGAAATGGGCACACAAACACATGCTTTTATATAGTGCAATTGAAGCCTTCCAAGACCCAGGCGAGTGGTTGATATGAACGGGGAAAGGAATTCATCCTTCGACATTGTAGCAACCATGGCAAGAGCTAGTGGTCATCATCCAAAGATATATCACTTGCAATGACTGGCATGATGTGGTAAATCCTCAACAATTGAAATTCCTAGCCATTTTAAAGAAAATAATTTTAGTTAATTTACCATTTTATATAAATTCCCTGTTACACGATGTTGCCCGATGGGTAAGGATAGCCAAGGACCCACATAGTGTAGTCAGCCATCATGGGTTAATTAAGTTAATCATCACAAATAGATTGGCACATCAATAATTATCATGGGATAGTATCATAAATCCTACCTTGGCTCCACCCCTGGAAAATGAGGAAAGCAGCAAAGGCCAAGAACCCTAGGCCCAAAGAAAATATTAAAACGAAAGAGTCCCATCACACCCCTAGAATCAGCTAACCGTAGATGCTCAGTGCGAGTAAAAGCCCAGCGGCGAATTCCAATCCAAGCAGAAGAAGCTAGACCATCCCGCACATCTACTCTTAGTCCTGAAGACCCTCTTTTGCAAGACTATGAGTAGGAAGTGGCAAGGGTTTTGGTAAGCATGGCAATGTTTACCAAGGGCAGGGAACAACCAGGGAATGTTGAAGAACAGAGCTGTACCCCTGATCAGTTGGTCCCTATTGCCAAGTCCGATCATGAAAAAACCCAACCATGCACTGATGCCATGGAGGAGCAGAGATATTTACTTCCTGATATGGAAACACCCCCAAGGAGCATGAAGAAACCCCTGCAAAAATAAACCCTGAAGGTGAAAGCTTGAGCGATGCCAATCAACAAAGTGATATTCCCTTCCCAAAGTCCGTCATGGACAAGGCATACCAAGAAGAATACCATGAGAATGATGACTTTTTAGGAGATACCATTGCATTGGGATCTCCTGAAAATGAAATGAATAATAATTATGAATTGGAAGAAGAAATCTCGCCAAAAAATACAGCTTCAATTGGGAACATTCTTGATGATAACATAATGCAGCCTGTGCATGTAGCAAAAGGTAATGTAGCCCTAGATTGGAACCCTAGAGTATAAGAGCCGTACAAAGATAAACTTAGAAAGGTGCTCAAAAAATACAGAAAATAGAAGTAGGTAAACAAGAAGTTGAAATACTGGCTAAAAGAAGCAACCAGAACGATGAAATTGAAAGAAAAAATGGAGAATGCAGGGACACAAATAGAACAATGTTATGCTACAGATGCTAAGACCCAGATAGAGTTTCTTAAGGGTTTCCCAAGAGAAACCCAAATGAGCTTGATAATAGAGAAGATACTGCCATACAAATAGAGGAGCCCTCTATCTTTTCACAGGGAATTGGAATGACCTACCCCACAGGGGAAACTACTCTCCAGACTGATATTGAAGAAAATGTTCAAGTTGTAATTTCGTAAGCAATTGAAGCTGTAATGTAGATTTCCCTTGAGGATACCCAAGATGTAGAAGTCCAAACATATGAAATTCCACTTTACACCCCCTTGGTTAGAGAAGTCGTTATTAGAAAATTAGAGAATGAGCTTTTAACACTTCACCAAGAGCTAGATCAACACAAGGAAAAGGTGGCCCCTTTTCATGAACACCAAGGACTAAGAAGAAATTCAAGGCACTTACCAGTATAGAGGACAAGACTTTTTCTTAATACAAGGCTAAGCAAAAGAAGGTTGAAAATTTAGAAGGTCAATTACAGAAAGCTAGAGAATGAATGGAGACTATCTATTCTCTCTCTTTAGACACTCTATCTTGTCGAGCTCCTACTACTAATTATGCTTTATTGATTATGGAGAGAAATATCCTATTAAAAGTTAAGGCCGTTAAGGCTAGTAAACCAGCAAAAATTGAAACCACTCCTGATTTTATTAAGGGTTTCAGAGAACACAATGAGAAGGTTCAACGCCTCCTTTGTGAGCTCTATATGCATACTTTTGTTTTAGAGGATGACAAGGATAGCCACCCTGGCCCTTTCATAGGAGATATTCAATTTTAGGTGTTCCTTTCCTTTGTTGCTAATCAGCTAAAATGGGTCAAGGCTTACAACACATTCAAAAGGCATGAACATGGCATTGACCTATGGGTCAGAAGAAAACCTACACAGCCACTAGTCCTATATATCTTGCATAAGTAGTTTATGAAGAAAAATGATGTCATAGGCAAATTAGGACCAATCCATACTAATATCATTCAAGATGGAAAGGAATACTTGCAGGATATTAAAGAAGAAGCCTTGGCTACATCAAAGAAAAGATGGGAAGTTTCCAGTAACACTGTGAGGGGTCGGGAGCTGTTCAGGTACTGTAACTTCCAAGATGTCTCTTCTCATTTTTTCAAATATAGAAATATGATTTTAACATTGGGACAAGACTGGATAGGATGCCGCTACAGAACCCCAATCATATGGTAATCTCATAATCAATACCATAGTGATTATAACTTAAAAGATCATGAGGTAACCCAGGCTTTTGTTGTCCTCAAGCAAAAGAATGGTTTTAGGAATTATAGGGAAGAAGTATAACCTACTTATTCCCTCACACAATTGCATCTGAACTATACTATTGCATGAGGACTTGCAACAAGGAATGCTGGGGAGTAACTTGGGATTAGAAAAAGGTATGATTTCTCTTCATTTAATCGTTCATCCTTATAATATTATCTCCATTTATAAAATAAAAAGATAAAAATATTAGTCAAAGTTGGAAGAAACTATTTGGTGATAGAATAGGCGAATTTAGTACGAAAAATTGATTCTTTCCTATCTTTGTATGCAAAGATGCAATTGGGGAAAATTTGTTCAGTTGGTATGATAGGATGAGGCCATAAAGGGGAAAAGCCATGATGTCTGGGGTAGACAAGGGAGTGGAAGATTAGTTCGAATACTCCTGTTTTATCATATGATTAAATTTTATATTGCAAAATCCTTAGGATCTCCTCATCCTAAGGATTCTCTTCTATCCAAGTTTCTCTTTTATGTTATATAAGGCCGAAATTCAACTAGATACCAGTTTAGAATTTTAATATGTAATTATTTTTCTGAGAAAAAATGTTGTTAATTTAGTGACTCTGTCAGTTGTTACTTTGAATTTAATGAAAGAGGGTTGCGCTTGATACATCTCTGTATTCTATGTTTTTATTAAGCAAAGGCTTCTGGTGACTCTGGGCCTAGTCACAAAGAGTTCCACTGATCCTTTGTGTTATAGTTTACATTTAGTCTTTGTAATTGGATTAATGTTTAGTTCTTTTATTTATCTTGAAGATTGGTGACATTGATTTATACCACTGTTCATTTAGATTTATATTGAAGCTATGAGATCGACTTAGGTAAGCGCCTAGATTAGAATGACTGAATGTGCATTTGATTGCTGTTCAAATTGAATAGATGTTATCATAGATATTGAGAGGCAAGACTGAGTAACTTCTATGGATTGCAATATAGAATGTTTACCATTTAGGAATCTTTTATAGTTGTTGTTGTTCACTTACTGATTGTTGCTCAATTACCTATTGTTGATTGTTGTTCATTTATTATTTCTGTTTAGTAATGCAGATTTATTTGAGTTTTATAGATTGATAGTTTTGTTGTGAGCATTCCTTTCACAAATAGTTCTTTATAGAATTGTGTGAATTGAATTGAAGAATTGGACTTTAATGATTACAATTATTCATCATTAGATAACCTCTATCTTCACTGCACATACTATGTTGACACTCTTGAAATCGAAAGACTTACCTCAGGTTGACAACTAATGTAGGGATTAAGATAACCTGTAAAATACATCTTACTGAGCCAACAATATCTATGGGTAAGACACTTTGTTGATGATGCATAATGGAGAATGATGCCTCTTTGTTGTGTTCTTTTTGCATATTGTTCTGTGTATTTACTTCTTTTGATGCTTATTTCTTTTGATGTGCACGTTGTTAGTGTCGGTATCTTCATCCCTCCATCAGTGATCAAAATTCTCTTGTTGCATTGCATGTTAGGTGTCTCCTCCGATTAGTTTCATTCCATTAGGGTTATGGATCATCTTATGGTAGTGGTATATTATACATTTTCCCTCATGTTTTTTACATGCTGGCCCATTTTCATACATCTAGATCATCTGTAGTCATTTTTTGCCTTTAAATCTGAAAAAGTCATTTTTAGCATTTTAGGTCTCACTGGGTCTAGGGTTTCGTCAATAAGGTATTGAAAATGCTCAATAATGGTTAGTAGGCACATTAGGAGGTCAAATAAAGTCTTAGCAAGAATAATTTCAATAATCACATGCTCAGTGATTGATTTTTCAAAATAGAGTTTTTTATGTTTTATGTACAAATCTTATGTAATTTCATTTTTCTATATGTAATATTTTCAAGAGGCAGCCTTGGTCACCTTGCCAAGCCTCTATAACTCCAGTTCCTGCAAAAGGAAAAAAATGCGAAAGTATTTAGTCCATCAAAGGGAAAAGTAAGGCAAAATGCCCAAAATAAAGTTTTGAAAAAGCAAGTGAAAAGATAAACATTAGCAAAGTGGGTTTTCTTGACTGAAAAATTAAAGCGATTTCTATATAAAGTGTTTTCATGATAAAGGAGGCTCATTTGTGTCCAAAAGTGAAGGAGAGCAAGCAAATTTTCCTTTTCAAAGCAAAGAGGGAAATTTTCCACTCAAAACAGTGATAGTTTGAAGCACGACACACCTGGGTCAAGGCGCGGCGCACCGAGCCAGCGCGGTGCACACAAAGCCCACTCCACATTGTAATTTATAACTGGCATGATGCACCAGAGAGGTGCGGTGCACCTGTGAGGTGGTGTGGCGCACCAGTCTACAAGACCTGAAATAATTCACATCTTCCTCCAAAGGCTCTCAAATTGTAAATTACTCATTGCGCAAGTAAGTTCACACTCCCATATGCTCAATGCATGAGTTTGCTTTAGTGTTCATGGTGATTCAATAGGGAAAAATTTAAACCCTAGCTCTTTGCACTGTTTGTTGAAAAAACATTGCCTAGGGTTTACAAATTGTTATTTTTGCTGCTAAATCCTACCCCTATCATTTTCACTCCCCCACTTCATTTTCTCCCTCCCTTTTCATTCACACTTATCCATTCCCTATTCCCCACAACCCTAAAAATACTAACCATAATCCCTACCTTCACTTATCCCAAACCCTAATCAACAATCCTAAACCCTAAATATCATTCCCCAAACCTTTCTATTCCCCAAAATCCCTACCAGCAGCAAACCCAATTCCTCATACACAGTCCCTCCACAATCCTTATCATCAAACCCTTTCTTTTAGCAGCAGATACCCATTGACACTATAAAATCTCTTCATACTCATCTAAGTAAAATCAAGCATTGGCAAACATGAAGTCAAATTATTCTTATGACAGAATTGAGGAAACAGTTACTGACTCTTCCAGAGAAATTCATGCACCAAGGAGACCTCACAAGAGTGTAAAACATAATCGGGAGGAGCCTACTTCACTTGTTGAGCTGTTGGCTTGTCCTCTTGCTATCACATGATTCCAACATCAATCTTGTTACCAATTTTGTGAGATGGTGGAAAGAGTCAAATACCACTATGAGCTTTCTAGACTGTTTGTACTCCATCTTCATAATGGCCAAGTCAATTTGGTAGGTGTGACATTCATCTTAACACCTGAGACTATAGCTCAAGCAACCAATATTCCAAATGTAGGTGAGTAATGGAATAAGGGGGAGTCAGTGGATAGAGATCATTATGAGCCTTATATCAAGGATGATTTTTAGAGACATGTCAGTAGGTTCTTCCCTTTTAGATACCTACAGGACACATTTGCTCCATCAATGAATCTCATAATCAAATATTTCAGCTGTGAGGGTAGATTTTCTCGTCTTTACACCTATCATATCATATTGTTGATGCACTTTACTAGGGTGAGGATGATGAACCTCCCTTATTTCATTTGCCAGAATATTGAGAATATGACCACATTGGATCAAAGGAAGCCTCCTCGTCAGTAATATAACAACATCTATCACTTTGCACTAATCAAAATGGTGGTTTTGCATCAGCTCAATTTACTAAATGTTTCATGGAAGGATTTGATTCACATGAGGTCTTCATAGGTCCACAATTTCCCTGATCAATTTTTCATGAGGTAGGAGAGCCTTCACATTGGCAAGAGGTGCATGAGACACAAACCACCAGTGTGACAATATTTGTCACATACCAAAAGGGAACTAGGAGATTGTTTGCAGCAACAAAACAACTACTATCTCCACCCGGGGGTGGAAGGGGTCTCGTTTCCTTCATCAATAGAGTAGGTACAGGACAAGGGTAAGCAACCGTTACATGATGAGGGACCTTCAGGAGGACAAGAGATAGATTTCATTCTTATTCAGGATGATGACACTGATTTGAGCTCAAAGCTCAAAGAGATCATTCGAGAGCAAAAAGATGACATTCATGACTTGCCTCTCATCCTGAAAAAGGGCCAAGTGGACAATCAGCTATCTGGAACAAAGGAACAAACAGTTACAGGATTAGCAAACCATCATGGAGCTCCAAAACATAAGAGAAAACTGACAAGTTTCCAAGAGGGGGAAATTCAAGTTGACACCACTTGAACAAGAAATTGAAGTTGATCATGAATGTTGGCTTGAGAGGATAAACATAAACTTGCAAAAGATGCTAAGGAACATGGACTACCACTACTTGGTGAGAAACAAGGTGTGCAAAGCAAGAATCAGGATTTTGAAGGCCAAGTTGAAGAAAGTATTGAAGAAGAGAAAAGAGCAAGATAGACTCCAGATCTTGGTTGAGGCTTCCTTAGCCCAACACAACATTTTATGAAGGAAACTCACCCCAAATTTCAATAAATTTGGGAAACTTTTTGCAAATTTTGGATTTTTGGCCTAAAAAATAGGTTTTTCTGCCTAGTGTGTCGCGCCACTTGGTGCGCACTTTTGCTAGGGACCTCCTTTCGAGGAAAAATCAACACTTTTAGATTCCTAATGGAAAAATATGAATTCCCTCATATGGCCAAGAAATTTTGACAAGTTTTGAGCTTCCAAAAGGGTCAAAAACACCTCAAAAATGACCTTTCTACCCCTTTTTGGCCACATAGGAAGTAGTGTTGGGAGAACTCATTTTTGGAGGGGCAAATGGAGACCAAATTCAGAAATTCCACTTGTTCAAGAAGTTAGACGGGTAGACCTTTCCAACAAGTCCACTTGGAGTAAATTGGGTGCACAAAAAGTCCTCCAAAATCAGCTCCAAAGTGAACAATGCATAGGGACAGGGGCGCGGTGCATAGGATGAAATTTTGTCATTTTGGCCAAAAAACTCTATTTTTCGCCTAGTTTTTTCTCATTTTGACATTTCTATCTATAATAGTCAAACTCATGATGTAATTTGATATGACTTGATGGATTTTGATGTAAATATGTTAAAGTTTCACTCATAGAAGTAGACATGAAATGGTAGTTTGCAACTTAATGAATCAGTTTCCTAAGTTTTAGAGGGAATTTGTTCCATTGCCTACATTTTAGTTCTTAGTTTAGATCTTGTTGAAACAACTAATAAAATCATGAATTTGACCCCTAAATCCTAGCATGAGTTGTTTTTTTTTCCTATATCTAGTAGTTTTTCAGTAATTGGTAAAGGTTGGACTTTTGTGAAAGCCTTGAGCAGCATTATATATTCATCTCTATAGTTTGGCAAAGGAATATACCAAGGTTTGAAGCACTTTATGGGATTCTTGTGGCAATTTGATTTGGTATTGTTTCTCTTTCTGTAATGCAAGTTTACATGTGTTTATGTGTAGGAATTTACAGGGTAATTTCCTCAGAAAGAACACCAAAAGGACACCGCTCACAACCAGATCACAGATCAATACACCAGTATTTTTGACGTGGTTAAAACCCTCAAAGAGGGAAACAGTCCATGGCCTGAGCCAATGCGGCCACTTCAGGCAATTTATTAATCAAAGAATGAAAATTTACATAAGCTTCTCTCATGCACGGATTACCCTACAAATGACCCTCCATGCGCTTTAAATAGAATTCATGGACCAATCGGGTGTCAAGCCACGGATCAAGTGTCGGTAATACCGAGGAGAGAATGAACCATCGGATCACTACATATCGTGACCGTCAGATTGTAAGTTACAAAATGTACAACGGTAAAGAAACACACTTTACCTAACTCTATACTAGACCAAGTTGAACTTAACTATTTCCTATGTGTCGGAATATCCTAACATTATGTATGCCATCATTTCTCTCTGTTCATCTTAACTAAATAAAACAAGGACAAAGGTAGAATTCATTGATGTTTGCAATGCTCCACCAAGGTTTTGTTTAGTTATTTATGTTTTCAGTTGTTTGAAGATGATCGCTGAGATTTTCATGCCCTCTCCAAATTCTCACGAGTCTAAAAGCTCTCTGTCTCACTCAAGTTGAAGTATTAAACCATTTGCCTACCGCGCCCCATAGAGATCTCTGCAAGACTATGTCCATTCCCTGGACCCAAATCTGCCTTTCACATTTGAGACAACAAACCAACATTAAATTCAATAAAACTCCTCTGAGCATATACCTAACCTAAATCAATCTTTATATTAGTCATCTCAAACTCTATTGATCATATTCTTTCGAGATTGACAAGGAGAGAGCCCTCTCCTGACCTGGTAGGGCTAGCTACCAGGTTAAGCATGGTTTGATGTTACCCTAGATCCTACCTTTCTCAAACTCAGGTAGATTTAGGCCCTAACATAGTGGCGACCATACTGGGGAAGAAAGTTTATTATCATTGTTTTACTTTGCAGACTATGGATGGAGCCTGAAGTTAGCCAGGTATCCTTTGAAACACTCTTTCTTTGCATTAGTGAAAGTAGATGAATGCTACTTTAGTCAATCTCTAGTCTAGTTTATAAACTGAACATATGATCTAAACGATTACCCCAGTATCATTAAGAAATTATAGACATTGGATGATGAGTTTAGAATTTGATAGGCTGAACAAGTTGATAATGTCCATTTGATTTTTTGGAATAATTCAACACACTAGCTTCGAGAAGATACACTAGAGCAAATCCTAATCTTGATCCACCTCCTGTGTATGAAAACCCAAATCTTATTCCAAGAACTCTCTGAGAGAAAGTTCTATGATTCCTGTGTTTAGATCTCGTTCATGCCCAGTTGTTTTTGAATATCTTGAAGATCTTGAGTTTGGCAAACATTTTGATCTATCGTTGTTTAAACTAAGTCTGAATGTGCTGTTAGTTCTACTGTCCTAAATCCGGAGTTTGTCAAAGATCTTGAAACTGAAAAGGCCAATAGGTCAATTGACGATTATATCTTGAATCTTCAAACTTCCATTGTGGCTACAAACATTTTTGAATTCTTAGAATCCACATCTGCAACTCTTGGTTCATCTGCTATTGCATATAGTTCAGGAATTCCTACTCAAAATCCTTTTATTCCCCCCATTCCCATGCAACCCTCCGTATATGATTAGAAATCTGTAGTGTTGTCACCTCCATCTACTCCTTTTACACCTCAAACATCAAAAATCTCTTCACCCCCTTCAACACCTCATACACTGGTCACATCAGCTGCTCCAACTCCTCCTACATCCCCAAGGCTAGTCATAAATCCACCTCAAGCAATGGCTGCTAGATATGCACCCCTTGTTTTGCCTCAAAACTTGGATGACATGCCCACTCATTATCAAAGCAAAATTCCATTATTTGATGGCACTCCTCAAAGTATCACAACTCAACAACATGTTGATCAGATGAGTGATTTCTTTGATCTCCATGAGATAGATGCAGAGAATGTAACAATGAGATTGTTTGTGCAAACTTTTGGAGGTGAAGTCAGAAAGTCATTTAGAGAATTTCCGGCTATAACAATAAATTCATTGGAGGTACTTCAAAGATAGTTTTTGGATCGCTGGGAAGTAAAGAAATATCCACTTCAAATTCTTTCTGAATATGAAAAAATTAAGAGGAATGTTGGTGAGAGTGTCCAAGATTATTGTGTCAGATCCAATACTGTTTATAATGCAATTCCTATTGATATAAAGCCACCTATGGGGTTGGCTTTGATTAAATTTCCTGATGGATTCAATCCCAACATGGAATATAAATTAAGAGAAAGAGATCTAGCCACATTGGAGGACATGTAGAAAATTGTAGTCAGCATTGAGGCAAATCTACTTGACAAGAGAGCTAGAGAAAAGGCTGAAAAGAAGGTGACCATAAAGCAGGAATCTTCTTCCTCCGATCATTTGCTTCACAAGATCAAGAAGATGTTTGATAGGCTCAAAATTGCTGATAAGCCTGAAGCACAAATCTAAAAATCCAAACTTCCATGGTCAATAACACCACAATTCAGAATCAAGCAACAAGAGCAAAGAGCACAAGACCAAGCGCACAAGAACAAGTAAAGACACCCCCACAGTAGAATTTTGTACATGGTCTAGAATCATATGATGATGAGAACATAATTGGTGAGGAGAATAATTTCTTTACACCTGATGATTTGCCCATTTATATCATCGAAGATGAAGAGTATTCAGAAAGCCCAACTGTACAAAAAGACAAAGATTTCATCTTGGCAAATGAAACAATTCTTGAAGAAGAGTCTGATGAATATTAGAGAGGATACATGAATGCTTTGACATCCGAGCAACAACAATATTCACTAAGGAGTAGAGAAGTTCCCATCAATCCAATTCAGAAGAGGAAGGAAGTGTCATCGCCAAAGAATGATTTCCCAATAGCGCAGAGAAAGGGAAAGGAGACAATTGATCCTACCACCAGCAAAACACAATCAACAAATGAAAAATCCAATAATCCAATTGTATCAAAGGAGAAGACTGAAATGAAGGATGCTCCCTTCAAAGAGGTAGAGAAAACATCAACCTTTAGCTTAGAAAATGAAATTGCTAAGTTAAAGGTATCAATTCCTTTGACTGAATTAATGAAGAACAAGAACTATAAAGGCAAGGTGTCTAAGATTTTGAATTTGGATCCATTATTTGATATGGTAAATGTAGAGGATAATCAGCCCAAGCTTATCTTTGGGCCAACATTAGAAGGACAACATGAGGATGGTGATGTAGCTCCTTTTTACATCAGCCTTAGATTGCATGATTATGTATTGCACAATGCCATGTTTGATTCAGGAGCCCCTCATAATCTCATGCGTAAAGCAATCATGGAAAAATTGGGTTTAGATATCACTCGCAAGTACCATGATATATATTCCTTTGATTCTAGTAGGGTTAGGTACATTGGGCTTATTAAATATTTTCTTGTCACTTAAGATCATATTCTGGTGAAGAATGTTTTGATGGATGTGGTTGTGGTAGATATTCCTCCTAGATTTGGTATGCTTCTTTCCAGATCTTGGGAAGAAAACTCAAAGGGACATCGCAACTTGACTTCTAGTATGCTACTATTCCTGTGTTTGGTTAGTTGAGGAAATTATATTGGAAGAAAAAGATGAAGTACATGATCATTAGCAAGGAGAAACCTCTAAATCATCCAATCAATTATGTACATACTGATTTAGAATCATTTGTTCTATATTTTGATAGTTTTAATGATGTAAATAGTCAATTAGTTGAAGTAGAAGATATTCCAAAGATCACTGAAAATTTCAGACCTGTACTAAAGCAAGAAAGAAAAAGGCTCGATAGTACCATTGAGCAATCAGCCTTCCAACAACAACAAAAAATTGATGGACAGCAAGAAAAAGTAGAAGAGAAAATAGAATTTCAGCATTTCGAGGATGAAGCTAGTTTGTGGAGCATGGATTTTGATGGCACAGTGGGTAGGGAAGGTGTTGGAATTGGTATTTGGATATGCAACCCTGTTTTCTCACCAAATAAAGTGCCAAGTAATGTACGAGTTTGTTCTTATAAATTGGCTTTTGATAGTTCAAATAATGAGGCTGAATATGAGGCTTTAATTACTGGTTTGAAAATCCTTAAAAAGTTAAATGCTAAAATAATTTCAGTATATGGTGACTCTGAGTTAGTTATCAAGCATGTGAAAAGTGAATACCAAGCTAAGAATCCTCAAATGTGGGCCTACTATAATGCGGTATTAGATATTTTGTGAATGTTTCCAGATTACACTTTGACATGTGTCCCTCGCATATAGAATGTTATTGTAGATTCACTTGCAACAGCTGCAAGTAATTTGAAAATTCCGATGAATTCAAACAATAATTTTGAAATTCATGTGAAACATCACCGAGCTGTCCCTGATAATCAAAGGTATTGGCAGGTGTTTCAAGATGATAAAGAGATCGAAGAATTTCTGCAAAATGAAGGCAAGCACAAAGACACTTCCATATATGGGGGAGTATGATGATGGTGAAGCAGATGTGGAAGTAAGTCAGATGGAAGTTTTGTAGCTGAAGAACAATGTCACTCCTAAAGGTCTAATACCTTTAGAAGAGTTGTTTGATCAAGATGATGTATCCTAGAAACCGAGCTTGCTGCTAACCGAAAAAGGAGTTGAGGATGTGAACATTGGATCAGAAGAAAATCTTAAAATGGTCAAGATATCAAAGGCCTTGCTTTCACAGGTAAAGGAAATATACATTAGTTTATTATCTTCATTTACTAATGTATTTGCATGGGACTATATTTGAAGGCGTATGATAAGAGCATAATTCAACCTGTCATCCCGATCAAGCCAAATAAAAAGCCTTTTCGACAAAAGCTAAGAAGGATAAATCCAAAGTTGCCGCCCTCAATAAAGAAGGAAGTGAATCAATTGTATAAAGTTGGTATAGTCATTCCCATAAGATTTTCAGATTGGATTTCTAGTTTGGTGCCCATGCACAAGAAAACATGTGAGATTCGATTATGTATTGATTTCAGAAATCTGAATAAAGTGTCTTTGAAAGATAACTATCCACTGCCCAAGATGGATCACATACTTCAAAGAGTAGTTGGAGCATCCTCCATGTCGCTACTCGATGGGTATTCCGGTTATAACTGAATTCTGGTCCATGAGGATGACAGGGACAAAACAACGTTCACCACTCCGTGGGGAACTTTCCATTATGCCAAGATGCCATTTGGATTAAAGAGTGCTGGTGCAACCTTTCAGTGGGTTATGGATATTGCATTTGCTAATGAAAAAGATGTATCTTTAGTTGTTTATCTTGATGATTTTACAATTTTTCTCATTCAGATGAAGAGCACCTTTATCATTTGAAGATTGTATTGTAGTGATGTAGAAAGTATGGCATATCTCTCAATCCAAAGAAGGTTTGTTTGCAATGGATGAAGGCAAGCTTCTCGGTCATATCATATCCAAGTAGGGCATCCACATTGATCCAACTCGAGTGGAATCCATTGAGAAGATTGATTTTCCACAAAGTAAAAAGGAGATCCAATCATTCAACGGTAAGAGGAATTTCTTACGTCGCTTTTTCCAAATCTTGCAAAACATTTGAGGGAAATCACAAACATGTTAAGGAAAGATAGTGTAGTGAAGTGGACCGAGGAAGCCATCAAGTCTTTCAATTTGGTAAAATTAGCTCTTTCTTCAGCTCCAATTTTAATCAACCCGGATTATTCCCAAGATTTTATTTTGTTTTCATTTGCCTCGGATCATACTATGGCTGCAATCTTAATGTAGAAAAGAGACCAGCTTGAGAAACCAATTGCTTTTCTTAGTAAAACGATAAGGGATGCATCTTTAAAGTACAATATTATCGAAATGCAGGCTCTTGCTTTGGTAAAGGCATTGAAATATTTTTGAGTTTATATTCTGCATTCTCACATCCTTGCTTATGTCCCTAACGCTGTCGCTAAAGATGTCTTAGTGCAAACAGATCTGAAAGGGAGACGAGGTTAATGGATCACATCTTTGTTAGAATATTACGTGGAGATGAAACCGACAAAGCTCATCAAAGGACAGGGGCTGGCCAAGCTGATGGTGGAATCAAATTTGCATGCCTTCGACATGAATCTCATTGTTGCTATGTTCGAAGAAGATGAAGAAAGTTCGCCTGTTCAGGTATAATTTTTTTTTATTCTTTCTCCTTGGTATTCAGACATTGTTTATGTGCTCCAACATCTGTTACCACCACTTAGAATGGCTAAGAACAAAAGTAGGAGTCGGAAATTAAAGCCTACCAAGTTTTGTATAATGAATAATGCACTCTATTGGAAAGATCCCAGCGGTGTCTTGCTCAATTGTTTGGTTGAAGAAGAAGAAAAACAGGTCATGGAAGACTTTCACAAGGGATATTGTGGAGGTCATCTATTTTGGAAGAAAACAACCAATAAAATTTTGAGAGTGGGATATTATTGGCCAACCCTCTTAAATGCTGATGTGTACAAAACTATTACAACCTGCCACGAATGTTAGATTTTTCAAGGTAGGAGAAAACTGCAGCCTTTACCACTCAAGTTGATTGAAGTAAGTGCTTCGTTTTAGTAGTGGGTTTGGACTTCATTGGCGAAATCCATCCCACTTCTCTAGCATAGCACAAGTGGATCCTCACAGTGACAAACTATTTCACTAAATGGATTGAGGTGATTCCCACTAGGCAGGGCATTGATTCGGTAATCATTCAATTTCTTGAAAACAATATTTTGTCCCATTTTGGCTATCAAAGCAAGTTGATCACTGATAATGCAACAGCTTTTAAATCTAAAAGAATTATTGAATTTTGTAATAAATATCAAATTACCTTGGGGCACTCAACTGCATATTATCCACAAGGTAATGGATTGGTGGGATCCTCAAATAAATCATTGTTTAATATTATCAAAAGGCTGTTGGAAATGAACAAGAAGAGTTGGCACAAAAGGCTTGTAAATGCACTTTGGGCACACAGAGTAAATCAAGATAAATCTATAGGCATGTCCCCTTTCGAGCTCGTGTATGGTGTTGACACGGTATTCCCGACCTCTCTCACAGTCCCAGTGGTTAAACATCTTCAGGAAGCTAGCAGCGAGGATGATCATATGCAGCGAAGAATCAATCAAATGATCCATTTACAACAAACTAGAGAGGAGGTTTTTCAGAATACTTTCAAGCTACAAGAGAGAATGAAGAAAATATATGATCGAAAGGAAAAGGTGGAAAAGTTTCAAATATACGATATAGTGCTAAAATGGGATGCTCGAAACAAAGACAAAGGTAAGCATGGCAAGTTTGAGAATCTATGGAAAGGTCCATTCAAAATTCCTGCATATCGAGGCCAAAATGTTTTCCTTCTGAAAGAAATGAGTGGAGAAGATTGTCCAGGTGGGCCGGTCAACAGTCGGCTACTCAAACTGTACTATCTCTGAAATATTTTTTGCTGTCATATGTATCATTGTACATACCATTTTATCTCCTTCATTGCAAGTTTGCACTGTAATCATTCATTTAGTTTGGGGCTCGAAGTGAAGGCTATAAAACTGAAGGTTTAATTTCAATTTTGGTTTGGATTGTTTGAGTCAAGTTTTCAGTCGATTTCAGTCTTGAAATTGAGTTAGTTTTGAGTCAAATTTCAGTCCTGAAATTGAGTCAAGATATTGGTTTTGGTTTGTTAAAGTTATTGACTCCATATCCCAATGGAAGAAGGAAATGTCTGCTTTCTAGAGTTGTATAGTTCTTGGCACCCCCAAGGAGTTACCATCCCCATTGGAGCCAATGTTAGTATCGGTATCTTCATCCCTCCATCAGTGATCAAAATTCTCTTGTTGCATTGCATGCTAGGTGTCTAATCCGATCAGATGCATTCCATTAGGGTCATGGATCATCTAATGGTAGTGGCATATTATACATTTTCCCTCATGTTTTTTACCTGCTGGCCCATTTTTGTACATCTAGATCATCTACAATCATTTTTTGTCTTTAAATCTGCAAAAGTCACTTTTAGGGTTTTAGGTCTCATTAGGTCTAGGGTTTCGTCAATAAGGTCTTGAAAATGCTCAATAATGGTTAGCAGGCACATGATGAGGTCAAATAAAGTCTCAACAGCAATAATTTCAATAATCACATGCTCAGTGATTGATTTTTCCTCAAAACCTTGTTTTGAGAAAAAACAAAGTTTTTTATGTTTTATGTACGAATTTTATGTAATTTCATTTTTCTATATGTAATATTTTCAAAAGGTAGCCCTAGTCACCTTTCCAAGCCTCTACAAATCCAGTTTCTACAAAAGGAACAAATTGCCAGAGTATTTAGTCCATCAAAGACAAAAAGTAACGCAAACTGCCCAAAAGAGAGTTTTGAAAAAGCAAGTGAAAAGATAAACTTTAGCAAAGCGGGTTTTCTTGAGTAAAAAATTAAAGCCATTGCTATATAAAGTGTTTTCATGATAAAGGAGGTTCATTTATGTCCAAAAGTGAAGGAGAGCAAGCACATTTGTGTTTTCAAATCCAAGAGAGCAATTTTCCATTCAAAACAGTGAAAATTTGAAGCACGGTGCACCTAGGTCAAGGCGCGGTGCATAGAGCGAGCGCAGCGCACACAGAGTCCACTCCATGTTGTAATTTATAGCTGGCGCGATGCACTAGAGAGGTGCGGTGCACCTGAGAGGTGGCGCGGCGCACTTGAGAGGTGGCGTGGTGCACTTGTGAGGTGGCATGGTGCACTAGTCTACAAGTCCCGAAATCATTCACATCTTCCTCCAAAGGCTCTCAAATTGTAAATTCCTCATTGCACAAGTAAGTTCGCAGTTCTATATGCTCAATGCATGAGTTTGCTTCAGTGTTCATGGTGATGCAATAGGGAAAAATTTAAACCCTAGCTCTTTGCACTGTTTTTTTGAAAAAGCACTGCCTAGGGTTTACAAATTGTTGTTTTTGCTGCTAAATCCTACCCATATCATTTTCACTCCCTCACTTCATTTTATCCCTCCCTTTACATTCATACTTATCCATTCCCTATTCGCCATATCCCTAAAACTACTAACCCTAATCCCTACCTTCACTTATCCCAAACCCTAATCAATAATCCTAAACCCTAAATATCATTCCCCAAACCCTTCTATTCCCCAAAAACCCTACCAGCAACATCCCCAATCCATCATACACAGTCCCTCCACAGTCCTTATCATCAAACCCTTTATTTTAGCAACAGATACCCATTGACAATATAAAATCTCTTCATACTCATCTAAGTAAAATCAAGCATTGGTAAACATGGATTCAGGTTCTTCTTATGACAGAAATGAGGAAACAGTGAGTGACTCTTCTAGAGAAATTCATGCACCAAGGAAACCTCACAAGAGTGGAAAACATAATTAGGAGGAGCCTACTTCACTTGCTAAGTTGTTGGCTTGTCCTCTTGCTATCACATGCTTCCAACATCAATCTTGTTACTAATTTTGTGAGATGGTGGAAAGAGTCAAATACCACCATGAGCTTGCCACATTGTTTTTACTCCATCTTCACAATGGCCAAGTTAATTTGGCAGGTGTGACATTCACCTTGACACCTTAGACTATAGCTCAAGCAAGTGGTATTCCGAATGTAGTTGAGTAGTGGAATAAGGGTTAGCTGGTAGCCAGAGATCATTATGAGCCTTATATCAAGGCTTGTTTTTAGAGACATGTCAGTAGGTTCTTCCGTTTCAGGTACCTACAAGACACATATGCTCCATTGATGAAACTCATAATCAAATATTTCAGCTGTGAGGGTAGATTTTCTCGTCTATACACCCATCATATCAGATTGTTGGTGCACTTTACTAGGGTGAGGATGATGGATCTCCCTTATTTCATTTGCTAGAATATTGAGAAGATGACCACATTGGTTCAAAGGAAGCCTCCTCATCAGCAGTATAACAACATCTATCACTTTGCACTAATCAAAATTATGGTTTTGCATCAACTCTGTTTACTGAATGTTTCATGGGAGGATTTCATTTCACATGAGGTCTTCATAGGTCCACAAGTGCCCCCATTAGTTTTTCATGAGGTAGGAGAGCCTTCACATTGGTAAGAGGTGCATGAGACACAAACCACTAGTGTGCTGGTATTTGTCACATACCAAAAGGGCACTAGGAGATTGTTTTCAGCTGCAAAATGAGTGCTATCTCCACTCGGGGTGGAAGGGGTCTCGTTTCCTTCATTAGCAGAGCAGGTACAGGACAAGGGTAAGTAGCCATTACATGATGAGGGACCTTCAGGAGGACAAGAGACATATTTCATTCTTATTCAGGATGATGACACTGATTTGAGCTCAAAGCTCAAAGAGATCATTCGAGAGCAGCAACATGACATTAATGACTTGTTTCTCAACCTGGAAAGGGCCAAGTGAATAATCAACTATCTGGAATAAAGGAACAAATAGTTAGAGGATCAACAAACCATCATGGAGCTCCAAAACATAAGAGAAAACCGGCAAGTTTCCAAGAGGAGGAAAGTCAAGTTGACACCAATTGAACAAGAAATTGAAGCTGATCATGAATATTGACTTGAGAGGATGAACATACACTTGGAAAAGATGATGGGGCACATGGCCTACCACTACTTGGTGAGAAACAAGGTGTGCAAAGCAAGAATCAGGATTTTGAAGGCCAAGTTGAAGAAAGTATTGAAGAAGAGAAAAGAGCAAGATAGACTCCAGATCTTGGTTGGGGCTTCCTTAGCCCAACACAACACTTAATGAAGGACAGTCGGGAAGATTTTTGCAAATTTTGAATTTTTGGCCCAAAAAACAGGTTTTTCTACCTGGTGTGCCGCACCACCTTGCACGCGCTTTTGTTAGGGAGCTCTGTTAGAGGAAAACTCGGCATTTTTGGATTCCTCATGGAAAAATATGAATGCCTTCACATGGCCAACAAATTTTGACAAGTTTTGTGCTTCCAAAACGGTCAAGAAAACCTCAAAAATGATCTTTCTGCCCCTTTTTGGCGACACAGGAAGCAATGTTTGGAGAACTCATATTTAGAGTGGAAAATGGATACCAAATTCAGAAATTCCACTTGTTCTGGAGATTAGATAGGAAGACCTTTCCAACAAGCCCACTTGGAGAAAATTTGGTAAATGGAAAGGCCTCAAAAATCAGCTCCAAAGTAGTGTGGCACACAAGGATAGGAGCGTGGTACACAGGATGAAATTTTGTCATTTTGGCAAAAAAACTCTGTTTTTCACCTGGTTTTTTCTCAATTTGACTTTTCTCTCTCTAATAGTCAAACTCATGATTTAATTTTATGGGAATTGATGGATTTTGATGTAAACATGCTAAATTTTCACTCATAGAGGTAGATTCATCATGAAAAGGTAGTTTGCAACTGAATGAATCAGTTTCCTAGGTTTTAGAGGCAATCTATTCCATTGCCTACTTTTCAGTTCTTAGTTTAGATTTTGTTGAAATAGCTCCTAAACTCATGAATTTGACCCCTAAAGCCTAGCATGATTTTCTTGTTGCCTATATCTAGTAGTTTTTCAGTCATTCATAAAGGTTGGTCTTTTGTGAAAGCCTTGAGCAACATTATATATTCATCTCTGCAGTTTGGCAAAGGAATAGACCAGGGTTTGCAACACTTTATGGGATTCTTGTGGAAACTTGATTTGTTATTGTTTTTCATTCTCTAATGCAAGTTTACATGTGTTTATGTATGCCATCATTTCTCTCTGTTCATCTTAACTAAATGAAACAAGGATAAAGGTATAATTCATTGATGTTTGCAGTGCTCTACCTAGGGTTTGTTTAGTTATTTATGTTTTCAGCTGTTTGAAGAGGATCCGTGAGATTTCATGCCCTCTCCAACTCCTCACTAGTATAAAAGCTCTCCATCTCACTCAATTTGAAGTATTAAACCATTTACCTACCTCGCTCCATAGAAATTTTCGCAAGAATATGTCCATTCCCCATACCCAACTCTATCTTTCAAATTTGAGCCAGCAAACCAACATTAAATTCAATCAAACTCCTCTGAGCATACACCTAGCCTAAAATCATTCTTTATATTAGTCATCTCAAACTCTATTGATCATATTATTCTAAGATTGACAAGGAGAGATCCCTCTCCTGACCTGGTAGGGCTAGCTACCAGGTTAAGCGTGGTTTGATGTTACCCTAGATCCTACCTTTCTCAGCCTGGGGTAGATTTATGCCCTAACACACATGTTGGAGAGTGATGCTGGTGATCTTGCTACTGCACCTATATTGTAGCAAGGATTTTATAACTCCTAGGGGGCTACCAACTTTAATTTATGAACCCAGGATTCATACAAACTTGGAGGTGCTTCTTCATCCTTGGAATCGTTGTGCTGAAGATGACTACAAAATGTGAAGTTTCCTTTGTGGGGAAGGCTACTATAGTATTTCCTACATGATACCTACAAGATGTCCTATAGCTACCTCTCCCCTAAAATTTCATATTTTTTTTCAACTATGAAGCATGAAGGATGTTGACATGAGTGGATAAGGGTTGTAGGGAATGGTAGGTGAGAGTTGTGGTGTCTAGGTATTGTTCCTCTTTCCTTCTTCTCTCTCTCTTTGTGTTTTTTTTCTTTCTTAAACTGTGTTTTCTTAAATTGATTTCATGTATGTATACAAGGGTGACATGGTGATGAAATGAATGGCTATGATGTGGTGGAGTGAATGGTTTTTTTTATCCAAACATAGGCTTGTCATCCCCTTTCTCTCAGACTACCTTGTTAGGATTTTCAAGGCCACTATAATTCCTATTGGAAACTATTGTAGGTTTATAGGGAATCCAATAGGATTACAGGGAATCCTGTAGAAAACACATAAATTTTGTAAGATGAGCTGAAGCAGTTCATAAATGGAAGAATAGATGAATAATGAAAGATATTAGATGGGAGGACTGAAGTATGGCTCTTGTAGGTACTTTTTTCCCTCACATGTTGTGCTTATCCTCCTCTTGCTGACCTGCAAAACAAAATTTCCAATTTTTTGTATCTTTTTCTCTCTCTTATTTTTTATTTTTTTTTCTTTTGTAAAACAACTAGTCTACCTCCAAGGGGGTTTCATCCTAGTTGCCTTTTGTGGGTAACTTAAAAGAGGTTTTCATGAAGAGATATTTTATTTCCTTCTCTTTTTCTTTTAAAAACACCCTTGGGCTGCCTTAAGAGGTTTTCAACCCAATAGTAGGACTCAGGTGCCTCATGGAGGTTTTCCCCTTAGTCTCATTTTTTTTCTTTTTTTCCTTTTTTTTTTCAAGGACTTGGTGGGGTGAAATCTGAGACTTGCTCCACCACCATCACTGCCTTGTTGATGTTATTGATGAATTCTTTCTTTCAAAAAGTCTTCTTGTTGATATTTAATCTAAAACCATTAACAAGTAAAGGGATAACCTCTGCATCAATGGTTCTTATGTGTACAAAAACATTATCAAGACATTTTTCTATGACATAAGGCCCTAGCCATCTAGTCCTTAACTTACATTTAAAATCCTTGTACTGAGAATCATACAACAAAGCCCAATCACCTTCTTGAAACTGTTTGTCCCTTATATTCTTGACATGCCAAATTTTCCTTTGAACTTGAGTCACCTTTGTGTGTAGGAGTGTTGTAGTGTTTTATTCTCAATGATGTACGAAAAGAACCAACTTAAGACCATGGATGAAAAACAATATGAACAATAGAAATGACTGCTAAACATTGTAGATTTGTAGCTATTGATAGAAACAAAACTTGCCAAAATTATGATCTATGCTGCAATCGTATTTAAATAGTGAAATGAATAGTAATAACCCCAAAACATCCAATGGAAACTAGATATGTAAAGAATGATTTTATTATAACACTTACGGAGCGAACAAATATATGTTACCAATCCCCCTCTATGGGATGGGTTCTTGGCAATCCTCAAAAGCTTTCAACTTCTATAGAGTCTCTCTCCTCTATAATGCATAAAACCAACAAAAATATGGTGTGCGACAATGAAAATAGTCAGAGTTACTATAGTGAATGCAACAATAAAAATAATCAAAAGTGACGAATGAATGGAAAACCCTCTTGTTTATAATGAAAAATTCAATTATCCTCAAATAATGAGCAATAATAAAATATTATTGATCCCATTCTTGGAATTACCACTTGGAATATTTTATTATATTTGTTTAGGAGAGAAAAAGTATTTAAACTTTTGTTTAGGAATAATAAATAAATAAATAATTTATTTATCATCTCAAGGAATTAGTTGAAGAATGATAAACAAATAATGCTTTATTTAATTATTCCTAAGGGATTTAGTCAAATTTAACAAAGAATAGTAATTAATTAATGATTAATTAGTTATTCTTAGAGAAAAATAATGATTTATCTGTTTATTTTTCATGATTGGGCCAAATTTTACAAGGAATAATAATAAAACAATGGTTTAATTGATTTTTTTTTCCGAAGAAAAAGCGAACTTTTTATTAAGAAAATAAAAAGTTACATTGCATATGCTGAGCATTTCCAATACTGCTGATTGATTGACCATGCAATCAATCAAAGAACCTCCTTGCTGTCCTTTTGTTCCACTGTTTTCAGAGCAAAATTTTGCTGTAGTAATCAGCTGTGTTTGATTATAGCCATGATCAAAAGATGACCTTGCCTAGAGAGGCAGTTCTAGAACATATAAAAAACATACATTCATGTCTTTTGGGTCTCCTCAACAGAGAGGAAAACAACCCACAAAAAATATAATGAACCATAAGTATCAGTTGTTTAAATATAAAGAGAAGTCTGTGTGTATAAGTCTGTGCATGTAAAAAAGAGATAAAAAGATAAACAAAAACAACATCTGAAGATTTATGCATATGGCGGCACATCTGATGATAAAACCTGTCCTTGACAGTCTTCCACTATTTTCCACCCTCCCAAAGCTTGCTGCAAACCTTCCTTAGAAAGCTTGTCCGCGGCGTCATTGTTGTCCCTGTAGATATGGCATATAGAGAAAATGTTAAAAGATGATTTTAATACCTGTAGTTCTTCCAGCATGGGTTTCAAAATTTGATTTTTACAAGAGCTTTTCCCGTTGACCCAGTTTATAACATTGAGAGAGTCTCCAAAGATCTGAATAGTGAAGGTGTTTCTTTGAATAAGCCAACATAGGAGGAGTCTCAGTGCTGACAATTCGGCAAAATTATTTGATCCTGACCCCAATCCGACTGAGGCTTTGAGGGAGTGATTTGCATTTAGATGGATGATGATTCCTGCACCTGCTAGGTTGTTTTGAGAGGCTCCGTCAAAGAACGCCCAGGGAATGCCTTCTTTGATTTGCACTGTCTTATTTATATTTTGAGGTCTTTTTTCCTCTGGTTCTGGAATAGAAGTGTATATGGAGACCGCTTGAATGGCAATGGCATTTGGCTGGGTTCCCTTATCTTGGAAGATAGTTCTATTTCTAGCGAGCCAGACTCCCCAGCAGATGATGGGCGGAAGGTTTCTCAAGTTCCCATCCGGATATTGCTGCCACCATTTTGACCATGCCTCGTCCAGATTCCCATTTCCCCACTGAAACTTTTTATTCAACAGTTTTTCTACCTCCCCCCAGATTTTTGAAGTTTCAGAGCAATGTAGAAACAGATGGTTGATTGTTTCCTCTTCATTCTTGCAAAGGGTGCACCTCCCAGGACCATACATGTATCTAGCCTGGAGGATGTCCCAGGTTGGAATTTTCCTTCTGAGGAGGCACCAGAAGAAGAGTCTGGCCTTTGCTGGACATTTGAGCTTCCAAATATGTTTTGACCACCACTCTGGTTCTCCCCACCCTTTCCTGGATAGAATGAACTTGTATCCGTCTTTTGGGGAGTAATCTCCAGTTTCTCCATGGGCCCAAATCAGACTGTCCGGACTGTCTTTTATCCTTACATTGGAGCGAACAAGTTCTTGAGTGAAAGAATGCCATTCATTCCACCACCTCTGATCCAGCTGAAGGTCCCCTCCATCTTTCCATGCCTGACTCCATATGCTCGAATGACCTACCTTTTCCACCTGGTCTAGAGTAAAGATGTTTTTTCCTTCTAAATGCCTGATTAGTCCAGGTGATAAGGCATAGTTTTCGTTGCATCCTATCCAAGGATCTTTCCCGATCTTCAGGTTCCTTCCATTCCCAATCTTCCATGCCAAACCTTGTTCAATTACCTTGAAAGATTCCACCGTTGCCTTCCATATCACCGAGGCATTCTGCTTGTTCTTATCCGGGTTTCTTATCCAATCCTCCAATGGAACCGGGTCTATATATTTTCTTTTTATCACTCTGGTCCATAAGTTTTCCGTCTTTATAAGTCTCCAACCCGACTTTGCTGCCAGAGATAGACTAAAGTCAGGGAGATTTTTAATCCCCCAACCGCCCCATTCCTTAGACCTTGCCACTTTGTCCCAGCCCACCCATGGTAGCACCGAGTTTTCCTTGGAACCATCCCATAAAAATCTGCTACATAGTCTTCTGATCTTTTCCATGATACCCTTGGGAACCCACGTTAGTGCAGCCCAGTATACTGGTATGGCCAAAAGCACTGATTTTATAAGAGTCAATCGCCCCGCTCTCGAGAGCCATTTGAAACTCCAATGCGAAATCCTGGATTCTATCTTTGCAATCAGCCAGTTCCAATCCTCCTTCTTGTAAGCATTTGGTTTTAGCCAGAAACCTAAGTACTTGAAAGGAAGATCCAATGTACTAGGCTGGAAAGGTAAGACAGATTGAAGCCTTTCCCTCTCCTGAGCTGCTAAACCTGTCATTATCAGCTGGGATTTCCTGTAGTTTATCTGCATGCCTGTTGCTTTCAGAAACAGATCTAAAATAGATTTTAATTCCTTTATTTCAGTTTGCTCAGTATTTGTGAAGATCAAAATATCATCAACAAAAAGGAGATGTGAGATAAATAAATTAGTAGCTACTTCAATACCTTTTACCTTCCCCTCCCTTCTGGCCTTATGGATCAGCTGGCTGAGACCCTCTGCAACTAACAGGAAAAGAAGAGGGGACAAGGGGCATCCCTGCCTCAGGCCCCTTTGGCCTTTGAAGAAAGGAGTAGCTGCTCCATTGATGAGTATTGCATAACTTACATTCGAGATACAGCCCATGATCCAGCTGATGAAAGCAGGTTTAAAGCCAAGATGTGTTAGAAGCAGCCTGATATATAACCAATTTATCCTGTCATATGCTTTGGATAAGTCAATTTTAATAACAGCACCCTTCTTATTCTTCTGTCTCACACTATGCATGACCTCCTGAGCAACTCCTATGGCTTCATGAATTTGTCTTCCCGATAAGAAACCAAATTGCTCCATTGAAATATGTCGTGACAAGATTGGTTTGATTCTGTTCGCTATCACTTTTGCTATGATTTTGTAGATACTATTACATAGCGAGATTGGCCTGAAGTCTTCAAAACAATCCGGGACTTCCTTCTTTGGAATGAGGGCTATAAAAGTGGCATTAAAAGGGCTATAGACCTCACCTTTTTTCCTGGCCTCCTCCACCACTTCTGTGATTTCCGCTCCTATAAGTTCAAAGAAGTGAAGGAAAAGTTCTATGGACCATCCATCTGGTCCAGGGCTTTTCTCTTTTGCCATAGATTTTATTGTAGATTCCACTTCCTCCTTTGATACCTCGCAATTTAGGTCCTCCGCTTCATCCTCCTCCAGGAATCTTGGGAAACATTGAGCAGTCTTTATTACCTCAGCAATAGTGGTCTCTCCTGGATCTGCAAATAGCTTTTGGAAGTGTCTTTGTCCTAATTCTGACAAGGATTTGAAAGTCTGCACTTCCCTTCCTTCTTCATTTTTTAGGGCCCATATGGTGTTTGTCGATTTCCTCCCTTTGGCATAGTTGTGGAAAAACCTGGTATTTTCATCTCCAGCTTTAAGCCATATTGCTCTACTCTTTAGTCTCCATTCCTCTTCTTTATCCAGAAGAATTTTGATCTTAAGTTTCTCAAGATGAAGAATTTTATCCTTTGAAACCTGCGACAAATAACCATCCTCCTCTATGCTTTCCAGCTTTTTAAGTTCCTCACATATCTTGGTGAAATCCTCGTTCTGGGCTTCCTTTCTAGCCTTTGCCCAGCTTATGGTGGCTTTCTTCAGTCTTTTGAGATTTTCCATAAACAAGAAGCCTTTGTCCTCTGGTGCATTGGCTTCCGGATGCTTCCATGTTTGCTTGAAAAGATTGATAAAAGACTCCTCTTGTAACCAAGAAGAATTAAATTTGAAAGGAGCAGGGGGCTTGGGGGGGGGGTGGAGAATTCTAAGTATACAGGGAAGTGATCTGATAGCCCTCCTTCTTCAATCCATTGTCGAAACATAGGAATCCTGACTGCCAACTCATCATTTATGAGAAAACGATCTAGCCTTTTTGCCACTCTAGCATCCCCTGTTCTCCTGTTCCTCCAAGTCGGCTTTAATTTGAGCAAATTTATGTCGATTAGATTGTTGACAGTGAACATATTTAAGAAAAAGTCTGTCAAGGGGTCTTCCCTGGCCGAAGGACCCCATGCCTCCGCTCTACCTATAGAGAAATTTAAATCCCCTCCCAGCACCAAATTTTTGCCCTTCAAGAAGGATTTTGACATCAGATCATTCCAGAAAGACACCCTATCCTGACAGGGGCCATATACATTGCAGATGGATAGGGGAAAGGCAAGCTCCGAGGACTGAACTTCCATTCCCATAGCCTGTTTCGTCCCCCACTGATTGCAAACCTTAATTCTTCCTTCCCTATAGCCTATTGCCAACCCTCCAGAGTGACCTTCTGAATCAATTGCTATGAATCTCCAGCCAGGCAACAGAGCATTTAAAGTTGTCTCCACTTCAACTCCACTTCCAAGGGTCTCTTGGAGAAAAAGGATGTCTGTTTTTGAGTTAAGAAACATCTCCCGTAAGGCCAGTTTTTTGGGTTTACTGGCTAAACCCCTACAGTTCCATGAGGTCAAGATCATTTTATAACCTCTTCCGGGGCCTGCACTGCTCTAAGAGCCCCAGTGATAGACTGTTGTTTTCCATCGGCTACATCAAACTTTGCTTTTATCTGCGCCATGGAGAGGTTGGATTTTCTACCTCTTTTTTTCCTTGATTGGCTTTGGGAGGTGAGTGGACCAATACCTCCTACAGAGTCGGAAATAATAGGCTTTTGGTCGAGGGATCGAAGATTGTAGGGGCAAGAAGGGGGAATGGCCGAGGGGCCAGGGTCAAGAGAAACACCTTCACTGTTCAGGTCTAGGGAGGGTAAAGCGGCCGAGATGTCTTCTATACCGGTTCCCTCAATGTTTTCATCATGATTTATTAGACTATCATTTATATTTGAAAAAACAAGCTTTTGCGAAGGAGATTGCTCCATACAAACATCCATAGATTCAGAGATATGAACAGGAGGAATGGATGATTCAAAACACATACCCATTGCTCCTTCGGTTGGCTGTGACGACCCTTCAAGTAGCTGCTCCTTTGCTGGGGAATTCTCCAGGTCCAATTCCTTATCCGTCGAGATGGCCTGAGGAGCCTGTTGAGCTATTTCTGTCCGCTACACTTCCATCTGGGCCACAGTCTCCTTATCAGCATCTTTCTGATCAGTTGGGAGATCCTGACCTTGAGAATGATGGATTGGACTGTAAACAGTCTCCCACTGAGCCGACGCCCTTTGAAATCGCCGCCTTCGCCTTCCAAGAGGGCATTCCTTTGCCAGATGCCCGTACTCGTGACATCTGTGGCACCTAAAGGGCAGATATTCGTAGTCCAAAATCTGTTCGAACACCATGTCCTTGTATTGCAGGTTTATCTTCTTTGCAAGTCCTTTGCCAAGGTTCAAGCTGACTAAAATCCGAGCCATGGCTTTGTTCCGGGTTTTCAGAAAGGACATGTCGGCTTCTAGAAAATTTCCCAATCTATCCCCTATGGATTTGAAGACTGATTCAATCCATAAAAACGAAGGCAAATCCGGAGCCCTGACCCAGACCGGGTAGACATCCGTTTTCTCACGGCCAGCATCAAACAGTGGTGTCCATTTCTTCATGAGAACAAGGATATTCCCAATAACCCAATTCCTTGCAGTCACCCAATCAACCGCCTCTTTGTTCTCAAACCGAAACATAAACCATCCTTTCGCCAAAGTTGAGGCTTCAAAAGCCCTTTCTTGACCTGACATCCAGTTCTTTTCTCCCCATTCTTGAAGGAAACTAGAGGAAAATTTCTTCCCTCTCGCCCTGCCCACCACAGCGCAGTCTGCCACCTCCAAAGTTTCCTCAATGATCACCTCCATCCCCAAGACCAGGTTCCCTTCCAGTTCCTGATCGCCAATGGGTCTTTGTTTTTTCCGCTTCTCACCTCTTTTCTTCCCGCCGGTGTCTTCCTCCCTTACCTCCCTGTTTGATTCAGGCCCTTCCAAACTAGGGTTTGTTTGATTGAACCCAGACTCGGGCCTAAAAGAAAAAGGAAAATCCGCAGTCTCCCGAAAGAAATTATCAGGAGAGAGATGAGTTACCTGAAAGCTCGGGTCCTCTGCATGAGTTGCCTTTTGTGGAACTGAGGATGAAACAGTCGCTTCTTCCGGCCAACCTCCATTTCCCTTTGAAGCGCCCTGATCTTTCCCAATGGAAGCCCTTGTTAAAGCTGAGACTCTTCCAGCCTTCTTCTCACCCATCTGCTCGGCGCTTGTAATAAAATTGACTATGTCCTCTAAACCCCCGGATAGCACTGGCTCCACAGCGGACGATTTCCCTTTGATGCCATGGCTCGGGTGGCGGAAGCTTGCATGCAGGGTACCCTCACCTGGTTTGGCTGGCCGCTGAGAGACGTGAAAATCTTGATGAAGAAGCACATTCTCATCATATCCCTGGGTCAGTTGAAGGAAAGATTGATTAATTCTGAGCGTTTCTGGCGAAAGGGCTCCAGTTCTGAAAGACCCAGTCTCTCCAAAATACCATTCGATGTTCTTTGTTGTCGGGTCTTTACCCCATACCGACAGTATATCTTCCATAACCGGGTCCAGATCCACGAGCTCGTTGGAATTTACCATGGTTACTATGCGCTTCATAGGGTTGAAACGAAAACAAGTTTTTCTGCCAGCGTAAGGGTCAAAGAGTTTTTACCCTTATTCCCAGCTGTCCACCCTAAATAGTAAAATAATTCCTCCAACTACCCGTTTCTCCTTTTGCTGACTTCTGAAAACCCTGTGCGTCGTACACTCGCCCTCCGATCGACGCTCCCAAGGTAAACCCTAGCCCTGATCAGTTAGGACCTGGTTCCGGCCAGACCCTCCGCGATCGAAACCTCCGCCGCATCGTTCCCTCTTTGATGTCTCCCTTCTCAACTTTATCATAATGGTTTAATTGATTATTCCTAGAAGAAAATCAAATAAATAGCGACTTATTTGATTATTCTTCATTAGTTTAACTATAAATTACTTAATAAAGATGGTTTATTAGGTAATTTCTCACAGTGAAAGCAATTTTACTATGGTAAAATTGGCTTTACATGGTGTACTTCGATCCATCCAGTAATTTAGGTTAGATGATCATTTTTTTGGTGATAACAGTTATCTCCCCAACATATGAGTGTTAGGAGCAAAATGTATGATCGAAATACATTGTAAAGACACAACCACTTAGACAACAGAGACGAGTCAAGGAGAGAGAGAGAGAGAGAGAGAGAGAGAGAGAGTAATGAAGTTGAATCTAAGAGAGGATAGTGACAAAGGGGGTGAGCCTAATGCAAGTCTCCTTTTATGATGTGGTACCAGACCTCACTAAGGCGGGGGAGGAAAAACCATACCCACCGAGATAACTTAGTACAAAAATAATGGCTTGCCCAGAAATATGAAACTCAACAATGAAGTACATGCAGAACGGTACATGAGATGCTGGCATAACAGAGCTAGAAAATAATATAATGTGTCCCATATACATAATGAATCTGGTAAAAACATGAGCTAGGACCGAATACAATAATATCTAAGTACATGACAGATAATCACCCTTCCCTCAATAAAATGGGTGGGAGGGAGGGTAGAACAAACAAAGAAGCCTTGTTGAACAAGGTGGGGCTCTGAAAAACTGATTGGATCATCTGGAGTAGATGTGTATGCTAGGAACATTATGATCAGTAAGAACTGAACCTATAAAATCTAGAAAACTGCATCTGAGGCTTTAGCATAGTAGGTATGCATCTGGGCATGTGGGGGGCTACTTGAAGGGTCACCCCCTCATGAGGTCTGAAATGTCTCACACACCCCCGAGAATCATTGGTATAATGTACTGCATCAATGGATAATGAAGTGTATCGATAATGAACATGAAATGACAAAGTCAAAGGCAAATAATGAGAACCTCTACTCGATCCAAGGCGCTAAACAAGAATGGAAGCTGGAACCAAGATACACCACCCTCTAGGTTCTTCTTATGGAATAAATGAGTTGATGTCGACAGAATAGGGACTGCGATAGATGAGGCAATGAGGATCCTCAACTAAATAACGAGGGAAAATAGCAATGTGATTGATGGAATGACACCAGGAATAATGGGCAAAAGGGAACTAAGGGACAAACAAATGTCTACCCTTGTTAGAGCATAAAGTTTATAGTTGACTTGGTAGTAACTGACTCAACTCTGGAGGGGATAGGGATAGGGATAGTATGACTAGAGGCCAGAAATGGGAAACATGGGATGAACAATATGCAAATATGGATGGAGTATTGGGACATGAAATAGACTTCAAGGATGCAAGGGTGACTCGTCATGGATACTATGAACAAGGGTGACTTGATGACACTGCCACACAGACTAGGACTGGTGGGGACCATGAAGAAATGAGTAAATGATGGTTACTCATGACAAAAATCGACATATGGTATGAAAAGTATTAAGAGGAGGCAGACCTCAAAGTACAAGTGTCGCTTTATGATGATATTCAATTTTGACAGGTGATGAGGTGACCTTTCATGGAAAAGTGGTTTCCCCGTGAAGTGTCAAATAATAAAAAATTGAGGAAGACCCACTATAGATCTTGGTGAGAGCTTTCCAATAGTGTTGATGGTTCATCTGACTAAGCTACAGTCATTGTAGCAGATAAAACAACCATCAGAATCTAGATCTATGACTTTCGGTAAAGTGGCCTTACTTTTCTAAAGATGGCTTTAATGCTTCTTGGAATGATGGTTCCTAATGAAGAATTAATGGAAGAGGAAAATGACAATGAACTACTAGGGGAGGTCTAAAATCATCCTCATCTAGTAATTCAAACATTGGGACTCTGTGGACATAGAGTAGAATATTTAATGATATGGTATCAAAAATTTATGATATGCGATGTGCATATGGCTCACCAAAGAGGCCAGTAGGACAAACTGTCCAAGGAATGGAAGGGTAATTGACCATACCTAGATTAAATGAGATATAGGATGAAAATTAATTGAGAAGATGACCATGGGAAAACTATCATGCCCGCAATCATGGGATGTTGATCTAGTATGCAAAGGTGGGAATGATGCCCCTAGAAGGTGGAGTTTGTGGAGTGCCATTATGTTTCAAGTGCTTGGGAAAGGGATTCAAGCCTCGGACCAACTTGGCACGAGATCCTTCAAAGGAGCTATAGGGGCCTATGTGCCCCGCAGTATGCTATGGGCATATTGGATGTATTTAGAGCTATGGGAAACACTTTTACGATACATCATAATATTATGCATTTTCTATGACGATGATGGTTCATCATTTGTGTTATCTTCTATGGTATGCATGTGATAAATGCCAATATAGAATGTTGTTTGCAATGGTATTTACATAGTGATTTTGGGCTCTAGGCACATGATTGAAAGTAATCATTTCAAATTCATGTACCAATAGCTTTACTCGTAGATATTTTCTAAATAGGACTTGGTTATGCACATGATACATACCATTCAATTGCATGACAAGTAGTCAATAATGTAAACGAACATGAAGATGAAGGATGTGATGAGCAAGGAAATGAACTAACAAACCTATCACTACATCTTATTTGGATTGATTATTGGTGGAAGATCCAATGCACATGCTGTTTGAAAGGACTAACGTATGCAAGGGGGTAAAAATGGTCCATGCCGATGAGGCTAGATTCTGGGAAAAGCGACTTACACTATTGGCATGACCAACACACAATGTGGATGATGGATCCATTTGAAAGGTGAAAAAGACAACGAATGAGATAATGCAATCTACCTAATGACATGAAAAAAAAAGACACAAAAATCAAAGGTATGTGTTGTGAGAAACATTTATGGAGGTAGAGCACATTGGGAGAATTAGGAAGGAGATGGCCCTAGAAATCCTCATGAAGAAATGATCCCTTACTTAAGTGTAGGGGTAATTGGGGGTAGACATAGCTTCCATGGTGTTCTCATCAGGCTGAGAGATGGAAATACGGGAGGAAGATTGACTACATGATGCAGCCAGATTACCTAGTGCATCAACCTGAGGAATAGGGTTCACATACGCATCTTCGTTAATGGTAGATGAAGGGATAGTAGATGGAGGATATACTCATGTTGAGACCTAGGACTCTATCTTAATAGATTTGATAGAAATGTGTGCAACAACCTCAGGAAGGTTTGCTACTGAGGAACTCAAGGATGATGATAGGTAAAGGATATGGATTGTGGTGTTCATCATCTCGACATCAGAGAGAGGGATCACAATAGTGGGCCCAGAGTTTCCCTATTTTGGTTGACTAGTGGTACTAGAATCCATAGGTAGAGGAGTAGAGGCTCCAATATGAGTGGTCTTGGATTCACGAGTTTCCCCAAGGAAATCACGAAATTCATCGAGATTAGGGAAACAATGGGAATAGTGACCATGAAGATCACACAGGGCACAAAGGTGGTTTGTACGAAGCGTTTTGAGTTTCTTAGGTGGGACCGGTATGTTAACATGGACATTCAGAATAGTTGACTTGGGGAATGCTTCATGAACCAAAGGTTTAAGATGAGGAAGCTCAGGACAATTATTTGTGGCATGCCAAACAACTTTACACAAAGCTCATGGATGTGACAATTTTGTGGCGTTAGGGACTGGAGAAACTGAGGGAGTCTTTTCCTTAGGTTAATTCCTTTTGGCTTTGCCACCCTGTCTGGATTCTTTTGCAACAAGAGTGGGTTCCTGTTGAGGTTGTAATAGAACTAAAACAGCAGTAGGGGTCGTACAGACCGATTGAACCTAGGACAAAGCATGATAAGGTCTTAGTTGACCATGCAGAGTGTTCGCTGGGGGATCAATGTACCATACTGTGATCCCCAAAGTCATGTTATGAAGGACCGACAGAGCCATGACAGGCACAGAAAATATCCCCAGAGGGGAATAAGGAAGGTATATGGCATGTAGGGTAATGTTCAGGAAGAATATCTCCTGGATGGTTGAGACGTGGAGGAATAGTTCCTCGTGGAAACATTGGAGAGGCACCCACAAACGAAGGATTTCATGGGTTGGTGGATCCAGATGACTCAGTTGAGATGGTAAAAATAGAGTGCTAAGGAGCTCGATGTTGATTATAGGTATTGACCTTGTCAGAATCCATCATGAGGATCTCGTAGTCAGTAGGGCCAGAAGGTGGGGGAAGGTGGGTTGATTGACCTAGTTAGGGTTGAGCAACAACAAATCCATGCTCAGGGAAAGGATTTGTGAGCACGTCCAATTGAGGTGGCAGAGGATTTTGAGCCAATTGTTGACCTTGAGAAGCTGCTTGAGCTTCCCACAATAGGCACAAGGCTTGTTGTATGAATAGCCTTGTTTTGCTTGGGCTAGTCACCCTATTGCTGGTTGTATGTTTTAGGCCAGTTCCCTTGGGATTCACCAGGATGGTTACCTTGGTTACCCTTGTTACCCTTCCCTTTATACTTTTTCTTTGAATTTTGTGGTTTGGTATCACTCTGCTTCGCAACCACCTGAACTTGAGGGGGTGGTGGCTGAGGATGTTGCGGTGCTAATGCTTGAGGGGCTGGAGCATCAAACTGTGCATAAGAAGAAGCAAGAGTTTGGTAAATAGGTTGGGGCACTGGAAACATGTTGCTAGTAGGAGGGGCATAAATTTTGGAGGAACTGTTGCCCCCATGCGGGTAGCCATAACTCTACTGGGGATATGGAAAGAGTGTGAAATGGATACAACAATACTGTCAGTGGCATGAGATGCCCCTAGTGCATTACCACTACAAGGATGAGGGAGGTATGGGATAACAATATAGACATAACCTGATTTAGCATAAATCAGATCATATCTCAAAGCATCTTAGAGAGTTTCTTCCTCAATCTAACAAAAATGGGAGGTAACATCTTTAGATTTGAAATAAAAGGTTATAGATATGGAAAATGTTGCTAAAATTGCTGCAGAAACTCAAACTTCTCAGTGAGCTAAACTCCTGCTAAAAAGGTGGAAGTTTACTAGAAGCCCTAGGGGAGGCTAAATTCAACTTCAACGAGTAAATAAAAGTGGATCAAGGCCTAAGCAAGAGGAGACAAAGGTTAGACATCGAGCAGATAGCTCTCTACAAAACCTAGAAACATATCTGAGAAAAACCCTAAAACACATAAATCATAGGGTCTAACCCATTTTTTGCTAAAATCACACTTTTTGGGTAGAAAGCTGTATTTTGGAGCCCCGGTCACACCTTTTTGGCTAAAAACTATGATTTGTGCTCTGAGACTTCCATTCGAAAAATTTCAAAAAAAAATGATGCCTTTGCTATGGCTGGTTCCTGTGACCTCCGGAAACAACTAGAAGGCTTGTGGAAGTCAGAAATTTATCAGATCTACTATTAAAACCCTAGGAAACATTAGTAGAATTTAAAAAAGAAGAAACCCTACGCTGAAAACCAAAGGTCAATGAGGTTTCTGGATCCGAAGTATAAAACTAGTGGAGTCGCCAATTTTTTGTAGAGTCTCTCTTCTATAATGCATAAACCCAACAAAAATATGGTGTGCGACAATGAAAATGATCAAATTTACAACAATGGCTACAACAATGAAAATAATCAAAAGTGAATAATGAATGGAAAACCCTCCTATTTATAACAAAATATTGAGCTATCCTCGAATAATGAGAAATAATAAAATGTTATTGATCCCATTCTTGGAATTACCACTTGGAATATTTTATTATATTTGTTTAGGAGGGAAAAAGTATTTAAACATTTATTTAGAAATAATAAATAAATAAATGATTTGTTTATCATATCAAGGAATTAGTTGAGGAATTAATAAACAAATAATGATTTATTTAATTATTCCTAAGGGATTTAGTCAAATTTAACACAGGATAGTAATTAATCAATGATAAATTAGTTATTATTAGAGAAAAATAAGATAAATAATGATTTATTTGTTTATTTTTCATGATTGGGTCAAATTTAACAAGGAATAATAATAAAACAATGGTTTAATTGATTATTCCTACAAGAAAATCAAAAAAATAGTGATTTATTTAATTATTCTTCATGGGTTTAACTGTAAATTACTTAATAAAGATGGTTTATTAGGTAATTTCTCACAATGAAAGCAATTTTACTATGGTAAAATTCACTTTACATGGTGTACATCAATCCATCTAGTAATTTATGCTAGATGATCATTTTTTTGGTGATAACAAGGAGTGCTTGCATCCTAAATTCATATAACCCTTTCAGCTGGAGATATCTTTCTTGTTGTGCCCTGGTGAGATCTAGATCCATTTGTGCTACCATTCTTAACATGTTGTATTCAAATTCAATGAATAGCAGGGCTTTCCTTCCATAGACCAGCTCATAAGTAGTGAACCTAGTGGTGGTATTCGAGGTGGTATTGTAGGCCCAAGTGGCCTGAACTAATCTATCTACCCAATATTTTCTGCTACTGTTAATCACTTTGGTGAGAATGCCTTCCAACACTCTGCTGGTTATCTCCACTTGACCATTAGCCTATGGGTGGTAAGGAGTGGATTTTTTGTGCTTGATCTTGTGCTAGCTTAAATAATTCTCAATCACGTGAGATGTAAATTGACTCCCTTGATTAGTGACAAATTCTCTTGGGTTTCCAAACTTATAAAAAACATTTTCCCCTAATAATTCTTCCACTTTTTCTTTTGTTGATGCTTTGATGGCCTTGGCTTTAGCCCACTTGGTTAAATATTCAGTGCACACAATGTTGTACTACTTTTTTCTGGATTGAGGGTCAATGCATCCAATTAAATCCATGCCCCACTTCTCAATTGACTCGAAATTCACTTGAGGTTGCAAAGGAATTTCGTCCCTTGGGGTAGGTTTCCCCATCATTTGGCATTGATCACACTGATTAGTATACCTCCTCACATCTTGTTGAAGAGTTAGGCAGTAATAACCATCTTGTAGTACCTTGAATTTTATTTTTTTGGCTGCAAAGTGACCTCCACAAGGCCCATCATGACAGGTCAGAAGGATGTCAAAGCCTTCCTCCTCCCTAACACATCTTCTCAGAACTTTATCTGGGCCTAGATTGAAGAGATTTCCCCCAATCTAAGTGAATGGGGAAATCTTCCTTACGTTCTTTTTCTTTTCCTTGGAGGACAACATTGGTGGAAACTGTGCAGGCACCAAGTAATTTTCTATGTCAACAAACCATGGAGAGAGAACTAAAATGGTGAATAATTGTGCATCTAGTAACTGATCATCGGCCATTGCTTCCTCCTCTACAGGCAATTTCAATCTCAATAAAAAAAATTTGCAACAATATTCTCTTTGATAGGCTTATCAATAATAGTTAAATCAAATTATTGCAATAAAAGTACCATCTAATAATGTGAGTATTTACATCAGGTTTATTGATCAAGTATTTAGTTGCAACATGGTCAGTGTTGGGTGAAACTATGTTCGTTTAGTTCCGTTGTAGTACTTACCCAACTATTTAATTTATCAATCCGAGGTCCGTAGACTTACGAGACACATGCACTATATATGCAGGACTGAAGTGTAACTAATCTAATCTAATCTAATCTAAATTACTGAAATCAAATTAAAGCATTGAAACACTAACTAGGAAAGCATGAAATTGCATAAAGGAAAATAAATACAACATGTGAAGAAGTGAATGGCAAACAACAAATATGAGCTCATGACAATAAAACTATGTTAAACTATATTACAATAACTAAATTACAAATCAAGAAAGAATCAAAGTTAATCTCCATTCTCTATTATTCATTATTCATCCCAATGAAGAGAGAGCACTCTCTTATATACATGAAGAAGATAACCTTTCCATAATTACATATCAAATATTCTCTCAAGCACTCTCAACTAGTTTCCCATTATTACAAGATATCATCGCACAAATCTCTCAAACATGATCCCACAAATCTCTCACATATCTTGGATAAGATATGTCTCCATGATTTTCTCCTTAGGATAAGATATGCTTCCATGATTTTCTCGATATGCCTCCATGATCTTCTCCTTAGGATAAGATATGCCTCCATGATTTTCTCGATATGCCTCCATGATTTTCTCCGTAGAAAAAGGCTTGCATAATTATCTCCTTGATATGGTGGAGGAGATATTAATTCTTCACATATTTCCTACATCACAAAACTCACATATTCTTGAGATATATAAAAATATGTACATTTTCTAATAATTAATCATAAATTCACTTATAATACAAAAATGAATAAAATGGAAAATAAGAAGGTTAAACCCAAGTGTATGTAGGAAAGTGATATGATAACAGGTTAATGGAATGATGAAATGTAAGGAAAAAGGTGGATGAAAATATGACATTTCTGAGTCCCAACATCCTCCCCAACTGAACTTGTTGCATGTCCTCATGCAACCATGCATGGGTATCTTTTAAGAACATTTGGCATATTGAGCTTTGGCTTTACATGATGATGTCTTAAATGTTTCCAGGATATGTGAGAGACATTGGTAACAATTTACATTTTCTTATGGTTGGTTCTTGTGTGAAAACCATGAATATGGTTGGTTCTTGTGTGACAACCATGAATACAAAGAATGTTGGTTCTTGTGTTAACAACATTCATTTCATTTTTTGTTCTCTTTTCTTCAATAATGTAAACATTCACTGGAAATCATAATGTGCATAAGAAAGCCCTTTTGTAATATTAATGAAGCATGCCAATATTGCGTATGAAACAAAGTGCAACAAAGTATCATTGGAAAATAAATGTTGGTGAATGGTAAATGGAGTGATAGTGGTGAAGAAATGGAATCATGGAAGTGAATATGTAGTGAATGTAGTTCTCCCCCCCCCCTCAACTGAATTGGTTGCATGTCTGCATGCAACTTAACATGGCGTGTGAAAGGAAATGTAGCATGGTGAGGGAATTTTCCAAAATATTCAAGTTAGCATATAAGGAATTGCATGATTAAAGATTAGAAAACAACATACCTCTATTTACCCAAGAATGATGAAGTATGCAATAGGAATGTAGCTGCTGCTGCTGCTGGATCAGGAAAATGTGACTGATGTAACTGGATCCTGGAGAATGAAGGAATCTGAACTGTTGATGCTGAATCATGGAAAATGTGACTGATGTAACTGGATCCTGGAGAATGAAGGAATCTGAACTGCTGATGCTGAATCATGGAAAATGTGACTGCTGTGAGTGGTACTGTGGTACTCTCATAGATCAGAATGCATGCTGCTGTGACTGCTGAGGGAGTCATGAAAAAGTGTATAGTCTTCACCCGCTACAAACCCGATGGTACAATTCTAAACATGCGAATGAATGTGTCGATGTCGAGCATGAATAGAAATCATTGGATTACCGGCCATTGATGTATGTCGTTAACCAATGCGAGGCAACTCACCATTGATGTCAATGAGTGCCAAGGTACCGGAGTACATCTTGCGAAGTGCGAATGGATGTGTCAAGGTCGAGCCACTTGCAAGATCCGAAGATCAAGGGACATTGATGTATTCCCATGATCGCCAGCGAGAGAGCTTGCCATTAAGGCATGCAAGCCTCTAGGTACTCAAAATGAACTCTAGTCTATTTCCCAGATAAGGTGCTGATGTCGATGGGGCAAGACTTGTTGAAAGGTGGGCCTTAAGGAATCCCACATCAGTCAACGCGAGTTTGTATAAAAAGATTTGGTAGGACTATAAATGGAAAGAACTCACGGACAAGCAGTGTGGATCAGCATGGCTAGGAAATCAAGGTAATGTGATCATGGAAAGGGAATGATTTTTATTCAGAAGGCAAACTAGAAGGAAAAACTAAACTGAAAAGGATAAATGGATGTATGCGATTCAGAAAAATAGGCGTGCATGAAGCTGTGAAAGATAAGGAAATGGAAGATGGGCTGCAACACAAGGATGGTCTAGGTATGTGGAAGGAAAAAGGGAAGTAATCATGACACAAAAGGTGTGTAGTGGAAAATTTCATGATATGTGCAGTGAAGAATTTGTTCCGTCAAGCGTCCAATGATGCATGTTTCATTGTGATTTGGAAAAATCACTTTGCATACTCTGAAAAACTTAGCACCATTCCTGCATAAAAATTGTCATCTTCGTGTGCCATCTCCATCAAGCATTCTTGTATGAAGTGACTCAAAAACAAATTAGCGCATTTCAAGAAATTACAAAATGTCCATTTTTAATTATTTTCCGAAGTTACTCTTAATTGTGGATGAAAAAGGTGTTGCATCGTAATGTTGAGCTTTCTGCATAAGCTTCTCGTTGTCCTACACATAACACCAATCTCATTTCACGTGTTAGTATATGCATCCTACTTTTGCCCACAAATTCACAAAAAGTCCAACATACTTTTATTTCCCCCCAACTAAAATTATTGCATGTCCTCATGCAATTTACTCATTGATTGCACAACTCTTTTTCAAAATGTTTTTATTGATGTGTAGGAAAGTTGATTGAAAACATTTGAAAAAGCGTTGTATTTGTTAGGGAACAAGTAGTCAGTGTGACAAGTTTTTATTTTTATTTTTTTATTTATTTGTATTTATTTATGAAAAACGTTGCCCTTCACTCTCAAGTTTATAGCTATCATCCGTGTATAAACACTATGAATAGGCATAGGCATGGTTGTGACTTTGACAAATAACAAAAAGCCAGCACATAAAAACAGACATACACCAAGTCTTTAGGCATTTAAGACTAAACTTGGAACCAATCACTTGATTCATAGTATTGAGATAGGTCAAGATTCATTGATATAAGTCCATCAATTGCTCTCAACAAAATGACTTAGTGTGTTGTCCAGCTCTGCGGCACAAGTTCACGACCGCTTCTGTTACATTCCTGCTTATTTTCACTGAACATTCGGGCAGCCTCTGAATGTGCTAGAGAGTTTGAATTTGGTTGCCAATAAGAGTTTGGCTGCGCGTAAGAAGTGCGGGATCCTTTTTAACATTAGGGCGAAGCACATTCATTATATTTGGATGGATCGAACCACTATATAAGGGAGTGAGTCAATTCGTGGCTCGATTTGCTGATGCGATTATTCAGTGCAGCCTCATAGTCGGGGTCGAGTCACATTGCACAGCAATAGTGAATAAATGGAGGCAGAAATTTGTTATTGTTGTGAGACTGAGTTTATCACAGCATTTAAACCAAAATGAAGGTCGATGTAACCTCCAGATTTTTGTTCAGATCGAAAACTTTGTGATAAGCAGGTTAAACCATGGATATTATTGAGAGCTTAGTGAATAATATCTGAGAAAATGCTAACACGACCTCAAGAATTTTATGGCACTTGGCATGTCATCGAGGAATATAGCAGAAGAGCCAAATATTTGTTTCAGGTAATGATGAAAGTTGTAAAAACTTGCCATAGTAATACATCAAACCACGCAATAAATTTGAGAGCAAACCTGCAACTTTAATTACTGCATCATGTAATGAAAATCATCAGCAATCAGTCTAGTAATGAAAAATTGCTATAAAACCATCAGCAATCGACCACCCCTAATTCTCTGTACATTGATTTGAAAACCGTTTTTTACACAGTTACCAAAACAGGGTCTCAAAGAATCGCGATTCCCTCTCAAACCGTTAGGAATTCAAGCAAACAATTTCTGGGTTTTATAACTCATTCTATTAGGGAAAAAACCCATGTCTTCTTTTTTCTAAATCTGTCCTGGTTTGATCACAAACCGCTTTTGAAGATTGACGTTTTTAAAGGGTTGTGTTTCAAAACCTGTGAGGTGGAAGACTGAAACAGAGGAACATGAGATGGAGTCCAATGAATTGCTATCAGGGCAAGGATATGTAGAGGCAGATACAAGTGCTGGAAATACGACTGTTTCAAGTAAATGCGGACGAGCAAGCGGAAGAAGTCCAAGAAGGAAAGGAAAGTTTCAAAGAAACGCAGTGCGGATGCCTACAATAATGGGGATGATGATGAAGCTGTATTTTCACCCGATGCTTCCCTATCTCCAGTTTCCCATATGGATTGGTGTCCTCCTTCGGATAGTGGCAGCAGTGAAGGATCTGGAAATGTTTCACCTGCCAATGAGATGGTAGCAGATGGCAAAGTAGAGCTGACATCGTTGAGATGCCCAGCTACAGTCCAACCTGGAATTTCCACAGAGAGGCCAGTTTTGGATGATGCCAATGCAGTCCTACCTTCAGAAGGCAGCGCAGTGGAAATTGAAATCAAGAATGCGAGTTCCAACTCTTCTTCTGTTACTAAATTTTCACAGCCAATGAATTCTAATTCACAAAATGAAGGTCAGAGAAATATTGCTATGCAAGCAATTCCAGGGGTCCATTTTGAAGCTTCTCACGTTTTGCAGGAAAGAACTATTGGACAGAAACTTTTCCATTCTCAGTTCAATGCTCAAATGCCTCATTCTGAGCTGTTCAGCCGGGAGAGATATAGTGATTTTTTTCCGCACGTCTCCCATCTCAAACCTAACATAAGCTTAGTTAGAAATGGGGCTGAATCGTCAGGCTATGCAACACCATTTTCTTTGATAAAATGCGGGTTTTAGGAATAGGATCCAATGAGATTTCATGGAATTCGCTGATTGCAGGATGTGCGCAGAGCGGGGATGGAGAAGAGGCCCTGAAGCTATTTTGAAGAAGGTGGAAAACCCAATTCTGTTACGATCAATCCGAGGGGTTGTCCGAATCACGTGGATCACTGTTATTATTATTATTATTATTTTTATTTTTATTTTTTTTTATTTTATGTTATTATTTATTATTAACAGTCTAGAAAATGAAATTAATCCTATCTTTAAAAACAAAAATGGTTAGTTTTAAATTTTCTTTTTAACAAATGGACACAAAGATTTGCATATCGAAAAAATGTTGGTGATGAAGCACGTTGCAAAAAAAATGAATTTATTCTTGAAATTAGTCATTATCATCCCTATTTTCTGATCCTCAAGATCGTACAAAGACGCAGGAGGAGAGCATACTTATTCTAAGCAAAACTGAAACCTATTTTCTGATCCTCGAGATCGTACAAAGATGCAGGAGGAGAGCATACTTATTCTAGGTAAAAGCAGAACTAAAAATGAAAGCAAAAACTAAAACTTAAAGCCTACCTACCCTATACTAGTTAGAATTTACAATTTAGTTACATGTAGTTAAACTTCCAATGAAGCCATTCACGCAGCAGTAACAACAATAGATTCAGTAGCAATTTGTCAAATGAAAAATGACAATATTCGAGAGTGGATGAGTCTAGTTGTTGTAACTGCAAATTAACTAAAAAGTTAAAAGATAAATCTAATCTAGTACTTACCTGGAACCATTGTTCGATGAAGCTTTGATATGCACAGTTACTCTCACTCCGATCATGCTGTAACTTTTGTTCTTCTTCTCCAATTTGCTGCTCTTCTTCCTTGATCTCCTGTTTGAATGGTTGTTCGCCATCAGATACGCAGGATTCTTCAGACGTTGAGTCTTCATTTATTTCTTGGGGAGTAGTTGAACCTTTAATTCTTGTCAAGATCTCCTCTTCCACGGAAGAAGAGATCCCGACTTCTGCTAGGATCTGAGTGAGTAGTTCCAAGCTGAAACTCATTGTTAAATCATGTTGAAAGAAAAAAAAAAAACAAAAAATCAGCACACTAAAAACAAAAGGACCACAGAAATAATCTTGAATTCAATACTCAATTAAAACCTCTTACAAGGATTGCTCATTAATTGAGTAATTGAATGCTTCAATTATAACCATGAACCATGAATTCATCACACATTCTTCACAGTTGCGAAAATCAAACACACCTGCAGAAATCAAAATTCACACTTGCATAAATGTAAACACACCCTACATGCCCTGATCCATAAGAGGTCGAGCCCATTACGGTATCTCAAATGCGATGCGTAGGCTGTTCCCCACGTCTTACCGCATTTAACACCTCGGAGTTAGGAACATGTCTAAACACACTTGCAGAAAAATCAAACTAAACTTCAATCCATCGTGCCTCCCCGACAACGGCGCCAAAATGTTGGGTGAAACTATGTTCGTTTAGTTCCGTTGTAGTACTTACCCAACTATTTAATTTATCAATCCGAGGTCCGTAGACTTACGAGACACATGCACTATATATGCAGGACTGAAGTGTAACTAATCTAATCTAATCTAATCTAAATTACTGAAATCAAATTAAAGCATTGAAACACTAACTAGGAAAGCGTGAAATTGCATAAAGGAAAATAAATACAACATGTGAAGAAGTGAATGGCAAACAACAAATATGAGCTCATGACAATAAAACTATGTTAAACTATATTACAATAACTAAATTACAAATCAAGAAAGAATCAAAGTTAATCTCCATTCTCTATTATTCATTATTCATCCCAATGAAGAGAGAGCACTCTCTTATATACATGAAGAAGATAACCTTTCCATAATTACATATCAAATATTCTCTCAAGCACTCTCAACTAGTTTCCCATTATTACAAGATATCATCGCACAAATCTCTCAAACATGATCCCACAAATCTCTCACATATCTTGGATAAGATATGTCTCCATGATTTTCTCCTTAGGATAAGATATGCTTCCATGATTTTCTCGATATGCCTCCATGATTTTCTCGATATGCCTCCATGATTTTCTCCGTAGAAAAAGGCTTGCATAATTATCTCCTTGATATGGTGGAGGAGATATTAATTCTTCACATATTTCCTACATCACAAAACTCACATATTCTTGAGATATATAAAAATATGTACATTTTCTAATAATTAATCATAAATTCACTTATAACACAAAAATGAATAAAATGGAAAATAAGAAGGTTAAACCCAAGTGTATGTAGGAAAGTGATATGATAACAGGTTAATGGAATGATGAAATGTAAGGAAAAAGGTGGATGAAAATATGACATTTCTGAGTCCCAACAGTCAGTATGTATGAATTTTTGGTAACCAGTGATGTAATGCCTAAATTTATTCAATGAATGCACAACAACTAGGAGCTCTTTTTCAATCACAGTGTAGTTCATCTTGGATTTTAACAAATTCTTACTGATGAAGTAAATGGCATAAGGTAGCTTGTCATCTATCTGGCCTAGGGCTACTCCTATTGATTTGTGAGAGGCATCAACATGTATATGGAATTGAAGAGCCCAATTTGGACCTCAGAGAATAGGTGCAGTAGTCAACTTGTCATTTAGTGTGTCCAAGACTTCTTGACAGCTTTCTGACCATAAAAATTGTAGTGTTTGGACAATAACCCAAATAAAGGAGAAGCCAATTTGATGAAATATTTCATAAATCTCTTATACTATCCAGATAAACCTAAAAATCTTCTGACATCCCTCTGCTTTTGCAGAGCTGCCTCCTTTGGATGATGGCTATCTTATTTGGGTCAACCTGTAGTCCTTTCTGGGATATTGAGTGACCTAGAACAGTCCCTGCAGTCATCAAGAAATCACATTTTTTGGGACTAAGGGATAAGTTCATTTCAATACATTTTTCCAACACCTTACAAGGGTTGGAGAGAGCCTTCTCGAAATCACACACATAGGGTGTAAAGTCATCCATATAAATTTGTACTACATCATGGAATAGGTCAGCAAAGATACTCAAGACTACCCTTTGGAAAGTGGCAGTAGCATGGCATAGACGAAAAGGAAAGACCCTATAAGAGAAAGTACCCCACGGACAGGTGAAGGTGGTTTTATCCTAGTCCTATGGGCTAATCTAGATATGATTGTACCTGTCAAACCCATCTAAGAAAAGGAAAATCTTTTTCCCTCCTAGGCAATCTAACACTTGGTCAATGAAAGGCAAAGGGAAATTGTCCTTGGTCCTTCTTTGTTGCTTTGTTTAACTCTCTGTAATCAACAAAAATCCTCCACTTCCCATTTTTATTTGGAACTACCACCAAAGTAGACACCAACTCACTATCTGAGATAGGATAAATGAATCTTGCATCCAACAAATTTTGCAATTCTTCTTTGACTATATCCTTGAGAGCTAGATTCATTCTCCTATGGGGTTGTTGGACTAGTTTGAAACTCTCTTTGTTATAAATGTGGTGAGTACACACCGAGAGGTGCACTCCCTTCATTTATTTGTAACTCCAAGAAAATGCATCCAAATTCTCCCTTAGCATGTTACATAACTCTTCTTCTTGGTGTACAGAAAGAGGGTTTGATTTTCAAAGTCATTTCAGGAATAAATTCTATTGTACTGACATGAGTAGGGTTTCAGCTAAGCATAGATCAATTCAATCATTGCTCTTGGATTCTTTCACTACATATTCTAAATACAAGGTTTTGGGAGTTGAATTTTGGAGGATGTGTTCAACCAAATCATCTTCATCGGGTTGACCTCCTCTCGTGCAAGTTTCTAGGGTATAGAGTTGGGTGGAGTAGACTTCGTATTCTTCCTCCTGTTCTAGCCGTAAAGGTAAATCATGTTCTAAATATGGATGCACATGGGGGTACAAGACCAACTTCTTGGATAGATGCCCATTTTGACAGTCATGTTTCCAGCCTTGCAACTGATGTAGGCATCGACAGTGGTTAACCAAAGCCTCCTAAGTATGAGAGGATAACCATTAAACTTGGCCTTAGGTTGGAGAACTAGGAAGCCTGCAGGGTATTTCTAGCAGTCAATGTAGACCATAACATCCTCAACAATCCCATCAAGGGTTACTATGAATCAGTTTGCAAGTTGCAAGACTATCATGGTGTTTCTTAATGAACCCTAGAGATTCAACTTGAGAATGGTGTCCTTAGTCATCACATTAATGGTAGCCCCAAGATCCATCAAAGTGTGTGGAACAATGGTGCCATCGATGCACACATCTGCTACAGGGCTTCTGGGGTCTAAATACTTTGGAAAAATTATCTTCACCAACATTAAAGTGGACAGCTGTCCAATGACATTAATAGTAGGGGTGTCTCCTTTTCGCCTCCCTGGATGTTTGAAACACCTATCTTTAAACATTTTTTTTGTAAATAGGTACATCCCTAATGTCTTAGAGAAGTGGAATTTGGACACATATATTTTTCAATTCACCCGAAAGTTCATTCTCTTCTGGGGTAGGTTGGACTGCATGAGCTAACCTTTCAGGAAAGTTTGGTGGATTCACTCTAGGCACACTTTCCTCTCTTTCCTCCTCATTCTCCCTAGGCGGAGATGGAGGTTGGTTGTTTGGGAGTACTCTCCTAGACCTCAGGTTGATTTCCTAAATTTCCACAACATAAGTAGGGTAGCATGTCTCCCCACTATAGAACTGTTGTTCCTGTACGTTGTTCATGTTCAGATTTAGTTGGGCAGGCATCTAAGCTTGTTTAGGTGGAGCAAGGACTAAAATTTGTGGTTGAGTAGGAAGTGAAGGAAATAAAGATGGAGCATTGCTATATGGGGGCCTCCACCCTTAGGGTGGTGCATTTGACTGAGCCCGTGGAGGAGTATATGGCTGAAATGCCTGGTTGGTCAGCTCGTTATGGTACTGAGGTGCAAAAGACGAAGGAGAAGGTGTAGACTGGGAGGGATGAACAAGGGTCCCCAAGAGGGAATGGATGTGTTTTTCGTTAGGGTTGTAATATGCATAGGTTGAACCTTGTGTGCCCTGCTCGTACGGTCAAATCCTGTCAGGCCTCCTTTGATTTATGTAGCAGAGCTGCTCGGTCACCTGTTCAGTTCCCCAATACACAACATTTAGTCTAGGTAGATAAGGACACTTGTATGTGGAGTGGTTTTCTCCATAGACTGAGTAGATTTCTATAAGGCTTAATGGACATTCATTCCTAGGGTGCCTTCTTGTGCATCTAGGGTAGAAGATGGCTAATGTTCTCTCTGATTACTCTTGCTTTCTCTTGATCTGCATAGTGTCCACATGTAGGGCAAGGGTTTGTAGCATTTCACTCTTGAAATCTTCCAGCATATTTCTAAGTTCACCTTTTATAGATGTGTTTGAAGAGGATGAGCTGGCCACTATTTGGCTACCCCTACCCTTTTTCCTAGCTTGCCTAGAATGGTTCTTTAAGACAGTCTTGATATCTTCATAAAATAATTGGTATATTTCCCCTCCTGATAGATGTTTTAGAGTATCCAGAAGATCTTCCTTGATCCCCCAGAGTAGGACTAGTTTCAGTGACTAAGGATTAAGTGTGCACCTTGCCCTTTTGTAGCTAAGCTAAAATCTTGCCTCATAATCCTCTAAGGACTCATCATGCCCCAAGGTCATTCTAAAAATTTCATCTTTAGTGTCATTGGACCTACAGTGGTCACTATACTTATTGTTGAATACTTACTGCATCTGAGCCCAGGTGGTATTGTTATCCCTAGGTAAACCCATGAACCAGCACAAAGTTGCGTCCTTGAGAGTGGATGGGAATAATTTCAACTTCTGATCATCAGTGGTGTAATAATAAGTTCTACATATGATAGTGAACTCAAACATGAAAGTACCTAGATCTTCTCAGGTCAGGCCATGGAATTGAGGAAGAGGAGAGGGGCTTATTTCTTTTATCTTGGCATCCCCATTAGTTTCTCTGATGGGAAAACCACCCTCAATTCTTTCTCCATCTCCTCTGTCATTTCTATTTTCAGCCATTAGGTAAGTTGGAATTGGTTGTCCTTCTTGTTCTCCCCTTGTAGGCTCTTAAAAAATCTCTAGTTGGTCGCCTAAGGGGTCCTCCAATTCAATACCATCGAAGAAGAGGGAAGGTTGGATGTTTGAAGTGGTGGGGGTATTTGGTAGAAAATTTTCTAAGTTATCCCCATTCCTATGAGGCATGAAAGAAGTGTTTGTTTTGTTTTGATTTTCAAGCTTTAAGACTAATTGCATAATTGAAATGACAAACTGAATTGAAGCTAATTGGTGAATGAACTCAGTTGCAGAATGGAAAGGAAAGGAAACAAAATTACAACTAATTTTGAAAAAAGTGAAGCTAATAGCATAATGGAAGAGATAAGAAATGGACGAAAGAAGTAGAAATCACATCTACTTAGACACCTCCCCAGTGACGACACCAAAAAGTGATGAGCACCAGTACTGCAGCAAGGATGTTGCAACTCCTCTGGCTACCAAGTTTACTTTACCAACCCAGGGTTTGTACAAACTTGGAGGTGATAGTGTTTTATACACAACCAGATGCAATGGGTCACTCTTGTTTACTTTTGAGCTGGTGATAGATCACTAGGGTTTCTCAAAACACCCTTATATTATTTTAGAAGAAGTTTGATTACCAATGGAGAAATATGAATTTTACCCTAATTGAGAGAATTGAAATATTATCTACTGCAATAATGAAAGACTAAAATAAATGCTTTAAACAGACCAACCATTTAGCTATTTGTTAAGAGATTTTACTTCAAAAGAATTCTAAGCTAAAACATGTAGAACCGTAACTACCCTAAGCATGAAATCTAATTTGATTAAACACTTTACTGTTGTGCATATGGATGAACATAGTAACCTTTTCATTTTTGTCATTTTTGTGAAAACATGAATGCTAATTCTTCTTGATTGTATGGAAGGTGGATTAGGTGTGGAGAGAGATGGTTGTGAAGGGTCATATGGATTGAGAGGTAGTCAAGGGTATTCTCCTATCTTTTTGGATGCATTTTCCACAAATCAACCTCAAAATAGGCCACTACAGGTCATCTTATAAGATGTCATAACACACCTACAGGATGTCCTAATGCAGCTACAAGATCCCCTGTATTCCTATAGTATTGGACAAAAGGATAAGGAGTGATTTGGAAGGTGGTATAAGGCTTAGGGAAGGTGAATGATGGAAGGAATAAGACAAGGGAGTGTCTAGGACTTCCTCAGAACTCAAACCAAAGTTTGTAGGATGGTTGGATTTACTCAACAAGCATAGAAAGTTGTTCTTATGAAATGGTAAATTGGTCTATGGACATAGTGGCTTTTCATGATAATGAAAGGATGAGGTTATGCTGGGGATGATGACATGAGGTCTTCCCACACTATTGAAATTCCTACAATACAGATCATTGGAATCTACCCATGAATCACATCAAAACATGAAGGATTTCCAATGAACATAAGAAAACATAATCCTATCATTCATTTTTCCTAGTTCATGCATGGAAATACTAGCAACATATTGTGAAAAACCATGAAATCTAATACAAAGATGGAGATATCAGAAATAACAACTGAAACCTATCCTTCAAAACTGAAAAGATGCTGGCCTAATTAGCAGAAAACCCTAAATGCCATAAGAAATCATAATTTGGTCTTTTTAGGGCTGAATAGTAGTTTTTCCTCAAACTATGGTCCCTAAAGAGAGGAGTGAGGCAAGATCCACCTGCGATCAGACTTTCTTTTATTCCTTTATCTCTCTAAAGCTACTACTAAAGCTATGGACAAATGGAAGCAAACTACTCAAATTCACCAATACCTGCAATAAAACAATGCCAAAATCAATTCAACAAGTAATCTATGAAATAACCAAAGCATACAAGTAAAATAAGAGGAACCTCTACTGCTAGGGTTGGGACCTAACCTAAGAGCTTTAGCCCTCTCAGTCAACTCAGTGCTCGATCAAGGAAATGCTCATTCTCATTAACATATCCAAAAAAAATACATAACAGTGTTTTGACACAATCCTTCAGCTCGAAAATGCTTAGTTCTCTTACCTAAAAAATATGAATCCTACTGAGTCTCTAGGCCTCTTGACTTATACAACTGAGGTCTCCAATGAATTACATAAATCTAGGGAGACTTGGCTCCCAAACACAAGGTGAAATGGTTCATAACTATCGTTGGCTCGACTGCCAATGATCTGCATGACTCGACTTCCTGCAACTCCAATCTAGTGTGATTTGATTGAGGAATATTCAAATGAGTGAGGATTTAATGAGGACTATCCATCTCCTATAATCTCTCCTTCTTGTCTCATTCAACTTACTGCACCTTAATTAGCCAAAATTGCCATGATTTTCTCCCAAAAACCTGCAATAAATGCACATTAAACCACTAGACATACCATCTTACTTTTACTCATCTCATTAACCAAAATATAATTAAAAATTGTAACGAATTATGAGAAGAGATGATTTCAGTAATCTTGGAGGTGTATTAAGGTCCATATAGTTATGAAATGATGAGCCTCATCACTTATTTGAAATTATAGATATGCATTGCAAAATTTACCCATTAATATGTTGATTTCACTTTTCATGTTTCTTTGTAGGACATACTAAACAATCTCAACCCTTTCTTCTTAGTTTTCATGTTATTTTTTTTCTCATATCCTCATATATCGTGGTTTTATTCACTTCTTTTGAATGAATGATATTGTTCAAATTTCTAAACATCTTCCATTCTAAAATTTACACTAGTGCATTTCCTTTGGTATTGAGATTTTGTTCTCATGGTCTCTCTTAACAATTTGGAATATTTTGTAAGAGAATTTTATTCACTGAGTTATAGTGTTAAGCTTAAGCTCTATTATATCATGCCTTAATTGGGTTATAGCTTTAGGGTCTCTTGTATAGTGCTTCCATTAACCATATGAACCATGACTATGCCAATTATTGAATACAGTTGAAAATATGTGGCAATGCCCAAATTTAATTCCATAATCGTTACATACCCACATTCTCTTTGTGGCTTGGTATGTCACAATGGTCATGTGTGTAACAAGCAATGGCCTTGGTGACCTGTTGTGAGAAGATGAACTAAAGAATTTTCCCATTAGTTTATTTGTGTATTCCAATCCTCTTCTAAAAACTGAAAATTTGATATGCATGTGTACTATTGTGCATGTATGGTTATCAAAAAAAATTCTAACCATGTTGTGGTTATTACAAGATGTATAGGGAAACGATAACATTAAGAGGTGGGTATATTAGTTCATTTGGAGTCATTAATGTGTTCACGAACATGCTAGAAGCCTCTGGAAGGATGGATTTCCTTTGCTTTTTGGTTCTTGTTGTTTCTCAGTTTCTTTGGGCTTTAATCTCTCAAAGAATATGAACAATTTCTTGTAACCATCAACCCTACTCTTCAATTACATCGGTATTAAAATTTATGTATGAAAATTAATACCATGTGTGGTGTGAATTATGACATGAATGAAATTTTCATGGTAGGTGGTCTTTGCCATGAAATTAGGCCCGTGGAATGTTTGTATCCACTTCTTGTGCATAGATACGTAAACATTTCATGACCATGTATAATCTTTATATATCTATACATACAAAAGTTAGCCTCTCAAATTTTTAATGAATATTGTTATATATATATATATATATATATATATATATATATATATATATATATATATATATATATAGATATATATATATATATAATTTGGGCTCCCAAGAGTCAAATACTCATTATATTGTATTTGTATTCTCAATGATAAAAGCCAATATCAGTAGTACGAAGTGTTTCAGAATTACATTCTTATAAATATATATATATAAATTTTATTCAAATATTAAAAAAAATCTGAACATTTTAAATATATTTTAACTAATTATTTATATAACATACAAGTAGAAGAAGGTTGAAGTAAGTCGAGGTTAAAATTGAGGGATTGAAATAGACCTATTAATGAGCTCAATGGAAGGGATTTGAATGGATTTGAAGCTCATGTGAATATTATCATTATAAATATAATAAAAATGTTTCTTGCATAATTGAATATATTATGACGATATCAGATTATAATTTTCATGCATTTTGACAACCATCATACAAGAATTGATTTATGTTTATCTATATGATTGATAGATGGATTTTGCCACACAGGAAGAAACCTATGCTTCCAAAGAAGAGGAGGAAATGAGAAAACTTGAAAAATAAAAATGAGTGCAACTACTCACGAAAAACAAAAAGAAAAGACATTGAAAAGGATTTATGCTTATGTCGTTGTTATGAAATCAGCTCACAAAGAGATAGAAAAGATAGATAAATGCCTTAGAATTCAGCCTCTTCGAGGGGGCAACCTCCTTTACACTACACTTCAAATGAATGAGTCTTTTATGATTCAAATGACAAAACCTCATTTCTATATAGGTGTCTAAGGAGTCACACTATAACCCAGCCAACCTAAAATTAAAAATATAAAGGGACAAAAATAACAATAGAGGGATTCTATGGGGCACAGTAATAACAATATGGGGACAATAGGGGCACGAAAATATTAATAAGGGATACAACTACAATAGTAATGAGGTAATCACTAGTATTATAGGGACCTAACATGCTCCTCTCCTTCAAAAAAGTGTTGTCCTTAACACTTGAGTAGTTTTGGATGCTTCTGTATAAAATTCTCATCCTCCCATGTGGAATCTTCAGCGGATAAGTTCTTCCACTTGATGAGATACTCCAAAAATGATTTATTTTTTAGCTCTCGAGTTCTTGTTTCTGTGACTGCTTCTAGTTCCAAAATAGTTTTTCCTTCCTTGTCAAGTTCTGGCAATATTGTTTGAATTGGGAGCTTGTCACCTATAACCTTCTTTCAACATGGGACATGGAAAACTGGGTGCACTTGAGAAGATGCAGGAAGCTCCAATTTGTATGCCATCGTAACAATATTTTGCAACACCTTGTACCGACCATAATACTTTGGTGATAATTTATTATCCTTCTTAGCTCGCTTGAGGGACATTTGTTTATATGGTTTTAGCCGTAGGAATACCCAATCACCTACATCAAAACTTCTTTCACCACAATGTTGATCTTCCTGTTGTTTCATTCTATTCTACGCCAACATGTGGTGATCCTTTGAGAGTTGGAGGACTTGTTGTTGATGCTTGATGTGAGGTTCCACTTCTTGAACCTTAAAATTTTCTCTTAAATATGATGTGATGGATGGTGGCTGATATCCATAAAGTGCCATAAATGGGGTCATTTTTGTTGTTGTATGGAAGGAAGTGTTATACCACCATTCAGCTAGAGGCAACCATTTGAGCCATTGTGTCAGTTCATCAGAGGCAAAGCAGCGAAGATATCCTTCCAAACATTTTTTTACTATCTCAGTTTGCTCATCAGATTGAGGATGATAAGATGAGCTATGAGCTAACTGAGTATTGAGACAAGAAAATAATTATGTCCAAAAATTTCCTGTGAAAATGGGATCTCTGTCACTTATAATAATCTTTGGGTTTCCATGTAGCTCTTGAATTGTTTCCATAAATTCAGTAGAAACCGTACTGTCTTTAAATGGATGTGATAATGCACAAAAGTGTGCATACTTGGTAAGTTTGTCAGATACCACCATGATGACACTCTTTCCCTCAGACTTGGGTAAACCTGTGATAAAATCCATTGAAACCTCCTCCCAATGTTAGCTTGGAATGGATAAAGGTTGTAATAGACCCAAGGTCTTAATTGTTTCAACTTTATTTTATTGGAGAACTAAACATTCTGCCACAAACTTTTGAATATCTGATTTAAGGCCATCCCAAAACAATTCCTTCTTAACCCTGTGGTAAGTTTTTAAAAATCTTGAGTGCCATCCTAAGGGAGAAGTGTGCAATTCCATAAGAATCTTTTTTTTGAGTTGGGAATTCTTACAGAGATATAAGCGATATTTGTACCACGATGAATCATTTTTCAAGCTAAATGTATCAGATGTATTGGAATCTTGTTGTAACTTTCGAATAAGTTCCCACACTTCTTCATCATTCTTCCATTCCTCCCTTAATTTGTTTATCCAATCTGGTTGGATAATAGAAATGGTGCACAATAATGCTTCCACATCCTCATCCTTTCTTGAGAGTGCATCTGCCACCACATTTTGTTTCCCTTTTTTTTAGATTATTTCAAATTCATAACCCAACATCTTTGTGACCCAATTTTGTTGCTCTTCAGAGGATAATCTTTGTTCTAAAAAGTATTTAAGGCTATCATGATCTATTTTTACCTTGAAGTGTCTTCCCATTAGGTAGGGTTGCTATTTCTTAAGTGCATGTAGTATTGCCAACCTTTCCTTCTCAGAAATAGCTTTGTGTAAAAACTTTCCCTTGATTGGACGACTTTCAAAATAAATGGGTCTTTCATCTTGCATTAAAACAACACCAATTCCATTTCCTGAAGCATCACATTCCACAATAAAGGTTTTTGTGAAGTCTGGTGTAGCTAAGACCGGTGCTTGGCACATTGCCTCTTTAAGATGTTCGAAGGCCTTTGTTACTTCTGGAGTCCATGAAAATGCATCTTTCTTCAATAATGTTGTTAGAGGTGTTGTTATTCTCCCATAATTCTTAACAAACTTGTGATAATACCCTGTCAACCTAAGAAATCCTCGTAGATGCTTTATGGATGTGGGAATTTTCCATTCCTTAATGGCTTTAGTTTTGCTAGGGTTTACCTTAACTCTTTCGTGAGATACAATATGGCCTAGATATTCCACCTGTTGTATTGCAAAGAAACATTTGGATATTTTTGCATATAATTGTTTCACCTCCAATAGTTGTAGCACCCTGTCAACATGTTCAACATGATCCTTCCAAGACTTGTTGTAGATTAGTATATCATCAAAAAATACTAACACAAATTTTCTAAGGAAGGGTTTGAAAATGGAATTCATCAAACCTTGAAATGTAGAAGGTGTATTGGTGAGGCCAAAAGGGATGACCAACAATTCATAATGACCCTCATGAGTTCTAAACACTGTTTTCGGAATGTCTTTAATCTTCATTCTGATTTGATGATATCTTGAACGAAGATCCAACTTGGTGAATTAAATTCATCCATGCAATTCATCCAGTAATTCACCAATGACAGGAATGGGAAACTTACCTTTAATGGTGAGCTTGTTGAGCTCCCTATAATCTAGACACATGCACCATGCTCCATCCTTCTTGTGCACCAATACTACTGGAGCAAAGAAAGAACTTTGACTAGGTTGAATTATACTAGCCTCTAACATTTCTGCAACCATACGTTCAATTTCACTCTTTTGGCCATATGTATATCAGTACGGCCTGATGTTTGGAGGAACACTTCTTGGAATCAGATGAATAGCATGATCATGATCACGAATAGGTGGGAGACCTTTGGGAGTCTCAAATACCTTGGAATGATTGTTCAAGACTTTTTGGAGATCTGGAGAAATAGATGATTTCGATGTGGAAACATCTAGCGAACATAATTGTGCAATTACACCTCTTTGTTCCTTTTTTAGAAGATTTTTCAAACCACTAGAGCTGATTACCTTTCCTGGTTTCCCTACAATACCCCTTAATTCAAATTCCTTTCCTTCTGCAGAAATTTCATGAAAAGTTCTTGAAAATTAAAAGCTACTGTACCCAAGGATTGTAGCCATTGGACTCCTAGTACAACATCAACACCTCCCATTAGAATGGAAATCATTGCGCTAGTCAATACATATTCTCCCATGGATAGCTTGATATTATGGCACTTTCCAGAGCAATTTATTGTTCCTCCATTTGCAACCATCACTTTACACTCTGGTGCTGGATATAGGAAGCAAATCAATTCTTTTGCTACCTTACAATGAATAAAATTGTGGGTACTTCCTGAATTAATCAACACTATTACCTTTTTCTTCTTGATTTATCCTTCTATCTTGATGGTTTGATGAGTAGTAATTCTAGCCAATGCATTACAATATATGGTCAGATTCACTTCTTCTTTATCTAGGCTTTGTTCTTGAAGTATATCATCTTCTTTTGACCTTTCTTTCCCCTTTTCTTCTTCCTCTTGACAATCTATGTAGAATAATGTCTTCTCAGCACACTTATGACCTTTAGTGTATTTGCTATCACAACTGTAATAAAGCCCTTTTGCTCTTTTTTCTTCCAATTTTTGTGGTGTCAACCTTAGAGGTTGTGGAAGACTAGGGGCAACAACACTTCCATCTTTATAGTTGTGAGTGGTATGCTTCCTGGTTGCCATAATTTTTCTTTCCATTTCTTGCTAACCTTAATGCCTTCTCTAATGAATCAGATTCCCATAGGCAAACATAATGTTGGATATTATCCTTTAAAGTTCCTATGAACACATCAATCCTATGCTTTTCTGGAATATTTTTTACCCTTATGTTCAATTTTTGGAACTCCTCAATGTGCTCCATTATTGAACCCTTTTGTTTGAGACTTATCAATTGGCTAAAAAAACTGTTTCTTTTTGTATCCTCATAATGTGCTGTATATTCTTCCATAAAAATTGCCCAAGTGATAATTTGTTTATGAGAGAAAAGCCATTGATACCATACAAACTGATTTGGTTCTGAATATAAAGTTGCAATACGTACATTTTGTGTGTTTTGCACATTATTGAGATCGAAAAATTGCTCCATTTGTAATATCCATGTTGCGGGATCCTTGCCATCAAACTTCCTCATTTCAATTTTTGGAATATGGTGGGTCATCGATCCAACATTAGAGTCTATAAAATCATGATTAACATTTCTTTTGTTAGCATCATGAGTTTCCTTTACTACCCTTTCACCATTAGTAAGTGTTTCTTGTAGAAAATTTGTCAAATCTGTCTTCAAATCTGTCTTCAAATCTATCATCAAATCATCCATCTTAGATTCCACGCCATTCATCTTAGCTTCCACACCCTTTATCTTAGATTCCATGCCATTTATCTTAGCTTCTGTTAGCTTTTGTGAGAGTGACATTTGTTGCACTTGGTCTTGTAATTTTGATATATCATGTAGCATTTCTTCCTCTTCTTCATGAGTCATGCTAGAGCTTTCATGTTGCTTACTAGGTGTTCTCATTTTATTTCCTTGAGGCATCAATTACCGATAATAATTCTCTACTATGCCCTTTGAATTCCTTCAAAATAATTTTTCAAACCAAGCTTAAGCAAAAATTTAAAAAAATCTACACACCTTTTTTCACATTGTAGGAGCTCGATATTGCCTCTAATGTATCTCTATAATTTCGGATCATCTAGTTCTAAATTGTGACCTACAGTATCCCTTTGTGTCTTCTTTCTAATGCCACCATTACAATTGAAATTGGACTCTCCAAGGAAGAGTTATGCCAAATCTCCCACAGTGACTTGATTATAGACTATTTCAGTAGAGCAAACTTGTATGACATGCCACATGTCCCTGTTTCAACCTTTGGCTCTGAAGAATATGTACAAGAAACTATAGTCCATCCTTTTTCTATACATTCCTACAAAATTTCAATTTGATGATCAGAGAGAAAGTTATGACGATTTCCTCAGGTCACCTATTTGGAATGTAATTTAGGATTCTGGAAAAGGAGCAACTTCCTCAGGTCATTTCTCCGCAAATATAGTGTGAAAAGCTCTGAAATTTGGACCCGAAGTTTAGTGTGATTTCATCTCAAATGGGTTTTTTTCGCTTCTAAAATGTCGCAGAAAAAAAGGTTATAGTGAAACTGCCATGATGACCTATTTGGAGCAGCGAAACCCTAGAATCCAAAGCTCTAATACCAAATGTTATGAAACCATCTCACAAAGAGAGAGAAAAGATAGATCAACACCTTAGAATTCAACCTCTTCGAGGGGGAAACCTCCTTTACATTACACAAAAATAACAATAGAGGGATTCTATGGGGCACAGTAATAACAATATGGGGACAATAGGGGCACAACAATATTAATAAGGGTTACAACTACAATAGTAATCGAGTAATAACTAGTGTTATAGGGACCTAATAGTCCTTCCTAAATCATCTTCAATGCAACTTAGGAACATCTGAATGTATATTTTATATTTTTGTATTTTTACTACTGTATATATACATCATATTGGGCCACCTATGTCTTGCATTTCTCTATGATGCACACGATGAACGTAAAGCTCACAAATCTAAGTAGTTGAAAGAGAGAAAATACTGATCATGATAGCCTAGAAAAGCCCCAACACCATTACTTCTTTTCAGGTAAAAATAAAAAATAAAAATTTCTAATGAACTATTGATTTCAGTTGATTGAATCATTTTTCCATATTCTTCTATTTGATTGAAAGTGAAGTGAAGTTGGGTGTTATGTAACCAGCGCATAGAATAGAAGAAGATATATATCAGCGACTTAAAAAATATCATGTTTGAGGAGAAGACCTCCTTTAAATTACATAAATGAATAATTCTTGCATGATTCAAATGAAAATACCTCCTTTCTATATATAGGATTCTAGGGGGGTCATAGTATAATCAGAGCCTACATAACAATAATAATGTAAGGGCACAACAATAAAAATACTGAGATTCTATGGGGCGCAATAATATCAATAGAGGGGACTGGATGGGCACCACAATAATAATAAGGGTGCTACACTAACAGTAACAATAAGGGACCCCACATTCCCTTATCTTTCAAAAACGTGTTGTCCTCAACACTTGAGTAGTTCTAGATGATTCTGTCAGAAATTCCCATTCTCCCATGTGGAATCTTCGGTGGGTAGGTTCTTCCCCTTAATGAGATACTCTTAAGTTGATTGATTTCATAGTTTTCAAGTTCTTTTTTTAATGACTTCTTCAGGTTCCAATATTATTTTTCCTTCCTGATCAAATTTTGACAATATTGTTTGAATTGGGAGATTGTCACCTATAACCTTCTTTAAGCATGAAACACGGAAAATTAGGTGCACTCAAGAAGGTGCATGAATCTCCAATTTTTATGCCATAGTGCTAGTCTTTTGCAACACCTTGTAAGGACAATAATAATTTGTTGATAATTTGCTATCCTTATTAGCTAGCTTGAAGGAAGTTTTTTTGTATGGTTGTAGTCATACAAATACCCAATCACCTACATCAAAAATTCTTTCACTGCAATGTTGATATTCATGTTTTTTCATTTGATTCTATGTCAAAGTGGGGTTATCCTTTAAGAGCTTGAGAAATTATTATTGATGCTCGATGTGATCTTCCACTGCTTGAACCTTATAATTTTCTCTTAAGTATGATGTGATGGATTGTGGATGTTATCCATAAAGTTCCATAAATGGGGTCATTTTTGCTACTATATGGAAGGAAGTGTTATACCACCATTCAGCTAGAGGTAACCACTCGACCCATTGTGTTTTTTACTAGATATAAAACAACAAAGTTATCCTTCCAAAAATTTGTTCACCATCTGTGTTTTTTCCATTAGATTAAGGATGATAAGATAAAATATGAGATAATTGAGTACCGAAACAAGAAAATAAATCTGTCCAAAAAATTTGAGTGAAAATGGGATCTCTGTCACTTACAATAATCTTTGGGTTTCCATATAGTGTTTCAATTGTTTCCATAAATTAAATAATAGTTATATTGGATTTAAATGGATGAGATAGTGCATAAAAGTGTACATACTTGGTAAGTCTATAAACTACTAACATGATGAAAATCTTTCCTTCAGACTTGGATAAACCTGTGATAAAATCAAATGATACTTCCTCCCAACATTGACTTGGAATTGGTGAAGGTTGTAACACACCTGGGGTCTTGATTGTCTCAACTTTATTTTATTGGCAAACCGAACATTCTCCTACAAGATTTTGAATATATGCTTTAAGGCCATACCAAAAAAATTCCTTCTTAACCCTGTGGTAAGTTTCTAAAAATTCTGAGTGCCCTAGTAAGGGAGATGTGTGCAATTCCAAAATAATATTATGTTTGAGTTTGGAATTCTTACAAATATATAAGCGATATTTTAACCATAATGAATCATTTTTCTAGCTAAGAGTATCCGATGTACTGGGATCTTGCTGCAACTTTTGAATGAGTGTCCACGTGCTTTCTTCATTATTCCATTGATCCCTTGCTTCAATTATCCAATATGGTTAGATAATAGAAATGGAATCAAGTAATTCTTACAAATCCTCATCATTTCTTGAGAGTGCATCTGCAACAACATTTTTCTTCTCTTTTTTGTAGATGATTTGAAGGTTATAACCCAAGATCTTTGTGACCCATTTTTTTTGCTCTTCTGAAGAGAATATTTGTTCCAAAAAGTATTTAAGACTATCATGATCATTTTTTACGTATAAGTGTGTTCCCATTATGTAGGTTCACCATTGTTTTAATGAATGTAGTATTTCCAACATTTCCTTCTCATAATTAGGTTTTTGTAAATACTTTCCTTTGATTGGACAACTTTCAAAATCAATGGTACTTCCCTCTTGCATTAAAACAACACCAATTCCATTTCCTAAGGCATCACATTCCACAATAAACGTTTTTGTGAAGTCTACCTAAGGCTGGTGCTTAGAACATTGCCTCTTTAAGAAGTTTAAAGGCCTTAGTTGCTTCCGTAGTCCAAGAAAATGAATCTTTCTTCATTAATGTTGTTAGAGGTGCTTATGTTCTCCCATAATTCTTAACAAACTTACAATAATACCCTTTCAACCAAAGAAATCCTCACGGATGATTTATGGTTGTGGGAATTTTCCATTCATTAATGGATTTAATTTTTTAAGGGTCTATCTTAATACCCTCATGAGATACAATATGAGACATATATTCCATATTTTTTACTCCAAAGAAACATTTGGAGGTTTTTGCATATAGTTATTTGAGCACCCCATAAACATTTTGAACATCACCATTCCAAGACTTGTTGTAGATTAGTATACCATCAAAAATTACTAACACAAACTTTCAAAGGAAGGGTTTGAAAATGGAATTCATCAAACCTTGAAATGTAGAAGGTGCAATATTGGTAAGGCTAAAAGGAATGAAAAAAATTCATAATGACCCTCATGAGTTTTAAATGTTGTTTTAAAAGTTTCTTTATTCTTCATTCTAATTTGATGATATCTTTAATGAAGATTCAACTTGGTGAAGTAAATTTCTCCATGTAATTCATCCAATAATTCATCAGTGACAGGGATGGGAAATTTATCTTTAATAATGAGCTTGTTGAGCTCCCTATAATTAGAACAAATGCACCATGATCCATCCTTCTTGTTCACCAATACTACTAGAGAAGATAAAGATCTTTGACGATGTTGAATTATACCTGCCTCTAGCATTTGTGTAACCATAAGTTCAATTTCACTCTTTTGGCCATAGGGATAACTTTAAGGCCTGATTTTTGGAGTGAGACTTCCTATAATCAAATGAATAGCATAATCATAATCACTAAAAGGTGGGTGGACTTTGGGAGTCTCAAATACCTTAGAATGATTGTCCAAAAATTTTTAGATATCTGAAGAAATAGATGATTTAGATGTTTGAACATATAGTGAACATAATTTTGCAATTACTCCTCATTTTTATTTCTTTGGAAGATTTTCCATGTCATTATATATTATTATGTTTCTTGGTTTACTTGTGATATCCTTTAACTCAACTTGCCTTCCTTCCCAAAATAAATTTAAGAAAAGTTCTTGAAAATTAAAAGCTATCATACCCAAAGATTGTAACCATTAGACTCATAGTAGAACATCAACACCACCCATTGGAATGGAAAGAATTGGACTATTACAAACATAATCCTCCATGGTTATATTGATATTGCATCACTTTTCAGAGTAATTTATGATTCCTTAATTTGCAACCATCACTTGACACTCTGGTGTTGGATATAAGAAGCAATTCAATTCATTGGCTATCTTACAATGAATAAAATTATGTGTAATACCATAATAAATCAACACTATTACCTTTTTCTTCTTGATATATCCTTCTATATTGAGTGTTTGAGAAGTGGTAATTCTTGCCAATTATTGGCATTATGACACAGGTTTGGCTGTATGACATAGGTGTTGTCCTTGATGGCAACTCACTCAAATGGCAGATCACAGTTCAGGCTCTCAAAATGAAAGAAAATGAGGTATACGCAGGTTACTCGTAACAAAGTCATGTATACACACGGGATTACCGATCAAAAGGCACGTACACGTATGCATGGACTTTCATGCAAAGAAAAGCGTGTACATGTGGCAAAACTTATGATTGGTCCATGGTATTTAGTCCGACATATTTTAACCTATGGTTTTGGTCCTTGGTGTTGCTTCCAAAGTGTTGAACCTAGGTATTGGGTCCCTAGTATTGGTTCTCAATGGTTTTGGACCATGGTTTGAGTAAGGCCTAAGACTATAAAAAGGAAAGGAGATCATTTGGCAAGGGTATTGACTCAAGTATTGAATATCCTATGAGAAGCAAGATCTGAAATATTGGTGATTGTTGCATAGCTGGATCTGAATCAAGGAGGAACCTGAGCGCTACAAGATGGATAAGTTCTATTGATGGGTCAAATCTCAAGGCTTGAATAGTAGTATCCTTATGTGATTATGATCTATTATATTTGGCACATGACTTGATCTATAAATCTGATAATCTAAGTATAACAAATGTCTGATTAAGTAAAAGGGTAAATTATCTTTTATAGACCTGTACGCAGGTTCGGCGTAGCATAGGCATGTATACACGTAGGTTCAACAAGTGAAGACAGCGTATACACTTGCTGTCCTTGATACAACTGCGTATGTATGCATGTTTCTGCATATAGAAGTAGTGTACGTCTCATGAAATCTGTTTTAATACTTCTGTTTATTGCTGCAGTATTCTGGGTTCAGTTATTGCTTTCTGGGTATAGCATATATAAAAGTGATTGGTTGATTCAGTATTGGTTTGTACAAGGAGATTTGTTTTTGGAGTGATACTTGATGTTTGATTGATGTTATTCATGGATCCAGTCTGAAAATTTATGAAACATGGTCCCTAGAAGAAAAGAGAAGGTTGTAACCTTCTATAGTTCAGCACCTACATACTAGTACCTCAGCTAGAACAAGAGCTAAGGGGGTTGTAGCTCCCTTCCAGGAGAAGATGGAGAATGAGAGAGGGTCATAGCCTTCTGCAAGTAGAAGCTTGCGTACTAGTATAAGACTGCACCAGTACATAACCATTGTAAAAAGTAGTTTCTAATTAAAATAAGATAGAGACGAATTGCAGCAGGTGGTTTTCACCCACATTGGGTTTCCACCTTATATCATGGCGTTCATGTGTGCTTCTTGTGTGTGATGATCTATTCTGTTTTACTGCTCCTATTTACTGTTCATATGGATAATAATGTTCTGATGCACTCATTAAGGATCAACTAACTGAATCATAAGTTTACTAGATATACGCTTGTTGCACTACACACAGTTGTGTATACACGCAGTTTTACTTAACTGAAGTAGTGTATATGAATCTTAATATTGAAATGAAAAAGTTATATTGATTTGATAATATTGATTCACCCCGCCCCCCTCTCAGTATTATTTCCAACAATTGGTATCAGAGCAGGTCCTTTAGAAGAAGCTTGATCGCTTGAAGGAAAGATCCATAAGAATGGGTAATCAAGAAAGAGAGCCATCCATCAGGCCACCAATCTTTGGTGGGAGCAACTTTGTCTACTGGAAGATAAGAGCCACAACATATCTACAGTCGCTTGGAATGGATATTTGGGGAATTGTGGAAGGAGGATACACATATCCATCGGCAATTCCTACAGATACAATAGAGAGAAAGCAATATGAACTCAATGCCAAAGTGGTTACTATCTTATTGGGAAGTTTGTCTGTTATGAAACCAGCTCAAGAAAAGATAGAAAAGATAGATCAATGCCTTAGAATTCAGCCTCTTCGAGGGGGCAACCTCCTTTACATTACATAAATGAACAATTTTTTGATGATTCAAATGACAAACGTCCTTTCTATATATCGGAGTCTAAGGAGTCACAATATAATCCAGCTGACCTAACAATAATAATATAAAGCCACAAAAATAACAATAGAGGGATTCTATGGGGAACAGAAATAACAATATGGGGGTAATAGGGGCACAACAATATAAATAAGGGGTATAACTATAATAGTAATGGGGTAATCACTAGTATTATAGGGATCCAACATGCCCCTCTCCTTCAAAAAAGTGTTGTCCTCAACGCTTGAGTAATTCTGGATACTTCAGCATAAAATTCTCATCCTCCCATGTGGAATATTCAGCGGATAAGTTCTTCCACTTGATAAGATACTCTGAAATTGATCGATTTCATAGCTGTCGAGTTCTTGTTTCTGTGACTGCTTCCAGTTCCAATATAATTTTTCCTTCCTCGTCAAGTTCTGGCAATATTGTTTGAATTGGGAGCTTGTCGCCTATAACCTTCTTTAAACATGAAACATGGAAGGGGTGTTATCGAGAAGCTGCAGGAAGCTCCAATTTGTATTCCATAGTACCAATCTTTTGCAACACCTTGTACAAACCATAATACTTTGGTGATAGTTTATTATCCTTCTTAGCTTGCTTTAGGGACATTTGCTTATATGGTTGTAGCTGTAGGAATACCCAATCACCTACATCAAAACTTCTTTCACTGCGATGTTGATCTGCCTGTTGTTTCATTCTATTTTGTGCCAACACGAGGTTATCCTTTAAGAGTTGGAGGACTTGTCGTTGATGTTCTATGTGATGTTCCACTGGCTGAACCTTAGAATTTTCTCTTAAATATGATGTGATGGATGGTGGTTGATACCCATAAAGTGCCATACGTACCTTTTGTGCGTTTTTCACATTATTGAGATCGAAGAATTGCTCCATCTGTAATATCCATCTGGCAGGATCCTTGCCATCAAACTTCCTCATATCAATTTTTGGAATATGGTGATTCTTCGATCCAACATTAGCATCTATGGAATCATGATTAACATTTATTTTGTTCTCATCATGAGTTTCCTTTACTACCTTTTCACCATTAGTAAGTATTTCTTGTAGAAAATTTGTCAAATCTGTCTTCAAATCTGCCATGCCTGTCTTCAAATTTGTGTTCAAATCTATCTTCAAATTGTCCATCTTAGCTTCCATGCCATTCATCTTAGCTTCCACGCCATTTATCTTAGCTTCCTCCCCATTTATCTTAGCATCTGTTAATTTTTGTGAGCGTGACATTTGTTGCACTTGTTCTTGTAACTTTGATATATCATGTAGAATTTCTTCCTCTTCTTCATGAGTCATGCTAGAGCTTTCAGGTTCCTTACTAGGTGTTTGCATTTTCTTTCCACGGGGCATCATTTACCGATAATAATTCTCTACTATGCCCTTTGAATTCCTTCAAAATAAATTTTCAAACCAAGCTTAAGCAAAAATTTAAAAAAATCTACACATCTTTTTCACTTTGTAGGAGCTCGATATTGCCTCTGATGTATCTTTGTACTTTCCAATCATCTAGTTCTGAATTTGTGACATGTAGTAGCTCTCTGTGTCCTCTTTCCAATGCCACTAGTTTGATCCAAATTGGATTCTCTAAGAAAGAGTTATGCACAATCTCCCAAGATGACCTGATTATAGACCTTTCCACAAGAGTGAAGTTGTATGAAGTGCCACGTGTACAATTTTCGATATTTTGTTCTGAAAAAGATATACGAGAAACTATAGTCCGTCCTCTTTCTGTACCTTCTTACGAAATTTCAATTTGATTCCCAGAGAGAAAGTTATGAAAATTTTCCCCAGGTCACCTATTTTGAATGTAATTCAGGAGTCTGCAAAAAGACCAACTTCCTCAGATCATATCTCCGAAATTATCGCGCGAAAAGCTCTGAAATTCGGACCCAAGGTTCAACGCGCTTTCTTCTCAAATGTCTTTGTTTTGCGACTTATGAAACATCATAGAAAAAAATTTATAGCGAAAATGCCACGATGACCTGTTTGGAGCAACGAAACCCTAGAATGCAAAGCTCTGATACCAAATGTTATGAAACCAGCTCAAGAAAAGATAGAAAAGATAGATCAACGCCTTAGAATTCAGCCTCTTCGAGGGGGCAACCTCCTTTACATTACATAAATGAGCAATTTTTTGATGATTCAAATGAAAAGACCTCCTTTCTATATATAGGAGTCTAAGGAGTCACAATATAATCTAGCCGACCTAACAATAATAATATAAAGCCACAAAAATAACAATAGAGGGATTCTATGGGGCACAAAAATAACAATATGGGGGTAATAGGGGCACAACAATATAAATAATGGGTATAACTATAATAGTAATGGGATAATCACTAGTATTATAGGGACCCAACATTATCACAATCAAAATTTCTCAAGGTCATGCAATTCAAATCAATCAAAGAAATATGGGACAAAATCATTCTAAGCTATGAAGGAGATGAACAGGTAAAACGAGCAAAGCTTCAAACTCTCAGAATATGGTATGAAAATATTAAGATGCACAGTAATGAAAGCATAGCTAATTACTTCTTGTGTATAGATGAGATTGTCAATTGTATGAGGAATCTGGGTGAAGAATTGAGGGAAGTTTTATTAGTTGAAAAGGTTTTAAGATCCATGTCTGCTAAATTTGATTCCAAAGTTTCTACCATAGAAGAAAAGGAGGATCTGCAGAAAATCACTATGATGCAACTTCACAGAATCTTAACTACTTTTAAGATGAGAAAAGGAGGACCATCAGATATGAGAGAAGCTGCATTCGAAGTGTCAGCAAATGAATCAGGATACATTTCAGAAGGAGAAGATGAGGTAAATTTTGTCAAGAATCTTGAACGGGGATCTGGAAGGTTCAAAGGTAAGCTACCTTTCAAATGCTTTTCATGTGGTAGAGTTGGTCACTACGCTGCTAGATGCCCTCATAACAAAGGAAAGATGTCTAAAGAAGGTAATAGAAGTTATTATACCCATGATAAAAGTAATGAATCATCCAATAGTGATGAAGACATTAGACTTCTCATGGCATATGAAAATAAGGATGTAGAACCAGAAGAATTTACCAGATTAAAAGAACAATTGGAGTCAGTAACCAGAGTAAGGGAGCAATTGCAGGATATAGTAAAAGATCAAAGCATAAAAATTAAGAGACTTGAATCGAAGATCCTCTCTCTAAAAGAAGATCTTAAAGAATCAAAGAAGTAGAATGAAGAATCTCTTGAAGAATAGGAACATGAATTGATCGAATTAAGTCAACAAGTGGAAGAAGGAAGAAAAGCTGAAGAAAACATAAGGAAGCAGTTGATGAGCCCCAAAAATGGGTAACTTATTGGGCTCATTTTGCATACTGTTCTTCATCAATCCACCACTTTTCATTGTTTATGCATGTTTTTTGAGTATATTTATGTTGGTTGAACGAATGAGGGTAGTCACTTGACCAAGAAGGCTAATACGTGGTTATTGGAAGTTTTTGAACAAATTTTGGACCAAAGCAAAGCATTTATGAGCCAGATAACAACCAAGCATGAAGGAACAAGGGTGAGGATTTGTCGGAAGGTTTTCTCGTGCACTAAATGGCCCCTTCCTCGAAATCTTCGCCCTCAGCTCGGAGTTAAGCAGGCCACCAAAAAGGATTCCCAAGGGCAGCTGAGCAGTTTTGTGTAAAGTGACTTATCACTAGCAGTCTGAGCAGCTGAGCCCCTCGAGTTAAGGAGGGTTGTTGGAGACCCTCGTAGTGCATAAATAGGAAAGCTTCCAGCCTTCGTAGTTTACTTTTTGAACTATTTTGTTTTGCACTATAGTGTTGTCATTTTTCTCAGCTCATTTTCGTAGCTACTGCTGTATAACTTTCATGTGACATGGTTATTTTTGAGTAATGAAAAGCACCTTTATTTGGCATTAGTTCTGAGTTTTTCTTAGGATCCTATAGCTCTTGGGGTTGGGCCCAACCCAAGTGCCAAGGCTTCCTTTGTGTACTGTTATTTGTTTTTTATGTATTTGCAAAATAATTTCAGTTAAGTAGATTAAAATCTTGCTGGTTACCTAGGTCATTGTTGATGATTAGAAAGGATTTTCATGTTCAAATTGAGTTGATAGGTTAATAACAGGGAAGATATTTAGAAAAAGGCCATCAAGCACCTCTAATCTCACCTCTCCCTCAATGGGATTGTGAGCTGGGACAAAGGTGACCTTGCTGCCAACAAAAACACTATCTTTGCCTCAGCATGCAATCATTAGTGTTAGATTCTCATTTGCAAATATTGATACCAGTTGTGATTACGTGTTTAGGTTCATGATTTCTTAGTTTGCATAGCTATTTCACGTGATTTCATTCAAAATAAACTTCTGTTCATTTCCTTTGTTGTTACTTAGGTCAGATTGGAGTAAAGTAGCTAGGTCATTGGTTTTCCAAGTCATTGTTTGTTCAGTTTGAGAAATAACTTGCAGATCGCCTCTAATACCTCTCCATCTACCCGTACTTCATCAATCCCATCTACTCCATCCCTTAACTCAGATTCTTACCTCATGTTTGCCACATTCGCTTGCTGTTGGGTGTGGAGCCTGATTATATTCTATATTCAAAGGTATCGCCACATAGGGCCCCAGTTCGAAACCGCCCGTAAAATATTCGCTGCAGGGGGGTGGCTGCAACCTTTGAGAGCCCCCCCCTAGCGGGGGGTTTTGGGAGCAGCGCCCCCGAAGCTAAAAACAGCTGTAAAATTGCCTTGTAAAAGTATAGTAATTTCTAGTCAATCTGGGCTCTTCATTAGGCAGATGATCTGACGGTAGAACTTATGTTTAGTTTAGGGTTTTTTTCCCTAGAAGACAACCCCTCTCTTTGTATGAGGGTATTGTATTTGAGGTTGTGTGATAGATGTGTATTCTGTGAGTGAGAAATAGAGAGGTGAGACTGTGAGAGAAAACAAAGGATATTACAGTGGATTTGTTGTAGGTTGTGTCTCTTCATTTTGCTGGATAATAGAAAGGAAGGACTGGTTGTTCGGGGTGGACGTAGCCCAAACTGGGTGAACCACGTATATCTGTGTCTCTCTTGTTTTGTGTGTTTTCTGTGTTTATATTTCTGCAATATTTTATGTGTTCCATTGCTATGTAATATATAATTTCCTAACACTTGCGTAGCCCTAATTTTTGTGCAACTTTGCTCTACTCCTCCTTGAACAAATCCAACCATCCTCATCACTCCTCAGCTCCATCCATGAAGTCCTGGACCTCCTCACACCCTTATCTTACCCCCATACTCACTTCTCCACCTTTCTCTTTCCATCCAACCTCCAAAACTCCATTTTTGAACATCCTGTAGAAAATTATAGAACATCCTGTAGAACCACTGCAGACTTCCTGTAGAAGCTCATGAAGGTGGTTTCTTGAGATCCGATCACTATGAAACTCTCTGTAAGGGTGCTAGGGACCCCTTAGGCCCTCTTCTAACCTTCCCAACCTCCTGCAAGCATTTCCTTTCTCCAATCCACCTCTGCACAGTCAAAAACTGTTAAAGCACATGCATAATAATTCTAACAACTTATTCAAAAAAACAAAAAGATTTTTTTTTCCAGATGTTACGGTAGAAGTAGCTTAGACACATGCATTTTACCTTCCTAGAAGTCAGTGCATCTCTTTTAGTAGCTTTCATCCTCTTTCTTGCATCAGTAGGATTAGCTGGTAAAATTAGGGTTTGCTAGGGTTTGTGTTTCCTTTCAGCTTTTCAGTTTCTTTCTGCAAGTAGATTAGCCTCCTTTGAGTTAGCTTCCATCCATTAGTTAGAAAGCTTCTTCTCAGAGCTCATAGAAGTTGGCTTAATATCCTAGTGGACTTGTGCTAGTTGACCAGGTGATAGCTACGAAAAGAGCTAGTACTTGTGCATACAACACCATTACTTCCAAGTTTGTTACGAACTACCAGGTTGATAAAAGTAAAGAAGGGAGTCCCAGGAGTTGCAACATTATTGCTGCAATACTGGAGCCCACCACCTTTTTGGCGCCGTTGCTGAGGAAGCGTCAGAGTATTTGTGATTGCTGCTTTTCTTCTATTTTTCTACTACAACCTTTTGCTAAGTAGTTTATTTCATTTCCATTCTCCAATTTCATTTCTGCAAAAGTAGATTAGAAATTTCCTACTTTCATAGATTAGCCTTTTAATTCTGAAATTTCAATTCTGTAAGCGTAGATTATGTTGGAAATAATACTGAGAGGGGGGGTGAATCAGTATTATATAATTATTTTAATAAATCTTCTTTATTTGTTCTTTGAATTATTTTTGCATGTCAGTACCATAAAATAATGAGCATGAACAAAAGAAAACAGATAGTCACACCAAAGAACACAAGATGTAAGGTGGAAACCCAATGTGGGTGAAAACCACCTGCTGCAATATGTCTCTATCTTCTTTCAAATTAGAAACTCCTTTTTCAATGGTTTTGTACTGGTGCAGTCCTTTACCAGTACGCAGGCTACAACCTGCAGAGAGCTACAATTCTCTCTCGTTTTCCAGTCTCTCCTGGAAGGGAGCTACAACCCCCTACTTCTTTTCTTACAAGGACCACTTTTCATAAATTTTCAAACTGGATCCATAAGCATCAATTGATCATCAAGTATAAGAGATTCACCCAATCAACTGTAGTAACCAGATCAACAATAATAGGACCAAACCTAGAACACAACAATGATAAACAAAGACTTTAAGAGAAGCAAGCACCCTGCTCAACTGCTTGCCTGCTTACGTAAGCACCCTGCTCAACTGCTGGCCTGCTTACTGTACTTACCCTGCTCAACTGCTTGCCTGCTTACAGTACGCACCCTGCTCAACTGCTACCCTGCGTACCGGACGCACCCTGCTCAACTGCTAGCCTGCGTACCTCGCTCTGAGTCTATTGAACTGCCTGCGTATGTACGCACCTGCAACCCTTCTGTGCCTGCGTACCGGCGCACCTGCAGCTCTTCTATGCCTGCGTACCGGCGCACCTGCAGCTCTTCTGTGCCTGCGTACCGGCGCACCTGAACCCTTCTGCGCCTGCGTACCGGCGCACCTGAAACGCTTCGTTCCTGCGTATGTACGCACTTTTCTCTTACTGCACCTGCGTACCTCCGGGCATAGATGATTTCAAGACTTCAGAAGTAACCCAGACAATCAGATCTACAGATCTGAACATGCGCCGAAGAGATCTCGGTCCATCAGTAGATTCGCCTTGTTTAGATCTAGACCAGATCTAGCCCTCATAAGATATTCAACCCCAAAACATGCTCAAGCCAAATGATCTCCTTTTCTTTATATAGGAAAGCTCTTCCTTAAATCATGGATCAATACCACGAGCCGACACCATAATAACACAATACCGTCGGCTAAATACTAAGAGTAAAACATAAGAAAACCCCACATGTGAATTTATTTGCCTTGAAATGTGTGCACTGGGGGTACGCACCTCCTGAACGGGATAACTGCGGGTATGTACGCACTTTATGTAATACTGACCTGCGTGTACGCACCTTATGCAAGGTGTACCTGCGTACCCCTTATTTTCTTCAATATTTGATAGCTGACCATCAATCTCTGCTGCTGACTTGAAGTACTGTGATCTACCACCTGAATGGGTTGCCATCAAGGACAACACTTTAGCCATAATGCCAACAATCTCCCCCTTTGGACTTGATGGCAACCTCAAAGCTTCAGCTTCATTCTCCCCCTTTGACATCAAGGGCAAAGGGTTATGCTCCCCCTAAGAACATGCTCCCCCTGAATATGAACCAGATTTGCATCGAAGAACCATAATCCACCATGAAAGAGATAGAGACATATTGCAGCTACTTCCAAGATCTCCTTCTGCACATCCTCCATAATGCCAACAATGCATTATATGCTCCCCCTGAACCTGTACCATCAATCAGAAGAGGTTCAGCAATAAGATGATGCATCAACAACCCCCAGCTTTTGCCTGAGGTATTCAAAAGTGTCCCTAGGCAATGGTTTGGTGAGAATATCAGCAACTTGTTCCTTAGAAGGAAAATACTCCAACTTGACCTTCTGTTCAAGCACTTGTTCCTGGAGAAAATGATACTTGATTGGTATGTGCTTGGTTTTTGAATGCATAACAGGATTCTTTGAGATGCTGATTGCACTTGTGTTATCACATAAGATGGGGATTGGTGGTGTACAAGTGATTTGAAAATCCTGCAAAGTCTGCATCATCCAAAGGAGTTGGGTGCAACAAGATGCAGCGGCAACATATTCCGCTTCAGCTGTAGACAAGGCAATCGAACTCTGTTTCTTGCTGAACCAAGATACCAGTCTGGAACCCATAAAGAACGCACCACCACTTGTGCTTTTCCTGTCATCCACGCTTCCAGCCCAATCTGCATCTGTATAAGCATGAAGTGTAAGATCTGTATCTCTAGGATACCATAAGCCATAATTTTGAGTCCCTTGAAGATATTTGAAAATTCTCTTCACTACCTGAAGATGAGTCTCCTTCGGATTTGCCTAAAATCTTCCAACTATTCCAACTGCATGCATGATGTCTGGTCGGGTACCTGTCAAATAAAGTAAACTTCCAATCATAGATCTGTAGGTTGGTTGATGTACTGCTGCAGATTCATCATTTGCACTGAGGCTACATCCTGTGACCATGGGTGTACATACTGGTTTTGCATCTTCCATACCATATTTCTTCAAAATCTGTTTGAGATACTTGGTTTGAGATAAAAAGATTCCTCCTTCTTTTTGTTGGATTTGCAAACCAAGGAAATATGTCAGTTCTCCTAGCAAGGACATTTCAAATTCTTTCTGCATGACCGAGGCAAAGTTTTGACTCATAGCTTCTTCATTGCTCCCAAAAATAATGTCATCTACATATACAACAAGTATTAGCAATTTGTCATTTTCAACTTTTATATAAATATTGCTATCTGCTGATCATTTTGAAAAGCTTTGTTGATGAAGATATTTGTCCAAATGGTAGTACCAAGCCCTTGGAGCTTGTTTGAGACCATAGAGAGCCTTTTTCAATCTGCATACAAGATTTGGATCATTTCCAAGAATGAACCCATCTGGCTGTTCAATGTACACTTCTTCTTCCAAGTCTCCATTCAGAAAGGCTGATTTCACGTCCATTTGAAATACTTTGAAGTTTTGAAAACTTGAGAGAGCAAGGAACATTCGGATGGCCTCAAGTCTTGCAACAGGAGCAAAGGTTTCTTCAAAGTCTATTCCTTCTTGTTGCGCATGCCCTTTACAAACAAGTCTGGCTTTGTTTCTAATTACTTCTCCATTTTCATTCAATTTATTTTTGAAGACCCATTTTGTTCCGATAACATTCTTATCTTTTGGTCTAGGAACCAGCTCCCAAGTGTTGTTCTTTTCGATCTGCTCAATTTCTTCATCCATTGCTTTCACCCAATATTCATCTTTGCATGCCTCTTTCACATTTTGTGGTTCAGTAGAGGAGAGTAATGCCAAATAGCTTGAAGCTTCTGCAACTGTTCTTCTTGTTTGTACACCTTCTTCTTTCTGCCCCATAATCTGAGATTCTGGATGATTCTTCTGAACATATCTGGATGGAGTCTTTTCTTCTATTCTTGTTTGCTCCTCTGGTTCTTCTTCTTGAGGTTCTTCTTCTTCATCATTCTGTCGTTGGGGGTAGCCTTCATCTTCTTCGATGTCTTCATGATGTACTTGCCTAGGAATGTATCCCTTTTCATCAACCACTACATCAATGCTGTCAACAATTCTGCCAAGTCTTTTATTGTAGCATTTGTATGCTTTGCTATGTGGAGAGTAACCAAGAAGAATGCCTTCATCTGCTCTAGGTTCAAGTTTGCCAAGCTGCTCATCCGTATTCTTGATATAGCATTTGCTCCCAAAGATTTTGAAGTGCTTTACCGAAGGAGTCCTACCACTCCAGAGCTCATGAGGAGTTTGAGTGCTGTTCACCCGGACATTTGTTTTGTTGAGAATAACAACCGCAACATGTGCAGCTTCACCCCAGAAGGTTGCGGGAGTTCCTGACTCATCAAGCATAGCACGAGCCATTTGTTGGATTGTTCTGTTCATCCTTTCCACAACTCCATTTTGCTGAGGAGTTCTTGCTGTAGAGAATTCTCTTCTTATCCCATGTTCTTCACAGAAATCGAAAAATTCATTTGAAGTAAATTCCCCACCTCTATCAGATCTGAGGCACTTAATTTTGTGACCTGATTGATTTTCAACCAAGGCTTTGAAGGATTTGAATTTTTCGAATGCTTCATCTTTGTGCTTCATAAGTCCTAACCAGACAAACCTGGAGAAATCGTCAATGAATAATATCAAGTATTCTTCTCCTCGGGGTGTTCTTTTCCTGAAAGGACCGCATGTATCTGTATGTACTAGCTCAAGAGGCATGCTAGCTGATCCTTCTTTCTCTGGAAAGTTAGTTCTGGTTTGTTTTCCAAACTGACATGATTTGCATATGGTGTTGTCAGGTATTTTGATATCTGGAAGATCACGAACTGCCTGATATTTGCATGCTTTCCTTATTTGTGAAAAGCTTAGATGTCCCAACCTCCGATGCCATAACCAGTGCTCATCATCCTTGCTCAGATAGCATTGTTGTTGTCCTTCTTCAAATATGTACAGATTATTTGGAGTTCTTTTGCCTTTGATCACTGTTTTACCTGTATCAAGATCACGAACAAGACATCCATTTGATCTGAATATAACCTCGGTTCTTTGATCACACATCTGGCTGACACTTAGAAGATTATGCTTCAATCCATCAACATACAAAACATTTCCAGCCTTGACCTTTTCTTTTAACTGAGCAATGCCTTTTCCTTTTATAGTTGCAGGAGTATAATTTCCAAAAGAGACTTTCTTTCCCTTTTCTAGAGTAGAATAAGACTCAAGTTTTTCTTTATCACCTGTCATATGCTTCGAACATCCACTGTCAATGTACCATAGATTTTCCTGTCCCTCTGCATAAAATGCTATCCCACATCTTTCTGTTTGAGGTTCCTTTATTCTCCATGTTTTGGTGCTTGAGGCTTGTTCCTTTTTCTGCTGAAACCTGCTCCTGCATTCAGAGTCTTCATGACCAAAGTTATTGCAAATAGAACATTCAACTTCATTTTCAAGAACCGAAAAGTTGTTATAGGTCCTTTTTGTAATCCCCGTCATACTTCTTTGTTTTTGAGCTTCCCTAGTCATGATCATTTTATATGCAACACATTGAGCTGCTTTGTGACCAAAGTTATGGCAAGAAAAGCATTGTCCATTGAAGAAACTTCTGCGGTTATCGAATCTGCCAGCCAATTGATTGTAATTTCTATTGTCATCTATTCTTGAACCAAATTGAGAAGATTTTACCTGTGGCTGGTTGTAGCTTTTGTTCACCCTTAAGATGGATTGCCCCTGATAGTTTCTGTTTGTAATTTGTCCCTGCTTTACCTGATGATCTTCATTGTGCTTTTGCTCATTTCTTCTTGCTGCATCAAGATAACTTTTTGAGGTGGATGCTTGAGAGGTTTCTCCATTATAGCCCAGACCTGTCTTGTTTAGAGGAGACCGCTGCACATTGATAATCTCATCCAAAGTTTCAGATCCTTTGACAAACTTGAGATTAATAGCTTTTGTTTTCTCAATCTCCTTTCTAAGACCAACAATTTCACCTTCTAATTTTTCAAGATGTTTTTCCTTTTCATCAATTTGAAATTGTAGAGTATCAATGATCATGTTCTTTTCTTCTATACATCTCTTGAGTCTAGTAATTTCATCATAAAGGTTATCCACATCTATAGCATCCATATAATCATCATCTTCAAATGCCATTAACAACTTATATTCATTACCTTGTTCATCTTCATCACTGTTTGATAGACCATCACTATCTTCATGAGTGTAGTAGCTTTTCTTATTTGCATTCTGTTTCTTGTTCCATCTAGCAGGTTCCTTTCCTTTATCCTTATAAGGACATTTTGCAGCATAATGACCTACTCTTCCACAAGCAAAGAATTTAAAAGGTAACTTACCTCTGAACCTTCCATAACCCCTTTGAAGATTTCTGACAAAATTTGATTCTTCTTCCTCTTCTTCTGGGACGTGGCTCGCTTCATAATAATCTCCTTTGCCTGATGCCTTGAAAGCGGATTCTCTTCTGTCTGATGGACCTCCCTTTCTCATTTCATAAGCAGTTAGAATTCCATGTAGCTGAGACATAGTAAGAATTCGTAGATTTTCCTTTTCTTCTATTGCAGATACTTTAGATTCAAACTTGGGGGACAATGATCTTAGAACCTTTTCAACCACAACAGCCTCTTTTATTTCTTCACCCAAATTTTTCATATAGTTAACAACCTCATCTACCCGAAGAAAATAGTTAGCCACACTTTCATCATTATACATTTTGAGAGTCTCATACTGAATTCTGAGAGTTTGAAGTTTAGCACGTTTTACCTGTTCATATCCTTCATAGCTCGTGACAATTTTGTCACATATCTCTTTTGCGGATTTATAGTGCATTACCTTCATGAATTCTGATTGAGATATACATCCTAATAGAGTACTGACTGCTTTCGCATTTGTTTCATACTTCTTTTTCTCGGCTGCATCTGTAGGAGTAGTTGAAGGAAAAGCGTAGCCTGTCTCTACGATGTCCCAAACTTCTGTACCAAGAGATTGAAGATAGGCAGTAACTCTTACCTTCCAATAATTGAAGTTTGTCCCATCAAAAACCGGTGGCCTGATTGATGCTTCTCTCTCGTAGTTGCTCATGATGAACGATCTACCTTCAAGCGATCAAGCTTCTCTGAAGGACCTGCTCTGATACCAATTGTTGGAAATAATACTGAGAGGGGGGGTGAATCAGTATTATATAATTCTTTTAATAAATCTTCTTTATTTGTTCTTTGAATTATTTTTGCATGTCAGTACCATAAAATAATGAGCATGAACAAAAGAAAACAGATAGTCACACCAAAGAACACAAGATGTAAGGTGGAAACCCAATGTGGGTGAAAACCACCTGCTGCAATATGTCTCTATCTTCTTTCAAATTAGAAACTCCTTTTTCAATGGTTTTGTACTGGTGCAGTCCTTTACCAGTACACAGGCTGCAACCTGCAGAGAGCTACAATTCTCTCTCGTTTTCCAGTCTCTCCTGGAAGGGAGCTACAACCCCCTACTTCTTTTCTTACAAGGACCACTTTTCATAAATTTTCAAACTGGATCCATAAGCATCAATTGATCATCAAGTATAAGAGAATCACCTAATCAACTGTAGTAACCAGATCAACAATAATAGGACCAAACCCAGAACACAACAATGATAAACAAAGACTTTAAGAGAAGTAAGCACCCTGCTCAACTGCTTGCCTGCTTACGTAAGCACCCTGCTCAACTGCTGGCCTGCTTACTGTACTTACCCTGCTCAACTGCTTGCCTGCTTACAGTACGCACCCTGCTCAACTGCTACCCTGCGTACCGGATGCACCCTGCTCAACTGCTAGCCTGCGTACCTCACTCTGAGTCTATTGAACTGCCTGCGTATGTACGCACCTGCAACCCTTCTGTGCCTGCGTACCGGCGCACCTGCAGCTCTTCTGTGCCTGCGTACCGGCGCACCTGCAGCTCTTCTGTGCCTGCGTACCGGCGCACCTGAACCCTTCTGCGCCTGCATACCGGCGCACCTGAAACGCTTCGTTCCTGTGTATGTACGCACTTTTCTCTTACTGCACCTGTGTACCTCCGGGCATAGATGATTTCAAGACTTCAGAAGTAACCCAGACAGTCAGATCTACAGATCTGAACATGCGCCGAAGAGATCTCGGTCCATCAGTAGATTCGCCTTGTTTAGATCTAGACCAGATCTAGCCCTCATAAGATATTCAACCCCAAAACATGCTCAAGCCAAATGATCTCCTTTGCTTTATATAGGAAAGCTCTTCCTTAAATCATGGATCAATACCACGAGCCGACACCATAATAACACAATACCGTCTGCTAAATACTAAGAGTAAAACATAAGAAAACTCCACATGTGAATTTCTTTGCCTTGAAATGTGTGCACTGGGGGTACGCACCTCCTGAACGGGATAACTGCGGGTATGTACGCACTTTATGTAATATTGACCTGCGTGTACGCACCTTATGCAAGGTGTACCTACGTACCCCTTATTTTCTTCAATATTTGATAGCTGACCATCAATCTCTGCTGCTGACTTGAAGTACTATGATCTACCACCTGAATGGGTTGCCATCAAGGACAACACTTTAGCCATAATGCCAACAGATTAGTATTTCAATTTCGTAGTTTCATTTCAGCAAAATAGATTAGTCCTTTCCTACTTTCATTTCAATTCTGCATTTTCATTTTCGCAAGATAGATTTTAGTTAGTTGCAATTCCATTTGTTTCAGTTTTGTAGGTACAAGAAGAAAAAACCAAAAGCAACCAAAAATCTTTCATTTCATGCCTTGTAAGAACAAAGACAATACCAAAAAATTCATGCCCAACACCCCCACCACATCACTGAGTCACCCTTCTCTCCTCTTTGGTGGCAGTGATCCAGACGAACCTATAGGTGAACCTCCTGAGATATACAAAGATCCTATAATAGAAGAAGAACGAGAGAAAATTCCCCTTGAGACCATGGCCGAGCACAGAAACAGTATAGGAGATGACGAGAGAATAGAAGGTGCCTTCCCCATTTGAGAGACCAATGGGGACATGAAAATGAAAAACATAAGTCCCTCAACCTTACCTCACTTCCATGGATTGACCACTAAAGACCTTGATACCTTCATGTTTGAGTTTGCTGTCCTTTGTCAAACCTATGACTATGCTAAGGACGAGCATAAGTTGAAGCTCTTTCCTTCTACCCTCAAGGATGTAGCACTACACTAGTTCATTGGGTTACCTGGAAACATTATGACCACTTGGGCTCAGATGCAGAAAGCCTTTAACAACAAATACCGGGACTACTGTAGGTCCTAGGAAACAAAGGGAGAAATCTTCCGGATGACCATGGGAAATGATGAGTCTTTAGAAGACTACCAGGAAAGGTTCCAACTTAGTTATAAATGGGCCAGGTGCACACTTGACCCTGAATCTCTGAAGTTGATTCTACTCTGAGGAGTCCCTGAAGACCTTCTAGATACCCTTCATTTGCTAGCCGAAGGGGACATCTACCAACTACCTTATGAGGACATAAAGACTATGTTTAGAAACCATTCTAGGGCAGCCCAGAAAAGGGGTAGGGGGAATCCACTTTTAGCTAGTGTCGCCTTCTCCAAGCATGAGTTTGCTAATCAGATGGAAGACCTCAAAAGTTAGATGAGACAGGCCATTGCCATGCAACTTGATACTTTCCGGATCCAACAAAAGAAAGAGGAAGCTGAGAGGGCTTTGGCCATTTTCTGTCCCAGATGTACGAGGAAGCACCCTAGAATGAGTGTCCATTGCACTTAGTAGAGTTATGTTTCGTTTGTGAGGAATACCACCCCACAAACCAATGCCCAACCTTACCCAGATTTAAAGCCATTTACCAAGGGACTGAGGCAACCACTGAGCCTCTCTACTTCCTCAACCAAAGGAGGCCGCATGGGCCCAGAACTTACCAGCAAGGGATGTAAGGGACATCCCAAGCTTATTATAGCCCCAACCAATCTACTCACATACATTCTTGAGCCCCCCCTGCTCATCCTTCCTGGTCCGCACCTCCTCCGTGGTCTTATCCATCTCAATACCATACTCAACACACTGCTCATTCTTTCACTCACATGTACAACCAAAACCTCAATGGAATGTACTTCAACCGGGGTGGAGGCCCCAACACAACACTCCTCCCGCCATTCTGCCTCCACCACCAGCTCAACCACAACCATTACATCCTGCTCCTCCAAGACAACCCCAGATGCCTGCTCAACTGAACCTAAACCCCAAAAACAGATAGGCCTAGCAGGTATATACTGGGGTGACAACATGCCCTACCTATGTTGTGGAGATCTAGGAGATCAACCTATGATCTGGGAAGGTACTTCTAGATCGCCAACCTCCTCCCCTGGAGGATGAGGAAGAGAAACAAGAAAGTGAACCCAAAGCCATTCCACCCTTTCCTGAGTGACTAACAGTAACGACGCAACCAAACCTAGAGGAGACTGAACGTCTGGGAGAACTTAAACAGTTGTGTGTGAAAATACCACTTCTCCAGGCCATAAAAGATGTACTAATATACAACAAATTGATCAAGGAGAAGTGTTTCAGGTAGCCAGGCAGGCAAAACAGAGATGCCTCGACTATCAATGTCATAGGACAACTGTCCGATCTAATGTTGGGGCAAGTAATTTGTCCAAAGTATTTGGACCCTAGGAGTCCTGTAGTTGATGTCCACATCAATGGCACCATAATCCCCCATACCTTGATTGATCTAGGGGCTGCCATTAATGTGATGACCAGGGACACTATGCTTAAACTCAACCTTCAGAGTTCCTTAAGGAAGACCTCGACAGTACTGCAGTTAGCAGACCGCTCCACCATGACTCCCGAAGGGATTGTGGAAGATGTCCTGGTCTCTATTGACTCTTGGGAGTACCCTGTGGACTTCTTGGTCCTTCAACCAAAGGAAAAGCTCACTGGATACCCCCTTATTTTGGGAAGGCCTTGGTTAGCTACTACGGATTCTTACATCGGTTGTCGAGCTGGAAGCATGACCATCAAGAATGGGCCTATGTCCAAACAGCTAGTCCTATACCCTCCTGCCAAACCTTTGCTAGAACATGACTTACCACTCTTGTTGGAAGAGGGAGATAAGGATGAGGTCTACTTTGCACCATTGTGCACAACAAAAACCACCACGGGAGGCACTCAAACTGAGGATGACTTGATTGAGAATTTGATTCAAAATCCACCTCCCAGTGCACTGTCCTTAGAGGAGTTGGTGGAAGGTACCCAAGCCAGCGCTTTAGTGGACCTCTGTGTGACTGATCCAACCTCTTCCAGAGTTGAGAATGTGGAATTTGGCCCAGAAATAACATTAAAGATCAACTCCGCCCTATCTCCCTCCCAGGAGAAGGAGCTGTGTAGCTTACTGAACAATCATCTAGATGCTTTCGCTTGGAGCTATAAAGAGATGAAAGGAGTCCACCCTTTGGTCTATACCCATCAAATTTACATTAAAGAAGATTGTGAACTAGTCAGGCAGCCTCAGAGGAGAATGAATCCAACCCTTAAAGACATCGTCAAAGAAGAATTGCAAAAATTGTTGGATGCGGGATTCATCTACCCCATCTCTGACAGTGAGTGGGTCTCACCTCTAGTGCTTGTGCCCAAGAAAAATGGGAAGTGGAGAATCTATGTAGATTACCGAGAACTTAACAAACCCACCAAGAAAGACCATTTCCCTTTTCCTTTCATAGATCAAGTGTTGGATGGACTTGCGGGGAAGAATTTCTTCTCTTTCCTAGATGGGTTCAGCGGGTATAATCAAATCCAAATCAGCCCGGAGGACCAAGATAAAACCACCTTCACTTGTCCATAGGGTACCTTTTTCTACCGAGTGCTTCCCTTTGGGCTATGCAACACTGCTACCACTTTCCAGAGAGCAGTATTGAGCATATTTTCTGAGTTGGTCTACGATTTGGTAGAAATCTATATGGATGACTTTACTCCTTATGGGTCCAACTTCCAAGAAGCATTGACTAACCTAGGAAATGTTTTAACCAAGTGCATTGAGATGAACCTATCCCTCAGTCCTGAAAAATGTGAATTCTTGATGACTGAAGGGACTGTGCTAGGTCATACAATTTCCCAGCAAGGATTATAGGTGGATCCTAACAAGATTTCTATCATCCAAAAGGTCCCACCTCCTCAAAAGGTAAGAGATGTTTGGAGTTTCCTAGGCTTAGCAGGATATTATAGAAGATTCATTAAAGATTTTAGTAAGCTAGCCTCGCCATTGTTTGGCCTCTTAGGGAAAGATGTTGAGTTTAAATGGACTAACGACTGTCAAGGGGCTCTGGATGAGTTGAAAGATAAGCTGGTGTCTGCCCCGATCTTGAGAGGTCCAAACTGGGCCCTAACTTTCCACATCCACACCGATGCCTAGAACAAAGCCATAGGGGCAGCCTTAGGACAAGTTGAGGAGAAACTACCCTATGCCATATACTTTGTTAGCAAAAGCCTGTCTAAGGCAGAGATGAACTATATTGTAACTAAGAAAGAGTTCTTGGCTATAGTCCATTCCCTAAACAAGTCTAGACACTACATCACTGGGTATCAAACATTCATACACACTGGTCATACTGCGATTAGATATTTAATGAATAAGCCTGATGTAAATGCTCGTATCATTAGATGGTTACTTTTGTTGCAGCAATTTGATTTGACTATTGTCAACAAGCCAGGTAAGGAAAATGTTGTTGCTGACTTCATGTCTAGATTGGATTTGCCTGCAGGTGAAGAAGGGACAGTGGATGACCAGATGCCAGATGAACACCTATTTTCTATATCAGTACTCTCTCCATGGTTTGCTGATATAGAAAATTACTTGGTCTCAACATAGTTCCCTCTGCATCTATCCTCAAAGGAGTAGAGCAAAATTGTGAGGAAGAGTGCCCCCTTCACTTGGATCGGGGGCAACCTGTTTAAACTTGGCCTAGATCAGATCTTGAGGTGTTGTGTTAGGGAGGAGGAAGTCTTTGACATCCTCCTAACCTGTCACGACGGGCCCTGTGGGGGCCACTTTGTAGCAAAAAGGACTGCCTTCAAAATTCTACAGGCAGGCTACTATTGGCCTACTCTTCATCAAGATGTTAGAAGATACATCAGCCAGTGTGACCGATGTCAGAGGATGAGGAAACCGACTCCAAGGGATGAAATGCCTCTCCAGCCTCAAGTGACCTTCGAGCCATTTGAGAAGTGGGGCATGGATTTTGTGGGTCATATCAACCCTCCTTCGAAGCAAAGGTCTTACATCATTGTGTGCACCGACTACCTGACAAAGTGGGCAGAAACAAAGGTAATCAAAGCAGCGATAGAAGAAAAGGTGGTTGAGTTCTTAAGGGAAAATATCTTCTACAAGTTTGGCTACCCAAGAGAGTTCGTCACCGATCAAGGAAGCCAGTTCACCCCTAACCTGGTTGAAGACTTGCTCGCTCATCACAAGATCAAGCACAGGGCTTCCACCCCATATCATCCAGAAGTAAATGGGCAGGTAGAAGTCACTAATAGAGCATTGGAAGGGATTTTGACTAAGGTGGTGAGCAGCGGTAGAAAGGATTGGGCAGATTGCCTGGTTGAGGCCACCTTGGCCTACAACACCACTTGGAAGACTACAAAAGGCTTCACACCTTATGAGCTGGTCTACGGGAAGAAAACTTTGCTATCCATAGAGTTCAAGTACAACAAATTGAGGGTGGTAGCTCAGCTGGACTTAGATCTCAGCCATGCTCAACGTGAAAGATTATTGCAGCTGAATGGATTAGATGAATAGAGAATGCAGGCCCTCCTTCACTCAAAAGTAGTTCAACTCTAGAGGAAGATATGGCATGACCAACACCTTAATGAGAAGCAATTCCAGCTAGGAGATTGGGCACTGTTGTATGACTCAAGATATAAGGATTTCAAAGGGATGCTGAGACATGATGGTTAGGACCGTATACAATGGAGAAATGCAATGACAATGGTTCAGTCCTTATCAGGACCATTGATGAAGAAGCCATCCCCATGCTTGTCAATGGGCATCGATTGAAAAGCTACAGGAAACCCCTTTCGAGGCAAGAGTTCATTGAAACATTGGACAAATCAGTGCTGGTAGTGGAGTAGGGCTCTGCCTCTATTCCACCCAGACCTTGATCGTGAAAAAAAAAAAACAGGAATAAAAAGATCCTTGGGCGAAAACCTCTCTGAGGCGCCCAGGGCAGATAGTGAGGGTGAAAACCTCATGGAGGTGCCCAGCTGTCTTTCAAAAAAATAAAGAAATGGAATAAAAAAAAGATCCTTTGGTGAAAAGCTCTTCAAGGCACCCAGGGCAGATAGTGGGGGTGAAAACCTCATGGAGACGCCCTAGCTATCTCTCTCAAAAAAAAAAAGAGAAAAAAAGAAACAGACCTAATCTCTGTAAAATAATTGCAGGTTGCAGGGAATACATTGCAAGTAAAGAGGGTCACGCAAAACGAGGACAGGGGTCCGTACCAGGCTACAGGACATCCTTACAGACACTCCCCCCATGGCCACTCGCCTTTCCTAGTATTTGATCACATTCGGGTTGAGATTCCACCTCCTACAGGATGTTCTGGGCTTTCTATAGGAAGTTCTATATTTCTGCAGGAAGCATCCTACAGAACCTTCGGGCGGGCCAAATTCGATTTTGGAAGGGGATCTAAAGCTTGGAATCTGTTGGTTAGGCCTGCAGCCACTCGTCTATTCCATCCATCACCATATGTCACCCCTGTTTCATCTCTTTCCACCTCCATTGCACCCACTTGGTTATGTGTTCCTGCACAGTAATACAAGAAACTTTGTTTTCCTCAGATGGATAGATATTTTTTTTCAAGTGACAAGTCAAGCAACAAACACTCGCATGCTCTACCTGTTCAAGCTCCATCTAGACTCTTCATTAGCAAATATAGCCCTGCGCGTTTAGCCTGCATCCCAGGAGGAGAAGCAGCTATAGGACATCCTACAAGAATCCTGTAGTGGTTGATCCCTCTGGAAGACATACTTTATAGGCAGGGGCAGCCGAAACCAACAAAGGGAACATGTAAAAAGGCTCCTCCTAGATGTGAAAACATCCTCGACATCTGAAACCAAACATAAACTATGCATGTAGTGTTGTCAACTGAAGGATCGGGTTCCAAAGCCATGCATACAACATCAACAAATGAAAGAATGGGTTCTAGAACCTGTGCACGAGGCAGCAGCAAGCGAAGCGGTGGTTCCAAGTCCCGAAGTCTGCATAACGCATCCACGGCCACACAGGTAAGTATCTAACCTCATTCGTCAATTGCATAAGCTATATTTCAAAAACTGCATGTCTGTGAAAATGGTTCGGATTGAAGGAATTCGGTGGCCAGTCAACTGGCCACCCATAGCCAGTCACATAGCTTGGTGGGATCTGAACAAGCTCAGTTGCGTTCAAATTTTCCAACGAGACATGTAGCCGACAGGTCTGGAGTGTCTAGTCGGGGAAATTTGGCAGGACTGGCAGTGGTGGCGGTGCTTAATGGCAGAGGAGAGGTAATGGCGGTTAGGGACATGCGGAGAAATGATGGCCATGATGTTGGCTAATGGTTCGAGCCGGCCACCTCACCCCCTCACCACGAATCGTGCCATTGTTAAAAAAATGTTCAGCTAAAGACTCGCGTTACCCGCTATTCATTTTCACTTGCAAACATCCTCGGCCGAGGTACGCGTCCTCTTCTTCCACAATCTGTTAACCCGTCATCCTCCACCAAGATTTTTGGCCTGTTTCAAAATTCCCCCGCGTACCAGGCTCGTTCAGAAGCGTAGTGACATCCTATAGAAGCCGGCAAGAGTTCTACAGGAAGAAGCTCTACAAGAAGTATGGGATAGCCTTCTGGAGCAGAGAAGCCTGGACTTTTCTTCATCAAATTTGGAGTTCCAAGAGTGGTAGGCTCAAAAACACTCTTCCATGCATGGTATATTTCGAAAAAGTGGTGAACTGAGCTGTCTTGAATTGGAGGGTTAGAGACAAGTTTGCCTGTGAGTCAAAAATAGCAGTTTACTTGTGCGTTGCACGAAATTTCTCAGTTGATTCTATGTCAAAATTCTCCTCCACTGTTCCTGTTAAGAAAATTCCTCCTATAGAAAAGGTAAAGAACTGTGAGGGCTAACCTGTGTATGAAGAATGTGAATTTTACATGGTTGTATGTATGTTGGGGATGAAAATTGAGCTCTGCACTCTGTCTGTGGGAACCTAATTCTTCCTTTTATACACAGACAACCGCATTTTGGGTAGCAAAAGCATTAGAACCAGGGAATTGGTGCAAGTTAAAAAAAATAAACACCTGGGAGATCCTGTCCTGAGGTTCAAAGGATGAAACCATAAAATAGCAGTCCCTCTCTACTCCGAGCATAAAACAGATCACTCTCACTATGCCAGGGGGGTTTATCAGGAAGGAACCCTTGGATTCCAGAAAATTTTGTGAACATCCCGAGGTGGTGAACCTCTTCACCCATGCCAATTGGATGACCTTTTGTGACAAAATTTAGGGTCATGACGATGAGATAACAGAGGAATTCTTAATGTCTCTGCAACCTAAATCAAAGACACTGGCTACTATAAATTTCAGAGGGTTGACCCTAAAGCTTACCCCTGAACTCATTAGTCGAGTCACTGATCTGCCATTGGGGATATCTTGGAGCAAAGAGGAGAGGGCATTAGGCCAGAAAGCTAAGAAGGAATTCTTCCTACCCAAGGAATAGTTTGCAGAACATAAGAACGAGGTCTGGAGAGCCAGCTTACATCCTTTTTGGAGCAAAATTAGTTTCCAAATCATGAAAGACATTACCTGTGAGGGGTGGTTCAGTATTTTATACGGCTATCATTTATGGTTGCTGAGTGAACTCAGACATGGGATGGATTTACCTCCAAAACAGAAGTTAAGCATCCCCTATTTTCTTCTACAATCATTAATTGAGTGTGGCACAAAATTGAAGGAAGGGACATTGGATCGGCAAGCCCATCATGGGCTCATCAAGCTTTTAGTGGAAGATGGCCTTCATACCTACAATGTCCCCCTCTCCTGGGACATTTTCAGCAACATGTCTAGAGATGACGATATTCGAATTCTGGTTGAGGAACTCACCTCATCCATTAGTGAAGAAAGGGAACACACTGAGGCAGGAGAGAAAGCCAATGGTAAAGAAACACAGTACAGACCACCATAGAAAGAACAAGAAGAGAAACAAGGGAAAGGCCAAGTTGCTGAGGCTAAAATTGTGGGAGGAAGAATGACACAAACACCCAGGGAGAAACGATTGTAGAGTAGAGCAGAGAGGATTGAAAACGTCCAAACAAAGGAGGGCATAACCAACGCAACCACACAAAAATTAAAAGGAAAGACACATCCAGCTAAACAGACCGAAATAGTTGGAACAGTTTCTACAGGAAGCATGAAAATAGTTTCTACAGCAAGCATGAAAACAGTCGACATAGGACTTTTTACAGGAAGCATGGAAACAGAGCAGCAAAAAGAGAAATCACCTGAGATTTTGGCCAGGGGGCAGCAGTTGTGCTGGCTGCCTTAAGAACATCTCCAAAGCAAAAAGGGAAGCGAAAAAGGGAGCCTTCCATGTATTTTAAGGCAAGAAGGAGCATGCGGATAAAAACTGGTAGACCCCAGCCATAGACAAAGGAGCCAATTACAATTGTAGACACCCCAACTAAGTAGAAGGAAAGGTATCCTTCAAAGGCATCCATCACCTATGAATGGGGAAGCCAAAAAACATCCACCTGGAGAGAAAGGATTAAAATGTTGGACACAAAGACCTCTCTACAGGATGCTGAGACTGTTCTACAGGAAACGCGGGCTAGGCTAAAGGAGACCGAAGAATTGGAAGGAAAGGCAGATAAATCATCACAGGAGGAAGAAAAGGCTGAGAACATTGTGGAACCAAGCCCCCAGCCCAGCTTGGGCTCCTACTATAACTTGTTAGAGGCCGGAAAGATCATTCCGAAAAAATTCGCAGTGCCACTTTTACTTGCACTAGAAGAAGACATAGTGAGGACCCACACTTGGATGAAGATTGCCAAGTCCAAGGGTGTGGAAGATATAGGTCCCCTGGAGGAACAACTCAAAGAGGTGAGAAAGGAATTGGCTATGGTACAACATGTGGAAAGCAGCCAGCGGGCCAAGCTACAGGAAGAAAACGAACTCCTTAAACAACAGCTACAACTACAGGGACAGTATAAGGAAGACAAGCCCCACATATTGGGAGAACAATGGCAACAGGAGGAGCCCACAACAGACAAAGAAACTCCTAATGAATAGCAAAGAAGGGATAGGTTGCAGGCTGAAATTGAGACACTAACTAGACAGCTACCAGAGAAGGACTTGCAAGCAGCACATGAGATACAGTCTCTGAAACAGTAGGTGCAAGAAAAGGAGGTCCAACTATCTTGCATGGCCAGCTAGGAAATAGAAGCCATACAGTGTAGGCAGCCTGCCAAGTCATACGCTCTATACCTTAAAGATCAATGGTTGCAGTTCCAGATTAACACCTTGGCCCAAAGGGGCACTACTCCATTTCAAAACTATCATCAATTTATGGCTTTATGTGCCAGCAGCTCATCAGAGGACAAGGCTAAATTATCATAGTTTTATTTGCACAACTTAGCCCTTCCAAATATGAATCTGTGGGATCCCAACACTGTGGTAGAAGATGTCCAACTTATGGCCATGGCCTCTTGGATGAATCATGAGGAAAAAAGAGTAGTAGAGGTCCGAAATATTACGATTAGGGAACTCAGTGACTCGCTAATGATCAGAGCGGAGCCAGAGGATCCCTTAACATTGATAAGCACCCACCAACACTTGGCCAACAACCCTAAGGATTTACCAGATTACATTGAGCAACAGGCTCAAGTTATTGCCCACTTTGAGGACATGGAGAGACTGTTGGGTGATAACTACCTTCATGCCTGCACAAGCCGGTGGAACACACTGCCCCACAACTTGAAGATAAGAGAATACCATTCTTCCACCAGGATGAGGAAGGCATTGGCACGGGTACCCCTCTACAAACAGTCAATTCAAAATCTGCAGGCCAATTGGACCGGTCTGAAATTCAGTCCTCCCTTGCTTTTGGGATTGCTAGAAGGAGTTAAGGAAGAGGAGGAAAATAGACAGTCGGAGGCAGTGGAAAGAAAAGCATGATTTCACGACCAGGAAGAAGACATCACCGCGGAGGCCTGGGACATGAGGGAGGTAGTTAAAGCTATCAAGGATGATGAGCTAGATTAGTTGCTCAGAGGACGAGCAACCCATTTAGCGGGGGGTGATGATGAGCCCCAAAAATGGGTAACTTATTGGCCTCATTTTTCCTACTGTTCTTCATCAATCCACCATTTTTCATATTTTATGCATTTTTTTGGGTATATTTATGTTGGTTGAATGAATGAGGGTAGTCACTTGACCAAGAAGGCTAACACGTGGTTATTGCAGATTTTTAGACAAATTTTGGACCAAAGCAAAGCATTTATGAGCCAGATAACAACCATGCATGAAGGAGCAAGGGTGAGGATTCGTAGGAAGGGTGTCTCCTACACTAAACGACCCCTTCCTTGAAATCTCGACCCTCATCTCGGAGTTCAGTAGGCCACCGAAAAGGATTCCCAAGGGCAGCCGAGCAATTTTGTGTAAAGTGACTGATCACTGGCAGTCTGAGCAGCCGAGCCCCTCGAGTAAAGGAGGGCTGTTGGAGACCCTCGAAGTGCATAAATAGGAAGGCTTCCAGCCCTTTTAGGTTACTTTTTGAACTTTTGTGTTTTTCACTATAGTTCTATCATTTTTCTCAGCTCATTTTCGTAGCTACTGTTGTATCACTTTCTTGTGACATGGTTATTTTTGAGTAATGAAAAGCAACTTTATTTGGCATTAATTCTGAGTTTTACTTAGGAGCCTATAGCTCTTGGGGTTGGGTCCAACCCAAGTGCCAAGGCTTCCTTTGTGTACTGTTATTTGTTTTTTATGTCTTTGCAAAAATAATTTATGTTAAGTAGATTAAAATCTTGTTGGTTAACTAGGTCATTGTTGATGATTAGAAAGGATTTTCATGTTTAGATTGAGTTGATAGGTTCATAATAGGGAAGATCTACATAAAAAGGCCATCAAGCACCTCTGATCTAACCTCTCCCTCAGCGGGATCGTGAGCTGGGACAAAGGTGACCTCGCTGCCAACAAAAACACTGTCTTTGCCTCACCATGCAATCATTAGCGTTAGATTCTCAGTTGCAGATATTGATACCAGTTGTGGTTACGTGTTCAGGTTCATGATTGCTTAGTTTTCATAGCTATTTCACGTGATTTCATTGCAAATAAACTTCTGTTCATTTCCTTTGCTGTTACTTAGGTCAGATTGGAGTAAAGTAGCTAGGTCATTGGTTTTCCAAGTCATTGTTTGTTCAGTTTGAGAAATAACTTGTAGATCACCTGTAATACCTCCCCATCTACCTGTACTCCATCAATCCCATCTGATCCATCCTTTAAATCAAATTATTTCCTCACATTTGTCACATTCGCTTGCGTAGCCCTAATTTTTGTGCAACATTGCTCTACTCCTCCTTGAACAAATCCAACTATCCTCATCACTCCTCAGCTCCATCCACCATGTTTTGGACCTCCTCACACCTTTATCCTACCCCCATACTTACTTCTCCACCTCTCTCTCCATCCACCATCCAAAATTCCATTTTTGAACATCCTGTAGAAATTACAGAACATCCTGTAGAACCCCTGCAGACTTCCTGTAGAAGCTCACGAAAGCGATTTCTTGAGATCCGATCACTGTGAAACTCTCTAGAATGGTGCTAGGGAACCCTTAGGCCCTCTTCTAACCTTCCCAACCTCCTGCAAGCATTTCCTTTCGCCAATCCACCTCTGCACAGTAAAAAACAGTTAAAGCACATGCACAATAATTCTGACAACTTATTCAAAAATACAAAAAGATGTTTTTTTTTTTTTTGAGATGTTACGGTAGAATTAGCTTAGACACATGCATTTTACCTTCCTAGAAGTCAGTGGCATCTCTTTCAGTAGCTTTCATCCTCTTTCTTGCATCAGTAGGATTAGCTGGTAAAATTAGGGTTTGCTCGGGTTTGCGTTTCCTTTCAGCTTTTCATTTTCTTTCTACAAGTAGATGAGCATCCTTTGAGTTAGCTTCCATCCATCAGTTAGAAAGCTTCTTCTCAGAGCTCATAGAAGTTGGCTTAATATCCCAGCAGACCTGTGCCAGCTGACCAATTGACAGTTGCTGCAAGAGCTAGTACTTGTGCATACATCACCGTCGCTTCCAAGTTTGTTACGAACTACTGGGTTGATAAAAGTAAAGAAGGGAGTCCCAGGAGTTGCAGCATTATTGCTGCAATACTGGAGCCCACCAGCAGTATCTAGAAAAGGAAGAACAACATCAGGTTGAAGTAAATATCTTAAAAAGAAAATAAGAAGAAAAGGACAAACTGTTACGACTTCAAGATAGTACTAAGATTTTTGATGACATTCTTGGTAGTCAAAGATCCCCTACTATCAAAACTGGTCTTGGCTTTTATGAATCTGTTGAAGGTGAATCTAGATCACAAGGTGAGGCAAGGAACTCTAATGAGAATTACGAAATGCTCAACAAGGAGATGAGAGGACAACCTCATCAAGAGTCATTAATTCTTTATATGGTTAGATTCATTAATTCTTTATCTAGGGTTGGTTCCTGGTGTACATCCTCTTCTTTTGAAGTTTCATGTTCCTTTTCTTGCTCCTATTTAAAATATATGTAAAATAATTTATTCTCAGCAAACATATGACCTTTAGTGTATTTTATATCACAAATGTAACAAATCCCTTCTTCTCTTTTTTCTTCCAATTATTGTGCTGTCAAACTTGTAGGTTGTGGAAGGTTAGAAGAAGCAACACTTCCATCTTCATAGTTGTTCGTGGTAGGATTCTTTGTTGCTGTAATTTTTCTTTCAGTTTTTCTTTCCGAACTTAATGCATGCTCAAATGATTTAGGTTCCCAAAGGTGAACCTCATGTTGGATGTTATCCTTTAAAGTTGCTACGAAAACATCAATCATATGCTCCTCTGGAATATAATTTACCCTTATATTCAATTTTTGAAATCCCTCAATGTGCTCCACCATTGAACCCTTTTGTTCCAGACTTATCAATTGTCTAAAGAAGGTGTTTCTCATTGTATAGTCACACTCATTTCCTCCATAAAAATTGACCAAGTGACAAGTGGTTTATGAGAAGAAATCCATCGATACGATACAAAGTTATTAGGTTATAAATATAAATTTGAAATGCATACCTTTTGTGTGTGTTTCACATTATGGAGGTGAAAATATTGCTCCTTATGTAGTATCCTTGTTACCAGATCGTTTCCATCAAAATTCCTCATATTAATCTTTGGAATATGGTGGGTCTTCAATCCAATGTGAGATTCTATGAAATGATGATTAGCATTTATTTATTTATCATCATGAGTTTCATCTAATACATTTTTTCCAATAGGAAGCATTTCCTATAGCAACTTTATCAAACCTTCCTTGAAACCTTCCATGTTTCCTTTCCATTTTGCTTTTATACCATCTATATTAGCTTTCATGCCATCCTTAAAACATTTCATGTTTGATTTTAAACCATCCTTCAAACCATCAATCTTAGCTTCCATTTTATTTTTGGTTACTCCTTGCGAGAACGAAACTTGTCGCACTGTCTCGTAATTTTGATATATCATGTTTCATTTCTTCCTCTTCTTCATACATCATAGGAGATCTTTCTGGTTTCTTAGTAGGTGTTTCCATTTTCTTGCTTTGATTAATTCTTTAATCAAATAATGATACTTACTTTTCACTATATCCCTTGAATCACTTCAAACTATTTTTTCAAACATAACTTATGCGATTTTTAAAAAAAATACACACATTTTACTTGCTTTGTAAGAACTCGATATTGAATCTATTGTATATCTATAATTTTATATCTCCAAGGTCTGAAATTCCATCTTGGGATATCCCTCAAAGTCTTCTTTCCAATGCCACAAGTCAGACCAAAATTGGATTCTTGAAGGTTAAATTATGCCCAATATCCCACAATGTCCTAATTATATACTATTTCAATAGATCAAAACTGTACAGAGTTCCACTTTCACTTTTCGCACTGAAATTGCTACATGAGAAACTACAATCTATTCTCTTTCTGTCATGTATTATGAAATTGAAATTCGATGCTTTAAGAGAAAGTTATGACTATTTTCATGTGGTCATGGTTTTAGGATGAAATTCTGGAGCATGAAAAAACCATAACTCCTTCGGCCCATATCTTCGAAACTATAGCAAATAAAGATCTCAAATTCATACAATACATTAACTAATATTTCGGCTCTACGTGGTTGAAATCTCAACTTGTAAGGCTTCATTAAAAAAATGTTATAGTGAAAATGCCAAGATGGCCTATTTGAAGTAGCAAACCCTAGAATCGAAAGCTCTGATACCAAATGTTATGGAACCATCTCACAAAATAAAATAAAGGATAGATGAATGACTTAAAATTTATCCTCCTAGAGGGGGGAACCTCCTTTACATTACATAAATGAAAAATTATTGGATTATTTAAATGAAAAAACCTACTTTCTATATATATGAGTCTAAGGGGTCACAATATAATCATATCCTACATAAAAATAATAATGTAAGGGAACAATAAATAAAAATAGTGGGCTTATATCGGACACAATAATAAAAATATGGGGACTACATGTGTACACCAATATCAATAAGGTAGCTACACTAACAATAATAATAAGGTACCAAACAATGGGGAAATAATAATGGTTAAATCATTTCCTTATATGTTTACAAACAAGAAACTTGGATGATGTTGGTGTAGGAAATAACAGGCATGAACAAAGTAGTTACTATGAATGTCATCATTTCAATAAAGTGGTGTTAATAATAATTGAGGGACATTACCTTTCATGTTTAGCCCTTACTCGAACTACCAAGGGAAATTATATGTATCTCACCTTGCTCCAACTACCAATTGAGTAGTGAATGCTCATTCATTTTATTCATTATTTTTTGAAAAAATCTCCATAGCTAGGTCTAGCCAATAAGATTAGGCATGTTAAACAATATTGGTTGAATACTTTTTATTTGTAATGCCCTCCTTCCACATCTACCCAAGTAACCGCCCATCTGGAGTAAACATGTGATGATAAGTTACTATGATATGATTCAACCTCCTAAGTCACGTTAAGGAAGTGGAGCCGATGGAAACACAACATAAAACTTTCAACATCAACAATAGGACTCATAGGAACCATTCCAACCCTTATTCTAACCAACCCCTGAGTCTGATTGACTTTTTAAGCTATTAAACCTCTAGACGCTCCCATGCTATGGGAATGCCACCATCCAAAGAGATCTTGATGCTCCCACAAGCTTGTGTGCCTATGTCTAGGGAGTATTTCCAGTAGACCTATGCAAGAGTCTGGGAAATTTAAGGCACTTTTCAATCCTAGGATTCCACCCACTCACCAAAAATTGTTGTAACATCCAGAATCCATTAAACACATGATAACAAGACTAATAAACAAAAAGCTAACTCTAGGACTAGGCCTAACCATCCCCAACCAAGACTGACATTCTGTCAAACACTTTGAATTAATGCAACCTACACATGAAAAAAATAGATCTACACATAAGGGTCTCATACTTACTTGAGATTCAACATGAATCATTGTTTCCTTATCACATTAGCTGCACTTTCACCCATTAGGCTGTAGATACATTGTTCATTCATATACAAGTAATAGCATGATGGGAGATATACATAGCCACTATCATAATACCTATTCATAACTAGCATAATAGCAACAAAAATACCAAGGAAGTCACACCTGTATGATCCACATATAAAGCAATATAATACTCATAGAGATACAAGGATAAATAACCTCATATTGATGATTCAAAGGCCAACCCAATATGGGACTACAATGCTCCACCAGACCATAGAATGGCTTAGTCAAATCTCTCTTCATCCATTCACCCCCATGCCATATTCCGAGCATGAATGTTGGATCTCATAGAAAACATCAATAAAAAACCATCCACAACTTCCAGAGGCCAACCACCTCAACCCATCAAATATTGATTCCACCTCACTTTCGATCATCACAAAACCATCATTAGATTGGCCTCCACCCAAGCCTTCTAGGGCTCCACAGTGTTCGTTCCAACCAAGGATTCTAGGACAGGTAACTCAACCCACAGTTATCATCGGGCTTCTAGAGCATTTGTCCAACCGGGCTTCCAGGACTAGTAACTCAACCCAAGTTGTTATAGGGCTTCTATAGCATCTGTCAAAATAGGGCTTCTAGAAACTAGTAACTCAAACCAAGCTAAGGAAACATGAGAACCAACCTAGAAAAAAGAAAGGAACCCACCACAACATGCTTATATAGGAAATGGAATGGCCACATAGATCCATTTCCAATCCAAGAAATTCTCCATTCCAATGATAGATCATAACCAAGAAAGAAAATTCATGTGGTATGCATACCAAAACTAGTGAGGAAAACATACATCGAACGTGGTACCTGCAATCCATGTTCATTGTAGTTGATGATCCAGATGTCCTCTTACACTTTCCTACTCTTATTTTTCCTTATTTCTCCAAAAATCCAAGTATTCCACACTCCTCCAAGAGTGCTCCAAGAAAATTTAAGTGTCCAAGAGTGTGAGAGGGGGAGAGAGAGAATAGAGAGAGAACTCCAAAATTTAAATGACTAAGCTTACATTGACCAATCTTACACACTGTCCCTCAAAAGCCTATTTATCAATTAGGCCTATATTTTCTTCATCATCCATTATTTTCCTTAATTTTCTTCCTCACATGAAACCTACACCCTTTCACCCCCCTTTTCTCTAAATTTCCATTACTTTCATTAATAAAATGCCAATTAATGCCTCCTTCCTTTCAAAATCCTTAACGATTTCCTTTTCCAATTTCCTTAGCCATAATAAACCGAAGTGATGCCCACTAGGATTTTTTTTTCCCACAATTAAACTTGGAATACATGTCACATGATCGTGGCCTTATATATTTTTTTACATGGATTTTTTAACCAGGGTTGTTATATCACCCTCTCCATTGTGGAAACACTGTTGTCAATGTTCAATGACACATGTAATCAACAAGAACGCTGAACACAAAACATTGCCCATGGAGCTTTATAACATAACTCGTTGCAATATTTATAATGACCATATGCTAAAACATGAAAAACATATCGTTTATTGAAGCTTCATAACACAAATCATTACATTATTTACAGTAATAACCACATATACACACCTACACATTTTCTTCACCCAACAAGTAATCATACTATCTATGGAGCTTTATAAATCCACCTTGATATAATATTTACAATAGTACACACCTATACATATAAAAGGATACAAAATGTACATTGGCTCCACCAACAAATAAAGGATACGATGCATGCATCCACAGTGAGGGAATCCATAGTTTGACACCTCTACCCTCAAAATAATACTATGATTAATCTCCTTCCCAGGAAGTCCAAAATCCACTCCATGGTCAAATCTCTTTGTAGTGTCTAGTGCTACAATTTAGTGCCACTAGTGCTCTTAATGAATAGTTATTGGTTCATTTTTCTAGGGTACACTCCCAATGTGCATTTATTTCCCTATGGAAATGTTAATGACCAAAATAAATATATCTGCAACCTTCACTTCTCTATTGCACAGTCCCTTGGGCAATCTAGTCAGCCCCTTTTGTGTAGTCATATGCCTTCTAAGTTCAACTAGCACCCCATCCTGAGTAGTCCATGCCTTGGAAATTATTCCTTGCATAAGAGTATACAAAAACCAAGTCATATACTTGCCCTAAAACCATCATACCAGTCATAGCATGCTCATGGAAATCAATTGACACTATTAGATACTAGTGTCCCAAAATGGCCTCGCTCCTGAATTCTTTACCAGCATACTGCTACATTTTCCAATTTCTTTTGTTGTTTCCAATTCTTGGAATCAATTTCAACCACCCGATTGGGCATTTCATGCTTTACCATACCAAGATAATAATTTCCATTAGATTCAAAATAAATTGAAATAACCTCATATCATACTTCATTGGTGGCCTGTAAACAAGGTACACTTGCAATTTTGTTTGGCTCCTGTTACAACAATTCAAACTAGCATCTTGACCAAATTATCATGTATAAACATATCACATCAAGTTAGCTCAAAACACAACCAGCATAGATGAAAATCATGGATCACATGAAATCATAATAAAATAGAATTATAGATCACATGTAATCATCATAGATAAGAATCATAAACCACATGCATAATAAAACTAAAATAAAATGTTGATACTTATCCTTTAATCAATCCTTATATTCTACCTTTTCCTTATTCCATACGCACTCTGGATTAATGGGCACACTCGGTAAACACCCAGTTCTTTCTCCTCCACCATGTACACACATACATAGTGTAAATCACACACATAACCAAACATACATACAACAACATGTAATACATGCATCTACACTTGACATGCCACATATACACCTACAACTAGTGTACAACAGAACACAATACATACTCCTACATTTGGTGTACAACAAAACACAATGCATACACCTACACCTAGTGTACAACACAACACAAATACATGTACAACACAGAGTACAACATAACCAATACAGATGTCTTGATACCACAAATACACAATGCACATACATAGTACCATATGCCTGCAAAACAACATGTATAACATGCACACAATACCACACGTACACCAGTACCATATGTACAACATGTACACAATACGACCCGCACAACATGTACACAACATCACGTGTACATGACACCTCCTGGACAACGTGTACACAATGCCACATGTACATCATACCACTTGTACAACATGTACACAATGCCAGATGTACACAACACCACATGCGTGACATGTACACAACACCACATGTACATGACACCACATGCTCACAAAACCACTTGTGGAATCATGCACACAACACCATATGTACATAACACCACTTGTACAACATGCACACAACACCATATCTACATAGCACTACATATCCAACATGTACATAACAACATATGTACACAACACTACATATCCATCATGTGCACAGTACAATATGTACACATCATCGCATATCCAACATGTAGATAGTACCATCTATAACCAAAACTACATATGCAACATTCACACTACACTATTTATATGATCATGCACACAACTTTGCATAAACAACATGTAGAACATATATAGTATATGTATAATAGTAGTACCCCACGTCCAAAACCACACCATCTCTAGAAAGTAACCCTGCTTCTAGTGTGTTACCTAGGCTTGTCCCATCATGTCGTAGAAAATTCTGCTTTCATTTTGTTGGTGTATCCCTCGGCCTAGCCTGTCCATAACATAAACATACTATAATAACATAGTACCAATTCATATCCACTTGATATTGACTTCATATATTTGTACAAACTACTATTCCCACTTGATTCTTCATGAACTAGGAACCTCTTCTTGTCCTTCACCTGCGTAAATGATCATTCCTTCACAAGAATAATTCCTAACGACCCTGACAGACATAAACATACACACATACATAGATACATACATACATATATATATATATATATATATATATATATATATATATATATATATATATAGAATTAAGAAATCGTGATCTTGTCAGAAAATGAAATACATACATACATACATACATGCATACATACATACATACATACATACATACATACATACATACATACATACATACATACATATACAAACATCAGCATAACCATGATCATAAGATAATTACTAGATAGCATAAGGTCAAGGTTAAGAGAACTCCTGTTATTTGTGCCCATCATGTACAACATTAAGAACAATTCTTCCTAATATAGCCAAGGATATGATGCATGAGATCCATTTGATTTACCTTTCTTGATTACCTTTCCCATGACTATCATGTCATTTTCTATTTACACCAATTGACCCAGTTAGTCCAACTGGCTATCATACTCTTGCCTCCAACTTCCCTTATACATACATTGAGTTTTAGCTAGGTCTTATCTTAGCTACCAGGTACCACACAACTCTCCACAAGCTCCACTAAATTTCCTCTTTCCAAACCAATTCACAATACTCTCAAAAAACAAAAGGAAATAGCAAGAAGCAAGAAAGAAGAAAACTATGGAAACCCAATAGCAATATGACACCACAAACAAAGTGGCATGGTCATGCAGTAGACACAAACAAAATCTCAATCAATCACAACAAAACACAAAGGCCAAAATCACAAAACTGGCAACAAACACCATGACTCAATCCCCATGGTTTCTGACACTTCCAAGGGGAAGCTCAACCTAAGCCTTCTTCAAGATTTGATGGAAGTCTCTTTTCTACGCAATCCCTTGCATCATACTGCCACCAATTCATAACTTTCTGTGCATAAATACATATAAAAATACAAAAATTACCTTGTCTTGTTCTGTCAAGCACGTTTCCTTGTAACCAAACAAAAAGGTGCCATGCCTCAAGGGACTATAATTCCCTTGATAGATCTATTATACTTGTCAAATACATGTCCATGAATATATCACATATCCACATAATTTCAAAAAAATTAGGATTAAGAAGACTTCTTGTGTGCAAAGCATTCATTTTTTTGGAATTACGGTTTCCAAACAGGGCCAAAGGAATTCTTGTCCAATTCCTTTCTTTTACCCTTTTACTTTGTTGCAATTGAGGCTTACTATGTACTATCACATCACCAAACTGTTAATTATATAAATAGATAAATTATTACCTTATCACACTAATACCATGCATGTTTCCTACAACTATTCACACATGTCGACAACATGTTCCAAATATCAAGACAATCATATCTATAAATTTGAAATCACACTTTACCAAGACTAACTATCATGTAATAATACATAGTCAACTCATTGTGATTAGACATAATACGTAATGCTACAACTATCACCTACTTACACTCAAGTACATATCAGTTGTCTCAACACATATGTATTAGCACAACTATCTTAAAACAAAATCATTCCTTCATGCAATCTTACACACACAAAGTCATATTATGCCATTCATTAAACATTCAACCAAATTGCAAACATACCATGTTAAATAAATCAACTAGATGACATAATCAAACAGTCGAGCACCAGGTTAACAACATGAGCAAACTCATACCTTAATGTATCGTAGGGGAGGCTATCTTTTCTGCAAAACTAATCTATATTAGCACGATATAACTTCACAACGTATCAACTCAAAGATATTAAGGTGATGATATCGATATTAGTCACTAGCTAACATGTTCACAACATAAAATCATAAATAGTTATCACTCATACATAATAATCAAATCTTCCCAGTGAGTCTAAATTGGTACAACACAATGTCACAAATAAGTCAACTCATACCTAAATGTCATAACCCTAACCATCTGCATAGGCCAATCCAGTTTAGCATGATACATATAACATCAAGATCTTAATGTAATAACCCAAATCATCAAGTTAATAGCATATAAAAATAATAAGTTAACATATAACATGATCATCAACAACATATATCCTAATCATCAAATTATCTAACATAGAACAACAATAACAATGCATACAACCACATGTTACTATGATTCATGACTATCCGACACATGGGAATATGAATACACTAATCAACTAGCATCTGTCATGTATGTAACCTTAACCTCAATCAAAATCAAGGCATACACCTAACCATAATTCATATAACAATCCTTAACCTGCATACCTGCATGTAAAACATACAAACCTATATGACGATCTTCTCTTACCCCAAATTCTAGTGTTGTAACCTTACCCTAATGATTTGCATTCCCTTATTCACCTCAGTCAACAAATTAGTATCATAACATATCAATAGCATCATGATGACCTAATTGCATACAATGACCTTATGAATAACAACCTTCACCATGAAAATGCATGCATAACAACATATAGACACTGACATGCATAAAAAATGCATATAGAAGCATATCATGACAAAACATCCTGCAACAACACCATCAACATTCACATGATGACATCACTACAATCATGATCAACAACAAGAAAATGCAACAACCATATGGACTACAACTGTAAGGGTGTTATAGACATATTTGGGTAATGCAACCCCAATATTATATGTCGACAAACCAAGGGCTCTTTAACCCCTAAAATTTTTGTTTCATACACTAAAGGATCATAGTCAACTCATTACATCATTCCCAAAATGTTTCACCTGAAAAACCACTTAGAACTAGCAAAAACTGGACCATACTGATTGCTCCACTGTTAGGGTGCGATGCATACTGACATCTACACTAGCCAAGTGTGATGCATACTGAAGAGGCCTTCTATAGGGTGCGATGAGTGAGAGTGGAGAAATGTTTGAGACAGTTTGCTAAGTGAATTCTCATGGAATCTTCTAGAAACTTCTCCTATGACACTTGCCTCTCTGAATTCGCCCAGGGATGAGTAAGAGATCCAAGAAATCTCCAAGTGGAACCAAGAACTACAAGTGGAATGACACTAATCAAAACCCAGAGATGACTCACACCCTTGCAGAAATCTATAAATGGACCCCTCATCTGAGAGATCTAGGGTTGGAATTTTGTAATTTGTAAGGAAGTGCTGGTAGTTTGTCTTTGAGAAGGAGCATTGTATTGTTGGGTGATCTTAATTTTCTTGAGGTGAAGAGGGCTTTGATGCTTGGAGGATGATACTGGATCAAACAGCTGGGTTGTAATTCTCCCTTCTACTTTAATAAAGTTCTTTGGGTTTTCCTTCATACAATCGTGTACTTGTGAATCTTCTTATTTACGAATGCCATTGTATGTTCAATGTATTTCTCATTCTGCATTGTTTATGATATAATACATAGAGATGCTTTGATTGTGTTTTTTTACTTCATTTCTACAAGTATTCTCTAAGTGGGACAAGTAGGAGAGGAGTTGCAAACTCAATCAATGGGGAGAGAAATCAAGCAAGGAGTCAAGCAAAAGATATAGGTTGGTCCCTTTGCTTCTCTCTTATCTATCATACATAAAGGAAATCACAAATTGCTTTGATTGTTTGTTTCTTGGATAGCTGCCAATCCTAGTGGGACTAGTAGATCGAAAAGACACTAGTTCTCCTGAAAACAAAATGGCGACTCCACTAGGGATCAAATAGTTTGTTTGTTTCTTGTTGATTGTTTGTTTTATAAACTATAGACAGAGCCTGAAGTTAGCCAGATAACCTTCGAACTACTCTTGCTCTGAAATTGCAAAGTAGATGAATGTTGCTTCATTCAATCTCTGATTTTGTTTACGAGCAAAACATCTACCTTACAAGAATTCTAGATGCCCTGTTGGTAGCTCAATAACCTCCCAAGATCATACCCCTTTACTTTTCTCTTTACTGTCCATAATAGCTCAGCTTAAATCACTGAAATTAGCTGCAAATTTGAGCCAAAAGCCATCTCAGTTGCGCTCCCTGGACCATTACATTGTCTATCACTGGAAGCCAGTATGCATCGCACTTCTTGAGTCTAGCAGGTGAGATGCATCCCTGTTTCTGTGAAGCACGGGTACGATGACTAAGTAATCCTATTTCTCTCCTTGAAATTTGAGTTTTTTGTCCTTGTTTTCAGCTCTGTTTAATTGTTTTTGCTGCTTATGAACAACATCTCATTCCTAAAGCCTCCTTACATTACATAGACTAGCCTCCATTGATTAGGATTAGTAAATGTTTTTTTATGTATTTTTCCATCATTTACAAATCCTTTGTCAAAAAGTTGCTTAAATCGATCTGTCATTTTGGTGCAAAAAGTGCCCTAATTGTCGTTTTGTGTCAAAAAGAGAAGTGTCGTTGAGTCTTCTTTCTCTGGATAGTCGATTGAACTTTTTGTCATGCACTTGATTTGATTTGTTGATATTTAAAGTGTCTAAAGAATTTTCTCTTCGAAATTAAAAAGTTTCGTTTAGTCTTCCTTTCTGTTTTGAAAAAGAAATTGTCGAAATGTCACTTTGAGTAAAAATATTTCAGATCTGTGCTCTACCTAGTTTTCCTTTTTGGCATTTCTCACATTAAGGGAACGAAAAACAAATACATGCATTTTCGTTTCCATTTAGACTGTGTGCGAAAAATGATTTAGGAAAAGTGCATTTAGTGTGTTCTCTTTGCCCTTTGTTTGAAACAATTGTAATCTTCTTTCCTTAGTAGCTAGGATTTTCATTGCCAAAAATAAATAACGATTGTTTATCATTTTAGATTGCATATTTAGGAATTTTACATCTACATCATGCGTTGAACCTTGAAAGGAAAACTTCTAAAAAATATCAACTCTAAAATAAATTTTAATGAACTTAACAATGTTTTGGAACTTAACACAACACATCTAGAGGTCTAGGCTAGAGACGTGTTGCGGTGTCGTAAAATCTAGTAACTATCATTTTCATCGAAGGTTGGGTGATTCCTCCTCTTTGATAAAACAAGTGTTAGCACGGACTTGTGCTCCCCATACTGTCGAGTATATATTAGGAGACCACAATAGGATTATATCCTTTATCCATAGGAAGTCGTGTTTGCCACCCTATCGATCGCAATGCACTGAACATAGCATTCAGGAAGATTGACTGCCGTACATAAGTCCTTGGTAATTTCTCTTTAATTTATCACCAGGGTGTATATTGCAGTTTTGCGATTGGTTTGGTAATCCCTCTGTCTAGATTTCCAGAGTAATTACTTTCGTCCCTTTTCGATTCGTTAAAAGAAAAGGTCCATCTGAGCACTTGTCACTTCAGGCTCATTAAAAATCGAAGGGGACTAGAATCATTTTTAGCTTTTTCTCGACTCTTAAAAATTGAAAAACCAAAGTTGTGTCAAAGCATCATTTAAAATTTATCAAATTCAGAATAACATCCCTATTCCTTCATTGATCTTAGGTTGAGATAACATGTGGAGTCTACCAATCAAGTAATCCCTGTTGAGGGGAATCCTAATCCATTTTCCTTTTGGGGAAATGTTGGTGCTCCGTTTATGGCTACATTATCCCTTCTGAGAATCATAATTGGTCTGCCAGTATGGCTATTCTCAACCTCTGTCGTTCAAAATACTGTGATTCCTCAGCAATCGAATCAGCAACCAGTTAATATTGAAGTTGACCCTTCACCTTCTACTTCGTTTGCTTCTCCCTCCCCTTATTCCTTTTTTCTTGGTGAAAATAGCGATGTTAGTAACCAAGTGACTGAGAAGAAGAAAAAAGGGAAGGAGAAGAAGAAGAAGAAGTCGGTTAAGCAAGGGGGAAACCATGAATCATCTGGTGAAAATCCACACGCTAGACCTCCCAGATATCCTTGTGTGATTTGCAGAGGAAACCATTTTCATTGAGATTTTACTGGCCTTCCATAGATCTTGAGAGAATGATCTCCCCGTTCGCACCATTCGGTGTCCTCAACCTCTGGCGATCACATTGACATCACACTATCAGCTAGTGAAAATGGAGTTCCTGGACAAAAAGGAAAGGTCAAAATTCCATGTGGGTTATGTGAAGGGGACCATCACCTTCTTGGTTGTCCTTTTCTGGATGAGGTCAAAAGAGTCTTGCGTAACTATCCTGCTTCATTGCAGTGACTTCCATCTGGATACAAGAAACTCTCTCCAAGTACTTTACTAGTTGAAAATCCGACTGACATAACTCAATCGTCGGTCAAAACAGCTATTGTTGAAAGTGAATCTTGTGAGTCCATATCGAACTGAAGTCAATAGGTCGAGATGGTAGTTGACCTAGTTTTACCTTCAGAAGGTCCACCTTCAGATGATACCATTCTCAAAAAGAGTGAGAACAATATGATTCAAATTTTTTTGGTCACTTTAGAGTCTGATGAAATTTGGGGCATTCCACCCATTCCTTCACAACACGAGGAAAATCCCCAAGTTCCCATTACTCAAGGGGTTAATTCAGCCATTTATTTTCCACCCCCTCCAAGCAGTCTAATTGCTTCACTCGATTGGAATCGACTAGCAAGATCTCGCCTTCCTTCTAATGTATCATTCCGGATCATAGTACAAGTTTAAAAAATGATTGTGTCTGGCACTATCATAGTTGAAGGGGCTTCAGTGGGTATCCTTTCCTCAACTTCTTGGAAAGCGCTTGGCTTGCCATCGCTTATGCCTGTTACTCAAAAATTTGTCAGGCTTTAATAAAGGAACCACTCGACCATTAGGGATCCTTCCTAAGTTGCCGATAACTTTGAGAAGGAAAGCCACTCACTTGAACTTGATGATAGTCCAAGGACCGTTAGATTACAATCTTCTCCTTGGATGTGACTATGTTTATAGCATGGAAACCATTGTTTCCACACTCTTTTGTGTGATGTGTTTCTAACATGAAGGCAAAATTCTCACTGTTGACCAGCTTTCATTTCTCGGTTCAAACACAGCTTTAAGTCAAACATCATCCCTGAATGGTCCTTTTGCGTCAAGAGTGTCTCTTCAACCTTCATTCCATCCACCTAATTACCACAAGTAGTCTGGTGAATGTAACGAAGCTTAGGGGTCATGCACCCTTGTCTATTTGGCAGACAAACCCAGCTGAAGAGATAGGTTTCCCTGTAGGTTGTGTGATTGGTCTGAAACACCATTCACCTTTTTCTGCACTATAAACGAAGCCAAGGAAGTGTTTTGTCTACTCTCTAGATGAAACCATCCTACCATATGAATTTCCATGTAAGTTAAGTGATTGGTTTGACAAACCATTCACCTTTTTCTGCGCTGCGAACAAAGCCAAGGAAGTGTTTTTTCTACTCTACGGATGAAACAATCCTGCTTAACCACAGTGATTTCTAGATGGTTACTAGAGACTCTCCTTTTCTCAATGCCCGAGGGCATGCAAACCTTTTCATGCAAACTAAAAATGACCAATTTCATTGTTTAGCCTTTTAGCTTTTTAATTTTCAACTTCTTAGGTTAGGTGATTGGTCTAATCCACCATTCACCTTTGTCTGCTCCGCGAACAAAGAAAAAGGAAGTTTTTTGTCTAACCGTTGATGAAACCATCCTACCTAACCTCAATAGTTCCTCAGATTTCTAGATTTTTTTTAGCCTTTTAGTTTGGTTGTTCCTAGCTTACATAAAAAGGACGATGAGCAATGTTTTCGCAAGGTTCAATCTCGCTTAAAAATAAACCCACCTATGAGAAATGTTTTCTGAAGGTTCAAGCTCGTTAAAGAATAATCCCGCCTATGAGAAATGTTTCCACAAGGTTCAAGCTCATTAAAAAATAAACCCGCCTGTGAGCAATGTTATTGCATGGTTCAAGCTCATTAAAAAATAAACCTACCAGTGAGCAATGTTTCTGCAAGGTTTAATCCCATTAAAAAATAAACCCTGGCACTAAGCATAGTTTCTCTCGGTTCAAGCTCATTAAAAAATGAATCCACCCTCGGTAAATAACCTTTGTGATTGCCCTGTTATCAACCTTTTGAGCCTTGGTTGTGTTCCTGCCATCACCTCCATTCTTTTGGCCGATCATAAACTTCCACTTGATTGTTTACATTTTTGAGGAACAACTGTGATGAGTGGTCCTATTAGCCACCCTCTTCACATCACCATGTTTTGAGAAGTTCCAAGATTACCTGGAACCAATTTGCTACCCTAAATGCCACTTGTTCCTCAAAAAGAAAAACGAGTCTCCTTTAAACTCTTTTCAGACTCATTAAATATGAAAAGATTATCGAGCTATTGGGCTCTCTAGCTTGCTAAAGTGATCGGAAGTGCCATCCCTCTAGTATGTTTTAAAATTTTTGGACCTGAGGGATTATCTCATGAAAATGTTTGACTGCTTGTCTTTTTGGCTTGCTAAAGTTATTGAAAAGTCATCCCTTTTATTTTATTCTTTTTTGGACTTAAGGGATTATTCTACAAAAAAAACTACCGGAGTTTCCTTTTCGTCCCTTCTCAAACTCTCTAAATTTGAAAAGGACTGAGTTATCCTTGTCGTTAAGCTCGATAAAACAATAGCGACAAACTTGTCCACCCAGACAAGAACGAGTTTCACTGTTGCTAGACTCTCTAAAACATAGCGATAGGTTTTCTTGAAGGGAATATTATAGAACAAGCATATGTTATCCTCATCAATCTTGACAAAAATCAAGAGGTACTAGTCGTCAATGACTGGGTCAAAAGGGAAGAAAACTTCAAGAATTTTATTGGTAGCAGGTCGCTCTTGAATATGACACTTTCACTCCGTCACCATGATTGAGTCAGGTTGGGTTATTCTGTTCACCGGTCATATCACCATTGGTCCTCCATACCATCCATATTTTGGGGTTAACGCTACCAATCCATCCTAGTGTCGCTGATATGTTCAAGAGAATTCATTCAGAGAATTCACCATCCAGTTAATGACTCATCCACTGCAATACCTTCAACCTCCATTTCTCATGACCCCCATTCCTGAACCTTGTATCATCAGATCATTTTCACCTCCAGAAAATCATTTTCTTTGTTTCATGTCGTAGATTTTAGATACATTAAATCCCTCCTATGACGGGTCACTTCTTGTCGACATTAACTCATTATCCAAGAAGTTGACTTAGAAACAACCCTTTCAGTACTTTGAAGCTTGCATGCCTCAACAACAAGTTTCTCACTTCCGGTGACAAGTATACATCAATGGCCTTCGACCGAAAGATTTTACGTGGTGTTCGACATTGGCTCATATATTCACATGACGTGAATTGTAATGTAGTACCTTGAGGGTCATTATCATTATCAGTGATTCCTCTCACGTCTATTAACAACTTACAATATTGGCTAGTAATCAGGAGATGTCTTTCCATGTTCGACTTCACGACATCTTTTCATGTGGATTGACTTGTACATCCGACAAAGATTGAACAAGTTTGAAGACCCCAGATCTAGTTTCATCCATCCGGGCTGTGATATATTCAGGAATATAAAGACGTCGAATGTACACAGAAACTACACAAATGATCATCCAAGCTAGGGATGATGACTCTACATACAAAGAATCACTAGTCTATGACTGTAGATGATTATCTGTTCTATGTACATGAAAATGAATTTATAAAGCTAAGCATGGGAATGTCCGCCTCAACTAGATCATGAAAATAATATGATGATGATGTATTGTATTATATCTTATATAGGTCACCTTCCAGTTTGAATACCTTGGATCCTCATGATAAAGCATTTCACCTGACATCAAAATATTTATGACTTCATGCTTTAGGGGGCAACTATTATAGAAATATCTGGGCACTGCAACCCCAATATTATATGTCGATAAACCACGGGCTCTTTAACCCCTAAAAGTGTTGTTTCATACCCTAAAGGATCATATTCAACTGATTACATCATTCCCCAAAAGTTCCACCTGAAAAACCACTTAGAACTAGCCAAAACTAGACCATATTGACTGCTCCATTGTCACAGTGCGATGCATACTGACTCCTACACTAGCCAGGTGTGATGCTTACCGAAGAATCCCTCTGTAGGGTGCGATGAGTGAGAATGGACAAATGTCTGAGACAATTTGCTAAGTGGATCCTCATGGAATCTTCTAGAAACTTCTCCTATGACACTTGCCTCTCTGAATTCACCCAGGGATGAGTAAGAGATCCATGTAATCTCCAAGTGGAACCAAGAACTACAAGTGGAATGACACTAATAAAAAAACTAGAGATGATTCACACCCTTGCAGACATCTATAAATGGATCCCTCATCTGAGAGATCTAGGGCTTGAATTTTGTAATTTGTAAGGAAGTGCTGATAGTTTTTTTTTGAGAAGGAGCATTGTATTGTTGGGTGATCTTGCTTTTCATGAGGTGAAGAGGAATTTTATGTTGGGAGGATGATGTTGGATTAGATAGTTGGGTTGTAATTCTCCCTTCTACTTTAATAAGGTTCTTTGAGCTTTCCTCCACACAATCATGTACTTGTGAATCCTGTTATTTACGAATGCCATTGTATGTTTAATGTATTTTTGATTCTGCATTGTTTATGATATAATAGATCGAGATGCTTTGGCAGTGTTTTGTTACTTTGTTTCTACAGGTATTCTCTAAGTAGGACAAGTAGGAGAGGAGTTGCAAGCTCTATCAAGGGGGAGAGAAATCAAGCAAGGAGTCAAGTGGAAGATCTAGGTTGGTTCCTTTGCTTCTCTCTTACCTATCATACATAAAGGAAATCATAAATTTCTTTGATTGTTTGTTTTTAAAATAGTTGTCAATCCTAGTGGGACTAGCAGATCGAAAAGACACTAGTTTTCCTAGAAATAAAGGGACACATATGCAACTGGCATGAATGCATGACCAACACAACCCCCATCCAATCCAATGGGTGAAAAATGCTCTGATACAACTGTGTGACACCATCCTCCCACATTTACCTAAGTAACCATACATCCATAGTAAACATGTGACAATAAGTTACTATGATATGATTCGACCTCCTAAGTCATGTTAAGAAAGTGGAGATGATGGAAACACACCATATAGGCCTTTAACATCAGTAATACAACTCCTAAGAATCATCCCAACCTTTTTGCTAACTAGACCTTGTGTCCCACTGTGTTTTTAAGCTATTAAACCTCTAGACGTTTCCATGCTATGGCCATGCAAACATCTAAAGAGCTCTTGATGCTTCCACAAGCCTAGATGCCTATGTCCAGGGACTATTTCTAGTAGACCTGTGCAAGAGTCTAGGGAATTTATGGCACTTTTCAAGCCTAGAATTCCAACCACTATGCAGAACTTGTTGTAATTTCTAGAATCCATTAAACACATGATAACATGATTAATAAACCAAAAATGAACTCCAGGACTAGGCGTGACCATCCCCAACTGGGACTAACATTATGTCAAACACTTAGCATCAATGCAATCTACATTTGTAAACAACAGATCTAAGCACAAGGGTTTCATACTTATCTCAAATTCACCATGAAGCATTGTTTCCTTATCACATTAGCTGCAGTTTCATCCATTAGACCATAGATACATTAGTCATTCATATACAGGTAAAAACATGATGAGAGCTATACATAGCCACTGTCATAATACATATTCATAACAAGCATAATATCAATAGAAATACCAAGGAAATCATAGCCACATGATCCACATGTAAACCAGTATAATACTCATAGAGATACATGAAGAAATAACCTCATATTGATGATTCAAAGGCCAGCTCAGTATAGGACTACCACATTCCACCAAACCATAGAATGGTTGAGCCAAATCTCTCTTCAACCATCCACCGTTGTACCATATTCCAAGCATGAATGTGGGATCTCATAGAACACGCCAATCCAAAACCATCTATGGCTTCCATTAGCAAACCACCTCAGTGCATAAAACAATGATTCCACCTCATGACCAAAAATCATAAAATCATCATCTTATCAGCCTCTACCCAAGCTTGCCAAGGCTCTAAAGTGTTTTCTCTAACCAAGGGTTCCAAGACTAGTAACTCAAACCATAGTTGTCGTCGAGATTCCAAAGCATTTGTACAACCAAGGCTTCTAGGACTAGTAACTCAACCACCAAGGGGTTGCAAATAATTTATCCAACCAAGGCTTTCAAGAATAGTAACTCAACCCAAGATGTTATAGGGATTCTAGAGCATTTTTCAAAACAGGGCTTCCAGGAATCAGTAACTCAAGCCAAGTTAAGGAAACATGAGATCCGAGAAGAAAAATGAAGAAATGACCCACAACACCATGGCTATCTAAGAAATGCAAAGGCTAGTAAGATCCACTTTCAGTCCAAGAAATCATCCATGCCAACGATAGATCATAACCAAGAGATCCTATGCATGTGTCATGCATGCCAAAACTAGTGAGGAAAACATACATGCAACTGAGTACCTGCAAGCCAAGTCCATTATAACTATTGATCTTGTTGTCCTCTTATGCTTTCCTGCTCTTCCTTTTCCTTCTTGCTCCAAAAAATATAAATATGCCACACTCCTCCAAGAGTGCTCCTAGAAACACTAAGTGTCCAAGAGTATGAGAGAGGAAGAATAGAGAGAGAGCTCCAAAACTGAACTTACCAAGCTTACATTGACCAAACCTACCCACTAATTAAGCCACTCTTTTCTTCATTTTCCCTTATTTTCCTTCACAATCCTTCTCACATGCAACCTATGACCTTTAACCTTCCTTTTCTCCTAGGTTCCAATATTTTCTTGAATAAAATGCCAATTAATTTCTCATGTCTTTCCAAAGCCTTATCCATTGCATTTGTCAATTTCCTTACCGATAATAAACTGAAGTGACACCCACTAGGATGCTTTCCCCACCATTCTTCTTTGAATATGTGTCCCATGACCGTGGCCTTATATATTTTTTTACATGGATTTTTTTACCAAGGTTGTTAAATTATCAATATTGATGGATACCTCAAACATATAGTCTTGCCTATAAATTCCTTTTCTAGTTTTTTTCCTACATTTCCTCAGCATGTTTTTTTTACAGTTAAATAAAATACCACATGTCTAGATTGGCACACAATATGTTTCCTTTTGTCTTAGATTTGGGCACTGTCATTTAATTTTTTTAAAAGTACAATTTGAATAAAAAAGTAATCGGGAAAAAAGTAATGAAAACTGGAAATTAAAAATTAGCTAACACTAATAATAAAACCTAAAAACTGAAATGGACTATAATTATTATAAAATTTTATACTAAAATATACCAACAAAGGTCATTGTTAATCCTATTACTATTTATTAGATCTGGGATATGGTTGGTATTGTCTGGAATGTGTGAAACTGGGACTGCAATGTTGATTTCAAATGCTCCAACAAAGTCCCACTCCACCTTAGTCTACACTGCTTTTGTGATAGGTGTGTTCAAGGATACTACATTTAGATGAATGGAAATCAATCTCACTTAAACCATGATTTAAAACAAACACTATTTAATGGAAATGTAGTAGAGTGGAGTCAAATTGATGTTTTCAAACACCAATGGAAATGTAGTAGAGAGGAGTTAAGTTGTCGCTTTCAAACAATATAGACATTGAAATAGTTGTCATCCCTTATTTAATAACAGATAGGGAATTACGAAGACTAGGTTTATTTAGTTAAGGTGGCAAGGAATAGGACTTTCTCATTGGAAATTTAGTAGAGAAACTGAAACCCTAAGTTGAGATGATGTTTTCAAAGAGTGTAAATATGGAAACAAAGAGCACTTATCCATAAAAGGTTAATAATAAAATATTAGGTTATGAGTTGGTTGAGTGATTTTCATCCTTGTAATGGTTATATTTACTATGTCACCATCTATTACCAATTTCAACAGGTCTATGTGAGGTAAAATCAACAAAATGTACAGGAGTTTGCCTTGAAAAAAAAGGAAACACATATTCTTTTTGTCTAGCTTTTCCATTTGTGAATGAGTCCTTATTAGATTAAAACTACTAAAAATTTATGTATTCTTTTTCAATAACTTGTTATATTCAAGCTCAATTACTTGCATTATAGAAAGAATAGGGTGAGTAAAATGAATTGGACTCAAATTAATTTTTTATATTAAAAGGGTTCTATTATTCTTATCTGATAATGTTTAATTGAAAATTTTGTGCTAATTTTATCACTTATTTTTATATGTAGATAGATCTCTTCAAGCAGTCGAAAGGATAATGTTTAATTGAAAATGTTGTACTAATTTTATCACTTATTTTTATATGTAGATAGATCACCCCAAGTGGTTGAAAGGGTAGTGTTTAATTGAAAATATTGTACTCATTTTATCACTTATTTTGAAATGTAGATAGATCACTTTAAGTAGTTGAAAGTTGGGAAAGTGCTTGTAATAAAGTTCCCATACAAAATTCATAAAAGTTATCAGGATAAGTTTTTTATATTTTTTTCCATGCTAAACACCATGAGGAAAGCCCACATCAATATCATCGTCATCATAATTTGTGTTACCATATTATTAATGATTTCCTCCAATTTTACTCGCTTTGGGGAGAGGCATTTAATTGTAAACTAGAACACTGAAGCTTTCAGTGTAAGATAATTGGCAATCAAGATGATTTTAGTGGTCATTGTATGGGACCCATTGATGGATTTAGCGAATGAGTCACAAGGCTCTAGGACCACGAAGGAGCCTTTATCTTGAAATTCATTAGAAATCTCGAACTCACGGCACTTGTAGCAAACAAAAGATAGATACTTTGGCATGACACACTTTGGGCAAGGTTTGTCAGCACTTTTTGCACCTGAATAGGTTCTGAGTGGTGGCTAGCCTTTTGGCATTTGTATTGGAGAGCTTGGCAAACCTTATGCACATACATTCAACAACGGGCTATATTTTTGGAGAGATGATCTTCCCAAAGCACTTTTTGTGCATGCATAGGTTGTGAGCAGTGGCTAGCCTTTTGGCATTTGTATTGGAGAGCTTGGCAAACCTTATGCACATACATTTAAGAATGGGTTATAGTTTTGGAGAGATGATCTTCCCAAATCTTCTGTTGCTTTGGTGTATATTTACACATTTAAGAGCTATTAGTAGTTTAAATCTAACACTATACAAACTTTTATACACGTTCTTATAATTTTCTTGAATTGTAAAATATTTGTTTCTTAGATATTTGGAAATGCATATTCACACATAGTTTACATAAATAAGTTAGTTAATGTTCCAAACTATTGATTAGATTTTTAACACACTAATATTGAAACAAGGCAAGTTTCGAAAATGTTATTACTTTATTTATCTCAATAAAATTCTAAAAAGATAAAATTTATAATAGTACCAAATTAATTATATAACATATATTTTAAAAATTTAATATTAGTTTTTAATTTATTTTTTTTAATTATTTTTACATCTATATTAATTATAAAAAGCGGTTAAAAATCTATGTTTTACACTGATTAATAGTATTATTGGTTAATAAGATTATTTTCACTTTTATAATAATTATCAAATAATACTTCCAATAAATTTCCCATATTTTGTATTGATAAATTGACTATAGTGTTTTTTTCATGTTTTATAAGAAATAATAAAAATATGACTGTTAAATTTTTTTCAAAATATTGTTTATTTTTGTTTCACATAAATATTAATATTTAAAATTTAACCATAGATAAAATTTTAGGTCTTTTTAATTTTTGAAATTGTAAAATATTATTTTTACGTATTTAGAAAAATTAAAAGTTACAAAATTTACTTTTTACATATTTATAAACAAATGTTCATACAAGATCCTCAACCCAAATAGATCAATTCTTGTTTTAGATTGTTAATTGGTTTTTTAACACATAACTTTGAAATAACACATGTTTCAAAATTGATATTATTTTAATATTTTAGAAAATAAAAAATCTACTAATAAAAATGTAGATGATATAATTTATACTTTGTAAATTTGTTTTTGAATAATATTGTTATCTAATAAAGCATTTTTACTTAAACATTAATTGCGAAAATTGTCATAAATTTTTCATGTTTTGCATTAATACATTGGTTAATAATTAACATTATTGATTAATAAAATATTTTCATTTTATATTAATTATGAAAATTCATAATAATATTTTGGATGATCTAGAGAAATCTCTTTTGTCTAAATAAGGAAAATATTAAATTTTATTTCCCATTTGAACTTTTTCCAATTTCTCCGGGTTCACAATGTCAAATACAATTTGAAATGAGTTGAAGTTATGAGTTGAAGTTCTAAGTTCTTTCTTTTTAGCCATGTTCTTGGCATGGTATTACAAATGTGTAAGTACCATACTTTCTATAAAAATAAATAAAAAGACTTACTTTGAAGAATAAATAAAAAAACATTCATCTCTTACTAAAGGTAAACATTTTTCTTTTAAGCATTATCGAGGGAGCATTAATATTATTATTCTATATAGTGAAACATTTCACCTATTTAAATTATAAAAATATTTCACCTATTTAAATTATAAAAATATTTTTTAGTAAATTTTTTTGAATAAAAAAGTGTTGGAAGTTATAGAAATGGACAATCTCACAAAAGTATGATTTCATAATATATATTTTTTCCCTTTCGTCATTTTAATCATCCTTTCACTATCTCAATTATAGTGGAAGGAGCCACATTGTGGAATCATGTATTAAATTTTCTCTTTGGATTAAAAAAAATCTCTTTAACAAACATATCCTAAATATCCATCGCTCCATTATCTAAAATAGTGAGTTAATTTGTATATTATTAAGCCTGCGTTATTGTTAGAAATGGAAATACAATCTTCAAATAGGTTTCCTCAGGCGTAGTTGTTAGAAATGGAAATACAATTTTCAACTAGGTTTCTTTGTTGTTATTTCAAAACATAGATGGTTGGGAAGTTAGCATTGAATTAAAGAAGAGAACAAGTTTGGTGTATAAATATACGAAAAATGATAATTTTATAAACAAATTAAGTTTACAATGCATCTATATCTAAAATTATAATATCTACATGGAATAATATGATGTTTTAATCAAGTAATCGTAAAAGAACAAAGATAAGGAATACCTTTTTTACCCTAAATGTAATTGTTTTATTGTTAAAAGATAGGTTATTTGCAATTTTAGTTGTTTAATATTTTTTAATACTATTTAACTATATTTAAACTAAGCTAAAGGTACTAGCTATAAATATATGAAAATAATATTATAAAATTATAAAAATTCATTACAACAAATGAAGAAAAATGCTAACCAAAAAACACAATTTTAACATAATAGTATCTTAATAGTGTATAAATGAAAATTGGAAACCTCCATCCTTAGTAGTGTCTCATTTGAAATATTTGAAAGTCTATAAATTCATGTATAAATATTGTCGAGTAAGTTTCTACGAGTCGAAAACAACCATCTTCAGTTAGACTATAAGATGGAATTATATATTTCCTACGTTAAAATTGGAAACATCCATCCCTCCAATGTGAACGAAGAAAATTCTAAATCTATCTATATTTTCTTGTGCAGTGAGAAACATGAGCTCTTCCACTTTTCCATAACCTCTTACATGTTTGGTCATAAAATTAATAATATTTTTCCACTACAAAAGAATACCTTTTCTAGAAATAGAAAAATTTACTATTCCACTTTACCAAAAGATCCTACACTTCTTACAGTAAAATTGGTAAGATTCTTTTAACCCTACTAAAGAATCCAATACCAAATATTAGAATTACCGCCTAACTAAAATTGGAAACTGCCATTATTGTAATGTGCGAAAATATAGCTTTTACCTAGGTGGATGGAGACTCAAATTGGCAACGAAAATCCTTATAAAATGGGAAGAACGGCCTGCATTATAACCTATCCAGTGTCACAAACGGCAAATTAAGTGTTGATATTTTATAAGATCAAAAATGGCTTCCTCCTCTTCGATCATACTGATCTCTTTAATATGTTTTGCACTTGTGGCAGTTCTCTCCGGAGCAGCGGATGTCCAAAATAATGCACAAGGTACTGTTTTACATTGTTGTAAATTTACATCATAATTTGGTAGTTCAAAAATTTACGGAAGATGAATTTAACATTTTTTAAACTGTAGGTGAAGCTGAGGTTCATCCAAAGCTTGAGCCTAAAAAGTCACGTGATGACTGGTTAGGCAAGAATTACGGTCTCACTGATTTTTGCAGTGATTGCTACGAACATAGTTGTAATCTTCCAGGTTGCTGCGACAATTGCCCGAATGTAAGTTGTTGCTGCAAACGGTGCAACTGCTGTTAAACGTAGTCGCTCCTTGAAATTCTCATTTTCTTTCGTGATATTACGATGTACGGTGGGGGAGAATGAACTATCATAAAATGACCATATTTTATTAGTTGGTCAATGGCCTGCATATTATTATAGTTACGTATAATATAATAAATAAATTTCGAAACGTTTTGGTTACTTATTAGCTTTATGTATTGCTGTACACAATATATGTTCTCATCTGGTTCATCTGGTTCAGAATCACCGTTTATTTCTTTTTACATGTATTTTGAAATTAGGGTTTAATAGTGTGGAGGTTTGGTTTTACAAATTTTGTGGTTTAATCGTTAACAAAACTTTAAAACTAAATATATAAGACTATATATTCCTGAAAGCTGCTTCAAATGCGATTTCTTCGATTAAAAAATTATACAAAATACAAGCTGTAATCTTCGACATGGCTACCATCAGTGATGTAATCTTCTAGATTGCTACCATCACTGCCTGCATTTGCATTTGCATTTGTCGTGTTGTACAGGCAACTGCTGTTAGATGTAACTCATGTTTAACCTAATTGCTCCTTGAAACTTTCATTTTCTTTCGTGTTATTATGATGCATAGTTGGGTTTGAAGGAACTATCAGAAAACGTCCCCATTTCATTAGTTCGTCAATAGCCTTCTTATTATTATGGGTACGTCTTATTATCAGAATGATCGCTGCACGTTGCTTTCCATATATAAAATTCTCGATATGAATGATCAGTGTGGAATTCCTTTCTTGTATGAATGATCAGTGTGGATATAAAAGTTAATAATAAATGATTCAGAATACAATATATTTGATATATTTGATAATCTTGGAAAGTACTTTTCCTCATTTCACAACGAACAACTTTACCACTTTACAGACTTTTCATTATTTTCATTCTGTTAATGTATTTTAATAACATTTATTTTTTCCGTTCGAGTCCAAACCTATTGCTTAAAGCCTATAGCTTTCTACAGATCTGGTGGTGAGTCCCTAGCTCCTGATTAAGAGGTAGATATAATTAATGTAGCAATGGAGGTCTAACTGGAAATATGTAATCTTTACCCCAGTTTGGTGGTAAATAATGGGGAGTTTTTAAATACAATATCTAGACACTTTAGATTAACTTTGTACCTACTACATCTAATAAGGTTACAATTCTATAAATTGTACAAACAACATTTATGATGAAGCAATTAGACAAGTTTTGAATAAAGAGTAATTATCCCTTAAGGCATCAAATATCATTATGCCTAATTACACTTCCCCATATATACGTGGATGGTCTCCCAACATTGTCCTTCCTTTATTTATTCAATATAAATAGCAAAACATTTATTCAATATAAATAATAAAATGTTAGTTAAGGAAACTTTCTAAATACAATACTAACCATGAAAATCATTATTGTTTATGAATTATTTATTGATATTTTATGATGTGGTATGGCAGGTAGAAATTTATATTTTTAGATAAATAAAATTAAAATTAAATATATATTAAATTATAGTCTTAAAATTTGTAAATTAAATAGCTAACAAACATGGATAGCATGATAAGCATCACACATAAAACAAATTTTAATATATCAATATGAGGATCACGTGTATTATCCATTATGAGTAATTTTTAAAGGCCTTTAAGGTGCTTAATAATTTTCTAAGAGGTTTAGATTTAGTTTTATTGAAGAAGCATGACAATTGCCATCTTTAACGTGAAGGTCTGTTGATGTCTAAATGTTACATTCGTAGCTATATAAGAGACCAAATGTAAAACTGAATTTGTAATAGAAATTTTTAATAATATTGTTTAGCTCGTGATATTATCATATTTGTTAAAGCATTCTGTAGTGAATAATGAATAAATTTTTTTTTACTGTTCACTAAACGTAATTATTTTCATCCAATGAATAAAACGAAAATATTTTTCTTGCAACAAATAAGAGAGAAATATAGTTAGTTAATCATTGATTTATTATTGCATGGTGCTCAACATTTGAACTGGTGCATGAATGTTTATAGTAGGCTACAAATGGTCTTTCACATTCTTAACAAGGTAAGTTTTTTCATTTGGAAAACAAAATCTGATTAAGGGACCTTAAATATTTGGGAAAATCTAGTTCAAGCAAATTAGTTATGAGGTGGGTGTTATGAAAGGTGGTTGTTGTAGGGGCAATTGTGCTTATTTGGGAGAATATACAGTACTGAATTAATATTGAATTTGTAATTTAATAGTACTATTTACTTTTTGGTATTACTTTATGAGATTTGTTGAAGCATCATGTAGTAAGTAAATGAATAGATTATTGTCATTTTATTTTATGTGAATATCATATTATTTTCATGAAAAATATATAAAAATGTGTTTCATACAACATATGAACTAGCAAGATAGTTAGCCAATCATTAATTTATTGCATGATACTTAATATTTATCCTAAATTGTCCACAAATTAATTCATGAATGTTTGGTCATGTATGTTATCAGGCCATAGATGATCTTCCACTTGCTTAACAAGGTAACTTGTGATTGGAATTTAATTTTTGAAAACTTTGGGCTTTGATGTTGTGAAGGAATTAGATTCATTGGAAGAACAATCAAGAAAATAAGGGTGCCTCAAACATTTGGGAAACTCTAGTTCAAGCTACTCCTAGTTGTGAGGTTGGTGTTATGGAAGTTTGGGTGTTGTAAAACAGACTCAATTAATTTGGGAGATGATCTAATATTGAATAAATACATAATTTGCAATGGAAAATTTTTATAGTATTGTCTAGCTTTTGATATTGGTTAATTGGATTTCTTCAAGAATTATGTAGCAAGTGAATGATTATATTATTTCCCATTTATTTTATACTAGATATCATCTTATTTTAATCTAACAAAAAATGTTTAGATTATTTTCAGGAAATAAGCAAAACGGAAAGGAATTCACCAATCATTGATTTATTAGATGGTACTTATTATTTTGTTGTAAAGACACCCTAAATTGTTGCATGAATGTTTAGTGATGCAAGTTATTAGGCTAAGTTGATATTTCATGTAGTTAACAAGGTAAGTTGTGGTTCTAACTTAATTATTTCAAATGGCTATATGATTTGACATTGCTAAGGCATCAAATTCATTTGGAACATAATACGAATAAGGGATCCTCAAACTATTTGGAAAATCTACTTCAAAGTTCTCCTCTAGTTGTGATGTGGTTGATATGGAAGGTGGTTATTTTATAGGAGATTGGATTCATTTTAGAGGATCTAATATTGAATTAATATTGAATCCATATTGGAACTTTGAAATAGTAGTATTATTTATTATTGGTATTGGTTAATTAGATTTGTTGAAGGATTATGTAGCAAGTTATTGAATATCTTATTTAATTTCTATTTCCTATTGAATATCAATTATCTTGATCTAAAAAAAATTATGGAAATTATCTTTATACAAAAAATCAAGATGGAAATCTAGTTAACCAATCACTTCTCTAATGCATGGTACTTAATATTTATCTAGCCTCCCTAAGTCTGTGAATCATTGTTTAGTCATATAGGTTATCATGTTGTAAATGATCTTTCACTGTCTTAGCAAGATAACTTGTGATTTTATCTTAAGTATTGTAAAACTCTGGAAGATTTGATGCTTTGAAGGAATTAGATTTTTTTGGAACACAATCTGACAAAGGATCCTCAAGGATTTGGGAAAATTTATTTCAATCAACTCTTAGTTATTAGGTGGGTGTTATAGAGGAGATTGGTTTTATTTAGGAGAGGATCTAATACTTTGTCCATAATTAATTTGAAATGGAAAATTTTAATACTATTGTGTAGCTTTTGGTATTAGTTAATCCTATTTGTTGAAGCATTATGTAGTAAGTTGAAGGATAGGTTATTTCCTTTTTATTTCCTATTCAATATCATATTATTTTCATTGAACAAACAAAATGGTAAGGAATCATTGATTTATTGCATGGTGCTTAACATTAATTTGAAAACCTCCCAAAATTGGTGCATGGATGTTTAGTGATCTAGATTATTATGATATGGATTCTCCTTCACTTTCTTAACAAGTTAAGTTTTGTTTTGGATTTATCTACTCAGAAACTCTAGACCCTTTTATTTTGCAAAGGCATTAGATTCATTTGGAAAACAAATTGGATATAAGAGCCTCAAACATTTGGGAAAGTGTATCTTAAGCAACTCCTCTCATTGTTAGGTGGGTCTCATGGAAGGTGGTGGCTGTTGTAGGGGACTTGGCTTCGAAGAATAGCATTTCTCAATTAATAATCATTTCAGAAAGGAAAATTTTAATAGTAATAGTTAGTCTTTTATTTTGGATAGTCAAATTTATTGGATCATTATGTAGTAAGTAAATTGGTAAGTTATTTTGTTTTTATTGTCTATTGAATATCATAGTATTTTTGTACAACATACAATATGGAAATTCTTTTCATACAACAGCTGAGATGGAAAAATAAGTTAGAAAATCACTAATTTATTCCATGGTGCTTACTATATATCATAAAGAGACCCTAAATCGGTGCATAAATGTTTAGTGATCTAGGTTATTAGCCTACAAATGATATTTCAGTTGCCTAACCAAGAAAGCTATGCTTTGAATACAATTATTCAAAATTTCTGGAGGTTTTGATGTTGTGAAGGCATTGTAATCTTTTTGAACACAATCTGAATAAGGGAGCTTTCAGTATTTGGGAAAATTTAGTTCAAGAAACACCTCTAGTGGTGAGGTGGGTTTTATGTAATATTAGTTTTCTAGAGGAGATTTTGTTCATTTGGGAGAGACTCTAATACTAAATTGATACTAAATTCGCAATGGAAAATCTTAATAGTATTGTTTGGCTTTTTATATTGGTTAATTCGATTTGTTGAAACATTATGTAGTACATGAGTGAATAGAGAGATGCATTTTTGTCGACAAATTAATATCATACTATTTTAATCCAACAAACATGGAAATTATTTTCATATAACAAACAATATGTAGAGGAAGTTAGCAAACTATTGATTTATTGGATGATGGTTAATATTTATCATAAATCATCCTTGAATTGGTACATGAATGTTTAGTGATATTGGTTATTAGGGTACAAATGATCTCTCACTTTCCTAGATAGGTAAGTTGTGATTTAAATTTAAGTATTCAAAAACTCTAGACACTCTAATGTTGCGAAGGAAGTGGATTCGTTTGGAACACAATTTGAATAAGGGATCCTCAAACATTTGGAAAATATAGTTCAAGCAACTCCTATTGTTTTGAGGTGGCTATTGTAGAGGAGATTGGGTTCATTCAGAAGAGGATTTAATACTAAAATAATAATTAAATCCCAGTGTCTCGAGAACTTTAATAGTATTGTTAAGAATTTTGTATTGGTAAACTAGATTAGTTGAAGCATTATGTAGTAAGTTAGTGAATAACATATTTCCCTCTTATTTTCCACTGAACATCATATTATTTCCATGCAATAAACAAGATGGAAACTATTTTCATACAACAAACAAGATGTAAAGGAAGTTAACAAATCATTGATTGATAGCATGATACTGATTATTTATCCTTAACTATCCCTAGGTTGGTGCATGAATGTTTAGTGATCTAGGTTGTTAGGATACAAATGGTCTTTCACTTACCTAACAAGTTAAGTTGCATTTTGAATTTAAGTATTCCAAAATTTCATAGGATTTGATGTTGTGAAAGCAATTCATTTGCAACAAGATCCAAATAAAAAAGGCTCAAATATTTGTGAAAAATCTAGTTCAAAAAACTCCTTTAGTTGTGAGGTGGGTGTTATTGAGGGTGGTTGTCGTAGAGGAGGTTTGGTTCATTTGGCAGAGGGTATAATACTTGAATAATTATAAATTTGAAATGGAAAATTTTAATATTACTTTTTGGTTTTTTATATTGTTTAATTAGATATGTTGTAGCATTATGTGTTAATTCAATGAATAACTTAAAGCCATCTTATACTGAATATCATATTATTTTGATTTAACAAAAAAAGTGGAAATTCTTTTCATACAAGAAAAAAGATGGAAAAGATGTTGGGCAATGACTGATTTATTTTGTGTTACTTACTAGTTAGCCTAAATCCTCCCTGAATTGGTGCATGAATGCACAATGATCTAGTATATTAGGATATAGATGATATTTCTATAGCTAAATAATGTAAGTTGTGATTTGAGTTTAAATATGCAAAAATTATGGGGGATTCTATCTTATGAAGGAATTAGATTGATTTGGAATACTATCCAAATAAGAGAGCCTAAAAGAATTGGGAAAATCCAGTCCAAGCAACAACTCTAGTTGTGGGATCGATATTATGGAGGGTGGGTGTTGGAGAAAAGTTTGTGTTCATTTGGGAAAGGATCTAATGTTAGATTAATATTGAGTTCGTAATGGAAAATTTTAATCACAATGTTTGGATTTTTATATTTCTTAACCTAATTTATTGAAGCATTATGTATTGAGTCAATGAATAGAAGATTACATTTTTATTGTCCACAAAATATCATATTATTCTCATCTAACAAAATTAATGAAATTATTTTCATAGAAAAATCAAGTTTGAAAGGTAGTGACCCGGTCAGTGATTTATTGCATGTTACTTAATATTTATCCTAAATTCTCCCTAAATTGGTACATGTATGTTTATTGATATATGTTATTAAGCTACAAATGATCTAGTTGTGAGTTGGGTGTTATGGAAGGTGGATGTTGTAGAGGATAGTGAGTTCATTTGGGAGAGATTATAATATTAAATTAATATCAAATTCACAATGGAAAATTTCAATAATCTTGTTTAGACTATGGTATTGCATTATCAGATTTGTTAAAGCATCAAGTACTAATTCAATGAATAGCTTATTGTCTTTCTTTTGTGTACTAAATATCATAGTATTTTCATCCAATAAGCTACATGGAAATGGTTTCCATAGAAGAAACAAGATGGAAAGGTAGCTAACCAATGACTGATTTATTCCACAATACCTAATATTTATCCTCAAGCCTACTTGAATTGGTGCAAGAATGTTTAGTCATTTAGTATATTAGGCTACAAATCATGTTTGACTTTCTTAACAAGGGAAAATTTTTGTTAAATTTAAGAATTCAAAATTTTTGGAGGACTTGATGTTGTGAAGGAATTAGATTCATTCAGAACACAATCAAAATAACAGAGCTTCAAACATTTGGGAAAATATAGTTGAAGAAACTATTCTAGTTGTGAAGTGGGTGTTATAGAAGGTGGGTGTTGTAGAGGAGATTTTGTTCATTTGGAAGAGGATCTACTAACGAATACATACTAAATTTTCCATGTAACATTTTATTAGTATTATTTAAATTTTTTTTATTGGTTAATCATATTTGTTGAGGTGGTATGTATTAAGTCAATAGTAACTTATTGACACTTTATTTTCTACTGAATATCATATTATTTTTATCCAAGAAGCAAGAGGGAAATTCCTTTGACACAATGGAAACAAATTTAAAGATAGTTTTCTAATCAGTCATTTATTACATACAACATAACCTTTATCCTAAATCCTCATTGAATTGGTGCATGAACATTATGAGATCTAGTTTATTAGGTTGCAAATCGTGTTTCACTTGCTTATCAAGGTAGTTTATGCTCTAAATTTAGGTATTCAACAAACCTAGAGGTGTCAATGTTGTGAAAACATTAAACTCAATTGGAACACAATCTGAATAAGGGAGCCTCAAAAATTTGGGAAAATCTAGTTCAAGCAACTCCTCCAGTTATGAGGTGGGCATTATAGAAGGTTGTTCTTGTAGATGCATTTCGGTTCATTTAGGAGAAGATATAATATTGAATTCATAACGGAAAATATTAATATTGTTGTTTGGATTTTGATATTGGTTAATGAAATTTTTCCAAGAATTATATAATAAGTCAATGAATAGCTTATTTCTCTTTTATTTTCTACTAAACACCATATTATTTTCATCCAATAAGCATGAATGAAATTATTTTCAAAGAACAAACACTGATTTATTGCATGGTATTGAATATTTATCATCAAGCCTCTATGAATTGGTGCATGAATGTTCAGTGTTATTGGTTGCTAGGCTACAAATGGTATTTTAATTGCTTAAAAAGTTAAGTTGCACTCTAAATTTAAGTATTCCAAAATTATTTAAGATTTAATGTTGCAAAGGAATCATATTCATTTGCAACATGAACCACATAAAAGAACCTCCAATATTTGGGAAAATTTAGCTCAAACAACTCCTTTAGTTTTGAGGTGGGTGTTACGGAGGGCGGTTGTTGTATAAGAGATTGGGTTCATTTTGGAGATGATTTAATACCTAATTATTAAGGAATTTCAAATGTAAAATTTTAATAGTACTATTTACTTTTTTTATATTGGTTAATTAGATTTGTTGAATAATTATGTAGCAAGTTAATTAATAGATTATTAACATTTTATTGTCTACTAGATATCATATTATTTTCATTCAACAAATAATATGGAAATGATTTTCATACAACAAACAATATTGAAATCAAGTTAGAAAATTTTAATAGTAATTTGAATTTTTATTTCTACTGGCTTATCAAATTTGTTAAAGCTTTATGTATTAAGTCAATGGATAGCTTAATTCCTTTTCATTTACTACTGAGTATCATATTATTTTCATCCAATAAACTATATGGAAATTATTTTGATACAGTAAATAATATGGCATCACAATTAACCAATCACTTATTTATTACATAGTACTTAATATTTATCCTCAAGTATGCCTGAATTGGAGCAATAAAATTTAGTGATTAGGTTAGTAGGCTAAAAATGATGTTTGAATTTATTAACAAGGTAATTTGTGCTTTAAATTTAAGCATTCAAAAATTAAGGAGGCATTGATGTTGTGAACGAATTAGTTTCATTTTGAACATGATCACAATGTGATGTTCCTAAATCAGAAATACAAGTGATAATAGCAATTATCCTATGCAACGAAATACAAAAATGAAATATTCATTAAGGACCCACAAAAAAATCTGTAAATGAAGAACTTCTGATCCATTTTATTATAACTTTGTAAGCCAAATATAATTTATAGTGGAATGGTGTACCTGGGCTTGTCTCAATGGACAACCAAGACCAAACCCATGTAAGAAAATTGTTGACTTGAAGCCTACCCAACTACTACACCAATATACAATGTGTTGTTGAGAAACTACTACACTCTTGAACTTTGAATAATTGGAAAGTGCACTAAACCCACCTAGAAAATTGTGTACGTTTAACCAGAAAAACCCAGAAGGGAATTTAGCTAGTTTTGACTTCTGATTTTGGCCCCCCCTTGGAGCCTCACCCTGGCTATGGCTACCAAATTCTACTTGCTGCAAATACCTCTGAAAACTCCTAAAAAATGTTGACTTCACCCCTGCTATCCCACTCATGACTTCTTGGATGATCTCTTGTCCCGAATCACCAACTCCCAAGTACCACAAAAATCTATTGGGTGGCCTCTATGTTGTCCTTCTACTCAGAAATGTGAATTTCTTGTAGTTGGTTCAAATACCTGTAAACTCCAGTGAAAATTCCTACTCTATGATGCCTCCTCAGCACCCAAATCTCTCAACAGGCAATGAGTCCCCTACTAATCTTCATTTCCCTCTGCGTGCTTTTTAGCTGCCCAAAAATATGCACATTCATCTCTCTGCACTAGTGACTAATGTATGTTACTACCCCTAACTCCCTAAAATCTCCTATAGAACAACCTCCCTAGGGCAGGCACGGATGGTCCCCCGAGGTAGACGTTGAAGCTCCCGAGTGAGAGATTCATGGCTAAATAGGCGATAGAATTGTTAAACAAAAAAGCATACAAGTGAGTGTTTGTTTGCAAATGTAGAAGATAATCCACAAAACGAGTCCATCCTCCTTTTATAATTTCTCCTCATTCCTCTAGACTTTTTTTTTAATATTATTTTATTGGTGGGGGGCCACTTTCTACTAAGTCACTTTTGTGACCATTTAATAAAATAATAATATGTTGATATTCTCCGTTAAAATTCTACTAGCCACCTTTCCACAATAATATTTTTCCCCTTTTAATTAATATTACTAAAATTGGGTAAAATTCCTTAGTGACTCACGTGCTCACAAAATTGGGGATATTACAGTCATCCCCGCCAAAAATGGTTGTCCTCAAGCAATGCTCAAACAAGCCCTCTCTCTACTGACCAAATTGTCACTGCAAAGAATACCACAGTTCCAAATGTGCCTCTAAGTATCCTTGAATCCCTCCACCATCATATCATAAATGAATCCCTCGATATGAGGTTCCCATGATAATCTCAAAAATATGCCACCATGTTGATGTTGTGCCACTTTGGTTACAACTAACTTCCCATCATACGATTGTGGCCACAACCACCACCCTACTAAAACCTGCTCTGGCAGCAAATTTGAATTGGTCTCCTAGAAGTTTTCTCTTTCATTTCTTTGAATGATAACTCTTGAATGATCTATTTTTATCCCAGGGACTTCAACTCTATGTCGAGTCAAATCTTTAATTCTTAATGGTTAAGGCCCCATAATAAACCTCTAGAGTAGGATTCATTTGTAACCCGGTCTAGCCTTTCATTAATATCTTTCATCGAGACTTATTGAACCCTCATAAACCTTCTACCGCATCGTTATTTCTATAGTAGTGCTTTAGAAATAGAAACACTCCACATGCACTAAGTCTTACCTTTTCCGCTAGTGAGCTCTAGTATTGCAACAATAATGCTGCAACTCTTGGGGCTTCATTCTTTACTTTTGTCAACCCAGTAGTTCGTAACAAACTTGGAAGCAATGGTGCTGTATGAACAAGTACTAGCTCTTACTATAGGCTGTCACTTGATCAGCTGGCACAAGTTCGCTAGGAGCTTGAGCCAACTTCTATGAGTTCTCAGAAGAAGCTTTAACTATGATGAAAGAAAACTAACTCTACAGGGGCTATTCTATTTGCAGAAAGAGAAGGAAAACTGAAATGTAACACAAAACCTAACAAACCCTATTTTACCTATTAACCCTACTTTTGCAAGAAAAGAGATGAAAATTGATGAAGTGGATGCCATTGACTACTGAAAAGGTAAATTTCATTTATTCAAGCTACTTTTGAAAAGAAATGAGAAGAAAACATCTTTTTGTGATTTTGAGTGTTTTTATGTGGAATTATTACGCTTGTGATTTATCTAGTTGCGATTGTGCAGGGGTTTGGTGGCAAAGGAAGATGGAGTTGGATTTTACAGAGGGTGAGGAGGGTGTGGAGAGGTCCTAAGAAGCCCCTAGTACCCTTCTGAATACTTCCATAGCGATCAGACTTTGAAAAATCACTCACAGGAAATTCTACAGGAGGCTGCAGGGGATCTCCAAGAGGAGGATGAGAGCTATTTTTGGAGTTTTGAAGGTGGAAAGGAATGGTGGGAAAGGGGAACTAAAGGCTATATGAAGGTGTTGATGTTTCTAGAACTTCTCAAGGAATATTAGGGATGAACGTGATGGTTGGATTTGTTCAAATGGCAAGAAAGCAGCTTTATGCAAAAAACGCAGAAATTAGGGCAGATTGGCGAAATGTTGCGAATGAGCTGGGAAATCTATGAGAAGTGAGTTGATGCTAGATGTTCTATAGATGTATGGTGAGCTAAGGTGTCCTGCAAGATATTTTCACATCTACTTACCAAAAGTTACCAAAGAAAGAGCTAATTATACCATGAAAACAGAACTTTGTCTAGCTTGACCTAATTTCTGACCTACAAATAGAAAATGCTGAATAGTCACCTATGAATAGAAAAGCATGCAAAGAGATCTATGGTAAAAGAATAGGAAATGATCTAAGCAACTGAATTTGAACCAATATCAATCTTTCCAAATCAAGTTATCACACTAGCAGTTGCATGGAAGAGAAAAAACTGGGGTTTTGGTGGCAGCAAGAGTGCCTTGACCTCAAATCATAGTCCCAGGAAGGGAGAAAGGAGATCAAGGCTTGATGTTGGAATTTTTGAATCTTATTCTGTCACTGAAGTAACCTACTTGATAAAATGAAACAAGAACAACTATACTAACCATCAAAAGAAACTTAATCTAACAAAGTAAAATGAATCTATACAACAGAAATTAACTCATGAACTTAAGCAAAAACATATAAGTACATAGTAGGAGGTGTTAGGTAGCTTGGGTTGGGTCCTAACCCAAGAGATTTAGCCATATGAAAGAGATCAGTGCTCGCTCAAAAACTTTTTCATATTCATTATCAAAAATAACAGTTACATTACATAAACTGTTCTAAAAAAGGAAATCGAAAATGAGTTGAACACAATGTTGCACCAAAGTACAAAAATCTACTGATAAATGGCTAACCTACTGAGGATCTAGGCCTCCTTATTTATACAAATGGAGTCCTCCAACAGTCCTCCCAAAATCAAGGAACTTGGCTTTCTAGAACTGGAGATAAACACTAGTCCTACTTTACTTGCTCGACTGCCCCTTGGAATCATCCATGTGGACCTTTGTGCTCCAAGTTTCTGATGGAGGATTGGAGGATAGGGGTCACAAATGAAGGAGACACCACCCCTACAAGTCCTCTTCCATGTTTTCCTCGAGTTTCAGCTGCCATTTGCTCATAAATCCTTTGATTTTATCCAAATTTGACCAAAAAATCTACATAATGCACATATTAGGGTACATGGCAAAATGACTATTTCAATCCACTCTATTAGCATAAATATATTAAAAAAAATGCAATAAACTAATGAGAATGGTGGATTAAGTCAAAATAAGAGGAAAAATGAGCCCATATAATTACCCATTTATGTTTCTCACCATCACCCCACTGTTGAATGGGTTGCTCATCCTCTGAGAAACTAATCTAGCTCTTCATTCTTGATGGCTCTGACAGATTCCCTGACATCCCAAGCCTTTGATGTGATGTCTTCCTCTTTATCATGAAACCTGCTTTCCTATCCACTTCTTCTCAATGTTTCTATTCTTCCTCTTCCTTTACTCCTTCCAGTAGTTCTAGCGGTAGTGGAGGACTGAATTTAAGGCCAATCCAATTTGTCTTCAACCTTTGGATTGAGTGCTTATATAGGGGCACTCTCCTCATGGCTCCCCTCATCTTGTTTGGGGAGTGATACTCCCTGATCCTTAGGCTGTGTGGCAATGTATTCCACCTTCTCATGTAGGTATGAATGCAGTCATTGCCAAACAATCTCTCCATATCCTCGAAATAAGCAATACCTTGGGCTTGCTTGTCAACATCGTCAGGAACAACTTGTGGATTAGTTGCAAGGTGTTGGTGGGCATAGACTAGAGCCAAGGGTTCTGCTACTTCTGCTCTAATCTTCAGGGGTTCACTTAGCTCTTTTGTCATCATTTTCTGGATTTCTATTGCCCTTTTCTCTTCATGCCTCATCCAAGATGCCATAGCCATCAGCTGCAAGTCTCCCAACGCAGCATTTGGATCCCATAAGTTCATGTCAGTAAGTGCCATGTTCTGTAGGTAAAATTCTTCTAGCTTCACTTTATCCTCAGTTGAACTGTGATCACATAAATGCATAAATTGGCCATAATATTGAAAATGTATTGTGCCCCTCTGGGCCAGTGTCTTAATCTGAAATTGGAGCCACTGACCTTTGAGGTACAATGCATATGATTTGGCCAGCTGCCTACACTGTAATGCCTCTATTACCCAGCTGGCCGTGCAGGCTAATTGGGCTTCCTTTTCCTGTAGCTGTTGTTTCAAAATCAATACTTCATTTTATGGCTGGGATTCTTTTTCCTATTGCTATTTCATCAATGTCTCACTGTCTGTTTGGGGTTCCTCTTCTTGTTGCTATCTATTTGCTGCCTCATTGTCTGCCTAGGGTTCCTCTTTCTGTTGCTATCCTTTTAGGATTGACAACTCATTTCCTCCTTGAGGTCCCCTTTCTTGTAGCTGCTTTTTCAACATTTCATTTTCTTCCTCCAATTGAGCTCTTCTGATGCTTTCTGTATGCCTAACCATGCTCAATTCTTTGCCCATCTCCCTCAACCTGTTTTCCATGTGCCCAATGTCTTCTACCCCTTTTGATTTTGTAATATGCATCCATGTATGGGTCCTGACTCTTTCCTTTTCCAACTCGAAGAAAAGAGACACTCCAAAATTTTGTGGGATGATCTTCCCACCTTCCAGAAGGTTGTAGTAGGAGCCTAAGTTAGGCTGACATCTAGGCTCTGGTATCTCTTTTGCCTTATCTTCCTCCTCGGACTGTTCTTCTGCCTTATTTTCGAGCTTTTTAGTTTCTTTGAGCTTTGCCAATGTCTCCTATAGAGAGGTCTGTGCCTCCTGTATGACTGTTTTAGAGTCCATTAATTTGATCTTGTCTTTCTAGGTAGAGGTCTTAGGACTTCCTCTCTTGTAGGTGATGGAGATTTTGGAGGGAGATTCCTCCTTTATTACAGTAGGTACATTCTTAATCATGATGGGTTCCTTTGAAGGTGGCTGAGGCTTCCCCATATTGATTCTGGTGCTCTTTCGAGCTTTGAAGTACATAGATGGTTGTCTTTTTCTTTTCCCTTTTGGTTTGGCTGGAGTACTAAGTGTAGCAAGAACAATTACTACTTCTCTTGCTAGTGTCTTAGGAGACACTTCTTCTTGCTGATTTTCTTCTTCTTCATCTGCTATTTTTCCTATGTCTGTTATCTCTGATTTTGTTTCTATTGTCTCCGGTGTTGTTTTCTCCTCTACTTGCTAGTTTCTTCCTTTCCTGTGGCAGCCTTTTTCTGAGGTATCTTAGGCTTCTTCTTTTCAGTTCTTGTCCTCTTCGTTTTCTCCGCTGTGGTTTTCCCTTTTTCTTCTTTTGATGCTGCTTTCTTCTCTACTTTATGTTGAACTATGGTGGTGTCATGTTTCTCCTCTCCTATCTACTTTTCTTCTTTTTCTTCTTCCAATTGAATATTCTGTGCTTATTCATGGAATTCCTTCTCAGGTTCCTCTTTCTGTTCCTCCTCTTCACTGGCAGATTGACTAGGGTCACCAGTGAGAGTTTTTATGTCATCTTCTTTAGTCATGTTCCTAAAAGTCTCCCAGGCTATAGGGATTGTGTATGTGTGGAGACCATCATCCACTAGCAATTTAATGAGCCCATAGTGAGCCAGCTGGTCTGGAACCCCTGCATTCAATTTGGTGCTACACTCTATCAAGGATTGGAGGAGAAAATATGGAAGACTGAGTTTTCTAAATGCAGGCAAGTCCATGCCATATCTTAGTTCATGTAACAACTTGAAATGATAACCATAAACGATGTTGCATCTTCCTTCACAGGAGATATACTTCATGATCTGATAGCTGACCTCACCCCATGGATAAGGTATACATGTCCTTCTAATCCCATTATTATCCTCCACATGATGTTCATCAGGCTGGAAAAAGGTCTTTTTAGCAACTTGTCCTAGTGGTTTTTCTTCTTTGCTCCAGGGGAGCTCAAGTGGAAGACTTGTAATTCTGTTGATGAACTCTGGTGTAAGTTCTATGGTTAGACCCCTGAAACTGACTGTAGCATGGGTTTTTTAGTGGGGTTTTAAAGACAATAAAAATTCCTTTGTAATTTCCTCATCATACAGATGAAATTTCTCAAAGAAAGGCATCCAATTTGCCCCAGTAAAGAGGGCTACCACTTCTGGGTGTTCATGCAATTTGGTGGAATTTAGAGGCTCCTTTCTCATAAAACCCCCTCTCATGATGTTGAGTGACTGCTGGAAATTCTCAGGTGAGGAGGAAGGCAACAAATTTTCGAACCCGAAAATAGATGAATAGCTGAGGTTTTTTTCTTTCTAGAGAGAGAGGGAATTTTTCATGTTCTTATTTTTTAACAAAATAAATTTGCAATTTTCCTTCCCTTCAACCCCGGTTCTCAAACTTAATTTACTTCTCGGTCTGTTTGAGTGAAACAATATTTTTTTTTTCTTTTTAAATAGAGAGTATGCCAGATAGTGTTTTTTCCTTTTCACAAAGTAAGAAGACCACCCAATGCAAATTCACTATTTTTCAGGCTTAATTTCCTATGGTTGCATCACTTCTTCATACGAGAGAATACCACGAAGGAGAAAGAGATAGACTTTCAGTGCAGAGAGTAAAATGGAGAGACTATATACATTTCAAAAAACATAGGCAGACTTCTATTCTCACCTTTTTCTTTTCAACTCAATACTTCGCTTCAAATCCCACCACCTTTTGTAGATATATAACATGCAGAGTGGGTTTTCTGAGCCTATCTTTTTTGAGCTCGAATTTGGCATAAAATCCCAAATTTTCCCTCTACAGAGTTTCTCACTGGCCTTCCTATAGAAAAGCTCCTGTAGACTGTGTTTCCACTCCTATAGAGTGCGATAATGCTCCTGTAGAGCCCAATAAGCGGAAGGGTTTCGAAACTGATAGACAACAACTATTTCAAGGTTCTAACAGTGGTAGGTAAATTGTTGTAGTCGAGAGCACGACAATGCAAATGAAACAAACTTGACGAAGGCATCGGCTGCAGCGTACTTAAGCCTATGGCGTTCTTGTGGCCAGCAACAACCCCCCTTCTTATTTAGTGTTATTATTAATACTAAATAAGTAGGGACCCTTAGTTAAAAACTAAAAAATCAAATTAGTGCTTAAATTTCCTTTCCTAATAAAACTTACCATCATAAACTTAGGAAGACCACCTTGAAAAATCTAAAAATCTAAGTTCAGTGATAAGGTAAGACAAAAATCTTTCCTTAGGAAATATCGCATTGCAAAAGGATAACATGATACCTCCTTACAAGCTGAATTCCAACATTACGAGATCGCGATACGTGATAATAAGCAAATATCGCATCGCATACATCAAAGACAACTTACATTGAAACACCTTAAATTGCTGATATGCAATGACGCATATTGCAAATCGCATTTCGCAAAAAACAGATTAACGAAGATTGTCATATATCACGTTCCTGTGATTTGCGATATTGCAATATTGCGATTTCACGATAGAGCAACAATGCGATAATGCGATATAGCGAGCTATCGATTCTATGATGTTGTGACTTTGCGATGTTGCGACCTGCGATATTGCAAAGCAATCGCAAAATCGCTTCATCGCAGATCTTTCGGGCTCATGGTTCAAAAAAGTATTTTCCATAAACTGACACCTAGTTATGTGCTTTAATGCTAATAAATGAGTTAGTTGCTAGTTATTAATGGAATATGGTTTCGTGCTTATCGAAAAATCATCTCACGTAAGGTGGTATATTTGGTACGTCTTCGGCATTTAAAACCTTCCCATGACCCTACCTTACCATTATTTTCACTTCAATTGTGAATTGCAGGAATGGAGAACAGAAAATGATACAAAGAAATATGTAGGATATTATGGGAAATAAAAGCAAAGCTCCGAGCTCTGAAGAGAAAGAAATGGCACCCTTGTATACAGACACAACCTATAACAGAGACACTGGTATTGCTACGTGGGAAGGCATGTATAATATACTTGGGGAGGAGGAACCCGGAGTAATGGAAGTTACTGCTACTGCAGGATCACATAGTTCTTCTAAGGCATCCATCACAAAGCTAGCTTGTTCATTCTTACACCGGGTAGTAGCAAGTGTTATAGACATTTTTGTGCCTTACAACATTGAGCATGAAATGTCCATAATCCAAGGGATCCAAAGTCCCTAAAAGAGTTGTTCCTGCCCCTAAAGGAACAAGGTCAACCAATGACAGCTTCTCCCAGAAGTTCTCCACCAAAAACCATTCAGAAACAGTCAATTCAGGATCAATTCAGAAGCTCTTCTAGCTGCCTACGTTGCAATGCACCCCAGTACAGTAGCTAGGTGCGTTGCAACGCACCCAAAAGCACTACCAGGGTGCGCTGAGCGGGAAATGACAAATGGCAAGCTCATTCAACGAGGTGGAAAGACCATGGAAGCTTCCAGAATCTTCTCCAATGACACTTGCCTCAATGGATTCGACTAGTGATGAGTAAGAGGCTATCAACCTCCAAGTGGAAGCAAGAACTGACAGAGAGAAGCCACAAGTCAAAACATAAGCTGACTCATCCTCTCTGCTTACATCTATATATGGATCCCTCATCCAAGAGATCCAGAGGCTGGAATTTTGTACTTTGCAGAGAATTGTTGTTGGTTTGAGGTTGAGATTAGTGCATTGGGTGATTTATGCTTTGTTGGGGGAGAGGAAGGGATTCCTTTGCTGGGAGGTAGATGCTGGATCAGGACTCACTTGGTTGTATCTCCTCTTGGACTTTCTTATCATATCAATAAAGCTATTTGAGTTTCTCTTATATGCTTGTATATCAATGATGTTTTGTTATATTTGAATATTTAGTTTATATCTGATCCTAAACTAGTTATGAATGTAAATCTATGTCTTTTGTGTAGTTTTCCTCTCTTGTGACTTTGCAGGAACTTGGTGAAGCTGGACCAGTGAAGGAGCAGGCAGCGGGAAACAAACAAAAGAGGAGAGTGATTGGATTGACAAGCTAACGAAAGACATAGGTTAGTTACATCCTTCTTCTCCATTTACATTTCATAAAGAACAATACTCAGATAGTTTTCCTTGTTTGTTGCTAAGGCACTATCACACCTTAGAGTGGGATAGGGGCATTCCGAATTGGATACTTTTTCCAACAATATCCGAGATTCCGGTTACTCCAAACATTTCTGGAAACCCTGCCTCTACAGAAGAAGTTCAACGGCCACAGAGGGACAGTGATACTGATCCTAGTCTGAGAGCAAACACTTGTGTTACTGAACCAGTTCCATCTGCAACCGGTTCGGAGAGTCTTGCTCCTCAAACATCTGTCGCTGTCGATTCAACCCCTTCTTCGGCACCAGAAATATTTTACGGACCTGACGGTCTTCCCCTTCCACCTGGTTTGATTGCGATAGAGGAAATTGTAGAAGATCCACAAGCAAGTACTCCAACACATTTTGGAGTCGGGGTCACTCTATTTCCTTCGACATCAGAAGTTAGTCTACCACCAGTGGAAGTTCCTGTAGAATCGCTAGGTAATCTTTTGGATAGACTCAAAATGTCTAAACAACCGTCAACATCCAGGACTGTGTCGAATGACACAGCGACAACAGAACTCCCTGCCATCACTTCGACAATGTTTGCCGGTGTACCATCTGTCCCAACTAGCTCACAACCGCTAGAAGGAGTCCATCCAGGGACTATTTCGACAGTGTGGTCCGTTCCTGTTTGTTCCTCCGGAATAATATCCGGCAACTCTTATGTTGAGATTCGACAAATTGATCCATTTGGGGGTCAATTTGGGCAATCCAGTCCCCAAGGGAAAACAATCCCCTTGAGTTTCGGGTTACCACCGTATGGGGGGCAGTATGCCCTTTCATTACCCCCTCCGGGAGGATATCCATACGGGAGTTCTCAACAGTATTTAGGTTATACTGGAGTTACGACAAGTGGTTGGGTACCTATACTACCCCAACAACCAAGAGTTGTGTATTCTATGCAACAATGTGTACCTATGTCGAACATCCCGACAACACCAGCTATTGTAACAATGTCGCAAGTTCAAACGCTGCCTGTTGTATGTCAACCTCAGATTTCTCAGGTTGTAATGCAACAGCCCCTTGACCCTATGACTCAACCACAATCGCCAACTGGTGGGGCGAAAGAGGTCCAAACGGGTACAATTACCCCACATCTTGGTCCAACGGTTATTATAGCGCAACAAAACATGGCTTCACAACCATGGCTGGTGCAATACCAACAACCACAATTCCAACAAGTGTACCAAGGTTCTGAGCAGCAGATCTTTGCGAACAATGGACAGCCGTACATTCAAAACGGTCAAAATCAACCACTTTACAGTGGTCAAGTCCACCAACCGTATCAGTCATACCAGCATCAACTACATTATGCTGGTATGCAAAGGCCAACTGCTCAGGCAATTCCATCGTACCCTGGGTATGCTTCACCTAACCTGAATCAAAAGTTACCATTTGTGGCAACTTTAGAGTTACCCGATTTACACCGGTTAACAAACGATCCAATTGCTTACGCCCCTTGGTGGCCAGCAATTCCTCACAAACTTCCATCAGATATTCCTAAATTTAATGGAAATCCAGGTGAAGACCCATCGAATCACGTGATGACATTTCATCTATGGTGCTCATCAAACACCCTAAACGATGATTCGATAAGGCTTCGCCTTTTTCAGAGGACATTAACGGGTCCAGCGGCAAAATGGTATATTGAATTGCCTAGAGCTTCGTTCGACAATTTCAACACCTTAGCCACGACTTTCTTAACCCATTTTCAATTACTGATAAGGTATGAAACGAGAATGGAAATCTTAACCAACTTCAAATAGACAATGGCCACTCACATATCTGATCATATACATGAGTGGCGGCATCATCATAGGATGGTAAAAAGGTACGTTCCCGATCAGCTATTAGCTGAATGGTTTATCAAGTCGTTACTTCCTGCCATAACGGAAGATGTGGCGAAAGGGGGAGTCGTAACGGAAGAGCAAGTTATCGCTCGTGCGCAATATCTAGACTTGGTCTACACTCAGTCTGGCACGCTCTACGACAAAATACCTGATGCCCCTAGATCGGAATTCTCAATTCCTCCTCCTCCTAAATCAAACAATGACTCTCATGCTGGCGATGGTGTGATTGGCACGACAAACGCGAAATCGACAAAGGCTGCCTCCAAGAAAGCCCGTAAGATTTCAGATCAAAATGCAAAAGATGAAATTCTTGCTTCGGAAGTAAATGCCATATTAGCAGATAAGGGCAAAGAAACCAAACAACCAGGAAGCAAGAAGAAACAAATCAAAGGGAAGAAGAAGAAACAGGGTGAGTCATCTCCTGAAAAAACTTCTTCAAACCCTCTTGGAAATAGGAAACAAAAATATCCATGCATGATATGTGATGAAGATCATCGGACTTTAGATTGTCCACACAGAGCTGAGCTTAAAAGATTCTTTAAGAGTTCGCAAACCTCAGCTGTGTTAACTGATCCGTTTCCAAATCCAGGAACAAATCTAGTTGATAGTGGAAATGCTTCCCCGTCGCAAGTGCTAATGTTGTCGATTTCGAAGCAACAAAATGATGCTTTGATTTTGACAAGGAACAAAGATTACGGGAATCCACAGCTGTCGAACGACAAGGATAAAGATCAACCAAGTAGTTCGATGACAACTTCGACAGAAGTTGTACCACCCATCATTCCTGAATTAACAATAAAACCGCCAAAGGGAGTAGTAAACAAGTCGACATTTAATCCCCGCGCTAGAGCGGCGTAGCATTATAACATAGTGGAAGATTTGGCCCAATCGCCATCCGCTATGTCGACTCTTGAAGTACTACAAAATTGCCCATCCCAAAGGCAGGCTTTGTTATCAGCCATTGGTGGGGTTGATCCTAAGGATTCCAATCTTGTATCCTTTGACCACAAAGGGTACGATCCCCAGTTTCCAGCTCAACTAACTTTCCTTATTCAAGTGAAAGCCCTCAACAAAACTGTTCATCGAACAATTATTGATGAGGGGGCATCTACATGTATTATGTCGATGAGTTGCTGGAAAACTTTAGGATCTCCAACCTTGTTGCGATCTGCGACAACATTAAAAGCATTCGACGGAAGGACATATACCCCGTACGGTATCCTAAATAGCTTGAAAATTGAACTAGGAGGGAAAACAGTAGAAATAGATGTTGAAGTCATAGATGGGAATATTGATTACAATATCCTACTAGGAAGACCATGGATATATGTCATGGCAGCTGTTGTATCGACCTTTTTCAGAAAGATTGCATTTCCCTTTCAGGGAGGGATTACAATCATCGATCAGCAAAACTTCCTCCCCAATGGTTCTCAAATTACAGGAAGCATTCCAATGATCCATGGAAGCAATCATTCGCTCCAAAATATCGGAGTAGGTCTCCTAAAAGACCCTCTCTTAATGGGTACTTTTGCCCTACCGCCTCCGAGTAATCTGGCGGAAGTGGCCACAGTGGAATATGAAACCTTCTATATCTAATGGATTTGGACTCTGAGGACGGTTCTTATCTCGTGTCAACCTCGTTAAAAAATGAAACAAGGAGTCATGAGGATAGTTCTTTTATTGTGTCAACCTCATTAAAAAATGAAACAAATCCCCTTTTCAAATCTCAAAGGTAAACCTTCATTCCAACCACCGAGTTGAATGCAATGAAGCTTGGGGGACATGCACCTCGATTTGCGTTATTATGTTGGGGGCATGAAAACTTATCATCGAGCAATTTTAGCACATAGTTCATGCTCGTTAAAAAATAAACATAAGATCGAGAAAGTGTTTCAACCCGTGTTTAAGCTCGTTAAAAAATGAACTATCCTCCGGTAAATAACCACCGTGAATGTAACATTATCAGCCATTAAAGCCTTGGTCGTGTTTGCACCGTCACCTCCACTTTTCCATTGGCCGATCATTCACCTCCATTTGATTGTTTACCCATTTTGAGGAACAGCTGCGAAGAGTGATTTCACTAGCCATCCTTGTGACACTGCCGTGATTCGAAAATTCCAACCCTTACTTGGAATCAGCTGCTACCTGTTTTATCACTCGTTCCTCAAAAGACGAGTCTTCTTTAAGCTCTTTTCATATGACTCGTAAAATATGAAAAGATTGCCGAGTTTTGGCCTTCTAGCTCGTTAAAGTGACCGGAAGTGCTATCCCTCCTCTAGATTTTAATCTTTTTGGACTTGAGGGATTATTCCACAAAAAGATCGAGCGCTTGTTTTGTTCGGCTAGTTAAAACTATCGAAAATTCATCCCTTCTGTATTGTTTTATACTTTTTCGAACTTAAGGGATTAGATGACGAAAAAGGAACTTTGGAGTTATCTTTACGTACCTTTTCAGACTCTCTAAAAATGAAAAGGACCGAGTTATCTTTGTCATTAGACTCGTTAAAAAACATTAATAGCGACAAACTTGTCTTTAGACGAGAACGAGTTTCACTATCGCTAGGCTCGTTAAAACATAGCGATGGGTTTTCCCGAAGGGCAAATTATAGAACAAGCATATGTTATCCCCCTGAAGCTTGACAAAAATAAAGAGGTACTGGTCAGAAATGACTGGGGAAAATTGGGAAGAAACTCAAAGAACTTTTATTGGTAGCAAGTCGCTCTTGAACATGACACTTCCACTCTGTGCCTGAGTCGGGTTGGGTTGTTTCATTCACCGGTCACATCGCCATGGTCTCACCATACCATCCATCTTTGGGGTGAATGCTACCAATCCATCACCTAAGTGTCGCCGATATGTTCAAGAGAAGTCATCCAGAGAAGTCAACCGTGTCCCGTCCACTACCATACATTATCCTTCATTCTTTCATGACCGCCACCCTGAACCATATATCATCAGATCGTTTTCACCTCCATCAAAATCATTTGCTCCATTCCGTGTCACTGATGTGGGATACATTAAGGCCCTCCTTTGACGGATCGCTTCTTGTCGACATCAACTCATTATCCAAGAAGTTGATCTAGGAACACCCCCTTCAGTACTTTGAAGCTTGCATGCCTCAATGGCAAGTTTCTCACTTCCGGCGACAGGTATACATCAATGACCTTCGACTGAAAGATTTTGCGTGGTGTTCGACGCCAAGTCCTTTATTCACACCACATGAATTGTACTGCAGTACCTTGAGGGTCATTATCATTATCGGTGATTCCTCTCGTGCTTGTTAACAGTTTACATCATTGACTGGTAATCGAGCGATGTCTTTCCATGTTCGACTTCAGAACATTTCTCACATGGATCGACTTGTACTTAGAGTGAAGATCGGACGAGATTGAAGACCCTGGATCTAGTTTCATCCATTCGGGCTGCGATATATATTCAGGAAAAATAAAGACATTGACATGTATAGCATTGCAGCACAGATAATCATCCTACCAAAAGGATGATGATTGCATCAAAATCATCAGTCTACCATGAGACGATTGTCTGTTCTATGTACAGAAAAATGAATTTATAAAGCTGAGCATGGGAATGCCCGCCTCAGCTAGATCATGAAAATAGTATGAAAATTAATGTATTGTATTGTATCTTATTACAAGTCTCCTCCCAACATTGAAAGAACTTCGGATCCTCCTAATAAAGCATTTCACCCGATAAACGGCCTCATACTTTAGGGGGCAACTGTTATAGACATTTTTGTGCCTTACAGCATTGAGCATGAAATGTCCATAATCCAAGGGATCCAAAGTCCCTAAAAGAGTTGTTCCTACCCCTAAAGGAACAAGGTCAACCAATGACAGCTTCTCCCAGAAGTTCTCCACCAAAAACCACTCAGAAACAATCAATTCAGGATCAATTCAGAAGCTCTTCTAGCTGCCTGCGTTGCAATGCACCCCAGTACACTAGCTAGGTGCGTTGCAACGCACCTAAAAGCACTACCAGGGTGCGCTGAGCAAGAAATGACAAATGGCAAGCTCATTCAACGAGGTGGAAAGACCATGGAAGCTTCCAGAATCTTCTCCAATGACACTTGCCTCAATGGATTCGACTAGTGATGAGTAAGAGGCTCTCAACCTCCAAGTGGAAGTAAGAACTGACAGAGAGAAGCCACAAGTCAAAAAATAAGCTGACTCATCCTCTCTGCTTACATCTATATATGGATCCCTCATCCAAGAGATCCAGAGGCTGGAATTTTGTACTTTGCAGAGAATTGCTGTTGGTTTGAGATTGAGATTAGTGCATTGGGTGATTTATGCTTTGTTGGGGGAGAGGAAGGGATTCCTTTGCTGGGAGGTAGATGCTGGATCGGGACTCACTTGGTTGTATCTCCTCTTGGACTTTCTTATCATATCAATAAAGCTATTTGAGTTTCTCCTATATGCTTGTATATCAATGATGTTTTGTTATATTTGCATATTTAGTTTATATCTGATCCTAAACTAGTTATGAATGTAAATCTATGTCTTTTGTGTAGTTTTCCTCTCTTGTGATTTTGCAGGAACTTGGTGAAGCTGGACCAGTGAAGGAGCAGGCAGCAGGAAACAAACAAAAGAGGAGAGTGATTGGATTGACAAGCTAACGAAAGACACAGGTTAGTTACATCCTTCTTCTCCATTTACATTTCATAAAGAACAATACTCAGATAGTTTTCCTTGTTTGTTGCTAAGGCACTATCACACCTTAGAGTGGGATAGGAGCATTCCGAATTGGATACTTTTCCCAACAACAGCAAGGCCCAAAATTCTCCCATACACGGACATGGTTAAATGGATACTGGACAGCGTTGATATCAGAAATAGACAGTTTGGGACTCAGAGTCAAGAGCTTACGAATTCATTATTTTCACAAAATTTTAACTTTATATCCACTAAAAGAAAAAAGCGCAAAAGGCGAAAAACACATCAAGGAAGCCTGGATCATGAAATGGAAGTAATTTCTGATGCGCGATTATGAAAAATTTTTCTTGAAAAGGAAAGCTTCTAATTGCTCAATCACTTGTAAGTGAAAAAACGTTGTAGGAAAGCAATAATAGAGGTAAAAAGTAAAATTTGAATACGATAGCGAGTGGATGACTCTCAAGTGTATCATCAATTCTGCCGAGAAGATGGCGCCAGTGCTTGTCGATTCTGTTTTCTCAGCTCAGCTAAAATTGGAAGTCGGCCAACCAACTCTTCTCAAACAGATGTTGAATGCATGCGATTTCAAGGAGCAGATACAGAAGTAGTTTTAATTTTAGACTCAATTTTAGTTTCAATTTTGTTTTATCTTTTCCTGAAATGAGGATGGTCATTTAAACCACATCCTACGTTTATGTAATAATTTATTTCTAGATTTAGTTAGTAGTATTTAAACCCTTCTCATGCATTTAGAGAAGGGTCCTGAAATTTGTCAAAAAACTTATCCCGGAACATGCACTTTTGTACCCACTGAGGAGGTTTTGATGAATGAATGGAACAAGATTTATTGATAATTTCATTTGATATCTGCTACTGATGTTACACTTTTGTACTCTTAGTGGATGTTAGATCAGGAAGAGATAAATCATTATCGCTTGAAGCTCATGAGTAGGACTGGTTATAAATGGTACTTCTATCTCTTAATTATTTCTTCCTTTGTGTTAAAGTTATATTCATGTTCAGTTGTTTATATATTGATACATGAATGCCTGAGAACTTAGCATTTGGCACTTTTGTACAGTGATAGCTATTTATTTATGCTTGATGTATGAGTAGCTTATTATGCGATATGTTTTTCACAACTGTTTCGTCTAACTTTTTATACGAAGTGGTTCATCTTTATTGAATTATTTTCGCATAACAGTTGAATGATCTTTATTACCAGTTGTTATTTGAATCATTTTAGATCGCATAACGAAAATATTACACCCCGGGTTAGTGTAGACTTAGATATTTTTGCTTATTAGAATACAATTTCTATATTGTTAGATTAGAGTTAGAGCAAAAGTATTCCATTTAGAAACTGTTAGAAAGAGAAATATCAGTCCTTCACACACACACACATAAATTGGGAAACTGGTCCCATATCCCCAGTCGGACCCACTATACCAAACGAAAAAGGAGCTGCTAACCAAGGTCCGGACCGGGTGGGTATCCCCCTTGTTGTAGACCTGATTTTCGGGGCTTCAACATATTTGGCGCTAAAAGGAGGGCCCCGAACTGTGAATGGAAAGAAAATATAAATCTAAATACCATTATGAGAGTAAATCACCCTCACCAACTCCCCTAACTTCTCCATTGCATTTAGAATCTTTAAATCCAGAGTCAGAAGTCGCTGGAGCAATAGACGCTGCTACAAACCCTCACATTTCAGAATAATCTAATATTGAACCTCCTGAAGTCGAATCTCTGATTCAAAAACTTCAGCGATTTTCTATATCTCCTCAAAAATCTGATAAATCTCAAGGCAGCGTGACTTCGCAATATAACCCTGCTCATCCTCTTACCAGATTAAAGAGCAAAAAGTTTGGTGTTCAGCCAACCGAATTACCTCTACATACAAGGAAAAGAGCAAGGAAGTCTCCATCATCATCATCCATCTCAACCTCTTCACCACGAAGTCAACCATCCACTCCTCCACTTCAGATCATTGTCCATCAGCCCACTAGAACTTCCGCAACTCCTTCTCAACCATCTAGAGTCATAATATCCTCATCTTCTCAACCGCAAGGATCATCTTCTACACTTTCCCTTGTTAGTAGTTCAGTGATGGCCCAATCTCCATGGAATAACCCAGGGGTAGTCTTAATGCCTGCACCCTTGAGTCAGCTACCGGCCCATCCTGAAAAATGGATGCCTAAGTTTAATCCTGAGGTAGGCATGCTAGTGGAAGAACATATAAATAGATTTATGCTATCCATAAATCTTAATGGGGTTACCAACGAAGACGCTGTTGATCGAATTTTTCCTTATACTTTGCAAGGAACACCCGGATCATGGTATTTCTCATTACCATCTAGATCTATTACTGGTTGGGACATCTTCCAAGAACAATTCCTGACCAAGTTCGGTGATGATAGGTTCTCGGTGACACTGATCAACGACTTGTCTAACCTTAGGGCCAAGTCAAGAGAACCTATCAAATATTTCAATTTACGTTTCAATAAAATCTTAAACAAAATTCCTACTGCTTCCCAGCCTAGCGAAGAAGTGCGAATTGAATGGTACATCACTACTTTACCATCAAACATAGCAATCTTTGTTGATAGGGCTAACAAAACAACCATAGTTGAAAATATGAGAGAAGCAATAGCAGTAGAGGAACGTATTATGGCCCTAGAAAAGAAAAACGCGATAGAAGAAAAATCTAAGAAGGTTTATTTCAAAGAAGATCCCAAGAAAAAGCAATCGAAAGATCCATTTGATTTAGAAGGATTACAAAAAGTTTTGAAGATCATGTCTAATGAGATGGTCGACATTAAGAAACAAGTGGCAGAAACTTCTTCTAAAATTCCATACAGGCCTTTTAAAAGAAATCCTTCAATCGATTCCAAACCCCCTAACGCAATTACAAGTGCTGAATCAAAAGAAGAAGAAGAGGAAATCGCTACTGAAGAACAAACCGATGAAGAAGAAGTTGTAGAATTACAAGGTATGTAGGATTTCATCCTCCCAGATGAAGAGGATCAAGAGGCATTCCTAGTTAGTACTCGCAGAAGAAATCAACTTGATCCCCCTCAACCTACACCTAAGCCAAAGAGCGCAAGCTCAATGACCAAGGATAAAATCGCAACCAAGAAAACGACATCCAAAGTGACTCAAACTAGCCCAATCCAAACAAACCCATCAAATCCATCTAAAACGCTAATCATTTTGGATGAAATGGAGTATAATATCATAGAAGACATGAAAGATACTAGGGCCAATATTACCTTTTTCTGAATTGAGCAAGTTAAAGCACCAGCAAAAAGTACTTTTGAAAGAATTACATGATGTACTAGTTGCACCTTTTCTAGCCGTTGTAATCTCTCATGCTTCCCATGACATGTGAAGACCTCCAACTAATACGATTAATAAAGTTGATCCAAATGATATCACCTTAATTGGAGGAAGATCGAGATCCCATACTCCCCCATTTCTCCTTACTTATGAAATTTTTAATAAAAATGTGCATAATTGCTTAGTGGATTCTAGAGCTTCATCGCATATTTTACCTAGATCAATATGTGCAAAATTGAACGTTCAACCACAGAAATCCGATGTGCGCATAGTCCAATTAGATTGATCGCAAGTCGAAGTGATTGGCGAATTAAATCAGGTTACCATAAGGCTGTCATCCAACCCAAAGGTATGTCAAGTTATCGACATTTTAGTTGCTGATATTCCAGAATTTTATGGCTTAATTCTTAGCAAAGATTGGTCAGAAAAACTTCATGGACACTTTGCAACTGGCTGGTCGCACATGTGGATCCCTTATAATGGTAAACCAAACCAAATAAAATTTGAGCTCAAACGACATCAGAAATACATAGTAATAGAACTCGAGGGAGAAAATGAACCAGTAACATATAATTCTAACATCATAGGCAACTATTCAGTAGATTCTTTCCTAGGAAATTTTAATGCTCATACTTCACCTTACTAAGAACATTCTGTTTTATCTCAAGTAGAAAATTTCTCTCAAACAGATAGTTCTAAATGTATTAATTTTATAGAAGTCCTGTAAATAAATCTTTGTTTTGGAAATTATTTTTTGATGGTTCTAAGTCTAACGAAGGAGTAGGAGGAGGATGCGTGTTAAGAAGCCCCAAGGGAGATAAAACTATGCTAACTTGAAAACTCGAATTTGATTGCACCAACAATACCACATAATACAACGCTTTAATCCAAGGGTTATACAAAGCAATCGGATTAGACGTCAAATACCTGCAAGTTTTCGGAGATTATGAAATTGTAAGACAGGTACGTAATACTATACATTGTTTATCAGGTCATTTAAAACATTACCAATATTTAGTTCAAGATCTGACTGAACACTTTATAGCATTTAATATTCCATCAATTCCCAGATTTCAGAATGCTAGCAGAGACCTCTTAGCCAACGTAGCTTCCAAGCTCATTCCTTCAGAAGATTTTAGCCCTGACCGATTTTCAATTGAGTTAATTTTTAGACCATCTATTCCTGATAACATTACCAATTGGAGGATTTTCAACGATGATCCTGATATCATGAGTTTCCTCACATCTAAAGGATCCTACACCAATAAAATAATTGACGAAGACCAACATGACCAACAATTACAATAGGATAGTACTAACAATATTATACCTAAATCAGTAGTCAAGTTAGAATACCTTTATGATCTGAAAGATCAATTCAAAAGATCTACCAATTCAAAACTCCAAAGTTCAAATTTGAATTATGAATTAGTAAATCTAGGAACTGATGCCAAACCGCAGAGTATCAACCTAGGCCTTGGCCTATCCTCTTAAGAAAAATTAGCATATATCTGTCTCTTGAGACAATACAAAATTGTCTTTGCTTGGAATTACGATGAAATCAAAACATACGATACCTCCATCATCCAACATACTATCCCAATGATCGATAATGAAAAACCTGTCCAACAAAAGTTGAGAAAGATCCATCCCAATTTAGAAAACTAGATCAAAACTGAACTCAATAAGTTATTGAAAGCTAAAATAATTTATCCCATTAGACATTCTAAATGGGTCTCCAATATGGCACCTATTAGAAAGAAAAGCGGAGATATAAGAATCTGCATTGACTTTCGAAATCTTAACAAGGCCTACCAAAAGGATAATTTTCCTTTGCCCCCCATGGAACAAATACTGCAGGCAGTCGCGGGCTCAGAATTAATGTCATTCTTGGATGGATTCTCAGGATACAATCAAGTGTTGGTACATCTCGATGATCAATTAAAAAATACATTCAAAACTAAATGGGGCACATATGCATATCAAAAGATGCCATTTGGATTGATTAACGCGGGTGCCACATTTCAGAGAGCCATGGACATCGCATTCAAGGGGTTAGTTAATAAATTAGTGGTAATCTATTTGGATGATATAACTGTGTATTCCAAGAAGTGAAACAACCATCTCAGAGATTTAAAACAAATCTTCCAACATTGTTTAAGGTATGGGATTTCACTTAACCCAAAAAAATCTTTTTTGCGTTAAGTGAAGGAAAACTTCTCGGATTCATAGTGTCAAAATTCACATTGATCTTGACAGAATCAAGGAAATTTCCACAGTACCCCTACCTCACAACAAGAAAGCCATGTAATCTTTCCTTGGCCAGATTAACTTTGTAAAGAGATTTGTTCCAGACTTTTCAAGAATCGTGTCTCCTTTACAAGAAATGATTAAAAAGAATGCAAATTTTAAATGGGGCCAAGACGAACATGAGGCATTCAATCTGATCAAACAAGCAATTGTTAATACTTCATCTTTAGAAACTCCAAATTTTTTCAACCCTTTTATATTGTATACGTTTGTCTCCGATAGATCATATGCTGCGATACTCACTCAAGCAAATCAAGAAAAGGCAGAAGCTCCAATTGATTTTTTCACTTCCAATTTACAAGGAGCTGAGTTAAATTATTCAAATGTGGAGAAACAAGCTTATGTTGTTTTCAAAGAAATTAAATATTTCAGATCTTTTTTACTCAAAACACATACCAAAATCATAGTACCATTTCCAGCGGTAAGAAATCTTCTAGTATAGAAGGATGTGGGTGAGAGAAGGGCCAATTGGGTTACTATACAGGAATATGATGTAGAAATCAAACCAGCAAGTATTGTAAAAGGTCAAGGCTTTTGCAAAATGCTGGCCGGAGCATCGCTAATGTCCAAAAATCCATCTGCAGAGGTACAAGTGTACGAGGTAAGCCTAAACGATGTTGAGTCATTATACGCTAATATTATTTATTATCTAAAGAATGGATACACTCCTTCAAACCTCGATCATACCAAGAAGAGAGCTCTAAGGTTAAAAGCCAAACAATATCAACTCGTGAATGATGTTCTTTTTTGAATAAATTATGATTCTGTTCTCCTTAAATGTCTTGAGAAATCTGAAGCTGAAAAAATCTTGCAAGAACTCCACGATGGGCCAGTAGGCGGACACTACGCTGGAGACACTACTGCTCATAAAATTTTACATGCAGGCTATTACTGGCCCACATTATTCAAAGATGCACATAACTACGTGAGGAAATGTCAAGTCTGTAAAACTGCTACTGGGAAACAAAAGAAACCATTCTTGCCACTGCAACCAGTTACTATTGAACAACCTTTCAATCAGTGGGGATTGGACATAATAGGTGAGATCGTTCCTCACTCTTCTAAATAGCATAGATATATCCTTACAGCAATAGATTACTTTACTAAATGGGTAGAAGCAGTTCCACTCAAGATGGCTAATGCTAAAAATATCATCAAGTTCATAGATCAGTTCATAATCACTAGGTTTGGGTTGCCTTCCGCTTTAATGTTTGATAATGCATCATATTTTTCTGGTAATGCAATGACTGAATTTGCACTCAAAAGGGGTTTCAAGCTTAAATACTCTACCAATTATTACCCAGAAGGGAATGGGTTAGCTGAATCTACAAATAAGAACTTAATTGGAATCATTAAGGGAACCATTGACCAAAATCATAAAAATTGGCATAAGTCTTTAATATATGCTTTATGGGCAGATCGAATAACGCAAAAATCCTCAATTGGCACTTCTCCCTTTAATTTAGTTTATGGGAAAGAAGTGGTTCTTCCAACACATCTGGCAATTCCCTCTTTAGCCTTGGTTCAATATATTGATAAAGCACCAACTTCTTCCTTATAACTAAGGCAGCTGGAATTAATTAAGTTAGAAGAACAACGAGAATATGCTAAGATAACTCACACTCATCACCAAGCATTAGTCAAAGCCTTTTTTGATTCCAATATGATATACAGAAAAGATCTTCAGATGGGAGATCTAGTTTTAAGATGGGACAACGCTCATGAGGAAATATGGAAACATACAAAATTTCAAAGAATGTGGCTTGGTCCTTTTCAAATCATAGAAGTCATAGGTCCATCCACTTTCATGTTACAGGATTTAACAAAGAAAAGAGATTCTTTACCTGTTAATGGTCAGATCCTCAAAAAATATTTTCCATTGAAGATCATTCTTCTATTTTTGTAGAGTAGTTGTTTTTCTTTTCATAATAAAATCGGTTGTAAATGGTTACATTTGAGATTCACGAAAAAGACACAAATTCTCTTTTTGATTTCGTTTTTTCACTTGTATAAATAGAATTCCTTCTAAAAAATTAATCATTACTATTGAAAGATACAGTTAAAGAATCTAGACCTCGAAATGATATTAGTTTCAACTATATAAACTTTGATGAAAAGCTACCTTTAGTTAGAAATTGTTTTATTTCAGTCCAATGAAAGGTATCAATAACAATAAATGAAGATTCTCTGTAGAAAAACTCTTTCCAAAAACTCTATCATTGTCGTCCAAAACTGTCGTAAGGAAACAATGACTTTCTCCCCACCTAGGAAACTACAATATTCAGATAATGATCCAAAGATACACTTTAACTTAAAGAGTAAGAGGTCTCGTCACGAGCCGACTTATCATGATCATAGATATTATAGCTTGCTGACTTTGACAAATACTGCATACCACAACAGGGCAATGACTCAAGATTGATAAAATCAAAAGACAAGGGGTCTCATCATGAGCCAGCTTTTTCGTCAAAGTTATAAATCAGTGAATGACTGTGTCATGAATTGGCTACCAAACCAAGACATTGTTCTTTAAGGATAAAAAGAAAATGAAAGCAAAAAGTGTGGAAATGGATTTTTCTTTGAAAGTTGTAAATTTCCCTAAGTAGGATATAGGATCATTGTTGGATAATAGGTAACCCTGTCGAAGCTATAAACACTTGCTAGCAATAGAGGCTCTACCTACGACAAATGAGCATATTTAAAACTGATTTACAGAGAATACTTTGTTTTTATCTTTATAAACCAAGTAATGACTGATGTAGATACAAGGACTAGCTTGAGGGAGTAAATAATCAAAGTTGAGAAAAGAAGAAATGAAATATCATTGATAGGTAAAAGCATAATGTACTTAATATTTCTATAATAAAGTTTAATTTTCTCGAAAATTTTATGTTTTGGAAGTTTTGAAAATTCAAAAGAAAAGCAGAGATAACTGGTTCTTCCAAGTGAATCGCCAATTGTTGTGGCCAACAACAACCCCCCTTCTTATTTAGTGTTATTCCTAATACTAAATAAGTAGGGACCCTTAACAATTAAAAAATCAAATTAGTGCTTAAATTTCCTTTCCTAATAAAACTTACCATCATAAACTTAGGAAGACCCCCTTGAAAAATCTAAAAATCTAAGTTCTATGATAAGGTAAGACAAAAAATTTTCCTTAGAAAATATCGCATCACAAAAGGATAATAGGATACCTCCTTACAAGCTGAAGTCCAACATTGCGAGATCGTGATACGCGATAATAAGCAAGTATCGCATCACATACATCAAAGAAAACTTACATTAAAACACCTTAACTTTCCGATACGCGATGACGCGTATCGCAAATCGCATTTTAGATTATTGAAAATTTTCATATATCACGTTCCTGTGATTTGTGATATTGCGATTTTGCGATAGAGCGACAATGCAATAATGTGATTAGAGAGCTATCGATTCTACGATGTTCTGACTCTACGATGTTGCGACTCTGCGATGTTGTGATCTGCGATATTGCGGAAGCAAATAGCAAAATTGCTTCATCGCAGATCTTTCAGGCTCGTGGTTCAAAAAAGTATTTTCCATAAACTAACACCTGGTTATGCTCTTTAATGCTAATAAATGAGTTAGTTGCCAGTTATTAATGGAATATGGTTTTGTGCTTATCGAAAAATAATCTCACCTAAGGTGGTATATTTGATACGTCTTTGACATTTAAAACCTTCCCATCACCCTGCCTTACCATTATTTTCACTTCACTTGTGAATTACCGGAACGGAGAACAAAAAACGATACAAAGAAATATGCAGGATATTATGGGAAAGAAAAGAAAAGCTCCAAGCTCTGAAGAGAAAGAAATGGTGCCCTTGTATGTAGACACAGCCTATAAAAGAGACGATGGTATTGCTACGTGGGAAGGCATGTATAATATACTTGAGGACGAGCATCCCAGAGTAATGGAAGTTACTGCTATTGCGAGATCACATAGTTCTTCTGAGGCATCCATCACAAAGCTAGCTTGTTCACTCTTACATCGGATAGCAGCAAGGCCCAAAATTCTTCCATACATGGACATGGTTAAATGGATATTGGATAGTGTTGTTATCAGAAATAGAGAGTTTAAGACTCAGGGTCAAGAGCTTACGAATTCATTATTTTCATAAAATTTGAACTTTATATCTGCTAAAAGAAAAATGCGCAAAAGGCGAAAAATACATCAAGGAAGCCTGGATCAAGAAACGGAAGCAGTTTCCGATGTGCGATTATGAATTTTTTTTTTTGAAAAGGAAAGATTCTAATTGCTCAGTCACCTATAAACCCAAAAAAGTTGTAGGAAAGCAATAATAGAGGTAAAAAGTAAAATTTGAATCCGATAGCCTGTGGATGACTCTCAAGTGTATCATCAATTCTGCCAAGAAGATGGCACCAGCTCTTGTCGATTTTGTTTTCTCAGCTCAGCTAAAATCGGAATTCAGCCAGCTAACTCTTCTCAAACAGATGTTGAATGCATGCGATTTCAAGGAGGAGATACAGAAGTAGTTTTAATTTTAGACTAAATTTTAGTTTTAATTTTGTTTTATTTTTTCCTAAAATGAGGATGATCATTTAAACCGCATCCTACATTTTTGTAATAATTTATTTTTAGATTTAGTTAGTAGTATTTAAACCCTTCTAATGCATTTAGAGAAGGGTCCTGAAATTTGTCAAAAACTTATCCCCAGAACATGCACTTTTGTTGATCCGGATTTAAACAGGAACGCAACAAATTACAGAGATAACCATATACACAAAGATGCAGCGGAAATAATACTTCATTACATTAATGGAAAATACTGAAATATGCTTACAACCAGAAATGGAAATAAACCAGCTAGGGCGATGGTAGCTTATCTCTGAGAAGAGATGTGGTGGCTACATGCCTCTGAACTGTTCTGAATTGTGTTACAATGAGGCTCGAATGCCTATTTATTGTTGAGAAACAATGGAAAACCCTTCACATCCCGAAACCTAACCCTAGAAGATGAAACGCCAAATTGTGGGCCCCGTTTGGGTAAATTGGTACATCAATTTCCCGGGGTCGTAACTTTGGCATACGATCTCCGTTTGACGCGTACGATAGCTCGTTAGAAAGATCTATCCGAGTACTACCACTTTGGGGGGCAACATGGGTCCATGGACCCATGTTGCCCCAGATTCCCAAAAAAACATCGTTTAGGGCCTCAAAACGGCTCCGGAAGTTCAGGACCCGAAAACTGCTAAAAATAGTAAATTGTGCTACAATTTAGGAAACTGAAAAAGCTGAAAGAGACAGTTGTGGGGGTCCAAATGGGATAGGTGGGTGGCCACCAACATCCACTTGGATCATTCCTCCCCCCTTAGGAAGCAATGGTCCCCATTACGTTGAGTTCCTCCATCTGCTGAACTTGTCCTGCAATCTCTGATGTGTCCAGTGATGGTGGGAAGCATGGTTAACGATGGTCCACATTGAACATTTGGTGTCGGCGAAGGAATGGAGGAATGATGTGCTCCAAAGCATTGTTCCCCATAGCCTTGGTACTGTTGTAAGGGCCATGTTGGAGTGGTCTGAGTTTCTGATGGGTTCTGGTAAGGCATTCTCTCTGCAGATGTAACCAAACTTTGTTGCCCACCTGAAACTTGTGTGGTACCCCTGTGGGTGAGGAGAAGTTGTTCCTGTGTTCTGTCATGACCGTATCCCTTTGCTGTTGCTGCTGTGTGGAGGAACCCTTTGCAGGGGTCATGGATGTAACAACGATCTTCCCCTTACTTTGGGAGTGAACCAGACAGATGAATTTCCTGGTCTGTGATATGAGCTTGCTTCCTTTCTTGGCAGTGATCAAATATGTGGCGGTGGGTGGGGCTACCTCCGGTATCCTGTATAATTAATTATTCAAAGAAATAATGACAGCACGAGGCCTGGACTCATACACAGCATGTTGCCTCCACAAGTATGGCTGGCCTAATAATACATCACAAACATCTAGAGGTGTAACATCACACAATACCTCATCTGTGAAGGGTTTGATGCTGTAGGGAAGGCGGCACTGATGTCGAACTTTCAGATCTCTTCCTTCGTGAAGCCACCCGATACTGTACGGCTGCGGGTGCGGTGTAGTCGGTAGGCCCAACCGCTTCACGACCTCTGCTGAAATGAGGTTCTTTTGGCTGCCACTGTCGACAATGAATTGTAGCGACGAACCCTTCACCCATATCTGTGAGTGGAAAAGACGCTCCCCTTCCTCTGGATTTTCGGGCTCATATTTGTGGATCTTGGCGGTGGCAACAGTGGCACTGCGATCCGCATCAATGATTTGCTTCCCTTTGCCATTCCCCTTGTCGGGTTCTGGCTCAGGGTCAGAACATGCATCTGATTCAGAAGCCTTCAACTCAGCCACCAGCAACTGCTTGGTCTGACACTCACTTGTGTTATGAGTGGGACTCTTGTGGAACTCACACCACTTCCCTGTGTCCTTCTTCGGCTTCATGGTGTTGTTCTTTTCTTGCGGCTTCGACGGGTTGTCTTGGGTCACCCCGCCTTGGCTTTGTCTTTTGGGCTTCGGATTTGCAGATCCAAAGTCTCGCTTCTTCTGTTTGAACTTTTGCTCGATTTTGACAGCGTATCGATACACCGTGCCGAGTGAGGAGATGTTCAAGAACACCATCTCTTCCTGGATGTATTTGTGCAGGCAGCCACGGTATTTGAGTACCAGATGCAGCTCAGAATCTTTGATACCCAACTGTGTGCGAAGGGTATGAAAAATGTTTGTGAACTCTGGCACATCTTGGTCTCATCCCTGCCGCAGTGTGGTCCATTTGATGTATTTGTCCTCATAGCTTCCGACAGGGTAGTACTGCTCCTTGATGGCATCCCGGAAGTCATTCCAAGTGGGTGCGGCTGAAAATAGTGAGCCTGTACTTTCATCCTTCTGCTCGCAGTAGGTTTCCCACTAGCCCTTGACGTGGGGGGCTGCTTTGAGAAGAGCGAAAACAATCTTTTCCCGACTTGAAAATTCATGAACAAAAAAATACCCATCTAGCAGATTTAACCATTTATCTACGACATCTGCATCTATTCGACCCTCGAAGATGGGGGTTTCAAAATTAACTTGTACCTTAAACAGTGTGGCGTTTCCAGAGTCGCTGCTGGTAGCCGATGCGTCGCTTCTGGGTAGCCGCTGAAGGATCTGGGCAAAGTTGTCCATCATCGCGTTCCGTTGTCGCTCGAGGGCTTCTTCGAGCAAGATTTTGATGGGATCTCCTGCCCCCTCGTCTTTCTTCTCATAGGCCATGGGAGGCTATCGGGATTTTCGAGGCTGGTCTTGCAAAGGTTCGACCAGTTCAAGCCCTAACTCCTTATATCCCGACCTTGTTGGGGACATGCAAAGAAAAACAGAGAAAAAGCAGACCGCTCTGATACCACTGATCTGGATTTAAACAGGAACGCAACAAATTACAGAGATAACCATATACACAAAGATGCAGCGGAAATAATACATTACATTAATGGAAAATACTGAAATATGTTTATAACCAGAAATGGAAATAAACCAGCTAGGGCGATGGTAGCTTATCTCTGAGAAGAGATGTGGTGGCTACATGCCTCTGAACTGTTCTGAATTGTGTTACAATGAGGCTCGACGGCCTATTTATTGTTGAGAAACAATGGAAAACCCTTCACATCCCGAAATCTGACCCTAGAAGATGAAACACCAAATTGTGGGCCCCGTTTGGGTAAATTGGTACATCAATTTCCTGGGGTCGTAACTTTGGCATACGATCTCAGTTTGACGCGTACGATAGCTCGTTAGAAAGATCTATCCGAGTACTACCACTTTGGGAGGCAACATGGGTCCATGGACCCATGTTGCCCCAGATTCCCAAAAAAACATCGTTTAGGGCCTTAAAATGGCTCCGGAAGTTCAGGACCCGAAAACGGCTAAAAATAGTAAACTGTGCTACAATTTAGGAAACTGAAAAAGCTGAAAGAGACAGTTGTGGGGGTCCAAATGGGATAGGAGGGTGGGCACCAACATCCACTTGGATCATTTTTACCCTCTGAGGAGGTTTTGATGAATGAATGGAACAAGATTTATTGATATTTGCATTTGATATCTGCTACTGATGTTGCACTTTTGTACTCTTAGTGGATGTTAGATCAAGAAGAGATAAATCATTATCGCTTGAAGCTCATGAGTAGGACTAGTTATAAATGGTACTTCTATATCTTAACTATTGCTGCCTTTGTGTTAAAGTGATATTCATGTTCAGTTGTTTATATATTGATACATGAATGCTTGAGTTATCATTTGGCACTTTTGAACGGTGATAACTATTTATTTATGCTTGATGTATGAGTAGCTTATTATCTAAGATGTTTTTCACAACTGTTTCATCTAAATTTTTATACAAAGTGGTTCATCTTTATTGAATTCTTTTCTCATAACAATTTAATGAGATTTATTACCAGTTGTTATTTGAAACAATTTTAGATCACATAATGAAAATATTACACCCCGGGTTAGTGTAGACTTAGATATTTATGCTTATTAGAATACAATTTCTATATTATTAGATTAGAGTTAGAGTAAAAGTATTCCATTTAAAAACTATTAGAAAGAGAAATATCAATCCTTCACACACACACACATAAATTGGGAAACTGGTGCCATATCCCCAATCGGACCCACTATACCAAATGGGAAAGGAGCTGCTAACCAAGGTCTGGATTGGGTGGGTATCCCCCTTGTTGTAGACTCGATTTTCGAGGATTCAAAAGGCGTGTTCTCTGGTGACGATGTGAGGTGCCAGGAAGGGTACATTATCTTGATCCAAACCATTGGTCACTACTCCAGTGTCGTTATGATACTTCATGCCACCTGCCCGCAATCACTTCTATCATTCCTGTTATACGCCGCCTCCACTACCTGTTTTCAGTTTTTCTTCCCAAGTTGATTGAACACACGTGCTGATTGCACCCACTGAACGTTGTTTGAGTTGGAAAAGGGTTGTTTGAATTAGACGAGGGTGGCTAGTTAGCTGGTCACTTATTTCATTTAATCGTGACCATCTCAATGGTTCATGCAATTTCTAAATCATATTCATGCAACAAAGGAACGAGTTTAGTCACTTACCTATTAGTTGCTACTGTGTTTTGCATGCTTAGACTTTAGCACTCTGTTCATGGATTGTTGCTGCTGTTGGGACTCATGACATCTGAACTGGTGACTTGGTTACCTCATGCAGGAAATCTTCTAATCAAGAATGGCTCCTTATGCATTGTATACACCTATGGTTGCACTGACCTTGCCTCTAGAGCTTTTTTTTAAGGGGATCAGCTATTACAGGAATCCTGCTGGATTTCTTGTAAATGCTTCTCCCCCTAAAATTTCTAGCTAAGGTTTGAGTAAGGACTGAATCATGAACCAGTTCAGCAAATATACTTAGTATTTCTCTTTAGAAAGTTGCGGGAGAATTGCACAACCCAAAAGGAAGGACCCGGTATGAAAAAGTATCCCGAGGACAAGTGAAAGTGGTATTATCTTAGTCTTTCGGGCTGATTTGCATCTAATTGTACCCGCTAAACCCATCTAGGAAGGAGAAGAACTTCTTCCTTGCCAGGCCATCTAACACTTGATCTATGAAAGGCAAAGGAAAATGGTCCTTCTTGGTGGCCTTGTTTAGTTCTCAATAATCAATACAGATTCTCCACTTCCCATTATTCTTTGGCACTAGCACCAAAGGAGAGACCCATTCGCTGTTAGAGATGGGGTAGATGAATCCTCCATCCAGTAAATTTTGCATTTCTTCTTTGACAATGTCCTTAAGGGCTGGATTCATCCTCTTTTGAGGCTGCCCAACTAGTTTGCAATCTTCCTTAATGTAAATATGATGAGTCTAGACTAAAGGGTGGACTCCCTTCATCTCCTTATAGCTCCAAGAAAAAGCATCCAAGTGGTTTTTGAATAAGCTACATAGTTTTTTCTCTAGAGAGGTGGACAGGGATGAGTTGACCCTCAAGGTTCTTTCTGGGCCAAATTCCACATTCTTAACTTGGAGAGAGGTCGGATCAACCACACAGAGATCAACTAAAGGATTGGCTTGGGTTTCTCCCACCAACTCTTCTAATGGCAACACATTGGGGGGTGGATTCTGAATCAAGTTTTCAAGAAGATCATCCTCGGTTTGTGGGCCCCCCGTGGTAGATTCTACTACACACAATGGTGGGGAATAGACTTCATCCTCATCTTCCTCCTCCAACCAGAGAGGTAAATCATGTTCTAACAAAGGTTGGGTAGGAGGATATAGGACTAGCTGCTTGGACATATGCCCATTCTTGATTGTCATGTTCCCAACTCGACAACTAATGCAGGCATCTGCCATAGCCAACCAAGGTCTTCCCAAGATGAGAGGATACCCAGTGAGCTTTGCCTTTGGTTGGAAAACTAGGAAATCAGCAGGGTACTCCCAAGAATCGATGGAGACCATTACATCTTCCACAATTCCTTCAGGGGTCACGGTGGAGCGGTCTGCTAACTGCAGTACCATTGTGGTCTTTCTTAGGGGGCCCTGAAGGTTGACCTTGAGCATAGTGTCCTTGGTCATCACATTAATGGTAGCCCCTAGATCAATTAGAGTATGGGGGATTATGGTGCCATTAATGTGGACATCGACTACAGGACTTCCAGTGTCTAGATATTTTGGACAGATCACCTGCCCCAACATCAGGTCGGACAATTGTCCTATGACATTGATAGTTGGAGCATCTCACGTGTGCCTGCCTAGGTGCCTGAAGCACTTCTTCTTGATCATCTTGTTATATATAGGCACATCCTTTATGGCTTGGAGAAGTGGTACCTTTACACATAACTACTTTAATTCTCCCGAAAGTTTAGTTTCTTCTTAGGGCGGTTGTGTGGTTCCAGTTAATCTCTCAGGAAAGGGTGGAATGGCTTTTGGTTCACTTTCCTGTTTTTCTTCCTCATCATCCTTAGGGGGAGATTTCTTATCTGGGAGAACCTTCCCAGATCGTAGGTTAATCTCCTGAATCTCCACAGCATAGGTCGGCATGATGTTTCTCCACTATATACCTACTGAGCCTATATGTTATTCAGGTTCAGGTTCGATTGAGCAGGTATTTGAGGTTGCCTTGGTGGAGCAAGAGGAAATGGTTGTGGTCGAGTAGGTCGTGGAGGCAAAAGATCAGGAGGAGAGTTGTACTGTGGCCTCCACCCGTGATGAGGTGCATTCCACTGAGGCTGTGGCTGAGCATAAGAGTGAAATTAATGAGCAACTGGTTGAGCATGGTATTGAGATGGATATGACCAAGGAGAGTGTGTGGACCGGGAAGGATGAGCAAGCGAACCCCAAGAAGGCATGGAAGTGGCTGGATTGGGGTTGTAATAGGCCTAGGATGTCCCTTGCATTCCCTGCTAGTAAGGTCTAGGCCCATGTGGCCTCCTTTGGTTCATGAAATAGAGTGGTTCAGTGGCTCCTTCGGCCCCCTGATATGCATATTTAAGTCCAGGAAAGGAAGGGCACTGATTCTTAGAATGGTCTTCTTCATAGACTGAACACACTTCTATAGAGTTCAATGGACATTCGTTCCTAGGATGCCTTCTAGTGCACCTAGGACAAAAGATGGCCAGAGCCCTATCAGCTTCCTCTTCTTTCCTTTTGATATACAAGGTATCCATTTGCATGGCAAGAGTCTGCCTCATCTCGCTCTTGAAATCTTGCAGCCGATTCTCAAATTCACTTCTAGGAGATGAACTGGATGAAGATGTACTGGCTAAAGGTTGGCTTCCCCTACCTCTCTTTCTGGCTACCCTAGAATGGTTTCTAAACACAGTCTTTATGTCATCATAAGGTAGTTGGTAAATGTCTCCCCCAGCCAGCAAATGGAGGGTATCTAGAAGGTCTTAAGGGACTCCTCTAAGCAGGACCAACTTCAAAGATTTGGGGTCAAGTGTGCACCTAGCCCTTTTATAATTGAGTTGAAACCTCTCTTCATAGTCTTCTAAGGATTCATCACTTCCCATGGTCATTCGAAAGATTTCTTCCTTGGTATCCTTTGATCTACAGTAGTCTTGGCATTTGTTGTTAAAGGCTTGCTACATTTAAGCCCAAGTTGTGATGTTATTTCTAGGTAACCCCATGAACCAACACAATACTACATCAACAGTTTCAACTTCTACTCATCTTCTACATAGTCAAAGGTTCGACAGAGAATAGCAAATTCAAACAAGAAGGTATCAAGATCTTAGGTAGTCAATCCATGGAAGTGGGGTAAGGGTGAAGGACTTATGTTTTTAATTTTAGTGTCCACATTGGTCTCTCGGATAGGAATGGTACCCTCTATTCTTTCCCCATCTCCTCTAATGTTTCTGTTTTCAGCCATGGTCTCAGGAGGAATGGTTTGTTACTCTTCTTCTGCTATAGGATCTCCGTATATCTCTGGTAGTTCACCTATAGGTTCTTATACATCACTGCCATCAAAGAAGAGAGAGGGATGACTTAGTGATGTGGTGGGGGTGTTGGGTAGGAATTTTCCTGAATTGTCTCTGTTCCTATGAGGCATGAAAGGAAATCTCTTTTTGAGTGATTTTTGTTTTCGTTTTTGCTTGTAGCTGCAAAAATGAAATGGATCAAACAACAAATTACAACTCACTGAAATGAATCTTGCTGAAATGGAATTGCAGAATTGAAATAGAAAAAAGGAAATGACTAATCTACCTTGTTGGAATGGAAATTGTAGAATTGAAATGAAAGTGGGAAATGACTAATCTACTCTTGCTGAAATGAAAATTGCAGAATTGAAATGAAAGCAGGAAATGCCTATTCTACTCTTGCTGAAATGGAATTGCAGAATAGAAATGAAAGTAGGAAATGCATAATCTACAGTTTCTGAAATGAAATTGCATAATTGAACTGAAAATAGGAAATGCCTAATCTACTTTTGCAAAATTGAAATGGCAGAATTGAAATGAAACAACTACTCTACTTTTGCTGAAATAAACTACTTAGCAAAATGTTGCAGTAGAAAATAGAAGAAAAGAAGTAATCACAAAATACTCTGACGCTTCCCCGGCAACAACACCAAAAAGAATGGTGAGCTCTAGTATTGCAGCAGTAATGTTGCAACTCCTGGGGCTTCCTTCTTTACTTTTATGAACCCGGTAGTTCGTAACAAACTTTGAAGTGATGGTGTTGTATGCACAAGTACAAGCTCTTACTGCAAGCTATCACTTGATTAGCTGGCGCAAGTTCACTAGGATCTTAAGCCAACTTATATGAGTTCTCAGAGCGTTAACTATGATGAAAGAAAACTAACTCTACAGGGGCTATTCTATTTGTAGAAAGAGAAGGAAAACTAAAATGTAACACAAACCCTACCAAACCCTAGCAAACCCTAATTTACCTATTAACCCTACTTTTGCAAGAAAATAGATGAAAACTAACGAAATGAGTGCCATTGATTACTGAAAAGGTAAATTGCATTTATTCAATCTACTTCTAAAAATAAATGAGAAGAAAACATCTTTTTGTGCTTTTGAGTGTTTTCATGTGGAATTATTATGCTTGTGATTTATCTAGTTGCCATTGTGCAGAGGTTTGGTGGCAAAGGAAAATGGATTTGGCTTTTGAAGAGGGTGAGGAAGGTGTGGAGAGGTCTTAAGAATCCCCTAGTACCCTTTTGAAGACTTCCATAGTGATCGGACTTCGAAAAATCACTCACAGGAAATTCTACAGGAGGATCTATAGGAGGAGACCGAGAGCTATTTTTGGAGTATTTAAGGTGGAAAAAAAGGACGGGAAAGGGGAGATGAAGGCTAGATGAAGGTGTTGAGGTGTCTAGAACTTGTCAAAGAAGATCAGGGATGAACGTGATGGTTGGATTTGTTCAAATGGTAAGAAAGCAGCTTTATGGAAAAAACGCAGAAATTAGGGCATTAGCAAAATGTTGTGAATGAGTTAGAAAAGCTATGAGAAGTGAGTTGGTGCTGGTTGTTTTATGGATGTATGGTGAGCTTAGGTGTCTTCCAAGAGATCCGCACATCTACTTATCAAAACTAACCAAAGAAAGAACTAATTATACCATGAAAACAGAACTTTGTTTAGCTTGACCTAATTTTTGACCTACAAAGAGAAAATGCTCAACAATAACCTATGAACAGAAAAGCATGCAGCTATATCTATGGTAAAAGAATAGGAAATGATATGAGCAACTGAATCTGAAACAATATCAATCTTTCGAAATCAAGTTATCACACTAGCAATTGCATGGAAGAGAAAAAACTGGGTTTTTGGTGGGAGCAAAAGTGCCTTGACATCAAATCATAGTCCCAAGAAGGGAGAAAGGAGATCAGGGCCTATTGTTGGCCTTTATGAATATTATTTTGTCACTTCAGTAACCTACTTTAGCAACTAAAACAAGAACAACTATACTAACCATCAATAACAACCTAATCTAACAAAGTAAAAAGAATCTATGCAACAGAAATTAACTCATGAACTGAAGCAAAAACATATAAGTACACAGTAGGAGGTGTTGGGAAGCTTGGGTTGGGCCCTAACCAAAGGAATTCAGCCCTCTGAAAGAGATCAGTGCTGGCTCAAGAACTGTTTCATCTTCATTATCAAAAATAGTAGTTACATTACATAAATTGTTCTAAAAATGGAACTCGAAAATGAGCTAAATACAATGTTGCACCAAAGTGCGAAAATCTACTAGTAACTGGCTAACCTACTAATGCTCTAACCTCCTTATTTTTACAAATGGAGTCCTCCAACAGTCCTTCTAAAATCAAGGAACACGGCTTCCTAGAACTGGAGATAAACAACAGTCTTACTTTACTTGCTCGGCTACCCCTTGGAATCATCAATGTGGACCTTTGTGCTCCAAGTTACTGATGGAGGATTCAAGGAAAGGGGCCATAAATGAAGGAGACACCTCCCCGACAAGTCCTCTTCCCTGTTTTCCTCAAATTTTGGCTGCCATTTTCTCATAAATCCCTTGACTTTGTCCAAAATTGATCAAAAAATCTACATAAGGCACATATTAAACTACATGGAAAAATGACTAACCCAATTCACCCTATTAGCATAAATATATTCAAAAACATGCAATAAAATAATGAGAATGGTGGATTAATTCAAAATAAGAGGGAGAATGAGCCCATATAATTACCCATTTCTAGGGCTCATCATCTGCCTTGCCTCGGTCTTCACACATTTTGCATGATTTTATCACTTATCGCAATCGATGGTCGGAAAATTACATACCATATCACATGTTGCATTGATCAAGGGTAAAAGCTCGTATCTCATGAATAATTACTATGCGATCAAGTCTTCGGTCACATCGGATATCGCAATTGGCACTTTCAACCCGCGCATTGGCCCAAGCTTCAATTTTCTGCGATACCCTGGACCCATCAGGATTATTAATCATGGAACATATATTTTTTGGGTCTGCTCCCCAATCAAAAATCACAATTGGTGGAACCCAAGGCCCATACAGAAGGTGTTCCGAGATATGCCAGACCTGTTGATATTATTAAGCGCATCATATATATTATTTAGGTCTGGAGCCTATCCGTAATCGCAATCAGTTGTCAAAAAAAATGAAGCCCCTGGAATATACGAAGGGGTGAGGAGCAGACTTGGAGATAATTATATGCCTGGATGCATAATATTTGAAGTCCGGCCTTATGGTCCAGCCACTGGTTTTCCCATGTTTTCCCATGTATTTCGATAAAGTGTTGTGGTCTGGGTTTTCAAAGGAAAGTCTTATATGGCAGATCTAATGGGATTATGTTGCATGTGATTGCCCATTGCAATGTGCGATTGCGACTCGATCGCAACACAACCTTGGCTGATCTAGGGGCCGATTCTTTCACACTCACTCCTTTTGATTTCATTACGCCTTATCATTTTATAAAGTTTTAATGATGGGTAGAGTTGTTCTTAGGCATTCCTACCATATGTTTCGTAATCATAAAGCTAATGTTAATTATCTCTATAGGCGAGGACTAAAAGATACATGAGTCGATCCGAAAAGTTCATATATGAGGGTGTGTTCTATTTAAAGATCCAGAATTAGGTGTTATCGGTCGGTTTTCCACGCATTGGTTGTGTATTCCAAAAATGAAGTTGTACCGAGTTTCATCATGAAGAGATGACACGCAGTTATTCTCCTTTTCATCGGTATCTATTCATTTCCCGGGGACATGAAGTGCTCCAGGAGTTATGCCCTTTACATGTCAGTAGTTACACTGACTATTCTGCGTCTGTATATTCTGATTTATATATTGAAGAGAAAAGGGGAGGTGAAAATTTAAAGGGAAGACTAAGGGTCATTTACTTCTGCATAAGTATTACCTCTTGATATGAGGGAAGGACATTTTTTGGGTAGAACAACTTTTGATTTACTGTGAATAAAGAAGATTGTTTGGTCGAGAAAGAGCCTTTTTCATATTCATTTGCCTGTCCTTTCATGTGTTTAGAATTAGGATGTTGTTGCTAGCATAAATATAAATGTGATTTTTTTTGTGCATATTGATAACAGAGAATTCATGACTAGTCTTGGTTATTCAAATATGATTTGTTACCATGGTTAATTCATGAGGAATTGTTGATTCGAGACCTTGTTAAACATTAGTTGCAAGTATTATTTGTATGGAAAGTAATGTGTATTCCTGTATAAGTAATTAGATTGCAATTAATATTTAATATAGCCTTGTTCATCTATAAACCAGTAATTGATTCATTAGGACTTGGAATCTATATATTATGTTTAACCTCCTTTTGTTATGCTCCTGCAAGATAGGTTAGAATAGTTACGACTAGCATAAGTAGTTAGAATTAGTGTAGATAGGATTTGATACATATAGGTTTTATGTTTCATTTGTTGATTTAATTGAAGTATTCCTCTAAGAAGAAATCTTTCAACACATATAATAGTTTACAAGGCCCTCTAAAACCCGTTATAACTAGCCATTCCAAATAAAAGCAGATCTAATTGGGGTCTGCAATCGGGTTAGTTCACCTTGTTGGCATTACAAAAATTCACTACGTTAACAAATTGGTGCGAGAAGGAGGGCTTGAATCACCGTCCACAACTTTTTATGATTTCATATATAAACATTGTGCATGGATTCAAAAATATTAATGCATGGATCATAAAGGTCGAAAGGACCCTTCCTCCCATTTCGAAAATCCTCATTTCAAAGAAGCAGAGATCCCTCTAAGTTTAGTGTTTGGGTCACCCAAGGAAGAGGGATTGATGGAGTACCCTATCACTCAGGAACAACCAGTCAGAGTACTTACTTGTGCTTACGCTCATTCCCTATCACAGCTCCCCATCTTTTAGTCTTCACCTCCAACAGCTAAAAGAAAGGCAAGAATCTATCACATAAATGAAGAGACATCTGCAGCCCATTCTCTTGAAGATATTGTGCTAGAGACTTTGCAAATTACCGACACTCCTTGGGAAGAAATTCCTTAGGATCCCTCTTCTAAAGGTAATCCCTGGCCTGATTTGGAAAATCTTAATGAAGGACACCCAAGGGAATCCTTCAACCAGAGACTCCTTATCCATAATTTGGCTAAAATTCCCCCTCCAGGTGGGAATCCGCCTCTACCGCCCCCTCCAGATGGGAATTCACTTCTACCACCTCCTCCCGATGGGAATCAACCCCCACCTCCTTCAGGAGCACTCTCTCCCTGGCTTGCACAGGATTTTGTAGCGGTAACTGGGTAGTAGCATGCCTTACTGAAGAGCGCAAAAATAGCATTGCCTAAATTTGACCCTGAGCGGGGAGACACTGCTGATAACCATATTCACTCTTTCTTCCTAGTCATGGGGGTAGTCAATGAGGATGTAGTATGTTGCTTATTCCCTTTTAGTCTGATTGGTGCAGCCTCCACATGGTACTTTAGCTTGAGAATAGGATCAATCACCTCATGGGGTGCCTTTCAGCAAGCCTTTTTAGACAAGTTTGGCAATGACAAAACACTCGCGGCCTTAGTTCTAGAACTATCCCATTTAAAAATGGAAACCAAAGAAAAGGTCAAGGATTTTAACATTTGGTTCAACACTTTGTTCAACAAAATCCCGACTAATGCTAGACCTACTGATGAGGTGCCCATGGAATTCTACATGACTGCTCTCCCTATCCCTACAACGATGTGGGTCGAGAGAAGTAATGCAGAAACCTTACAAGGTGCTATCGATGAAGCAATAAATGTTGAGAATGAAATGGTTAGTCTCACAACATGTCATCATACGACCAAAGGAAAGAAAGCCTCTCAGTCATCTAAGAAGAATAATGGGAGTGATAACAAAGTGGATGATGTCAAAGAAAGGGACACCACAGATGTGGAAAGTTTGCATTGGATCATTAAGAAATTTACGAACATAGTCCTTGATATGAAAAGGAATTTTGGAGAGAGTACAAGTGGGAATGGAGGAGATTATAACAATAGAAAACCCTTCAAACATTTCTATCATAAGAAGATAGAAGGTGGTCATGGTCAACTTGCGTTTCCTGCTCCATCCAATGAAGGGAACTTAAATATGGAAGAGTTGGCTCTTATCGGATCGCTCCTTAACAAAGAAGAACCTATAGTAGAGATGGAGCCAGAACAAGAAAATGAGGAAGAATACCAAGTAGAAGAGACCTTGGATGAATAATCTCAAATCAATGTACTGTGGGATTTCTATACAAATGATAACGATGACGATGAAGGAGATAGTATGACAGAAATCCAGACTAATGAAATCCGCACACGAAGCAAAGGGCTACTTGCAGGCGTGATGAAGCCTGTAGACTGGTCAAAGAAAGATGTTCACCCTTTGAAGGAATCCACTCCCAAAGTTCCTGTTGAGAAGGGTATACCTAGTGGTGATTCCAAAAGTACTCCAGCTGTGAACTATCCATAGAAAGATAATACATCTCTGACTATAACAAAGGTAACTCAAAATGGTAAACTCCCACCTAAGAATGACAAAAATGGTATGTTTACTTTGCCCTACCCTATTTATAACATTCATTACAACATTGTGGATGATCTTAAGAAATATTGAGCCAATATCACATATTGATTTGTTAAAGTTAATGCAGCAAAGGGATCTACTTTTGAAAGATATGAATGAATGGAATTGAAAATCTCCAACCAATCCAAGTAGTCAAACCAAAACTTCGGTGTCTAGACCCATTAGTACCTTCAGTACATCCCAAAAGCCACTAGCCATAGAAGCCACTCTGTCAAAAATAAATCGAACACCCTAAGATGTCAGTGAAACCATGATAGGAAGGAAATCAAAATCCATGATTCCACCTTTCCTTATTACATTTGAAATGTTCAACATGAATGTACATAATTTCTTGGTAGATTCTGGTGCCTTGTCAACTATTATGCCTTACGTTGTTGCTAAAATAATTTGCACGACACTCGAGAAAACTGGAACTCTAATTATGCAATTGGATAGAACGAATGTGAAATTAATTGGAGAATTGAAAGATGTGTTGATTCGGATGGTTACCAAACCACAGTACACATAAGTCATTGACATAGTGGTAGTTGACATACCTGAGTCTTATGGAATGCTGCTTAGTAGGGATTGGTCAACAAAACTGATGGATATTTCTCAATTGATTGGTCCCATCCCTTGCTGCCTTAGAAGGGAAAAGTTGATATGCTGAGAGTTGATTGAGAAAGATACATGAAGTATGTAGTGATAGAACTAAACAACCCCAATCAACCTATAATGTTTACCAACTCTATCTTTGGGAATTATAATTTTAGTGTTTGTGCCTCGGAAACCTGTTTTGTATAATTCCATGCAGAGACAATTGAAGAAACTGCAATAAACACATAGTTGGAAGCTCTCCCCCATAGTTCAACTGATGAATTATCTTGTATTATAGTAGATGATAGGACTAAATTCATAGAAAGTAGTTCAATTGATGTAACATTGGATTGTATATTTTGGACACTCTATTTTGACGGCTCTAACTACCGTTAAGGTGCAGGTGCTAGGAGCATTCTCATTGACCGGCAAGGGAGCCAACATCTGATGGACGGCCGGTTGGATTTCGCATGCACCAACAACACAGAAAAATATGAAGGCTTGCTGCAGGGCCTAAAAAAAGCCATTGATATGAAGGTAAAAAATCTTAAAGTTTTTGGTGACTCACAGATAATTGTGGACCAGGTAAGGAAAAGGAAACACTGCAATTCACCATACTTGGTAAGGTACCAACATGAGGTATGGAGCTTAATTGACAATTTTGATGCTTTCAATATCACATACATACCTTGAGGGAAAAACCGAGATGTCGATCTGATGGCTAGTATGGCTATGAAAATTTTGCCTGATCTTGGATTAAACAAGAATAAATATTATGTTGAATTGATTTTTAGACCATCCATGTCTGATAAAATCTAGAATTGGCAGGTGTTTGAAGGTGATGAACAAATCCTACAGTTTCTGCATTGCAAAAAGACATTTAAAAATGCACTCATTGATGAAAAGGAGCATGACAAGCTTATGAATAGAAGTAGAGATGAGGAAAAGTAGCAACCCAATATAATTCCCAAGTTAGTTAACAAGATGGAGCACTTGTATGACTTGCATGATAAATTTAAGAAGCCAACCAACTGCAAAACATATACCTCATCCATGAAGTATGCGTCTGTCAACCTTGGAACCAAAGAGGACCCAAAAACAGTTAATTTGGGCTTGGGGTGCTCTCCACAAGAAAAGGATGCATTTGTCAAGCTGTTTAAAGAATACAAGGACGCCTTTGCATGGACATATGGCGACTCAAAAACCTTTGATACCAACATTATGTAGCATGTAATTCCTTTGGAAAAGGAGGCTAAGCCCTACCAACAAAAGCTTTGTAAGGTGCATCCAAGCCTAGAACCGTTGGTGAAGAAAGAATTAAACAAAATTCTGTATGCTAAAATCATTTTTCCAGTCAAACACACCTGCTGGGTAGCCAATCTCATGCTAGTAAGAAATAAAAATGGAGACATCAGGCTATGTATCGATTTCAGAAACCTGAAAAAAGCATCACAAAAGGATAACTATCATGTCCCTTCTATGGAACACATTATTCAGTGCATCTATAGGTCTGAAATGTTGTCCCTATTAGACGGGTTTTACGATATAATCAAGTGTTGCTATATAATGAAGATCAGCTTAAGAAAACCTTCAACACTAAATGGGGCACTTACGCATATCACAAAATGCCATTTGGACTTACTAATGTAGGTGCCACATTTCAGAGAGCTACGGAAAGAGCTTTCCAAGGGCTGATTAACATATCAGTAGTGGTTTACGTGGATGACATTACTATGTATGCATATCACAAAAGGGATCATATCTAACACCTAAAATAGATTTTCAAAAGATGCCGAAGATACGGAATATCATTGAATCCCAAGAAGAGCACCTTCGCAGTTACAGAAGGGAAACTACTGGGTCATATCCTCTCTAAAGAAGGGATTGTTATTGATCCTAAAAGAATAGAGGCCATCATGAGAATACAACCCCCTACAAATAAAAGGGAAATGCAATCTTTCTTCGGGAAGATAAATTTCGTTAGGAAATTCATCTTAGGTTTCATAGAAATAGTGCATCCCATGCAGCTAATGATGAAGAAAGACGTTGTGTACAAGTGGAGCGATGAAGCTATGAAATTGTTTCAGCGAATTAAGGAGGGCATTGCAGAATCTCCTACGTTGGTCAATCCCAATTTTGACAAGGAATTCTTCTTGTACACTTTTGCTTCTGATGTTTCATATGCCACAATCCTCACTCAAAAAAATGATGATGGTAACGAAGTCCCTATTTCCTATATGAGCTCTAATCTTTAGGGAGAAAAACTGAGCTACCAAGACATGGAGAAACAAGGCTTTGTGGTTTTTAAAGCTATAAAACACTTCCGCCCTTATTTATTAAAGGCCAGGACTAAATTTAATTGTTCCCCATCCTGCTGTAAGAACCCACTTCATGCAGAAAGAGATGGGTTAATAGAGAAGGAATTGGGTAACCGCACTTCAAGAATTGGACTTCGAGATTAAGCCAGGGAAGATAGTTTGAGGGCAGGAATTGTGTAGGCTAGCAGCAGAAGCTGTGGTGGATAAAGAAGGGGCATCCGAAGAGCTAGAAGTGCATAGCATGGAAAATGCACAAGCTGAATTCAGGGAGGAGCCCCTATGAATTAATGAGATGATGATGTATGAGTGTGAAACATCGAAAGCCCTTTTGGATCCTGAGTCATGGTATTATGACATACACTTTTATCTAACACAGGGAGCATGTCCTAAACCCATGGATTCATCAAGAGGGAGAGTGGTCATATTGAAATCTAATTAGTATCACTTGGACAATTACACATTATACAAAAAAAAATATGATGGAATCTAGCTGAGGTGTTTGGAAAAGGATGGTGTTGATCATGTCTTGAAAGAAATGCATGATGGCCTAGCAGGTGGCCACTATGGTGGAGAGACCACTACTCACAAAATATTAAGAGCTGGATATTATTGGCCCACAGTGTTCAGAGACTCACATGCCTACGCTTGGAAATGCAAGGTATGTGAAACCACTACAGGAGGAGAAAGAAATACAGTTGTTCCCCTCAGGCTCATTATCAATTATCCCCCATTCTAACAATGGGGCCTAGATGTCATAGGCGAGATCACTTCAAACTCTTCATAGCAACATAAGTATATACTCATGATGATCGACTACTTCACCAAATGTACCAAAGCCATCCCTCTTCGGAAGGTAAACAAAGATGAGGTAATATCATTTATTGGGAAATTTATTATTAATAGGTTTGGCATCCCTGACACTCTCATATTTGACAATGCTTCTTACTTTTCATCACTGAAATTGAATGAATTTGCTATTGATAAATCAATTCACATAAGGTATGCATCAAACTATTACCCCAGATAAATGGAGTTGTAGTGTCCTCAAACAAAAACCTCATCCACATAATCTGTAAACCTGTAGCCGAAAACTAGAGGAATTGACATAACACCCTAACAAATGCCCTTTAGGCCGATAGAGTCACCACAAAAGTGGCATTCAAAAACTCCCCATACTTCCTCATCTATGGACAGGAAGCCATCTTGCCTCCCAACGTTACCCTTCCCTCTTTACAGCTCTCCCAAGCCTCAAGAGGGACCCCTTTAGCCTTACTTCAAGAAAGGATCAACCAATTGGTGAGGTTGGAGGAATTGAGAGATAAAGCCATAAACAAATTTAGAAATCACTGAATGATTGTGAAAAGATGGTTTGATCACCATCTAGTAGGAGATAAATATTACCAAGTAGGAGAGCTAGTCCTAAAATGGGACAAGTTGAATGAGCCAAAAGGTAAACACATGAAATATCAACACTTATGGCTGGGCCGATTCCAAGTTGAGGAGAAAATTGGTCAAGGAACTTACAGATTGAAAACTTTACAGGGAGAAGCTGCAAAACTCCCTGTTAATGGCCAACATCTTAAGAGATACTTCCAGTAGCCACCACATGGTGGTTACCTCGTGAGTAGGTTAGAATTCATTTTATTTTGCTGTTGGCTTAGTTATATTTTCATCCCTTCCATTCTTGTTGTTTCCGCAAAGTTTATTTTCCTTCTGTTTTGAATTGTATTCCTTTTCAGCGAACGTATTTCAGTCCTCCACTCTCATTTTCACTTTTTCAACTCTCTTCAAATTTCCCTCATTCGCCACCTTCAGCTTTTGCCTCCCTCATTAACCTACTGATGAGTCTGTCGATCCTAAATTCATTGTTACCTTGTAAATCAAACAAACTTTCAATGAGCTTATGAGAACTTGAAAATCAACTGTGGAATTCAAATTGATGTCACTCATTAGCATCTATTAGGAACTAGGTAAGATCTGTTGATAACCTGGATACCTGGATCATGTAGGGGCTTTTTTATAAAATGAAAAAGTGTGTGACCACAACTGGACGGACATGGCAGAATGCTGCATTTTAAAAAAATCCCACTCAAACCTAGCCTATACTTGCCTGTAAGGTTTGCAGTTATTCTCCATTGGTCCCATCCACCACACTAAGTTTTCTAATACCTATCATCTACAAATAAACCTCCTTTCATGGGCTAATCTCACTGTCATATACCCTATGGAAAATCCAATTATTCTCTAGACCTTGTGCTTGAAACTAGAAGGACTTATGTAAAAGAAAATGAAATTTTGAGTCCTTATGCCAAACTAGAAGGACAGGTTGTTTGGGAAGCCAATTATAGTAGGGATTGTTGTTAGACTTAGAGTACTGGCTAACATAACAAACCCAACCTTTCTTAAGTGGTTTAAAAATATGGCATGATCCATGACTGTGACCCATTCAATCACACGAAAGTATAGCACTAAAATTATTACATAAAGTCTAGATAAACATATCTACATCAAGATTGATGAGCAACAAAGAGTTGAGGTACACACCTAAATAGGTATTGGAAGACTGGTGATGGCCCCAAAAGGGTTTTCAAAGTAGAAAATAGGTAAAGGAAGGTCAATAAATCCCCACAATATGACCATTGGAGAATGCATGTCAAAACCCTTTCAGTAAGTAGAAGCTATTTGTCTTTATTCCTCCTAAAGCTATTAAATGTTGAAGTTGAACCCATGCCTATCCGGCTATACAGTTTCCATTTCAAGTTTATCTTAACACCATAACATTCTACTAATCTAGAGTTTATTTGGTAACAAAGATAAATATTTTTCCATTTGTTGTGGCCACACCCACCACCGTATTAAAACCTGCTTTCGTAGCAAATTTGAATGGGTCCTCTAGAAGTTTTCTCTTTCATTTCTCTGAATGATTTGTTTTATCCCACGGATTTCAACTCTGTGCTGAGTATAATATTCAATTCTTAATGGTTAATGCCCCCTAATAAACCTCTGTAGCAGGATTCATTTGTAACCAGGTCTAGCCTTTCATTCATATCTTTCATCAAGACTTATTCAATCCTCATAAACCTTCTATTGCATCCTTATTTCTATAGTAATGCTTTAGAAATAGAAACACTAGACATGCACGTAAATCTTAACTTTTTCGACTTGCCTCAGTCTTCACACATTTTTCATGCTTTTATCACTTATCGCAGTCGCTGGTCGGCTCATTACGTACCATATTTCATGTTGCATTGATCAAGGATAAAGGCCTATCTCTCATGAATAATTACAATGTGACCAAGTCCCCGGTTGCATCCGATATCGCAATTGGCACTTTCAACCCACGCATTAGCCCAAGCTTCAACGTTTTGTGATACCCCAAACTTGCCAAGATGATTAATCATGGCACATATATTTTTTGGGTCTGCTCCCCAATTCCTAACACAATCGTTGGAACCTGAGGCCCATACACAAGGTGTTCCACAATATGGTAGACCCATCGATATTATTAAGCGCATCATATATATTTTTAGGTCTAGAGCCTATCGCTAATCGCAATCGGCAGTCAGAGAAAGTGAAGCCCATGCAATATGGGAAGGGGTGACGAGCAGATCTGGTGATAATTATATGCCCGGATGCATAATATTTGAAGCTTGGCCTTATGTTCCAGCCATGGGGTTTCTGTGTTTTCCTGTGTATTTCGATAAAGTGTTGTTGTCTGGGTTTTCAATGGAAATTCTTATAGGGCGGATCCGATGGGATTATGTTGCATGTGATTTCCCATTGCAATGTGTGATTGCGACTTGATCATAGCACAACCTTGGCTGAACCAGAGGTAGATTCTTTCACACTCACTCCTTTTGATTTCATTACGCCTTATCATTTTATAAAGCTTTAATGATGGAAAGAGTTGTTCTTAGGCATTCCTACCATATGTTTCATAATCATAAAACTAATGTTAATTATCTTTGTAGGCGAGGAGTAAAAGATGCATGAGCAAATCCAAAAAGTTCATATATGTGGGTGTGTTCTGTTTAAAGATCCAGCATTAGGAATTCTCGGTTGGTTTTCCATGTGTTGCCTATGTAATCCAAAAATGGAGTTGTATCAGGTTTCATCATGAAGAGATGACACTTAGTCATTCTCCTTTTCATTGGCATCTGTTCATTTCCCTAGGAAATGAAGCACTCCATGAGTTATGCCCTTTACGTGTCAGCGGTTACACCGACTATTCTGCATCTGTATATTTTGATTTGTATATTGAAAAGAAAAGGGGATGTGAAAAGTTAAAGGGAAGATCGAGGCTCATTTCCTTCTACATAAGTATTACATTCGGAGATGAGGGGAGGAATTTTTTTTTGGGTAGAGAAACTTTTGATTTATTGTGAATAAATAAGATTGTTTGGTCGAGAAAGAGCCTTTTTAGATTCATTTGCCTCTCCTTTCATGTGTTTATAATCAGGATGTTGTTGTTGGCATAAATATAAATGTGATTTTTTTGTGCATGTTGATAACAAACAATTCATGACTAGTCTTGGTTATTCAACTATGATTTGTTACCATGGTTAAGTCATCAGCGATTGTTGATTCGAGACCTTGTTAAACATCAATTGCAAGTTTTATTTGTATGGAAAGGAATGTGTATTCCTGTATAAGTAATTATATTGCAATTAATATTAAATGCAGCCTTGTTCATCTCTAAACCAGTAATCGATTCATTAGGACATGAAATCTATATATGATGTTTAACCTCCTTTTGTTATGCTCCTATAGGATAGATTAGAATAGTTAGGACTAGCATAAGTAGTTAGAATTAGTGTAGATAATATTTGATACATATAGGTTTTCTGCTTCATTTGTTGATTTAATGGAAGTCTTCCACCAAGAAGCAATATTTCAACACATATAACAGTTTACGGGATCCTATAAAACTCGTCGGAACTAGCCATTTCAAACAAAAGCATATCTAATTGGGGTCTATAATCAGGTTTGTTCCCCTTGCTGGCATAGCAAAATTTTCCACATCAACACATACACATAGCATATCCTACTATCCTAAAACCCAATAGTGAAATAATAACAAATGTCAAATACATATCGTTCGGACATCTCCATGATGCCAAAGCCTACCCATCCAAAGGTAACCTTGAACCTATGAAGAAATAGGAAAACCTACCTCTCCATATGATGAAGGGCTAGATGAACCCCCACCTGTCAATCAAAGAGTGAACTAGATCACTATTTTCCATGACTCTGCCCATCATGAGACATATTGATATATCAACCAATTGAATCCTTGGTTCCCAAAGTTAGACCTATTGCAACATAGCTCTAACAACTATTGGAATCCATTCGTGCCTCCTCTCTAGTTCTTGCATGCAATCAATATATATGCTCCATATATCATGAACTAATATGATGCATTCTAAGCTTCCCTGTTCCTGCCATTGCATATTACTGATGATGCTAAAACCTGTAGGTGCCAAATAGCTACCCCATGAATGTAGCCAATGGATGGATTTCTAATACTCACAATATACTATATGTATGTGGATCCATCCTTCTCCTACCAACCATCACCATTAAGTCTACCACCCACCCTCTCGATAATGTGCCAATACAATTTCTGGAGCCAGAACACCTAGTGGAAAATTTCTTCAATCATACATGGTTCCTCTGCTCATGAAGGATCCCAAAATGTTGTGTGGAAAGAGTGCACATGTCTCCCCCATGACTAGATCCCCAGGTGTAAGGTCAATGATGAAGGATATGCCACCCCTACATAATATCACCTCATCTCCCAACCTCTTGTTGTCAACTAGCGCACTGACCACACTCCTCCACTCTAAAATACCTATCATGCCCCTTAAGCACTGAATCTCATAGCCTCATCTCAAAAAGATCCTACAAGTCTTGTTATCCACACTATGGATTTGGATCGAGAACAACAAGGCTCTGTTGAACTATGCATGGTGCTAATGAGTGGAAGATGTGTGGGTTTCAATGAGTATGATCAAGAACCCATGTGGATGCTCTTGACCCATCCTATGACTAATTCGCTCTCCCAACCTATGTATGTCCACCCCATTGACATGCCTAACATCCTCGTTAAGGAATCTCCTTGCTAGTAGCACTCCCTCTATTCGCAGTGCAACCTCACATACTATTGCATCTAACCATGTATCCCCATGTCTCCTAACATATAACTGCATGCAATCAGACATCTCTATGCACCACTAGACCCTTCTACATGCTACTACATCATCTTGAATCAACTAGTATCCATCCTATATCAATGTGTTTGTCTCTATATGAGGGAATGCATTAATATGTGAACTACCCCTCCTACACCACGATGCAACCATGCACACCACTACATACCACTGTACATTGTCGTGCTCCTCCATATATTGTTGTACACCATTTCATACCCCTATAGACCACTAGGTATCAAGGTCCAAGACTGAATCCATAGGTATCCTCCTACATCCTTTCAGGGTCACCATCTCTACTACCACTCTACTGGTAAGCCCTCCACGATGTGAGCTATATCTCCTCATATGCCAAGATAGACCTAAGTAGCCTAACCGTTTACATGCTAACGTGAATAACACTACTAGCCTATCCTCAGTAGCTTTGGTGTCCAATATACTAGTGAGAGAGAACCACCTCCATACAATACCATGTCTGGTGGCCTACCAATTCCACCTTCACCTACCAACTCTTGTTAGAGAGGCTAATCATCCTACAATCCGATGTATGCCCAACATTCCATGACAACTCATGAAATCTACCTACTCTGCTATCAATGCATCCTATCACTAGTCTTTTTAGGAACTTTGCAGGGGATATGAAGTGTTGTGTGTGCCCAACCACCGAGTCCATCATGAGACTACTATCATCACCTACTGACTCCACGATGTGAAAGAGAATTCCACCTCGATCCCAACAAGAGTGTGGCTCTCTAGCCCCTCTGGTAATCCATAGCCTCTGTTGAAATGTGGCCATGGATACATCTAACCGTCTGACCAACTCCACCAGATACCAACTCAATATCTCTCGGCATCCAATCGTGAGAGAGGGATTGAATGCATAAACAACCATACATGAAACAAGTCAGCCATCCTATAAATGTTGCTCCATGTGTAGCTTATGTTGTCTCATCATAGGGACGTGGTCGATACATAAAATCTCTTGGGATAATTTAGGACCTCCCTGTCTACTGTGCAAATGTAGCCTAGAAATGTTGCAAGTCCCATCTATATAAGCCTGAAGAGAGCCATTGTTTGGAAGTATTGTGGCTTTGGTCATGGTTTGTCCATCTGTATGCTATAAATTAGCAGAAAGCCCAAAATATGATTGTTCTTTCTCCTCCACCATGGGCTCTACATGGGTCACAACCTGCCCCTCCATGACTATCTCAGTCCCTTTATGTGTTCTCCATGCTATTGTAGGTGGCTTCCATGAGGGAACTCATTCATGGCTTCAGATACCTCTGTGTCTCCTAGCACCTCACCTAGGGACAACACCTCATCAACATATGGCTTTAGGGGTGTAGGCTCTATTTTCTCCACCAAGGTGTCAACCTGTGCTATCAAAGAGATCTCCAACAATGGTGGCTCTTGTTCCACATGGGGTATATCAATGTTCCCCTCACCATCCTGCGTGTCCTCATGGTCAAGCTCCTCCTCGTGCTCTTGACATCTAAAGCCCAGTCTCCACCAACAAAATACCCCCCTAGTCTCACCCTCTAACTACCCTCCTTTATAGGATGAGCTCGTCCTTAACCCATGCTTCTCCTTTGGCTCATCGAGAAAATGAGGTATGGTAGGCCAACCAAATTGGCAATACGTATGGGTGTTGTATTATTGGGTTGTGCATGCATGGACATGGCTTCTCTACTGGTTATGACTCAACATCCTAACCATTTCATGGAACCTCTCTAGGACCTGTTGGTTTTGTATCCTCAATTGTTGGTTCCTTCTCATCAACTCCTTCATGATCCCCTATGTACTCTTCTCTTTCTGTGTCATTGGAGTCCCCATAAATTCACCAATCCCTATGCATGCATGGCCAAAATATCCATGATCTTGTTAGCTCTCCCACAACTGGTGAAGATCATGCTCTAATACCACTGTAATGTTCCTAAATAGGAAATACAAGTGATAATAGCAATTATCCTATCCAACAAAATACAAAAACGAAATATTCATTAAGCACCCATAGAAAAACTGCAAATGAACAACTTTTGAGCCACTTTATTATAATTTTGCAAGACAAATACAATATATAGTGCAATGGTGCACCTGAGCTTGAATCAATGGATAAGAAGGACTAAACCTAGGTAGGAAAATAGTTGAGCTGAAGACTACGCAACTTTTGCACCAATCTACACTGCACTACCTAGAAAAATGTTGCACTACTGAATGTTGAATTGCTAGAAAGTGCACTAAAACCACCCAGAAAATTGTGTACTTTTCACCTTGGACTCGTTGACCAAAACCAACAAAAACCCAGAAGGAAATTTGGCTGGTTTTGACTTCTGATTTTCCACCCCCTTGGAGCCTCACCCTAGCTATGGTTGCCAAGTTTGACATGTTGTAAACTCCCTGCAAATCCCTCTGCAAACTCTTCCAAAATGTTGATTCTTGCTATCCCACTCCTGACTTCCCAAATGATCTCTTGGCCTAAATCAACTGCTCCCAAGTACCACCAAAATATGTTGGGTGGCCTCTATGTTGTTCCTCTACTAAGAAATGTAAATTGCTAGTAGTTGGCTCAGCTAGTTGCAAACTCTAACAAAAATTCCTGCTCTATGCTACCTCCTTTGCTCCCGGATCTTTCGATAAGCAATGAGTCCCATGCTGATCTTCAGTTCTCTCTGCGTGTTTTCCAACTACCTAGAAATATAGACTTCCCTCTCTCTGCACTGGTGACTGATGTGTGTTGTTGCCCCTAACTCCTTGAAATCTCTTGTAGAACAAGCCCCCAGGGCAGGCACGTATGGTCCCTTGAAGAAGAGGTTGAATCTCCCGTGTGAGATATTCGTGGCTAAACGACAGGTAGGCTTGCTAAACAACAAAGCGTACAAGTGAGTGTTTGTTTGCAGATGTAGAAGATAATCCACAAAATGAGTCCATCCTCCTTTTATAATTTCTCCTCATTCCTCTAGACTTATTTTTTTAATATTATTTGATTGGTGGGGACCATTTTCTACTAAGTCGCTTTTGCCACCATTTAATAAAATAATAATATGTTGCTATTATCCGATAAGGTAATACTAGCCACCTTTCTCGAATAATATTCGACCCCTTTTAATTAATTTTACTAAAATTGGGTAAAATTCCTTTCTGACTCCCATGCTCACAAATTTTGGGATATTACATAGAATAAGGGAGCTGCAAACATTCAGGACAATCTAGTTAAAGAAACTTCTTTAGTTGTAACGTGTGTGTTGTAGAGGGTATTGGGTTCATTTTGGAGAGGATCTAATACTAAATTAATATTGAATTTTCAATAGGAAATTTTAATAATACTATTTATTTTTTTTATATTGGTTAAGCATATTCCTTTTAACCATTATGCATTAAGCCAATAAATAGATTATTTCCACTTTATTGTCTACTTAATATCATATTACTTTCATCCATCAAGGAAAACATAAATTTTTTTCCTACAAAAAGTTATTTAAATATAGTTAACTAGTCACTTGTTTATTACATAGTACTTAAGATTTATTCTAAAGCCTCTGTGATTGGTGCATGAGTTTTTAGTGATATAGGTTAGTAAGCTAAAAATTATATTTCACTTGGTTAACTAGGTAGTTTGTTCTTTGAATTTAGATATTCAAGAAGTCTATATGAATTTTTTTATAAACAAAAATTACATCTTGATCATTTATAGGAACATAATATTTCCATCATGTAGGCTCCAACCTCCACTTGTTCTCCAACACCTACTAGAAGGGAGCTATAACCTCATGATCTCATTTATTGACTCCTACTAGAAGGAAGCACCTAGCCCCTGAATAATTTTACCAACTACCACTAGAAGGAATCACTGACTCCCTTAGCAAAGGCTCCAATCCTCAACACCCTTTTTGGGCCACATTTCACAATGTTTCATACTGGATCCACCTATCAATAAACCATCAAAACATGCAGGCCATGTTTCATCTATTTTCAAACTAGACCTACACCAACAGTAAGTCCAAAATGAACCACTAAAGATACTGAATCACTAGTGAAATGTAAAAAACCTAAATTTTTGAAACATCAAGCCATTGAATACTGAAGCAAACTATTAAAATCACTCATCAAATCAAGCTACCAATTAAAAAATCAAGATACCAATTAACCAATCATTAATTAAGCACATTGTCAGGTAACAATGATTAGAAAATACCATACAACCACTCTACTATCATTAGAAATGATGATGATATTGAGCTTAGAATATATATATATATATATATATATATATATATATATATATATATATATATATATATATATATATATATATATGCGACTATTTTGAAAATTACCCGCATATATAGGTGCTTCATGTATATTAAACCTACATACAAATCTCAAATCATTTAATACTAAATAATTGACTAACCGAATGAATGTACCACTGAATACAAGTACTGAACTGATCATAGATGATTGAATAAAAATGTTGAACCATACCCAATCATATTTATGCATTATTATCCTTGGTCAATATATAAAAGGCCACAACCGAATCAGTCCAATTAACACATCAAGACATCGATGATAGACAACAAAAAATATTACCTGATTTATCAACTATCATCATAAAGTAGTTACTGAAACCCTGTAACATATACATGACTGCCATTAAGTAGATATGTCTATATAAACACTTATAATGTGTAAGACACGTGTGCATATTTCAAATCACCAATAACTTCTTAACCAATACATTCTGTTCAAGTTGATCACATCTCTAATCATAATGCTCATCTGAACAGACAATATAAAAGCATATTATGTCAGAATGTATATGCAACTATATTGAAACAAATATGCATATGTACATGGCATTACTAAATAAAACTTATATATATATATATATATATATATATATATATATATATATATATATATATATATATATTAAATTATGGAATCAAACCTTTGCTGCAAACATAACATACTTTCTACATATTTTACTATCAAAATCACATATCATTGCAAACACATTTAGATTGTACCATCACTATAACTACCTATGTTGTAGTTTTAACTAATCAACTGTAAACAAATCTATCAAGTATATCCATTAACCTTCATTTCACACTCAGATCTATCATACATCGGCCTTCTCCTTGCTCCCTAGTGCATACTTGCTTCAGATGACATCACACATGAATAATCCATTGCATTGCATGCTAATGCAGGGTTACCCCCGCACATACCCACAGTATGCATAAAAATGCATAAACACATCAGTCCCAGGTATTTAACTCTCAAAGGAGTCAAATATTCATAATATTCATGGTTAAGGCCCCTTATCATTGGTTCCTTTATGTCGGAACTCAATCACCCCACCGAAACCTCCTATCCGGACTTTTAAATAGCCCTCAAGCCTTTGTTGGTGACTTTATTAAAGTATTCCTTCTAAATCCTTCTATCAGGAATTAAAAACTCCCATAAACCTTAGTTTAAGCCTTTTCTAAACCCATTGGCCACATATATATGTAACCACCCTCTTAACCTTCAGTTAATATATATTTAACACATAAAAACCCTTCATCAGCACTATTTTCCTTAAAACACTTTTACAAAGGAAAATAGCGCATAAACATACCTTCCTCCGTCTTGTATGACTTCTACACAAATTTTGAGGCTATCTCCATCACAATCACAATAAGGTTCTCCATGGGTCCTCATCGCCCCTTCCTTTCAAATATGCGACTAATGGAACATAACATATATGTTTTTGTTTTAAAAGACTCGGCCCCACACATTGCACAAATATATGGAATACGTAGGAAATCTGCTCTAAATCACATATAACAGATCTCAAATATTATAGATTCATGTCCATATCATCATCAGGTTTAGTTCCTTCAAGTCGTCCCACACTATGGCTCCGATCTCCACTTCCTTGATATGTGATGACTGATTAAATCGTGACCATCGATCAAGATCGTGATCCAATGATCGATGATTAATTGTACTATCACAACCGCTTTGTCATAACACTTATCCCTTCCACTTAAAACCGTTGATAATGTGACTTTCGATTAGATTTGGACTATCGATCTAAATCTAGATCTGACAGTCCACACTTAATCAGATGATCGCTTTTGCTATAATACAACAGCCTATCTCGGTGACTTAAAAAGGGTTCTACCGATGTGATTAAATCCCAACTGTTGATGTTAAAGATCCAATGACTACTAAGTACTGAATTTACTCCTTGGCTTGTCCCTTTTTACTTAGTTTTTATGCATTTTCCTCAATTCTTTTGTGGTTTTCTCCTCTTCTAAGGTTTCACCTTTCTGCTTGCCTCTCCATTTGACTCTACCCATAGGCGTACATATATGCCAGTGAGTTCTATTGAACTCATCCTGGTTTGACTACTAGGTCTATTGAACCGACTCTTAGATGTACTCTATCCTCTATGTCCACTTCTATTCTCCATTTAATGCCTAAAAACTCTCTCGCTCCTAGAATCATAAAACTACTTAAAGAGTTATATTTTACTTTTAACTCTTTATCTTTATTAACCACTCACGTTCTCATTCATTTGAGAGAATTTACAACTTCCTCTAATTATCTAATTAAATCACTTTAATCCTAAATATTACATTAACTTGAGACTTTAGGAAACTACTTCTATAAAGATACATGACCCCCTTTGTCTACTTATTTACAATGATTTTCCATCATTTGGATTATGTATGTTATATTTGTTTAGATAACTTAGATATGTGCATGACTTTGCTTCATAGGGTTCTCTTATACTTTTCAAACATCACATTTTTTATGAATCTTGTGACTGAGTTGTAACATTTGTGCCATCAATCACGTCATCTGTAATAGTTCTATAATCATCATATTATAGCCATGTTGACATCAAGAACATATTTGACAAACTAGTTTCCATCATGGACAACACATTAGCCATAATGCCAACAATCTCCCCCTTTGAACTTGATGGAAACGTATTCACTGTTTGGAACCCACCTGCAAATGCCAAAGTATTCTCTCCCCCTTTGACATCAAGGAGAAAGGGTTGAACCAAGCTTAATGAATTAGTCCCTTTGTGGAGCTCAACACTGTAAATTATTATCTACTAATATGAACCATGAAATCAACTTGTTGATTGTGCTCCTTCTAGGAATATGTTGGATCTTCTGAAGGTATAAAATGTAAGTACAAGACCTTGTAGAATCAAATAAATGCATATCCATGACTTCTCCTATAATGAATGACTATGATAAATCATCATCATAATGGGATTACATATTGGACCCAGATTTTACATCAGTCACCGAAAACAATAGGGTTACGTACATCACATGAGTTGATCCCAATAGCCCGTACATGATTTATTTTTATAATGATTACAACATGGGAACTTTCATTACCTTTAGATAAAGAGACATTGTTACAGGGAAAAGTATCTATGCAGAACTGCTAATCCCACTAAGGTGTGGTAGCTACCTTAGAAACAAACAAAGTAAAGCTACTTTCATTTTTCCTTTATGAAATATAGATGAGAGAAGAATAAAGGAGACCAACCTCTGTCTTTCGCTTGGTTCCTAGTTTGATTCCTCTCTCTTCTGATATTCTTTTGCTACTTGCTTCCTTGTAGCCCAGCTTCACAAAGTACCTGTAGAATCAAAGTAGCATAACACTATACAAGAACATGGATCTATAATCATAAACAATCTAGGATCAGATGTAAATTGACCATACAAATGCATAAAACATAAATGACACAAGAGTATGGAGGAAAACTTGAATAGCTTTATTGATAATCAAGAAAGAGCCAAGAGAGTTAGAACCAGTTGTTCTGACCCAGCATCATCCTCTCAGCAAGTAAGCCCTTATTCACCTCATGCAAAGCTTAGATCACCCAACACTATGATGTTGCCTCAAGAAACCAACAACAATTCCTTACAAGATGCAAAATTCCAGCCCCTGGATCTCTGGGATGAGGGATCCATATATAGATATCTGTAAGGGAGATGAGTCAACTTGTTATTTGATTAGTGTCTTCCCTCTGATAGTTCTTGCTTCCACTTGGAGATTGATGATCTCTTACTCATCCTTGATCGAATTCAGAGAGGCAAGTGTCACAGGAGAAGTTTCTGGAAGATTCCATGCCTCTTCACATCGCGGATAGACACTACCATTTGTCACTTGTCGCCCATTGCACCCCATAGAAGGGATTTTTGAAATGCAACACACCCACAGAGTGTACTTAGGTGAGATGCAACGCACTTTGCCTATGGAGCAGGTGAAATGGTCCTGTTTTGACCAGTTATGAGTAGTTTTTCATGGAGAACTTCTGGGAGAAGCTGTAATCAGTTGATCTTGTTCCTTTAGGGGTTAGAACAACACTTTTAGGGACTTATGGGCCCTTGGTTTATGGACATTTTATGCTTGGGGTTGTAGTGCCCAAAAATGTCTATAACAGTTTCCCCCTAAAGCATGAGGTCGTTAATCTTTTTTGATGTTGGGTGAAATACTTTATCATGAGGATCCGAAGTTCTTTCAAGCTGGGAGGAGACCTGTAATAAGATACAATACAATACATTATCTTCATAATATTTTCATGTTCTAGTTGAGGCGGGCATTCCCATGCTCAGCTTTAAAAATTCATTTTCATGTACATAGGATAGACAATCGTCTGAGTGTAGACTGATGATTCTGGTAGAGCCATCATCCCTTTGATTGGATGATTATCTGTGCAGCAATGATGTACATTTGATGTCTTTATTTTCCTAAACTAGATCCGGGGTCTTCAATCTCGTTTGATCTTCACTCGAAGTATAAGTCGATCCATGTGAGAGATGTTCTGGAGTCGAACATGGAAAGACATCGCCTGATTACCAGCCAATGATGTAAGATGTTAACAGGTGCGAGAGGAATCACCGATAATGATAATGACCCTCAAGGTACTGCAGTACAATTCACATGGTGTGAATAAAGGACTTGGCGTCGAACACCACGCAAAATATTTCGATCAAAGGCCATTGATGTAAACCTGTCGCCGGAAGTGAGAAACTTGCCATTGAGGCATGCAAGCTTCAAAGTACTGAACGGGGTGTTCCTAGATCGACTTCTTGGATAATGAGCTCATGTCGACAAGAAGCGATCCGTCATAGGAGGGCCTTAATGAATCCCACATCAATGACACGGAACGGAGCAAATAATTTTAATGGAGGTGAAAACGATCTGGTGATATAAGGTTCAGGGTGGCGGTCATGAAAGAATGGAGCGTAAATGTATTGCAGCGGGTGAGACACAGGTGAATTCTCTGAGTGACTTCTCTTGAACATATCGGCGACACTGACGTGATGGATCAGTAGCATTAACCCCAAATGTGGATGGTGTGATGGGACCATGGTGATGTGACCGGTGAATGAAACAACCCAACCCGACTTGGATGCGGAGTGAAAGTGTCATGTTCAAGAGTGACTTGCTACGAACAAAGTTTCTTCAAGTTTTCTTCCCAATTTTTCCCCAGTCATTGCTGACTAGTACCTCTTTATTTTTGTCAAGCTTGAGGAGGATAACATATGCTTGTTCTATAATTTTCCCTTCAGGCAAACCCATTGCTATGTTTTAACGAGCCTAGCGATAGTGAAACTCGTTCTTGTCTGCTATGGACAAGTTTGTCGCTATTAGGTTTTAACGAGTTTAACGACAAAGATAACTCGCTCCTTTTCATTTTTATGGAGTCTGAAAAGGGACGTAAAGGAAACTCCAAAATTCCTTTTTCGTCATCTAATCCCTTAAGTCCGAAAAAGTATAAAACAATACAGAAGGGATGAATTTTCGATACTTTTAACGAACTGAACAAAACAAGTGCTCGATATTTTTGTGTAATAATCCCTCTGGTCCAAAAAAGATTGAAATCTAAAGGATGGATAGCACTTCTGGTCCCTTTAACGAGCTGGAGAGGCCAATGGCTCGGCAATCTTTTCATATTTTACGAGTCAGTTGAAAAGAGCTTAAAGGAGACTCGTTTTTTGAGGAACGAGTGATAAAATTGGGTAGCAGCTGATTCCAGGTAAGGTTTGGAATTTTCCAATCACGATAGTGTTACAAGGATGGCTAGCGGGATCACTCTTCGCAGCTATTCCTCAAAAGGGGTAAACAATCAAATGGAGGTGAATGATCGGCCAATACAGAGTGGAGGTGATGATGGGAACACGACCAAGGCTTTAAAGGCTGAAGTACTTCATTCACGATGGTTATTTACCAGGAAATAGTTCATTTTTTAATGAGCTTAAACGTAGGGAGAAACATTTGCTCATGACTTATGTTTATTTTTTAACGAGCTTGAACTATGTGCTAAAACTGCTCGATATAATAGTCATTTCTTGACTTTACCATAAATAGCTTTGTTCTTTCAAAGATTGTACTGCATTTTCAATTGCTTCATCAAACTAGTTAGAAATGAACAATATATGTTTGAAAAATGAGTTAGATCACTAAAATTTTACTCGAATTATGTAAAAAGTAATTTAAAAGTGCTTTTACCTCTCATTTTACCATTTCATTTAAACTTTGGCTTGTTGGAGCTTTGGAGGTGCTTTCCCCCCTTGATTTTCATCAGCTGATTCTGGGAGATTCTATGGACGATTCTCAGCGCCGTCTAGACTAGGTAGGAGCTAAACCTAAGCTCTTTCATTTCATGCTTTCCATTTTGCATTCTGAGCTTGATTTCTGGTTTTTCTGAGCCTCTGGGGTTTGAAAAAATCGCTCTGGCTTCAGTGCACCCTTCGTGTATTGAAAGGTGCGCTGGATGTTAGCCTGTCTACTAGCCAACTGACATGCAACGCACCCAGAACACTACTGTAGGTGCGATGAGCGCAAGGAAGGAAATTTATGCACAGTTTTTGATGGAAATTTTGTCTGTTTCTCACCAAATCAGGATCTAACTTTTCTCTTGTTTGTTTTCAGAGATTTTTGGGGCAAGATGACTATTAAATGGCGAGAACATGAGCATGAAGAAGAGGACATGCTTGCTTTACATGATCCGGTTACAGTAAATGCACTGTGGAACTGTGGCTTGCTGAAGCTTTTCCGCATTTCTAGCATGAGACAACAAATCAACTTGCTGCAATATTTACTCGATGCTTGGGATCCTACCTGCCAGGTGTTCCAAATTAGGGGCAAATCCATCCCTTTGACTGTAGTGGACATCTATTTTTTGACCGGCTTATCGAGGTGGGGTGCCCCCATCTCTTTATCAGGTTCGACCCGAAGAGGTGAATCTGTGAGAGATTATGTTCGCAAGTATTGCAGAGAGGGATCTCAGCCGAGTAAAGATGGCAAGATCATCATCCGAGATGTCACTGACAGGTCCCTGAGGACTATTTGTTCACTTTTGGTAGGATGGCTGGTGGTGCAGCTCTTCATGTGGCCAACCGATCTTATATGCAGTACGCCTTGGAATGTCTCCAATCGAAGGTGTTCAGCTGGTGCGATGCAGTACTCCTTGTGATGAAAGAACAATTGAACAAGGTGAAGAGCGGGAGATTGAAGAACTTTGGATATGGTTCTATCTTGACTGCCTTCGCCTTGGAAAATATACCACTGATGCAGCCGCAATATATTGCACTCGATTTACCTTCATCGACTAAACCACGTATGCAGAGATGGGTCGACCATATGTCTAGGCATGCTGGTCAGTCTCAGATTTCCTTTTCTGATACCTTCTTCGGGTGGTTTGATTGTCAGGAGATGGTTTGTTCTGAGTATCCATATTCCGGTATGGACTTTCGGGGTGACCCAGATTTAGTACTGCCGGCTGGCGAATAGTGGGGTGCCATTGGTAAATTCTTTGACCATATTCATGTCTATCGTTTTTCTTTTATAATGTCCTTGTGCTTTATCCTGTCAAGACTAATCAAAACTCATGTGTTCATGCAGATGTCGGTCCTGTTCGGCCAGTAGTACGCCTGAGAGTGCCAACTGCCGCCCCAATAGGAGAGGCTGTTAGAAGGGCTATCCCTCACAACCTCGATGTGGCCGAGACTCTCACAGCATTACAGGACTAGGTCGAGGGCCTCACTCTCGGTATTCCAGATGTGAGGACTGACGAGCTGCCTTTGAGGTTGCAACGACATACTACTGGTGTGCCAAGACGATGGACTAGGCTCTTACGCATGATCGCACAGGCTGTGACTTGTTATCACGAGCATCATTAGACTAGGGTGCCCCCTAGCATTTTGAGTTTTGGGTCATTTGACCAATTTTGTATTGGTTACAGAAAATTATGTGTAAACCATAAAGAGTTATATATATATTTTTTATTTTCGGAGTTTTATTTTGGTTAAGTTGCATGATCCTAATGCAAATGTTGATGAGATTCTTCTTTTTATAAATGTTGCAAATGCCTATCTAACACATAATTTGCTAATGAGTCAGTTAATGTGTTTAAGTTCCTGGAAATATTTTGATATTGAATAAAATCAAATTGCCTTTCCAAAATCTTAACCCTTAGGAACATGCGATAAATAATTGGATTTCGGATAGAGTAGATACCAGTGAGTTGTAGTATGATGAGTTGTGTGTCTAGCCTGACAATCAGTCGGCATATGCCATGTGTGATGGCATCAGAGAGAAGTTCTATCAATGCGTTGTATTCAGCGATGTTATTCGTTGATCGACCAATACATACCCCTCTGAAACTTACTAACTTGCCGCTTAGATCAAAAATGGCCCAGGCCGCGGAAGATAGGTTCCGCGAACTACGAATCACTCCGTCGGCATATCCAACACATGACTCCAATAGGTTTGACATCTGCAATAAATGTAAAAAGTGGATTACTTGACCAAAACAAATACTTTAGCGAAAACAAAAACATAACAAAAGCATATAGGTTACTATACTGAATCACGCATAGTAACACTTAAGGTACAAACCGTTACGAGGTTGTGCCAGTGGAATCTCATCATAATCCATTAACTCATAGGCTCCTTTTGCTAACACTCACTTAACAATATAGGGGCCCATCCATAAAGACTTGAATCTACCTACCCCCAATTTATCGAATTCTTGGCCATAAAGCAAGACCAAGTCACCTTCTGAGAAGACACGGGGTTTGACATTCCTGTCGAACTGCGCCTTGAATCGTTTCCTATGGGCTTCATTAGCCAAAGCGGCATCACGATGAGTTTCATCCAATTGGATTAGTTCTAAGAAATGAGCCTCCTCTTCTGAAGTCCCGGGGAGAAGGTCAATTGCGAGTTTGAGGGATGAGATTTCACACTGGATTGGTAAGACTGCTTCTAGGCCATACACTAGTTGGAAAGGTGTAAACTCGGTTGCATTCCTTACCGATGTTCGGTAAGCCCACAAGCTGAGTACAGGATTAGGTGCCAACTTCTTTTGTGAACTCCAATCATCCTTTGCAGCATGCGCTTCAGGACCTTGTTGATTGGTTCAACTTGTCCGTTGGCTTGCGGGTAATATGGAGTAGAGCTGTTGTGAGACAACCCTAATTTGGCAGCTAATTCAACCATCATGTGATTGCGAAAATGTGATCCATGATCTGTGACTATAGCTTGTGGGACACCGAATCTGGGGACTACATGATTGAAAAAGAAGAGGGCAGCTGTTTCACCAGTATTATCTAATGTAGGCATCGCCTCTGCCCATTTGGTAAAATAGTCAACTACGACTATGCTATACCCATGCCCCCCGGTCGAGGTGGGGTTACATGTCATGAAATCAATGACCCATTTAGCGAATGGCCCAACAACAACTATTGGCTGCAAAGGTGCGGGTGGTCTTCGGGTTTTGCTATCGAAAATTTGACAGGCATGGCAACTTCTGACTGCGGTTATGCAATCTTTGATCATCATTGGCCAAAGTACCCTACTGGTAAATTTATGTGCGCTGTAGCGTAACCAGATTGATGACCCCCACACGTGCCTGAATGGCAATCATTCAGGACTTTTTCGGCCTCCTCATGGGTGAGGCACCTCTGTAGAACTGTATCGACACCACGACAGTAAAGTGTATCACCGACGATCATGTAGTCTTTTGATTGGTATCGAATACGTTTTTGTTCAGAGCGGGAGGTATTGGGCCTATATTTTTGGGTTTGGAGATAAATGATTATATCCCCATACCATAGATTACTTGAAGATATCAGAAACAAATTTTCTTCCATGATCGTTTCTTCGAATGTTTCATCGTTGGACGATGATGGGAGTTTGCATAATAATTCTGTGAAAACTAGAGCTTTCTTTGACTTGGATTTTACAAATTCCAGATGAAACTCTTGTAGAATTGCTATCCATTTTGAATACTTGCCCCCCAGCAACTTTCGCGACAATATATAAGTCATGGGGTCGCAATCTGATAGAATGGTAGTTTTTTGAAAGAGGACATAGTGTCGAAATATCTGTATTGCTTGAATAGCTGCGAGCGCCAGCTTTTCAACATAAGAATATTTGCTTTCTGTATCATTTAAGTTCTTACTTAAATAATATATAGGATGTTCAATTTCGTTGTCTTCTTGAACTAAAACCATTGTGATGGTCGTATCCGCTGTAGCCAGATACAGGTTAAAGTCTTTTTGATAATCAACAACATACATTAATGATGCTTTCATTAGGGATTTTTTTAAAGCATCAAAGGAAGCTTGCGCAACATGATCCCAGACAAAGGGTACTTCCTTTTTCAAAAGACATGTATAACCTTTTGCAAGTTTGGCATAATTTGGAATGAACCTCCTCAGAAAGTTTGCTTTCCCTTGGAGTTTCTGAATCTAAAGCAAATTTGGAGGTGGAGGCAAATTTATGATTGCCTGAACCTTACATGGGTCGAGATGAATCCCGTCTTTCGAGACTACAAAGCCAAGTAAATGACCAGAACTAACACAGAACACACATTTGTGTGGATTGAGTCGTATCTTGTAGTGTCGGCAACGTAGAAATATTGCTCTTAAACGCTGCAAATGATCAGTCCGCTTTCGCGAATGAGCCGGAAGGTCTTCAAGGTACGGTTGAATGATGTTTTTGATGTTATGGAAGGCATAATTCATTACCCTCTAAAAAGTTTCCCCTGCATTCTTTAAACCAAAGGGTAATTTTCGATATGTGAATGTGCCCCACGGACAAATAAATGCAGTCTTTGACTGGTCCTATGGGCAGATATTTATTTGATTATACCCGGAGAATCCATCCATAAATGAAAAGATTTCACATCCGGCGCATTCATCAATTATCTGGTCAATGAAGGGTGTAGGGTAGTTGTCTTTTGGACAAGCTTGATTTACATCCCTATAGTCGATGCACACTCTAATCATTCCTTGTTTTTTCATAACAGGGACAATATTCGATACCCAATCGGTTAGAGGAACTGGGTAAATAAAACCAGCATGGAGAAGTTTTTCAACTTCTGCCTTGATGGCAGGGACTTTCATGGGGTGCACCTACCGTAGCTGTTGCCGTACTGGTTTGACATCTGGATACATCTTGATTTCGTGTTCAATGATACTCAAGTCAATGCCTAGAATTTCATTATATGACCAAGCAAAGACATCTCTAAATTCATGAAAAAGAGCGTTATATATTTCCAGTTTTGAAGGAGAACAACATTTGCCAACATAAATATTCTCTACAACATCTATTTTGGTCGAGATATTTATGGCGATAGTCTCTTCAATATTGGACAAGTTTCGCTCGAAATTCACCGTGTTTACAGTATTTGATAGAAAATCAAAAGCTAAAGGATGATAAAGGTCATCAGGAGTATCTTCTTCACAATCCCGAAGAAGGGAACAATGGTGGTAATCTTCCCATGGTGCCCCTTCAATTACCATCGATTGAGCAATTCCTTCGTCGGTGACATGCACTCACGACCAAGGATCTGAAGGGGTGCCATATTCCTTAGACCTATCTATCCAAACACTTGATGAGCGTTGATTTGGGTTTGCCTCCCATGCTAGGAACATTGATTGCTACAATAGTTTTGTTGGGCTTGGAGGCAATACCCGCGCATGATCCATGTTGATATCGTTTTCTGAGATATTTTTAATCGAAGATATCATATTGCAGGTTCCTACCGACGCTACTTCCGCCAAATTGATTGGAGGCAGAAGGGAAAAAGTTCCCATTAATATAGGGTCTTTTAGTAGGCCTACTCCGATATTTTGAAGTGAATGGGGGCTTCCATGGATCATTGGAATGTTTCTCGTAACTTGAGAACCATTGGGGAGGAAGGATTGTTGATTGACAATTGTAATCCCTCCCTGAAAGGGAAATTCAATCTTCCTAAAATAGGTCGATACAACAGTAGCCATAGCATATATCCATGGTCTTCCCAGTAGGATGTTGTAATCGAGGTTTCCGTCGATTACTTCAACATCTATTTCTACTGTTTTCCCTCCTAGTTCAACCTTCAAGTTACTTAGAATAACATATGGGGTATATGTTCATCTGTCAAATGCTTTTAATGTCGTCGAAGATCGTGACAAGGTTGGAGATCCTAAAGTTTTCCAACGACTCATCGACATAATACATGTAGATGCCCCCTCATCAATAATTTTTCGATGAACAGTTTTGTTGAGGGCTTTCACTTGAACGAGGAAAGCTAGTTGAGCTGGCAACTGAGGATCGTATCCTTTACGATCAAAGGATACAAGATTGGAATCCTTTGGGTCTATCCCACCGATGGCTGATAATAAAGCCTGCTTTTGGGATGGGCAATTTTATAGTACCTCAAGCGTCGACATAGCGGATGGCGATTGGGCCAAATCTTCCACTATATTATAATGTTGTGCTACTATAGCATGAGGATTAAACGTCGACTTGTGTACTACTCCCTTTGGCGGTTTTATTGTCAACTCAAGAATGATGGGCGGCGCAACTTCTGTCGAAGTTGTTGTCGAACTACTAGGTTGATCTTTATCCTTGTTATTCGACAGCTGTGGATTCCCGTAATCTTTGTTCCTTGTCGATATCAAAGCATCATTTTGCTGTTTGGAAACCGACAACATTAGCACTTGAGATGGGGAAGCATTTACACTGTCAACCAGATTTGTTCTTGGATTTGGAAATGGATCAGTTAATACTGTCAAGGTTTTTGAATCCTTGAAGAATTTTTTAAGCTCAACTCTGTGTGGAAAATCTGCGGTCCAATCATCCTCATCGCATATAAAGCATGGATTTCTTGGTTTCCTATTTCCAGGAGGGTTTGCAGAAGATTTTTCAGGTGATGATTCTTCCTGTTTCTTCTTCTTCCCTTTGCTTTTCTTCTTGCCTCCTGGTTGCTTGGTTTCTTTGCCTTTATCTGTCGAGACAATATTTACTTCCAAGGCAAGAAGTTCTTCTTTTGCATTTTGACTAGAAATCTTACGGGCCTTTTTAGATGTAGCCTTTGTCGATTTCGTGTCTGTTGCACCTATCATGCCATCGCCGGCATGAGAGTCATTGTTTGATTTAGGAGGAGGGGGGACCAAAAATTACGGTCTGGAAGCATCAGGTATTTTATCGTAGAGCATGCCAGACTGAGTATAAATCAAGTCTAAAAATTGCGCACGAGAAATGACTTGCTCTTCGATGACGACTCCCCCTTTTGCCACATCTTCTGTAATAGAAGGCAATAATGACTTAATAAACCATTCAACTAAAAGATGATCAGTAACATACGTGTTTACCATTCTACGACGACGTCGCCACTCATGTATATGATCAGATATGTGAGTGGCTATTTTTTGTTTGAAATTGGTAAGAAGTTTCGTTCCCATTTTGTACCTTATCGGTAATTGAAAATGGGTTAAAAAGGTTGTGGCTAAGGTATTGAAGTTGTCAAACGAATCTCTGGGCAATTCAATATACCATTTTACTGCCAAACCAGTTAACGTCCTCTGAAAAAGGCAAAGCCTAATCGAATCATCGTTTAGGGTGTTTGATGAAAACCATAGATGAAAGGTCATCACATGATTCGACGGATCTGTTAGTGTTAGTCTTTCCAGCCTTCCTCCAGTGATCAAATATGCACTTACAAAGTGGTCTCAGAGTGTCAAGGTCAAATTTTGTCATTTCAAAGAGTTTTCAAGCAAAATTTGGTCACTAAGGCATTAGGTCTAGGGTTTGCTTTCACTCCTTCTAAAGTTGTCCAAATGTTGGTCCATGTCATCATTCAGCTGAGTCTATCATCATTCATATGGTTGTTATCATCATGTCAAGATCCATTGGGTCATTTTACACCTTGTTCATGCTTCAGTTGCGCCTAGGCAAGGTCATTTCCCTCTCCTAGGGTTTTGAAGGTAATTTCTCTTGGACGGTCAAATCATCGGCAAAACTTGTATCCTGATGTTCATACACCTTCCCCTATCCTTAAAGTACCTTATCAAAGGCTTCTCATCACTGAGATCCCCCCAAATTCCTCATTTTTGCACAAACCCTAGTTTCTTGCTACAACCTGGCAATTTTCTAGGTTGGGCCTGTGTTTTGCCCGTTTGGACCCCTTCCCCTCGCTCGATCTCTAAGATTCCACTTTCCCCTACTTCCTAACATCCCTCCCTACTTCCAACAATCTCCCCAAGAATTTAGAAGCCCCTTATCCCCTTCATTTCGCTTCATTACGACAAAATCCCTTATTCCACACATCGGGATAGGTTTCACTCAAAAGATGTTGCTGAGAAATCAAAAATGAATTTGGGAAAACTGAGAGAGTTTTCGGTCCACAACATGCCAAAGAAGAAAAACCTCCTTCACTTTTTACACAAGTGTCATGGTTTTAGATAAATGTCAAAAATATCGTTGCCTCAGGAGAATCGAGTGCACCTCTGAAGTGACCTTGGGAAAATCAAGTTTTCTCCTAGCTTGGTTGGCCAAATGATTTTGTTGATGAGTCAAATGATAACTAGACTCAAAGACCTTTCCAAAGAGCTATCCCGCGCCCAATTTGGACATCGGGAAGGCCTCCAAAAGCCTCCTGCAAAAGTGCGCTACGCACTGAGGGCACGGTACGCATCAGGTCACTTTTCTCAGTGCAAATTTGCACGTGCGCTACGCACCAGGGGCGCGCTACGCACTGAGAATTTTGCCCAGAAACTTGCCAGCAAGAACTCAAAACCTTTCTTAACTCAAGAAAAATTCAGGTAGGCCTCTCCTCCATGGCTAGTTTTGGTTTGGCAAGATGAATGAGAAATTAATATGTTAGAAAATGCCATGCAAATGTGAAGTTGAAACCCTACATTGCTGTGTGAAATTTAAAGACTTAGTTGTGCTAGGGTTTCAAAGTATTTTGCTGTCCAAGGTTTCCCATTTTTAATCCCTCTTTTCCCATATCTTCACCAACATTCTCCTTAAAATTTTCCCATGCAATTATATAATCTTCCTACCAAAATCCACTAAACTCCCTAAACCCTACTAAAATCCTTAAACCCTATGAAAATTCCAAAACCCTACTTCACCTTAAATCCCGCAAGTTATGATTTTTCATGTTCCCTTCCCTAAATTCCTTTTTCATGTTTATTGTCCCTAATTCCCTCATGTTCCCCTTTCCCTAACAATTCCCTTGTATTTATGTCCCCTTGGTAACAACATTTGAAAAAGTCAAACAACAGTCAATTGTGTGCACAGTCAGCATATACATTTCAGCCATCTCGCTTTCTTCATCAATACAGCGAGTATTATCTCCACATTAGGTGGAAAGGGTCTCGCCTTCTGCAGCACAGATACAGGTACAGGACAGAGGCAAGCAACCCATATTTGATGAGTTGCGACGGATCCGAGAAGACCGCAACTTCGCCCGCAAGAGACCCGGTGATTTGACACCCATTGAGCAAGAGGCTATGCTCATCCGGGTCAATACTCATTTGGAGAAGTCGATAGCCAAGGCAAACAGGGAAAAAGACATGCTCTGCCACATGAAAAATCATTACTGGGCCCGCATGCATGTGTGTAAAGCGAGAATGAAGGTACTCAAAGGACGATTCGCCAAGGCACTAAAACGAAGGAAAAGGCCCGATCCCCTTCATATTTTGGTTGAGGCTTCCTTGAAGGATCATGGTACTAAATGACACACCTTCAGCTCAAATTTCAGAGAATTTGGAGCAATTTTGGTCATTTTTGAATTTTTTTGGTCAAAAAAACAGGTTTTTGCCCTCAACGCATAGCGGGCCGTGCGCTACCCTGAAGATGGGCAAGTCCATTTCTCAAAAACTTAGCATTTTTGGATTTTTCATGACAATTTACACTTTCTCAGCAATTACCAAGACATTTCATCAGGTTTTGAGCCCTCAGAAGGTCAAAAAGCATGCAAAAAATGACTTTCTGCCACTTTCTACACACACAGGGAGCAGTCTTGGGAGATTGCAATTTTGGAGGGGCAAATGGATACCAAATTGAGAAATTACACTTGGGTTGGAAAGTAGACATCTAGAACTTTCCAACAAGCCTACTTTTGCCTCATTTGGATGCCAGGAAGTTCCTCAAAAGTTGGCTCAAAGGTGCACTACGCGTTGAGGATTGGGGCGCTACGCATCAGGGAAGTTTGCCAGATTTTCACCTACAGCTCAGCAAAACGCAGATTTGACTAGTTTTGACTTTTTGGAGTGATTTTTCATCCTCCTTGATGTAATTTATGTAATTTTATGATGTCATGGCACTTATTTATCTCTTCTAGAAGATTCATTCATAAAAAGTCAAAAATTTAATGAATGAATTGGTTTCCTAGCTTATAGAGACAAGTTGTTTTGATTGCCTAGATTGTAGTGCTCAGTTTAGAATTGGTTGAAACAGCTCCTAGGATGATGAGCTTGACCCCTAAAGGCAAGGAAAGGTGTTAGCTTGCCTATATTATGTATTTTCTTAGTCATTTTCATGGTTGGACTCTTGAGGGATAAGCTTCTATTGTATTACACTTTGTATCTCTGCAATTTTGGCAAAGGAAAGACCAGGGTTTTGCAGCACTTTTTGGGATTCCTGTGGTTATTTGTGTTGATGGTGTGCTTCTCTCATGTACTTGCAAGTGTGTTATGTGTATCATTTTCTCACTTTTCTTTCCCGCACATTAAGTAAATGAAGTGTTAAGGTAGACTTCATAATTTATATGCTCTGCCTTTAAGTTTGCTTAATATCTATGTTTTCCTCTGTCTAAAGAGAACTCTCGATGGTTTCTTGCTCTCTTTAGCTCCTCACCGGTCATTCCTATCCATTCACTTAAATCAAAGGCATCAAGACAATCTCCTACCTTGCCCCAAAAAGACCTCTGCAAAAGCTATGTCCCATCCCCGCACCCAAAATTGCTCTCCCCGTGTTTTCCACCAAAACCCTAAAAAACTGAAATCAAACCTTCTCAATCAGTTTACTAGCCTAAAATCAGTGTTCTTTATTAGTCATCTCTGCCCTTTGAAGACCTTTTGCTGAGATAGACCCGGAGAGAGCCCTCTCCTGCCCCGTAGGGCTAGCTACGAGGCTAAGTGGTTTGATGTTGCCTTGGATATTGTCTTTTTCAGCCTGAGGCCAAATTCAAGCGCTAACATAGTGGCGACCATACTGGGGAAGAAAAAATGGTTTACTTTTTGATGTCATTTGTTTTATAAGCTACAGACGGAGCCTGAAGTTATGCCAGGTAGCCTTCGAAACGCTTTTGCTTTGCATTAGCGGAAGTAGATAAACGCTACTTCAGTCAATCTCCGATCTAGCTTGTAAACGTGACATCTAACTTGTTAATTACCCCAGTACATGTATCAAGTTCAGATATGATTGTTGATGGTGGACAACGATCAGACACTGACAAGGCTGAAATCATTCACTGGCGACTCCTTCACTGAAAACTCCAGAGATCAATGCTTCATGGTGACTTCACTGCATAGAGATCAGTAGCTTTGAGATTTTCAAGATGGATCGGATTGCAAGAAGATATGCTCCCATGAGCCGAGATCACATTCCATGTTTTCCGAATAAAATTCCGAAGGTAGATTGGTCAAGGAATTTGCCTACATTTAAAGATGATGGTAAGAAGGATGCTACTCTACATCTAGTTAGATTTCATATGCATATTCGCAAGTTGAAGGTGGTTTTTCCTGAAGATTGCTTGATGAAGATATTCCTAGCCACTCTGGAAGGTGCAGCTCAATCCTGGTATGAAAATTTGCCGCAGGCCTGTATTTACTGTTTAAAGGATTTTCATGCCTTGTTTATTGAAAGATATCAAGCATCTTATCCATCATTAAATTTAGTTCATGATTGTTGCAAACATGCTTCAACTTTTATTGAAAGCCTTGAGAAATATTATGAAGATGATAATTTTATGGACGTTGAGATTATGGAGGCTCTGTATGAGAATCCATTTCAGCAGCATAAAGAAAACTTAGAGAATTCCCATCAAGATGATCAGGACATTTTGCAGCAGAATCAAGATCAGCAGGTTGAAGATAATATGGCTGAAAATGATGAAAGGGAGAATGACATTTCAGATCTGCCCATAGAAGACAGCAACATGCAAGTAAGTCCAATGCTGATTGTAGATTGTGATAATGTCCAGTCAACTACTCCAGGTTCTGTTGAAATCATTTGGAATGTAGAAGACACAGTAATTCATACTGTTAGTCCATCATTAGAACACAGCCTTCATGAAGAAGCAATCCAGTCAGTTCATGAACAGCAAGGTGAGATCTTTGTGCAAGTAAGTGATGAATCTCCTTTCAATAACTTAGTAATAAATGATAGTTTGAGTGCCCTATCATATGAAGATAATTACTGTTTAAGCAGAAGAGAACAAAAGGCATTGTCTCCTTTGTCTAAAGAGGAGATAGATCAGCTTTTGAAAGGTCTTGTTACAGCCCAAGCTACAGCAGATTTGCAATGCACACATAGTCAGGAAAGTGTTGGGGAAACTTCTTCCTCTATTGAAGAAGATGACTGTCTTGTAGATCAACAAACAGATAATGTTTTCCTTCACAAAGATGATAATCCGGCTGTCATATCATATGAAGATGACCTACCATATTGTCAGACTACCAAAGATCATAGCATACATGATTACCTTTCAGATTCTTCATATGTTTCATGTGCTGAAATGCTTTTCCAAGAAGAGATCTGCCCATCCATTTGTTCAGAGTTTTTTGAAGCCCATGAGCATACTTTTACCGAAGCACATAATGAAGGTAGATCAGAATTTGAAACAAAGGACACCTTCTTCTTTCAACAAGAGGTAAATCTTCATGTTTTTCAGGATCCAATGGCAAATTTGTTACAGTCAGTAGTGAAGGTGATTATTGCAGTATTCAGTGATGAAGGAGAATATGGTCGACTATATTTTTGGATACCCAGTTACCAGTATTCAGTGTTGACCAGAAGATCTGATCAGGAGAATCAATCAAGAAGGTATCTGCTTGATTGGTTGCATTGGAATTTTGATATAGTTTGATGGTATATTGTCTTGTAAGAAACAAGGTGGTTGTCATCATGATTTCAAATCTTGATGGACTGCTGCCCTTCAATAAGCTTTGTAAGTTCTTGTTTTCATTAAGTTAGTCATGAGTCATTTATGAGTCAGTTTTTAGTCATGTTGGTTTCATAATTGTGGCGGTTTGAGTCAGGTTTGAGTCAATAAATGAGTCAAAGTCTTGTGTCGTTTGCCGAAATAATGACTCCATCGCCCAATGGTTGAAAGCACTGGTATGCTCCCCCAGAGGTCTGAGGTTCTTGGCACCTCCAAAGAGCTACCATCCCCATTGGAGCCAATGTTAGTGTCAGTCTTTCCAGCCTTCCTCCAGTGATCAAATATGCTCTTACAAATTAGTCTCAGAGTGTCAAGGTCAAATTTTGTCATTTCAAAGAGTTTTCAAGCAAAATTTGGTCACTAAGGCATTAGGTCTAGGGTTTGCTTTCACTCTTTCTAAAGTTGTCCAAATGTCAGTCCATGTCATCATTCAGCTGAGTCTATCATCATTCATATGGTTGTTATCATCATGTCAAGTTCCATTGGGTCATTTTACACCTTGTTCATGCTTCAGTTGCGCCTAAGCAAGGTCATTTCCCTCTCCTAGGGTTTTGAAGGCAATTTCTCTTGGACGGTCAAATCATCGGCAAAACTTGTATCCTGATGTTCATACACCTTCCACTATCCTTAAAGTACCTTATCAAAGGCTTCTCATCACTGAGATCCCCCCAAATTCCTCATTTTTGCACAAACCCTAGTTTCTTGCTACAACCTCGCAATTTTCTAGGTTGGGCCTGTGTTTTGCCCGTTTGGACCCCTTCCCCTCAATCGATCTCTGAGATTCCACTTTCCCCTACTTCCTAACATCCCTCCCTACTTCCAAAAATTTCCCCAAGAATTTATAAGCCCCTTATCCCCTTCATTTCGCTTCATTTCGACAAAATCCCTTGTTCCACACATCGGGATAGGTTTCACTCAAAAGATGTTTCTGAGCAATCAAAAATGAATTTGGGAAAACTGAGAGAGGTTTTTGTCCAAAAAATGCGAAAGAAGAAAAACCTCCTTCAATTTTTACACAGGTTTCATGGTTTTAGATAAATGTCAAAAATATCGTTGCCTCGGGAGAATCGAGTGCACCTCTAAAGTGACCTTGGGAAAATCAAGTTTTCTCCTAGCTTGGTTGGCCAAATTATTTTTTTTATGAGTCAAATGTTAACTAGACTAAAATACCTTTCCAACGAGATATCCTGCGCCCAATTTGGACATTGGGAAGGCCTCCAAAAGCCTTCTGTAAAAGTGCACTACGCACTGAGGGCGCGCTACGCATCAGGTCACTTTTCTCAGTGCAAATTTGCACGTGCGCTACGCACCAGGGGCGCGCTACGCACTGAGAATTTTGCCCAGAAACTTGCCAGCAAGCACTCAGAACCTTTCTTAACTCAAGAAAAATTCTGGTAGGCCTCTCCTCCATGGCTAGTTTTGGTTTGGCAAGATGAATGAGAAATTAATATGTTAAAAAATGCCATGCAAATGTGAAGTTGAAACCCTACATTGCTGTGTGAAATTTAAAGACTTAGTTGTGCTAGGGTTTCAAAGTATTTTTCTGTTCAAGCTTTCCCATTTTTAATCCCTCTTTTCCCATATCTTCACCAACATTCTCCTTAAAATTTTCCCATGCAATTATATAATCTTCCTACCAAAATCCACTAAACTCCCTAAACCCTACTAAAATCCTTAAACCCTATGAAAATTCCCAAACCCTACTTCACCTTAAATCCCACAAGTTATGATTTTTCATGTTCCCTTCCCTAAATTCCTTTTTCATGTTTATTGTCCCTAATTCCCTCATGTTCCCCTTTCCCTAACAATTCCCTTGTATTTATGTCCCCTTGGTAACAACATTTGAAAAAGTCAAACATCAGCCAATTGTGTGCACAGTCAGCATATACATTTCAGCCATCTCGCCTTCTTCATCGATACAGTGAGTAGTATCTCCACATCAGGTGGAAAGGGTCTCGCCTTCTGCAGAACAGGTACAGGTACAGGACAGAGGCAAGCAACCCATATTTGATGAGTTGCGACGGATCGGAGAAGACCGCAAGTTGGCCCGCAAGAGACCCGGTGATTTGACACCCATTGAGCGAGAGGCTATGCTCATCTGGGTCAATACTCATTTGGAGAAGTTGATAGCCAAGGCAAATATGGAAAAAGACATGCTCCGCCACATGAAAAATCATTACTGGGCCCGCATGCATGTGTGCAAAGCGAGAATGAAGGTACTCAAAGGACGGTTGGCCAAGGCACTAAAACGAAGGAAAAGGCCCGATCCCCTTCATATTTTGGCTGAGGCTTCCTTGAAGGAGCATGGTACTAAATGACACACCATCAGCTCAAATTTCAGAGAATTTGGAGCAATTTTGGTCATTTTTGAATTTTTTTTGTCAAAAAACAGGTTTTTGCCCTCAACGCATAGCGCGTCGCGCGCTACCCTGAAGATGGGCAAGTCCATTTCTCAAAAACTCAGCATTTTTGGATTTTTCATGACAAATTACACTTGCTCAGCAATTACCAAGACATTTCATCAGGTTTTGAGCCCTCAGAAGGTCAAAAAACATGCAAAAAATGACTTTCTGCCACTTTTTGGACACACAAGGAGCAGTCTTGGGAGATTACAATTTTGGAGGGACAAATGGACACCAAATTGAGAAATTCTACTTGGGTTGGAAAGTAGAATCTAGACCTTTCCAAAAAGCCTACTTTTTCCTCATTTGGATGCGGGGAAGTGCCTCAAAAGTTGGCTCAAAGGTGCACTACGCATTGAGGATTGGGGCGCTACGCATCAGGGAAGTTTGCTAGATTTTCACCTACAGCTCAGCAAAACGCAGATTTGACTAGTTTTGACTTTTTGGAGTGATTTTTCATCCTCCTTGATGTAATTGATGTAATTTTATGATTTCATGGCACTTATGTATCTCTTCTAGAAGATTCGTTCATAAAAAGTCAAAAATTTAATGAATGAATTGGTTTCCTAGCTTATAGAGGCAAGTTGTTTTGATTGCCTAGATTGTAGTGCTCAGTTTAGAATTGGTTGAAACAGCTCCTAGGATGATGAGCTCGACCCCTAGAGGCAAGGAAAGGTGTTAGCTTGCCTATATTATGTATTTTCTTAGTCATTTTCATGATTGGACTCTTGAGGGATAAGATTCTATTGTATTACACTTTGTATCTCTGCAATTTTGGCAAAGGAAAGACCAGGGTTTTGCAGCACTTTTTGGGATTCCTGTGGTTATTTGTGTTGATGGTGTGCTTCTCTCATGTACTTGTAAGTGTGTTATGTGTATCATTTTCCCACTTTTCTTTCCTGCACATTAAGTAAATGAAGTGTTAAGGTAGAATTCATAATTTATATGCTCTGCCTTTAAGTTTGCTTAATATCTATGTTTTCCTCTATCTAAAGAGAACTCTCGATGGTTTCTTGCTCTCTTTAGCTCCTCACCGGTCATTCCTATCCATTCAATTAAATCAAAGGCATCAAGACAATCTCCTACCTTGCCCCAAAAAGACCTCTGCAAAAGCTATGTCCCATCCTCGCACCCAAAATTGTTCTCCCCCTGTTTTCCACCAAAACCCTAAAAATCTGAAATCAAACCTTCTCAATCAGTTTACTAGCCTAAAATCTGTTGGCATTTTGGCACAGGAGTGGCGTTTTGATACAGGTATTGTCCTTGATGGCAACTCTCTTTGATGACAGATCTCCGTTCAGACTACAGAATAAAGAGAAATCTAATATACGTCGGTTAATCAAGTCCAAGTTGCGTATACACGCAGTCTATATGCATACTAAGTCGCGTATACGCAGGTTATATATATACGGAGGCGCGTATGCACGCAGATATATGAACAGAAAAATGCGTATATGTCGGGAAGCTTCCCTTTGGTCCATGGTAGTTAGTCCTCGGTACTTGAGCCTATGTATTTGGACCAAAGTATCTCGACAGACGTGTTGATCCCTAGTTTCTAAGTTGATGGTATTGGATTTCTATGGTATTGAGCAAGGCCTAAGGCTATATAAGGAGGAGAAGATCATTAGGCAAATCATCTAGTAAAGGCTTGAATATCTGAAGAAGAAAGAGATCTGGTGCAGGTTCTGGGTTGCTTGATCTAAGCTAAGGAGAGATCACTTCGGCTGATGAAAGACTAGATCTAAAGGATAGATCGGGATCTAATGATTTGAAATGCTCTATTATGATATGGTTGATTATGCGTATCTCTAGATCTGCATACTGACGCAATGTTATGTTCTAGGTCTAACTGATGTCTGGTACAGCTGCAAGTTGATAGAATTTATTTTTAGATCTGTACGCAGGTTGGCTTCGGTAAAAGCGCGTGTATACGCGGGTTTCTCTCATTGAAGTAGCGTATATATTTTGGAGCTTGATTTTTGAGTTACAGTTGGGTCTGACTGTTATTGCAGAGTTCTGTAGTCTGCTCTGTGTTCTGGTAACTGGTGATTGACAGGGTTCAGTGATTCAAAGTTTGATGATGCTAGTATTAGTTGTTTTATGCTTCAATGATCTGTTGTGAAAGTTGAATGAATTGTGGTCTACAGATTGTAATGTTGTGCTTCAGGAATATCCAGTCTGAAAACTGAAGATTGTAGGTCAGCACCTACGTACTAGTATCTTAGCTAGTACAAGAGCAAAGGGGGTTGGAGCTCCCTTCCAAGGAAGTTTGGAGAACAAGAGAAGGTTGTAGCTTTCTGCAGGTTGTAGCCTGCGTACTGGTATAAGGCTGCACCAGTACAAAAAGATTGTAAACTGAAGTTTCATATTAAAGAAAGATAGAGACGACTTGCAGCAGGTGGTTTTCACCCACATTGGGTTTCCACCTTATATATTGGTGTTCATGTGTGTGGTTTCTGTGTGATCTGTTCTACTGCATCTGTTTACTCTTAATATGGTGAATAATGTCCTCATGCACTTAACTGAAGATAAACTGACTGAATTATAAGATTTCTAGTTATACGTTGTTTTCTTTATTTACAGTTGCGTGTACACGCTGGTTCACTTAACGAAAGTAGCGTATATGTTTCTAAGCATTGAAAAAGTTTATAATTCTGATAATACTGATTCACCCCCCCCCCCCCCCCCTCTCAGTATTATTTCCAACAATTGGTATCAGAGCAGGTCCTTCAGAGAAGCTTGATCGCTTGAAGGTAGATCATTCATCATGAGCAACTACGAGAGAGAAGCATCAATCAGGCCACCAATTTTTGATGGGACAAACTTCAATTATTGGAAGGTAAGAGTTACTGCATATCTTCAATCTCTTGGTACAGAAGTTTGGGACATTGTAGAAACAGGCTATGCTTTTCCTTCAGCTACTCCTACAGATCCAGCTGAGAAAAAGAAGTATGAAACAAATGCAAAAGTAGTCAGTACTCTGTTAGGAAGTATATCCCAAACAGAATTCATGAAGGTAATGCACTTCAAATCAGCAAAAGAGATATGGGACAAAATGGTCACGAGCTATGAAGGAGATGAACAGGTAAAACAAGCTAAACTTCAAACTCTCAGGATTCAATATGAGACTCTCAAGATGTATAATGATGAAAGTGTTGCTAATTATTTTCTTCGGGTAGATGAGATTGTTAATTGTATGAAAAATTTGGGTGAAGAAATAAAAGAGGCTATAGTAGTTCAAAAGATTCTAAGATCTTTATCCCCCAAGTTTGAATCTAAAGTATCTGCAATAGAAGAAAAGGAAAATCTCTGTGTTCTCACTATGTCTCAGCTACATGGAATTCTAACTGCCTATGAAATGAGAAAGGGAGGTCCATCAGATAGAAGGGAAGCTGCTTTTAAGGCATCAGGCAAAGAAGATTACTATGAAGCAAGCCATGTTCCAGAAGAAGAGGAAGAAGAATCAAATTTTGTCAGAAATCTTCAAAGGGGTTTTGGAAGGTTCAGAGGTAAGCTACCTTTCAAATGCTTTGCTTGTGGAAGAGTAGGTCATTATGCTGCAAAATGTCCTTATAAGGATAAATGAAAGGAACCTGCTAGATGGAACAAGAAACAAAGTGCAAATAAGAAAAGCTACTACACCCATGAAGATAGTGATGGTTTATCAAACAGTGATGAAGATGAACAAGGTAATAAATATAAGTTGTTAATGGCATTTGAAGATGATGATTATGAGGATGCTGTAGATGTGAATAACCTCTATGATGAAATTACTAGACTCAAGAGATGTATAGAAGAAAAGAATGTGATCATTGATACTCTACAATTTCAAATTGATGAAAAAGAAAAACATCTTGAAAAACTAGAAGGTGAAATTGTTGGTCTCAGAAAAGAAATTGAGAAAACAAAAGCTATTAATCTTAAGTTTGTCAAAGGATCTGAAGCTTTGGATGAGATTATCAATGTGCAGCGGTCTCCTCTAAACAAGACAGGTTTAGGTTACAATGGAGAAACCTCTCAAGCATCCACCTCAAAAAGTTATCTTGATGCGGCAAGAAGAAATGAGCAGAAGAACAATGAAGATAATCAGGTAAAGCAGGGACAAAATGCAAACAGAAACTATCAGGGGAAATCCATCTTAAGGGTGAACAAAAGCTACAACCAGCCACAGGTAAAATCTTCTCAGTTTGGTTCAAGAATAGATGAAAATAGAAATTACAATCAGTTGGCAGGTAGATTCAATAACCGCAGAAACTTCTTCAATGGACAATGCTTTTCTTGCCATAATTTTGGTCACAAAGCAGCTCAATGTGTTGCATATAAAACAATCATGACTAGGGAAGCTCAAAAACAAAGAAGTATGACAGGGATGACAAAAAGGACCTATAACAACTTTTCGGTTCTTGAAAATGAAGTCGAATGTTCTATTTGCAATAACTTTGGTCATAAAGAATCTGAATGCAGGAGCAGGTTTCAGCAGAAAAAGGAGCAAGCCTCAAGCACCAAAACATGGAGAATAAAGGAACCTCAAACAGAAAGATGTGGAATAGCATTTTATGCAGAGGGACAGGAAAATCTATGGTACATTGACAGTGGATGTTCAAAGCATATGACAGGTGATAAAGAAAAACTTGAATCTTATTCTGTTCTAGAAAAAGGAAAGAAAGTCTCTTTTGGAAACGATACTCCTGCAACTATAAAAGGAAAAGGCATTGCTTAGTTAAAAGGAAAGGTCAAAGCTGGAAATGTTTTGTATGTTGATGGATTGAAGCATAATCTTCTAAGTGTCAGCCAGATGTGTGATCAAAGAACCGAGGTTAGTTTCAGATCAAATGGATGTATTGTTCGTGATCTTGATACAGGTAAAACAGTACTCAAAGGCAAAAGAACTCCAAATAATCTGTACATATTTGAAGAAGGACAACAACAATGCTATCTAAGCAAGGATGAAGAGCACTGGTTATGGCATCGAAGGTTGGGACATCTAAGCTTTTCACAAATAAGGAAAGCATGCAAATATCAGGCAATTCGTGGTCTTCCAGATATCAAAATTCCAGACAATACCATATGCAAATCTTGTCAATTTGGAAAGCAAACCAGAACTAACTTTCCAGAGAAGGAAGGATCAGCTAGCATGCCTCTCGAGCTAGTCCATACAGATGTATGTGGTCCATTTAGGAAGAGGACACCTCGAGGAGAAGAATATCTGATATTATTCATTGATGATTTCTCCAGATTTGTTTGGTTAGGGCTCATGAAGCACAAAGATGAAGCATTCGAAAAATTCAAATCCTTCAAAGCCTTGGTTGAAAATGAATCAGGACACAAAATTAAGTGCCTCAGATCTGACAGAGGTGGGGAGTTTACCTCAAACGAATTTTTCGATTTCTGTGAAGAACATGGGATAAGAAGAGAATTCTCTACAGCTAGAACTCCTCAGCAAAATGGGGTTGTGGAAAGAATGAACAGAACAATCCAACAAATGGCTCGTGCTATGCTTGATGAATCAGGTACTCCCGCAACTTCTGGGGTGAAGCTGCACATGCTGCGGTTATTATTCTTAACAAAACAAATGTCCGAGTAAACAACACTCAAACACCTCATGAGCTCTGGAGTGGTGAGACTCCTTCGGTGAAGCACTTCAAAATCTTTAGGAGCAAATGTTATATTAAAAATACTGATGAGCAACTTGGAAAACTTGAACCAAGAGTAGATGAGGGCATTCTTCTTGGTTATTCTCCACATAGCAAAGCATACAAGTTCTACAATAAAAGGCTTGGCAAAATTGTTGACAGCATTGATGTAGTGGTTGATGAGAAGGGATATATTCCTAGGCAAGTTCACCATGAAGACATTGAAGAAGATGAAGGCTACCCTCAAAGACGGAATGATGAAGAAGAAGAACCTCAAGAAGAAGAAGAACCTCAGGAAGAACCAGAGGAGCAGACAAGAATAGAAGAGAAGACTCCATCCAGATATGTTCAAAAGAATCATCCGGAATCTCAGATTGTGGGGCAGAAAGAAGCAGGAGTACAAACAAGAAGGACACTTGCAGAAGCTTCAAGCTATTTAGCATTGCTCTCCTCCACTGAACCACAAAATGTGAAAGAGGCATGCAAGGATGAATGTTGGGTCAAAGCAATGGATGAAGAACTTGAACAGATCGAAAAGAACAACACTTGGGAATTAGTTCCTAGACCAAAAGATAAAAATGTAATAGGAACAAAATGGGTCTTCAAGAATAAATTGAATGAAAATGGAGAAGTAATTAGGAACAAGGCCAGACTTGTTTGTAAAGGGTATGCACAGCAAGAAGGAATAGATTTTGAAGAGACCTTTGCTCCTGTGGCAAGACTTGAGGCTATCCGAATGTTCCTTGCTCTCTCAAGCTTTCAAAACTTCAAGGTATTTCAAATGGATGTGAAATCAGCCTTTCTGAATGGAGACTTAGAAGAAGTATATATTGAGCAGCCAGATGGTTTCATTCTTGGGAATGATCCAAACCTTGTATGCAGATTGAAAAAGGCTCTCTATGGACTCAAACAAGCTCCAAGGGCTTGGTACTATCGGTTGGACAAATATCTTCACCAACAAGGCTTTTCAAAAGGATCAGCAGATAGCAATCTCTATATAAAAGTTGAAAATAACAAATTGCTAATTCTTGTTGTTTATGTAGATGATATTATCTTTGGCAGCAATGAAGAGACTATGAGTCAAAACTTTGCCTCGGTTATGCAGAAAGAATTCGAAATGTCACTACTTGGAGAATTGACATATTTTCTTGGATTGCAAATTCAACAAAATAAAGGAGGTATCTTCTTGTCTCAAACCAAATACCTCAAGCAGATCTTGAAGAAGTATGGCATGGAAGAGTCAAAGCCAGTATGTACACCCATGGTTACAGGATGCAGCCTCAGTGCAAATGATGAATCAGCAGCAGTTCACCAACCCACTTATAGATCCATGATTGGGAGTTTGCTCTATTTAATAGGTACCCGACCAGATATTACACATGCAGTAGGAATTGTTGGAAGATTTCAAGCCAACCCAAAGGAAACTCATCTTCAGGTAGTCAAAAGAATCTTCAAGTATCTTCAAGGGACCCAAAACTATGGCTTATGGTATCCTAGAAATACAGATCTCACTCTTCATGCTTACACAGATGCAGATTGGGCTGGAAGTGTGGATGATAGGAAAAGCACAAGTGGTGGTGCTTTCTTCATGGGTTCCAGATTAGTATCTTGGTTCAGCAAGAAACAGAGTTCGATTGCCTTATCTACAGCTGAAGCAGAATATGTGGCTGCGGCATCTTGTTGCACACAACTTCTTTGGATGATGCAGACCTTGCAGGACTTTCAAATCACTTGCACTCCACCAGTTTCTATCTTATGTGATAATACTAGTGCAATCAGCATTTCAAAGAATCCAGTCATGCACTCAAAGACCAAGCATATACCAATCAAGTACCATTTTCTCCGGGAACAAGTGCTTGAGCAGAAGGTCAAGTTGGAGTATGTTCCTTCTAAGGAACAAGTTGCTGATATTCTCACAAAACCACTGCCCAGGGAAACTTTTGAATATCTCAGACAAAAGCTGGGAGTAGTTGATGCTTCATCCTGCTGTTGAAGCTTGTCTGTTCTACAGAAAAGTTGGTATACGCAAGTTACGAAAGGTATATACGCGTATACACGCGGATTTATGCTGGGAAAGTCGCGTGTATGGTGTACGCTTGTTGCAGAGAGTATATCCGCGTCCATACGCTGTTTTGTGCAGGATAAATCGCGTATATGGAGTTCTGAGCAGCAAGGGAAAACTCTGGTTTGAAAAGGTCTGAGATGGGTATGTCAGAATCCTTCAGACACAGTTTCAGGAGGTGCAGCAGGCACAGGTTCAGGGGGAGCAGCTTAAAAGTCTCATCAAGCATTGTTGGCATTTAGATGTTTTGGTTATTGGTTTCAAGAGAAGGAGCTCAGAAAGAAATCCTGGTTGCTGATCTAAAAGATGTTTATCAGATGCTGCTGGTGACTTTCATAAGTCTTGGTCTAGATCTGTCATCTCTATGTCATGTATCTCTTTTGTGATATATCTTTTATGATGTCAAGGCCATGTAACGGCCTATGTTGGTTTCCCCACTATGCCTGGGATGATTGATGTAATATAATTGGTTGTTTCTGATGTGTTCCCTCTTGGTAGGGAGTATGGATGAATGTATTGAGTCTTTTGGTGATAGGAAGGTTCCTTATGGTGTAGAAGTCTTGGTTCTTGTTGAAGAACATCTTTTGCAGATCTGGCCTACAGTCAGGGGGAGCATGATTCAGCACAGTCAAGCAGAGGTATTAGCATGTACTCGGGGGGAGCATAGCCCTTTGCCCTTGATGACAAAGGGGGAGAATGATTCTAAGGATCTTGAGGTTGCCATCAAGTCCAAAGGGGGAGATTGTTGGCATTTTGGCACAGGAGTGGCGTTTTGATACAGGTATTGTCCTTGATGGCAACTCTCTTTGATGACAGATCTCCGTTCAGACTACAGAATAAAGAGAAATCTAATATACGCCGGTTAATCAAGTCCAAGTTGCGTATACACGCAGTCTATATGCATACTAAGTCGTGTATACACAGGTTATATATATACGGAGGCGCGTATGCACGCAGATATATGAACAGAAAAATGCGTATATGTCGGGAAGCTTCCCTTTGGTCCATGGTAGTTAGTCCTCGGTACTTGAGCCCATGTATTTGGACCAAAGTATCTCGACAGACGTGTTGATCCCTAGTTTCTAAGTTGATGGTATTGGATTTCTATGGTATTGAGCAAGGCCTAAGGCTATATAAGGAGGAGAAGATCATTAGGCAAATCATCTAGTAAAGGCTTGAATATCTGAAGAAGAAAGAGATCTGGTGCAGGTTCTGGGTTGCTTGATCTAAGCTAAGGAGAGATCACTTCGGTTGATGAAAGACTAGATCTAAAGGATAGATCGGGATCTAATGATTTGAAATGCTCTATTATGATATGGTTGATTATGCGTATCTCTAGATCTGCATACTGACACAATGTTATGTTCTGGGTCTAACTGATGTCTGGTACAGCTGCAAGTTGATAGAATTTATTTTTAGATCTGTACGCAGGTTGGCTTCGGTAAAAGCGCGTGTATACGCGGGTTTCTCTCATTGAAGTAGCGTATATATTTTGGAGCTTGATTTTTGAGTTACAGTTGGGTCTGACTGTTATTGCAGAGTTCTGTAGTCTGCTCTGTGTTCTGGTAACTGGTGATTGACAGGGTTCAGTGATTCAAAGTTTGATGATGCTAGTATTGGTTGTTTTATGCTTCAATGATCTGTTGTGAAAGTTGAATGAATTGTGGTCTACAGATTGTAATGTTGTGCTTCAGGAATATCCAGTCTGAAAACTGAAGATTGTAGGTCAGCACCTACGTACTAGTATCTTAGCTAGTACAAGAGCAAAGGGGGTTGGAGCTCCCTTCCAAGGAAGTTTGGAGAACAAGAGAAGGTTGTAGCTTTCTGCAGGTTGTAGCCTGCGTACTGGTATAAGGCTGCACCAGTACAAAAAGATTGTAAACTGAAGTTTCATATTAAAGAAAGATAGAGACGACTTGCAGCAGGTGGTTTTCACCCACATTGGGTTTCCACCTTATATCTTGGTGTTCATGTGTGTGGTTTCTGTGTGATCTGTTCTACTGCATCTGTTTACTCTTAATATGGTGAATAATGTCCTCATGCACTTAACTGAAGATAAACTGACTAAATTATAAGATTTCTAGTTATACGCTGTTTTCTTTATTTACAGTTGCGTGTACACGCTGGTTCACTTAACGAAAGTAGCGTATATGTTTCTAAGCATTGAAAAAGTTTTATAATTCTGATAATACTGATTCACCCCCCCCCCCTCTCAGTATTATTTCCAACAAAATCAGTGTTCTTTATTAGTCATCTCTAACCTTTAAAGACCTTTTGCCGAGATAGACCCGGAGAGAGCCCTCTCCTGCCCCGTAGGGCTAGCTACGAGGCTAAGTGGTTTGATGTTGCCTTGGATTTTGTCTTTTTCAGCCTGAGGCCAAATTCAAGCGCTAACAGGATCTTCACCCAAATTTCCATTAAATTTAGGAATATCTGATGGAAGTTTATGCGGAATCGCTGGCCCCCAAGGGGCGTAAGCGATTGGATCATTTGTTAACCGATTTAAATCAGGTATCTCTAAAGTCACCACGAAGGGTAACTGTTGATTCAGGTTAGGTGAAGCATACCCAGGATAAGATGGGATCGCTTGAGCAGTTGGTCTTTGCATACCAGCATAATGCATTTGATGCTGGTAACTTTGGTAAGGTTGGTGGGCATGACCATTGTAGAATGGTTGATTTTGACCGTTTTGAATATATGGCTGCCCACTATTTGCAAAGATTTGTTGCTCAAATCCTTGGTATACTTGTTGGAATTGCGATTGTTGGTATTGCACAAGCCATGGTTGTGAAGCCATGTGTTGTTGTTTGATACTAACTGTTTGACCAAGATGAGGGGTAATTGTACCCATTTGGACCTGTGTCATTCCACCAGTCGACGATTGTGGTTGAGTCGCAAGGTCAAGAGGCTGTTGCATTACAACCTGAGAAACCTGAGGTTGGCATACAACAGGCAACGCTTGTACTTGTACACCATCACAATAGTTGGTGTAGTTGGTATATTTGACATAGGTAAACATTGTTGCATCGAATATACAACTCTTGGTTGTTGAGGTAGTATCGGTACCCAACCGCTAGATGTAATTCCAGCATAACTTGAATTTCATTGTGAACTCCCGTATGGCTGTCCTCTTGGAGGGGACAATGAAAGGGTATACTGCCCCCCATACAGCGATAATTCGGTACTTAAAGAATGGTTTTCCCTTGAGGACCGTACTGCCCAAATTGACATCCCAAAGGATCAATTTGTTGAGACTCAACATAAGAGTTTCCAGATACTATTCCAGATGAACAAACAGGAATGGACCATACTGTCGAAATAACCCCTGAGTGGGCTCCTTCTAACGAATGAGATCTAGTTGGGACATATGGTATATCTGCGAACATTGTTGGAGCGATAGCAGGAAGTTCTATCGTCACTGTGTCAGACGACACAGTCCTAGATGTTGACGGTTGTTCAGACATCTCTAGTCTATCCAAAAGATTACCTAGCGATTCTACAGGAGCTTCCGCTGGTGGTAGACTAATTTCTAATGAAGAAGGATACAGAGTGATCCCGACCCCAAATTTCGATGGAGTACTAGATGTTGGATCCTCCACAATCTCTTCTATAGCAATTAGACCAGGTGGAATAGGTAGACCATCAGGTCCGTAGAATATTTCTGGTGTCGAAGAAGGTATGGAATCTGCAACGATAGATGTTTGGGGAACAACACTCTCTGAACCGGTTGTAGATGGAACTGGTTCAGTGATACAAGTGTTTACCGTCAGACTAGGATCATCACTATTGTCCTTCGTTGGCTGCTGAACATCTTCTGTAAAGGCAGGGATACCAGAAATGTTTGGAGTAACCAGAGTCTCTGATGTTGTTGGAACACTTGTTCTAACTTTACCAAGAGATTTGGAACCGGTTTAACGAGTTCGCTTTGTCCGTAATAGTTTCGATTCCGAAGACAAAGACGGTTGACTCCTAAACCTCCGCGAATGACGGGGTTTCAATTGACTTTCTTCCGCGATTGCAGATTACTCGATCAACTAAAAATCAAAGGGGAAGTATGTTTCCGAATTAGATGAATTTTAGACGCTTTTGACACAACCTGTTTTTCAATTTTTAAGAGTCGAGAAAAACAAAAGATGACTCTAGGCGCCTTCGATTTTTAATGAGCCTGAAGTGACAAGTGCTCAGATGGACCTTTTCTGTTAAGCAGTCTGAAAAGGAACGAAAGGGGCTACTCTGGAAATCTAGGTAGATGGATTACCAAACCAATCGCAAAACTGCAGAATACTTTTTACGGTACGGCAGTCAATCTTCCCGAATGCTGTGTTCAGTGCATTGCGATCGATAGGGCGGCAGACATGGCTTCCTAAGGATAAAGGATTAAGCCTATTGTGGTCTCCAAAAATATAATCGATGGTACGTGGGAGCGCAAGTCCGTACTGGCACTTATCGTCTCAAGGTGGAGGAATCAGCCAACCAACAGTGAGAACAACAGTTACCAGGCTTTACAATGCCGGAACATGTCTCTAGCCTAGACTTCTAGATGTTGTGTGTTAGGCTCCAAAGCGTTGTTAGATTCTTTTATAGTTGATCTTGCTTAAGGAATTTGCCTTTCAGGTTCACCGCGTGATGTAGATGTACAATTCCTAAAATGCAATCTAAGATGATAAACAATCTTTTATCTTCTTTGTGCAATGAAAATCCTAGCTACTAAGGAAAGAGAGACAATATTCTTTCACAAAGAGCAAAGAGCACACACTATATGCACTGTCCTAAATCAAACCAATCAAATAGTCTAAATGCAAATGCACATGCATGTATTTCTTTTCGGCCTTCTTAATATGTGAATGATAAAAAGAAAGCTAATGCGCAAATCTGAATTACTTTTCAAGCGACAATTACTAACAAGTTTCTTTTGAAAATAAAAAATGAAGATAATGACAACACTTTGTGATTTGGAAATGAATACTTGCTTTCGACACTAGAAAAACTACAAATCTAGATCAAATACAACAATAATAGGGTAATCGACTATCAAGAGCAATCAGACTCTCTTCTACGACAGAAAACGACACTTGCGACACTTTCAAATCAAGAAACGACAGTACAATTACGTTACTTTTTTGTAAAGGAGAACTGAAAATGACTCAACAAATACACAAAAACATTTACAGTTCTTTGCATAATGGAGGCGGAATAACAACAAGAAAAATGGGTTTCAAACAGAGGTAGACTGACTACAGGCAGCAAAATTCATGAATAGAACTGAAAAGAATGAACACAGAAACCAAAATTGAGGAACAATGCCTAGTCTGATCAGCGCACCTTTAACACAGTGAACTTGAAATGCAGCGCACCTACTACACTCGGGAAGTGCGTTGAATTTCAGATTCACAAAACTGAGACTGTGCTCGGCTAGAGATGAGACTTTGCTTGGGTTCCGGGTCACAGTTTGCAGTTCAGTTCAGGGATTTTGGCCAAGCAAGTGGCAATCAGTAAATCAACAACGGGGGTAGATCTAAGGAGGTTACTAGAGCCACCACAAGGGCAATTAGAGAGTTTGTAAATTAGTTGTTTAATTCATAAACAAAACCCGGAGATTGACTGAAGTGACATTTATCTACTTTGCATTCGCATATCAAATGCAGTTCGAAAGCTACTTGGCTCGACTTCAGGCTCCGTCTATAAGTTTATAAAATAAACAACAAGGTAGATAAACAAACAACCTAGTCGCTCCCCAGCGGAGTCGCCATTTTGTTACAGGGAAAAGTGTCTATGCAGAACTGCGAATCCCACTAAGGTGTGGTAGCTACCTTAGAAACAAACAAAGTAAAGCTACTTTCATTTTTCCTTTATGAAATATAGATGAGAGAAGAATAAAGGAGACCAACCTCTATCTTGCACTTCGTTCCTAGTTCGATTCCTCTCTCTTTTGATAGTCTTTTGCTACTTGCTTCCTTGTACGCCCAGCTTCACAGAGTACCTGTAGAATCAAAGTAGCATAACACTATACAAGAACATGGATCTATAATCATAAACAATCTAGGATCATATGTAAATTTACCATACAAATTCATAAAACATAAATGACACAAGAGTATGGAGGAAAACTTGAATAGCTTTATTGATAATCAAGAAAGAGCCAAGAGAGTTAGAACCAGTTGTTCTGACCTAGAATCATCCTCTCAGCAAGTAAGCCCTTCTTCTCCTCATGCAAAGCTTAGATCACCCAACACTATGATGTTGCCTCAAGAAACCAACAACAATTCCTTACAAGATGCAAAATTCTAGCCCCTAGATCTCTGGGATGAGGGATCCATATATAGATATCTGTAAGGGAGATGAGTCAGCTTGTGATTTGATTAGTGTCTTCCCTCTGATAGTTCTTGCTTCCACTTGGAGATTGATGATCTCTTACTCATCCTTGGTCGAATTTAGAGAGGCAAGTGTCACAGGAGAAGTTTCTGGAAGATTCCATGCCTCTCCACCTCATGGATTGACACTGCCATTTATCACTTCTCGCCCATCGCACCCCATAGAAGGGCTTTTTGAAATGTAATGCACCCATAGAGTGTACTTAGGTGAGATGCAACGCACTTTGCCTATGGAGCAGGTGAAATGATCCTGTTTTGATTAGTTCTGAGCAGTTTTTCATGAAGAACTTCTGGGAGAAGCTGTAATCAGTTGACCTTGTTCCTTTAAGGGTTAGAACAACACTTTTAGGGACTTAGGAGCCCTTGGTTTATGGACATTTTATGCTTTGGGTTGCAGTGCCAAAAAATGTCTATAACAGACATACATCACATCAATCAACAATAATATAGACATTGTGAAACCTAGCAGTCATAAACAAGGATTTCATCAATGTTGTATATGTAGAAAAATCATGATAATTATCAGCAACCACCATGGTCCATATATCCATCTGCAACATAACCATTTGAAAGCAACAAAATAATTATATAATAGTAGTAACTTGAGCATGTTCATCATCAAGAAGTAATATATCATCAAACAAATAAGATAGTGTAACATCAATCTCTTCAATATCATTAATAGGTGGCCAAATACCAAATTCATCCCCTTGACCTCTTCCCATCCAAGTTAGTATACTCTCTCATTGCATCAAAAAAAGAGAACCTCTATCATCACAAACCATTAATTTCAATCGAATATATCAAAAACATATTGATTTTATATCTTACATATCTTCCTCATCAAGTGCATCACAAAGACTGATTTATACAATAGCAGCAATAATAAAGCACCATCCATAAATTCACCATATGAAATTGAAGCATCCATCACATATTGAAAACAATAGATATGTTTTCCGATGCAGGAGCATTCAGTTCAACAATATCATCATATTTTAGTAGACATAGGGGGTCTTGTTTTTCCAAGGAATTTGGTTTCCTATGTTTTGAATTAATGTAATTATTAAGGTTTTGGGTGATTTTAATGAGAGAAGCTAGAATAGGGATTTAATTAAGTATAGTGAGGCATATTTGTAAATTTTCTCGAATGTAGGAGAACATGAGAGAATCAAGATAGTTGAGAGATTTGAGAATTAATTGTAAAACGTAGATTAGGAGTTAGTTCATGATTTTGTGGATTAGAGAGGATCCTTAGAGATAAGGAAGAGACTTTAGGATTTTGTTGAGAAGGTTATGGATCTAAACTAGGAATTTGTTGTAGAATCATTTTGTATAAATGTAAGCCTAAAAGGCATGGTCATGGGTTAGCTGGTTAGTCAGTCAAGTCGAGAGTTAGATATCTTTGATTGTAAGCCTACAGCAGGTAGGAAAACAAAGGCCACTGATTAGAAAATCAGGCTAGAGAGACAGTGAGTCTCATTATGTAATCATTTGTTTATATATATATATATATATATATATATATATATATATATATATATATATATATATATATATATATTTGTATATAGAGATTCAATACTAAATTTTGTAAGTGTGTGGTTTGAGTAATCAAAGGATAAATTGTGTGTGAATTAGAGGTTCTGCATAGTATGCAGGTGGATTTTAGGTAGAACACAGAGAAGAAGTGAGGATGAAGGATCGTGTCAGATCATTGAATTCGATTGAAGGATCAAAGTGAAGTTTCAAAGTCACAATGATTAAAGAGTATGCAAAGTTAAGTTGAGGAAAGAGTTGTGTGGTAGAACAATGAAAGACCAGAACCATGAAGAAAACCGAAACTGCAAAAGAACATTAAGAAATAGCATAAAGTCAAAGAAAGTAAAGGCATGATGGAAGGAAGTAAACGTGCACAGGAGCCTTCAGATCATTGAGATCAATGGATATTAATGTTAGAGGAAAATGGTAGAGGAATAAATTTGGATCGTTTGATCAACAAATCCATTAGATCAACGGTGACAACAACTACGGGGGATAGGAGTGTTCGGATATCTTGATCACAACTGAAGTCCCACACTCAATGCTAGCCGTCGATCTCATTTTCAAACACTTACATCATAGTCAATTGTGGGGGCTAAGCTGTTTGGTAGTTCATGTGCTAGTTGAAGACCCACAGGTTGTAGATTTGATGACCTTGAATATCCAACAGATATTGGGTCATAAAGTGATCGGAAGTTAATCTTAGAATGGACCCAAACATTTATATATTAAGGATTCATAATCCTTATCGACTTCGTAAGGGCAAGTAAATGTCGTGCAAGATTCTCGTGTGATATTGCTACTGACCATTGGATCAAGTGTGCCTTGATCAAACAATGGAGGATCACCGATTAGGTTGGCTGATCAAGTGTATCATGAACTGTTGGATTGAAGGGTGAAGATCAATGGTGGAGATTGAATCCGATAAGGCTTGGCCCTGAGTAGACTTGAAAATTTGATAGACGCGAGTTAAATTTATTTGAGTTCCAGAGGATGAGTGGAGATCACACGATAGTTGTTGATCTGATGGAATGAAATCGATGGTGGAGATTGAACCAATAAAGGTGGTCCTTAGACAATGTGTCAAGGTCATGGAAAAACTGGAAAGGTAAGGTTAAATGCGGTTTATGTATATTTCAATTATATGAGGTTATAAACAATAAAGAGGATTAAGGGCAATTAACCATGGCATGATTAGCGTTGAGTAAATCCAATAAGAGAGTAAGAGGGTATGGTTAATATGCGCAGGTTTAAGAATTAACTGAAGTTGATGAGGGTTGAATAAGATTCTGTTGGGGAGGTTAGTTAAGGTTTAAAATATTGAATAGTCTTTGAAACATTTCTGCGTCAGATTTTATTAAGGGGCCTTAAACCTTAATTTATGAATGTTTGAATCGGTAGGTTAATTGAAATTCCTAGGATAAATGAGATTATGCATTTTATATGCACACTGTGGGTATTGGTTACTTAGGTTGGCATCATTTTGGTATCATAGTAGAATTGTGGTTGAAACATTTGGTAAAGCAGTGCATAGAAATTCTGTGTGAAAATTTATTTGAGAAAATTTAGAACAGAGTTATGTTTTAAGATGTGTATGCAGGCAAGAAGTGATCAGATTTTAATCTAGCAACTAGTAGGCATACAGAGATAAAGTATAGAAGAATATTGGGAAAGTTTTAGATGCAATGGAGTAGAGGACAATCCATTCAAAGTGCAGGTGAATGGTAGAACAAGATCATGCAGAGATCTTGAAGGTGAGATGGTATGTTTTTATTTTAATTTGATTTGAGTATTGGAGAGTGTGTGGTCTTTATACTGATGCATAGCTAGCAACATAAGAAGGTGAGAAGATTGCAACAACCTAGGGCAAGGACTTCTCAATTTGTTCCAAAGGAAAGAACCAGAGAAATGCTAAAAGACTAAACTCAGAGGAGAGAAGATTAGTGAGGCATATGTAGCAAGAAGGATACTTGTTACTGCAGGGGTTTTGTTGCACCTAACAAAGGAAATTCCATAGAGGATGTGGGTAGAATTGCTAAGTAATGAAGGAAGCTGATAAGACTTTCTAAGTGAAAGAAGACGTGGTCAGAACTAGGTATTTCATTGTGACTGAAATACAAGAGGAGAGTTGTGTTCTTAGAAGATGCAGATGAGTTGAAGCCTAGAAGGATCAGAGAGAAGTGGTCAAAATAGGTTCCATAGATAGAGAACCAAGGGCTTGCCAAAAGACTAGGTACAGAGGAAAGCTTGGTGAGGTAAGTCGCAACAGGGAGGAATTGCTATTACAGAGGCTTTAGTGCAGCTCATAGTAAGTGAGTAAGGAGCTCATGAAGATAGAGAAGGAGAAGATGACTATTGATAGTCATTGTAGAGGTTTTGAGGAAAGCCACATCAGAAGAAAAGTGAAGAAGGAGGATTCCAAGGAAAATGGCAAGAGAATGAGTCATGAGGAGATTGATAAGGAAATTGCAGAGATAAAAGAACAACTTGATGCATTAATGAGGATACCGGAGGAAAGCCAAAGACTAGGTTGGGTATTAAAGAAGAAGCCAGTAAAGTGGCATAAGCTATAGAGAAGGCTACAACAGAAGAAAGTAAAGTGGCTGATGGGAAAACTTAGAGAAGCTCAGTTGGAAATGGAAGTTTCCATTTGTGAACTAGAATAGGGTGAAGTTTTGGGTGAAGATGAAGAATGGAGATCAGTAAACTATTGGCATAGCTCAAAGTAGCATACTGAAATGTTTCCAAAGGAAGAAGAGGCATTGTGGCCTTATGTTTTTAATTATAATGATTGCTTTGTGAGTGCATGTTTTGCAGAGGATTGGTAGCCTTATGAAGCTATCATAAAACTTGATAAAAATTACCAGAGTTCAGAGGAGAACGTGGATCAACATATTACTAACGGATGATGAAGAGTACCTTTCAGAGGATAAATATTCTAGAGTAGAGTATGATGAATAATGCCTCTTGAATGAGCAAAATATTCAATTGTTGTAGCAGGGAGAAGTTGTTGATGAATTGATATTTGGAACTGTTACAAAACAAGGACAATTACTTGTGGAAGAAGGAAATGAAGATCATCCTAAAAAGCTGATATGTGAAACGTTAGTTGAGGCTGTTGAGCCTTATATTTTTCAAATTGACAATTTTTTGTGAATATAGGGATTATAACTGTTGAACAAGAACTTATTTTTGTGGAGATGAATGAGACAAAATTGTTTATGGAAGGAAGTCTGATTGAATCATTTTGAAATAGTGACCATGGAAAAGATGAAGCTAGAAATTAAGAGCATTATGATAAGGCACTTGCTAAATGTCAGGATGAAATTGTATTGTTGGATAAGTTTCTAGGAGAAAATGGCAATAGAAAAGAAGTGGTTACAAGAGTACTTAACAATAGCAGAGGGTATATAAAAGAAATGGAGATAGAAGAGTGTTTTGGTTCACAAAGCAATAGTTTGTTTGTAGGAACAATGCATAAAATGAATGAGTGTGATGTTGTGATCGAAGAAATTGAACAGAAGTTGTTTGGGGATGAAATGGAAGTTCAGAAGCAACAAGAGGGTAAGGATGTAAGGGTGACAGTAAGAAACCAATGACTACAAAGTGAAGGTAACCAGCAGAAGATTAAAGGTAAATTTAAAGAAGAGACTATGTTATCTGAAAACTTAGTAAGGATCATCATTCCATCAGGATGATAGGCACAATGGAGATGACCAAGGAAACTACTGAGGTAGTTAATAAAGAATAAGGACTAAACTCTCACCAAAGGATTGGTGAATGGGAGAAAGAATTGGAGATACTGGAGAAATGGCTGAAAGCACCAGTAGGGAAGAAAGAACCTGATGAAGATTGCAAAGGATATGTAAGAGAGGAAGAGGAAAGAGTCCAACAAAGAAATGAATTGGACATAGAAATTGAATTGATGATGGATTTGATGACAAAAGAGCCTCAAAAGGAGAAGACAATAGTAAGAGAGAAAAATAGCAGCAATTAAAAGACAACAACAGACTGTGAGAGCATAGCTAGTGGGGGAATGCAGCATAAGATGTGGAGACATGGAGAACAACAATAAGCAACAACAACAACCCAGTATAGACTACAGAACAAAGTATGGGATCCAGGAGGATAGAGATCAGAAGCACATGATCGGGGGATCATTATTATTTTCAACCTTGAGAGTCTAATGCAAGAGAATTCAGCTCAACAATATCATTGTATTTTAGTAGACATAGGGGGTCTTGTGTTTCCAAGGAAGTTGGTTTCCTATGTTTTGAATTTATGTAATTATTAAGGTTTTGGGTGATTTTAATGAGAGAAGCTAGAATAGGGATTTAATTAAGTATAGTGAGGCATATTTGTAAATGTTCATGAATGTAGGAGAACATGAGAGAATCAGGATAGTTGATAGATTAAGAGATTTGAGAATTAATTTTGAAACATAGATTAGGAGTTAGTTCATGATTTTGAGGATTAGAGAGGATCCTTAGAGATAAGGAAGAGACTTTAGGATTTTGTTGAGAAGGTTATGAATCTAAACCTGGAATTGGTTGTAGAATCTGTTAGTGTCAGTCTTTCCAGCCTTCCTCCAGTGATCAAATATGCTCTTACAAAGTGATTTTGAAGTGTCAAGGTCAAATTTTGTCATTTCAGTGAGTCTTCAAGCAAAATTTGGTCACTGGGCATTAGGTCTAGGGTTTGCCCAAATGTCAGTCCATGTCATCATTCAGCTGAGTTTATCATCATTCATAGGGTTGTCATTATCATGTCAGTGTCTAATGAGTCATTTCACACCTTGTTCATGCTTCAGTTGTGCCTAGGCAAGGTCATTTCCCTCTCCTAGGGTTTTGAAGCCAATTTCTCTTGGATGGTCAAATCACCAGCAAAACTTGTTTCCTGATGTTCATACACCTTTCCCTATCCTTAAAGTACCTTATCAAACACTTCCCATCCCTTAGACCCGCCAAATTCCTCATTTTTTCACAAACCCTAGTTTCTAGCTACAACCTGGCAATTTTCTAGGTTGGGCCTGTGTTTTGCCCTTTTGGACCCCTTCCCCTCGCTCAATCTCTGCGATTCCACTTCCCCTGCTTCCTAACATCCCTCCCCACTCCCAAAAATTTCCCCAAGAATTTAGAAGCCCCCTATCCCCTTCATTTCGCTTCATTTCGACAAAATCCCTTGTTTCACACATCGGGATAAGTTTCACTCAAACAATGTTTCAGAGCAATCAAAGATGAATTTTGGAAATATGAGAGAGGTTTTTGTCCACAACATGCAAAGAAGAAAAACCTCCTTCACTTTTTGCACAGGTGTCTTGGTTTTAGAGAAATGCCAAAATTACAATCGCCAGATCCAAGGAGTTTGGCCAAGGCACAAAAACGGAAAAAGAAGACCAACCCACTCCGTATCTTGGCTGAGGCCTCTCTCACTCACCATGATACTTATTAGCATCCTCCTAGCAGCAAACCCAAGAAATTTTGAGAGTTTTGAAGCATTTTTGGCATTTTTGGGAATTTTACAGGTTTTGGCCATTTGACGGGTCTCACCCCGCGCGTGACCATACATGGGGGCAACTCAGAACGGGGAAAAGTTTGCATTTTTGGAATTTTCATGCAAAAATACACTTGCCTATGGATGGGTTTCAGATTTTATGGAGATTTGGGCTTCCAAAAGCTCAAAATACATGCAAATTTTGACTTTCTGCCCCTATTTTGAGTTGCAGAAAGCTGTCTTGGGAGAAATGACTTTTGAGTGGTCAAATCAACTCCCAATTCAATATTTCTGGTGGGGTTGGAAAGTAGACTCGCAGACCTTTCCAACAAGCTATCTTGCACCTGATTTGACACAGGGAAGGCCCTCAAACAGAGCTGTGAATGTTTGCAACCTGTCAGAGTGATGTGCGTGACCTGTCAGGGAAATTTGCCTGTTTTGACCAGTTCGGCCAGCAAAACACTGTTTTCATCTCGGTTGACTTTTGAGGCATGTAAATGATGGATTTTTGTGTAATTTTCATGGCACGTAGATACTTTTACTCTCCTTCATCACTTCTAGAAGATTCTTTGATGTAAATAGTAAATATTTAATGCATGGATAGGTTTCCTAAGTTTTAGAGGCAAGTTGTTTTGACTGCCTATTATCTAGTGCTCAGTTTAGAATTAGTTGAAACAGCTCCTAGGAAGCTGAGAACGACCCCTAGAGGTGGGGAAAGGAGTTAGATCATCTATATTATACCTTCTCTTGCTCATTTTCATGGTTGGACTCTTGAGGGAGAAGCTCCTATTGTATATTTTACTTGTATCTCTGCAATTTGAGGAAAAGGAAGACCAGGGTTTTGCAGACATCATTGGGATTCTTGTGGACTCTTGTGTTGATGGTGTGTTCTCTTATTGTAATTGTAAGTGTGTTTATGTGTTCCATCTCTTTCTTTACTGCAGCTTATTAAACAAATGAAGTGATAAAGTTTGAATTCATGCTTGCCATGCTCAGCTTTCAAATTTGTTTAATGTTTATGTTTTCCACTGTCTAGAGAGGATTCAAAGTCATTGTTTGCCCTCTTTAGCTTCTCTTTTTTCTTCCTTGATCATCCATCTCAGCTAAAGGCATCAACACAAACTCCTACCTTGCCCCAAAGACCCACCTGCAAAACCTGAGCTCAATCCCCGCACCCTGAATTGCACTCCCTCTAATTGCCACCAAAAACCAAAAAAACCCCAAATCAACCTTTATAATCAGTTTACTAGCCTAATATCAGTGTTACCGTGTTGGTCATCTCATCCCATTGAAAAATCCACCAAGATTGACCGGAGAAAGCCTTCTCCTGCCCCGTAGGGCTAGCTACGAGGCTGAATGGTTTGATGTAGCTTTGAGATTTGCCTTTTCAGCCTGAGGTGAAATTTCAAGTGCTAACAGAATCCTTTTGTGTAAATGTAAGCCTAAAAGTCATAGTCAGGGGTTAGCTGGTTAGTCAGTTAGCGTGAGAGTTAGACTAGTTTGATTGTAAGCCTACGACGGGTAGGAAAACAGAGGCCACTGATTAGAAAATCAAGCCAGAGAGATAGAGAGACTCATTATGTAATAATTTATATATATATACATATAGAGATTCAATTCCTAAACTATGTAAGTGTGTGGTTTGAGTAATCGAAGGATAAATTATGTGTGAATTAAAGGTTCTACATAGTATATGTATGTAGGGGGAGTTCAGGTAGAACACAAAGAAGAAGTGATGATTAAGGATCATGTCAAATCGTTGAATCTGATTGAAGGATCAAGGTGAATTTCAAGAGTGATAGTGATTAAAGAGTACGTAGAGTTAAGCTTAGGAGAGATCTTTTTGGCATAACAATGAAAGACCAGAACCCTGAGGAAAACCAAAATCGCAGAAGAACATTAAGAAATAGCGTAAAGGTGAAGAAAGTAAAGGCACGCTGGAAGGAAGTAAACGTGCACAGTAGCCGTCAAATCATTAAGATCAGCGAATATTAATGTCAGAAGAAAATGGTGGAGGAATAAATTTGGATCATCAAATCGATAGATCTATTAGATCGACGATGACAACAACTATAGGGGATAGGAGTGTTCAGATTTCTTGATCATGGCTGAAGTCCCACACTCGATCCTAGCTCTCGATCTCGTTTTCAAATGCTTACATCATAGTCAAATTCTGAGGCTAAGCTATTTGGTAACCCGTGTGCTAGTTGAAGACTTGTAGGTTGTAGATTTAGTGACCTCACATATCCAACAGATATCGGGTCATAAAGTGATCAGACGTTAATCTCAGAATAGACCTGAACATTTATATATTAATGTTTTATAATCCTTATGGGCTCCATAAGGGAAAATAAACATCATGCAAGATTCTTGTGCGATATCACCACTAACCGTTGGATCAAGTGTTCCTTGATCAAATGGTGGAGGATCATCGATTAGGTTGGTTGATTAGGTGTGTCATCAACCATCATATTGAAGGGTGAAGATCAATGATGGATATTGAAGCTGATTAGGCTTGGGATTGAACAAACTTGAAAATTTTATGGAAGTGAGTTAAAGTTATTTGAGTTCCAGAGGATGGGTAGAGATCACGCGACAACCATTGATATGATGGAATGAAATCGATGGTGGAGATTGAACCGATAAAGGTGGGCCTCAGAAAATGTGTCAAGGTCATGGAAAAAGTGGAAAGGTAAGGTTAAATGTGGTTTATGTATATTTCTATTATATGAGGTTATAATAGAGATAAAGCAGATTAAGGGCAATTAACCATGGTATGATTAATGTTGAGTAAATCCAAGAACAAAGTAAGAGGGTATGGTTAATATGTGCGGGTTTAATAATTAGTGGAAGTTTATGAGGGTTGAATAAGATTCCACTGGAGAGGTTAATTAATGTTTAGACTATTGAATAGTCTTTGAAACATTTCCGTGTGGGATTTTATTAAGGTGCCTTAAACCTTAATTTATGAAGGTTTGACTAGGTATGGTAGTTGAAATTCCTCAGATAAATTATATTATGCATTTTATGTGCATATTGTGGGTATTTTCAGCTTAGGCTGGCATCATTTTCTAGTAGTAAGCAATGAAATAATAATAATGATAATAGTAGTAGCAACGAAGTCATCATAGACAAGATAATGCAATAAGGAGCGTTGAAAAAACCATAATGACAACATTGAACCATTAGAAGCATAGAAGGTGCTCCCCTGGAACCTCTTTCAGCTCTTCATCATCAAATTTGATCAAATTATACACTTATCACCAATTAGTAATTATATAAATAAATAACAACGATAGGTCTCGACAGTCAAAAGAGCATCATAAACAGACTACAACAAACCAAGGTTAGACCAAAACCACAATAATGAACATATTGATACATATCATAAGTTCCCCATGAATTTTTTCCACTCCTTTACACTCATAAAGAAACATACATGAATGTCTAAGTCAATAACGACGTGCATACATTATAGTCCTTTAAAAGAAACATGTAGACAATGTGAAGTTTTGACTTTTCACTTAGAACCAAATAGCAAAAACTCGCCGTAACATGTCATATCTTTCCATATCAGAACAAACTCATCAAATGCAATATCAATAATATAAATATCATCATAACAACACATCGAATCATCATCAAGGTACACATGCATATCACCCCTTGAGATCAAATACCATTGATCCTATGGACCTTCTGGACATCATTTGTATTCCATGAGACTACATTCCTCATATTTACTTGTGCAACCCCTATTAGAAAATGCAATAAGGAAAATAGAATATAGTGGGGACTGTCTTCCTTTACTTCGAATCTGAAGAAGAGGAGCTAGAACTCTTATTTTTTCCTGAATTCTTCTTTAGCACATATAATTTGTCTACATTTTTTAATCCTTTCGTTATAGCCTTTCAAGTATATTATTCTATAACTTTGAATTTATTTTGCGTAAATGAAATTATGTGTCCTTTCAAAACTATTTGGCCTACACTTAGAATGTTCTACTTTAGACATTGAAATAATAATACATCAGTTCCTCTTGTATTGTTATCAATATTAGTTCTACCCTTTCCTAGTACCTATGTTGGTGCACTATTTCCATGTCTAACTTTATCATATTTATTTTTCTTGAGAGATATAAACTTGTTCTTATCTCCAGACATGTGATGACAACACCTATTGTCTATGTTCCATTCATTTTCTTATTCAAAGGAGCAAAAGCAAGTTACACCTATTTGTTCTTGTTTCTTCTACTTCGTATGAGGAGTGTTGATTGTTCAATGTTTTTCAAATCTTTTGATGATGAAATTCTTGTTTAGTTGCTTTCCCTGGAGAGAGTATATTTGTTGTCTGAATGAATTCATTGGTTTTTTCCTACATTCTTTTTCTACATGCCCAAACTTGTTACAAGTATAACATCTTACATGACAAGAGAATGTAGATAAATAGTCCTAATATTTATTTTTCATGTTCCTCCTATTGCAATCAATAGCTTTGTGAAAAAAAATGTCACAAGTAAAACAATATCCCTTCAAGAAACTTGAGTACCTTGGAGTTGATGATCTTCGAGTGAATCTTCTTTTGCAATTCACTGCAAAGTGTCCAAAGTTATGACTGATAAAAAATTCAACGTCATTTTTCATAGGAAAGATTGGATTGTTACTTCTAATATTGGGAGAAATTAATCTTTATTAAAAATTGTATTTCCTATGTTGTTGGTTTGGTTGAATTCTCAATTATTTACCCAGATTATTTTCCTTGTTAGCCTTAAACTTTCTTGCATAATCTTGTGAGAAATATTCCCCCGTAATAGTTTCATGAATGTGAGGGCATGATTTAATGGAGGGATATTTTTAACTGCTAGGAATGCTATCCAATATCTTAGTACTTGTAGAGCTGTAACTAGGGTCTCTCACACCACTAATTATTCCACATTAATAAGTCAATCCGGGAACGTTTTGTTATTGCAAGAAGTAGCTCAATCCGAGGCTATTTGTCCGAGTAATGCTTAGTAGTACAGGGTTGAGAAGATCAAAGGAAAACAGATGCTAAGTTGTAGCTAAACAAATCACACAAAGCAGTTAATCAGTCAAGGGTATGGAAGCAATATCCCATCCCTTTAGAAACTGATTAAAGAAGGGAAATTAGAGCATGGACTTATAGGTCTGGGAGCTAAGCAGCGTCTTGCTGAGGCTCACTACAGCCTTAGGCGTTCTCTCTCACCAAAGCAACAAAGGCAAGTAAATAAATCAGCGGAAAGTAAAATGGAACAGTAAAACGGAAATGGAACAACAGTAATCAAATGGAACAGCTATAATCAAATGGAACAGCAATATGAAACAACAATATTCAAATGATTTACGAAACAACAATCATCACCTGTATGTACATGTTCTATAGCAATCTGAGAGTATTGAATGATACAACTACGTCTCTAAACAGAATGACGCTACTCTCGAATCCCACGAATATTGTTTAACATAAATCCAATGACAATAACATTCATCCCAGTACTCTGTTACAGAAATGGCTGAATAAAGATACAATCTGACCCTGTGTAAATCCAATTATACAGTGCAAAGTCTTTACATAGAGAAATCATTCATTCGTTAGACATAACAGAGCATAGCGTATCATATAAAGAATGTATCAGATTGCAAAGTACTAAAGATAAACAAACCACACGCAAATCACCGTATAATGATACAAAAGCAAGTGTCCTTCGGAGCCGGGCCCTTAGCTGCCAATGGTACACTGCCTTAGATTACTCCAGACGCAGAGACGGAATAAACACCAAGTCTTTTATATTAATCGCATTCACAAAAGTATAACAAAATCAGGTCTCAGTGAGACTCAATGATTAAAGTTTGTTCTGGAACTGTAAAATTACAAAAACGATCCTCTCTCGCTTAATGATGCTGCGCCATTATATAAAAGAAATGACGGAGATATCTAGGTAATCAAAGATAAGTAAAGCAGCGATCCCTCAGGATCGAAGATCCTGAGGGATTCGCTAACAGTTCAATTCTTCTTGCGTTCGCCGAGCCGGTACTCCGCATTCTTTTCCTGGCTACTCGATTCTGATTTTGCTTGATCGTGTCCGCATCCGGTTCCCTGCTGGAGGAACAACAGTTATTTTTCCTCTGCTTTTCGCTTTTGGGCGGGAACGCCTTGCTTGCACGTCTTCCTGCATAGAAAACATCAATTATTAGCACTTGAGCTTCCTTTGTCTATTTTTGCACATTTTATCAAAATCCTTTATATTCTTTGAATTCCTAATGCAAAAAAGGTTACAATTATTATTGAAAAACTACTAGATTGCTTGTTAAAAGCATACCTTCCAGGTGCTCCACACACCCCCCTGCTTACCCTGTTTCATGCCCTCATGAAAACATTGTAGTTGACATGCAAGGCGGTGAGAGAATAGGCCAGAGAAGGGATCTCGTGAGGAGGCCGACAACCGTGATGAGCAACTAGATTATCAAAGAACTGATCTATTTGATCTGCAGGCATCTCATACAAGGCCTGATATCTAGGTGCAGGGTGCCAAATAATTGGATTGCGAAATCGATACCCCAACCAGGATGGCCCTGCTTGCAGAATCCGTTCCCCATAAAGGCTCAACCGGCTTGCAGCCAGCTCAAAATTCTCATATTTGAATGGTTCCCTGAGCTGGATGCTTGGACTAGAGGTCCGGTATCGAAATTTTGCAGCATCGATGGTAGGATCTTTAATAGTTAGGAAGTATTCCAGACCATTTCGGATCAAGTCTTCGTGCATGGGTCCTAACATCTCACTGACACCTGGGATCCTCATAAGACTCCTATGCTCTCTCCATAGCATCACTGGGTTTCTAGGTTCAGCTCGAATCCACAAGTCTAGGCTATTTTCTTGTCTCTGAAAGGTGTTATAAGCTCTGAGCCATTTCAGCTGATTAACCCCAAATGAGATGAAGGCTTGGAATTGTATATCGCCAACAAAAGGGCCAGGATTTAAATCAGTTTCCTGGTCTAGCACAAGGTTGTGCAAGTAAAACTCGCACAATAACCTTTGAACCTTAACCCCATAGTGCTTGCAACAGTCTATAAAATCATTAACAGTGTTGATGTGGATAGGTGCTCCTGCCCTAACGGCTTTTATTTTCAATCTCAGATATCTTTCAAGCAAAATAAAGCATAATTTTTAGCAGGGGCCCTACAAGTCAAAACATCATTATATAAGGAACACACAGTGTCCATCTGCTTAACAACACTATCTAATCGACGAGTTACCTTAGCAACCTTTTCTTGTTCCTTCTGCCACCCCTCAAAGGCTTGGCTTTCGGATTGACTCATACTCCGAAGTTGCTGTTGTAATTCTTCGTATTTCTCCCGGGGGATTGCTTGCTCTCTTAGTTGTTCAGCTTCTTGTCGGGATTGCTTCATCATCCTGTGCAAGTTTCTCGTTTTTGGATCCTTTTTCCATTGAGTGGGAGAGGCCGGGAATTTTGCCTGAAACTTTTTGTTGCGTTGTTTAGAGTTCAAAACCCGAATAACCCCTGAGGGTGGTGCCTCTGTTTGGATCTCTTTATTCTCTTTCTCCTTCTTGACACGAATGAAAGGCTGCTGAGGTCCCCTTGCCATTGGAACATCTTGCTGCTCTTCTCCCTTAATTGGAATGTCAGCTTGTTCTCCAGCGTCAGATGGAACAGAAATCTGTTCCTCTATGTTATTTGGAACAGCACCTTGCTCCTCATTAACATTTGGAATAGCAGATTGTTCCTCGGCAGTGGGTCTTCTGATGGGGTTTTGACCAAAAAAACGGGTTCTTGTCCTCGGGGTTTTTGCTGTAGTGGCCCTCCTCCTTTTCCTCGAGTTCCTTTGTATTCTCAAATCGGCTTTCAAGATTCGAATTCGCTGCCGGAGCCTGGCTATAGTGCCCAACAACCTCTGCTGTTTCCTTCTTAACTTCTTAATTTCCTTTGCCTCGGCAGAGGGTTTGGTCCTTAAACCCGCTCCTTCTTCATCTGGTATATCTTCCGGCGTCCTAGGGACAGACTATCCCTGATTGTTGTCTTCAATTTCATCATCATAACCAGGCAGGTTTTCTTCTCCCGCCTTTTCTGCATGTACTTCCTCGGGTAGTTCTTCCTCTGCGGGATTGTCAGGGACACCTGCTGTGCTGGAGGGTTGGCCATATTCCCCCATATTGGCCAGAACTGCTGCCAATTCCTCTTCACCTACAGGGTCCTGCGACGGGCTACCCCCTGGCTGTGTTATTTCTTCTTCTTGATTGCCCTGTTCGGTAACCCTTTCTTCCCCAGAGTGCTCGTTTTCTTGATTGCTCTGTTCGATAATCATTTCTTCCCCTTCCGGCTGACCAGTCCCGGGCCCTGATTGCTCCATATTTCCTTCAGAAGGTCCTCCTTCTGGTTCTGGAGATTCATCCACAATTTCAATTGGTTGGGCCGTGGTTTCCTGAATTCTTTCCAATCTTCCTCGTATCCGGGCTAGCCGAGCTGACTTCCTTGGTCTCTCAGGTAGGTCGGGGGTGCCAGCAGGTTCTCTGGGTTCCTCTGGTCGATTTGGCGTATCGGAAGGTTGTTTCCGTTTTGAAGCGGCATGCCTTTCTGCTGCTGACTTCTTGCGTTTCTCTAATCTTTCCGGCGTACTAGAGGACTGTTCAGGTTTTGGGGGTGGTGCAGCCGATCCTCCTTCGACTATTGCGACCAGTTCCTCCCAAGTGCTTTGCTGTTGAGTGAGACTGCGGCTCACTATCAACCGAATCAGCCCATGGTGGCTAACGACTGCATATATGTGCTGGGCCTTTTTCAGGCTTTGGGCCGCATCATGTAGTAGCGAATTTAAAAGTGCAGGGAGATTTACAGAGCATTTTCCTTTTAGAACAGCTAAAAGTTTCAGGTGACGAGGTCTTACCACGTCTTTTCTCCCTTCGCAGGTGATATAACTTTGCACTGTCTTTGCCAGCTCGGTCCAGGGTTCCCCTAGTGTTGCCGGCAGAACTCCTTTCCCTTTGACTGTCAAGCTTTGGCCTTCGTCCTGGAAAAGTTCCATAGCTTTTTGTAATCTTTCCTTCTTCGGTGTCCATATAGGTCCAACAGCTGGTAATCCTGAAACTTCTGCGATGATATCCTCTGTTACCTCTATCCGCTTTCCTCCTACTGTGGAGTAATTTTCCTGCAAATTCTGCAGGAATTCCAACGCTACGGCTTCATTTGATTCCTGCAAGCGGTTGAAGTAATTCAACCATCCTGCATTTTCCAGGATTTCGCGAGCAGCAGCGGAGACTGTCAGCTTGTGAGGTTCGCTTCGGACCGTCTTTCCGCCCATGATTCTACTCAGCAATGGAACAACAACTGCTTGCGGTGTTTGCGTCGCAGAGAGGATGATCACCGAGCATGCAAAATAAAAAAAGATCATGGATGGCAGTTTCCGTAAAATGGAAGCATCATATCGTTAAACCATGTCATTTCTTCGTACATTGTCTCGCCCGAATGGTGTGCAGCCACGTAATCATGGAGTAATGACATTACCTTCCCCCCCGCGATCTGATAGGCTATCCCCAGCCGTCAAAGAGAGGAGCAGCAGCCAGTTCGGAGGTCCAATCATAAAGTACAGCATATGAAATTATGCCATGTTTTAGAAAAACAACGAAATGCCGAAACCGAGGCAAAAAGGTAGATCGCGTTTTGCATAAGAGCCTGCGTGATATAGTGAGGAGCTAGGGGATGGGATGTCTGTCAAGCGTACGAAGTCTCCAGTGGTCACTGTCAGTTCCGTTGCCATGATTGGTGGTAATAAATATTCATGCGATATATACATCGGGTGTGACATATGATCTTTGCAAAGGATAAGAGACAGAAAAATTAATATCATACCTGTTGGTGTAATTATTACGACTTCTATACCATTAACAGAGCCCTGCTGCCAACAGGTGTTCATAACCTTGGCAGGGTTGTTTATTTCACCCTCCGGAACCATGATCCTTTGTGTATATTCTGAAGAGTGCTTTGTCAAAGTGCAGGCCATTATGCTGGCTAGGTGACCAGATGGTCATAATGCCATTCACAAGGTAGGTGCGAAACGTGGTCAGGCCGGCTCGCGATGAGACCCCTTGTTCCAAGGTTTACTTGTTAGTTTACCTTCAGACCATATCCCTGGTGTGGTGGCCATTATGGGAATGCCATTTTGCTTCCATCCTCATGATCATGGTAGGCCGGCTCTTAATGAGACCCCCTATCCTGCATTTGACAATTTCCATATTTTGTTTTTGTTTTCTTTTTGCAGAGCAACTTCTCTTATTTATTTTCATATAAGGGTGGTTCCGCACTCCTTAAGAGCGAGGAATGGAGGAAGAAGTCTTACAATCCCAACAGATAGATATAAATCGTTCGTTCTTACTCCTAAGTAATGATCAAGAAATATTTTTAGGGGAATCGTCATGATAAAGATCACCAACCAGGGTACCGGTAAATGACAATGACAGCGAAGATAAAAAGTTCACTTCCCTCCTCTTGTCCTCTTATACATGCTGGCTTCATAGTGATAGCGATTTATGATGTGCTAATTTCGGTATATCATGGTTTTATGTTCACCGCATAAGTTCATTGTTGTATCTACAAGATTGAGGAAAACATGGGGGTAGAGCATCTTCCATAAGGGCAAAAACATGTCGATGGCATTCCTGAGAGAAGAATTCATTCGTAGGATACCATTTCTTTGAGAGGAACGACGGAAAATCGCAAATGTTGTTCCTTTTAAGAAAGGAACAGAAAGGATACTCAGATGTTGTTTCTTTTGAAAAGGAATAGCAGACACACTCAGGTGCTGTTCCTTTTTGCAAAGGAACAGAAAAAACACGCGAATCACACAGGTGCTGTTCCTTTTCGCAAAGGAATAGCAAAAACACATAGGTGTTGTTCCTTTTCGCAAAGGAACAGCAAAAAGACACAAGTGCTGTTCCTTTTCGCAAAGGAACAGCAAAAAGACACAAGTGTTGTTCCTTTTCGTAAAGGAACAGAAAAAAACCACAAGTGTTGTTCCTTTTTGTAAAGGAACAGCAAGACACACAAGTGTTGTTCCTTTTCGCAAAGGAACAGCAAAAACACACAAGTGTTGTTCCTTTTCGCAAAGGAACAGCAAAAACACACAAGTGCTATTCCTTTTCGCAAAGGAACAGCAAAAACTCATAAGTGTTGTTCCTTTTCGCAAAGGAACAGCAAAACTCATAAGTGTTGTTCCTTTTTGCAAAGGAACAGCAAAAACTCACAAGTGCTGTTCCTTTTCGCAAAGGAACAGCAAAAACACACAAGTGCTGTTCCTTTTTGCAAAGGAACAGCAAAAACATGGAAAGGCTGTTCCTTTTGAAAAGGGACAGCAAAATCACACAAGTGCTGTTCCTTTTCGCAAAGGAACAACAAAAAGGACAAGTGCTGTTCCTTTTGCAGAGGAACAACAAAAACACAACAGTGCTACTCCTTTTGCAAAGGAGCAGCAAAAACACTTGGAATACAAGCAAGAAAAATTAAAAAAACATATATACAAGATGTTATGTACAAAAATGAGTTTCTTAAATCATAGGTGAGGAAGATTTTGCTTCCTCTCCTAAGATTTCCATATCGGTATCTTGTCGTAGTTGCTGACAGAAGGATTCCCGAGTGAGTGGCTTTCGATAAAGGCGAACTCGGTGGCCATTTACTTTGAATGCATATCCAGAGCCGTCAATTGTGATCAGGGTCAGGGTCCCATTGTCATGTACTTTCTGGATTTCGTATGGTCCTAACCATCGAGTTTGGAGTTTCCCCGGGAAGTCCTGAAACCAAGAGTCATATAACAGAGCCCAGTCTCCTTCATGAAAGACTTTATTCTTGATCAGCGCATCATGCCATTTAGCTCGTTGTTGTTGAATTAATGTTGTATTTTGCAATGCAGAGAGCCTGATCTCGTCCAGTTCATTAATCTGCTGTAATCGATTGATTTGTGCCTCACTCAGATCTAGGCCAACTTCCTGTGCAGTTCATAGCGTTCGGATTTCGAATTCTATGGGGAAAATTGGCTGCTTTCCAAACACTAATTGATAAGGCGAATAGCCTGTAGTACTTCTCCATGTGGTTCTGTAGGCCCACAGTGCCTCAGGTAGCCGAGTGGCCCAATCACGCCTATGCGATGCAATGGTCTTTGTTAAAATTAATTCTATTACCTTATTACTACTTTCTACTTGCCCATTTGCCTGCGGATGGTATGGGGTAGTGATCTTATGTTGGACATGATAATTGTTAAGTGTTGCAACTAATTTATTTCCAACAAATTGTGGTCCACCATCGGTGATTAGTTCTCTTGGAAGTCCATAACGTACAAACAAATGGAACAAGAATTGTATCATAGAGTCTTCTGTAGCCCTAGGTAATGATTCGGCCTCGACCCATTTAGTAACATAGTCTGTCGCCACCAGAATGTATGTCCTCTGATTTGATGACGGATTGATGGGCCCAACGAAGTCCAGTGCCCATCGTTCAAATGGCTCAATGACCAATTGTGGTCTCAGAGGCATTTCATCGGCTTAGCCAGGTTTTCCTCCCCACTGGCAGCTGTCACAGGCTTGTGCAAATTTTTTCGCATCCTTGAAAATTGTAGGCCAATAGTATCCCGTCTGTAATACTTTATGTGCTGTTCGTTTTTCAGCGAAATGTCCCCCGCATGGCCCGTCATGGCAAGCTTTTAGAATGTCGAAGATTTCGTCCTCTTGAATACACCTTCTGATTTGCATGTCTGCCCCTGTATGGAACAAATGGCCTCCAATCCACGAAAACCGAGTGCTCTTCTGAACAATCTGCTTGCGTTCCTGAGGGGTCAAGTGTTTTGGTAGCTTACCGACTGCAAGGTAATTGGCGACATCAGCATACCAGGGTGTTCGAACAGCAATAGCAAACAGGTGCTCGTCAAGAAATTGATCTTCCACTGCTGCTGTTTCAATTGCTTTCGGTATTCGTGAGAGGAAATCAGCTACAGGGTTCTCCTTGCCAGGTCGATCCTTGATTGTGATGTCGAACTCCTGCAATAAGATCAACCATCTCGTTATTCTAGCTTTCGTAACAGGTTTATTTGCCAAATATTTGATAGCAGAATGATCTGTATATAACACAACGGGATAGCCTGTGATATAATGTCTAAATTTGTTAAAAGCATGTATTACAGCGAGGAATTCCTTTTCAGTAACAGTATAATTGAGTTCGGCAGAGGATAAATTTTTGCTAATATAGTAGATAGCGTATGGTCTCTTATCCTCTTCTTGCCCTAGGACTGCACCAATTGCTGTGTCCGAGGCATCAGATGAGATTTGAAATGGCAAATTCCAGTTGGGTCCTCGAAGGACTGGGGCTGTTGATAGAAGCTTCTTCAATTCCTTAAAAGCCTGGTCGCATTTTTCTGTCCACAAGAAATCAACATTGCCTGTTAAAATATATAGAGGTGCAGCAATGCGTGAGTAATGTTCTATAAATCGTCTGTAATACCCAGAGAAACCAAGAAAACTGCGTACCTCCGTTTGAGTAGTGGGGGTAGGAATAAGCAAAAGAATCTGGATTTTAGCCGGGTCTACCTGGATGCCAGCTGCTGAGATATAGTGCCCTAGAATGAGCCCTTCTGTCATCATCATGTAACACTTTTCGTGACTCAGACAAAGTCTGGTAGCGATACAACGTTGTAGGACTTTTTCCAGGGTATCTAGAGCTGGGTCGAAATCATCTCCATATGGTGTAAAGTCGTCCATATACACTTCCAGTCCGTCATTTATCAGATCTGTGAAAATACTAAGGACAGCCCTCTGGAATGTAGCAGGGGCATTACACAAGCCGAAGGGCAAAACTCGATAGGCAAACGTTCCCCAAGGGCAAGTAAAGGTAGTTTTATCCTGGTCTTCAGGGGCGATTTGGATTTGATTATATCCGCTGAAGCCGTCCAGGAAAGAAAAGAATTTCTTTCCTGCCAAGGTGTCCAATACTTGATCTATAAACGGGAGAGGGAAGTGATCCTTCTGTGTGGCCTTATTTAACTCCCTGTAATCTACGCAAATCCTCCATTTTCCATTTTTCTTGGGTACCACCACTAGGGGAGAGACCCATTTACTGTCGGAGATGGGGTAGATAAAATTAACATCTAAAAGTTTCTGAAGTTCGGCTTTGACTACCTCTTTTAGATGGGGGTTAAGTCTTCTTTGCGGCTGACGAACAGGTTTTGCATCTTTTTCTATGTAGATGTGGTGGGTGCATAATTGGGGATCGATCCCTTTCATGTCAGGGTAATCCCATGCAAATGCTCCTTGATATTTTCGTAACAGATTTACAAGTTTTGCTTCTTGGTCTGGTGTAAGGTTGGCGTCAATATTTAGGGCCTTACCAGGTTCAATTTCCACTACTTTACTATTGGCAACAACAGTCACTGGTATTGTTTGGTCATGTGCCTCTTTCAAAGGGTCTTCCTCTAGCTCACTATCAAATGCTGCCTCTATCATAAAACACTGAGTGTGAGATCTAGATTCAGTTTGACTAATGAAGTTACTGATGGCATCATCTTCTATTTGATCTTTAAAATCTAAAGCCTTCTGTACAGTCAATGGGGATCTGATATTGTTAGTAAGGTATGACACAGGATACTGATTAGTTTTGATCATTGAGAGGCTTGGCTGTGCTGGAGGATATAGAACTAGATTTTTAACATCTGGTCCTTTAGTTATAGTCATGTTTCCCTGCCGGCAACCAATATAGGCATTGGCAGTAGCGAGCCAAGGTCTTCCTAATATTAGCGGATGTCCATCCAGTCGGGTTTTTGGATTAATTATCAGGAAATCAGTTGGATATTCCCAGGAGTCTACAGAAACCATGACATCATATAAAGTGCCTTCTGGTCGAACTACAGACCGATCTGCCAATTCTAGCAAAGTAGAGGTAGGTTCTACTGATGTGATGCCAAGTTTTTGGCAGGTAGAAGTTGTCAAAATATTGATTGCAGCTCCTAGATCAACTAAGGCATTAGTCAGGGTTTGGCCATAGATTTGGACAGTCACTATTGGATTTCCGGGATCTTCATATTTGATAGGTGTCTCTTTTCCTGATAATAAGTCAGATAAGGCGCCGACTACTTGGACTCTTGGGTTAGTGGTTGTATTCCTCCTTGATTTTTTTATGCACAATTCTTTTATAGTTTTTGCGTATATGGGAATATCTTGAATGGCTTGGAGGAATGGAATTTTTATGTACAGGTTTTGTAATTCTCCCAGAATGTCAAAGTCTGGATGTTGTGCTGGTCGTGGTATGACTAATCGTTTCGGGAAAGGAGGAGAGGATGTATTTGATTGTTGATGGGGTTGTTCCTTATTTACAACCTCTTGTTGTGGTGGTTGTTCTATTGGTAACTGATCTTCAATGTGAACTGTTTTGTCTCCCTCTGTTTCTATGATACGTCCAGATCGTAACTGAAGCCCATTGCACTCCCTTAGGTCAAGTCCAATTTCTGATGTTTCTATAATTTGGAGGGATTGGACTAGTCTATTATTAGGATTGGGATTGGGTTGGGCCGGGAGTTGCGGCCTTAGATTAGACTGGGGGTTTTGTTGTAAGGCTGGCAGAGTCGGTTGAGGGAGTGGAATAGTTCCTGTTGACTGATATGTCGATCTTGGCCAATTCGTCTGCCAGGGTGAACCTTGTGAAGTAGGGGGAATCCATTGCGGAGGGTATGAGTTATTCTGCCAATATGGTGGGGTGTAAGGAAAATTTGGCCATCCGAATTGGCTTGTCTGATTCATCCATGGATTTGGAGAAGGAAACGGCTGTGATGACCAATTCGGGACTGGGGGTGTAGATTGGTTTTGCCACATACCATATTGCTGAGCATTGTACTGCGGAGGCTGAAAAGAAGAGGTCGGGTCAGAAAACATACCAGATTGCCTAGGTTGCCATTGGCGACGTTGGTTAACAAAGTATGTTGGTTCTGATTCTTCTTCTGCTTCCTTGTATACTGCCTTCAGTCCAGGAAGTGAGGGGCAGCTCTCAGTAAGGTGGTCTTTCGTGCAGATAGCACATGTTTGAACTGTATCTAGCAGACATTCCTTGTGGCTGTGTTTTCTTCTGCATCGGGGGCAGAAAATTGCCAGATTTTGTTCCGCCTCCATTTGCTTTTGTTTAGCCTGCACAATATCAAGCTGAGTAGTTAATGTCCCCAGAATATCAGTTTTAAAATTTTCTAATAAATTCCCTAGTTCTACACGTGTTACCCCTTCTGTTGATATTTTGTTTTCTTTAACAAACCTATCATATTCTGTTGATTTTATCCTTGTGCTGCCTCTTGAACTCCTGATACATAAATTAATGATATCAGCAAAGTTTTCTTGGTAAATATCCCCTTTTCCCATGATATTCAATGTTTCAATCCACTGCTCTTTCATTCCTCTAATTAATGCAGTTTTCAACACATTATCAGGCAGAGGTAGTGATGCATAGGGGGATCTCTGTAAATTATACTGGAAACGTTCTATGTATTCTTCTAAAGTTTCATTTGGTCTGGCCGTCATTTGGAAAATTTCATCTTTTAGCTCTCTCGACCTACAATAATCCTAATATTTTTTAAGAAAGGATTCCTTCATTTGCTCCCAGTTGTTTATGACTCCACCACCTAAACCCATAAACCATCTCAGAGCTGCTCCTTTTAAAGTGGAGGGGAACAGCTTTAATTTCTGGGGGTCAGTGGTGTAATCGTACCCTCTACATAGCACGTTGAATTCAAATAGAAATGCATCGGGGTCTTCTGATGTAAGTCCATGAAACGTCGGGATATGTTGAAGAGGTATCGCTTTCATGGGTGCATTTGCAGCAGAATCTACTATGGGATATTGCAATGTAGAAGATTGACCATTTGGCTGATTTTGCGCCATTGGATCAAATATGTGCCAATATCCTTCCGGAATTTCTAGGAGGGTGTTCCTAGGTTGAGAAGGGACGGCCTTGGCAGGAACTGTTTTAATGACACTTCGCTTATCTGGGATTTCTGTCTGAGGGAATGGGGTGCCTTCAATGTTAACTTTGGCCGCGCTCCCCCTATCTGGACTGTTTAACAATTGAATTATCCTAGAAGGAGACCTTGGTTCCTCTATTTCCCCTGTTTCCCCTTCTCCTTCACAAAGATTGCTTAAATTCCCTTCTTGCAGCCGTTCTGACACAAAATTTCCAATTTCCTGGAAGTCCTGCTCATCAGTCTGACTATGCACCTCAGCATAGGCTCCAGATGGTGATGCTGTAGCCTGAAGGGAACTAGTAGGCTGCTTGGAATGAGTCCTTCTGAGGCCTACTGACGGCTGAGATTCGGCTTTCTTATAGATTTTGTCTATGAAGGTTGTTCGGCCAAGGGTCACCGGTCCTTTGGCTTTTTCAGGTTTGACTGGAGTTTTGATATTCTTTTCTAACTTTTTCTGCTTAGTCATGCACTCTAAAAACTACTAAATCCTATTCAACCAGCGATTCTGCTAAGAGAGCGGACGGTGGAGCAGGGCTTTTACATGCTCCCTACGCAGGTTCTTACCTTCCGTTTTTAAAATCCAACTCCCCCCTAACAGCTTTGCGCACTACTCTATAAAGGGAAAATGGCTATACTCCTTCCCCCGCAATGGCGCCAAAATGTAGAGCTGTAACTAGGGTCTCTCACACCACTAATTATTCCACATTAATAAGTCAATCCGGGAACGTTTTGTTATTGCAAGAAGTAGCTCAATCCGAGGCTATTTTTCCGAGTAATGCTTAGTAGTACAGGGTCGAGAAGATCAAAGGAAAACAGATGCTAAGCTGTAGCTAAACGAATCACACAAAGCAGTTAATCAGTCAAGGGTACGGAAGCAATATCCCATCCCTTTAGAAACTGATTAAAGAAGGGAAATTAGAGCATGGACTTATAGGTCTAGGAGCTAAGCAGCGTCTTGCTGAGGCTCACTACAGCCTTAGGCCTTCTCTCTCACCAAAGAAACAAAGGCAAGTAAATAAATCAGCGGAAAGTAAAACGGAACAGTAAAACGGAAATGGAACAGCAGTAATCAAATGGAACAGCAATAATCAAATGGAACAGCAATATGAAACAGCAATATTCAAATGATTTACGAAACAACAATCATCACCTGTATGTACATGTTCTATAGCAATATGAGAGTATTGAATGATACAACTACGTCTCTAAACAGAATGACGCTACTCTCGAATCCCACGAATATTGTTTAACATAAATCCAATGACAGTAACATTCATCCCAGTACTCTGTTACAGAAATGGCTGAATAAAGATACAATCCGACCCTGTGTAAATCCAATTATACAGTGCAGAATCTTTACATAGAGAAATCATTCATTTGTTAGACATAACAGAGCATAGCGTATCATATAAAGAATGTATCATATTGCAAAGTACTAAAGATAAACAAACCACACGCAAATCACCGTATAATGATACAAAAGCAAGTGTCCTTCGGAGCCGGGCCCTTAGCTACCAATGGTACACTGCCTTAGATTACTCCAGACGCAGAGACGGAATAAACACCAAGTCTTTTATATTAACCGCATTCACAAAAGTATAACAAAATCAGGTCTCAATGAGACTCAATGATTAAAGTTTGTTCTGGAACTGTAAAATTACAAAAACGATCCTCTCTCGCTTAATGATGCTGCGCCATTATATAAAAGAAATGACGGAGATATCTAGGTAATCAAAGATAAGTAAAGCAGCGATCCCTCAGGATCGAAGATCCTGAGGGATTCGCTAACAGTTCAATTCTTCTTGCGTTCGCCGAGCCGGTACTCCACATTCTTTTCCTGGCTACTCGATTCTGATTTTGCTTGATCGTGTCCGCATCCGGTTCCCTGCTGGAGGAACAGCAGTTATTTTTCCTCTGCTTTTCGCTTTTGGGCGGGAACGCCTTGCTTGCACGTCTTCCTGCATAGAAAACATCAATTATTAGCACTTGAGCTTCCTTTGTCTATTTTTGCACATTTTATCAAAATCCTTTATCTTCTTTGAATTCCTAATGCAGAAAAGGTTACAATTATTATTGAAAAACCACTAGATTGCTTGTTAAAAGCATACCTTCCAGGTGCTCCACAGTACTATCTTGAAATCTAAAATGTTTATCCTTTTCTTATAATTTACCTTTTAAAATGCCTATCTCATCCTCCAATCTTGGACATTGATCTTCCTTTTCCATACCCTAGTAAAAAATGAGAAATTAGTGACTAGGTGAATAAAAAAGTTAGCCACCACATCTTTTTCAAGTGAAACCAAAAAGGAGAAATCTCAAGTGACCCAACTAGAAACAAATAACATAGATGACTAATTTAGTCTTGGGTTTATATATATGACTAACTAATAGGTAATATTACTAAAATGACTAAGATGAATGACTAATTTAGTTTAGGAACAAAACAATGAGTACCTAATAAGTACTAGAATAATACAAATCAGTCGTTTATGTTAGTCATTTTAATTATGTCCCTTTAGTAATATAAACTTTTAAGTGATAGTGGATTCAAAGGTTGTTATAGATTAGCTGAAATGTTACACCTAATTAAACACTTATTTACTAGGTCAGTGGATGATTAGATTTATGGAGCTGATAAGAATCTTTAAGGTTATATCCTTTGATCACATTCACAGGGAATTTAATCCAAAGGTTAACAAATTATCCAAAATTCGAGTGGCCTTATTGTTTGGTCAAATACATTATGAAGAATACATGAAAGGAGAAGTGTTAGTTAATTAGAAGAGGACACATTTACTTTAATTGAAGACTTAAATTTTAATGTATATCTACATTTTCTATTACCAAGGACATATCCATTGAACTTATGATATTATTTTTTAACTTGGATACCAAGTTTGTTAGCTAGCTTGAACATACATTATGAACATATGAAACAATGCAAATATTTTGAGGTAATGGTTGAATGTACAATGCACACATAAAACAACCCCTTACCACATATATGTGGACCAATGTTGACACATGGTCTTCTCAACATTTTCCAAATAACATAAATCAATACCTTAAGGTAGCAATGAGTATCTTACTAGTGTGCGAGTCACACATAGGATTGAATACACATATCTATTTGGATTAAAGTGTACGCATGTTATCCTTAATCCCCACAAAAATTAGGGAGGATTACCATATAATCAATTGGTAATGTGATTCTTCTCAAATTGGACATGTGTAAAGTTCAAATCTCCCCCCGCCCACCTCCATTATGTTTTTTCAACATTGAAATTATTACTACAACTAAGGTCATGATTATTTGGTCTTAGAAATATTATGGCCAAATCCATGGGTCATCAATTTCTTCTAGCTAGGACATCCACCTGTCCTTTAACACAAGTAGAAAATATCATGCACTTTTGGATTGATACTTGAATCTAGGTCATCACAATGGTAATAAATCCAACTTATATGTAGAACACAACTAAAAAAGTATCTCCTCCCATATTAAGTGGGTTCTTCCAAAGTCATTGCTCTTTCTCTTCCAAATTTGGTCATTGCAACTAACCCACGATAAAAAAAATCGTATCCATGCAATGTCAATTTATTTTAGGAATTCCATTGGGCATTGAATATGTCAACCTAGAAGCACATTTTTTCAAGTTCTAACTTAAGATCATGCAATGATTATAACAAGTTTTCCAACTTGCTACCAAACCATAACATGAAAAACCTATACCCTCAATGTTAAAGTAGATTGTTATGATGTATTAATGTAGATTAGGATTCTTACCTTCATAAATATCAAACAAAAATGATAATTAAAAAAGTAATGGATTACTTAATATCTATCAAAGTTTTAACTCTAGCCATATATGGCATATGTTAAATAACATAGAAAATGTAACTATTTATAGTCATGATTTAGAATGGAATTCAATGATGGGTTATCGTTACATTTTGATCATAGTTTCACTTATGTCCCTACCATGATTAAAATTATTTAATGATGTTTCATTAGATTTAAAACCTCAGAAAAGCACGAACAATGTTAGATTAATCCAAGCCTTAAATACTCTTTTCCAACAAAATTGGATTAAAATATGTGCATTTTGATCGTTAAATAGACAACAATGTGACTTAGCTTTCAATTATTATTTTGATAGCCTAGCTTTTCCTTTGACCTTTGAAATTCTATAGAATAATATTGACTTTATAAGTTCGTATGTTTGAATCCTAAAAAATGAATCAAAACACTACTAAATGAACATGGAAGTTTCCCATCATTTTATTAAAAAATCAACCTCAACACATATAAACATGGACAATATCCTTTTCCTATATATATATTTCTCTTCTCAACGATTATCACCACCATGACCACATTTTTACCATAATTTAGTTTTTTGCAATTGAATATATGAATATACTTTTCCACCATAATTTAGTTTTTCACAATTGAATATACGGGTATACATAGACATAGAATGAGAAGGGATGTGTATCACTATGCAATAAAACTTGAAAATAAGGAAGGGGTGCTTTATTTTTTTTGTATTAGCATTTGCTGTTGATGAAGACGTAAGAAAGCCTTCCTTATTTTCGTGTGTTTTATCTAACCCTATTTTTACCTCTTTTAGTGATCACTAAGCTTTCTTTATTTTTCATTTTATATTTCTCTTCATGCATTTCTTAATTCAGTGGGAGCTTTAACATTTTAAAATGCTTTAATATTTCACTCCATACATTTATTAATTTTATTAGAGCTTTAACATTTCAGAGTTCAGAATTTGTTTAATTGTTGTTGTTCTTCTTAACAGAACAAGTATCCATCCAGATTTTGTCTTTCCCTACCATAACGTAAAGCTTATCATCCCAAATGCTAAATTCAATTTCTATATTTAGATTCTAGCATATTTGTCTTAAATGTGGTGGAAATCTGTATTTTGGATCACTTCGTGTTGTTTTAATAATTTCTTATATGTTAGAAATGGCATTGTCCTTATATGATGTATGTTTAAATAGCCATATATTATTATATAAAATATTGGTTTTTACTTGCATAGAATAACTTAAACCCTATGATGGATCTAATTTGTGGTTCGTTTAATGGATTTCAACAGGTTTAATATATGATTGTTTTTCTGAAATAACTTTGTAACCATGGGCATGTTTTTTAATTTTGGCTGAGCAAGGCTATGAAGTGCAGCAATATGGAAAACTGGGGCTGTTGAAGAGTGGAATGGGTCCTGTTATGACATGAAACGAACCTCATATCACCCAATCTCCTTATTCTTAGATAGTGAATGTTGGAAGGGACCAAGGGGATGTTGCACACAATAATCAACATTCAAATAGGCCATTTCCTTCATATGCCAATGTAGGAGTGAGTCATTATTTGATGAGCCATAATTCAATGAGAAATACTTCTAGTAACAATCGTACTTCTAGTTCTTCTCCTTTTCCTGCCTCTTCCCCTTCATCCTCACCACTTAGAAGGTTTCAAGGGAAGGATGTACTGTCGTATGCCAATATAATGTCAATTATGAATAAGATTGAAAATGAACATGGTATCTATGAAAATATTATGGAAACAAAGATTACCAATGTCGAGACTCAAATTGGAAAGGGAATTTGTCTCTAAATGCACGGTCTCATTATGAAGACATTTGAATGATTTGGAGAAGTTATTGCACTTGATCCCTAGAATTCTTGATCTCCCACGCACTGTGGATTTCTATACAAGGATGAAAGGAACTTTATAGATGAAACAAAGGTTTGTTTCTCACATATGAAACTGTTTGGAATTTTTTTCTTTTTTCTTTTTTGTACTTTTTTTCTGTTACTTGTTTGTTTGAGTTGTTGTGTAGTAGTTGTTTTTTTATAATGGAGTGGGTTGAAAAAGGAGATTAATTTCCTAAATAGTTTCGGTCTGATCAGGGTACATTTGATTTCCATGTTAGGACTGCCAATAATCATGAAAGATGAAGGAATGATAGTCAAGGATTGTATGTCCTTTCTAAAGCCGCCAAACCTTGTTTGCATTGCTCACTGGTATTGTCAGGAGTGTCATACTATCATCATGATGTGATGCACTACTAGCTTTGGTAGGAAATGAGGGCTTTAGTGGGTTACATTAGATGCTCCAGCCTTCGAGTGGATCCTCATTGAAGTGAAGCTTGTCCTAAACCTTGTTCTCATTGCGGGGGTCCGCGTCGGAACAATAACATTGTGATGAATGAGAGAGAGCAGGGATATAAATAGGCCATATGCATGAGGCTATTAACTCTACAAAATTATTATTCTACCACATTTCATTCAGATTCGTTCAAAATCCTAGCCACAGAGTTATCACTGTGCTCATTATACAAAATTGTTAACAATATTTTCATCTTTTACAACATATATATAAGAGAAATTAAAAATATGATGAGAATTGTCTAACTATATGTAGATATTGATAAAATCAAAGTATAAATTGAACTATTGTTTATCTCATGCTCTTTGATATTTTTCACGGTCTCTATTAAGTGTACATGTATTGCATAATTTTTTCCATATGAATTTTATTCCACATCTACACTATTTGTCTCTTGCACATTGTAACCTCATGCATTAAATGAGTATGCATTTTTTTTTCACTTCTAACAAGCATTAAAGTGAGGACTTGGAATTTGTTTTGAAAACTCTATCCTTAACTGGATACTATACACGATCCTTGAGTTGTTGGATTTTTCATTTTTTCCTCACAATACTTTGCTTCCTTCAAAGACTCTATCTCTTCCGCTTAGAACTACTTCGAACTAAAGCTCTCTAAACATTGAACTTCACTTCTCAAGGCATCTGGATGTTATTCAACTCAACACTCTACTTAAATTTTGATTTGACCATAGGAAAAGAAAAGAATCCACTTTTCATAGGATATTTTCCTTTCATATTATTTTGATTTTCTTTTGCTTTCTATTTTTAGGTGATTTTAACACTTTCCTTTGATTGGAAAAGAAGTGGAATCTTGATCTATGCCTCACTCAGAGGAAAGCGTATGACATGGCCCGCTGAAACGTAGCTCCAGCATTTTTAAGACCAAAAGGCATCTTTCGATATGCAAAGGTACCCCAGGGGCATATGAAGGCTGTCTTATGCTGGTCCTCAGGACGGATAGAGATTTGATTATAACCTGAAAAGCCATCCATGAAGGAAAAAACCTCGTTACCCGCACACTCGTCGATAATTTGATCAATAAATGGCGTGGGGTAATTGTCTTTTGGACAAGCCTTATTTAAATCCCTAAAATCGATGCATACACGGATTGTTCCTTGCTTTTTATCTACGGGGACTATATTAGAAACCCAATTGGTAAGAGGAACAGGGTATATAAAACCCGCCTTTAGCAGCTTCTGGACTTCAGCTTTGATAGCTGCTGCTTTCCTACGGTTAACCGGACGAAGTCTTTGACGAACAGGTTTCGCGTTTTCATATGTCTTGATCTCATGTTGAACTATAGAAGGATCAATGCCAGGCATTTCTTCATAAGACCAAGCAAATACGTCACGATATTCCTTAAAGAGGTCGGTGTAGATTTGAATTTCTTCAGGGGAACACTCAATTCCGATGAAGATATTCTCAATGATGTTAGGGTCCCTAGAGATGTTGATGGGTATCGTTTTTGAAATTACCGACATATTACCTTCGGCGCGAATGTGTGCTGGAGCCAAAGGGTTCGACACCATATCAACATCACTAGTACAGAGCTCAGAAAATCTAGATTCTACTTCGTGCAAAGGAGGAAGAAAATAGGAACAATGGTGTAAGTCTTCCCAAGGTTGATCTATACCCATCATTGCTTCAAGGATTGCTTCTTCAGAAGGTAAAATTGAATCCAAGCAATCCAAGGTAGAGATAGAATCTAGGCTCTAGGCTGGGGCCACATGACCATCCAACTCTTCTTCAGAAAAAGGAGTGGAATGGTTATCTGCAGAGTCTACGATAGACTGATATCTAAGCTCAGCTGCAGATATAGGAAACGCCATTCCATTTACTTGTCCTTCAACTAATGTGGTCGTAGGTGAAGGCAAGGTCCAAGCGTCATAAAAATGATGAGTTCGGAAGAACTCTTCTCGAGGAGATTCCTTGGATGATGAAATAGCATTGATTTTTGCAAAAGGAGAGGGAAGATCAAACATACCCATCAATGAGGAATACATCCCTACTCCTAAATTCTCAATCGGCGGGCGAGGGTTATCCACCAAAGGAACAGTAAAGTCGGAGCTTGCTTGAGGATCGATTGGAGAATAGTCCAATTGATCCACCTTAACGATTTTACCCTCATGAGGAAAGCAAATGACACGAAACAGAGTCGATACGACGGCTTCCATTTCGTATACCCAGTTCCTTCCCAATAGGAGACTATAGTCTAGGTTAGCATCTACGACTTCAACTTCGATATTAACGACCTTCCCTCCAACACATATAGGAAAGGCCGGGATAATCCCATGCGGCTTGTGAGAATGACCATCAAATGCAGTTAAGACGGTTGGTGAAGGAACAGCCGAAGGTGAACCAATAGCCTTCCAACATGACATCGACATGACACATGTGAAATCTCCTTCATCTATAACGGTGCGAAAAATATTGATTTTCCGGTATGTAGACTTTATCTGAAAAGCCATGTGATGAGGGAGTCGCTTTTTGACATTTAACATGTCAAAAGTGAGCATTAAAGAGTTAGCCGGATCAACTGCTCCAATTGCGGAGAGTAAAGCACTTCTCTGAGCCGGACATGACTGGAGAACCTCTAAAGCGGACATAGCACACGGGCTTTGAGCCAGATCCTCCACAATGGAGTAATTTTGAGCGGCCCTAGCATTAGGGTTAATCGTCGCGCGTTTGGTGGACCCTTTCGGTATCCGAGGTATAGTCTCAACAAGGGGTCGCTCGATATGAAGGTCAGTACCTCCTCGAACAGTTTTATCCTTAGATGTTTCAGCTTCACCATAATCACGTGACCGAGTAGTCACATGGACATTTGAACCCATCATAAAAACATTTGATGCTTTTTCCCCTTCCTGGTTGCCCCCTGAGGAGGTCCCAAGATTCGAATTCGCGCCAGCAAGAAGTTGCTGCCCTTAGGGAAACGGGTTAGTTAACATAGCTTGTGAACTAGAAGTCCCTTGCTATCCTAACAAGCGCTGAGCGTCTTCAATCCTAGGGCAGAGATGAGTTAGATGGTCTCCTTTGCATAAATTGCAAGGAAACTTAACTTTCTTTCTTGACTCACCTTTACCACTACCAGCATTGTTGCCAGATTTATTTGCATCGGGCTTCCCATGCGAATTCTTCTTCTTACCACGTCCTTTCTTTTTCCCATCGGAACTTTGATTTCCTTTGGGGTTATCGGATTGGACGGCGTTAATTGAAGAAGTTTGGGAAGCGGGCGGATTAGACAATGTGACTTGGTTGTTAGAAGCAGTTTGCAAAGACAACTGCTGCAATTGATTCAAAAAGTTCACTGTAGATGTGTCTACTGACCCAACGATACCGTCCGCGTGCGGGCCTGGCTTCGGCTTAGCTAAATCAACCTTAGATCCAGGAGCATTTGGCAAATACTTTTGTAGGATCCCAGACTGAGAGTAGATCAATTCTAATTGCTGGGCCCTAAAAATGGCTTGCTCCTTAGAATAGACCCTAGACATGGAGACATCCTTGGAGATCTCGGGTTGTAAAGACCTCAAAAACCACTCGAGATGGTATTCCGGAGGAATTTCAACTTTAATGAGCCTCTTTCTCCGTCTCCATTCCTGAATGTGATCGGAAATGTGAGTAGCCTTATCCTGACGAAAGGTGGCCAGAAGTTCAGTTCCGACGTCATAGCAGACAGGCAACTGAAAGTGATTTAAGAAGATGTTGGCTAAGTCAGTGAACGATGTAAAGCTGCCCCCTGGCAACTCTATATACCACTTGGGCCGCATTACCAGTCAAGGTGCGCTGAAAGAGTCTCAACCTAATCGAATCATCGATGAGGGAGTTGGATGAGCACCACAGATGGAATGTGGTTACGTGGTCGCCCGGGTCCTCACCACTTTTCCCTTCGAATTTTGGAATGTCCGAAGGGAGTTTGGTTGGGACCGGAGGCCAGGCCGGATTATACCTGATTGGGTCATTCGTTAACTTAGTGAGATCTGGCAAGTTTAACGTTGCCAGAAACGGAAGCCTAGGAGGACCTAGGGGATTCCACCTAGACTAGGCAGAACTCCCTAAGCTCTGAAAAGATTGTCCTAGAATTTGGGAGGCACCAGGATGCCCGAAGTGACCAGTAGAACCGGCTGAACCAAAAGGCAAGCCTTGTGGTCCAACGAAATTCGGAGTTTGACCAACTCCTCCCGTATAACCTCCATAACCTGCAAAGTTTCCTCCTAAAGAATGGTAAGGAGTTGATAACCCCTTATATGGATTCCAAGCCGAAGCAAGGGGAGGAATACTTTGAAACATGCTAACCGTGGAGTACGGCCTATTCCCTTGTTGGCCGCTAAACGAATTCCCAGCTCCTGAGCTACTAACCCCAGGGTTATTCCAACCTTGGAAAGGATTGTTGCTTTGTCCTATAGAAGCAAAAGGCATGGATCCTACCGTTGGGTTGGAATGTGGTATATGACCACTTCCGAAAGGAAAACCTTGGAATGAAGCCGATCCGCCCATCATGGACGTAGCGACACTTAACGGAACCGATGGAATACCCCGTGATTGGGTGCCAAAAGGGAAAAGTCCAGTACCAAAAGCATTGGTTTGGGCATTTCCACTCGTGGACGGAATGGAGGTAGATCCCACTAATGATGTGCTAGCAAAAGATCCGAACAAGGAAGCGGAGGGGATGGAAATGGTTCCTCCCCCTTGCACCGATGTAGGGGTTTGCATAGTTGTAGCACTCGTAGAAGGCATGCTTCCAGTAGTGGTCATGAATGGTAAGCACGTAGCGTAACCTGGACTTGATGGTCTATGTGACGGAGTCCCAACGTATTGCAATACGTCTGGATGACTAGATGGTAGTGGAGAATTTGGAGCCACTAATGACTCTGAAAGTTCTTCTACCTCTACGTTATTCTCCACTTGAAAGCGAACTCGAGAAAGGACTGGAGTGTCCCTCTCTTGCTCAGAAATGCCAGGCCTTGCTTGGCCGCTAATGTCCCCGAAAGAAGGATCAATCCCCGATGCGTCAACCGGCGTGGGACGAACCCCACCGGTAGTATTGCCTCTGCGCCTTCTAGGAGAAGGCTCTAAACTTGGTGGCGAGAGACCATGAAGTCTTCGAGACCGTCTTGGAGATCGGTCAGCCACTTTGAATTTTTTGTTATGATCTAACTAAAGACTCAAAAAATTAAAAGCTAGGCCAACTAGGAGCACAGAGCACACACTATAAAGTCCCTAAAGATACAACCAGTCAAACAATCTTCCAAGTATTTCCACTCCGAGTGATTAGGACCGGACACCAAAATACGAGAAAGTGGATCAAGGGGCCTTCTGAAGATAGTCTGGGATGATGAGGGCCCAGTCCTATCAGCGAAGGTATCAGAGGAAGTTACACTGACCTCCTAACAACAGCCTGCGCCGGTGCAAGCCCCCAAGCTTCGCAAGGGTGCCCTCCAGTAGTACTGTTGAGAGTGATACAACGTCAACCTCAGGTGCCACGGGATTCCCCTCCGCCGCCACCTGTGTAGATCCCTAGGAGAGGCAACTATGGGTACCAACTCGTCGCAGAAGCCAGGCGGAATAGTCGTGAGGTAAGTTCGGATAGGTAGGAGAGGGGGTATCTCTCTTCCCTGTCTTCACAGACCCTCGTGCTTAACTCCCAGATCCGGAGCTTTCCTAATCTTCCTAACGCTATTGGATTTTCTCTCGTTAATCAGACTCTTATGTTTGACGTTTTATGTGGCCTTGGAGAGTTAACTCTCCACTCGCCTAATCCAAGGCCCTAAAATCCTAAACTTGTTGGTGTAACTGACTAAAACAAAAAGTTCTAATGGATTTTAATTAGCGCTTGATTTTATTAGGTTGTTCTTTAAGTCACAAGGTAATGGAGATGAAACTTGTGGTGTTTTTATGGACGCAAAAGAAATTAATAAAACTTAGCTACATGCACATGCACTTTTTGTTTTCGATGAAGAGCAATTTCTATGAGGTTTAGAAGGTACTTCTAATATAAACAAATTTTACTTTTCTTTTCAGACTCCACACTCACAAAAACTAACAAAACTATATATGCCTAAAAAGAGATGCAAATCTATCCTAATGCAAGAACTATATGTGGATGCAAGATTCAAAGACTACTCTAAAAACAAAGAAGGAAAGTTGCTCACTTATCAATTTGTCTTGCCACTAAAATGCTTAGATAGAAGATGATGTGTTACCAATCATTTCGTCCAAACAATAAAAACAAGTTCTAAGATAAACACAAAGCACTTTCACTTTGCAAAAAAGGAAATCAAATGAAAAGCAAGTTCAAGAAAGCGAAACTCAAAACTTTCAAAAGATTTTCTTTCAATCAAACCAAAAAGTCTTTTTCAAAGAAGGCTCTCAAAAATACTGACACCAATGATTGGTGAATAAGCAACCAAACACTTTTGTGAATTCACACCTTTCAAATGATGAAAATCCAACAAAAATAAATGCGTTTGAAATCGCTCTTAAAAGCAGCAATGAAAGTCCAAAGATCAAAAGACAAGTTTCAAGAAGATGTTAATTAACAACTTTCCTGAAATGAAGGATCAAATGGTCACAAAAATGATTTCGTTAAGCAAACAAAAGGGTCACCGAAACAAAATGGATACAAAGATTGAATCCAATCTTTCTACTCTGCCAAAACAGAGCAGTCAAGACTCTTAACCAGAAATCTTGTGTGTTAAAAACAATGACGCTTGCAATCAACGAAAACACGACTGATACTCCTTATAACTAGAGAGAGTTCAAAACAAGATGCCCCCTGTTAAACAGAGGACTGTTACTGGAAAATGACTGCTTCAAACTGACCCAAACCACCAGACAAACATTCAGCAAAAAGAAAATTTATAAATCTTGAAAATTATATAATATACGCGCCTGCAGTGATGTGCAGAATGCGTGTACACGCGATTGTAACTGAGGAAACTCGCGTATACGCGGGTTCACTTAGTACAACTTGTGTATATACGCTTCTGTAATCTAGGAAAACAGCGTATCTGAAGATTTTCAAGAAAAATAAAAAATACAGACTAAAAAAACTGGAAAAGCTTAGAGTTCAAGAACAGATGAGACAGTCAGAGCCAACAAACAGAGGGGTTGAGCCTTGATTGGCTTGAGGACTACCCAAACTAGGAACAACAAGAGTGTTGTTCCCCAGCGAAGTCGCTAATTCTGGTTGAGGGGAAAGTACCCCGAGGGTCCTTTGGGTTAAGACTCTACCAGACTGAAGATTGCTTATTCAAAGAAACACACACACAACCATTGTCTTTATTGTAAGCAAATTCTAATGTTTAGGGTACGTACCTAAGGTCCTACGTTCGAGAAGGCCTTTAGGGTCCAAACCCTTCTTGGAGTTCCCTTCTTCTCCTTTGACCTGTAAAACAAACAAATCAAAGAACACAACAGTACATGGACACATACTTATATATAAACCGTCTTCATGCTATAAAGTTAGTTATAAAAATCTTTAAGTAACTACTTGCATAATTCAAGACAAGAATCTCATAAGCATAAAGAAAGATTGTTTCGGGAACCAAGACGTGTTTCTTTATATAAAGGCAAGTAAAGTACATATAACGGAAAGATTTCACCTGAAACACCTTCAGCAGGCTCCAAGCAAAGCTTCCTCCCGGATTCGTTCCAGCCTCAAGCCTCCAACAAGAGCTCCTTCCAAGTCTTACTCAATGGTGATATAAAGGATGAATGATCACCAATACACATGGAAACAAGGGTTTCCTATGCAAAATGGGGGAAGTGCAGAAAGCACCAAGGACTTCAGACCTGGTCTAAGGAAAAATCTCAGCATAATAATCTTGCTCTCTTTCTCTCTCCCTTTGGCCTTCCCTTTGATGTCTTTTTATACCATCTCCAAAGTAGTTTTTTAGTTAGGAGTTGGTTGGGAACAGTTGGGCCACGGGCACTAACTGGTGATTAGTAGGTAAAACCCGCGATCTCCGCCCGAAAATAAGGAATTATTTATTTTTTTAAGTGTTTTAATACATACACGCGGGTTGGGTATATACACACCCGCGTGTACACGCGTTTAACTCAGGGCAATGTCGCGTATAGGGAATAAAACACTGTTTTTTTAGGACCAGGTCTGGAAGGAGGGGTTGCCCTAGGCCATGAGTGCAGCATCACAAACCATAAGCGTGAGATTTGGAGCTATAACAAATGCTAGGTAATTCTTCTGGAAAATCACTCTATTGTTCAAAACCTAAAAAGGCTTTACCACTTTAGCTTCACAAAATAAGAGTCTTGAGTTTATTGAGCTATGATAGCCTAGGAGGTATTCTTCACTAGCCTTTTACCTAAGCTTGTGAAGAATATTAATCAGCCTTGCAAGTTTATTCTTAAGTGAAGTAAGTAATTATTAAACTCCTTCCTAAGTTTTAACTTTGGAATAGTCCATTTGAAGTGTTCTATTCTTTTATTTATTTATTGAGTCAAACTCTGACATTATGAAGATAAATGATTTTAGTGACCAAGATCTAATGTAGATAATTTATTTTAAGAAAAGAGATGAGGGTTTGATTAGGAGGATCAAGGGAGTTTGATAGAAGTTATGTCAATGAGGTGAAGACACTTTACTGAGATAGTGAATTGAGACAAAGTGATTTGATAAAGAGAAGAGAGTGACTTAATGGTGGTAGATGGAGTAATTTTCAAGGAAAGTTATCAATAGCTCATGCAAGTGAAAGAGGGTTGTGCAAGCTGAGTGATGCAAGCAATGCTAAGGTAGAGCCACGTGTAGGGTTCAAGTTTTATTGGGTTTAGTGAGGCTATGAAGGTTGTGTATTTTACATGGGAATTTATGCTGTGTATTTGTAAGAAAATTCCATATCCTCTTAAGCCAATAAAAACAAACTCATTCCTAAATTTCCCCTTTATGGTTTTAAGTGAAAAATTCAATTATGTGATTATTGTTGCTATTGTTTTTGTCATACATTTTATTTGTGAAGAGACCAGTAGTGATTAGTTTCAAATTAGAATTATTGGTTGCTAAATTATTTTTTGGGTATAAAATGTTGTAGAAGAATTGATTTTTGTGTTGGGCTTAGGGAAATTTAAAAAGTATTGACTTAGCAGGTTTCTTTTCACCATGGAACCTAGGTGATTTAGCTTCCTTGAGCTTTATCTAGAGACTATCTCATTCAAGTATTTTTCTCTTGTCTATTATAAAATTTGTTTGATGATTTTGATGGGATTAAATTAAAATAGTTTCTATATCCTCTCGATCTTCTTTGGGAATCTAGAAAATTTTCTTCAGCTATATGTTTTTTAAAAGAAAAAAATTACTTCACTTCCATTCCCTTTATTTTTTACTACAATTATGTTTTCATCTCACTAAACTCTTCCAAGTTTATTGTTCAAATGGCTCTATGCTTCTTGAGGCTTTATCCTCCTTGCATTGAGACTTCTCATGGTCTCTACAAAGTAGACATGTTCTACTTTATGTTTCCATTTGAATGCTCTTTGACATTTGCAATACTGATCTCTCTCACATTCTAACCACATGCATTAAATGAGTCCACTTTCTTAGCTCACTTTTAACGTGTCAAAGTGGGGACCCAAATTTTACTTTTGAAAAATTGATTGTGCCTTTAACTTGACAGTCTGACATCCTTAACCTACTGAATTATGTTGCATTTATTGCCATGCTTTGCTTCCTTCACAGATATTGTCTCCCTTTCTTATAGCTGCTTCTGAGTGAAGCTTTCCACACATCGGACTCCACCTTCTCAAGGTGTCCAACTTTTTTGCATCCCATAACTCCATTACATCTTCATTATGTTCATAGAAAACAAACAATCCCCTTTGCACATGAGATTTTATTTTTTAATTGTTTTAAATTTTCTTCTTACTATGTGTCTTTTTGGTGCTAGGGTTGGGGTGGTAGCGGGTTTATACACACTTTATTTTGATTTGCAAAATAATGTAATTTCATCTATGATTCACTTGGACAAACAACTTCAACACTTGGTGATATTTCTGGAAAGTCACTCTACTGCTCGACATTGAAAAATACCTGACCACCTTAGCTTCATAAATCAAGACTCTTAAGTATTTTAACATAATCTTATTTTCACCATTGAACCTAAGTGATTTTTCTTCCTTAAAATTTCTATGCGGACTATCTCATTTAGGTGCTTTTCTATTACAACTGTTACAAGATATTTTTGATAAATTTGATCAAGTTGAATTAGAATATTTTCTAGATTCTCTAGATCTTCTTTTGGAATATTTACTTCCATACAATTTGTTTTTCTGGTTCATTCACATATTCATCTATGCTAGACTCTGCAATAGCTAATTTTTCACATGGCTCTCCTCTTCTTGATCCCTTATCATCCTCTCAGTGTAATATCTCATAGTCTCTTCTAGGTTGACATGTAATTCTCATTTTTATTTCTGTTTGAATGCTCCTCCACATTTTCACTATTAATCTATTCTACATTGTATCCTAGTGCATTAAATCACTCTTCCTTTCTAATTTATTTCTAGTAGGCATTACAATGAGGACTTGGATTTTTTTTTAAACGTTACTTACCTTTAATTGGACACTTCCATCTTTTTGCTATTGGATTCTTCCTTCTTCACTCACAATGCTTTTCCTCCTTCACAAACTCAATCATTTACTTACAACTTATTCCAAGTGAAGCTTTCTACACACATGAATCCATCTTCTCATGGTTTCCAATTTTTCTCGAGACCAAAACATTACTCCAACTTCATTTTGACTACAGAGAGAAGAAGAATGATAGAATATACTTTGCGTAGGAGATTCTCTAGTTGTATTTTTTTTAATTTTCTTCCTTCTATCTATTTTTGTGGGTTTTCTAACACTTTTCTTTGAATAGAAAAACAATGGAATCCTGATCTATGCCTCTCTTGGAGAAACATCTCAAACATTTGGTGAATTTTCTTGAAAATCACTCTACTATTTAACATTGAAAAAGGCCTGACCACCTTCACAAAATGATATTCTTGAGTCTAACATGTCATTCTCTAATACTGTCACCTACGGTCATATGTGTAGTAGCTGAAAGTTGTTGTTAGAATTTTAACTTTGAAAACACCAAAATTCCTTAGTATTGCAATTGGAGATCTAGAAATTTACATCCAGAGTTCACCGTTTTGTAACCTTTTCTTTTATAAGATATGAAATGTAGCTATTTAATCACTCAGTCCCTTTGTATCTCTATCAAGAAAATGGGGAACATAAACTGAACATATCTCCCCTAATAATATACATCACTGTAGAAATAATTTTACGAGTTGAAATATAGGATTCAAATTCTACCTTGCTACAAAAAATTCCAAATACATAATTTATGAAAATTTTGATACATAAATACCCAAAATTCTTAAGATGGTACTAGAAATTATGGATGAGTGTTCCTACAACAAACACATTCAAAATTCTAACTAAGCTAGTCCTAATAGAGATTAATGCATAATTGAAGGAATATGTGCAAAAATTCTAGTTGAAACTTATTTTACAAGCATATTGCATATCTTTGTCATTAGTTTAACTTCTATGTAAAAACTGGCACAAATAAGATAGAAATAGGCATGATAGTAATGAAGTTTTTTGTAGCATGGGTCTAACACACCAAATGACTACTAGTAAAATTTTCGACTCCTAGCCATGGGTAATACCATAAAATTTCCATCCAATAGAGGAGTCCATGTTATGGATACGAGAAAATGGTTCTCTTTCACAAACTTAATTTCACCTCTCAACAATAATCTCATTGACTTCAAAGGATTAGGAGGACAGAGATAATGGCTAGAGAATCATGGACGGAAGGAGATAAACTATAAAATGAATAAGAGCTTGAAATAAAACTTTGGTGTCATCAATGCTCAAATTTGATAGGATCTCATAGTGTAGAGATAAATTGACCATTAAGGATCCTATAAGCTAAAGGAAGAACAATCATTGAAGAATTAGATAAATTTAAATTTTTTATTTGTGTAAAATAATAACCTAGAGAAACCACTACTACTAATGCACACCAATGTGTAATTTTTAAAAATATTTTAATTTTTCTCTATTGTAAAATTTATGTTTTTAACCTCACTTTTTTTATGAGTTCTTATGACGCTTATGTACCTTTCTTGGAATGATAGTTTATGCTTATAATATGTAGGGAATAGTTATAAAAGAAAAAGCATCATGAACAATATATGAGCTTCCAGGAACCAGGAAAAACAAAAATGGTCATGAAATATTTGGGTAAGTTATGGCTATAACTCATTAGTTCTAATATCTAAATGCTAAATCTATTTTGACTATCGAAGGTTAGTATACATAAAAAAAAATTGATGAGAATGGTATTGATGAACAAATTTTTATATTTGTACGGTATAATGTAAAGTCTTTTGTTAAATTAAATAAGAGAAACATGTCTTTGTTATTCATTATTTTCTTGTCTATATGCGCATTCAATGTGCACATACCCTTTCTCATTAGATGTCAAACTAGACTGGTGCTTATGAATCAAAGTTACTCTTAGTGTCTAGCATTTTTGGCAAAAATACCTACCCCTTATGTACTTAACCTTGTAAAAACCCTATGTTAAAAGTTCATGTAATAAGAAAGGAAAAATAAGACCAAGGTCATGGGGCAAATATTCCAATTTGATTGTTGGGTAAAGTATCCTAGTGGGCATCACTTGTTGTTTATTATGGCTATGGTAACTTTTCAAAGCCATTGGTAGAGGATTTGAAAAGGAAAAGAAGAATTAATTGGTGTTTTATCTATGAAATAATGGAAAATAGAGAAAATGGAGGTGAAATGTCACATATCGCATGTGAGGAGGAAATTGGAGGAAAATTAAGGAAAGTGAAGAAATTAGAGGCCTCAATAATAAAAGGGCTTATGAGGATCAGTTCACAACTTTTAGTAAGATGTGTTTGGAATTGGTTTGAAAGAAGAGAAGACCACAAAGAGGGGAAAGAGAGAAAGAAACCAAGGGAAAGAAAAGGATAAATCAAGAAAAAGTTGGATCATGTAGCTACAAAAGGTATACTTGGAAGTATTGGCTTACATGTATGATTTACTAGTTGGTTTGGCATGCATGGTATATGCATGCATGTATTTGGTTCATTTACATTCATTGGCATAGGTTTTTCCTTGTTTGAAAAGATTTTGACATTTCCTTGCCATCTTCTAGATAGTGATAGTGTGATGGGATTAATTCTTGGTTGAGCTTTGGATTACCGGATGGTTTTCGATCCACGTGAGTGGTCTCTGGAAAATCCTGAGGGTTGGTAGTGGAGCTGGTTTTCTCTGGGAGGCCCTCAATACGTGGTCAGAGATAAGAATTTTGGTTAATTGATGGTGAAGGAATATTGAGGCATCTAAGATCAGTTTCATTTTGTGATCTCAAGATCAACTTAGGTGAGATAAGAGTAGGGTGAAGGTGGAGTGATTTAACTTATGGATTCTATTGGTTTTTTATGGATTGGTTTATCCCATCCGATCCCACATTCATGCTTCGAATATGGCACAAGGGTGATTGAATGAAAGAAAGTTTTGTTTCAGACCAATCTATGGATGGGTGGTACGTGGAAGTCCCTAGCTTGGTTGGGTTTGGATATGGTTAATAAGAGCTAAGTTCCTCTTGTATTCTATGATTAATTATACTTGTTATTATTTGTCCTTAATGGTTGTTCTATCATTGTTCATTATTTGGTTATAAGCATGGTTTTATGATAGGTACAAGTAATGGCTCTTACCATATTTGATTGATAAATGAATGGTTATTGAATGCCTGACCTAAAATATGTTATTGTAGTTATTCTGGGATGGAATTATTACTTCTTGGTAAACCTTAGATAAGTTCTGAATCTCTATGTTTATATATGCATTCATGGCATGTAGATCTAATGTTCTCAATGTGTTTGACATAAAAGATTTCACATTTAGGCTTGGTTAGGTAAACTCCTTCATAAAGTTTTGTGTTTGAGGATTTTTATTGGTGCCATTTATTATCTTGGAAAGTCTCATCATGTTTTATGCAGTGGTGTGGAGACTAGCCCTAAAAAAGTGGCTCAAATATCGTGATAGTAGGCACAAAACTAGTTAAAAAAGATTGATATATCTCCCTACTGGCTTATGGGAGTGAATGGAGGCCTACAATTGCATGGATATAGGATTTTTCATGAGAATGAGAATTTTGTTAGTGAAAAATCAATCTGAATTATGGTTTGGGCACCTAGAGTGATGATTTAGCTCCTGTGGGTCCTATAGCTCCCAAGGAAGTCTAGTAAGGTTTTGGTTTGTCGATTCCACTTCCTTAAGGTGATGTATGAGGTTGAGTAATAATAGCACCACCTCGGTTCATGTTTACCATGGTCAATCTGTTGGGTCCCTATAATACTAGTGATTACCCCATTACTATTATAGTTATACCCCTTATTTATATTGTTGTGCCCCTATTACCCCCATATTGTTATTTATGTGCCCCATAGAATCCCTCTATTGTTATTTTTGTGGCTTTATATTATTATTGTTAGGTCCGCTGGATTATATTGTGACTCCTTAGACTCCTATATATAGAAAGGAGGTTCTTTCATTTGAATCATCCAAGAATTGTTCATTTATGTAATGTAAAGGAGGTTTCCCCCTCGAAGAGGCTGAATTCTAAGGCGTGGATTTATCTTTTCTATCTTTTCTTGAGCTAGCTTCATAACATTTGGTATCAGAGCTTTGGATTCTAGGGTTTCGCTGCTCCAAACAAGTCATCGTGGCATTTTAGCTATAACTTATTTTCTATGACGTTTCAGAAGTCGCAAAAAAAAACCCATTTGAGAATAAATCATGCTGAACCTTGGGTCCAAGTGTCAGAGCTTTTCGTGTGATATTTGTGGAGATATGATCTGATAAAATTGGTCTCTTCGCAGACTCCTGAATTACATTCAAAACAGGTGAGTTGGGGAAAATTGTCATAACTTTCTCTCTGGGGATCGCATTGAAATTTCGTAAGAAGGTACAGAAAGAGGACAGACTGTAGTTTCTTACAGGCATTTTTTAGATCCATAGGTTGAAAAAATGACTCGTGGCATGTCATACAAGTTTTCTCTACTGAACTAGTCTATAATCAAGTCACTGTGGGAGATTTCGCATAACTCTTCCTTGGAGAAACCAATTTGGGTTAGACTTGTGGAATTGGAAAGAGGACACAGAAGGCTACTACAAGTCGCAATTTCAGAACTGGATGATCCAAAATTACAGAGATACATCAGATTCAATATCAGGCTTCTACAAAGTGAAAAAAGGTGTGTAGTTATTTTTATTTATTTTTACGTAAGCTTGGTTTGAAGGAATTCAAAGGGCATAGTAAAGCATTATTATTGGTAACTGATGCCCCGAGGAAAGAAAATGAAAACACCTAGTAAGGAACCTGAAAGATCTAGTATGACTCATGAAGAAGAGGAAGAAATGCTACATGATATATCAAAATTACAAGAACAAGTGCAACAAATGTCATGCTCACAAAAGCTAACAGAAGCTAAGATAAATGGCGTGGAATCTAAGATAAATGGCGTGGAATCTAAGATAAATGGCGTGGAATATAAGATAAAGGGCATGGAAGCTAAGATGGATGATCTGAAGACAGATTTGAAGACAGACATGGCAGATTTGAAGACAGATTTGACAAATTTTCTACAAGAAATACATACTAATGGTGAAAAGGTTGTAAAGGAAACTCATGATGTGAACCAAAGAAATTTTAATCATGATTCGATAGAATCTAATGTTGGATCGAAGACCCACCATATTCCAAAACTCGATATGAGGAAGTTTCATGGTAAGGATCCCGCCACATGGATATTACAGATGGAGCAGTTCTTTGATCTCAATAACGTGCAAAACACACAAAAGGTACGTATGGCAACTGTATATTTGGAACCAAATCAGTTTGTATGGTATCAATGGCTTTGTTCTCGTAAACAATTAATCACTTGGGAAATTTTTATGGAAGAAGTGATAGCACATTATGAGGATACAAAAAGCAACACTTTTTTTAGCCAATTAATAAGTCTCAAACAAAAGGGTTCAATAATGGAGCACATTGAGGAGTTCCAAAAATTGAACATGAGGGTAAAAGATATTCCAGAGGATCATAGGATTTATGTGTTCATAGGGTCTTTAAAGGATAATATCCAACATGATGTTCGCCTTTGGGAACCTGATTCATTAGAGAAGGCATTCAGGTTAGCAAGAAAAATGGAAAGCAAAATTATGCAACCAGGAACCATACCACTCACAACTATAAAGACAAAAGTGTTGTTGCCCCTAGTCTTCCACAACCTATAAAGTTGAAACCACAACAATTGGAAGAAAAAAGAGAAAAAGGGCTTTGTTACAGTTTTGATAGCAAATACACTAAAGGTCACAAGTGTTCTGAGAAGAAATTATTCTACATATATTGTGAAGAGGAAGAAGAAAAGGAGTAAGAAAGGTCAAAAGAAGAGGATATACTCCAGGAACAAAGCCTAGATGAAGAACAAATAAATCCGACCATATCTTATAATGCATTGGCGGCAGTTACCACTCCTCAAACCATCAAGATAGCAGGACAAATCAAGAAGAAAAAGGTAATAGTGTTGATTGATTCAGGAAGCACCCACAATTTTATTCATTGTAGGGTAGTAAAAGAATTCAATTGCTTCCTATATCCAGCACCAGAGTGTCAAGTGATGATTGCAAATGAAGGAACAATAAATTTCTCTGGAAAGTGCCATAATATAAAGCTATCCATGGGAGAATATATATTGACTAGCCCAATGCTTTCCATTCCAATGGGAGGTGCTAATGTTGTACTAGGAGTCCAATGGCTACAATCCTTGGGTACAATAGCTTTTAATTTTCAAGAACTTTTCATCAAATTTTCTACGGAAGGAAAGGAAGTTGAATTAATGGGTATTGCAGGGAAACTAGGAAAGATAATCAGCTCTAATGGTATGACAAAGCTTCTAAAAAAGGAGCAAAGAGGTGTAATTGCACAATTATGTTGGCTATATGTTTGCACATCGGAATCATCTATTTCTCTAGATTTCCAAAAGGTCCTGGACAATCATTCCAAGGTATTTGAGACTCCCAAAGGTCTCCCACCTATGCGTGATCATGATCATGCTATTCATCTGATTCCAGGAAGTGTTCCTCCAAACATCAGGCCGTACAGATATCCCTATATCCGAAAAAGTGAAATTGAACATATGGTTGCAGAAATGGTAGAGGCTGGTATAATTCAACCGAGTCAAAGTTCTTTCCCTGCTCCAGTAGTATTGGTGCACAAGAAGGATGGATCATGGTGCATGTGTCCAGATTATAGGGAGCTCAACAAGCTCACTATTAAAGATAAGTTCCCCATTCCTGTCATTGATGAATTACTGGATGAATTGCATGGATCAATTTACTTCACCAAGTTGGATCTTCGTTCGGGATATCATCAAATCAGAATGAAGATTGAAGACATTCCAAAAACGGCATTTAGAATTCATGAGGGTCATTATGAATTTTTGGTCATGCCTTTTGGCCTACCAATGCACCTTCAACATTTTAAGGTTTGATGAATTCAATTTTCAAACCATTCCTTAGAAAATTTGTGTTAGTATTTTTTGATGATATACTAATCTACAAAAAGTCTTGGAAGGATCATGTTGAACATCTTGACAGGGTGCTACAACTATTGGAGGAGAAACAATTATATGCAAAAAGATCCAAATGTTTCTTTGGAGTTCAGGAGGTGGAATATTTGGGTCATATTGTATCTCATGAAGGAGTTAAGGTAGACCCTAGCAAAATTAAAGCCATTGAGGAATGGAAAATCCCCACATCCACAAAGCATCTTCGAGGATTTCTTGGGTTGATAGGGTATTATCGCAAGTTTGTTAAGTATTATAGGAGAATAGCAACACCTCTAACAACATTATTGAAGAAAGATGCATTTCCATGGACTCCGGAAGCAACAAAGGCCTTTGAACATCTTAAAGAGGCAATGTGCCAAGCACCGGTCTTAGCTACATCGGACTTCACAAAAACCTTTATTGTGGAATGTGATGCTTCAGGAAATGGAATTGGTGCTGTTGTAATGCAAGATGAAAGACCCATTCCTTTTGAAAGTCGTCCAATCAAGGGAAAGTTTTTAAGCAAAGCTATTTATGAGAAGGAAATGTTGGCAATACTCCATGCACTTAAGAAATTATGACCCTACCTAATGGGAAAACACTTCAAGGTAAAAACGGATCATGATAGCCTTAAATACTTTTTAGAACAAAGATTATCCTCTGAAGAGCAACAAAAGTGGGTCACAAAGATGTTGGGTTATGACTTTGAAATCATCTACAAAAAGGGGAAGCAAAATGTGGTGGCAGATGCACTCTCAAGAAAGGATGAGGATGTGGAAGCATTGTTGTGCGCCATTTCTATTATCCAACCAGATTGGATAAACGAAGCAAGGGAGGAATGGAAGAATGACGAAGAAGTGTGGGCACTTATTTGAAAGCTACAACAAGATTCCAGTACGTCTGATACATTTAGCTAGAAAAATGGTTCGTTATGGTACAAAGATCGCTTATACCTCTGTAAGAATTCCCAGCTAAAACAAAGGATTCTTATGGAATTACACGCTTCTCCCTTAGGAGGGCACTCAGGATTTTTAGAAACTTACCACAGGGTTAAGAAGGAATTTTTTTGGGATGGCCTTAAATCAAATATTCAAAAGTTTGTGGCAGAATGTTTGGTTTGCCAACAAAATAAAGTTGAAACAATTAAGATATCGGGTCTATTACAACCTTTATCCATTCCAAGCCAACGTTGGGAGGAGATTTCAATGGATTTTATCACAGGTTTACCCAAGTCTGAGGGAAAGAGTGTCATCATGGTGGTAGTTGACAGGCTTACCAAGTATGCACACTTTTGTGCATTATCACATCCATTTAAAGCCAATACAGTTTCTACTGCATTTATGGAAACAATTCAAAAGATACATGGAAACCCAAAGATTATTGTAAGTGACAGAGATCCTATTTTCACTGGAAATTTGTGGACAGAATTATTTTCTTGTCTTGGTACTCAGTTAGCTCATAGCTCATCTTATCATCCTCAATCTGATGGGAAAACTGAGATAGTAAACAAATGTTTGGAAGGATATCTTCGTTGCTTTGTATCTGATAAATAGACACAATGGGTCAAATGGTTGCCTCTAGCTGAATGGTAGTATAACACTTCCTTCCATACAGCAACAAAAATGACCCCATTTATGGCACTTTATGGGTATCAACCACCATCCATCACATCATATTTAAGAGAAAATTCTAAGGTTCAGGCAGTGGAACATCACATCGAACATCAACAACAAGTCCTCCAACTCTTAAAGGATAACCTCGTGTTGGCACAAAATAGAATGAAACAATAGGCAGATCAACATCGCAGTGAAAGAAGTTTTGATGTAGGTGATTGGGTATTCCTTCGGCTACAACCATATAAGCAAATGTCCCTAAAGCAAGCTAAGAAGGATAATAAATTATCACCAAAGTATTATGGTCCATACAAGGTGTTGAAAAAGATTGGTACTATGGCATACAAATTGGAGCTTCCTGCAGCTTCTCGATTGCACCCAGTTTTCCATGTTTCATGTTTAAAGAAGGTTATAGGAGACAAGCTCCCAGTTCAAACAATATTGCCAGAACTTGACGAGGAAGGAAAAATTATATTGGAACTGGAAGTAGTCATAGAAACAAGAACTTGACAGCTACGAAATCGATCAATTTCAGAGTATCTTATCAAGTGGAAGAACTTATCTGCTGAAGATTCCATATGGGAGGATAAGAATTTTATGCAGAAGTATCTAGAACTACACAAGCGTTGAGGACAACACTTTTTTTAAGGAGAGGGGCATGTTGGGTCCCTATAATACTAGTGATTACCCCATTACTATTGTAGTTATACCCCTTATTTATATTATTGTGCCCCTATTACCCCCATATTGTTATTTCTGTGCCCCATAGAATCCCTCTATTGTTATTTTTGTGGCTTTATATTATTATTGTTAGGTCGGCTAGATTATATTGTGACTCCTTAGACTCGTATATATGGAAAGGAGGTTTTGTCATTTAAATCATCCAAGAATTGTTCATTTATGTAATGTAAAGGAGGTTTCCCCCTCCAAGAGGCTGAATTCTAAGGCGTGGATTTATCTTTTCTATCTTTTCTTGAGCTGGTTTCATAACACAATCTTGTGAAAGTGGGTAGTTTGTATGAGAGGAGGCATGTTTTAGATTGGTATTAGAGCATGGTTCAATAGTTGGACTGGATGGGTGGAATGTGATTGTTATGCATGCATGTCAGTTGTTTGCCTGAATGATAGTGGCTATTTTTATAATGTACGTATACAATTTCATATTTTGTGTTATGATATATGATCTTGATGTGTTGGCTAAGATAGAGTAGGAGATGGAGATCATTTGACTAAGGTCGCAACACTCAACCTTGGGGAAAAAGAAGATCATCATACAGGTTGTATGTTGGGTATGTAGATATGTTGGTTAATGGTTGTTGTATGCCTTGCCACTATATGCATGTATGCCATCTATTGTTTATATGGTTATATATACATGATAGATGTCAGCTAATCAATGTGTTCATATGCACATGCGTCAGACAATCATGAATGGTAGTTACTAATTGTTGTATAGATTGGGGTGATACACATGATGATTATGGTTATTGGATTTAAGATCTCAATGTTTCATGTAGTGTGATAATATATATCAACCTATGAAGACGGTTATGGTTATGGTTATGCCTCAAGATGGATGACAACAAAGACTCTCCTTATGAATCTAAAGAGAAGTATGGTGTTGTAATCCTTTTTATTTGGAAGTTACATTGAGAAGCTTAAAGGAAGAGATAAGGTGTTGTAAGGCAGATAATGATAGAATCATATGGGCACAGAAAAAGTTAGCAGAGGTAAATGCAATCATACTTTAGAGGTTGTCATATTTGCTGCAATAGGGACAACTTCAGATCATCCATGAGCAAGAGAATATAACTAATGGGTCATATGGTAGTATATCACACAGTGGTCACAAATTAGCTAGATGTGACACAATCAAAGATATAAGATTGTTGGACACTTTTAATAGGAGAAGGGATAGACATAGGTATGTGTTATGAAACCAGCTCAAGAAAAGATAGAAAAGATAGATCAATGCCTTAGAATTAAGCCTCTTCGAGGGGGCAACCTCCTTTACATTACATAAATGAACAATTCTTGGATGATACAAACGACAAAACCTCCTTTCTATATATAGGAGTCTAAGGAGTCACAATATAATCCAGCCGACCTAACAATAATAATATAAAGCCACAAAAATAGCAATAGAGGGATTCTATGGGGCACAGAAATAACAATATGGGGGTAATAGGGGCACAACAATATAAATAAGGGGTATAACTACAATAGTAATGGGGTAATCACTAGTATTATAGGGACCCAACATGCCCCTCTCCTTCAAAAAAGTGTTTTCCTCAACGCTTGAGTAGTTTTGGATACTTCTGCATAAAATTCTCATCCTCCCATGTGGAATCTTCAGCGGATAAGTTCTTCCACTTGATAAGATACTCTGAAATTGATCGATTTCGTAGCTGTCGAGTTCTTGTTTCTGTGACTGCTTCTGGTTCCAATATAATTTTTCCTTCTTCGTCAAGTTCTGGCAATATTGTTTGAACTGGGAGCTTGTCGCCTATAACCTTCTTTAAACATGAAACATGGAAAACTGGGTGCAATCGAGAAGCTGCAGGAAGCTCCAATTTGTATGCCATAGTACCAATCTTTTCCAACACCTTGTATGGACCATAATACTTTGGTGATAATTTATTATCCTTCTTAGCTTGCTTTAGGGACATTTGCTTATATGGTTGTAGCCGTAGGAATACCCAATCACCTACATCAAAACTTCTTTCACTGCGATGTTGATCTGCCTGTTGTTTCATTCTATTTTGTGCCAACACGAGGTTATCCTTTAAGAGTTGGAGGACTTGTTGTTGATGTTCGATGTGATGTTCCACTGCCTGAACCTTAGAATTTTCTCTTAAATATGATGTGATTGATGGTGGTTGGTACCCATAAAGTGCCATAAATGGGGTCATTTTTGTTGCTGTATGGAAGGAAGTGTTATACCACCATTCAGCCAGAGGCAACCATTTGACCCATTGTGTCTGTTTATCAGATACAAAGCAACGAAGATATCCTTCCAAACATTTGTTTACTATCTCAGTTTGCCCATCAGATTGAGGATGATAAGATGAGCTATGAGCTAACTGAGTACCAAGACAAGAAAATAATTCTGTCCAAAAATTTCCAGTGAAAATGGGATCTCTGTCACTTACAATAATCTTTGGGTTTCCATGTAGCTTTTGAATTGTTTCCATAAATGCAGTAGAAACTGTACTGGCTTTAAATGGATGTGATAATGCACAAAAGTGTGCATACTTGGTAAGTCTGTCAACTACCACCATGATGACACTCTTTCCCTCAGACTTGGGTAAACCTGTGATAAAATCCATTGAAACCTCCTCCCAACGTTGGCTTGGAATGGATAAAGGTTGTAATAGACCCGGTGTCTTAATTGTTTCAACTTTATTTTGTTGGCAAACCAAACATTCCGCCACAAACTTTTGAATATCTGATTTAAGGCCATCCCAAAAAAATTCCTTCTTAACCCTGTGGTAAGTTTTTAAAAATCCTGAGTGCCCTCCTAAGGGAGAAGTGTGCAATTCCATAAGAATCTTTTGTTTTAGCTGGGAATTCTTACAGAGGTATAAGCGATCTTTGTACCATAACGAATCATTTTGCCAGCTAAATGTATCAGAAGTACTGGAATCTTGTTGTAGCTTTCGAATAAGTGCCCACACTTCTTCGTCATTCTTCCATTCCTCCTTTGCTTCGTTTATCCAATCTGGTTGGATAATAGAAATGGCACACAACAATGCTTCCACATCCTCATCCTTTCTTGAGAGTGCATCTGCCACCACATTTTGCTTCCCTTTTTTGTAGATGATTTCAAAGTCATAACCCAACATCTTTGTGACCCACTTTTGTTGCTCTTCAGAGGATAATCTTTGTTCTAAAAAGTATTTAAGGCTATCATGATCCGTTTTTACCTTGAAGTGTCTTCCCATTAGGTAGGGTCGCCATTTCTTAAGTGCATGGAGTATTGCCAACATTTCCTTCTCATAAATAGCTTTGCTTAAAAACTTTCCCTTGATTGGACGACTTTCAAAAGCAATGGGTCTTTCATCTTGCATTAGAACAGCACCAATTCCATTTCCTGAAGCATCACATTCCACAATAAAGGTTTTTGTGAAGTCCGGTGTAGCTAAGACCGGTGCTTGGCACATTGCCTCTTTAAGATGTTCAAAGGCCTTTGTTGCTTCTGGAGTCCATGAAAATGAATCTTTCTTCAATAATGTTGTTAGAGGTGCTGCTATTCTCCCATAATTCTTAACAAACTTGCGATAATACCCTGTCAACCCAAGAAATCCTCGCAGATGCTTTATGGATGTGGGGATTTTCCATTCCTTAATGGCTTTAATTTTGCTAGGGTCTACCTTAACTCCTTCATGAGATACAATATGACCCAAATATTCCACCTCCTGGACTCCAAAGAAACATTTGGATCTTTTTGCATATAATTGTTTCTCCTCCAATAGTTGTAGCACCTTGTCAACATGTTCAACATGATCCTTCCAAGACTTGCTGTAGATTAGTATATCATCAAAAAATACTAACACAAATTTTCTAAGGAATGGTTTGAAAATTGAATTCATCAAACCTTGAAATGTTGAAGGTGCATTGGTAAGGCCAAAAGGCATGACCAAAAATTCATAATGACCCTCATGAGTTCTAAATGTCGTTTTCGGAATGTCTTCAATCTTCATTCTGATTTGATGATATCCCGAACGAAGATCCAACTTGGTGAAGTAAATTGATCCATGCAATTCATCCAGTAATTCATCAATGACAGGAATGGGGAACTTATCTTTAATAGTGAGCTTGTTGAGCTCCCTATAATCTGGACACATGCGCCATGATCCATCCTTCTTGTGCACCAATACTACTGGAGCTGAGAAAGAACTTTGACTCGGTTGAATTATACCAGCCTCTAGCATTTCTGCAACCATACGTTCAATTTCACTTTTTTGGACATATGGATATCTGTACGGCCTGATGTTTGGAGGAACACTTCCTGGAATCAGATGAATAGCATGATCATGATCACGCATAGGTGGGAGACCTTTGGGAGTCTCAAATACCTTGGAATGATTGTCCAGGACTTTTTGGAGATCTGGAGAAATAGATGATTCCAATGTGGAAACATCTAGCGAACATAATTGTGCAATTACACCTCTTTGCTCCTTTTTTAGAAGCTTTGTCATGCCATTAGAGCTGATTATCTTTCCTGGTTTCCCTGCAATACCCCTTAATTCAACTTCCTTTCCTTCCACAGAAAATTTCATGAAAAGTTCTTGAAAATTAAAAGCTATTGTACCCAAGGATTGTAGCCATTGGACTCCTAGTACAACATCAGCACCTCCCATTGGAATGGAAAGCATTGGGCTAGTCAATACATATTCTCCCATGGATAGCTTGATATTATGGCACTTTCCAGAACAATTTATTGTTCCTCCATTTGCAATCATCACTTGACACTCTGGTGCTGGATATAGGAAGCAATTCAATTCTTTTGCTACCCTACAATGAATAAAATTGTGGGTGCTTCCTGAATCAATCAACACTATTACCTTTTTCTTCTTGATTTGTCCTTCTATCTTGATGGTTTGAGGAGTGGTAATTCCCGCCAATGCATTACAAGATATGGTCGGATTTATTTGTTCTTCATCTAGGCTTTGTTCCTGGAATATATCCTCTTCTTTTGACCTTTCTTGCTCCTTTTCTTCTTCCTCTTCACAATCTATGTAGAATAATTTCTTCTCAGCACACTTATGACCTTTTGTGTATTTGCTATCACAATTGTAACAAAGCCCTTTTGCTCTTTTTTCTTCCAATTGTTGTGGTGTCAACCTTGTAGGTTGTGGAAGACTATGGGCAACAACACTTCCATCTTTATAGTTGTGAATGGTATGCTTCCTAGTTGCCATAATTTTGCTTTCCATTTTTCTTGCTAACCTGAATGCCTTCTCTAATGAATCAGGTTCCCAAAGGCGCACATCATGTTGGATATTATCCTTTAAAGACCCTATGAACACATCAATCCTATGCTCCTCTGGAATATCTTTTACCCTTATGTTCAATTTTTGGAACTCCTCAATGTGCTCCATTATTGAACCCTTTTGTTTGAGACTTATCAATTGGCTAAAAAAAGTGTTGCTTTTTGTATCCTCATAATGTGCTATCAATTCTTCCGTAAAAATTGCCCAAGTGATAAATTGTTTACGAGAACAAAGCCATTGATACCATACAAACTGATTTGGTTCCAAATATAAAGTTGCCATACGTACCTTTTGTGTGTTTTGCACATTATTGAGATCGAAGAATTGCTCCATCTGTAATATCCATGTGGCGGGATCCTTGCCATCAAACTTCCTCATATCGATTTTTGGAACATGGTGAGTCTTCGATCCAACATTAGAGTCTATGGAATCATGATTAACATTTCTTTTGTTCTCATCATGAGTTTCCTTTACTACCTTTTCACCATTAGTGACCCTTTCTTGTAGCAAGTTCTTCAATTCTTCCATGTCTGTCTTCAAATCTATCTTCAAATTTACCATCGAATCCTCCATCTTAGCTTCCATGCCCTTTATCTTAGATTCCACGCCATTTATATTAGATTCCATGCCACTTATCTTAGCTTCTGTTAGCTTTTGTGAGCGTGACATTTGTTGCACTTGTTCTTGTAATTTTGATATATCATGTAGCATTTCTTCCTCTTCTTCATGAGTCATGCTAGAGCTTTCAGGTTCCTTACTAGGTGTTTGCATTTTCTTTCCTCGAGGCATCAGTTACCGATAATAATGCTTTACTATGCCCTTTGAATTTCGTTAAACCAAGCTTACATAAAAATTAAAAAAAAAAACTACACACCTTTTTTCACTTTATAGGAGTCTGATATTGAATCTGATGTATCTCTGTAATTTCGGATCATCCAGTTCTGAAATTTCTACCTATAGTAGCCTTCTGCGTCCTCTTTCCAATGCCACAAGTCTGAGCCAAATTGGATTCTCCAAGTAAGAGTTATGTGAAATCTCCCACAGTGACTTGCTTTTAGACTAGTTCAGTAGAGCAAACTTGTACGACGTGCCACGAGTCACTGTTTCAACCTTTGAATCTGAAACACACATACAAGAAACTAAAATCCGTCCTCTTTCTGTACCTTCTTACGAAATTTCAATCCGATCCCCAGAGAGAAAGTTATGACGATTTTCCCCAGGTCACCTGTTTTGAATGTAATTCAGGAGTCTGCAAAAAGACCAACTTCCTCAGATCATATCTCCGCAAATATCACGCGAAAAGATCTAAAATTCGGACCCAAGGTTCAGCACAATTTCTTCTCAAATGGGTTTTTTTTGTAACTTCTGAAACTTCACAGAAAAAAAGTTATAGCGAAAATGCCATGATGACCTGTTTGGAGCAGCGAAACCCTAGAATCCAAAGCTCTGATACCAAATGTTATGAAACCAGCTCAAGAAAAGATAGAAAAGATAGATCAACGCCTTAGAATTCAGCCTCTTCGAGGGGGAAACCTCCTTTACATTACATAAATGAACAATTCTTGGATGATACAAATGACAAAACCTCCTTTCTATATATAGGAGTCTAAGGAGTCACAATATAATCCAGCCGACCTAACAATAATAATATAAAGCCACAAAAATAACAATAGAGGGATTCTATGGGGCACAGAAATAACAATATGGGGGTAATAGGGGCACAACAATATAAATAAGGGGTATAACTACAATAGTAATGGGGTAATCACTAGTATTATAGGGACCAACAGTATGACTCTAGTTCTGATTTAGATAAGCACTATGATTGTCATCGGTACCATCCTTACAACAGTAATGATAAGGGGTATTCTCAAGATGAGTTTAAGAAAGAAAAGTAACATATTTTTGATGGAGATGAATGTAAATCACAAGATGAAGAGGAATGGTTGCTAAGCATGAAATAGTTCTTTATGTTGCATGACTATTTGGATAACATGAAAGCTAGAGTGGCTACATTTAGTCTCAAAGGAAATGTAGGAATTTGGTGGGAAGACGTGAAGAATGTTAGAGGTATAAATGAGGAATACTTTACCTAGAGTGAGTTTGAGTGACTATTCAAGAATAAATATTTGCTAGGAAGATACTTTGATGACAATGAGAAATAACTCTATGAGCTAAATATGGGATCCATGAAAGATGATGAGTACACTAGCATAATCTTGAAGTTGCTGAGGTATGTGCCTTACCTCAAGGAGGAGAAGGCTAAGCTTCAAAGATTCATTAGTGGGTTACCAATTGCATTCAAAGACAAGATTAAGATCAAAGAGCCTAGATCATTAGAGGAGGCTATCCAAAAACTGAAGCATTGATATGAACAATTAATGTGTAGAATCGATAAAAAGCCAAACTAGAGAGGTAATAAAAAGAACAAAGGAAAATGGGATAAGAAGCGAGTATGACCACAAGGCGCAGGTAAAAAGGAGAATGTTTCACCACCTAAAAGGTTCAATGCATAAGATAAAGGATAGGGACACCGATCTGAGGAGAATAATAAGTAGCCCGTCTACTGTTAGACTTATGGAGTAGATCATTGCAGGAAGGATTTTCAAGAGTACCAGAGTGGTAGGACTAAGATATACAGTGCGAAGGAGGCACATACTGTTGGAGATGTTGATCAGAGTATTCCGCGCATCTATGCAACATTGGATAACAAACTTGTAGAGCATTAGGAATCTATCATTGGGATGGACGATAAGCTTTGTGATCAATTTATTTCTATTTTGATTGACCCTAGATCTAATTATAGCTATGTTAGTCCTTACTCAGTGGATAAGTGTGGTTTCAATAAGTAATTGCATGCAAATTCTTGGTTAGTGATGTTGGCTATAGGTATGAAGAAAAAAGTTCATAATTGTATAATAGATTGCATATTTGACTTCAATGCTATGCCTACTATAGCACGTTTGAATGTATTTTAGTTGGGTTCATACTTTATTTTGTTGGGCATGTATTGGTTGTATATTTATAGAACCAAGGTAGACTATTATGACAAATCCATTGAGTGTGTTGATGACAATGGAGAACAAAGAGTCTTAGAGGGAAGGAATAAAGCCAGATTATTTAGGATGGTGACAACTATGCAAGAAAAGGGTAGTTGCAAGAAAGGGTGGAAGTTACTTACAATGTACATTTATAGTGATAAAGGTACGAAAGTTGAGGATGTAGATATGTTGAGAAGATACCCAATTATACAACAATTGAAGGATGCATTTCCTGAGGACATTACAGAGTTTCCACTTCATAGCGATGTAGACGTTTCTATTGAGTTAGAGCCAAGGGAAACTCTAGCATCGAAGGCATCTTACAGGACGAGCACAACTGAGTTGGTTGAGTTTAAGTTACATTTGAAGGAAATGTTGGAGAAGGGATACATGAGGCCAAGTGTATCACCATAGGGTGCACTAGTATTATTTGTGAAGAGGAAATATGGTACTCTCATATTATGCATTGACTATAGGGAGTTGAACAAAGTGACTATCAAGAATAGGTACCCTTTGCTGAGGATTGATAAAATGATTCCATCAGCTGAAGGGAGAAGTAATTTGATTGAATATTGACTTGAGATCTGGATTATGAGTTTGTTTTTTTCCAATTTAGCTTAACTAATGCTCCAACTACATTTATGTGTTTGATGAATAGAGTGTTGCATCAATATTTGGATACATTTTTTATTGTGTTAATTAATGATATACTAGTATATTATAAAAATGCGGAAGACCATGCCAATAATTTAGCAGCAGTGTTGAGATTGTTGAGAGAGAATCATATGTATGCTAAGCTCAGCAAGTGTAGTTTATTTCAAACTGAGGTACACTACTTGGGGCATGTTGTCTCCAAGCAGGGCATTGTAGTTGATCCAGATAAGATAAGGGCCATCATGAAGTGGGTAGGTCCTAAGAGTGTGGATGAGGTGAGATCTTTCATGGGTTTGGCTAGCTACTATAGGAGGCTCATCAGGAAATTCTTGTAGATTTATTATCCTATCCGATCATTGAAAAGGAAAGATAAGAAGCTTGAATGGACAGAGGAGTGTGAGGCTCGTTTTGAACAAATTAAGAAGTTGTTGATACATGCACTAGTAATACATATTATAGATCTAGATAAAGAGTTTTTCGTATGCACAAATGCTTGTAAGAGAGGACTTCATGGATTCCTTATGCAGGATGGACATGTGGTATGTTATGAGTCCCGAAAACTAAATGAGCATAAGAATAACTACCCGACACATGATTTGGAGTTAGCAGTCATCATACATGCATTGAAGATGTGGAGACAATATCTTCTTGGTAGACGGTTTGTACTTGTGCATGATCACATTGGGTTGAGGTATTTTTTTGAAAAGACGAATCTAAATGCCAGACGGGCTAGATGGTTGGCCACAATCAACAAGTTTGATTCCAATATTAGGTTCATCAAAGGTAAAGACAACATGGTGGAATATCCTCTCAACAAACGGATATAGGTAAATTCTTGGAAGCTATGAGCTCCTATGGGACGGACTTACAAAGATAGGATCTTGTAGGTAGGTCAACAAGATGTTAGGTATATAGAGATTGTGCATGGGTTACAACATGATGCTGGTAGAGGTGTAGGTACAGGTGAAAGTGCATAGGGTGTGTATTATTGTCTGACAACAAATGGGTTGGTCAGGTTTCGAGACATGATATATGTACCAGATAACAATGAGCTCAAGAAGGTGATATTAAGGGAGTTTCATGTGAAACCTTAGTCTGGTCACCCAAGTTATTAGAAGACATTAACTACTGTGAATAAATTTTATTATTGGTCAAATTTGAAGAGAGATGTAGGAGAGTTTGTGGCTACATGTTTTGATTCTTAGTGTGTGAAAGAAAAATGTAAGCATCCAGGTGGACTGGTATAGTCGATCGTGATTCTAGAGTGGAAATGGGAGGTCATTTCCACCAAAGATAGTGGGGTAACATGATTGCATTATGGTCATTGTGGATAGGTTGACAAAGGTTGCACATTTCATTCTGGTTAAGTCTACATTCTCAGCTAGCGATGTAGAATAGGTATTCATTATAGATATGGTCAGATTGCATGGTGTTCCAAGGAAGATTTTTTTAGATGGTGGTGCGAAGTTCACTTCCAAGTTTTTGGAGTTATTTGCAGGTTGGGGCACAGAGTTTGCCTTTAGCACAACATATAATCTGCAGATAGATGGATAGACAAATAGTGTCAACAAGATATTGGAGAACATGTCTTTTTTATTCATCTTTTTCTTGTCTATATGTGCATTCAATGTGCACATGCCCTTTCTCGTTAGATGTCAAACTAGACTGGTGCTTATGAATCAAAGTCACTCTTAGTGTCTAGCATTTTTGCGAAAAATGCCCCTTATGTACTTAAGCTTGTAACGACCCTACATTAAAAGTTTATGTAATAAGGGTTAACAAAGGAAAAATAAGACCAAGTTCATGGGACAAATATTCCAATTTGAATGTTGGATAAAGTATCATAGTGGACATCACTTGTTGTTTATTATGGCTAAGGTAAATTTTCAAAGCCATTGGCTGAGGATTTGAAAAGGAAAAGAAGAATTAATTGGTATTTTATCTATGAAATAATGGAAAATAGGAGAAAATGGAGGTGAAAGGTCACATACTGCATGTGAGGAGGAAATTGAAGGAAAATTAAGGAAACTGAAGAAATTAGAGGCCTCAATAATAAAAAGGCTTATGAGGATCAATTCATACCTTTTAGTCATATGTGTTTGGAATTGGTTTGAGAGAAGAGAAGACCACAAAGAGGGGAAAGAGAGAAATAAAGCAAAGGAAAGAAAAGGATAAATCGAGGAAAATTTGGACCACGTAGCTACAACATGTACACTTGCAAGTATTAGGTTACATGTATGATTTAGTAGTTGGTTTGGTATGCATGGTATATGCATGTGTGTATTTGGTTCATTTACATTCATTGGCATGGGATTTTCCTTGTTTAAAATTGGTTTTGACATTTCCTTGCCATCTTCTAGATAGCAATGGTGTGATGGGATTAATTTTTGGTTGAGCTTTGGATTGCTAGATGGTTTTTGATCTAGGTGAGGAGGTCTCAGGAAAATCCTGATGGTTAGCAGCGCAGCTGGATTTCTCTGGGAGGCCCTCAGTAGGTGGTTTGAGATAAGAATTTTGGTTAAGTGATGGTGAAGGAATATTGAGGAATCCACGATCGGTTTCATTTTGTGATCTTAGGATCAGCTTAGGTGAGATAAGAGTAGGGTGAAGGTGGAGGTGATTTAACCTATGGATTCCATTGGTTTTTTCATGGATTGGTTTATCCCATCTGATTCCACATTCATGCTTCAAATATGGCATAGGGGTGACTAAATGAAAGAAAGTTTTGTTTCAGCCCAATCTATGGCTAGATGGTACATGGAAGTCCCTGGCTTGTTTGGGTTTGGATATGGTTAATAAGAACTAAGTTCCTCTTGTATTCTATGATTAATTATACTTGTTATTATTTGTCCTTAATGGTTGTTCTATCATTGTTCATTATTTGGTTATATTTTGGTTATAAGCATGGTTTTATGATAGGTACAAGAAATGGCTCTTACCACCTTTGATTGATAAATGAATGGTTATTGAATGCATGACCTAAAATATGTTATTGTAGTTATTGTGAGAGGGAATTATTACTTCTTAGTAAACCTTAGATAAGTTCCAAATCCTTATGTTCATATATTAATTCATGGCGTGTAGATCTCATGTTCTCAATGTGTTTGACATAAATATTTTCACAGTTAGGCTTGGTTAGGTAAATTCCTTGATAAATTTTTGTGTTCGAGGATTTTTCTTGGTGCCATTTATTATCTTGGAATGTCTCATCATGTTTTATGCAGTAGTGTGGAGACTAGCCCTAAAAAAGTGGCTCAAATATCGTGATAGTAGGCACAAAACTAGTTAAAAAAGATTGAAATATCTCCCTTACCGGCTTATGGGAGTGAATGGAGGCCTATAGTCACATGGATGTAGGATTTTTCATGAGAATGGGAGTTTTTTTAGTGAAAAATCAATCTGAATTATGGTTTGGGCACCTGGAATGGTGATTTAGCTCCTGTGGGTCTTGTAGCTCCCAAGGAAGGTTAGTAAGGTTTTGGTTTGTCGATTCCACTTCCTTAAGGTGATATATGAGGTTGAGTCATAATAGTACCACCTCAGATCATGTTTACCCTAGTCAATCTAGTGAAAGTGGGTAGTCTATATGAGATGTGGAGTGTTACAGAATGCTATCAGAACATGGTTCAATACTTGGACTGGATGGGCGGAATGTGATTGTTATGCATGCATGTTGGTCATGTGCATGAATGATAGTGGCTATTGTTATAATGTATATATACAATTTTATATTTTATGCTATGATATATGAGGTTAATGTGTTGGCTAAGATAGAGTAGGAGATGGAGATCATTTGACTGAGGTTGCAACACTCGACCTTGGGGCAAAAAAAGATCATCATTGTATGTTGGGTATGTAGATATGTTTGTTAATGGTTGTTATATGCCTTGCCACTATATGCATGTATGTCATCTATTGTTTCTATGGTTATATATACATGATAGATGTCAAATAATCAATGTGTTCATATGCACATGTGTCAGATAGTCATGAATGGTAGTTACTTGTTGTTGTATGGATTGCAGTGATACACATGATGATTAAGGTTATTGCATTTAAGATCTTAATGTTGCATGTAGTGTGATAATATAGATAAACCTATGAAGATGGTTATGGTTATAGTTATGCCTCAATATGGCTGAAAACAAAGACTCTCCTTATGAATCTAAAGAGCAGTATGGTGCTGTGAATCCTTCTAATATGGAAGTTACACTGAGAAACTTAAAGGAAAATATAAGGAGTTGTAAGGCAGATAATGATAGAATCATATGGGCACAGGAAAAGTTAGCAGAGGTAAATGTAGTCATACTTCAGAGGTTGTGAAATTTGCTGCAATAGGGACAACTTCAAATCATCCATGAGCAAGAGAATAGAACTAACGGGTCATATGGTAGTAGAACACATGGTGGTCACAAATTAGCTAGATGTGAAACAATCATAGATATAAGATTGTTGGACACTTTGATTAGGAGAAGGGATAGACACAAGTATGACTCTAGTTCTCATTCAAATAAGCACTATGATTGTCATCGGTACCTTCCTTACAAGAATAATGATAAGGGGCATTCTCAAGATGAGTTTAAGAAAGAAAAGTAACCTAATTTTGATAGAGAGGAACGTAAATCACAAGATGAGTAATGGTTGCTAGGCATGAAGAAGTTCTTTAGGTTGCATGACTATTTAGATAACATGAAAGCTAGAGTGGCTACATTTAGTCTCAAAGGAAATGTAGGCATTTGGTGGGTAGACGTGAATAATGTTAGAGGTATAAATGAGGAATACTTTACTTCTAGTGAGTTTGAGTGATATTCAAGAAGAAGTATTTTCAGAAAGATACTTTGATGACAAGGAGAAATAATTCTATGAGCTAAATATGGGATCCATGAAAGATGATGAGTACACTAGCATAATCTTAGAGTTGTTGAGGTATGTGCCTTACCTCAAGGAGGAGAAGGCTAAGCTTCAGAGATTCGTTAGTGGGTTACCAGTTGCATTCAAAGATATGATTAAGATCAATAAGCCTAGATCATTGGAGGAGACTATCCAAACACTGAAGCATTGCTATGAACAATTAATGTGCAGAATCAATACAAAACCAAAATGGAGAGGTAATAAAAAGAACAAAGAAAAATGGGACAAGAAGTGGGTATGACCACAAGGTGCAGGTAAAAATGAGAATGTTTCACGACCTAAAAGGTTCAATGCATAAGATAAATGATAGGGACATTGATCTGAGGAGAATAATAAGGAGCCCATCTAATGTTAGACTTACGGAGGAGATCATTGCAAGAAGGATTTTCAAGAGTACCAGAGTGGTATACAGTGCGAAGGAGGCACAGACTGTTGGAGATGTTGATCAGAGTATTCCACACATCTATGCAACATTGGATAACAAACATGTAGAGCATTAGGCCTATGTCATTAGGATGGACAGTAAGCTTTCTGATCAATTTATTTCTATTTTGACGGACCCTGGATCTATTTATATCTATGTTAGTCCTTACTTGGTGGATAAATGTGGTTTCAATAAGGAATTGCATGCAGAGTCTTGGTTAGTGATGTTGGCTATAGGTACAAAGAAACGAGTTCATAATTGTATAATAGCTTGCATATTTGATTTGAATGGTATGCCTACTGTAGCACATTTAAATTTATTTTAGTTGGGTTCATACTGTATGTTGTTGGGCATGGATTGGTTGTATATGCATAGAACCAAGGTAGACTATTATGACAAATCCATTGAGTGTGTTGATGACAATGGAGAATAAAGAGTCTTAAAGGGAAAGAATAAAGCCAGATTATTTAGGATGGTGACAACTATGCAAGAACAGGATAGTTGCAAGAAAGGGTGGAAGTTATTTACAATGTACATTTATAGTGATAAAGGTAAGGAAGTTGAGGGTGCAGATATGTTAAGAAGATACCCAATTGTACAACAGATGAAGAATTAATTTCCTGAGGACATTATAGAGTTTCCACCTCATAGGGAGGCAGATTTTTCTATTGAGTTAGTGCCAAGGGTAGCTCCAGCATTGAAGGCATCTTATAGGATGAGTACAACTGAGTTGGTTGAGTTTAAGTTACATTTGAAGGAAATGTTGGAGAAGGGATACATGAGGCCAAGTGTATCACCATGGAGTGCACCAGTGTTGTTTGTGAAGAAGAAAGATGGTACTCTCAGATTATGCATTGACTACAGGGAGTTGAAAAAAGTGACTATCAAGATTAGGTACCCTTCGCCGAGGATTGATAAAATGATTCAATCAGCTGAAGGGAGAAGTAATTTTCTTGAATATTGACTTGAGATCTGGATTATGAGTTTGTTTTTTTTCAATTTAGCTTAACTAATGCTCTAGCTACATTTATGTGTTTGATGAATAGTGTGTTACATCCATATTTGGATACATTTGTTATTGTGTTCATTGATGATATATTGGTATATTATAAAAATGAGGAAGGCCATGCCGAGCATTTAGCAGCAATGTTGAGGTTGTTGAGAGAGAATCATTTGTATGCTAAGCTCAGTAAGTTTAGTTTCTTTCAAACTGAGGTACACTACTTGGGGCATGCTGTCTCCAAGAAGGGCATTGTAGTTGATTCAGAAAAGATAAGGGCCATCACGAAGTGGGTAGCTCCTAAGAGTGTGGATGAGGTGAGATATTTCATGGGTTTGGCTAGCTACTATAGGAGGTTCATTAGGAAATTTTCGTAGATTTCGTATCCTATAAGATCATTGAAAAGGAAAGGTAAGAAGCTTGAATGGACAAAGGAGTGTGAGGTTCGCTTTGAGAAACCTAAGTAATTGTTGATGCATGCACTAGTAATATATATTGTAGATCTAGACAAAGAGTTTTTGGTATGCACAGATGCTTGTAAGAGAGGACTTCATGGATTCCTTATGTAAGATGGACATGTGGTATGTTATGATTCCCAAAAAGTAAACGAGCATTAGAATTACTACTCTACACATGATTTGGAGTTAGCAGTCATTGTACATGCATTGAAGATGTGGAGACACTATCTTCTTGGTAGACGGTTTGTACTTATGAGTGATCACATTGGGTTAAGGTATTTTTTTGACGAGTCGAATCTAAATGCCAGACAGGCTAGATGATTGGCCACGACCAAAAAGTTTGATATCAAGATTAGGTACATCAAAGGTAAAGACGACAGGGTGGAATATCCTCTCAACAAATGGATATAGGTAAATTACTTGGAAGCTATGAGCTCCTGTGGGACAGACTTACGAGATAGGATCTTGCAGGCAGGTCAAGAGGATGTCATGTATATAGAGATTGGGCATGGGTTACAATAGGATGCTAGTACAGGTGTAGGTATAGGTACATGTACAAGTGCAGGTGCACAAGGCATGTATTATTGTCTCGCAACAAATAGGTTGGTCAAGTTTCAAGACATGATATATGTACGAGATAACAATGAGCTCAAGAAGGTGATATTAAGGGAGTTTCATGCAAAAGCTTATTCAAGTCACCCAGGTTATCAGAAGACATTAACTACTCTGAATAAATTTTATTATTGGTCGAATTGGAAGAGAGATGTAGGAGATTTCGTGGCTACATGTTTTGATTTTTAGTGTGTGAAAGAAAAATGTAAGCATCCAAGTGGACCGATGCAACCGATCGTGATTCCAGAGTGGAAATGGGAGGTCATTTCCACCAAAGATAGTAGGATAGCATGATTCCATTATGATCATTGTGGACAGGTTGAAAAAGGTTGCACACTTCATTCTGGTTAAGTCTACATTCTCAGCTAACAATGTAGAAAATGTATTCATTATAGATATGGTCAGATTTCATGGTGTTCCAAGGAAGATTTTTTTAGACAAGGGTGTGAAGTTCACTTTCAAGTTTTGGGAGTTATTTGCAGGTTGGGGCACAGAGTTGGCCTTCATCACAACATATAATCTGTAGATATATGGATAGACAAATAGGGTCAAAAAGATATTGGAGGACATGTTTATAATGTATGTGATGCATCAACAATGGAAGTGGGAAGAGTATCTCCCTTTTGGTTTTATTCACATATGACAAAGTTTATCAAGAGTCATTAAGGATGAGTCCTTTAGAGGCATTGTATGGGCAGAGTTGTAACACTCCCATCATTTGGAGTGATCTATTTAACAGGGTGCTGATTGGACGAGATATGTTGGGAGACATGGAATAGGAAGTGCAGGTAATCAAGAAGAATCTAAAGGAAGCATAGGATAGGTAGAAGAGTTATGGAGATGTAAACAGGTTGTTCAAGGATTTCTAGGTTGGGGAATAGGTGTACTTATACATCAAAGGAAAGAAGATTTCCTTGCAGATTGGATCTTATGCCAAGATGGCACCATGATTTGTGGACCCTTCAACATTATTGAGAGAATTGGGCTAGTAGCTTATCGATTTGTACCGCCTCTGACATTGAATGTCCATGATAATTTCCATGTATCATTACTTAAGAAGTATATTGAGGATGTTGATCATGTGATTGACTGATCTATATTGTAGGTGGAACCAGATGGATAATTCTAGCCAGAGCCTCAATTTATATTGTAGAAAAAAGTGATCATTCTCCATAATCAAGCAATCAAGCAAGTTTAGGTGCAATGGAATAAATTTGGGCCCAATGATGCTACATGGGAGAAGGTGGATAGATGAAGGCTTTGTATTCTCCCTCGTTTTACAATGGAGGCAAAGCAACTTTGATATCGTGGTTGGGTATATTCTTTATGGTGGTCAGTATATGCTTTATGGTGGTTTGATATGTGCTTTATGCTGGTTTGGTATATTCTTTATGGTGGTTGATATATGTTATATGATGGTTTCTTATATGTTATATGATGTTTCGATATATGCTTAGATATGGTGTTTAGTATATTTTCTGATATATGATTTGGTATATATTGTTGGTAATGTTGCTATATGTATAGATGTATATGGATGTAAATACCAGCATGAGCTATGTTATAAAGCTACACTATGCGATGTGGGTGTCATGTTATTATGATTATGTTGTCATGTTACTATGATATCATGTGGTTATATTATCATGATGTTTTCATGTCATGTGGATTGGAACTCAACAAGATCATCATTGTAAATACCGTAATGAGTTGTGTTATAAAGATCCACTATGTGGTATGTTGTTATGATGTCATGTTATTATGTTGTTATGTTAGTTTCTTCTCAAAAGGATGATCATTGTAAATATTGCATCGAGCTAGCTTATAAAGCTCCACTGACAATATATATTTTTCTTAGAACATTTTTTTGGTTATAGGTGTCGTTGAACACCGAGTATAGTGTTCCACCAAGGGGGAGGGTTCTATAACAGCCTCGGTGAAAATTCCATGTAATACAAGTAAATAAAGGAAAAATAATAACCACGAATGGTGGGACAATTATTCCAAGCTAAATGTTGGCCAAAATCCTAGTGATCGAGATCACTTGCGATTGTTTATGGCTAAGGAAATTGCTAAAGGCAATGGCTAAGGCTTTGGAAAGGAAAAATGGTATTTTTGGCATGCTTATTTAGTAAAATAATAGAAATTAGGAGAAATGGGGGGTGAAAGGCCATAGGTTGCATGTGAGGAGGAAATTGATGGGAAATAATGGAAAATGAAGAAAATAGAGGCCTCATTCATGAAAAGGCTTATGAGGATCGATTGGTAGCCTTTTTTTAGTTCAGTTTTAGAGTTGTCTCATTATTCTCTCTATCATACACTTGCAGACTTAGATTTTTCTAGGAGCACTCTTGGAGGGTGTGGCATACTTAGATTTTGGGGCAAAAAGGAATATGAAGACTAGGAAAGAAAAAGAGAGCATCTAGATCAACAACTACATCATATTTTCATACAAGTAGCAATTTTCATGTATGTTTCCTTCACTAGTTTTGGTATGCATCAAATATCCATATAGATTTTTGTTGTGATCTTTAGTTAGTATGGATGATGGCCAAGATTGACAATGGATTTCCTAGCCTTGCCATTTCTTCGATAGCCATGGTGATTTTGGGTTTATTTTAATTTTTTTGTTTTTGCTTGGTTCTCATACTTTCTTTTCTTGGGTTGAGTTACTAGGCCTGCAACCCTGGTTGGAAAAACACTCTAGAGCTGTGGAACAACTTGGGCTAAGTTACTAGTCCTGGAGCCTTGGTTGGACAAACACTTTGGAGCCCTTGGTGGGTTGGGTTACTAGTCTTAGAACCTTGGTTGGACAAACACTCTGGAGCCCTTGCTAGGTTGAGTTACTAGTCTTGGAGCCTTGTTTGGACAAACACTTTGGAGCCGTTGGTGGGTTGAGTTACTAGTCCTAGATCCTTGGTTGGAAAAACGCTTTAGAACCTGGTAAAAGTGTTGGGTTTAGTTATTAATCCTAGGGCCTTGGTTGGACAAATGATCTAGAGACTTGGAAGGCTTGGATATAATCATGATGGTTTTGTGATGTCCGATCATGAGGTTGAATCACTGTTTGATGGGTTGAGGTGGATGGCCTTTGAAAGCCCTGGATGTTTTTTTTATTGACTTGTTCTATCAGATCTCACATTCACGCTTGGAATATGGAACAGGGGTGAATGGTTGAAGAGAGATTTGGCTCAGCGATTCTATAGTCTGGTGGAATGTGGAAGTCCCATCTGGGGTTTGGATTTTGCATGATTAATTAAAGGTTATTCTTCCTTGTATTTATATGAGAATTTTGATGGATTTTATGTAGTCTATATGGTCGTACTTGCATGAGTATTTTTGTCCCTATTTTGCTGGTTATGTATGTGCTTTATGACAACAACCATCTATGGCCATCATCATGTGTTTACTTGTAATTGAATGGTCAATGTATCTATCACCTAATGGATGGAATGTTAATTGATGTGTGGAGGCACCAAAGGTTCTTAGAGATTCTCAACTAAGTAGGAGACCCCTATGCTCAGAACTTTTTATTACACCTGTAGATTACACATTTGCAATATGCTTAATGAAATTCTTGTCATGGCTAGTAGGGGTCCAGTCTAGGTCTCGAATAAGTATTTCCTTTAGTATTTTCATTTCCATGTTATTTTACTTATTTGAAGAGATGGTTCAATTCTCGGCAGTGACTTGGGCTCTGGGACTATAAAAGTGGCTCAAATCCTAGAGTTGATGGCATAACACTGATAGTTTTGGTCTCTGGTCACTCATAGACAAGCTTGTGAGAGAATCTTTGGGTTGCTGGTCACACTCATGCCTATGGCATGGGATGACTAAGCCTTAAATTGTCCAAACGCTCAATGGGACCTAAAGACAAGCTGTATAAAGTATTGGATTGGTTCCTAAGGATCCTATAGCTAATGATTAATGTATGTATGGTGTGTTTCCACCAGTTCCACTTCCTTAACGTGACTTAGGAGGTCGAATCATATCATAGTGGTTGCTCATCGCATGTTTACCCCGATAAGATGGTTTCTTAGATAGACGTGGGCGGAGGGTGTTACATATGAGTTGATGTACTTGTGACATTGTGTCATACTAATCTAGATTGACTTTTGCAGATGTGATAACTTCCCCTAAGATACATTGAAGTATGGGTGTGATTATGTTTGTTTGTTGTATGTATCATGCTATGTTTACAGATCATCTGAATGTTTGATTAATTACATGTTATGAGAATTTGTCTATAAGGTTGCACAAAGAAATGATGTTGTTTTATAATCGTTGTAGTAACTCAATATTTGTTGAGATAGATTATATGAACTCAAGTGCTAGTAGTTGTTAGTTGTAGTATTATGATTTGTGATTGTGAGTTGATTGTAGATTGTGGCATGGTCTTTAGTCTTGGTAAAGGTTCATTTCAAATTAATAGACATGATCTCTTGCTATTTGGAACATGTGGCTAACATGTGTGAATAATTGCAGGGAAACATGCTTGGTTTTAGCATGAAAAGGTAATAGTTAATTTTTTTATATAACTAACAGTTGCGCAATGTGATAGAAACTAATAAGACTCAATTAAAACAAGATAAAAGTTAAAAAAAAATAATTGGGTGAGAATTTGTTTGGCTATGTTTGGAAACTGCAACTCCAAATGAATGAGTGCTTTTAATTAATAATGAAATTCTTCGTAACCTTCATTTTGTTTGTCATTATGTGGATATGTTCTACATTTATGAAAATGTATTTGAAAGGTATAATAGTTGGTTTCTAGTTATAGTTAGATTCATCAAGGAATTTGGAGTCCCTTGAGAAATGAGATGTGTACGTGGTCGGTTACAATGTAGCATGCTTGGCATAACAGAGTAACATAACTAATATATTGTTATGTTTATTTACGCACTGATAGTTTTTTTTTAACAACAATATGATGCACAAGATTGAATGGAAAAGAGATTTCCATCAAATCTTGAAGAAGGATCAAGTTGAGATTTCTCTTAGAGGCATTGGGAAAGCATGGGTATTGATTCATGGGGTTTGTTGCTAGTTTTGAGTTTTTAGTCTTTTGCGATTTTTTGGCACCTAATTTGTGGTTTTGTTTGTCTCATACATAGCCATGCCACCTTGTTTGTGGTGTTGTCTTACTATTGGTTTTCATTGTTTTTCTTCATGTTTGTTTCTTCCCTTTCCATTTATGTTTTGAGGGTACTGGGAATTTGTAGGGGAAAGGGGAAAGTTCATGGAGCTCATGGTGAGCTTAATGAAACCCAGTAGGTAATATGAGACCCGTATGAAGCCGATGCATGTGTAAGGGAATATAAGGGAAATAATATGACACTCAATTAGATTTTTTGGGTCCATTGGGGTAAATGGATGATTATAGGACAATCATGACAAAGGTAGCATGAAAGGCGAAGTAAATGGATCTGAGGCATCATATGCATTAGGTATGTTGGGAACAGTCATTCTCAATGTTATGCACATTGGATGAAGGAAGTTTTCTTAACCTTGACCTTATGCTATTTGGTAATTATGTTCTAACCATCATTATGCTAATTTATATACATGTACGTATGTCATTGTCTAACAGGGTACTCAGGGATCATGATTTTTTTATGCTAATGATTATATATGTGTGTGTTTGTAAGTTGTTGTATGAAAGAATTACCAGGGATCATGCTTGTGGACGAATGATTGCTTATGAAGCTGAACGAAATGAATAGGTTCTTTGCCTTATGAGGAATTAAGTGAGAAGAGTAGCCCTAAAATATCTATGAGGTCAGTATCATGTAGATATGAACTAATATTATGTGTCTATAATATGTATATGTTTACTTTATGGATAGGTAAGGCTGAAGGATACATCAACTGAATGAAAGCAATGTGATTCATAACATGTTGGGACAAGCATGGATAGTGGAAAGACATTAGAAGCTAGGATGCTTGGTAGATATAGTGTGGAGTCTAGATGTGAAATACTATTATTGTGTATATGTTGTGCTTTGGTGTTGTGTGCAGTTTTCATATGCAGTGTTATGTACATATGTTTTTGTGTGCATGTTGTATGTGAAATGTTTTGTACATATGGTATTGTGCGCATGTTGTATATGTGGTGCTTTGTACATGTGGTGTTGTGTGCATCATGTACCTGTGATGTTTTATGCATGTGATGTTGTGTACATATTGTACATGTGTTGATGTGTGCATGCGGTGATGCGTACACAATGTGTAGATGGCATTGTATTCATGTGGTGTTTTGTACATGTTGTTTAGGTGGCATTGTGTACATGTGGTATTGTGTGCACGGTGTACATGTTGTGTTGTGTACATGTGGTATTTTGTACATGTCGTATATGTTTTGTTGTTTATATTCATTACAATGTTATGAGTATTTTGTTGTCGTTGTATCACAACATGTGTATTTGTGGTATTATACGATGTGTAAGTATATGTATTGTGTTATACATTGGATGTAGGTGTATGTGTCATGTTGTACACTAGGTGTAGGCATATGTGTGGAATTTTACACTCAGTGTAGGTGTATGTGTTATGTTGTACACTAGGTGCTGGTGTCCGTGTCGTGTTGTACACTGGGCATAGGTGTATTTGTGGCATTGTACACAAGGTGTAGGTGTATGTGTTGTGTGGTACACTGGGTGTAGGTGTAGGTATCATGTTGTACACTGGGTGTAGGTGTATGTGTCGTGTTGTACACCAGGTATTAGTGTATTTATTGTTTTATACACTGTGTATGTGTATGTGTTGTATAGTGTGATGAGACATACACATATGTGACTGTTTAGGCCATTGTTGTCAGTATTGAGGGTTAAGGAAGTATGGTCTTAGGATACCGTATTTTCTATTGAGGGTTGAGGTGGATTAGTCTTGGGATACCCTTGTTGTTTCTATTGAGGGAGGTGCCAGTTTAGTCCATGGATTCCTTTATTGCTTAAAGTGAAGACACTAGGTTCTTGTCGGGCTTAGAAACTGACTCAGTGTCAGTATAGAAAGGACAAAGAATAAAGGTAGAAGAAAAGGAATCATTTCAAACATAAGTATTAGTATTTTATTTTAGTTTTAATTATGCATGTGATCTATGACTTTGATTTACGATGGTTGCATGTGATTTATGATTTTGATTTATGATGGTTGTGTTTGAGTTAACTGAATGTGATATGTTTATACATGATGATTGGGTCAAAAGTATGGTTTGACCTATTGTGACAGGAAGTAAAAAAAATTGAAACTATACCTTATGGATGGGCCACCAATGATGTATGATTTGAATTAGTTTCAATTCCTTTTATTCGAATGGAAATGGTGTCCTTGGTGTAGAAAATCAGGTAATTCCCAATTTGGGTGGTTGAAACTAACTGCAAGGATTAACAACGGTGGAAAAAGGAATTGGAACATGAAATAATATGTTGTTAAAGCATTCAAGAGTAGAGCCATTGTGGGACACTGGTACCCAATAGTGTCCATTGATTTCCATGAGAATACTATGACTGGTATAATGGTTTTGAGGTAGGGATATGCCTTGGCTTTTTATCTTCTGATGGGAGGAAACCTTGCCAAGGGATGGGTTGACTGGGATAGGGGATGTCGAGAAACTTGGAAGGTGACTGAATGCATAGAAGGGGGTGATCAAATTGCCTGAGGGGTTGTGTAGCAGAGAAGGGAAGGTCAAGGGATAGATTTTTTTTTTTGTCATTAGCATTTACACATGGAATTAGATGCACAATGGGATTGTACCATGGAACAATGAGCCAGTAACTATTCACAGAGGGAATAGGTAGTGAAAGCATCATAGCGTTGAACATTGGATATAGGTTGAATTTGGAAGTGGATTTTGGACTTCTTGGGAAGGAGGTGAATCTTGGTATTAATTTGAGGGTGGAGGTGTGAGCCTCTCAACTCCTTTTCTACAGATGCGGGAATTGTATCCTTTTATTTTTTGGCTAGAGAAAATGTGCATACATGTGTTAGCCTCCTATACCCATAGGTTTTCATTTCTCATGATTGACAGTGGAAGTGCCAAAAATGTTTACCTTCCATGCTACTAAGGTTCCATTTTTTTGAAAGAAGCAGACAGTTAAAAAATGTAAAGAGGGTATGCCTTAAAAGAAAAATCAAAAGGCAAGAAAATGAATTGGTCAAAGAAAAAATAAAAGAAATGAACCCCAAATAAAGACCATGAAAGTGGCTAATCCAAAATGCCACTGCTACTTTGATGGGTGGTCCAACAGCTCAAGCTGGGCCTCACCATGTTTTAAATTGCATGTTGTAGACTAGAAAGGAAGTACCTGCTCAAACAGTTTAAGCTTGACAGATGACTAGGTGGATAGAGAAAGGAAGGAGCCCAACTGCTTAATCTGGGCCCTTGGAAGTTATAAGGGCAGACTTAGATAGGAGGGCAGCAAAAAGAAAAGAGAATTATCAGGGTTTGAAAGGCTAAGTGCACCCATCCAAAGGAAGAAAAAATGTTAGGCATATTAGGCAGGGTAGGCAGTTGAAGGTTGCAGAATACAAAGATCTAAGCATATGACATGAGAAAAATCACATATGATGTCACCAGCAGGAGAAAGGCAAGAGCAATGGCCTATTTGGCAGACAACCAAACCATCACTAACCTCCCTCATCCCCTTCAAAAGTTTCTTACTAACATCCCTTTGAGCACTGCAGGATCTGCCTGAACAGTCCTCCTTACATCTACCATTTGTTGATTTCATGTCAAGTTGTGACTTCTCTCTTTGAAAAGAAGCCACATTTCCTGTGTAAAATCATTCTTCATTCCTATCTACTTCTGAAACTAAGTTTACTCATTAAACTTGGCTCTTTACCCCTCTCTCACATCCCCAATTCATATTAATTTCTAATTTTACTATATAAATCCCTAAGTGCTACCCCTCCCCCTACTATTATAGCATTGTATGCAAACAACCCAAAAAATGTATAAATATCCCCCCCTTTAGCATTATAGCTAAATAGCACTTCTATGGGAGACATTAGTCCACCAGGGACTATAGTCAACCCTTGCTTTAGGATTACTCTAACCTCTGGTTAGATTAATAACCTACACTAAACCCTCATCTACCCTTTTTTCAGAAAAAAACCCATGAACCCCCCCCCCCCCCGCTCAAACCTAATGTTACATATTGTTGGACCCCGACACATTAACCCATATACCTCTGAAATCCATTAAAACCCCCGTAACCAAAGTTCTAAACCCAAAGAATTTAAATGAATATTTTATTAGCTGGCGGGTCCCCACCCAAACTTGCACGCTGGGTCGGGGCGCCCACCAGCCATCGATCTCCTGCTGCCCCCAATCCAAAGGTGGGCGGTCAATTTCAGATCTGGACCTGTCGCGCTTTAGCGTCCAGGGAGCGGGCAGTTTTGCTCCCGTACTCTGGACGCGTGGCGGCCATCGGAGTTGTTCAGAGCCCCCCTCCCCGTTACCGCCTTTTCCCAACAGCGGTGCGGGGAAATCGGAAACCGCCCTCACGCAACCCGCCTCCCCTGTCACGTCACTCCCGCGTCGCCATGACGTCATACCCTGGGCCCCCGCCACCTCGCCGCGTCACCCTCCACGCCACCTTGCCGCCCCCATGTCCTTCCACCGTGTCCTGCCACGCTGGCCTCCAGCTCAGCACCCACGTCATCATCCGTACCCGGGCCCACCGATGACATCATGCTGACGTCATCGACGGAAAAGCGCCAAAAACCCATATTTTCCGAATTTATCGTTATAAACGCACAATTGAGCCGTTTGTTGTCATTTTCATTCGAAAAGAGAGGGAGCCGTTTTATTTGTTTACAACAAAAATTGCCTCCACACCGCGAATTCGAAGTTTGGGACGCCGCCACTCATCAATTCAACTGTGTCTTTCATCCATTGCTCACCGGGTGGCTCTCGGCGTCATTTATCCAAGTATTTGCCGAAATTCACCTATTTTGCCCATGTTCATGCCATTTCTCTGCAAAATTCTCCACTAAATACCTGGTAAATCCTAAATTAAAGATTGTCATTCAGTTAATGCTGGACCAAAACAACCTACATTGCCCCCTGCTCCAAAATTCAATATTGAGCAATCACTCACGACCTTAATTTGCAATTGGTCCTCCGTCTGCCCGACATTGTTCCCTTTTGCCGAAGTACATAATTGAAGAACTGTATTTCACCAGCTTATAGTCCTGCCCTCCCTCTGCAATTCATCCTCACTGTTCACGATCCTTGTGAATTTACCAGAGCAGAATAGAGGTAAGCTTGATTAATCCACCTACTCCTCTTTGAAGAACATATCTGGCATCACCTGCATTCAATCTGCCACTTGACTTCTAGAAAGATTTGCAAGCTATTGCACTCACATTGTTGCATTCAGAAACTGCATTTTAAAGACAGAACCCAAAGGCTATACAATGGCTGCTCCTGCACCCACAGCTCTCAGTGTTGCCCCCATGAATCCACCTAACAAAGAGCTTGAGGCCCTCCCTCTTGCTGACAGAGATTACCTCATCCAAGACCTTGTGGGTGACAGGAACCATTTGCAGACCTTCCAGGAATTGAGGGATAACTATTTCAGCAACAATGACACATATGGGATATGGGAATCCAATCTGCCTCATTACTTTCTCCCATCTGTTAACATTTTTCCAGAAATCATCTGCTTATGTGCTGAGAATTATGATCCAAATCACAGAGCTGTCAAGTCTCCATCTGGGAGCATACTCTTTCACATCAATGCTGAATCCATCAACTAGATGCTCAACTTCAAACAAACTCAGCTGCTGTATCCCTTCTCCATGAACTATCTACTGGATACAAGTGCCAAGATTTCCACTGCTAATATTCAGAAGATCACCAAGACATTTATGAGAGCTGACCGCCAGCCAACAGGGCCACCTCCTTTCTTGCATGTCCATTTTACTGATGTAGGCCAACTTCTGGTTGACATGATTTCCTATGTATTGGGCTATAAAACCAGTGAGTTCGTTGATGAGACAGTGCTAGTGTTATTAGTTGCTTACAGCCCAGGCCAACCTCCTACCTACAAGTATAACTTTGCTAAATTCATAGCCAACAAGATACATGACTAGCTTTTCAAAGTGGACAGGGAGGGCATATTCAAATATTCATCATACATCTACCATTTGTTCATGTATTATCAATCTGAGGCCTTTCAATGCCCTATCAAGAAGCTGGATTCTAGAGGAGAAAGAAGGTCTGTCATCTTCTGGACATCAGTTTTTCACCAAGTCCAAGATTCACCATATTCATACTGTGAATTTATTGATCAATTTGTCTACCCAGTCTCTTGCTTATTAATGAGGTCCCCTCCTCCCAGAGTGTCATTTGAAATCCAGAAAACTCTGCAGCTGTCCAAAAATTATAAAATAGGTGATTGGTACCTATACCAAGATCATACAGTCATCAGAATTTATGGCTATGAGCTCTGTCCATATAGGCTCCCAAAATATGTACCAATGAGACTATTTGCCTTGGAGTACTATAGGCAGCTTATTCACTCTGACCTCACCCACTTTCATAGTGCTAAGAAGAAAGCCCACCTCAAGTTTAAACACCACCTGGGCCCCTTTATCATGAACAAAAAAGAGGGATGGCAAGAGGCTGAGCAAATCCTCAAAGATAAATACAAGCTATCAAAAAGCTTCTGGTGGGTCCCTTATGACCCCGAAGGCTTCATCTGTGCTAGAAGGGTCAAGTACAGGCTGCTAGGCTATGAGCACTGTAAATTTCCACATATTGAGCAGTATGCCAATCAGCAAGAATGGTTGCAAGACACATTAATTGAGAAACTAACTGAAGAAGAAATAATGCAAAGAAATGTCAAGGATTTGGAAAAAACTCTTGACTTAGATTCTGTGCAGCAGGTAATCTTCAAGCAACCACATCCAGTTGGAGAAGGAACTTCAACTACAACAATTGCACCAGCCACCCAGGCGCCATCTACAGCAGCATCAGGCACAGATAAGGGTAAGGGAATAATGGGTGCTGAAGAAGAGATAGTAAAAGAAAAGCCTGCCTCCTCAATTGGGCAGAAACAAGAGCAAACCCCTCCACCACAAACAGAACCACCAACAGCGCCTATATTGCAGACTCCTGCACATGAGGAGAGGGGCAAGAAAAGGGACAGGAAGAGTCCACTCCTGCTAGTGGATCCTCCCAGCAACCTGAGGCCAAGAGGCAAAAGGTTGACTCCCTAGTCATAGAAGAAATAAGTGAAGAAGTCCTTGAGAGTCCAAGGAAAGAAGGGGGAGACAGTCAGCAAACGGCCACAAGATCTTTCCAACAAGAGCAAGGATTACAGCTTGGCATGGAGGTGTCCTCCTCCACTCAACAGAGCAAGAAGCCTTCAAGCACCAAGGCTTCCTTCAAAGAAATAAAAGCACAAAATGAGTTGTTGAGAATAGAGGTGTATAAGCAATTCCTCAAAGCAACACCAGCTAAGCAAGAGAGGCTGATGTCAGTGTATGACATACAAGAGGAGAAAATGATCCTCAGCCACTTCAAACCCAAGGTACTGCAACCTCAATCAGTTGCAGATTTTGTAAGAACAAGGGTGGAAGTCATGGCAAAGGACATTCACCCCATGGACCAGATAGAGCTGCACAAACAAACGGGGGAAATGGTCTATGCCACCTTGGTAGACAGGGCCACAATGGCCCATGAATTGAAAGAATCACTGAAGAATACCAACATTCAGTTGGATTTCGAGAGAATGTCCTCCATGGCCAAGGACAATAGGATTAAAACACTAGAGGACATCATCGTGGACCTTGGACATGATCCTAAGGACCCAAAGGGTGTGAGGGCCCTCATGAAAAAGAAGGAAGATGATATTGCTGCATTGAAGAAAAGGCTGAAACTGCTTCCCACTGAGCACCCCCAAACAACAGAATTGCAAAAGAAAAAGAGTCTGAAGATCAGCTTGATCTAATAATGTAGCTCAATCAAAAGGTTATTGATCTGGAGAAGGAACTAGAAGGGGCACTGCAAGACAAACAGGGAGAATCAACCTCCCAACCTCCTCCAACTACCTCAACCACTGCCACCACTACAGAGGCAGCAGTAGCCCCTGCAACTACTACAGCAACAACAGAAGCAGCAGCAACAACAACAACAGCTCCTGAGTCCAGCTTAAACATGGATGAATTAACAAAGGCTATCAAAGAGCTGGAGCTCCAAGCAACCGAGATCAAACAGGCCAAGGAAAAATTGGCAGAACTAGAGGCCAAATATGACAAATCAAAGATGACTGTAGCAGAGCAGTCTAGAGAAATTAAGGCCCTCAAAGACAAAATAAAGGCCTTAGAAAAGGAGCTCAAACTTGAAAATGCTCTGGCAGAAATAAAGAGAATTTTGTGGGCCCGGATTGACCACTCCCTTACTAGACAATGGAAGTCAATCAAGACAGTGCATGAACAAATGGAATTGATTGGCCAAGCCCAAATTGAGATCCAAAAAGCCAGAACAGTACTAGGGAACAGGCCTGAGTAGGCCAATAGAATGATAAATTTTCTGAACAATCAGACTAAGGAGGAGCTGGCAGCCCTCAACATCGTTAACAGAACAGATGTTGTCCTTACAGCTAAAAAGGTGCTGACTCTCAGGAATTTTGTACAAACTATAGAGAGGAAATGCCATGAAATGCAGGTTAAGGTGGATGAGTACAAGCTCAAAATGGGAGCACTGCAAGAAAAGGGATTGCCCAGCCTATTAACTAGCACAGGAAGACTGCTCCCTCGTGAGCAATATGCTACCAGGATGTCAAATTTTATTGAAAATCAAATCACTGCATCTGCCAGTACTTCTGAGGAAACAGGGCCTCCAACAGGGCAGGGCCTCTATGACAAACTTGAAAATCTGTTTTTTATTGAACATGAGATCAATCACCTATTTGAGGTTCCTCCAAATTTCTATAGGTATACAGAGGCAGATGAAACCTTGGTGAAAATTCGAAGACACCAACTGCCCAAAGAGGATTGGTGGCAGGCAATGCTGCAAATTTTGCCTCAGTGATCTCAGTTGATCAATCCTAGTCAGTTTCCACTCAGCCAAAAGCAAAAAGCAGAATTTGGACAGCATACAAGGCAACCGAAAAAGGGTGACTCAGCATAAAGACAGCGGTAGCAAGCCAAAACATAGGAAATGCGCAACTTTTGTGCAGCACGGCCTCAGCCGACTCCATCGGTCACAAAGTCAACATTCTCTGACCATTTTGGACAGCTAATACACTTAGAAGTTACTACAGCATTTATTTTCTCAGCTACAACGCTCCAAGAGTTGGCACAATATTAATGAGCCATTAACTCACTAGCTAGATATTTTTCTGATGTAATTTTTGTATATATACCTCCCCTGGCAACATATTAGGGGTTGGTGATTTTCACTCTAAGGCAAATATATTGTATATTTTCAGATGATTTAATAAAAAAGGCTGGAAAAAGCTCAGTGTTTCCTGGATGCTTGATGTCTCAATGATGCTCTGCGTGCTGTTGCAGAATTCCTGTGCTGTCCAAATGGAACAATAAGTTTTCTCAATCTATGTTTTATTTTCTTATGTATGTTTGAATTATACACATGCTTCACCAACCTAACAATAGAGAAAAAGAATAGTACAGGAAATGTTTGATTACACCTTGTGCTCAATCTCTGTTGCTGAAATTGTTTTCTTCAGAATTAATCATGAACATGAATTCTTAATTGCTCATGTTTACATCAATTCTACAAATATGAATGTTATGCAAGAATTCTTCAGTGCTCCTAAATAATATTCCCACTGTTCTCCAGATCAGTTTACTGAAAGATCCTTAGCTGCCTTTCACGCCCTGATTCCATCACATCCATTTACTGATTTAAAAACTTGTTCCTTGGACACTTATCTGGCTCTGTAGCATCACTATTGTATCAACACAGACATATCAAGCAATTAAACATCACTGACTCCATGCCCAATGGCCTAGATCACCCTGTAAACATATATCTATCTTGACTGAAATCATCACCCAGCAAAATTCAAAACAAAACCTTGAGCATCATAACTAGCCTAAAATAGTATACAAACAAAGTTAAATCATAAAGAGAGAGCCCTCTCTGGTCATAGGTAGGCTAGAACCTGTGACCCAAAGATTGGTTAGTGGTTACCTCAGCCATATTCCCTTGGGAGTCAAAGGGAACAACCTGAGTGTTAACATAATTGGCGAATCCGCTGGGGAAGAGAGCGTATTTTTCAGCTGCTGTCTGTTTTTAGACAGTGGTTCCCAAAACTTGAACAGTTCCTTACAAAATTCTAAAAAATATTCTCAAAAGTACCAAAAGCAAGTTCAGAAGCTGGCTCCTAAAAAGAGAACTAGGCACACCAGGTCAAACCCTGACCCAAATCCTCCTCCTGTTTTTGATAACCCCAATTTGATTCCTAAGAATCTTAGGAGCCAAAAGGAACCAGAGCAATCTCCTGAATCTAGCCCTGAGGCAGTTCAGCAAAGTTCTATTCCAACCCTTGCTAAACCATCAGTCCACCCTCATATAGCCCATTCTTCCCCCTCTTCATCATCCACTTCACAAAACATATTGTTAACACCTAACACACAAACTGCTATTGCTGTCCCCATTGTTCCACTTGTTCCCTTTCTACCCGTTGTACCACTTATCCCCCCAAATATGGCTAATCGTTATACTCCCCTTCAGTTACCTGGTAATCCTGGGGCCATGCCTCAGGACTACCAAAGCAAGATTACTTATTTTGATGGAGCCAGTACATACACTGCCTTACAGCATACCAAGAAAATGCAAGACTACTTTGAAAACTATGAGATAGATGATGATGATGTAAGGATGAAAATTTTTGTCCAAAGTTTAACAGGTGAAGTGAGAACTTGGTTCAGGGCACTGGCTGCAAATTCTATAGCTGATTCGGGTGCCCTTTATCAGTCCTTCCTTAACAGATGGGAAAAGAAAAAGGACCCTCTACACATTTTATCTGAATATGACACCATAAGGAGAGGCCCACAAGAAACTGTCTTGGACTATTTCACTAGATTCAACACTATTTATAATGCCATTCCTCAAAATCTCAGGCCTCCACCTGATTTAGCATTGATTAAATTCCCTGATGGGTTTGATGCTGATATGGCATATCAATTAAGAGAAAGAGCTCCTGCAACTTTGGCAGACATGCAAAACATAGCTGTAAGTGTAGAGGCAAATCTGATTGCTAAGAGGAACCGGGCAAGGACTGAAAGAAGAACTACTTTTAAAGAGGAACCCTCATCATTTGAACAAAAGCTAGATGCAATCATCAAAGGGATGGACAGACTTGGAGACAGGGTGGAAACCATAGAAAGAAAATCATCATGGGAAGGTCAAACAAGCAATATTAGAAACCCAAACTTCAGAAAGAATCAAAATCCCAATGTTGTAAGGACTGATCCTGACCAGCATGTCAGACCTCCTTTCCAAGAAAACTATGATGAGGCTTCCACAGCTAGTGAACCTAATGAGGACCCTCACATCAACCTAATGGGTTTGGACAGTGAAAATCAAGTCTTTTTAACACAAGAAGACCAAGAGGTCTACAACGATAACCAATTCCACACTAAGTCAGGAGAATCATTTGATTTCAAAGAAGGTTATGATGCAACTGTTTATGAGGTACACAAACAGTACAAATTAAGGACCAGAACGATAGATGTACCTGAATCTCTTAAAAAGGACAATAAGCAACCAAAAAAGGTCAATGATAAGAGTACTCCCCCACAATCAGCTGGCAATTCAAACCCAAACACCACAGAAGTTACTGTGGAGGATATTTCAGAGCATCAGACATTTGAAAACCAGCCAGCTTCACTCCAACCAGCAAAAGTAAAGTCAAATAATACCCTTGGAAGTAAACATGGTACCAATTTTACTCAAGACAATATCAACCATGAACAAAAGATCACTGATAACTCAGCTGAAAAGGAAAAATCTGTTGCACTTAATGCCAAAATTCAATTGGAAAAGCCTTTTAACTTGGAAACCGAAATAAGTAAACTAAAGATAACAGTCCCTCTTTCGGAATTGGCTAAACATGAGGTATACAGGCAGGAGATTAACAAGTCACTCCAAGTATCAGACAATAAAGATGCTGTGAATGTCCTAGATGACCAACCTGAGTTGCTATTCGGACCTGAGGTTAATGGAAAAACAGAAAATGGAGGGGTTCCACCCTTTTATGTCAGTCTAAACATTCATAACAAGGTTCTACATAATGCAATGTTCGATTCAGGGGCTTCACACAACTTAATGCCCAAATCTGTAATGGAAAAACTTGACTTAGACATCAGAAGACCTTACAAAGATCTATTCTCATTTGATTCAAGCCAAGTCAGGTGCTTGGGCCTGATTAAAGATTTATGTGTCTCCCTGGTCCAATAGCCAACCAAGACAATATTGATGGATGTAGTGGTAGCTGACATACCCCCTAAGTATGGCATGCTCTTGTCCAGATCCTGGGGGGCCAAACTCCAAGGATCGTTGCAATTGGATATGTCCTATGCAACTATCTTAGTCTTTGGGCAGCCAAAGAGATTATACCGTGAAACTTTGATGAAATATGTGGTAAGCAGTCAAGAGAAGCCCCAAAACTTCCCAATCTATTCAATACACTCAGACATGGATTCATTTATTCTCTACAATGCCGACATCTGTCACAAAGCTTATTCTGAACTATTAATGACAGTAGAAACCGAGGAGTTAGATGAGCAATGTGCTTTCAAAGACCAAGGGACTGTGGGTATAGCTGGCAAGACAAAAGAACATGATGTATCAAGTTACTTGCAAGAAACCAACCTACCCATGATCCAACTTTCTAGTGATCCCAATCCAAATCTTGATCATGAAACTTTATGGTATTTATAATTTGATGGCTCTGTAAACAAGCTAGGAGCTGGGGCAGGAGTCTGGATCCACAATATGCACAATGACCAAGCTGAGGGCCATGCATACAGACTAAACTTCCGATGCACAAACAACATGGCTGAATATGAAGCCCTTTTGCTAGGTCTCAAACTTATTAAAAATTTGGGTGCAACCAAAATTTCAATCTTAGGGGATTCAGATCTAATCATACAACAAATGAAAGGAAACTTTACCACAAATGATCTAAGGTTGAGAGCATATAAGGGAGCAGCTATTCAGGTACTTGAGAGCTTCTCACAATCACAGTTGACTAAAATTTCCAGAGAACTCAATCTACATGCTCACAGCTTGGCAACCTTTGCCAGCACTTGTAAGTTACCTTTCAAAACCAATCATACATTTACTGCTGAAATCAAACACAGACCTTCAGTTTCGGATAACATCAAGAATTGGCAAGTCTTCGAGAGTACTACATAGATAAATAACTTCCTCACTTTAAAGGAATAATTTTTCGGCATGAACATTGACACTAGCACTAGAGATGATCAACCACAGGCATGCACAATTACACAGGAAATATCAGCTGAAACAGCTAATCTGGTTTTACATCCTACCACCTTTGACAAGGAAACTATACGGGAGTTGAAACAACCAGATGGTGAGGAAATGGCTAAAACATAAGCTGAGGTAATTGAGCTAAAGGCTAATTTTATGCCCATAGGTATAACCCCTTTGGAGGATCTGTTTGATTCAAATGATATCTCAAGAAAACAAAAAATGCAACCATTGAATGCTGAAATAGAAGATTGTAACATTGGGACTCCTGAAAATCCCAAAATGGTTAAGTTATCCAAAGCATTACCACCTGGGTAGAAACTAAAATACATTGTGTTATTCAAAGAATTTCAAGATGTCTTTGCTTGGAGCTATGAGGACCTTAAATCTTATGATACATCAGTTATCCAGCACACTATACCTCTAAAAGAAAATTAAAAGCCTTTCAAACAAAAACTCAGAAGAGTAAACCCTGTGCTCCTCCCCCTTATTGAAAAAGAGGTTAAACGTATGTATGAAGCTGGGATCATTGCCCCAATTAGATTCTCAGAGTGGATCTCAAATCTGGTGCCTACTAGCAAAAAGACAGGGGAAATCAGACTGTGTGTTGACCTAAGAAATTTGAACAAAGTATCTCTCAAAGACCATTATCCCTTACCTAAAATGGATCATATCTTGGAAAGGGTAGTGGGAGCCTCGAGGATCTCCTTACTAGATGGTTTCTCAGGATTCAATCAGATTCTAGTGCACCCGGATGATCAAGACAAAACTGCCTTCACAACACCTTAGGGAACATTCAAATATGTCAAAATGCCTTTTGGGCTTAAAAATGCAGGGGCCACATTCCGAAGAGCAATGGATATTGCCTTCGCCAAGGAAATTCATGATTTCCTAGTTGTCTATCTTGATGATATTACCGCTTTTTCAAAATCATATCAAGAACACTTGGAACACTTGAGGCAGGTTTTCACAATTTGTAGAAAATATGGCATATCTTTGAACCCAAAGAAATCACTATTTGGGCTGGAGGAAGGTAAACTCCTGGGGCATTTAATCTCAAAAGATGGTATTAGGATTGACCGAGACAGAATTCAAGCTATCCTACAAGTACTGCATCCAAGAAACATCAAGGAACTACAAAGCTTTCTAGGAAAAATCAACTTCTTGAGGAGGTTCATTCCTAATTTGGCTGAACTCATAAGACTGTTAAACAATATGCTGAAAAAGGATTCCAAGGTCAAATGGACCATGGAAGCTAGACAAGCCTTTGAGGATATCAAAAGAGCATTGACAAACACACCAGTCCTAACAAGCCCTAGATTTGATCAAGATTTTATCATTTTTTCTTTTGCATCTGAACATACAATTGCTGTTGTTCTGCTACAAAAAAATGACCAGGGCTGTGAAAAACCCATTGCATTTTTTAGCAGAGCCGTTAGGGATGCTCCCTTGAAATATCAGATCATGGAAAAACAAGCCTATGCATTAGTAAAAGCCATCAAGGACTTCAGAATCTATATCCTGTACTCTCATATAATTGCCTATGTTCCTAATGCAGTGGTCAAAGACATTTTAACCCAAGAAGGAATTGAAGGCAAGAGGGGCAAGTGGATTGCCAATATCAGAGAATATGACATTGAGATCAAACCTAAAAAATTGATAAAAGGACAAGGTCTAGCCAAACTAATGACTAAAACCAATTTTCAAGCCCTTGACATTAATGAACTGGACGACGAACAGGAGATGGCGACTCCATAGATCAATCAAGCCTTTATGCAATCTCCATGGTATGCTGATATATGTTTTGTATTATTAAACCTGCAAGCTCCTCCAGGGTTGTCCAGAACCAAGAAAAGATTCTTGAAAATGAAAGCATCAAGGTTTTGTATTATTGACAGTGTTGTATTTTGGAGAAATCATGAAGGAATCTTACTCAATTTCTTAAACTTAGAAGAAACTGACAATGTCCTCAAGGAATTTCATGCAGGTTACTGTGGAGGACACTTATACTGGAAGTCCACAGCTGATAAAATCCTAAGGGCTGGATTTTATTGGCCTTCCTTGTTTGCTGATGTGAAGAAATTTGTAATGTCTTGTCACAAATGCCAAATTTTTGAGGGCAAGAGGAAGCTGCTGCCTTTACCACTCAAACCAGTTTCAACTGAGAAACCATTCCAGCAATGGGGTCTAGACTTCATTGGTGAAATTCACCCTCCATCCTCTGGCCAGCATAGGTGGATTCTCACTGCCACAGACTATTTTACCAAATGGATAGAAGCCATCCCTTGTAGGCAAGCCAATGACTCCATTATTATACAATTCCTAGAAACCAACATCTTGTCCAGGTTTGGCTGTCCAGATAAAATTATTACAGACAATGCTACTGCTTTCAAATCCAAAAAAATGATCAACTTTTGTCACAAGTATCACATGACCCTAGGTCATTCCACTGCCTATTATCCTCAAGGTAATGGCCTAGCTGAGTCTTCCAATAAAAGTCTCATCAACATCATTAAAAAAGTTTTGGAAGAAAACAAAAAGAATTGGCATAAGAAGTTGGTAAATGCATTGTGGGCAGACAGACTGACCACCAAGAGATCAATTGGCATGAGTCCATATGAACTGGTCTATGGGCTAGAGGCAAAGTTTCCTACATCTCTAGGAATTCCCGTTATCAAGTTGCTGCAAGAAATACAAGCTGAGCCCAATGACATTCAAAGAAGAATTAATCAGACAATTCACTTACAGAAAACGAGAGAGGAAGTCTATCAAAGAACCCAAGTACTGCAAGAAAAGCTCAAAAGAATATTTGACAAAAGAACCAAAGCTGAAGATTTCTTTATAGGAAACAAAGTGTTAAGATGGGATTCCAGGAGGGAGGACAAAGGCAAACATGGCAAGTTTGATTTTTTATGGAAGGGACCTTATGTCACTTATGCTATGCAAGGTAACAACACCTATTTTCTAAGGAGTCTGGATGGCTCAAACATTGAGGAAGGCCCAGTCAATGGGAGAATGCTCAAGCATTATTTTGACTCCTTTTGATCAAACACTAAATAGTCATATATTGTACATAAATATTGGTATTTTCAAGTATTTTCATTCACAACAGATAAATAAAGCACCAAGTGGAGCATATTTTGAGAAGACCAGGATGCTGCACTATTTTCTTTTTTGGAAAATATTTTGATCCTAGCATTGGAAAGCCAAACAAAAACAGAGGGGAACTATCAAGGTAATGAGAAAAAATTTCAGAAACAGGTAAAAAACAGATCTGCAACTTTACAACAAATCAGCTCAATGGGTACTGCCTGCAAGTATCTAAGATCCTAATCAATAGTCTCCAACAACAGAGAAATTCAGCCTGCAGCAAGAAAGCAGAACTCAGGCAATCTGACCTGTTGTTCTTGGCTTTTCATCTGGAAAATCCATCCACAAGTGGAGCCACTGTTAGCCTCCTATACCCATAGGTTTTCATTTCTCATGATTGACAGTGGAAGTGCCAAAAATGTTTACCTTCCATGCTACTAAGGTTCCATTTTTGTGAAAGAAGCAGACAGTTAAAAAATGTAAAGAGGGTATGCCTTAAAAGAAAAATCAAAAGGCAAGAAAATGAATTGGTCAAAGAAAAAATAAAAGAAATGAACCCCAAATAAAGACCATGAAAGTGGCTAATCCAAAATTCCACTGCTACTTTGATGGGTGGTCCAACAGCTCAAGCTGGGCCTCACCATGTTTTAAATTGCATGTTGTAGACTAGAAAGGAAGTACCTGCTCAAACAGTTTAAGCTTGACAGATGACTAGGTGGATAGAGAAAGGAAGGAGCCCAACTGCTTAATCTGGGCCCTTGGAAGTTATAAGGGCAGACTTAGATAGGAGGGCAGCAAAAAGAAAAGAGAATTATCAGGGTTTGCAAGGCTAAGTGCACCCATCCAAAGGAAGAAAAAATGTTAGGCATATTAGGCAGGGTAGGCAGTTGAAGGTTGCAGAATACAAGATCTAAGCATATGACATGAGAAAAATCACATATGATGTCACCAGCAGGAGAAAGGCAAGAGCAATGGCCTATTTGGCAAACTACCAAACCATCACTAACCTCCCTCATCCCCTTCAAAAGTTTCTTACTAACATCCCTTTGAGCACTGCAGGATCTGCCTGAACAATCCTCCTTACATCTACCATTTACTGATTTCATGTCAAGTTGTGACTTCTCTCTTTGAAAAGAAGCCACATTTCCTGTGTAAAATCATTCTTCATTCCTATCTGCTTCTGAAACTAAGTTTACTCATTAAACTTGGCTCTTTACCCCTCTCTCACATCCCCAATTCATATTAATTTCTAATTTTACTATATAAATCCCTAAGTGCTACCCCTCCCCCTACTATTATAGCATTGTATGCCAACAACCCAAAAAATGTATAAATATCCCCCCCTTTAGCATTATAGCTAAATAGCACTTCTATGGGAGACATTAGTCCACCAGGGACTATAGTCAACCCTTGCTTTGGGATTACTCTAACCTCTGGTTAGATTAATAACCTACACTAAACCCTCATCTACCCTTTTTTCCGAAAAAACCCATGAAACCCCCCCCCCCAAACCTAATGTTACATATTGTTGGACCACGACACATTAACCCATATACCTCTGAAATCCATTAAAACCCCCGTAACCAAAGTTCTAAACCCAAAGAATTTAAATGAATATTTTATTAGCTGGCGGGTCCCCACCCAAACTTGCACGCTGGGTCGGGGCACCCGCCAGCCGTCGATCTCCTGCTGCCCCCAATCCAAAGGTGGGCGGTCAATTTCAGATCTGGACCTGCCGTGCTTTAGCGTCCGGGGAGTGGGCGGTTTTGCTCCCGTACGCTGGACGCGTGGCGGCCATCGGAGTTGTTCGGAGCCCCCCTCCCCGTTACCGCCTTTTCCCAACAGCGGTGCGGGGAAACCAGAAACTGCCCTCCCGCAACCCGCCTCCCCTGTCACGTCACTCCCGCGTCGCCATGACGTCATACCCCGGGCCCCCGCCACCTCGCCGCATCACCCTCCACGCCACCTTGCCGCCCCCACGTCCTTCCACCGTGTCCTGCCACGCTGGCCTCCAGCTCAGCACCCACGTCATCATCCGTACCTGGGCCCGCCGATGACGTCATGCTGACGTCATCGGCGAAAAAGCGCCAAAAACCCATATTTTCCGAATTTATCGTTATAAATGCGCAATTGAGCCATTTTTGTCATTTTCATTCGAAAAGAGAGGGAGCCGTTTTATTTGTTTACTACAAAAATTGCCTCCACACCGCGAATTCGAAGTTTGGGACGCCGCCACTCATCAATTCAACTTTGTCTTTCATCCATTGCTCACCCGGCGGCTCTCGGCATCATTTATCCAGGTATTTGCCGAAATTCACCTATTTTGCCCATGTTCATGCCATTTCTCTGCAAAATTCTCCACTAAATACCTGGTAAATCCTAAATTAAAGATTGTCATTCAGTTAATGGTGGACCAAAACAACCTACATTGCCCCCTGCTCCAAAATTCACTATTGAGCAATCATTCGCGGCCTTAATTTGCAATTGATCCTCCATGTGCCCGGCATTGTTCCCTTTTGCCGAAGTACATAATTGAAGAACTGTATTTCACCAGCTTATAGTCCTGCCCTCCCTCTGCAATTCATCCTCACTGTTCACAATCCTTGTGAATTTACCAGAGCAGAACAGAGGCAAGCCTGCTTAATCCACCTACTCCTCTTTGAAGAACATATCTAGCATCACCTGCATTCAATCTGCCACTTGACTTCTAGAAAGATTTGCAAGCTATTGCACTCACATTGTTGCATTCAGAAACTGCATTTTAAAGACAGCACCCAAAAGCTATACAATGGCTGCTCCTGCACCCACAGCTCTCAGTGTTGCCCCCATGAATCCACCTAACAAAGAGCTTGAGGCCCTCCCTCTTGCTGACAGAGATTACCTCATCCAAGACCTTGTGGGTGACAGGAACCATTTGCAGACCTTCCGGGAATTAAGGGATAACTATTTGAGCAACAATGACACATATGGGATATGGGAATCCAATCTGCCTCATTACTTTCTCCCATCTGTTAACATTTTTCCAGAAATCATCCGCTTATGTGCTGAGAATTATGATCCAAATCACAGAGCTGTCAAGTCTCCATCTGGGAGCATACTCTTTCACATCAATGCTGAATCCATCAACCAGATGCTCAACTTCAAACAAACTCAGCTACTGTATCCCTTCTCCATGAACTATCTACTGGATACAGGTGCCAAGCTTTCCACTGCTGATATTCAGAAGATCACCAAGACATTTATGAGAGCTGACTGCCAGCCCACAGGGCCACCTCCTTTCTTGCATGTCCATTTTACTGATGTAGGCCAACTTCTGGTTGACATGATTTCCTATGTATTGGGCTATAAAACCAGTGAGTTCGTTGATGAGACAGTGCTGGTGTTATTAGCTGCTTACAGCCCAGGCCAACCTCCTGCCTACAAGTATAACTTTGCTAAATTCATAGCCAACAAGATACATGACCAACTTTTCAAAGTGGACAGGGAGGGCATATTCAAATATTCATCATACATCTACCATTTGTTCATGTATTATCAATCCGAGGCCTTTCAATGCCCTATCAAGAAGCTGGATTCTAGAGGAGAAAGAAGGTTTGTCATCTTCTGGACATCAGTTTTTCACCAAGTCCAAGATTCACCATATTCATACTGTGAATTTATTGATCAATTTGTCTACCTAGTCTCTTGCTTATTAATGAGGTCCCCTCCTCCCAGAGTGTCATTTGAAATCCAGAAAACTCTGCAGCTGTCCAAAAATTATAAAATAGGTGATTGGTACCTATACCAAGATCATACAGTCATCAGAATTTATGGCTGTGAGCTCTGTCCATATAGGCTCCCAAAATATGTACCAATGAGACTGTTTTCCTTGGAGTACTATAGGCAGCTTATTCACTCTGACCTCACCCACTTTCATAGTGCTAAGAAGAAAGCCCACCTCAAGTTTAAACACCACCTGGGCCCCTTTATCATGAACAAAAAAGAGGGATGGCAAGAGGCTGAGCAAATCCTCAAAGATAAATACAAGCTATCAAAAAGCTTCCGGTGGGTCCCTTATGACCCCGAAGGCTTCATCTGTGCTAGAAGGGTCAAGTACAGGCTGCTAGGCTATGAGCACTGTAAATTTCCACATATTGAGCAGTATGCCAATCAGCAAGAATGGTTGCAAGACACATTAATTGAGAAACTAACTGAAGAAGAAATAATGCAAAGAAATGTCAAGGATTTGGAAAAAACTCTTGACTTAGATTCTGTGCAGCAGGTAATCTTCAAGCAACCGCATCCAGTTGGAGAAGGAACTTCAACTACAACAACTGCACCAGCCACCCAGGCGCCATCTACAGCAGCATCAGGCACAGATAAGGGTAAGGGAATAATGGGTGCTGAAGAAGAGATAGTAAAAGAAAAGCCTGCCTCCTCAATTGGGCAGCAACAAGAGCAAACCCCTCCACCACAAACAGAACCACCAACAACGCCTATATTGCAGACTCCTGCACATGAGGAGAGGGGCAAGAAAAGGGACAGAGAAGAGTCCACTCCTGCTAGTGGATCCTCCCAGCAACCTGAGGCCAAGAGGCAAAAGGTTGACTCCCCAGTCATAGAAGAAATAAGTGAAGAAGTCCTTGAGAGTCCAAGGAAAGAAGGGGGAGACAGTCAGCAAACGGCCACAAGCTCTTTCCAACAAGAGCAAGGATTACAGCTTGGCATGGAGGTGTCCTCCTCCACTCAACAGAGCAAGAAGCCTTCAAGCACCAAGGCTTCCTTCAAAGAAATAAAAGCACAAAATGAGCTGTTGAGAATAGAGGTGTATAAGCAATTCCTCAAAGCAACACCAGCTAAGCAAGAGAGGCTGATGTCAGTGTATGACATACAAGAGGAGAAAATGATCCTCAGCCACTTCAAACCCAAGGTACCGCAGCCTCAATCAGCTGCAGATTTTGTAAGAACAAGGGTGGAAGTCATGGCAAAGGACATTCACCCCATGGACCAGATAGAGCTGCACAAACAAACGGGGGAAATGGTCTATGCCACCTTGGTAGACAGGGCCACAATGGCCCATGAATTGAAAGAATCACTGAAGAATACCAACATTCAGTTGGATTTCGAGAGAATGTCCTCCATGGCCAAGGACAACAGGATTAAAACACTAGAGGACATCATCGTGGTCCTTGGACATGATCCTAAGGACCCAAAGGGTGTGAGGGCCCTCATGAAAAAGAAGGAAGATGATATTGCTGCATTGAAGAAAAGGCTGAAACTGCTTCCCACTGAGCACCCCCAAACAATAGAATTGCAAAAGGAAAAAGAGCCTGAAGATCAGCTTGATCTAATAATGCAGCTCAATCAAAAGGTTATTGATCTGGAGAAGGAACTAGAAGGGGCACTGCAAGACAAACAGGGAGAATCAACCTCCCAACCTCCTCCAACTACCTCAACCACTGCCACCACTAGAGAGGCAGTAGTAGCCCCTGCAACTACTACAGCAACAACAGAAGCAGCAGCAACAACAACAGCAGCCCCTGATTCCAGCTTAAACATGGATGAATTAACAAAGGCTATCAAAGAGCTAGAGCTCCAAGCAACCGAGATCAAACAGGCCAAGGAAAAATTGGCAGAACTAGAGGCCAAATATGACAAATCAAAGATGACTGTAGCAGAGCAGTCTAGAGAAATTAAGGCCCTCAAAGACAAAATAAAGGCCTTAGAAAAGGAGCTCAAACTTGAAAATGCTCTGGCAGAAATAAAGAGAATTTTGTGGGCCCGGATTGACCACTCCCTTACTAGACAATGGAAGTCAATCAAGACAGTGCATGAACAAATGGAATTGATTGGCCAAGCCCAAATTGAGATCCAAAAAGCCAGAACAGTACTAGGGAACAGGCCTGAGCAGGCCAATAGAATGATAAATTTTCTGAACAATCAGACTAAGGAGGAGCTGGCAGCCCTCGACATCGTTAACAGAACAGATGCTGTCCTTACAGCTAAAAAGGTGCTGACTCTCTGGAATTTTGTACAAACTGTAGAGAGGAAATGCCATGAAATGCAAGATGTGGTGGATGAGTACAAGCTCAAAATGGGAGCACTGCAAGAAAAGGGATTGCTCAGCTTATTAACAAGCATAGGAAGACTACTCCCTCGTGAGCAATATGCTACCAGGATGTCAAATTTTATTGAAAATCAAATCACTGCATCTGCTAGTACTTCTGAGGAAACAGGGCCTCCAACAGGGCAAGGCCTCTATGACAAACTTGAAAATCTGTTTTTTATTGAACATGAGATCAATCACCTATTTGAGGTTCCTCCAAATATCTATAGGTATACAGAGGCAGATGAAACCTTGGTGAAAATTCGAAGACACCAACTGCCCAAAGAGGATTGGTGGCAGGCAATGCTGCAAATTTTTCCTCAGTGATCTCAGTTGATCAATCCTAGTCAGTTTCCACTCAGCCAAAAGCAAAAAGCAGAATCTGGACAGCATACAAGGCAACCGAAAAAGGGTGACTCAGCATAAAGACAGCGGCAGCAAGCCAAAACATAGGAAATGCACAACTTTTGGGCAGCACGGCCTCAGCCGACTCCATCGGTCACAAAGTCAACATTCTCTGACCATTTTGGACAACTAATACACTTAGAAGTTACTACAACATTTATTTTCTCAGCTACAACGCTCCAGGAGTTGGCACAATATTAATGAGCCATTAACTCACTAGCTAGATATTTTTCTGATGTAAATTTTGTATATATACCTCCCCTGGCAATGTATTAGGGGTTGGTGATTTTCACTCTGAGGCAAATATATTGTATATTTTCAGATGATTTAATAAAAAAGGCTAGAAAAAGCTCAGTGTTTCCTGAATGCTTGATGTCTCAATGATGCTCTGTGTGCTGTTGCAGAATTCCTGTGCTGTCCAAATGGAACAATAAGTTTTCTCAATCTATGTTTTATTTTCTTATGTATGTTTGAATTATACACATGCTTCACCAATCTAACAATAGAGAAAAAGAATAGTACACGAAATGCTTGATTACACCTTGTGCTCAATCTCTGTTGCTGAAATTGTTTTCTTCAGAATTAATCATGAACATGAATTCTTAATTGCTCATGTTTACATCAATTCTACAAATATGAATGTTATGCAGGAATTCTTCAGTGCTCCTAAATAATATTCCCACTGTTCTCCATATCAGTTTACTGAAAGATCCTTGGCTGCCTTTCACGCCCTGATTCCATCACATCCATTTACTGATTTAAAAAATTGTTCCTTGGACACTTATCTGGCTCTGTAGCATCACTATTGTATCAACACAGACATATCAAGCAATTAAACATCACTGACTCCATGCCCAATGGCCTAGATCACCCTGTAAACATATATCTATCTTGACTGAAATCATCACCCAGCAAAATTCAAAACAAAACCTTGAGCATCATAACTAGCCTAAAATAGTATACAAACAAAGTTAAATCATAAAGAGAGAGCCCTCTCTGGTCATAGGTAGGTTAGAACCTGTGACCCAAAGATTGGTTAGTGGTTACCTCGGCCGTATTCCCTTGGGAGTCAAAGGCAACAACCTGAGTGTTAACATAATTGGCGACTCCGCTGGGGAAGAGAGCGTATTTTTCAGCTGCTGTCTGTTTTTAGACAGTGGTTCCCAAAACTTGAACAGTTCCTTACAAAATTCTAAAGAATATTCTCAAAAGTACGAAAAGCAAGTTCAGAAGCTGGCTCCTAAAAAGAGAACTACGCACACCAGGTCAAACCCTGACCGAAATCCTCCTCCTGTTTTTGATAACCCCAATTTGATTCCTAAGAATCTTAGGAGCCAAAAGGAACCAGAGCAATCTCCTAAATCTAGCCCTGAGGTAGTTCAGCAAAGTTCTATTCCAACCCCTGCTAAACCATCAGTCCACCCTCATATAGCCCATTCTTCGCCCTCTTCATCATCCACTTCACAAAACATATTGTTAACACCTAACACACAAACTGCTATTGCTGTCCCCATTGTTCCACTTGTTCCCTTTCTACCCGTTGTACCACTTATCCCCCCAAATATGGCTAATCGTTATACTCCCCTTCAGTTACCTGGTAATCCTGGGGCCATGCCTCAGGACTACCAAAGCAAGATTACTTATTTTGATGGAACCAGTACATACACTGCCTTACAGCATACCAAGAAAATGCAAGACTACTTTGAAAACTATGAGATAGATGATGATGATGTAAGGATGAAAATTTTTGTCCAAAGTTTAACAGGTGAAGTGAGAACTTGGTTCAGGGCACTGGCTGCAAATTCTATAGCTGATTCGGGTGCCCTTTATCAGTCCTTCCTGAACAGATGGGAAAAGAAAAAGGACCCTCTACACATTTTATCTGAATATGACACCATAAGGAGAGGCCCACAAGAAACTGTCTTGGACTATTGCACTAGATTCAACACTATTTATAATGCCATTCCTCAAAATCTCAGGCCTCCACCTGATTTAGCATTGATTAAATTCCCTGATGGGTTTGATGCTGATATGGCATATCAATTAAGAGAAAGAGCTCCTGCAACTTTGGCAGACATGCAAAACATAGCTGTAAGTGTAGAGGCAAATCTGATTGCTAAGAGGAACCGGGCAAGGACTGAAAGAAGAACTACTTTTAAAGAGGAACCCTCATCATTTGAACAAAAGCTAGATGCAATCATCAAAGGGATGGACAGACTTGGAGACAGGGTGGAAACCATAGAAAGAAAATCATCATGGGAAGGTCAAACAAGCAATATTAGAAACCCAAACTTCAGAAAGAATCAAAATCCCAATGTTGTAAGGACTGATCCTGACCAGCATGTCAGACCTCCTTTCCAAGAAAACTATGCTGAGGCTTCCACATCTAGTGAACCTAATGAGGACCCTCACATCAACCTAATGGGTTTGGACAGTGAAAATCAAGTCTTTTTAACACAAGAAGACCAAGAGGTCTACAACGATAACCAATTCCACACTAAGTCAGGAGAATCATTTGATTTCAAAGAAGGTTATGATGCAACTATTTATGAGGTACACAAACAGTACAAATTAAGGACCAGAACGATAGATGTACCTGAATCTCTTAAAAAGGACAATAAGCAACCAAAAAAGGTCAATGATAAGAGTACTCCCCCACAATCAGCTGGCAATTCAAACCCAAACACCACAGAAGTTACTGTGGAGGATATTTCAGAGCATCAGACATCTGAAAACCAGCCAGCTTCACTCCAACCAGCAAAAGTAAAGTCAAATAATACCCTTGGAAGTAAACATGGTACCAATTTTACTCAAGACAATATCAACCATGAACAAAAGATCACTGATAACTCAGCTGAAAAGGAAAAATCTGTTGCACTTAATGCCAAAATTCAATTGGAAAAGCCTTTTAACTTGGAAACTGAAATAAGTAAACTAAAGATAGCAGTCCCTCTTTCGGAATTGGCTAAACATGAGGTATACAGGCAGGAGATTAACAAGTCACTCCAAGTATCAGACAATAAAGATGCTGTGAATGTCCTAGATGACCAACCTGAGTTGCTATTCGGACCTGAGGTTAATGGAAAAACAGAAAATGGAGGGGTTCCACCCTTTTATGTCAGTCTAAACATTCATAACAAGGTTCTACATAATGCAATGTTCGATTCTGGGGCTTCACACAACTTAATGCCCAAATCTGTAATGGAAAAACTTGACTTAGACATCAGAAGACCTTACAAAGATCTATTCTCATTTGATTCAAGCCAAGTCAGGTGCTTGGGCCTGATTAAAGATTTATGTGTCTCCCTGGTCCAATAGCCAACCAAGACAATATTGATGGATGTAGTGGTAGCTGACATACCCCCTAAGTATGGCATGCTCTTGTCCAGATCCTGGGGGGCCAAACTCCAAGGATCGTTGCAATTGGATATGTCCTATGCAACTATCTCAGTCTTTGGGCAGCCAAAGAGATTATACCGTGAAACTTTGATGAAATATGTGGTAAGCAGTCAAGAGAAGCCCCAAAACTTTCCAATCTATTCAATACACTCAGACATGGATTCATTTATTTTCTACAATGTCAACATCTGTCACAAAGCTTATTCTAAACTATTAATGACAGTAGAAACTGAGGAGTTAGATGAGAAATGTGCCTTCAAAGACCAAGGGACTCTGGGTATAGCTGGCAAGACAAAAGAACATGATGTATCAAGTTACTTGCAAGAAACCAACCTACCCATGATCCAACTTTCTAGTGATCCCAATCCAAATCTTGATCATGAAACTTTATGGTATTTAGAATTTGATGGCTCTGTAAACAAGCTAGGAGCTGGGGCAGGAGTCTAGATCCAAAATATGCACAATGACCAAGCTGAGGGCCATGCATACAGACTAAACTTCCGATGCACAAACAACATGGCTGAATATGAAGCCCTTTTGCTAGGTCTCAAACTTATTAAAAATTTGGGTGCAACCAAAATTTCAATCTTAGGGGATTCAGATCTAATCATACAACAAATGAAAGGAAACTTTACCACAAATGATCTAAGGTTGAGAGCATATAAGGGAGCAGCTATTCAGGTACTTGAGAGCTTCTCACAATCACAGTTGACTAAAATTTCCAGAGAACTCAATCTACATGCTCACAGCTTGGCAACCTTTGCCAGCACTTGTAAGATACCTTTCAAAACCAATCATACATTTACTGCTGAAATCAAACACAGACCTTCAATTCCAGATAACATCAAGAATTGGCAAGTCTTCGAGAGTACTACACAGATAAATAACTTCCTCACTTTAAAGGAAGAATTTTCCAGCATGAACATTGACACTGGCACTAGAGATGATCAACCACAGGCATGCACAATTACACAGGAAATATCAGCTGAAACAGCTGATCTGGTTTTACATCCTACCACCTTTGACAAGGAAACTATACGGGAGTTGAAACAACCAGATGGTGAGGAAATGGCTGAAACAGAAGTTGAGGTAATTGAGCTAAAGGATAATTTTCTGCCCATAGGTATAACCCCTTTGGAGGATCTGTTTGATTCAAATGATATCTCAAGAAATCCCAAAATGCAACCATTGAATGCTGAAATAGAAGATTGTAACATTGGGACTCCTGAAAATCCCAAAATGGTTAAGTTATCCAAAGCATTGCCACCTGGGCAGAAACTAAAATGCATTGAGCTATTCAAAGAATTTCAAGATGTCTTTTCCTGGAGCTATGAGGACCTTAAATCTTATGATACATCAGTTATCCAACACACTATGCCTCTAAAAGAAAATCAAAAGCCTTTCAAACAAAAACTCAGAAGAGTGAACCCTGTGCTCCTCCCCCTTATTGAAAAGGAGGTTAAACGTATGTATGAAGCTGGGATCATTGCCCCAATTAGATTCTCAAAGTGGATCTCAAACCTGGTGCCTACTAGGAAAAAGACAGGGGAAATCAGACTGTGTGTTGACCTAAGAAATTTGAACAAAGTATCTCTCAAAGACCATTATCCCTTACCTAAAATGGATCATATCTTGGAAAGGGTAGTGGGAGCCTCGAGGATCTCCTTACTAGATGGTTTCTGAGGATTTAATCAGATTCTAGTGCACCCGGATGATCAAGACAAAACTGCCTTCACAACACCTTAGGGAACATTCAAATATGTCAAAATGCCTTTTGGGCTTAAAAATGTAGGGGCCACATTCCAAAGAGCAATGGATATTGCCTTCACCAAGGAAATTCATGATTTCCTAGTTGTCTATCTTGATGATCTTACCGCTTTTTCAAAATCAGATCAAGAACACTTGGAACACTTGAGGCAGGTTTTCACAATTTGTAGAAAATATGGCATATCTTTGAACCCAAAGAAATCACTGTTTGGGCTGGAGGAGGGTAAACTCCTGGGGCATTTAATCTCAAAAGATGGTATTAGGATTGACCCAGACAGAATTCAAGCTATCCTACAAGTACCACATCCAAGAAACATCAAGGAACTACAAAGCTTTCTAGGAAAAATCAACTTCTTGAGGAGGTTCATTCCTAATTTGGCTGAACTCATAAGACTGTTAAACAATATGCTAAAAAAGGATTCCAAGGTCAAATGGACCATGGAAGCTAGACAAGCCTTTGAGGATATCAAAAGAGCTTTGACAAACACACCAGTCCTAACAAGCCCTAGATTTGATCAAGATTTTATCATTTTTTCTTTTGCATCTGAACATACAATTGTTGTTGTTCTGCTACAAAAAGATGACCAGGGTCGTGAAAAACCCATTGCATTTTTTAGCAGAGCCCTTAGGGATGCTCCCTTGAAATATCAGATCATGGAAAAACAAGCCTATGCATTAGTAAAAGCCATCAAGGACTTCAGAATCTATGTCCTGTACTCTCATATAATTGCCTATGTTCCTAATGCAGTGGTCAAAGACATTTTGACCCAAGAAGGAATTGGAGGCAAGAGGGGCAAGTGGATTGCCAATATCTTAGAATATGACATTGAGATCAAACCTACCAAACTGATAAAAGGACAAGGTCTAGCCAAACTAATGACTAAAACCAATTTTCAAGCCCTTGATATTAATGAATTCGACGACGAACAGGAGATGGCGACTCCACAGATCAATCAAGCCTTTATGCAATCTCCATGGTATGCTGATATATGTTTTGTATTATTAAACCTGCAAGCTCCTGCAGGGTTGTCCAGAACCAAGAAAAGATTCTTGAAAATGAAAGCATCAAGGTTTTGTATTATTGACAGTGTTGTATTTTGGAGAAATCATGAAGGAATCTTACTCAATTGCTTAACCTTAGAAGAAACTGACAATGTCCTCAAGGAATTTCATGCAGGTGACTGTGGAGGACACTTATACTAGAAGTCCACAGCTGATAAAATCCTAAGGGCTGGATTATATTGGCCCTCCTTGTTTGCTGATGTGAAGAAATTTGTAATGTCTTGTCACAAATGTCAAATTTTTGAGGGCAAGAGGAAGCTGCTGCCTTTACCACTCAAACCAGTTTCAACTGAGAGACCATTCCAGCAATGGGGTCTAGACTTCATTGGTGAAATTCACCCTCCATCCTCTGGCCAGCATAGGTGGATTCTCACTGCCACAGACTATTTTACCAAATGGATAGAAGCTATCCCTTGTAGGCAAGCCAATGACTCCATTATTATACAATTCCTAGAAACCAACATCTTGTCCAGGTTTGGTTGTCCAGATAAAATTATTACAGACAATGCTACTGCTTTCAAATCCAAAAAAATAATCAACTTTTGTCACAAGTATCACATGACCCTAGGTCATTCCACTGCCTATTATCCTCAAGGTAATGGCCTAGTTGAGTCTTCCAATAAAAGTCTCATCAACATCATTAAAAAAGTTTTGGAAGAAAACAAAAAGAATTGGAATAAGAAGTTGGTAAATGCATTTTGGGCAGGCAGACTGACCACCAAGAGATCAATTGGCATGAGTCCATATGAACTCGTCTATGGGCTAGAGGCAAAGTTTCCTACATCTCTAGGAATTCCTGTGATCAAGTTGCTGCAAGAAATACAAGCTGAGCCCAATGACATTCAAAGAAGAATTAATCAGACAATTCACTTACAGCAAACGAGAGAGGAAGTCTATCAAAGAACCCAAGTACTGCAAGAAAAGCTCAAAAGAATATTTGACAAAAGAACCAAAGCTGAAGATTTCTTTATAGGAAAAAAAGTGTTAAGATGGGATTCCAGGAGGGAGGACAAAGGCAAACATGGCAAGTTTGATTTTTTATGGAAGGGAACTTATGTCATTTATGCTATGCAAGGTAACAACACCTATTTTCTAAGGAGTCTGGATGGCTCAAACACTGAGGAAGGCCCAGTCAATGGGAGAATGCTCAAGCATTATTTTGACTCCTTTTGATCAAACACTGAACAGTCATATATTGTACATAAATATTTGTATTTTCAAGTATTTTCATTCACAACAGATAAATAAAGCACCAAGTGGAGCATATTTTGAGAAGACCAGGATGCTGCACTATTTTCTTTTTTGGAAAATATTTTGATCCTAGCATTGGAAAGCCAAACAAAAACAGAGGGGAACTATCAAGGTAATGAGAAAAAATTTCAGAAACAGGTAAAAAACAGATCTGCAACTTGACAACAAATCAGCTCAATGGGTACTGCCTGCAAGTATCTAAGATCCTAATCAATAGTCTCCAACAACAGAGAAATTCAGCCTGCAGCAAGAAAGCAGAACTCCGGCAATCTGGCCTGCTGTTCTTGGCTTTTCATATGGAAAAGCCATCCCCAAGTGGAGCCACTGTTAGCCTCCTATACCCATAGGTTTTCATTTCTCATGATTGACAGTGGAAGTGCCAAAAATGTTTACCTTCCATGCTACTAAGGTTCCATTTTTGGGAAAGAAGCAGACAGTTAAAAAATGTAAAGAGGGTATGCCTTAAAAGAAAAATCAAAAGGCAAGAAAATGAATTGGGCAAAGAAAAAATAAAAGAAATGAACCCCAAATAAAGACCATGAAAGTGGCTAATCCAAAATGCCACTGCTACTTTGATGGGTGGTCCAACAGCTCAAGCTGGGCCTCACTATGTTTTAAATTGCATGTTGTAGACTAGAAAGGAAGTACCTGCTCAAACAGTTTAAGCTTGACAGATGACTAGGTGGATAGAGAAAGGAAGGAGCCCAACTGCTTAATCTGGGCCCTTGGAAGTTATAAGGGCAGACTTAGATAGGAGGGCAGCAAAAAGAAAAGAGAATCATCACGGTTTTCAAGGCTAAGTGCACCCATCCAAAGGAAGAAAAAATGTTAGGCATATTAGGCAGGGTAGGCAGTTGAAGGTTGCAGAATACAACGATCTAAGCATATGACATGAGAAAAATCACATATGATGTCACCAGCAGGAGAAAGGCAAGAGCAATGGCCTATTTGGCAAACTACCAAACCATCACTAACCTCCCTCATCCCCTTCAAAAGTTTCTTACTAACATCCCTTTGAGCACTGCAGGATCTGCCTGAACAATCCTCCTTACATCTACCATTTGTTGATTTCATGTCAAGTTGTGACTACTCTCTTTGAAAAGAAGCCACATTTCCTGTGTAAAATCATTCTTCATTCCTATCTGCTTCTGAAACTAAGTTTACTCATTAAACTTGGCTCTTTACCCCTCTCTCACATCCCCACTTCATATTAATTTCTAATTTTACTATATAAATCCCTAAGTGCTACCCCTCCCCCTACTATTATAGCATTGTATGCAAACAACCCAAAAAATGTATAAATATCCCCCCCTTTAGCATTATAGCTAAATAGCACTTCTATGGGAGACATTAGTCCACCAGGGACTATAGTCAACCCTTGCTTTGGGATTACTCTAACCTCTGGTTAGATTAATAACCTACACTAAACCCTCATCTACCCTTTTTTCCGAAAAAACCCATGAAACCCCCCCCGCTCAAACCTAATGTTACATATTGTTGGACCCCGACATATTAACCCATATACCTTCGAAATCCATTAAAACCCCCATAACCAAAGTTCTAAACCCAAAGAATTTAAATGAATATTTTATTAGCTGGCGGGTCCCCACCCAAACTTGCACGTTGGGTCGACGCGCCCGCCAGCCGTCGATCTCCCGCTGCCCCCAATCCAAAGGTGGGCGGTCAATTTCAGATCTGGACCTGCCGCGCTTTAGTGTCCGGGAGCGGGCAGTTTTGCTCCCGTACGCTGGACGCATGGCGGCCATCGGAGTTGTTCGGAGCCCCCCTCCCCGTTACCGCCTTTTCCCAACAGCGGTGCGGGGAAACCGAAAACCGCCCTCCCGCAACCCGCCTCCCCTGCCACGTCACTCCCACGTCGCCATGACGTCATACCCTGGGCCCCCGCCACCTCGCCGCGTCACCCTCCACGGCACCTTGCCGCCCCCACGTCCTTCCACCATGTCCTGCCATGCTGGCCTCCAGCTCAGCACCCACGTCATCATCTGTACCCAGGCCCGCCAATGACGTCATGCTGACGTCATCTGCGAAAAAGCGCCAAAAACCAATATTTTCCGAATTTATCGTTATAAACGCGCAATTGAGCCGTTTGTTGTCATTTTCATTCGAAAAGAGAGGGAGCCGTTTTATTTGTTTACTACAAAAATTGCCTCCACACCGTGAATTCGCAGTTTGGGACGCCGCCACTCATCAATTCAACTGTGTCTTTCATCCATTGCTCACCCAGCGGCTCTCGGCGTCATTTATCCAGGTATTTGCCGAAATTCACCTATTTTGCCCGTGTTCATGCCATTTCTCTGCAAAATTCTCCACTAAATACCTGGTAAATCCTAAATTAAAGATTTTCATTCAGTTAATGCTGGACCAAAACAACCTACATTGCCCCCTGCTCCAAAATTCACTATTGAGCAATCATTCATGGCCTTAATTTGCAATTGGTCCTCCATCTGCCCGGCATTGTTCCCTTTTGTGGAAGTACATAATTGAAGAACTGTATTTCACCAGCTTATAGTCCTGCCCTCCCTCTGCAATTCATCCTCACTGTTCACGATCCTTGTGAATTTACCAGAGCAGAACAGAGGCAAGCCTGCTTAATCCACCTACTCCTCTTTGAAGAACATATCTGGCATCACCTGCATTCAATCTGCCACTTGACTTCTAGAAAGATTTGCAAGCTATTGCACTCACATTGTTGCATTCAGAAACTGCATTTTAAAGATAGCACCCAAAGGCTATACAATGGCTGCTCCTGCACCCACAGCTCTCAGTGTTGCCCCCATGAATCCACCTAACAAAGAGCTTGAGGCCCTCCCTCTTGCTGACAGAGATTACCTCATCCAAGACCTTGTGGGTGACAGGAACCATTTGCAGACCTTGCGGGAATTGAGGGATAACTATTTCAGCAACAATGACACATATGGGATATGGGAATCCAATCTGCCTCATTACTTTCTCCCATCTGTTAACATTTTTCCAGAAATCATCCTCTTATGTGCTGAGAATTATGATCCAAATCACAGAGCTATCAAGTCTCCATCTGGGAGCATACTCTTTCACATCAATGCTGAATCCATCAACCAGATGCTCAACTTCAAACAAACTCAGCTATTGTATCCATTCTCCATGAACTATCTACTGGATACATGTGCCAAGCTTTCCACTGCTGATATTCAGAAGATCACCAAGACATTTATGAGAGCTGACCGCCAGCCCACAGTGCCACCTCCTTTCTTGCATGTCCATTGTACTGATGTAGGCCAACTTCTGGTTGACATGATTTCCTATGTATTGGGCTATAAAACCAGTGAGTTCGTTGATGAGACAGTGCTGGTGTTATTAGCTGCTTACAGCCAAGGCCAACCTCCTACCTACAAGTATAACTTTGCTAAATTCATAGCCAACAAGATACATGACCATCTTTTCAAAGTGGACAGGGAGGGCATATTCAAATATTCATCATACATCTACCATTTTTTCATGTATTATCAATCCGAGGCCTTTCAATGCCCTATCAAGAAGCTGGATTCTAGAGGAGAAAGAAGGTTTGTCATCTTCTGGACATCAATTTTTCACCAAGTCCAAGATTCACCATATTCATACTGTGAATTTATTGATCAATTTGTCTACCCAATCTCTTGCTTATTAATGAGGTCCCCTCCTCCTAGAGTGCCATTTGAAATCCAGAAAACTCTGCAGCTGTCCAAAAATTATAAAATAGGTGATTGGTACCTATACCAAGATCATACAGTCATAAGAATTTATGGCTGTGAACTCTGTCCATATAGGCTCCCAAAATATGTACCAATGAGACTGTTTGCCTTGGAGTACTATAGGCAGCTTATTCACTCTGACCTCACCCACTTTCATAGTGCTAAGAAGAAAGCCCACCTCAAGTTTAAAGACCACCTGGGCCCCTTTATCATGAACAAAAAAGAGGGATGGGAAGAGGTTGAGCAAATCCTCAAAGATAAATACAAGCTATCAAAAAGCTTCCGGTGGGTCCCTTATGACCCCGAAGGCTTCATCTGTGCTAGAAGGGTCAAGTACAGGCTGCTAGGCTATGAGCACTGTAAATTTCCACATATTGAGCAGTATGCCAATCAGCAGGAATGGTTGCAAGACACATTAATTGAGAAACTAACTGAAGAAGAAATAACGCAAATAAATGTCAAGGATTTGGAAAAAAACTCTTGACTTAGATTCTGTGCAGCAGGTAATCTTCAAGCAACCGCATCCAGTTGGAGAAGGAACTTCAACTACAACAACTACACCAGCCACCTAGGCCCCATCTACAGCAGCATCAGGCACAGATAAGGGTAAGGGAATAATGGGTGCTGAAGAAGAGATAGTAAAAGAAAAGCCTGCCTCCTCAATTGGGCAGCAACAAGAGCAAACCCCTCCACCACAAACATAACCACCAACAACGCCTATATTGCAGACTCCTGCACATGAGGAGAGGGGCAAGAAAAGGGACAGAGAAGAGTCCACTCCTGCTAGTGGATCCTCCCAGCAACCTGAGGCCAAGAGGCAAAAGGTTGACTCCCCAGTCATAGAAGAAATAAGTGAAGAAGTCCTTGAGAGTCCAAGGAAAGAAGGGGGAGACAGTCAGCAAATAGCCACAAGCTCTTTCCAACAAGAGCAAGGATTACAACTTGGCATGGAGGTGTCCTCCTCCACTCAACAGAGCAAGAAGCCTTCAAGCACCAAGGCTTCCTTCAAAGAAATAAAAGCACAAAATGAGCTATTGAGAATAGAGGTGTATAAGCAATTCCTCAAAGCAACACCAGCTAAGCAAGAGAGGCTGATGTCAGTGTATGACATACAAGAGGAGAAAATGATCCTCAGCCACTTCAAACCCAAGGTACCGCAGCCTCAATCAGCTGCAGATTTTGTAAGAACAAGGGTGGAAGTCATGGCAAAGGACATTCACCCCATGGACCAGATAGAGCTACACAAACAAATGGGGGAAATGGTCTATGCCACCTTGGTAGACAGGGCCACAATGGCCCATGCATTGAAAGAATCACTAAAGAATACCAACATTCAGTTGGATTTCGATAGAATGTCCTCCATGGCCAAGGACAACAGGATTAAAACACTAGAGGACATCATCGTGGACCTTGGACATGATCCTAAGGACCCAAAGGGTGTGAGGGCCCTCATGAAAAAGAAGGAAGATGATATTGCTGCATTGAAGAAAAGGCTGAAACTGCTTCCCACTGAGCACCCCCAAACAGCAGAATTGCAAAAGGAAAAAGAGTCTGAAGATCAGCTTGATCTAATAATGCAGCTCAATCAAAAGGTTATTGATCTGGAGAAGGAACTAGAAGGGGCACTGCAAGACAAACAGGGAGAATTAACCTCCCAACATCCTCCAACTACCTCAACCACTGCCACCACTACAGAGGCAGCAGTAGCCCCTGCAACTACTACAGCAACAACAACAACAGCTCCTGAGTCCAGCTTAAACATGGATGAATTAACAAAGGCTATCAAAGAGCCGGAGCTCCAAGCAACCGAGATCAAACAGGCCAAGGAAAGATTGGCAGAACTAGAGGTCAAATATGACAAATCAAAGATGACTGTAGCAGAGCAGTCTAGAGAAATTAAGGCCCTCAAAGACAAAATAAAGGCCTTAGAAAAGGAGCTCAAACTTGAAAATTCTCTGGCAGAAATAAAGAGAATTTTGTGGGCCCGGATTGACCACTCCCTTACTAGACAATGGAAGTCAATCAGGACAGTGCATGAACAAATGGAATTGATTGGCCAAGCCCAAATTGAGATCCAAAAAGCCAGAACAGTACTAGGGAACAGGCTTGAGCAGGCCAATAGAATGATAAATTTTCTTAACAATCAGACTAAGGAGGAGCTGGCAGCCCTCAACATCATTAACAGAACAGACGTTGTCCTTACAACTAAAAAGGTGATGACTCTCTGGAATTTTGTACAAACTGTAGAGAGGAAATGCCATGAAATGCAGGCTGAGGTGGATGAGTACAAGCTCAAAATGGGAGCACTGCAAGAAAAGGGATTGCCCAGCCTATTAACTAGCACAGGAAGACTGCTCCCTCGTGAGCAATTTGCGACCAGGATGTCAAATTTTATTGAAAATCAAATCACTGCATCTACCAGTACTTCTGAGGAAATAGGGCCTCCAACAGGGCAGGGCCTCTATGACAAACTTAAAAATCTGTTTTTTATTGAACATGAGATCAATCACCTATTTGAGGTTCCTCCAAATTTCTATAGGTATACAGAGGCAGATGAAACCTTGGTGAAAATTCGAAGACACCAACTGCCCAAAGAGGATTGGTGGTAGGCAATGCTGCAAATTTTGCCTCAGTGATCTCAGTTGATCAATCCTAGTCAGCTTCCACTCAGCCAAAAGCAAAAAGCAGAATCTGGACAGCATACAAGGCAGCCGAAAAAGGGTGACTCAGCATAAAGACAGCGGCAGCAAGCCAAAACATAGGAAATGCGCAACTTTTGGGCAGCACGGCCTCAGCCGACTCCATCGGTCACAAAGTCAACATTCTCTGACCATTTTGGACAGCTAATACACTTAGAAGTTACTACAGCATTTATTTTCTCAGCTACAACGCTCCAGGAGTTGGCACAATATTAATGAGCCATTAACTCACTAGCTAGATATTTTTCTGATGTAAATTTATTATATATACCTCCCCTGGAAACATATTAGGGGTTGGTGATTTTCACTCTGAGGCAAATATATTGTATATTTTCAGATGATTTAATAAAAAAGGCTAGAAAAAGCTAAGTGTTTCCTGAATTGTTGATGTCTCAATGATGCTCTGCGTGCTATTGCAGAATTCCTGTGTTGTCCAAATGGAACAATAAGTTTTCTCAATCTATGTTTATTTTCTTATGTATGTTTGAATTATACACATGCTTCACCAATCTAACAATAGAGAAAAAGAATAGTACAGGAAATGTTTGATTACACCTTGTGCTCAATCTCTGTTGCTGAAATTGTTTTCTTCAGAATTAATCATGAACATGAATTCTTAATTTCTCATGTTTACATCAATTCTACAAATATGAATGTTATGCAGGAATTCTTCAGTGCTCCTAAATAATATTCCCACTGTTCTCCATATCAGTTTACTGAAAGATCCTTAGCTGCCTTTCATGCCCTGATTCCATCACATCCATTTACTGATTTAAAAAATTGTTCCTTAGACACTTATCTGGCTCTGTAGCATCACTATTGTATCAACACAGACATATCAAGCAATTAAACATCATTGACTCCATGCCTAATGACCTAGATCACCCTGTAAACATATATCTATCTTGACTGAAATCATCACCCAGCAAAATTCAAAACAAAACCTTGAGCATCATAACTAGCCTAAAATAGTATACAAACAAAGTTAAATCATAAAGAGAGAGCCCTCTCTGGTCATAGGTAGGCTAGAACCTATGACCCAAAGATTGGTTAGTGGTTACCTCGGCCGTATTCCCTTAGGAGTCAAAGGGAACAACTTGAGTGTTAACAATGTGTATATGTGTATATTTCTGTAAATACTATATCAAGCTGGATTTATAAAGCTTAATAAACAATATGATTATTTCTTAGTTGAAGAAAATGTGCATGAGAGTACATCTGGTTGTTATTGTAAATACCGTAGTAAGTTTTGTTATAAAGTTCCAATAAGAGGTATGTTTGGTATGTGTTTAGAAGGACGTCATTGTAAATACTACAACGAGTTGTGTTATAAATCTCCATGGGAAATATATTCTCTTTTCAGTGGTTTAGTGGTTTATAGGTGATCAAACATCAACAATGGTGTTCCTATTGGAAATAATACCGCGGATATGGGGGGGGGGCAGTGAATCAGTATTAACAAGTCAATAATTTTTCATTTCCATAATCAAATTCATATACGCTACTTCAGTTAATGGAACTTGCATGTATATGCAACTGTATTTAAGGCAACTAGCATATATCCTACAAAATTATGATGCAGTTAATTTATCATACGTCGATCTTTACTCAGTGCATCAGAACCATATAAACAGTAACCAGGTGCAGTAAAATAGAATAGACAATCACACACACATGAACACAAGATATAAGGTGGAAACCCAATGTGGGTGAAAACCACCTGCTGCAATTGTCTCTATCTTCTTTTAATAAGAAACATCTTTTACAATTTTTGTACTGGTGCAGTCTTATACCAGTATGCAAGCTTCTACCCACAGAAGGGTACAACCTTCTCTCGTTCTCTAGCTTCTCCTAGAAGGGAGCTACAACCCCCTAGCTCTTGTATTAGTTGATATATTTACTAGTACATAGGTGTCAGCCTATAGAAGGCTACAACCTTCTCTTTTCTTCTAGGGACCACGTTTCATAAATTTTTAGATTGGATCCATCAATAACATCATTCAAACATCAAATACATCTACATCAATCAATCTCCTTTGCACCAACCACCACTGAATCAATCAATCACTTTTCAGAATGTTGTAAACAGAATAAAGCAACCAGAAACAGTAACTAGAACCAAGAACACTGTAACAGCAACCAGAAGTAGCTAAAGCATATTTTATAAGGTATACAGTACTTCAATGTGTTGAACCTACGTGCATATGCACTTTTCTCTAGGCAAACCTGTGTACATATCTACAAATCAATTTTAAGATGTATACATTGTTTTGATATGTAGAACCAACAAGTATACGAGCCTTTTCTAAGGTGAACCTACCTACATATCTATAAATGATGATTTAATCTTACAACAATTCTAGACTTTAGTTATACCCAGATCATCATATTTATAGTCTACAACGTGCGTCAGTTATTCAGATAAAAGATCAAACCACACAAAGATACTTCACTTCAAGCTTTAAGATCTCGACCCATCACTAGATCTTATCCTTCCTAAAGTGCTAAGGTTCATCTTTGATTCAAATATAGCTGTGCAAAATAACCCAATAACCTGTATTATAGATCTTTCTCTTCATTAGATATTCAATGCATGATTGTGTTTGCCTAATGATCTTCTCCTCCTTTTATAGTCTTAGGACTTACTCAATACCATGGACCAAAACCACTTAGAACCAATATCTTGGACCAAATACCTGGGTTCAACACTTTGGACAGGATACCTTGGACCAATACCATGGATCAAATACCACTAACCAAAAATAAGTTTTCCAACATGTACGTGCCTTTCCTTCTGTGAAAGTGTGTGTGTACACCATATGCAACTTTTGGTCTGTGAACCCACATGTACACACACATTGGTCAATGAGGGACCTGCATATACCTCTCTTTCTTCATTCTAAGACTCTGAATTCTGATCTGTCATCTGAGTGAGTTGCCATCAAGGACAACAGCTGTGTCATTGTGCCACAACTGTGTCATAACACCAACAATCTCCCCCTTTGTCATCAAGGGAAAAGGGCTATGCTCCCCCTAAGTACATGTTGAATACTCTAAAATGCTGAGGAATGTTGATCAAGCTCCATGCTCAAGTCCATGCTCCCCTTGAAAATAAGCAAGGTCTGCAAAAACATGACTATATACATCATAAATGACCTTCCTATCACCAATGACTCATACATACATCCATCTCACAACCAAGTGGGGATATACAAAGTTTGACTCATCCACCCAACCAAGTGGGGATATACCAAATGTTTATACATGTCAAAACAAGAACATTACATCATCCATCCCATGCATAGTGGGGAACCAAAATGGGTCGTTTCATGAGCTTGACATTAAAAGATATACATGACACAAAGAGCAAATATCCGAAACAAGACCATGATAGTTATCAGTAACTATCATCAGTAGTATCTGGCAATCAACATCTAGACCAGCAACCATGATCTCCCCTTGGACATGTTCCACCTACATCAAAAGAAATTGTGAATTTGTACCAAGATCTTCTAAGATAATGCCAATAATGCATTTAGAAGTATATGGTCCCGATGTTCCCGATGATCACTCTCAGACCCATATTAGACTCCTTTCATCCTACATCTAGCCCACTATTTTTCTTCAAACCAACATATATGCGACTGTATCCATAGAAATCGGCGTATGTATGTAGATACGCTTCATAGAACTCGCGTATAACCACTTTTCTCTGAAATAGATAAGTTTTAACCGTAAGTGATGCATCAACTATTCCCAGATTCCTGAGATATTTAAATGTCTCTCTGGGCAGTGGTTTGGTGAATATATCAGCAACCTGTTCTTTGGAGGGAAAATACTCCAATTTGACCTTTTGCTCAAGAACTTGTTCACGTAGAAAATGATATTTGATGGGTATGTTCTTGGTCTTGGAATGCATGACTGGATTCTTGGAAACACTGATTGCACTTGTATTATCACATAGAATGGAGATGAGTGGAGTACACGTGATTTGAATGTCTTGTAATGTTTGCATTATCCAAACGATTTATATGTAGCAAAATGCAATAGCCACATATTCTGCTTCAACTTTGCTTCTTATTGAACCAAGATACTAATCTAGAACCCATATAAAATGCACCACCACTTGTGCCTTTTCTGTCATCAACGCTTCCTCCCTAATCTGCATCTGTATATGCATGAAGTGTAAGATCTGTATCTCTAGGATACCATAAACCAAAATTTTGTGTTCCTTGAAGATATTTGAAAATCCTTTTGACTGCCTAAAGGGGTGATTCCTTTGGATTGGCTTGGAATCTTCCAACTATTCCCGCTACATCCATGATGATTGGTTAGGTATGTATTAGATAAAGTAGACTGCCAATCATGGATATGTAGGTTGGTTGATGTACTGTTGTTGATTCATCATTTGAGCTGAGATTGCATCCTGTTACCATAGGGGTATGTACTGGTTTAGAATCTTCCATGCCATATTTTTTCAAGATCTGCTTGAGATACTTGGCTTGTGACAGAAAAATACCATCTTTCTTTTGTTGAACTTGTAGACCAAGAAAATATGTGAGCTCACCAAGCAGGGACATTTCAAATTTTTTGCTGCATTACCAAAGCAAAGTTTTAACTCATGGCTTCCTCATTGCTACCAAAAATGATATCGTCAACATACACAACAAATATTAGCAATTTATTATTTTCAATCTTTGTATATAGATTGCTATCAGCTGATCCTTTTGAAAAACCTTGTTGATGGAGATATTTGTCAAGACGATAATACCAAGCCCTTGGAGCTTGTTTTAGACCACATAGAGCCTTTCTGAGTCTACATACAAGTTTTGGATCATTTCCAAGAATGAATCTGTCTAGTTGCTCAATATATACTTCTTCTTCTAAGTCCCCATTAAGAAAAATAGATTTTACATCCATTTGGTATACTTTGAATTTCTTAAAACTAGAAATAGCAAGGAACATTTTTATGGATTCAAGTCTTGCAACAGGTGCAAAAGTTTCTTCAAAATCTATACCTTCTTGTTGAGCATACCCTTTACAAACAAGTCTGGTCTTGTTTCTAATAACTTCTCCATTTTCATTCAGCTTGTTTTTGAATATCCATTTGGTTCCTATGATATTCTTATCATGAGGTCTAGGAACTAGTTCCCAAGTATTATTCTTCTCAATCAACTCAAGCTCTTCATTCATGGCCTTGACCCAACATTCATCTTTACATTCATCATTTAAATTTTGAGATTTGATGGAGGAAAGCAATGCTAGATAGCTTGAAGCTTCTGTAATAGTTCTTCTTGTCTGCACACCTGCCTCTTTCTGTCCAAAAATTTGAATCTCTGGATGATTTTTCTGAACATACCTGGATGGAGTCTTTTCTTCTGTCGTTATCTATTCTTCTAGTGCTTCACTGGTTTCTTCTTCAGAATTACTTTGATTTGGTGTGGAAGGATAATCCTCATCTTCTCCACAATATTTGGCTTTTACCTGCATTGGATTTTTGCATGCTTCATTAACCACAACATGAATACTTTCAATAATTTTTTCAAGTATTTTATTATAACACTTATATCCTTTACTTCAAGAATAGTAACCAAGGAGAATGCCATCATTTGCTCTAGGTTCAAACTCGCCAAGTTTTTCATCTGTCCTTTTGATGTAACATTTGCTTCCAAAAACTTTGAAGTATTTTACGGTAGGAGTCTTACCATACCAAAGTTCATGTGGAGTTTGAGTGTTGTTTACCTGAACTTTTTCTTTGTTGAGAATAGTGACAGTAGTGAATGCAGCTTCACCCTAGAAGGTTGCATGAGTTCTAGAATCATCTAGCGTAGGACAAGCCATTTCTTGAATAGTTCTATTCATCCTTTCTACCACTCAATTTTGTTGAGGAGTCCTTGTAGTGGAGAATTGCCTTTTTATTCCATGTTCTTTAGAAAATTCAAAGAATTCATCTAAGGTAAATTCCCCTCCTTGATCAGATCTGACATATTTGATTTTGCAATCTGATTAATTTTCAACCAGGGCTTTGAAGGATTTGAATTTTTCAAATTCGTCATCTTTATGCTTTAGAAGCCCTATCCAATACATTCCAGAAAAATAATCAATGAACAATATAAAGTATTCCTCTCCACGAGGTGACTTTTTCCTTGATGGACCACATAAATCAGTATGAACAAGTTCAAGAGGCTTACTAGCTGATCCTTCCTTTTCAGGGAATTACGGCCTCGTTTGCTTACCAAATTGACATGATTTGCATATTGTATTTTCTGGAATGTTGATATCAGGAAGATCACAAACAACCTGCAATTTGCTTGCTTTTCTTATTTGAGAGAAGCTTAGATGCCCCAATCTTTTGTGCCATAGCCAGTGTTGATCTTTTTTTCTTAGATAGCAATGTTGTTGTCCCCTCTTGAGTATATATATGCTGTCTGGATTTCTTATAACTTTGATCACGGTTTCTCCTATATCAAGCTCATGAACAACACATCCATTTGATCGAAATACTACTTCATTTCCTTGATCACACATTCGACTGACACTCAACCGGTCATGCTTTAGACCATCAACATACATAACATTACCATCTTTAAATTTTTCTTTTAAAAGAATAGAGCCTTTACCTTTTATGATAGCAGGAGTGTCATTTCCAAATGAGAACTTCTTTTCCTTTTTTAAGGCATTATATGACTGAACTTTTTCTTTATCACTTTTCATGTGTTTTGAGCATCCACTGTTGATGTAACACTGATTTTCTTGTCCTTCCGTATACAGGGCCATACCGCATCTTTCCATTTGTGGTTATTTATTTCTCCATATTTTGGGATTTAATGTAGTTTTCTCCTTCTGGGATGTTTGCTGAAATTTACTCTTACATTCAGATTCTTCGTGACAAAATTTGTTGTATATAGGGCATTCTATTTCATTTCAAGAAGGGGAAAGTTATTTTAGGTCCATTTTATGATCCCCATTACATTCCTTTGATTTTGTGCTTCTCTAGTCATGATGATCTTGTAAGCAACACATTGAGTAGCTTTGTCTCCAAATTTATGACATGAAAAATGTTGGCCATTAAAGAAGTTCCTGCGATTAGCGAATCTAGTGACCTAATGATTGTAGTTTCTATTGATATTCATTCTTGAAGTAGATTGAGTATGATTTACCTGAGGTTTGTAGCTTTTGTTCATCCTTGAAGTAAATTGAGCCTGATTTACCTAGTGATCTGCTTTATTCCTTTGTCACTGATTGTCAAACTATTAATTTCCCTTTGCTACTTCAAGATAGCTTTTAGTGGAGGTTGATGACTTCTGTGCTTAGGATGCTTCTTCAGTATATCCAAGGACTATCTTTATCAGAGGATAACACTGCACTTTGATAATTTCATTTAGTAAATCTAAGATTGCGAGCTTTTGTTTTCTCAATATCCTTTCTTGTACCCACAATTTCACATTCTAGGTTTTCAATGTATTTTTCTCTTTCAGCAAGTTGGAATGTCAGAGTATCTATAATCATATTTTTTCTTCTAAACACACTTTGAGTTTAGAGATTTCTTCATAAAGGTCATCTTCATCTAAAGCATCTAAGAAATCATCATCTTCAAAAGCCATTAAAGTCTATAGTCATTACTATTTTCATCTTCATCACTATTTGATAAACCATCACTATCTTCATGAGTATAGTAGCTCTTCTTACTTACACTTTGTTTTCTATTCCATTTTTCTAATTCATTACCCTTATCAAGCTTATCTTTATGAGGACATTTGGTTGCATAATGACCGACTCTTCCACAAGGAAAACATTTGAAAGGTAGTTTACCTCTGAATCTCTCGGAACCCCGTTGAAGGTTCTTGACAAATTTTGCTTCTTCTTCTCCTTCTGAAATATGTCATGATTCATGGAATTCTTCTCTTACTGAAGTTTTGAATGCACTTCTCTGATATATGATGGACCTCCTTTTCTCATTTTGAAAGCAGTTAAGATTTTGTGCAACTGTGTCATAGTGATAGTCTGAAGATCTTGATTTTCTTCTATGGTAGATACTTTTGATTCAAACTTAGTAGAAAAGGATCTTAAAACCTTTTCAACTAAAGTAACGTCTTTTTATCTCTTCACCCAAGTTCTTCATGCAATTAACAATCTCATCTATAAGTAAGAAGTAACTTGCGATACTTTAATCATTGTGCATTTTCAGAGTTTCATATTGAATTCCGAGAGATTGCAGTTTTGCATGTTTTACCTGATTGTCTCCTTCATAGCTTAGAATGATCTTGTCCCATATTTCTTTGGTGGTTTTGAGCTGCATAACTTTGACAAATTCTGATTGTTACAGACTCCGTAATAATGTATTGACAGCCTTGGCATTGGTTTCATATTTCTTCTTACCTGATGTATCTTTAGGAATTGCTGATGGAAATGTATATCCTTCTTCCACGATTTCCCAGACATCTGTTCCAAGACATTGGAGATAGGCTATAGTCCTTACCTTCAAATAAACAAAGTTGCTCCCATCAAATATTGGTGGTCTAATGGATCCCTCCCTTTCATAGTTTCTCATGATGATAGATCTTCCTTCAAGCGATCAATATTCTTCTGAAGGACCTGCTCTGATACCAATTGTTAGAAATAATACTGAAAGGGCGGGGGGGTGAATCAATATTAGCAAGTCAATAATATTTCATTTTGATAATCAGATTCATATACGCTACTTTAGTTAATGGAACTTGTGTGTATACGCAATTGTATTTAAGGCAACTAGTGTATATCCTGCAAACTTATGATTCAGTTAATTTATCATATGTTGATCTTTACTCAGTGCCTTAGAACCATATAAATAGTAAATAGGTGCAGTAAAACAGAACAGACAATCACACACAGATGAACACAAGAAATAATGTGGAAACCCAATGTGGGTGAAAACCAACTACTACAATCATCTCTATCTTCTTTTAATAAGAAACTTCTTTTTACAATTTTTGTACTAGTGCAGTCTTATACTAATATGTAGGCTTATACCTGCAAAAGGCAACAACCTTCTCTCATTCTCCAGCTTCTCTTGGAAGGGAGCTACAACCCCCTAGCTCTTGTACTAGCTGATATGTTTACTAGTACATAGGTGCCGGCCTATGGAAGGCCACGACCTTCTCTTTTCTTCCAGGGACCACGTTTCATAAATTTTCAGACTAGATCGGTCAATAACGTCATTCAAACATCAAATACATCTGCATCAATCAATCTCCTTTGCACCAACCATAACTGAATCAATCAATCACTTTTCAAAATGCTGTAACCAAAATAAAGCAACCAGAAACAGTAACCAGAACCAGAACACTGTAACAACACCCAGAAGTAGCTAAATCATATTTTATGAGGTATACACTACTTCAATATGTTGAACCTTCATGCATACACACTTTTCTCTAGGCGAACTTGCGTACAAATCTGCAAATGAATTTTAATATGTATACACTGTTTTGATATGCAGAACCAACGTTTATACACGCCTTTTCTAAGGTGAACCTGCGTACATATTTTTAAATGATGATTTAATCTTACAACAATTCTAGACTTTAGTTATACCCAGATCATCATATTTATAGTCTACAACATATGCCAATTATTTAGATAAAAGATCAAAACACATAAATATACTTCACTTCAAGCTTTAAGATCTTGACCCATCATTAGATCTTATCCTTCCTCAAGCACTAAGGTTCATCCTTGATTCAAATCCAGTTGTGCAACATAACCCAATAACATGTATTCTAGATCTTTCTCTTCATTAGATATTCAATGCATGAGTGTCTTTGCCTAATGATCTTCTCGTCCTTTTATAGTATTAGGCCTTACTCAATACCATGGACCAAAACCACTTAGAACAAATACCTTGGACCAAATACCTGGGGTCAACACTTCAGACAGGATACCATGGACCAATACCATGGATCAAAATACCATGGACCAAAACTATGTTTTCCAAAATGTACGTGCCTTTCCTTTCATGAAAGTGCGTGTGTACACCATACGCACCTTTTGGTCTACAAACCTACATGTACACACGCCTTGGTCAACGAGGAACCTGCATATACCTCTCTTTCATCATTTTGGGAGTCTGAACTGTGATTTGTCATCTAAGTGAGTTGCCATCAAGGACAACACCTATGTCATAGTGCGACATCTGTATCATAATGCCAACCATTCCTTTAATGGGGAGAGGTTTGTAACAACCCCGAGTTAAATATTCATGTAATAAAGGTTGATAAAGGAAAAATGAGACCAAGGTCATGGGACATGTATTCCAAGTTGAGTGTTGGGTAAAGTAACCTAGTGCACATCACTTGTTGTTTATTAGGGCTAAGGAAAATTTAAAAGGGCATTGGAAAAGGCTTTCAAAAGGCAGAAAGGAATTAATTGGTATTTTTTTTAACAAATAATGGAAAATATGAAAAAAATGAGGTGAAGGGTCACAAGTGGCACGTGAGGAGGAAATTAGAGTCCTCAACAATAAAAAGGTTTATGAGGTTTAGTTCACAACTTTTAATCTATTGAGTTTGGAAATGGTTTCCAGGAAGAGAAGATCACCAAGAGGAGAAAGAAAGAAAGAAAGCAAAGGGAGAATAGGGAAGAAAAGGAAAGTGAAGGAAGGAAAAGGATTAAGAAATGAAAAGTTGGATCATGCAGATACAGTGGGAATAATTGTAGGTATCATGTTGCATGTATGATTTCCTAGCTAGTATTGGAATGCATGGTATATGCATGTGTCTACATGGTTCACTTTCTTTCATTAGCATGGGTTTTTACTAGTTTAAGAGTGGTTTCAGCCTTGCTTTTCCATTTCGGGTAGCCATGGTGTGGTGGGATTCATTCTTGGCTGAGATTTGGATTGTCAGAAGGTTTCTCATCGGAGTGAGGTGGTCTCAGGAAAACTATAAGGGACTAGGGTGGAGATGGTTTTCTCTTGGACTCCCATAGCAGGTGAGTAGAGATAAGAAAATTCCTCAAGGGATGGTGAAGGAATAGTGAGTCATCCAAGCTTCATTAGGTTTTTTAATCTTGAGACTGGTTTAGGGGAGATCACGATAGGATCAGGGTGGAAGTGGTTTAGCCTCTAGATTCCCTTGGTTGTTTATGGATTGGCTTATCAAATGAGATCCAACATTCAAGCTTAGACTATGGCATGAGAGTGATTAGATTAAAGAAATATTTGGCTCAGCCCAATCTATGGTCGAGTGGTATGTGGAAGGCACTAACTTGGTTACATTTGCATATGGTTAATAAGAGCTAATTTACTCTTGTATTTTATGATTAATTGTACTTGTTATTATGTGGCTTTAATAGTTGTTCTATCATGGTTAATTATCTAGTTATATGTTGGTTATAAGCATGGTTTTGTGATAGACCCAATTTATGGATCTTATCATGTTTTATTGATAAACAATTTTTTATTGAATGCATGACCTAATATATGTTATTCCAAGTATTTTGAGAGGGAATTAGTTGTCCTTGGTAAACATCAAATAAGTTCCAAAGCTCTATATTCAGATATGCATTCATGACTAATAGATCTCATGTTCTTAATGTGTTTGATGAAATTTCTCTCATGGTTATGTTTTGTTAGGTCAATTCCTTGATCAATTTTTGTGGTATAGTCTTTTTATTTTTGTCATTTATTGTCTTAGAAAGTATCATCAGGTTTTGAGTAGTGGTTTGGGGACCAGACCTGAAAAAGTGGCTCACATCCTGCAGTAGCAAGAAAAAGCTAGATAAAAAGACTATAGTCTCTCCCTTGTAGGCTTATGGGAGATATTGGAGGCCTAAAAGTGCATGGATGTTAGCTTGTGCATGAATATGGGAGTTTTGTTAGTGAAAAAGAAAGATGGTTTAGGGTTTGGGCACCTAGAGGGGTGGTTTAACTCTTGTGGGTCATGTAGCTCCTGAGGAAGGTCAATAAGGTTTTGGTTTGTCTATTCCACTTGACTATGGTGATATAGGAGGTTGATTCATATCATAGTATCCCCTTGGCTCGTGTTCAGCCTGGGAGAGCTAGTGAAATTAGGTAGATATGGGAGGAGTCGTGTTACAATGCCAATCATTTATAAGAGCAATTAAATTTAGCAATCAATCATCCTTATGTTTTGTTTATTTAAGTATCCATAGTAATGGTTATAATTACATGTTTGAAAAATGAGTGCCAACATGATTTTCATGCTTTAAAAATTAAATGTAGTGTACCGAATGGAAACTATAGACACTCTTAAAGTGCTTCAATTATCAAGACACAACAATATAGATGAAATGGTTAAAAGATATGTAACTTATAATGGATGGTGAATGGTGGAATTTTTTTGGCCATTTATATACATATAATGTACCAAGTGTTACAGGAACCATTCCCCCACCCCTGTTCGCTATGAACCCTAGAATTGTACTCTGAGCAGGAGCAACGTTGGGAGTGCACTTCCAAGGTTCTCCTTGTACTCCCTTTAATGGTATTGTTAAATTTTTGAAGTAAAAGTATCCTTTCACTTGAAATTTTAATATTGCACTTAATTGTTTTAGGATGTTTGAGAGTGGTTCCAATCTCATTGGACTTCATGAGGAGGAAATAAAATTTCATATCTAATTGAAATTTCAGTACACTTAACAGTTCTCGAGATTTTAATATCAATGGGATGTATTCCAGTTTTGTTGGTTTTGATTGTTGAAATCATTTGTCCTAGCCTTGGAAATAATGTATGCTTTATTCAAACCAAAGTCATTTATCAGGCATGTTAAGAATTTTTTTATATATTTTAAGAGTTGTATTAGGAAATTTGATCAAAATTTGGTGTTGTTGATTGATCTATCTAGAATATCAAGTTAAAGCGAAAGGATATACAATAGTAAATGAATGATTGATTGAACTAATTATGAGGATATCATTTAAATGAATGGTGCAACATTGTTTGTCAAGGAGTGGTGGAGCATGCATGACAGTGCTATCCCACAACTAGAACATTTGGAAAAATTAGTGCTTTCAAAATTGGTGAACACCTCTTATGAACATAGGCAACAAGGAAAACATTTATAGAAGTTTTTTATCTAGTTTGAATATACATTATGAACATAGAAAAAAATGCAAATATTTAGAGGTAGTGGTTTAATGTGCAATGCCCACATAACACAACACTTTCCTAGATATATATGGGCCAATGTTCACCCATGATCTTGTCAAAATATCCCAAACATCTTACCTCAATACCTCAAGGTAGCCATGGGTACCCTAGTAGTGTGTGAGGCACACATAACATTGACCGCAAATGGAAATTTCGATTAAATTCCACACTTGTTACCCTTATGGCCCACCAAAATTAGGGAGAATTATCGCATAATCAATTGTTAATGTCATTATTTTTGCATGGGAGATGTGTAAGGTTCAAATCTCCCCACCATGTTCTTTCATAATTTAAATGATTAATATAAATAAGGCCATAATTATATGGTGTTCAAAGTATTATGGCAGCATTCATGGGCCATCAATTTCTTCTAACTATTACTTCCACCCAACCTTTAAAACAAGTAGAGAAGAGCATGCCTTTGGGATTGAGACTTGAAACCATGTCATCGTTAAGGTAATAAATCCAAATTATATGTACAAAAAATATCTCCTCCACATATTAAGTGGGTGCTTCCAATGTCATTGCTCTTTCTCTTCCAAATTTGGTCATTGCAAGTAAGCCACAATAAACAATTTAATTGTATCCATGCATTTCCAATTTATTTTAGCACTTCCACCTAGTGTTGAGTATGTCGACATAGGAGCATAATTTTCAGGTTGTGACTTAAACTTGGGCAATCATTATAATAAGTTTTCCTAATTGCTATCAAACCATAACATGACAAACCTCTCCCCTTAATGTTAAGGTCGGTTTTATAATGTATTAATGTAGATTATTATTCTTACCTTCTTAGATATCAAACCAAAACAATTATTAAGAAACTAATTGATTATTTGATATGTATCAAATTTTGAACTTTATCCATTTATGGCATATGTTAAATAACACACAAAATGCAACAATTTATGGTCATGATTTAGGATGGAATGCAATGATGGATTATCATTACATTTGGATCATAGTTTCTCTTATGGATATACCATGCTTAAAAGTGTATAAGGATGTTTTATTAGATTTAGAATCTTAAAAACAAAACGAACAATATTAGATTAATCAAAGCCTTAAATTTGTTTCCCAAAAAAAATTGGATTAAAATATGTGCATTTTGTCTATAAGATAATCAACCTTGCATTTTTTTTTCAACTATTATTTTGATAGCCTAACTTTGCAGTTGATATTCAACATTATATGGACTAATATTAACCTGAAAACATCATATCTTTGAATCTTAAAAGACAAATAGAAACACTACTAAAACAACATAGAAGTTTCCCATCATTTTAATAAAAATAATAAGTTTGACACATATTAACATTGTCAATACCCTTGTCATATATATATATATATATATATATATATATATATATATATATCTCAATGATTATGACCACCATGATGACATTTTATCCCTAATTTAGTTTTTTTACAATTGAATATGTGAGTACAGATAAACATATAATGTTAAGGGATGTGTATCACTACGCAATAAAGAATTGAACATAAGGAAGTGGTCCTTTTTTTGTATTATCATTTGGTGTTTGTGAAGAGGTAAGAAATACTTCCATGTTTTGTTGCACTTTATCATGTCCTACTTTTACCTCTTTTAGTGATCACTGAGTTTTCTTTATTTTTCCTTTTATATTTCCCTCCATGCATTTATTAATTTTGTTAGAGCTTTAACATTTCATAGTTTCAAAGTATGTTTTGATTGTTGTTTTCTGGCCTAGGCGAATAAGAATACATCAAATATTTATCTTTTCCTACCCTAAGGTAAATCTTATCATCCTAGTAACTGACTGCATTTTCTAGATTTTGCTTCTAGAGCCATTATTTTAATTGTGGTGGAAATCTACATGTATGGTAACTTACTATTGTTTTAATAATCTTTTTCACGTTTGGAATGAACTTTCCACATATCATGCATTTTTCAATTCCCATATATTATTATATCCAATATTGTATTTTACTTGCATAAAATAACCTAAGGCTTATGATGGATTCAATCTATGGTTGGTTTAATCACTTTCAACAGGGTTACTATATGATTGGATTTCTAAAATCACTCTCTAACCATGGGCATTTTTTTTGCTTTGAAAGAGCAGCATTGTGAAGTGGATCAGTATGGAAAACTAGGGCTATTGAAGAGTGGAATGGGTAATCTTATGGCATGGAAAAAACCCTATGTCATTCAATATCCTGAGTCTCAGATACTAAATTTTGGGAGGTAGCAGGGGGCTATTTCCTTCAAATGTTGATGGAGGAGTGAGTCATCATTTAATGAGAAGTACTTTGAGTACCAACCTTATTAATTTTTTTGTGCCTCTTCCTACCTCCTCTCATTCATCCTCATCACTTAAAAGGTTTGAAGGGAAGGATGCATTTTCGTATCCCAATATAATGCGAATGACGAATGATTTTGCAAATGCACTTAGTCTCTATGAAACTATTTTGGAAACAAAGAATATTAATGTCAATGTTCAAATTGGAAAGGGAATTTAACTCCAAACATAAAGTCTCATTTTGAAGGAATTTGAATGCTTTGCAAAATTTATTGTGTCAGATACCCATAATTCTTGTGCTCTCTTGAACTATGAATTTTTGTACAAGGATGAAGGGAACTTACTACATGAAATAGAGGTTTTTTTATCACATCTGACATTCTTTGAAATTATTTTCTTTGTTTTTTTTATTTTGTACTACTTATTTATCTGAGCTTTTATGTAGTAGTACTTATTCTATAATGGAGTGGGTTGAATAGGAGGTGTAACTGGCTAGACATTTCCAGGGTACAAAGGGTTTGTTTGATTGCCAAGGAATCACCATCTTGTTAGGAGTGTCAATGATCATGGTAGGTGAAGGAATGATAATGAAGGTTTGTATTTCCTTTCTAAAATCCCAAAACATCATTTGTATTGTCCACTAGGATTGTCAAGATTTTCATACTATCATCATCATTTGATGTGCTAGTATATTTCATAGAGAGTGAGGGATTTAGTGGGCTTCAGTATATGATTCAACCTTTGAGTGGATCTTCATTGAGTTCAAGCTTGTACTTCAATTTTTTTCATTCTGGTATGGGCATGGGAAAAATAGGGTTGTGATGAAGGAGAGTGAACATGGATATTTTTTCAGCTATAGGTGTTTGCTAAATTAATTGTCTTTAATTTAATTCATTAAATTTCAACCAAGATGCATGATTTTGTTAAGTGTACGTGCACTATATATGTTAGGATTTATTTTTCAAATTATGTGTTCTATAAATGAAACTAATTTTAAAAATGAATGAAATAATTTTTATACAAATTGGAGAGAGTGAACACACATGTTATTTCAATCTAGAACCTATCTAAGATGAGCTTTTTGAAAATAAGGAATCTTAACTGTATTGCATAAATCTAGACTTAATTCTAGTCTATCAAAATGGAAATTCTTGAAGATTAAACATGAGAGAAAAGGATCTAACTTACTTTTGTGGAATTGAACTCATTATGAACTAATTTATAAAAGTAAATCTTTATACCAATTGACAAATATGAAAGATCCGATAATGAAATGTAAATTGCAAAAAGATAAAGTGGCTTCAAAAAGGGAATGATAATGAAATTCAAAAATGTGAAACTTTAAACCCAAGAATGACTACTAATGTGCACTTCCATGTTTGAAATGTACTCTATTTAGCATAGCATAAGTTAGGTGTGAATGAAGAAATAACACATAGAAACTGAAATTGAATGTTGAAACAACTAAGTAATGATGTCAAAAATGAATGACATAAATAAACTCTTTTTGGTATGTTTGGTTTACGAGTACTCTCTAAAAATGACTAGAACGAAATAATTGTAATGAAAAGTGTTAATGAAAACCTAAAACAAAACCTCATAGCTCGCAGGGGGACCTCTTGTAGTGTAGGGTCAATTTAATACTCAATGATTCTTCACTCATGCATTTGGAGAATAACATGAACTTGTATTAAGAAAACATAGTATCAATTTGTCCAAAAAGGATTATAAACATAATAAAAATCAATGCCACTTATACTGTGTTCTTAGTCTCACTTACTGATATTTATACAAATGATAAAAACAACTCGAAGTAGTTTTAAGCCGAGAATCTGTAAGTAAATCTCACTCCTGTTAGCACCTAAATTTGTCTTAGGCTGAAGGAAGGCAAAATTTAGGGTAACCACAAACCACGCTTGGTCTGGTATCTAGCCCTACCAGAACAGGAGAGGGCTCTCTCTGGGTCACACTCAGGAAAATAAAAAATAGGGTCTGAGATGACTCAAAAATGAATACTGATTTTAGGCTAGGTAAATAAATATGATGGAGATGTTTGAAGAATAACTGAGTTTTCTGGGATGTGTGGGGCCAAGGAACAACATGAGCAGAGAATTTAACTCAAAGACACAGGTTGTTTTGTGAGGCAAGACAGGTGGAAAGTCTAGCAATTAGAGTTGAAAAAATGTGATTGTTGGGTTGTGTTATATTCTTTCCACGTAGTTAATAGGGGGTTTGGAGGGCACCCGTAACCCCACTTTATGGGGTCTGGGGCAGCGCCCCGTAAAATTTTGGTTTTGGACCATATGTTAGGTTGGGCGGACCCACCTATGTTTTTGTGCATGATTTTCGCACATGTTTTTTGGACGCGATGGTTTTTCGGTCCATGGTATTAGACGCGATGGTTTTCGGTCCATGGTATTGGATGCTTCGGCATGTATAAATATGTATTGTAACATTGAACGGAACATAATGAAAAATCAAGCTGGTAGTCCCGGTTTTGGGATCCAGGGAAAAATCTCTGTGCATATGTGTTTTATGGGTTATGCTCTCGCATCGTTTATTTTCTTTGTTTAAGAATTCGTATGCAGGTAATTTTTTTACAGGGTTAAAACCTACATTTCGTATCAGAGCTATTTTGGCTTCAAGGGGACGCCTTTGTTGCTGAGGGGTTTCGCTCGGGCCTGTGGTAGACCCTGTTTAGTGGGAGATCTGCGAGATCGATTCTGGTGGTGAAAGAAGATGGCGAGCAATGGAAAGATAGAGATTGAGAAGTTCAATGGTCAGAATTTTGAGTTGTGGAAATTCAAGATGGAGGATCTATTGGTGGATAAAGATTAGTGGATCGCGATAGATCCGGGTACTAAACCATCGGGAGTGACCGATGAAGAATGGAAGAAGTTGGATCAGAAGGCAAAGAGCACAATACGATTGTGTGTCTCGGATTCAGTATTGTTGAATGTATCAGGGGAAGCTACGACAAAGGCTTTGTGGGTCAAGTTAGGGACTTTGTATCAATCTAAGTCTCTGGTGAATAAATTGTTCCTGCGGAAAAAGATGTATAACCTGAGGATGAAAGATGGATACTCGGTGACAGAGCATCTGAATGCGTTTAATACTATGGTAGGTCAGTTATTATCTGTTGATATTAAAATTTCAAATGAAGATAAGTGCATCAGTCTGTTGTGCTCTCTACCAGATTCGTGGGATAGTCTAGTTATTGCAATAGGTAGCAATGCAACTGCTTTGCAGTTTGATGAAATAGTCTCAGCCTTGCTGATGGAGGAGATGAGACGAAAAAATATGGACAACCAGAATGGTGATGCCTTTTCTGTATGAGGACGGTCCCAGAACAGAAACAAAAGTAAGTCATCAAGTGGGAGATCTAAATCTAGAGGGAGATCTAAATCTCCAGGAAAACCTACAAAGGTGGTGTGCTGGAAATGCGGAAAGGAAGGGCACTTCAGAAGGGATTGTAAATCTAAAGCTCCTGATAAAGGAAAGGGATCTGATGATGCTCCTTCTGCAGAGGCGAAAACCACCTCAGATGAAGGTGGGGATGTGTACTTGGCTTCTTCAAGTACACATATAGATCATGAGGCATGGTTGATTGACTCAGGTGCATCCTTTCACTTCACTCCCCATAGAGAGTAGTTCTGCGAGTATGAGAAATACGATGGTGGTGATGTCTTCTTAGGAGATGATAGGAAGGCTAGAATCATTGGTCGGGGAAAAGTAAAGTTGAAGTTGTAAGGTGGAAGGGTTAGAACACTTCCGGGTGTTCTACATATTCCTGCATTGGCCAGAAATCTGATTTCTGTAAGCAATTTGGATGATGCAGGTGTAAAGACGGTGTTCGAGAAAGATACCTGCAAGATGGTTCGAGGAGCACTGATATTAATGCGGGGAGTTCGGATTGGAACTCTGTACAAGCTGCAAGGTAGCACTGTTGTTGATGGGTGCAATAGTTCTATGGTTCCTGAAAATGGAGTATAGAATCTAGTGGTCTCTAGAGAGAAGACCATGTTGTGGCATCAAAGGCTTGGACATATTGGAGAGAAGGGCCTTTGAATACTTCATGGTAAAGGTATGGTAGAAGGTATGAATAATAGATCTCTGGATTTTGATTTTTGTGAAAATTGTGTATATGGGAAGCAGAATCGGGTGAGTTTCCCCTCTGGTGGTAAGAGGACGAAACATATATTAGAGCTTGTGCACAGTGATGTGTTTGGACCTGTGAAGGTTCCATCACTGGGTAAGTTTGTGTACTATGTATCATTCATAGATGACTTCTCAAGGAATACATGGATATATTTTCTTAAGAAGAAATATGAAGTCTTTGACAGGTTTAAAGAATTTAAGGTTCTGGTGGAAAATCAGACAGAGAAGAAGATAAAGGTGTTGAGGACAGATAATGGTGGAGAATTTTGCAGCAAGGAATTTGAAGAATTTTGTAAGAAGTGTGGTATAGCACGGCAGAAGACTACTCCATATACACCTCAGCAAAATGGAGTCGCAGAAAGAATGAACAAGACGTTGATGGAAAGGGAAAGAAGCATGCTCAGTGGTGTCGGGTTAGGACAGGAATTCTGGGCAGAGGCAGTGGATACTGCATGTTACCTGATCAACAGATCACCTTCATCAGCGTTGGAGGATAAGACTCCACAAGAAGTATGGACTGGTAATAAACCCTCTCTTTCACATCTAAGGGTATTTGGATGTGATGCATATGTACATGTTCCAAAGGAGAAACGAACCAAGTTGGATAGTAAATCTGAAAAGTGCATCTTTATTGGGTATAAGGATGGTTTAAAGGGTTATAAGCTTTGGAACCCAGTCACACGGAAGGTTGTGTACATCTGAGATGTGTTGTTCAGAGAGGTAAAAGATGTTATTCAACATGAAGTCCAACCAAAGGAACCTGAGAAGATAGAGTTTGAGCTAAAGGAGGAAGAATCAGACTCTGCAGCAGAGGAGGAATCAAAAGATGAAGAGCCACAAACTCGGGCTGTGAGAAGATCAGTTCGAGAAAGAAGGCAGCCAGAAAGGTATAGTCCATCTGCTTTCAGTTCAAATTTTGCTTTGTCTGTTACTGATAATGATCCCAGAACTGTGAAGGAAGCAGTGGATTCAGAGGATGGAAAACTCTGGAAAGAGGCCATGGTCGATGAAATGGCATATTTGCACAAAAATGAGGCTTGGGATCTGGTGGAGTTGCCGGCTGGAAGGAAACCCATTGGCAGCAAATCGGTGTTCAAGAAGAAGACAAATGCAGAAGGAAAGGTGGAGAAATACAAAGCTCGGTTCGTAGCAAAAGGTTATTCCCAGGTGCCGAGAATTGATTTTAGTGATATTTTTTCTCCTGTTGCCAAGGTAACTTCTATTAGATTACTTTTATCTGTTGCTGTTGCTTTTGATTTTGAGGTAGAACAGATGGATGTGAAGACAACATTTCTTCACGGGGATTTGGAGGAGGAAATCTACATGAAGCAACCTGAAGGCTTTGCGGTGAAGGGTAAGAAAGAATGGGTATGCAAGTTAAAGAAGTCTCTGTATGGGTTAAAACAATCACCAAGGATGTGGTATCAGAAATTTGATACATTTATACGTGGACTTGGCTTCACTAGAAGCAAAGCAGATCATTGTGTGTATTTTAAATTAATTGGTGACCGTATTATTTATCTGGTCTTCTATGTGGATGATATGTTGCTGGTTGGAAATGACAAAGAAATTATCCAGGTTTTGAAGACCCAATTGTCCTCCAAATTCGACATGAAAGATCTTGGTGCTGCAAACTATATTTTGGGCATGGAAATTAAAAGAGATCGGTCAAAGAGGAAGCTCTGGTTAAACCAGAGGAAGTATGTCGAGACAATACTCCAGAGGTTTAATATGCAGGATAGTAAACCGGTGAAGGTTCCTATTCCTGTAGGTGTGAGGTTATCTGTTGAACAGTGTCCCAAGACACAAGAAGAGGAAGAGGACATGTCCCGTGTTCCATATGCAAGTGCAGTGGGTAGCCTGATGTATGCAATGGTCTGTACTAGACCATACATTGCACATGCAGTGGGAGTATTGAGCAGGTTTACGTCAAAACCTCGGAAGGAGCACTAGACAACAGTGAAGCGGGTTTTCAAGTATTTGCGTGGCACTAGTGATTATGGTTTGTGCTACCAAGGAGGACCATGATTGGACAGAGTGTTGGATATTCATGGCTTTGTTGATGCAAATTGGGCTGGAGTTCTGGATCAGAGAAGATCTACAAGTGGGTATGTGTTTAACCTATTTGGAGGTGTAGTCAGTTGGATGAGTAAGAAACAATCTGTAGTGGCACTATCAACTACAGAGGCAGAATACATGGCAGCCACTCATGCAAGCAAGAAAGCAGTTTGGGTGCAGAGATTGTGTTCAAGTATGGGGTTAGTACAAGGAGCTATAAGAATAGACTGTGACAGCCAAAGTGTAATTTTCTTGGCAAAGAACCCTGCTTATCATTCAAAGACAAAGCACATTGATGTTTGATATCACTTTGTGAGGGATATGAGGGATATGATAGAAGACAGAAAGGTGTTGCTGGTAAAGGTGGACACTTTGAAGAATACTGTAGATGCATTGAAAAAATCTGTGAGCTCTGAGAAGTTCTCTTGGTGTAGAGAAGCAATGGGAATCTCAGGGTTGAAAAATGACTAAGCTCTCTTGTGGCCCCCTGTGGAAAGAAAACAACAAGTGGGAGATTGTTGGGTTGTGTTATATTCTTTCCACATAGTTAATAGGGTGTTTGAAGGGCACCCGTAACCCCACTTTATGGGGTCCAGGGCAGCGCCCCGGAAAATTTTGGTTTTGGACCATATGTTAGGTTGGGCGGACCGACCTATGATTTTGTGCATGATTTTCGCACATGTTTTTTGGACGCGATGGTTTTTCGGTCCATGGTATTGGACACGATGGTTTTCTGTCCATGGTATTGGATGCTTCGGCATGTATAAATATGTATTGTAACATTGAAAGGAACATAATGAAAAATCAAGCTGGTAGTCCCGGTTTTGGGATCCAGGGAAAAATCTCTGTTCATATGTGTTTTATGGGTTATGCTCTCGCATTGTTTATTTTCTTTGTTTAAGAATTCGTATGAAGGTAATTTCTGTATAGAGTTAAAACCTACAAGGCGGAGAGATTGTTTGAGAGTGTGAAAAGGGCATAAATACATGAATCCTTTTCAACAGAAGAAAACATAGAATGTGAAAACTATCCCAAGGCAAAGCAGTGCACTGAATTCTACCTTTTTTACTTAGAAAGCTTTCACTGGAAATGAATGTAAATGAAAATATGAAACATAATGGAATAAATATGAAACATAAAGAAGATACATTTTCTAAACTCACGCCACAAGAATCTCATGAGCCAGAGCTGCAATATTTCATTAATTTTATGTCAAAATGTACAGTGAGTGACTGGGTTTTTCTCCTATAGTTCCCAGAAATCTCAACCCTTTGCAAATGGTTTGCATACAATAAATAGACTATGCCATGAGGAAATAGAACGACCAAGAGTTGGGGAGTTTTTCGAATCATTACAAAGTGGAAGTGGAAAGCTAACCATTAGTTACAGGTGCAGCATTACAAAAATGACAAATGGCTTGGGTGACTGCTCGCCTTCCTTTGCCACTTGGATAGAAGCCAAAATTTAGTGGAAATACTTTAAATTTTGCCTTAGGTGCCAAAAAAAGTGTAGTGTAGATGAGCGGGCCCACTTAGAGAAAGTCGCGACTCGAAATGTCGCGAAACGTAAGTGAATTTGGCCCTTTTCTCTATATGCGCCATGCCACTTTGGAGGCTGTTTTGAGGCACCTGCAGAAGTCCAAAATGTTCCCAAGTGTTCTTGTTGGAAGTCCTGGCCTATCTACTTTCCAACCCAAGTGGAGTTTCTGAATTCGGTGCTCATTTTCCCCTCCAAATCTTCATTCTCCCAAGACTGCTTCCTATGTGTCAAAATAGGGGCACAGAGGTCATTTTTTGAGTGTTTTTGACCTCCTGGAGACTCAAATCATGCCCAAATTTCTTTTCCAAGCACTAGTAGTCATGATTTTTCATGCTAAATATAAAAATGCAAACCATTTGTGATTTGGAGCTCCCAATCCTAAGCACCGCGCCAGTGGTGCGGCGCATAGGGAGAAAAAACCTGTGTTGTGACCAAAAATTTGCCATGTGACCAAAATTGCCCCAAATTTCTTGAAATTTGGGCTGGAGCTTCCTTATCAAGTGTTATGCTGGGCCAAAGAGGCTTTGGCCAATATCTAAAGTCGATCGAGCTCCCTTTGCCTCTTTTTCTTCTTGATTGCCTTCCTCAATTTCACCTTCAAATTCCTGATTCAGGCCTTGCATACTTTGTTTCACGCCATGTAGTGGAAAGCCATGTGTCTCAGCAATGCATGGTCCTTGTCAGCCTTGTCCAACAGCCTCTCCAAGTGCATGTTAACTCTCTCGATATTGATCTCCCGATCCTCATTAACCTTTTGCTCGAATGACGTGACCTCAACTCTTCTCCTTTGTGCAGCTTGGCGATGCTCACGAATGTTTCGTAGCTCCATGATCACTTGCTGATCCTCCTGCTGTTTGTTCCTCTGCTCCAGATATTTCATGTTCCATTTGGCTCTTTCCAAATCAATGGAAAAGGCTTGAATCTCTGCTTGCTTCTCCTGGATGATCTCTTTAAGCTGTGCACTTGTCGGTTTTGTACCTGTATCATCATGAAGGAGAACGAATTCGGTCTCTCGTTCATCTGATGGCTCACCTGAAGGCCCCTCATCATGCATTGGCTCCTTACCTCTGTCCTGTACCTGTAGCACTGATGTCGGAAGCGAGGCCCCTTCCACCCCGGGTGGAGATAACACTCGCTTTGCTGCTGCAAACAAATGTCTAGCACCGCTCTGATACGTGATGAAAACTGGCACACTAGAAGTCTCATGGCCCTCATACCAACGAGAAGGTTCACCCTCATGCTTAACCTCTGATAATCCCTGTGAAGTGCTAAAGAGGTCACGGGAGATGAAATCATCCCAAGTAATGCCCTGCAATCCCAGCTGATGAACCACCAAAATCTTAATAAGAGAAAAGTGATAAACACTGTTAAGTTGCTGCTAAGGGGTCTTGTGCTGCATGAAGGTGTTCATCCTCTCTATGTTCCTGCAAATGAAATATGGGATATTCATCATCCGTACCCTGGTAAATTGCATGAGCAACCTAATGTGATAGGCATATAAATGAGAGAACCTCCCCTCACAGCTGAAGTACCTCATGATCAACTTCATGAGTGGAGCATATTCATCTTTCAAATATCGGAATGGAAAGACTCTTGTGAGCCACCTCAAGAAACTGGCCTTAATGTCAGGCTCATAATGCTGCCAATCAACCTTCTGTTTCTTGTGCCATGGTTCTCCAACATTCGGTATACCGGTTGCTAATGAGACAATTTCGAGTGTCAGTGTGAAGGTGACCCTGACCAAGATAGAGTGAACTCCATGTAGGTGAAGCAAAAAAAGACGGGCGAACTCATGATGAACTCGAACATTAGCCATTCTTTGAAAAAACTCAAAACATTATAGATGCTGGAAACATGACATAGCAAGAGGGCATGCCTGCAATTCTGTGAGGGTGGTTGGCTCATCCCTAACATGTTTTCCACTTTTATGATGTCTTCGGGGAGCCTATTCTTCCGAGGATGAATCACTTTGTGTTTCCATCTCATATTCGGATGAATGTTCAGATGCCATGACTGTTGTATGTGTACTGTGCTTGAACTGCCCTTTGATTATGGTAGTGAAACTAGGTGCTATTGTGATATCTACCACCAAGGGGGAACAATGCAAAATGGGAGTGTTAGGAAGGGGAATAATATGATGGGAATAGGGGTTATGAGGGGAGGTTTTGTTTAGGGATATATAGGAGGGTTTGGGGATCTGATAGGGTAGGGTTTTTGGGTTTTGATAAGGTAGGGTTTTGGGGTTTATATTTACCAAAGAGTGGAGGGATAAGGAATAGGTGTTTGGTAATATTTTAGGGTAGGGAGAATAGGAAAAAATAGGATAGGGGGGATAGGTAAAAATGGTAAGAAAGGGAAAATGAGGGGTGATAATGGAACCTTGGTATCAACACCACAATTATGCAACCCTAGCAACAATGGATTTTGATGTTTTCTTGTGGTTGGTTTTATGAGTTTTGTTGCAATTAAACATAGCCATGAACCACCATAACATTCACAAAATTTGATGATCAAGCCATGATATAGAGCCTACTTGTTGATTTGAGGGGTTTCACAGGCAACTTGAGTCAATTTGGCATGGTTTCGGGCCTTTGTGGGTGTGCGTCGTGCCCGTAGAAATTTTGCACTGTGGGGTGGCTCTGTGTGCACCGCGCTCTGTGTGTGCGCCGTGCCCCTCTGTGTGTGTGCCGCGCTCTATGTGTGCGCCGCGCCCCTCTATGTGTGCGCCGCGCCCCTCTATGTGTGCGCCACGCTCTGGAAAATGACTCCACTCACTTTTAAACACGCACTTTGCTCTCCTAATCACTTTGCAACGTTTCTCTATGACTTTGATTTGCACAATGACATTGTTTTCTTACGGAAACCTCTATTTAAAGGCTTTGAAATCATGGGTCTAATTTTTTCTTCTTCAAAAACCCACTTTGCTAATGTTTCATTTTGGCTTTTTTCACTAACTTAAAGAAACACTTGAATTTCTCTTTTCCCTTTGGAATTTTAGGTCAAATGATGAAGTTTTCGGCACTCTTTGAAGGGATTGCATGACAGGGCATTTGGCCATGGAAACCATGATTGCACCTAAAGAAATCAGCTGACGAATTTTTTGAAAATTTTATCACAAATGACACTATTTGACTTTTCTTCAAAACAGAGTTTTGAAGAACAGTCAAAATTTGTCCACGTGACGATGAAACTCTCTGAATCATAACTTTGTAAGGGCCTCACTCTGGCCTGCATGGCTTTATTGGACATGGTTGAAGACCAAATTGATTAATCCCTAGACCTAATTATCGAAAATGACTTTTTTCCATTAAAGGATCAAACATTGACTGTCATTGATTTTAATAAATTTGATGAAAAGACCTAAGCCAGTAGGTACAAGACATGAGGGGAATGAACTGACAAGACCCTTTCGTCAGATTATGGCATGCCTCTAGTGGAATGTAGCTGAGTGAATGGAGCGAGACACCTAAAAATGAGATGCAGAAAGAGTTTTGATCTTTGACGGAGGACTAACAAGACCGACTCTAACAACTCCTATGAGATCGAAATATAAGAGTCCAATCTCTTTATGACTTGTTACTGGAAAAGAAAGTCATAAGACATTTCCTATTTTAATAGTTAAGTTCCTTGCTCACTTGATATCTACTTAAATCCCGCACTCACTTCATTACACTATTCTTGTGTTTATCTGAAATACAGAGCTTCCAAGTTTGACTAAGCCTTTGATTTCAAGGTCTTTGATTTTTCCTAGCTTTCCAAACAATGTCAGTAGGTGGTTATCCATCTAGGAGGAAAATTCCATGTTCTAACTATCTTATTTCATATTCTAAAATGTTGCAACCTATCTAACAATGGACTATGCTGCAAAGACGAATATTATATGCAAAATATACAAAATTCGGTAATTGCCAGATACTTTCGTCATAATTCCCCTAAAAACATAGAATTTAGATATGGATGGTTATTACCTTGTAAGTATTGAAATTGACCTTAATATTTTGAGACTTTTGTAGAAAATAACAGAAAGGTGAAATTTGATGGAAAAAAGGTTGGCAAAAAAGAGACATTTATAGACTTCAACATTCTCCTCACCGAAGGTTTTTCATGTTCTCATGCACCAATATTCAAAAACAGGTTCTACTTTCCTCTGTTGGTGAATAATTTCTGAGGCTTTTGAAATTACATCCAAGATAGTATTATTCTTCTTATTTGTAATGCCAAACATGATCCTTGGTTCATTCACTAAAACTGTACTTTGAAATCCTTTGACCTTATTTTTAAGAAACTTATTTTGAACTTTAAGTTTCCTATTCTTTTTGTGCCAATGACAGAGGTGTAGAAGTATGTTGTCATTTTGAGTTCTAAGTATGTAATTTTGAACCTTAGATGCTTCCATTTCCTGAATTAGATGTTTATTAAGGACATCCAATTCATAAATATATTTTTTTATATTCTCTTAAATGTTTTGTTCTTGGTTCTGTTGTTGAGGTCTCACCTATTTCAAATTGAGATATATTTTCATTTCTCTGTGCCTTTTTCTCTAAGGATTGTACATAATTGTAGATCTCTTATTGAACTGGATGAATTTATGGGATCTTCATTATTAGACTAATTGTATGAGGAGGTCCGTGAAATTATTCATCTTTAAGATTTATCATTTCCAACGATTGAGTGTTTGATAATTTTGAAATTCTTTTACTCCTTATCAAACTTATTCCTGAGCTTCCAATGTCCTGTTTTTCTACTCTGTTGTCCTCTATTTTTCTTCCATAGGTACTAGATGATTTAGGCTAGCTTTCTTCCTTCTAAGTTCTTTCTTTCTACTTTTAGGCTTATAATTTTCAATATATTGACATAGTGCCATATTGTCTTCAATTGGGTCCTCTAGAATTTCACACATATTTCATTTGTGGACTTCTTTGATTCTTTTACTTTTAGGGTTTGGGTTTATTCTATTTTATTTGACCATATTGTTTGGTTCTTCTCCTAGAGCTTTTATGAAATGACTCCTTACTAAGAAATCGTTCCAATTATCCCCTTTTTCTTGTAAATATGCTTCAATCAGAATTTGAATAATTCCATGATGATACAAATAATTATCAATGGACCTAGATTCTCTTTGGAAACTAACAACAATTTTATTTAAAATCAAAAGAAAAAAATGAAGGAATATTGATTTCAAACACATTAAAAAAGTGCATCATAAGCCTAACATGGTAGAAACGCATCGTTTCAAATATTTCTTCACATGTTATAAATTTTTTGAATGACAAGAAAAAGATTTCACCATTTTCCTTGTAATATTGTCACCGGAATATCTTGAAAATAAATAAGTTGATACCTGCTTCTCTTAATAAGAGAATGCACTCATTTTATTTATTTATTTTGTTTTTAAACCAACTATCTCCATTCCTCAGCAACCTTGTTGCTTCAACTACAATTGACTTTGTAAGGATGAGTTTAACATCTCCTATTTCAGCTTCCACTCCATCAAATGCTCGGGTGAAGGCTTTAGTAATCTTAGCTTCATGCCCCATCAATTTTTTTGAAGAACTGAAACCAACCCACCTATTATAATTTCTCCTTAACCCTTGGATAGGCCTAGTGGAATTTCACACCATTTGGTTCATAACGCACAGGTGTACCCATAACACGAGGAGACGTTTCAGCCTAAAATGCTCTTTTTGACTGATAACTAAAAGGGAACTTAAACTAAGAACTAGAAGGGAATAAGGAGAATGAAAGGATTTGGAATGAGTACAATGAATATGTAGCGAGGTTGAAATGATGACAGGGGTAAACTCTCTCCATTCCTTGGTAAACTTGTTGCTTCAACTACAATTGACTTTGTAAGGATGAGTTTAACATCTCCTATTTTGGCTTCCACTCCATCAAATGCTCAAGTGAAGGATTTAGTAATCTTTGTTTCATGCCCATCAATTGCTCTGAAGAACTAAAGCCAACCCACCTACTATAGTTTCTCCTTAACCTTCGCATAAGCATAGAGGAATTTTATACCATTCGGTTCATAATGCACAAGCATACCCATAGCGCATGGAGATGTTTTCAGCCTAGAATGCTCTTTTTGATTTAGAACTAAAAGGGAATTTTAACTAAGAACTAAAGGGAATGAGGAGAATGAAAGGATTTGGAATGAGTACAATGAATACGGAGTGAGGCTGAAATACACAGCTTCCATGTTTGACTCAACCTTTGACATAAATGTCTTTGATTTTGTTTAGCTTTCCAAACAATGTCAGTAGATGGTTATCCATCTAGGAGGCAAATGTCATTTTATGACAACCTTATTTCTTATTTTAAAATGATGCAACCTATTTAACAATGGATTATGCTGCGGAAATAGATATCAGTTGCAGAATATACAAGATTTGGTAATTGCAAGATACTTTTGTCATAATTCCCCTAAAAGCATAGAATTTAAATATGGATGATTATTACCTTGTAGGTATTGACGTTGATGTTAATATTTTGAGGATTTTTTAGAAAATAACAGAAAGGTGAAATTTGATGGAAAAAGGTTGGCCAAAAAGAGACATTTTTGTACTTCAACACTCCCCCTCACCAAAGGTTTTTCATGTACTCATGCACCAAATATTCAAAAACTAGTTCTACTTTCCTCTGTTGGTCAATAATCTCTGAGGCCTATTCAAGTACATCCAAGATAGCATTATTCTTCTTATTATTAATGTCAAATGGCCCTTGGTTTATTCATTAAAATTTTACTCTCAAATCCTTTGACCCTGTTTTTAAGAAAGTTATTTTGAACGTTAAGTTTCCTATTATTTTTGTGCCAATGACAGAGGTGTAGAAGTATGTTGTCATTCTGAGTTCTAAGTATGTAATTATCAACCTTAGGTGCTACCCTTTCTTGAATTAGATGTTTATTAAGGACCCCCAATTCATAAATGTTTTGCTTTAGATTCTCTTCAACGTTCTATCCTTGTTCCGTTCTTGGTTGTTTTGTTGATGTCTCACCTATTTCAAATTGAGATAAATTTTCATTTTTCTATGCCTTTTGCTCTTAGTATTGTACAAAAATGTAGATCTCTTATTAAACTTGATCAATTTATGGGGTCTTCCTTGTTGGAATGACTATATGAGGAGGTGTGTGAGATTATTCATCTTTAATATTTATCATTTCCAGTGATTGAGTGTTTTATTATTTTGAAATTCTTTTACTCCTCAAACTTATTCTTGAGCTTCCAATGTTCTATTTTATACAATGTTTTCATCTATTTTTTTTTTTTGCGGGTACTGGATGATTCAGGCTAGCTTTCTTCCTTCTAAATTCTTGCTTTCTACTTTTCTATTTATACTTTTCAAGGTACTGACACAATGCAGTATTGAATTCAATTACGTCCTATGGAATTTCACTCATATTTGGTTCATGGATTTCTTCTTTGATTCTTTTCCTTTTAGGGTTGGGGTTTATTCTATTTCATTTGACCCTATTGTTTGGTTACTTTTCTGGAGCTTCTATGAAATGATTCCTTACTAAAAAATGCTTCCAATTATCCCCTTTTGCTTGTAAATATGCTTCAGTCAAAATTTTAATCAGTCCATGATGATACAAAGAATTATCAATCAACCTAGATTCTCTTTCGAAACTAATGTCCATATCCATCAACAAAGTGCATCATAAGCCTAACATGATAGAAAAACATTGTTTCAGATATTTCTTGTCATGTTATAAATTTTTGAATGACAAGCAAAAGATTTCACCATTTTCCTTGTAATGTTGTCATTGGAATACCCATCTTGAAAATACATAAGTTGATACCTAGTTCTCTTAATAAGTGAATGCGATCATTTTATTTAATTCTTTTGTTTTTAAACCAACTCTCTCCATTCCTCAGTAAACTTGTTGCTTCAACTACAATTAGCTTTGTAAGGATGAGTATAACATCTTTGATTTTAGCTTCCACTCTGTTGATGGTGCTGGACCCACCAACATGTCAAGGGGATCTCCCCGAATAAGAATTACCAATTAGACCTTAGACTAATTGGTGTAGGAGTCCTAATAGTGGGTCATAAGGTAATGCCTTGACTGCGATGTCACATAGAGGCAAGTAAGATAACTCTGTCAGTAGCAAGGGTGTGACTGCTTTAGTGAGTCAACGAAGGTGTATGAGAGGTTCTAACACATGAAGGGGGAGATCAGGGTGAAGGTGAGTTCCGACTTGAAAGGGATCATTCCCAACTTGGCTAGGAACACACAACATAAAAAGACATACACAGCTTCTAGTGGAGCAGTCCACTCAGATGCAACAATCACAACATAGAAGATAAGATAACACGTAGAACACTCATAGACTAGTCTGAACCAATGCAACAGTTATTACATCAAGGTTCATGTGAAAGGTATGTCTAGTGTGCGGTAGAGTAGTCGACCCAAATGAGACAACATTAACAACATATACAACACATTTACAACAAGATTCATATAATTTCATACAAATTAGTTCATACAGAAAAACATAAGTTAAACAACATATATCATTAAGGCAACCAAAGTAGTCCAGCTGCAATAGCAACATATGCATGAAAATGTGTTGGCTCTTATTATATAAAAGTGTAAGTTGCAATCGTACAATACATCCATGTAAACCTATTAGCCACATCAGTGAAATGTTACAGACACATCTGCCTGCTCCTCCAAATAGATGTACTAGCTCCATGCAGTGGAGAAGCCAAGGCACATTACAATACTATCCAATATTTCTTCAAGATAGTCTTAGTAGAAGGTTGGTGTTGGAAATAATACTGAGAGGGGGGGTGAATCAGTATTATCACATTAATAAAACTTTTTCATTTCCATAATCAGATTCATATATGCTACTTCCACAACTTCTTATGATTAAGTTAATTGATCTTCAATGAGTGCATTAGAACATTATCAACCATATTATCAGATAACAGATGCAGTAATAGAGAATAGATCATCACACATAAGGCACACACATGAACACCATGATATAAGGTGAAAACCCAATGCGGGAGAAAAAACACCTGCTGCAAGTCATCTCAATCTTCTTCTTAATAAGAAAATCCTTTTACAATATTTGTACTGGTGCAGTCTTATACCAGTACGGGAGCTACAACCCCCTTTGCTCTTGTACTAGCCGATCCATTTACTAGTACGCAGGCTGCTACCTGCTACAATGCTCCAAAGATCTCCCTTAGCTTTTGTACTAGCTTAGATACTAGTACATAGGCGCTGGCCTACAATCTTCTCTCCTCCAGGTACCACGTTTCATCAATTTTCAGACTGGATACACTGAAGCACAACACATAATCTGAAAGGCCACTTTTCATCCAATTTTCATACTAGACCCAACAACAACATTGAAGCTCATAATCAAACAACCTTCTGAATCACCCAATCACGAGATCCATACATATACAATGATATTATGAGAGTTATCAACTAGATCTAGTACATAAAGATAAGTCATTAATCATGCTGTTATCTGAACTCAATACCAGTAACCGAACATCAGTTATGCACCCAAAACCCTACAGAATAGTCAAAGGAAGTTAAAACAAATTTTAAGCAGGGATCACAACTTCACTGGTATAGATCTGCGGATATCTGTCCTACCTCCGCACCTGCGCCTTCTGTGGCGCCGCGACCACCGCACCTGCGCCTTCTGTGGTGCCTCCGCACTGCACCTTCTGTGGTGCCTCTATGGCGTCTCCGCACTGTGCCTTTTGTGGCGTCTCCGCACTGCGCCTTCTGTGGCGCCTCCGCACTGCGCCTTCTGTGGCGCCTCCGCACTGCGCCTTCTGTGGCGTCTCCGCACTGCGCCTTCTATGGCGCCTCTGCACTACGCCTTCTGTGGCGCCTCCGCACTGCGCCTTCTGTGGCGCCTCCGCACTGCGCCTTCTGTGGCGCCTCCGCACTGCGCCTTCTGTGGCACCTTTGTGGCGTCTCCGCACTGCGCCTTCTGTGGCGCCTCCGCACTTCCGCAGCTGCAACGCTCGAGAGATCACCCTTCACAGATTCGCTTTCAACTTCACTTTCATAGATCAAACTTTCAAAACAATAACCCAATATTTCAGATCTTAAGACATTCAATTGCAAGGATGAATTAGCCAAGTGATCTCCTTTGCTTTATATAGGCTTAGGCCTTTCACAATACCATGGGCCAAAACCATAGGATCAAAAAACTGTTGGACTAATACCATGAACCAACCATGAAAGTACGTGAGATCACACTTTTGACGAAGTACCATGGTCCAAAACCATAGGTTCAAATACCAAGGACTAACTACCATGGACCAAAGGTAACTTTTCCAACATATACGCGCTTTTCCTCATAGGTTCAAATACCAAGGACTAACTACCATGGACCAAAGGTAAGTTCTCCAACATATACACGCTTTTCCTCATAGGTTCAAATACCAAGGACTAACTACCATGGACCAAAGGTAAGTTCTCCAACATATACGCGCTTTTCCTTGCATGAAAGTGCGTGAACTTTTTCTCTACATGAAATAAAATTTTCTCTGCATAAAAGTGCGTGAAATTTTCTCTACATGAAATAAAGTTTTCTCTGCATAAAAGTGCGTGAACTTTTCTCTACATGAAATAAACTTTTCTCTGCATATAAGTGCGTGAACTTTTCTCTACACTATAATTTATTATCTGAGATGAGTGGGTTGCCATCAAGTACAACATATGTATCATAATGCCAACAATCTCCCCCTTTGGACTTGATGGCAACAACAACCAATCACTCTCCCCCTTTGACATCAAGGGCAAAGGGTTATGCTCCCCCTAAGAACATGCTCCCCCTGACTATAAACCAGATCTGCAAAGAAGAACCATAATCCATGACCATGAAAGAGATAGATTGCAGCAATAATCAGACCAGCATCCAGGATCTCCTTCTGTACATCCTCCATAATGCCAAAAATGCATTATAAGCTCCCCCTGAGTACCTGTTGAAATCTATGAATGAGCTCCCCCTTTGTATATGTCATGGTGCACCAATCTGATCATGCTCTTTCTGAGAACAAGCTGAAATGTCTGCTCTGCTATATAGTGATGTTCATGCTCAGGCTCCCCCTGACTGTAAGCAAGGTCTGCAAAAGGATGTTCTACATCACAAATGACCTTCCTAAAAGATTCAATACATACATCCATCACCCAACCAAGTGGGGATATATCATAAAAATGAAAACCAAATACATTGCATCTTCATCCCAGGCATAGTGGGGAAACCAACATAGGTCGTTACATGACCTGAAGAGATGACACTATTACATCACGAGTCTTGATATGACATCACCTAAATAAGATGAACATCAGCAACAACACTTTATGATCTGCTCCATAGTATCTGTCAACAGCAAGTAGACCAGCAACTTGTATTAGTGCATGAATCATCAAGGTATGTCCGCATCAATAGAATTTCACATTCTATGTGAGAAACATCATAGCCATCCAGATCTACATGAATCAAGTATCATCAATTGGGAATATCTGCATTAGTCAACATATGTATGAAACAATCCTATCATCATATAGATAAGAGCTCATTATCATCAAGTCTCCAACAATGCAACTTTGAATAATCATCCCTGTATCCAGCCAACAATCCTCATCCATTTGTGCCAAGAATGAAAGGAATCATAATTGTAATATATGATCTTTATGCATATGACGACAGCAGCATATGAGTGACTCAACATCAAGAATATGTGAATTCAAGCTAAGTGCTTCCCATGCAAGCATCATTAGAGAATCAACCATAAATCTGATCCAAGAACCATGTGAACAACTCATAACCATAGCAAGATGAATCATTTATCCATATAAGTATCATCACCAAGGACTATTAACCATAATGCCAATAATGCATTAAGTCCATATGCTCCCTCTAAACCTGTGCCATCTGTCTGATCATGCATATCAATAAGAAGTATCAAGACATCATCAATATCAAGTTAGAACCAAAACACTTCTAACCATCATATCCACACATCATTATTATTAACTAGAGAAAAACTGATCCTTCTCTTGAATCTGTCCCTACTGCCTTTCTTCAAACAATCATATACGCGACTTTGCAGTAACTAACTCGCGTGTATATGCAACTTTCCTTTATGGAGTTTGCATATGAGATTCAGGACACTGAAGTTTTGTACTTTCAGCTCCCTCTGATTCTGGTATGTCTGTACGTTGTGCAGTGCCGCCTTTTTCTGACTATACTTCCTTTTTCCTCCATATCTTCAAGCGTGATGATGACATTTTCTCCTTTTGATATGGTGCCCACACTTTGTTCCTGCATTCCTTAGCTATATGTCCAAGCTTGTTACATGCATAACATCTTACATGTTTCATATTCCTCCTGTAACAATCAGCAGCTTTGTGACCAAACATATTGCAAGCAAAGCAATATCCATAAAAGTACCTTGAATGTGATGATCTTTCTGCATAATGGTCTTGAACCCTTCTTCTTCTACATCTAGCTGCAACATGTCCAAGATTATGACATACATAACATTCAACATTATTCATAGGAGGAGCAAAGGATTTTCTTTGAGGAATCTCTTTTCTTGGTTGATGAGATTGATCTTTCATTTCTTCGTTGATCACTTTAGATTTCTCTTTAGAGTTCCTTGCCTCACCTTGTGAACTAGATTCACCTTCAACAGATTCATGGAAACCAGGACCAGTCTTTATAGCAGGAGACCTTTGACTACTAAGAATATCATCCAAGACTTTAGAACTATCTTGAAATCGTAAAAGCTTATCCTTTTCTTCTAGTTTACCTTTCAAGATATTTACCTCAACCTGAAGCTATTCTTCCTTTTCAAGAGATTGCTTTTTCAAATCTTCTTCAGCTTTCCTTCCTTCTTCCATTTGTTCCCTTAGTTTGAGAATCTCCTTTTCTTGTTCTTCATTCAGATCCTGCTGCATTTGACGAACTCGGAAGGCACATTCTAGTTGAGATTTTAAGCTGGTGGCTTCGTTTTCTTTTTTTGCAATAGCTTGGAGTAGATATGTATTCTGCTTCTTTGATTCTTCAAGATCTCCTTTTAGTGAGAGGATTGTAGCTTCAAGATTTTCATAGTAGCTGGATCTATCTTTGAGTTTCTTGATGGTTGTGCTTCTTTCGTTGACTTCTTTTCTTAATGATGTCACTTCATGCTGCAATTTTTGACATTGGTCTTCCTTGTCCTTGAGTAGCTTTCTTACCTTGTTTCCTTCTTCTAGTTGGGCCTTTAGTTTGGTAGCTTCTTCTTTGAAATCACATTCCCTTTTGTTCAATAGATCTTGTTGATCTCTAATTTTGTCTGTCAGCCTTTTAAATTCTGCCTCTATTTGATATCTTTCTTGTTCACCCATAAGAGCAAATTCAGTAGTTTCGCTATCACTTTCATCTCTTCCAAAAGGAAAGATAGCTGGAACATCAGAGGATAATATATTCATACCTGATAATGATTCTGAATCTGATTTTGAATCTGAAGAGCTTCTTATACCTAATCCCCAATCGATTCTCCCACTGTCATAGTTCTTCTGAGATGACTTCTTTTTCTTAGGTGCTTTCTTCTTAAGCTTCTTTCCCATTGTTCCACGGATCTCCTTCAAGCGATCAAGCTTCTATCAAAGGACCTTCTTTGATACCAATTGTTGGAAATAATACTGAGAGGGGGGGTGTGAATCAGTATTATCACATTAATAAAACTTTTTCATTTCCATAATCAGATTCATATATGCTACTTCCACAACTTCTTATGATTAAGTTAATTGATCTTCAATGAGTGCATTAGAACATTATCAACCATATTATCAGATAACAGATGCAGTAATAGAGAATAGATCATCACACATAAGGCACACACATGAACACCAAGATATAAGGTGGAAACCCAATGCGGGAGAAAAACCACCTGCTGCAAGTCATCTCAATCTTCTTCTTAATAAGAAAATCCTTTTACAATATTTGTACTGGTGCAGTCTTATACCAGTACGGGAGCTACAACCCCCTTTGCTCTTGTACTAGCCGATCCATTTACTAGTACACAGGCTGCTACCTGCTACAATGCTCCAAAGATCTCCCTTAGCTTTTGTACTAGCTTAGATACTAGTACATAGGCGCTGGCCTACAATCTTCTCTCCTCCAGGTACCACGTTTCATCAATTTTCAGACTGGATACACTGAAGCACAACACATAATCTGAAAGGCCACTTTTCATCCAATTTTCATACTGGACCCAACAACAACATTGAAGCTCATAATCAAACAACCTTCTAAATCACCCAATCACGAGATCCATACATATACAACGATATTATGAGAGTTATCAACCAGATCTAGTACATAAAGATAAGTCCTTAATCATGTTGTTATCTGAACTCAATACCAGTAACCAAACATTAGTTATGCACCCAAAACCCTGCAGAATAGTCAAAGGCAGTTAAAACAAATTTTAAGCAGGGATCGCAACTTCACTGGTATAAATCTGCGGATATCTGTACTACCTCCGCACCTGCGCCTTCTGTGGCGCCGCGACCACCGCACCTGTGCCTTCTGTGGCGCCTCTGCACTGCGCCTTCTGTGGCGCCTCTGTGGCGTCTCCGCACTGCGCCTTTTGTGGCGTCTCCGCACTGCGCCTTCTGTGGCGCCTCCGCACTGCGCCTTCTGTGGCGCCTCCGCACTGCGCCTTCTGTGGCGCCTCTGTGGCATCTCCGCACTGCGCCTTCTGTGGCGCCTCCGCACTACGCCTTCTGTGGCGCCTCCGCACTGCGCCTTCTGTGGCGCCTCTGTGGCGTCTCCGCACTGCGCCTTCTGTGGCGCCTCTGCACTGCGCCTTCTGTGGCGCCTCCGCACTTCTGTAGCTGCAGCACTCGAGAGATCACCCTTCACAGATTCGCTTTCAACTTCACTTTCATAGATCAAACTTTCAAAACAATAACCCAATATTTCAGATCTTAAGATATTCAATTGCAGGGATGAATTAGCCAAGTGATCTCCTTTGCTTTATATAGGCTTAGGCCTTTCACAATACCACGGGCCAAAACCATAGGATCAAAAAACTGTTGGACTAATACCATGAACCAACCATGAAGGTACGTGAGATCACACTTTTGACGAAGTACCATGGTCCAAAACCATAGGTTCAAATACCAAGGACTAACTACCATGGACCAAAGGTAAGTTTTCCAACATATACGCGCTTTTCCTCATAGGTTCAAATACCAAGGACTAACTACCATGGATCAAAGGTAAGTTCTCCAACATATGCGCGCTTTTCCTCATAGGTTCAAATACCAAGGACTAACTACCATGGACCAAAGGTAAGTTCTCCAACATATACGCGCTTTTCCTTGCATGAAAGTGCATGAACTTTTTCTCTACATGAAATAAAATTTTCTCTGCATAAAAGTGCGTGAACTTTTCTCTACATGAAATAAACTTTTCTCTGCATAAAAGTGTTTGAACTTTTCTCTACATGAAATAAACTTTTCTCTACATATAAGTGTGTGAACTTTTCTCTACACTATAATTTATTATCTGAGATGAGTGGGTTGCCATCAAGTGCAACATATGTATCATAATGCCAACAGTTGGTTGACCAAGATCCCATACAATGAGTTATGAGGGACTATTTATAGCAAAGTGTGGGTTGACCCTTGACATTCCCCTTTGTGACAGTTCAACTACCCTCATGACTCTTCACCTACTCTATGACTGTTACATCCAACTATTGACACTCGACTTACATTTGACATGACTCAACATTGTAATGCACATGTACTCATGTGAGACAACATGTCTTGAGAAAGCCTTACAAGGCATCACTGACACTAGGTCCACTCTGATGAGACCAACCCTTTGACATGCTTGTGATGGTGAAGGTGGTGAGTTGGTGCCAAGCTTGGTCGTCTGTGATGGTGTGCATGCACCTCATGTTGACACGTTGCTGAAGTGAACTCTTGTACCTGTTGCAACCAGTGCATTGGTTCGACTGCTTCATCCAACTCGTATGCTAACATGCGCATGGTCTTCTTGGGTGTGGCTTAACTAGAAACACAATGATGCATAGTGTATGTGTCGATCTTCAAGTGTGTGTTGGTGCTCATGCACATCAACATGTCGAAGGACATGTTCATCCCTAGTTGGACTTGGTTCTTGTCTTTGTCTTTGTGAGTGTGCTGAATGGGTTGGATTGCGTGTGTGCACTCAATAACATGCATGCTGTTGAATCCCTTACGTGTGACCAATAATACTACCCACCATGTCTACTCTGTGTCAGTTACTGAGATGGATCTTTAACTTGTACCGGCACACTATCATACATGAGTGCACATTGCACCCTTTGTTATTCTTGATCCTGCTACAACTCATTCATCTGTCTATGTAGCTTTATGTTCTTCCTTGAGGTTGTACTTCAGCACGTGCAACTCCTTCTTCACTCCATTCTGTATCTTCGCCCAACCTTCATGTCGTGCCTCATAGCATGAGTCTCAAATGTTGGTTTCATTATCATTAGATCTACTTGATCTTGCAACTTTGTCTCGCCTCTGTGTTGTTAACAACCTTCCTCTTGCATTTGTTTCATTCTCTAGATTCATTGTGTTCTCTATATTTGGTATGCTACTTCCAACTGTTGTTCATGGTGATGCTCGCAGTAATGTTGTTGCTTGATGTCCTTGTCTACGAACAACTTGATGTCTTCGTGAGTATTCAAGCTTATAGAGACTTAATCAACTGCATCTCCAAGTGTGCTCTAAACGATGTCTTCGAATCTGCTCACTTGGAAACCACTTTACCTGCACTGATGAGAGGCAGATAAGCACCTACAATACCTAGGGACATGGCAACGCTCATGAAAAGAAATTTTTCAGTTGAAAACCAAAATGAAATTGAGATCTGACTTGCAACATACCTGTGTGACTAATCATGAAGGTTGCGCAATTTCGGCTGGGGAGTCAGGAGACCAACTGCGAAGACTGCACAAGGCATATTTTGGGTTACTGGGGGACTCTATGACTGCTAAAAATGTGAAATACATAGTCTAGTCTAGTTGTTCACTATTGGGATCATGCAATGCACACTTTCAACTGGGAAGGACTTTTGGCCTAGGGACATATTTGCTCAATTTCTTGGGGCGAGCAGCCACTATCATCTAGAAATGTGCAAGACAGGCCTACAGGCTAGTGCTGGGTAGTGTTGAAGGCTCAAAAAATTGAGACTCCAACAAGGGGGATAACCACCCAGTCCAGACCTTAGGACAACTCCTTTTCCGTTTGGAATAGTGCCTTCAACTGGGGATGATAGGACCAGCTTCCGAATCTATTTATAATGTTCGTGTTAACAGGATGATGTTTGTTCTTCTTTTTTTTTGGATTTATGGGGTGAATACTTATTCTAAACTTAATTTATCTTCTAACTATCATATGTAATCTATCATAATCAAACAAAACATCTAACTTTAAAACTATCTCGGAGTAATGCTTATATTTGAGATCTAAAATGATTTCTGAAAGTAATTGATAATAAAGATCATTCGATTACTATAAGAAGAGAATTCATTTAATAATGATCATTTTGTATAAAAAGTTAGCTGAAACGATATGAGAGATATATAACATAAATATTCATTCACATATTCACCATAAAGAATAATTCATTATCATACAAAAGTGCAAAAATGATAACTAAGAATTTAGAATTTCATACATAAATAACTGAAAATGATTTATCACTTGATATACAAGTAAAAAGCATTAAGAGATAGAAGTACCATTTGTACTAGGTCCTACTCATGTGCTCCAACAATATTGATCTATCTTCAAACCATTTAACATAAAATAAGAGTACAAAAGTGAAATTTCAGTAGAAGATGCTAAGCTCAAGTAGAAAATAAATCTTGTTCGACTAATTTTACTAAAACCTCCTCAATGGGGAGAGAAGAGCACATTCTGAAGAATGTTTTTGATAAAATTTCTGGACCCCTCTCTAAACTCACGAGAGAGGTTTAAATACTACTCTATGAAACTAAAAAATAGAAATTACAAAAATAGATGAGGAGGTTTAAACGACCTGCCTCATTTTAAGAGAAAATAAAATTTGTTTATGACTAATCCTGCATCTTGTTATCGGGAAATATAGTGTCCATGCAGAGCTGCTAGTCCCACTAAGACTGGTAGCTATCTTAGAAACAAATAAACTAAAACTATTTTCGTTTTCCTTTATGAGAAGTAGATAAGAGGGGAATAAAGGAGACCAACCTCTGTCTTGCACTTGGTTCCTTGCTTGATTCCTCTCTCTTCTGATAGATCTTTGCCACTCGCTTCCTCGTCTACCTAGCTTCAAAGAGCACCTGTGGAATCAAAGCAACATAACACTATCCAAGAACAGAGATATACCATCATAAACAATATAGGACCAGATATATATTGACCACACAAAAGCATATATCATCAATCATACAAGAATGTGGAGTAAAACTTGAATAGCTTTATTAATATCAAGAATAGCAAAGAGGATTACAACCAATTGTTTTGACCCAACGTCATCCTCTCAGCAAGAAAGCCCTTCTTCACCTCATGAAAAGCTTAGATCACCGAACACTATGATGTTACACCAAGAAACCAGCAGCACTTCCTTGCCAGATACAAAATTCTAGCCTCTGGATCTCTGGGAAGAGGGACCCATATATAGATGATTGCAGGGCAGTAAGTCAGCTTCTGAGATTTGATTAGTGTCCTCTCTCTGATAGTTCTTGATTCCACTTGGAGATTTATGATCTCTTACTCATCCCTGGGCGAATGCAGAGAGGCAAGTGTCACAGGAGATGTTTCTGGAAGATTCCATGATCCTCCACATTGCAAATTGACTCTGCTATTTTTCCACTCTCACCCATTGCACCCCATAGAAGGGCTTTTCAGTATGCATCGCACCTCCTGTGTGCATTTAGGTGGGATGTAGCGCACTTTGACCATGGAGCAGGTGAGATGGTCTAGTTTTGACCAGTTCTGAGTAGTTTTTCATGGAGAACTTCTGGGAGATGATGTAATTAGCTGACCTTGTTCTTTTAGGGGATGGAACAACCATCTTAGGGACTTATGAGCCCTCTCTTTATGGACATAATTGATTGGGCCCCCTAAAACATGAGGTCATTAATCTTTTGATGTCGGGTGAAATGCTTTATCATGAGGATCCGAAGTTTTTTCGAGCTGGAAGGTGACCTGTAATAAGATACAATAAAATACATTATCTTCATAGAATTTTCATGATCTAGCTGAGGCAGGCATTCCCATGCTTAGCATTATAAATTCATTTCGTGTACATAAGACAAACAATTGTCTGTGTGCAAATTGATGATTCTAGTAGAGCCATCATCCCTTAGATTGGATGATTATCTATGCAGTAATGATGTACATTTGATGTCTTTATTTTCCTGAATATATATCGCAACCCAGATGGATGAAACTAGATCTGAGGTCTTCAATCTCGTTCGATCTTCACTCAAAGTAAAAGTCGATCCATGTGAGAGATGTTCTAGAGTCGAACATGGAAAGACATTGCCTAATTACCAGCCAGTGATGTAAGCTGTTAACAGGCGTGAGAGGAATCACTGATAATGATGATGACCCTCAAGGTACGATAGTACAATCTACGTGGTGTGAAAAATGGACTTGGTGTCGAACACCACGCAAAATCTTTCGGTCGAAGGCCATTGATGTAAACCTATCGCCGGATGTGAGAAACTTGCCATTGAGGCATACAAGGTTCAAAGTACTGAAAGGGTTGTTCCTAGATCGACTTCCTAGATAATGAGCTGATGTCAACAAGAAGTGATCCATCATAGAAGGGCCTTAATGCATCCCACATCTATGATACAGAATGGAGCAAATGATTTTAATGGAGGTGAAAATGATCTGATGATATAAGGTTTAGGGTGGCAGTCATGAAAGAATGGAGTGTGAATGTATTGCAGTGGATGAGACACAGGTGAATTCTCTGAGCGACTTCTCTTGAACATATCGGCGACACAGACAGATGGATTGGTAGCGTTAACCCCAAAAGTGGATGGTGTGATGGACCAATGGTGATATGACCAGTGAACGGAACAACCCAACGTGACTTGGATGTGGAGCGAAAGTGCCATGTTCAAGAGCGACTTGCTACCAATAAAGTTTCTTCAAGTTTTCTTCCCAATTTTTCCCCAGTCATTGCTGACCAGTACCTCTTTATTTTTGTCAAGCTTGAGGAGGATAACATATGCTTGTTCTATAATTTTCCCTTCGAGCAAACCCATCGCTATGTTTTAATGAGCCTACCGATAGTGAAACTCATTCATGTCGGTATGGACAAGTTTGTCGCTATTCGGTTTTAACGAGTTTAACGACAAAGATAACTTGGTCCTTTTCAATTTTAAAGAGTCTGAAAGGGACGTAAAGAAAAATCCAACGATCCTTTTTCGTCATATAATCCCTTAAGTCCGAAAAAGTATAAAATAATACAAAAGGGATGAATTTTCAGTAATTTTAACGAGCCGAACAAAACAAGCGCTTGATCTTTTTGTGTAATAATCCCTCAAGTCCAAAAAGATTAAAATCTAAAGGAGGGATAGCACTTCCGGTCTCTTTAACGAGCTGGAGAGGCCAATTACTCAGCAATCTTTTCATATTTTATGAGTCAGATGAAAAGAGCTTAAAGGAGACTCGTTTTTCGAGGAACGAGTGATAAATTCGGGTAGCATGTAATTCCAGGTAAGGTTTGGAATTTTCCAATCACAGCAGTGTCACAAGTATAGCTAACAGGATCACTCTTCGCAGCTATTCCTTAAAAAGGGTAAACAATCAAATGGAGGTGAATGATCGGCCAATACAGAGTAGAGGTGATGATGAGAACATGACCAAGGCTTCAAAGGCTAATGATAATTCATTCACGATGGTTATTTACTGGAAATTGGTTCATTTTTTAATGAATGAGCTTAAACTCTGGGGGAAACATTTTCTCACTGCTTACGTTTAATTTTTTAAGGAGCTTGAACTCCACATAAAAACTGCTCAAGGCGGGTTTATTTTTTAACGAGCTTGAACCCTGCAGTAACACTACTCGTGATAAGTTTTCATGCCCCCAGCATAATAACACAAATCAAGGTGCATGCCCCCGAAGCTTCATTGCATTCAACTCGGTGGTTGGAATGAAGGTTTACCTTTGAGATTTGGAAAGGGATTTGTTTCATTCCCCCTTGAAAAGGAAATGTGATCTTCTTGAAGTAGGTCGACACAACCACAGCCATAGCATATATCCAATGCCTTCCCAGTAGGATGTTGTAATCGAGGTTTCCGTCAATTACTTCAACATCTATTTCTACTGTTTTCCCCCCCAGTTCAACTTGCAAGTTACTTAAAATCCCATATGCGGTATATGTTCATCCATCAAATGCTTTTAATGTCATCGAAGATCGTGACAAGGTTGGAGATCCTAAAGTTTTCCAGCAACTCATCGACATAATACATGTAGATGCCCCCTCATCGATAATTGTTCAATGAACAGTTTTGTTGAGGGCTTTCACTTGAATGAGGAAAGCTAGTTGAGCTGGTAACTGAGGATCATATCCTTTGTGATTAAAGGACACAAAGTTAGAATCCTTTGGGTCAATTCCACCTATTGCTGATAATAAAGCTTGCTTTTGGGTGGGGCAATTTTGCAATACCTCAAGTGTCGACATAGCGGATGGCGATTGTGCCAGATCTTCCACTATATTATAATGTTGTGCCACTCTGGCATGAGGATTAAATTTAGGCTTGTGTACTACTCCCTTTGGTGGTTTTATTGTTAGCTCTGGAATGATGGGCGACGCAACTTCTGTCGATGTTGTTGTCGAACTACTAGGTTGATCTTTATCTTTGTTGTTCGACGGCTGTGGATTCCCATAATGTTTATTCCTTGTCATTATCAAAGCATCATTTTTCTGTTTTGAAATCGACAACATCAACACTTGGGATGGGGAAGCATTATCACTAGCAACCAGATTTGTTCCTAGATTTGGAAATGGATTAGTTAATACCGCCGAGGTTTTTGAATTTTTGAAGAATCTTTTAAGTTCGGCTTTATATGGACAATCTCTTACCCAATGATCCTCATCACATATAAGACATGGACGATTTGGTTTCTTATCTCCATAAGGGTTTGTAGAAGATTTTTCAGGTGATGATTCCTCCTGTTTCTTCTTCTTCCCTTTGTTTTTCTTCTTGCCTCCTGGTTGCTTGGTTTCTTTGCCTTTGTCAATTGAAACGACATTTACTTCCGAGGCGAGAAGTTCTTCTTTTTCATTTTGACTAGAAATCTTACGGGCCTTTTTAGATGTAGCCTTTGTTGATTTCATGTTTGTTGTACCAATCACGCCATCACCAGCATGAGAGTCATTGTTCGATATAGGAGGAGGAGGAACAAAAAATTCCGATCTGGGAGCGTCAGGGATTTTATCATAGAGCGTGCCAGACTGAGTATAAATCAAGTCTAAATATTGCGCACGAGAAATAACTTGCTCTTCAGTGACGCATCCTCCCTTTGCCACATCTTTTGTAATGGAAGGTAATAATGACTTAATAAACCATTCAAATAAAGCTGATCAGGAACATACGTTTTTACCATTCTACGATGACGTCACCACTTATGAATATGATCGGATATGTGAGTGGCCGTCGTTTGCCTGAAATTGGTAAGAAGTTATGTTCCCGTTTCGTACCTTATGGGTAACTGAAAGTGGGTTAAAAAGGTTGTGGCTAGGGTACTGAAGTTATCAAACGAAGCTCTAGGTAATTCGATATACCATTTTTTTGCCAGACCAGTTAACGTTCTCTGAAAAAGGCGAAGCCTAATCGAATCATCATTTAGGGTGTTTGATGAACACCACAGATGAAAGGTCAACACATGATTCGATAGGTCTTCACCCGGATTTCCATTAAATTTAGGAATATTTGACCGAAGTTTATGCGGAATCGCTGGCCACCAAGGGGTGTAAGCAATTGGATCATTCGTTAGCCGATTTAGATCCGGTAACATTAAAGTCGCCACGAAAGGTAACTATTGATTCAAGTTTGGTGAAGCATACCCAGGATAAGATGGAATCACCTGTGTAGTTGGTCTTTGCATACCAGCATAATGCATTTGATGCTGGTAACTTTGGTAAGATTGATGGACATAACCATTGTAGAATGGTTGATTTTGACCGTTTTGAATATACGGCTGCCCATTATTTGCAAAGATTTGTTGCTCAGATGCTTGGTAAACTTCTTGGAATTGTGGTTGTTGATATTGCACCAGCCATAGTTATCAATCCATGTGTTTTTGTCCAATACTGGTTGTTTGACCAAGATGAGGGGTAATTGTACCCATTTGGGCCTGTGTCATTCCACTAGTTGGCAATTGTGGTTGAGTCGCAGGGATAAGAGGCTGTTGCATTACAACCTGAGAAACCTGAGGTTGGCATACAACAGACAACGCATGTACTTGCGACACTGTCACAATAGCCAGTGTAGTTGGTATATTTGACATAGGTAAATATTGTTGCATCGAGTATACAACTCTTGGTTGTTGAGGCAGTATTGGCACCCAACCGCTAGATGTAATTCCAGCATAACCTGAATTTTGTTGTGAACTCTCGTATGGTTGTCCTCCCGGAGGAGACAATGAAAGGGTATATTTCCCCCCATACAGTGGTAATCCGGTACTTAAAGGAATGGTTTGCCCTTGAGGACCGAACTGCCCAAATTGACACCGTGAAGGATCAATTTGCTGAGACTCAACATAAGAGTTCCCGGATATTATTCTAGATGAACAAACAGGAATGGACCATACTGTTGAAATATCCCCTGAGTGGGCCCCATCTTGCGATTGAGAGCTAGTTGGGACATATGGTATGCCGACGAACATTGTTGGAGTGACAACAGGAAGTTCTGTCGTCGCTGTGTTAGATGACATAGTCCTACATGTCGATGGTTGTCCAGACATTTCTAGTCTATCCAAAAGATTTCCTAGTGATTCTACAGGAGCTTTCGATAACAATAGACTAATTTCTGATGAAGAAGGATATAGGGTGATCTCGACTCCAAATTGTGATGGAGTAGTAGATGGAGGATCCTCCACAATCTCTTCTATAGCAATCAGACCAGGTGGAAGAGGTAGACTGTCAGGTCCGTAAAATATTTCCAGTGTCGAAGAAGGTATAGATTCTGCAGCGACAAATGTTTTGGGAATAAAACCTTCCGAATCAGCTGTAGATGGAGCTGGTTCAATAATAAAAGTGTTTACCTTCACACTAGGATGAACCCTACTGTCCTTTGGTGGCTGTTGTACTTATTCCATAAAGGTAGAGATACTAGAAATGTTTGGAGTAACCGGAGCCTCTGATGATGTCGGAACACTTGTTCCAACTTTACCAGGTGATTTTAAATCGGTTAAATGAGTCTGTTTTGTCCGTAATAGTTTTGATTCTGGAGACAAAGACGGTTGACTCATAAGCCTCCGCGAATGATGGCGTTTCAAATGACTTTCTTCCATGATTGTGGATTACTCGATCAACTAAAAATCAAGGGGAAATATGTTTCTGAATTAAATGAATTTTAGATGCTCTGACACAACTTATTTTTTCAATTTTTAAGAGTCGAGAAAAAACAAAAGATGACTCTAGTCGCCTTCGATTTTTAATGAGCTTGAAGTGACAAGTGCTCAGATGGACCTTTTCCTTTAAGGAGTATGAAAAGGAATGAAAGAGACTACTCTAGAAATCTAGACAGAGGAATTACCAAACCAATCGCAAAACTGCAGAATACTTTTTACGGTACAGCAGTCAATCTTCCCGAATGTTGTGTTCAGTGCATTGCAACCGATAGGGCGGCAGACACGGCTTCCTATGGATAAAGGATATAGCCTATTGTGGTCTCCCAATATATACTCGACGATACGTGGGAGCACAAGTCCATACTGGCACTTATCGTCTTAAAGTGGAGGAATCACCCAACCAACAATGAAAACAATAGTTACCAGGCTTTACGACGCTGGAATATGTCTTTAGCCTAGACTTCTAAATGTTGTGCATTAGGTTCCAAAGCATTTTTAGATTCATTAAATTTATTTTACAGTTGATCTTGCTTAAGAAATTTTCCTTTTAGGTTGACCGCGTGATGTAGATATACAATTCCTAAAATGCAATCTAAGATGATAAGCAATCACTTAATCTTCTTTTTGCAATGAAAATCCTAGCTACTAAAGAAAGAGAGATGATATTCTTTCAACATAGAGCAGAGAGCACACACTATATGCACTGTCCTAAATCAAACCAACAAACAGTCTAAATGCAAATTCACATGCATGTATTGGTTTTCAGCCTTCTTAATGTGAATGATAAAAAGAAAGCTAAGCGCAAATCTGAATTATTTTTCAAAGTGACATTACTAACAAGCTTCTTTTCAAGACAAAATGAAGACAATGGAGACACTTTGCGATTTGGAATTGAAAACTTGCTTTTGACACTTGAAAAAATACTAATTCAAATCAAACACAAGAGTAACAGTGTAATCGACTATCAAGAACAATCAGATTCTCTTCTATGACTGAAAACGACACTTCCAAATCAAGAAACTACAGTTAAATTACACTACTTCTTTGTAAAAGAGAACTGAAAATGGCTCATAATACATAAAAACATTTACAGTTCTTTACACAATGGAGGTAGAATAATGGCAAGGAAGGGGGTTTCCAATAGAGGTATACTGACTACAGACAACAAAACTCCTGAATAGAGCTGAAAAGAGTGAAGAAAAACCAAAGTATGGAGGCAAAATTAGCCTTCTCTGATCAGCGCACCTGTTACACAGGGATTCCAGTATGGATCCCACCTACAACACACAGGAAGTGCGATGCATATTGATATCCTTGAAGAGAGGGTGTGATGGTACAGTGCGATACTTTTGATCCAGTTCTTGATCACAGTTTGTAGCAAAGCTCAAGGATTTAGCTCGAGCAAGTGATAATCAGTAAATAAATCATAGGGGTAGATCTAAGAAGGTTACTAGAGCCACCACAAGGGCAATTAGATAGTTTGTAAATCGATTGTTCAGTTCATAAAAAAAACTCGAAGATAGACTAAAGCAGCATTGATCTACTTTGCACTTGCATAGCAAATGCAGTTTGAAGGCTAGCTGGCTTGACTTCAAGCTCCATCTGTAAGTTTATAAAGCAAACAAATATAGACAAACAAACAATCTATTCTCTCCCCAGTGGAATCACCATTTTTTTATCGGGAAATCTAGTTTCCATGCAGAGCTGCTAGTCCCACTAAGACTGGTAGCTATCTTAGAAACAAATAAACTAAAACTACTTTCGTTTTCCTTTATGAGAAGTAGATAAGAGGGGAATAAAGGAGACCAACCTCTGTCTTGCACTTGGTTCCTTGCTTGATTCCTCTTCCTTCTGATAGATCTTTGCCACTCGCTTCCTCGTCTACCCAGCTTCAAAGAGCACCTGTGGAATCAAAGCAGCATAACACTCTCCAAGAATAGAGATCTACTATCATAAACAATATAGGACCAGATATATATTGACCACACAAAAGCATATATCATCAATCATACAAGAATGTGGAGGAAAACTTGAATAGCTTTATTAATATCAAGAATAGCAAAGAGGATTACAATCAATTGTTCTAACCCAACGTCATCCTCTCAGCAAGAAATCCCTTCTTCACCTCATGGAAAGCTTAGATCACCCAACACTATGATGTTACACCAAGAAACGAGCAGCACTTCCTTAAAAGATACAAAATTCCAGCCTCTGGATCTCTGGGAAGAGGGATCCATATATAGATGATTGCAGGGAGGTGAGTCAGCTTCTGAGATTTGATTAGTGTCCTCTCTTTGATAGTTCTTGATTCCACTTGGAGATTTATCATCCCTTACTCATCTCTGGGCGAATGCAGAGAGGCAAGTGTCACAGGAGATGTTTTTGGAAGATTCCATGATCCTCCATGTCGCAAATTGACTCTGCTATTTTTCCACTCTCACCCATTGCACCCCATAGAAGGGCTTTTCAGTATGCATCGCACCTCCCATGTGCATTTAGGTGGGATGCAATGCACTTTGACCTTGGAGCAGTTGAGATGGTCCTTTTTTGACCAATTCTGAGTAGTTTTTAATGGAGAACTTCTGGGAGATGACGTAATCAGCTGACCTTGTCCTTTTAGGGGATAGAACAAACCTTTTAGGGACTTAGGATCCATCAGTTTATGGACATAATTGATTGGGGTTGCAGTGCCCAAAAATGTCTATAACACATCTAGTCCTTGAGATCGCAAATATCGAGCATAGGTTTAAGGAGTGTCGGTTGGCTGACTTCAGCTTTAAATTGTCCTGCGAATATGGCATTGGTGATTGCTGGCACATTTTTTCGGTGGAAGTAATTAGGCACCTCAGGGTCATCCATTGGCTGTGTGGTTTCACTAGATATTGCCAGTACATTTCCTAGTTCAACCTGTTTACCCGTCTGATTGCCTTCGCTCTTTCCTCCACTGTCTGTTTCCATACTAATTGAAGTTTTTCCACCTTTGGAAGAAAGCCAAGGGTGGTTCCTGCTACTAAATTAGCATTGAATAGATTTTCATTCACACATTTGATGACGTTGTTTGTTGCTGCTGCCACATCCTCCATTGTCTGTTCTCCCTCTCTGAGCTGAGAATCCCATTTCACAAATAAGATTTCTTTATGTGATTCATCTAATTTGGGCATATCTTCTCCTTTCCCATATTCCGATTTCTACCAATTTAAGAAGTCTGAAACTTTCTTAAGGATTTTATAATATTTAATTCGTAATTCCACAACTTGATTTGTTATGTTATCACTCATTTCGCAATGATAATTCCACTGTGAAATCTTTTGGCATAATAATTCCTTCTGGTGTAAAAGCTGGGAATTGAGTCCAAGTGCTTCTATGACAAACTGTTCAATCTTGGGATCATCTTTATGCAGTTCTGCTATGCTCTATAACTATGCTTCTTTACATGCTAAATTGATCCGATGTGCCAACTGCATTTGCTGAAACTCTTGCTGAAGTTTAGCCAACTACACTTTTTCTTGTTGGTTGATACTGACCTGATGTAGATATTGTTCTACTGTACTTTTGCTGCCTCGTCAATTTTTTCTGAAGCATATGCACCTACAACCTACGAGAGTCTAGCGAGGTTAGTTGTTGGATTTGTAGATGGGTCTTTCCAGAGAACATCTAGAGTTTCATCCTCATGAGTGAGAACAGAATTAACCTTTGTTTTCTTTCTTTGTATTATAACAATGGCTTTGTGTTGAGGGTTGTAGAATACATGAATTTCCTCTATTCTCAATACAATCTGAGATGTAGGAGTAATGGGAATATGCTCTGTTTCCTGAGTGCTAACAACTCCTTTTGTTACGATTTTTGTGGTCGTTTCTTGCTAGTTTGTTGGTGGCTCTACGATTTCTTCCTCCGTATTGAGTCTCTTACTAAAATTCTCACATTCTTCTTCTAAATCAATCACAAGTGGCTTCTCTTGCTTTGTAAGGGAAGTCGAGGCTTTGGCTTGTTTTATAAAGGAAGTCTGCTACTTAGACTTTACTGTGGACTGGGCTATGTCTTCAATTGACTCCTCACTCAGATTGCTATGTTCATTGTTTGATGTTTTCTCAGATTGATTGGTAGCCCTTTTTGTGGATTCATTTCCAAAACTTGTTTTGGATTTTTCTTTTCAGTCTCCCTCTATGCTTGCACTGGGAGTAGGATCTCTTATTGGCTCAATCAATAGTTGGTCCAATGGGACCCTAGATAACCTCCTTCTCCTGTAGTTATCAAATGTTTGGGGACCTTCTTGATCAAAAAGGATTTGTGCCATATGCTGTACTTATTTGAAGGTGTTTTTCTGTAGGAAAACATCATCAAAGGTGTCTTTTTCATGGGTGAATATTTTTATTTTTACCATTGTATTAAAATCTTTTACAATACCAAAGGGATCATATTCCCTTCCTGGGAACTTAATACATCGTCAACTTCTTTGAAAGCATGTCGTAAGTCATGTAATGCAAATACTCCACATGTTATAGGAAATTGAGGCCAAACAACCTTCTTGGAATCTTTCAATATCTTACTCATTCCTCCCTTGCTGCATGTTTGATAGGCTATCTCCATAGCCATTAGTTTGTCCAGGACATAAAAATGTAGAACATGGGGCAAGGAAATACCGCCGAACACTGATATATGTGAATAATTGTTCCTTGAACAATTTGGCTACAGGGAGAATATCTACTTCAGCTTCATGGGAGAACCTAAGGGCATCTCGGTTGTAAATATTTTTGTGAATTGGAAGGATAACTCCGTGACAAATCCTGAAGAAGTGTGGTGCAAAATTAGACTCCCACATGATTTTATGATATATTTGAATAGGAAGTGGATTTTGAGCAGTCGACTTCCATTCCATAAGAGGAAACTTGGAACCAAAACAATTAGCATCCATAACATAGGTGCTCATGAAAAATGGAGGGTAAACCCTTGAAGCAATACTCCTTTTTCTTTTGTACTCTAAAATTGTAGTGGCTAAGCTATCAGAAAAGATTTGAGCCCAATTCATTACTATAGCGTTGAAGGTTGCATCTATTAGGGGTAACCATTTTGACGAAAATTTGGTGCTGTCTGGTTTACCAAACAATCTACATGACACAGCGGCATCGAAATAGAAAGGGGAACTAATAGAACGGTGGTATACATACTATTCTAATCTTTATTGAGTCTTTCTTCATTGTTTGACCAATTCTTCATGCATTCTGCCAGGTCTTCATTTTTCTTGGCGAACTTCTCGACAAATTACCTGTCATAGATGGCCTGCGGCTCTGGTAGATGGTACATGAGTCTTAGGTTGTCTGGAGTAAATGACCCGATGAATTCTTGACTTGCTATCTTGAATTCTCTATCTGATATGTCTGCATTGTCTATGATCCACTTAACCATGTCGGTATAAGGGAGTATCTTTTGCCTTGCAGCAATGCGGTGCAAGAATGAGCAAGCAAGTTGAGTTAGAGTAGCATCAAAGGAAACGTGTCCATCCATTGTAACTATTGTTTCCATAATTCTTGGTTGTTCTCCCTCTAATAGCTGATACATAGTCTCCCATGTGGATGTTTCTGCATCTCGATTACAAGTAGTATCTATGAACAGGGGAGTCATCTCTAATTTCTCAGAAGTGGGTGCTTTCCTTTCTTCACAATTTCTTTAGATATCATGCTCTGTATTTTATTCCTAAAAGTTACAAGAGGAGAGAAGAATAGGATAAAAATGATAGTGAATGTAGAAATTAATCAATTAAAAGAACGAAATAAAGGTGATGAAAGGTCTTAATTCTAAATCACGTTATAAGATATCAACTTGCATAAAATGGCCTTTCATACTTGATTGTAATCATTATTTTAATAAATGTCCACTAATGAACCATTATCCTTAACTTAATGTCCATTACTTCACATCGAAAGTCGGGAAGCACTCTCCTTAAATCGTGAGCCCTTTGAGTTGCGATAAAAGCGATTTTGTGATTTGCTATTTAATATCGCAGATCATTATATCGCAAAAGTTGTTTAAGTTTAAGACTTACTGCCATGTGAGTTGACGCAATATGCAATATGTGAGATGCTATCAAATTTTGCAATATTTGCTTATGCTTTACTGAGTAGCGCTACATGGTTGAAATTGTGATGCGAGAAGATTATAGGAGTTTTATGATTTCGCATTTCGCGAATCACGATTGCGTGATGTAAGTTTTATAAGGAAGGTCCATCGTAATCATTTTTTATGATGCGAGAATAATCCTCTAAAAGCGGGTCTTTTCATGGATTATTTTAATATTCATGACTTTCCGGGTATAAAGTTACTTTAAGGCTATTTTGATTATGTGGCGCTTATTTATGTAACTCCTTGTTTGTGAAGTTTTATACTCTAAAGTATGAACAGGCAAATTTTCCATGATTTTACAAGTTCCATTTTCACATCTTATTTTATTATAAAAATAAAAGGTATGACTAGATGATAATATTGGTTTTTATGGAAGGGTCCCCATTTATTAGTGTTATTACTAATACTAGTAAATGGGGGGTTGTTGATCTACACAATAATTGGAAATTAACATGGAAGAACCAATTACCTTTGAGGGTTTTTTGAATTTTCTAAAACTTCCAAAATAGAGATGGTTTTGAAAATGAAACTACATTGTACGAAATATAAGGTAAATAGTGTTGTTTATTAATAACAACATCTTTCTCTAACTATTTTTATTCTATTTATCTTCTTCTCAGAGTTAGTAATTTTACTCACATCTGTCATTACTTGGTTGTAAAGATAAAACAAAAGAATCTCTTTAGATCAATTTTGGTGTACTCATTTGTCATAGGTAGAACCTCTGCTGCCAACAGGCATTCATAGCCTTGACAACATTACCTATTACCCAGCAATGATCCAGTGTCCCACTTGAGAAGAATACAATTTTCAAAGATAAATCCTCACATATACTTATTGCTTTTTCTTTTCTTATTTCTCTTTTATTTCTTAAAGAATAATGTCTTGGTTTGGTGGTCAAAATTGACAGTGCCATTCACTTGATTTGTAACTTAACTAAACAAGCTGGCTCTTAATGAGACCCCTTGTATTTTGATTGAAACAATCTCGAGCCATTACCCCGTTTTGATATTCAGTATGGCAATGTAAATTAGTTATAATCTTTGTGATCATGATAAGATGGCTCTTGATGAGACCTCTTATTCTTTAAGTTTAAAGTGTATTATTGGATTACTCCTTGAATCGCGCAAATTCCTCGAGTGGGGGGGAGTCGTTGTTGCTTAAGAATTCTCCTGGATGACAATTGTAGAGTTTAAAAATAGCTTTCCCGCAAAGAATCTTTGCTTTTTTATTGATACCTTTTGTGACTGATGTAAGGAAAAATCCTTCCTAAGGTTGATTCTAACCAAAACTCAAATAGTTGAAACAGAAGAATGGGCCAAAAATTTCCAAATAATAGCTTTAACCATATGTTTCATAAATGGAGATTAATTTTCATAACCATTCCTACTTATACAAGTGAAAAAACAAAATTGAAATGAGAAACTATTCTTTTTGTGAAACCAAAAGTGAACATTCTCAACTTGTTTTATTATCAAAAGAAAACTTAACTGAAACTATGATCTATAGAAAAATAGAAGAGATCATTTTCTATGGAAAATATTTCTTTAGGATCTGTCCATTAACAGGTAAAGGTTCCCTTTTCCCTGCTAAATCTTGTACCATGAAAGTTGATGGGCCAATGAGTTCGACAATATGGAATGGTCCAAGCCACAACTATTGGAATTTAGTATGCTTTCCTTTCTCTTCATGGGCTTTATCCCATTTTAATACTAAGTCTCCAAGTTGAAAATCTTTTCTAGACATTGAATTTGAATCGAAAGAGGCTTTCACTAATTGTCGATGATGCGCATGGGTAATTCTGGCCTTTTCTTGTTCCGCTTCAAGTTTAAGAACTTGTAATTTCCCTAATTGCATGGATGAGGAATGAGTTTCTTCAATGAATTGAACTAAGGCTAGTGAAGGAACAACTAGATTTTTTGGTAAGACCACTTCTTTCCCATAAACTAAATTAAAAGGAGAAGTGCCAATGGAAGTTTTCTAAGTTATTCGATCTACCCAGAGAGCATACACTAAAAACTTATTCTAGTTTCTTTGATTTTGATCAATGGTCCGTTTAATAATTCTAATAAGGTTTTTGTTTGTTGATTCAGCTAACCCATTTCCTTGTTGATAATAATTAGCAGAATATTTGAGCAGGGAAAATTTTAAGAACCACCCTAAATTTATATGTATAATAAATGGGCTAATCCCCATGATACATAGGAAAAATGGGAGGTGATTTTATCAATAATATAATATGTATATATAATTTTTTTGGCGAATCTCTCACCGGATTATATTATCTTGTACGGTGATGGAGAATATTTCACTGAATTATAAAATCTTGTAAGATCTTGGCAAATATTTTACTGAATAATCAAACATTGTGAAGTCTTGACAAATGTTTTGTTAAAGTATGAAACCATATATGATAATAAGAAAACATATTCATTAAACTATAATATACTAACATACATGTTTGGAAAAAAGAAACATAATTTTCTCTTCCTACAAACAATGTTCCAAGTTTCAGTGGCCATGTTTGTCAAGGTTCTTACAATACACTCTTTCATATCCTTCTATTAGTTTTGATAATATTCCACAACAAAGTTCTTGTAGGTGTTGATATTAACCACGAGTTCTGTCAAGGTAGGAGAGATTAATCTTTTCTCTACAACTTTTGTCAAGCTACCACTTTTTTCAAGTTATCAAATTTCTTTCTTATTCCATAGACTCCAACTGTGAGATAAAAAAAAACACACCAAATTTGTTTACCCCAACAAACCAACAAGTAGCAAGCCCCAACTATATTATATAAGAAAGTATTAGGTATCCCAAAGGCTTGAAGGGGATCTAATTGAAAGAAGTGACCAGTGTGAGAAGCCTTCAAATCAATATATGAATATATAAATGTAGATTTATTATTATTTTAATTGGAAATCTTCAATTAAATAATAAAATTTAATTACGTCTCTCCCAATCTAAATTTCTTATTAGCATAAGTCACTACCCTCATATGGTCTCGCATTTTTTAACAACGTTGTAACATGTAGATTAATTTCATTTTTGGTGAACAATCTCCACCTTTTAGGAAAATATGGTGTAGCGGCTCCAACCCCTACAGATCATTAGGACAAACTAAGAATACCACAAAAGATGAAATGATGTACAAACCAGCTTATTTTTCAAACAACTAATCCAACATCAGTGCCTAAAATTTTTCATGAAGATATCATCTTGAGAGTGTTTGAAAAATGGTGGGAAATTGTCTGCGAGGGTTATGCGGAAAGAGTGATAAGGTTTCACTGCTTTGAATTCTTTTTGTTAAATCAGAACAACCAATATTAATGGAGATATTGGTATTTTTTACTAGATTTTGTGAAGTGACTAAATGTAGCTTTAACCATTCACCTTAAGATGTTTTTACAATATAATTTCCTAAGACTATTTAATATATTCATTATCATAAAAAACAACCTATATCCATCTTATCTCCACATCTAACATTCTTAGAGGGATGAAATCTATTTATCCCTCTGAGCACTTGGTAGACCAAGAATTAAGATGGTTCTAAGATGATGGAATTTCTCCTTTAAATAGTCTATGCTCACACAAATACCATGGTATTACCATGGGTTATCATAAACCCAGATATTAAAAATTACTATTAGTAATTTATAAAAAGTAATAAAATTAATAACTGATTTTTATTTTATTTTTTATTTTAACGAAGTTAAAATGTTTAACATACATTAAATTACAACATCCATTTTTATTCTTGATCCACCAAGCCCCGAGAGGGATCAAATATTTTTTTACTCTATGCTAGTTTGCATATCACGATATTTGATCCCTCTCAGGGCTTAGTAGATCTAAAGTAAAGACGGATCTATGCTATTTTAATTCCCTGCTTTAAATAGGCTACATTCCACGTGAATACCATGGGTCAATACCATGTGCCATTTTTATTTTTATTAATACTAATATTAGGGTTAATAATGTTTTTTTGCATGGTATTAATAATAATCTAGCCTATGGTATTTGGCCCATAGTATTTTTCCCATAGGTTTCGCCTAAATATATATAAAAAAAAATTAAGTATTCGTAAATATAAGGTGACTTATGGAGTAAATATAAAAAAAAATGTTTTATTTATTTACCATACCTCTGGTTTATTTATATTTTTATTAATTTACCATACCTCTTTTACAAATATGTGTATTTGGCCCATAGGATTCACTTAAATAAAACCTCTTTCTTGAGCCTTCATAAATAGAAAGAGGGTTATGGACTACATATAAAAAGAAGTTTTATTTATTTACCATACCTCTAGCTTATTTGTATTTTTATTTATTTACAATACCTCTCATTTATTTATATTTTTATTAATTTACCATACCTCTTTTATGAATATGGTATTTGGCCCACAGGATTCACTTAAATAAAACTGATTCTTGAAAATTAGGGCGAATGGAAGGTTGTAACTCCTAATTTCAAGGGATAAATTTACCTTTTTTACCCTCTCCCTTAAAATAAGGTGGGCTAACCTCCATACCTAATTTTTTTATAAAATAAATTTGAGGCGATTTATACAAATGTACTATGATACAAAATATTCGCCCACTAAAAATTTAAAACCCCTTAATTTTGCCTAAGGGCGAAAATTCGCCCCTAAAATTTTCCATGTATTTGAGTCTGAAACCTCTTTTAAGAGCAAATTCTATCATGGCATTGCCTGAGAAATATGATGCATTATCAAACATCAATGTAGAAGGGAAGCCAAACCTAGTGAAGATGAATTGATCTATAAATTCAATGATACTCTCAGAGTTGGTTGTCTTGAGTGGAACTACCTCTACCCATTTGGTAAAGTAGTCAGTAGTTGTATGGATGTATTTATGCTGTTTAGAGGAATGAGGAACAATCTCACCTATTATATCTAATCCCCATTTTTCAAATGGTTGACCAATGTTGACCGGTTGTAATGAAACAATGGTTTCTTCTGTCTTCCAGCTGCAGTTTGGAAAATCTCACATCTCGTTACATAACTATGTGCATCTTTAAATAGAGTTGGCCAGTAGTAGCCAACATGCAAGATTTTGTGTGCTATTGCATCTCCTGCATAGTGTCCTCCCGCTGGTCTGTCAAGGAGTTCCTGCAATACTTTTTTTGCTTCATATTTCTCAAGGCATCTAAGGAAAACAGAATCATAATTCATTCTAAATAGTACATCATTGACGATTTGATATTGTTTAGCTTTTAGCCTCAGGGCTCTTTTCTTTGTGTAATTCAAATTTGGAGGGGCATATCCATTTTTTAGGTAGAAAATGATATCAGCATATCTTGATTCAGAGTCGTTTAGGCTTACCTCATAAATTTGTACTTCACTATCTAGAGACTGTGACTCTGATATGTTTGATGCTCCTGCCAACATCTTGCAAAAATCTTGACCTTTTACGATATTTGTTGATTTAGTTTCAGCGTCATATTCTAAAGTGAACAAAGTTCCTTCTATAGACTAATTACTCCAAAAGACTTGGAATATCAAGATATCCATTAAGGATATAAATATTATATTAAATATGAATAAGAATGATAATGATAATGATAATGATTTACAATGGGAATGAGAGGCTTGCTTATATATCAAACGAGTGTCTCTTCATGAAGAGTCATGTCCTATTAGACATGCCTCTTCAACCTAATTACTATCTTAACTAACTATTATTTATGATTATTATCTTTTACATTATATTTCTATATTTTATTCGTTACATTACATTCTTCATCAAAAAGCTTTGTCCTCAAAGCTTGTTGATGAAAAAGGCTTGATATTTTTCATCTTCGACGTCTTTCTCTCTCGAAATAGTCATCCTTGTCCATACAAGTTGATATGATCTTATTAGTGACAAACAAAATTGTCGCACTGAGAAGGGATCAGAGCATCCTAGATTAATCTTCTGTATAGTACTCTGATCACTGGAATTTTGTAATGAATTATTAGCATAAGATTGGATTGATTTTACGTCATTATTCTCTGAAACATCAATTTCTTGTTTCTGGTTTGAATGGTCCTGATATGTACCATGGTTGAGTTGTCTACTCTCATGATTCGGATGTCGATATGCAACTTTTTTGGTTTGATTTCTCCTTACTTGGCATGTGCTAATTTTTATATTTTCTTCTAGCAAAGATGTTGTTGAGATGGTTATGGAACATTCACTTGGGATGTTCATTTTCTAAACTACAACATCTATGTGTGTCATTTCTTCAGCTAACTTGTCTTCTTGAGTTGTCATATTCATGGGATTGGTATTTGTTCCCTTATTTTCAACTTGAACGGTTGCGACTAGAGATTCTGATACTTCTACTTGAGTGACTTCTCCCAAGTTATCTTTTAATGATTTCTTATGCTCCTTAATTTTCTTAGTTTGATTGAGCAGACTTTGATTATGGTTTCTCAGACGTAAAAATTCTTTGGTTTTTGATTCATCAACCTTATTTTCAGTGTTTTGAATTTTAAGTTTTTCATCTTTTAGATCTCTAATTTGTTCTAATAAATTTTTATTAAGGTTCTTTGAACGTAAATTTTCCTCTTCTTGTTCTGATAAATGCTGCTTGAGTTCTTTCTTTGAGACTTTATTCTTCTTCACTTGTGCCAGTAATTTTTTGATGTGGTCCTTGAGACGAGAAATTTCTTCGTCCTTTTCCATTATTTCTTTGTAATGTGTATCCACAAGATTTTTATGTTTGCATTCTAACACTTACTTTCTTTGTTGAATTTTGGTTATTTTGTCATTCTCTTGATCTTTTAGCTGCATTTTCTCGGTACACTGGATAACATCATTCTGTGGAAGTGATGAGATGTAGAAAATCAAAGAAGGAATCCATTCTCTTTCTCCTCTCAATCTATCGCTCAATTATTGTAATTAATTGTTCTATATCTCTTGTGATTGATTGTCTTTGTTCCTTACTCAGGGATTCCATATTTTTTCTTTTTCTTCACTTCTTTTATCTGCCTTTTTCTTTTTTCTTTTTTTTCTTTTTTTTTCAACAATTTATTTATTTCTATTTTTTTTTTTTTATATGATATATTCCCTCTCCCTTTTCTTTTGCTCTCTTTTTATATAATTTCTCTTTTTTTTTGTTATATATTCTTTTAATCTATAAAATAAATTTCCACTTCTCCCTAAAATATAAATATATATATATATATATATATATATATATATATATATATATATATTTCAAATATTCTCTTCTTCTTCTTCTTCTTTTGTTCACTCTTTTAATAAAATTTTTATATAATAATAATTTTTTTTAATATATATAATTATAAATTATATATATTATGTAATTTTAATTCATATATATTATAAAATTATAATTATATAAAATTTATATATACTTTTTTGAGACCCTCTTTTCCTTTTATATCTAACTATATAAGGCTTATATAGCATCCCTTTTTATAATTATAATAATATTCTTTTTTCTCAGAAAACTTGGATGAGACATGACTCTTGGTACGGTCACAATCTTTAGATTTGAACGATTAAAATTATTTAGATCACACCCTTTTTCTCCAATGTTTATCAAAATATCTTCTACATTTAAAATATCATGGGCAATTACCATGGGTTGTTTCTAAAACCTCGGTTAATGTTCTCCACGTAAAAAGTCTTAAATATACTTCAAAAGGTTCCTACTTATCCTTATTATGCGCTTTTTATCAATAATGTAAAACCTTTATATCTAACTATACATATATATATATATATATATATATATATATATATATATATATATATATATATATATATATATATATATATATATATATATCACTTTTCTTTTGTTTGTTCAGAATATATTATTTCCTTTCCTCTTTTTTTTTATATACCCTTCTTCTTTATTCTTTATTATTATTATTATTATTATTATTTTAAATAATAGCAAATGGCCAAAGAGCTAAAAAATGGAGAATCTCCCAATGTGTGGTGAAATGCTTCAGTTATGATAGCAACAAGGTTGATGATAGGTTGATAGCCAAAGGCCTGGTGATCATCCAAATGAGGCTCCAATACAAAATGAAGTGAACAAAGTTTCTTCTATAAACTAATTACTCCAAAAGACTTGGAATATCAAGATATCCATTAAGGATATAAATATTATATTAAATATGAATAAGAATGAGAATGATAATGATAATGATTTACAATGAGAATGAGAGGCTTGCTTATATATCAAGCAATTGTCTCTCCATGAAGAGTCATGTCCTATTACACATGCCTCTTCAACCTAATTACTAGCTTAACTAACTATTATTTACAATCATTATCTTTTACATTATGTTTATATTATTTATATATTTTATTCGTTACATATTCGTATAGGGTTGTGACCCAATTTTCTCTCTTTTCACCTACATCCTTTTGTACCAAAGATTTCTTACTGCTGGAAATGGTACTATTATTTTAGTCTGAGACTTGAGAAGGAAAGGTCTGAAGTATTTAACTACTTTGAAAACAACATAAGCATGTTTCTCAACATCAGAGTAATTTAATTCAGCTCCTTGTAAATTTGAACTGAAGAAAGAAATTGGGGCTTCGACTTTCTCTTGATTTGCTTGAGTGAGTATGGCAGCATATGATTTCTTGGAGGTGAATATATATATAGGGTGAAAGGTTTGGAAAAATTCAGTGTTGCTAGAGATGGGGCATTTATAATTGCTTGTTTTATCGAGCTGAACACTTCACGTTCTGAATGACCCCATTTGAGGAGAGTATTTCCCTTTATCATGGCTTGGAGGGGTAACACAATCCTTGAGAATTCAGGGACAAATGTCTTGACAAAATTTATCAGGCCAAGGAAAGACTGCATTGCATTTTTATTGTGGGGTAAAGATATCTCAGAAATTTCCTTAATCCTATCTAGGTCAATATGGAGTCCTAATTTGGATACTATGAATCCAAGAAGTTTTCCTTCACTTAACGCAAAAAAAATAAATTTGGGGTTAAGCAAATTCCATATTTTTGACAACGTTGAAATATTTGTTTCAGTTCTCTTACATGATTACTACATTTTTTAGAATATACCGTTATGTCATCTATGTAGATTACCACTGGCCTATTTACTAATCCCTTAAACGCAATGTCCATGGCTCTCTGAAACATGGCACCAACATTGATTAGCCCAAATGGCATCTTTTGATAAAAATAAGTTCACCATTTCGTTCTAAACGTAGTTTTCAATTGATCATCTAGGTGGACTAAGATTTGATTATACCTTGAAAAGCTGTCTAAAAAGGACATTAACTTTGACCCTACGATTGATTGTAATATCTATTACATGGGGGGCAATGGAAAATTATCCTTTTGACAAGATTTATTGAGATTACAAAAGTCTATAGAAATCTGAGTATCACCATTCTTCTCTCTGACTGGGACGAGATTGGAAACCCATCTGGAATGTCTAATAGGAAAAATAATCTTGGTTGTAACTTGTTTAACTCAAATTTAATCTAGCTTTCCAAATTAGGATGTATCTTCCTTAATTTTTGTTGAACGAGATTTTCAATGGAGATCATAGGGATTGTATGCTACATAATTGAAGTTTCATAGGTTTTAAGATCATCATAATTCCAAGAGAAGACACTCTTGTGTTATTTCAACAATAGAATAAAAGTTGATTTTTCTTCAAATGTTAGGCCAAGACCTAGGTTGATGTTTTATGGTTTCATGTCTGTACCTAAATTAATTAATTCGTATCTCAGAGTCAAACTCTGTAGTTTTGAATTGGTGGATTTTTTAAATCAATATTTTAAGTCATATAGGTCTTCTAACTTGACTATGGATTTTGGTATAGCGTTATTGTTGTTTTCTTGTTCCAGTTGTTTGTCATGATGGTCTTCATCAATTATCTGATTATTGTAAGAGCCTTCTAAAGTCAGAAAACTCAGGATATCATGGTCATTATTGAATACTCTCCAATTGGTAATGTTATCAGGAATAGAGGGTCTAAAAATTAATTCAATAGAGAATCTATCTAGGCTATAGTCCTCTGATGAAATAAGCTTGGAAGCTATATTAGCAAGAAGGTCAGCACTAGCATTTTCGAGTCTTGGAATAGATGAAATATTAAACACTGTAAAGTGTGAGGTCAGGTCTTATACTAAGGATTTATAGTGTTTCAAATGCCCCAATAAACAGTGTATATTTTTTCTTACTTGTCTAATGACAATCTCAGAGTCTCCAAATACATGAAGGTATTTGATATTAAGTCTGATTGCTTTGTATAACCCTTGAACCAATGCTTCATATTCAACTGTGTTTTTTGTGCAATCAAACTCAAGCCTGCATGATAACATGGTTTTTTCTCCTTTTGGACTAACTAATATACAACCTACTCCTACTCCATCGTTGGATTTAAAACCATCCAAAAATAACTTCCAAAACAATGTTTTATTTACAGGTTTATCTACAAAATTAATACATCTAGAATTGTCGGTTTGAGAAAAAATTTCTATCTAAGATAAAATGGAATTTTTCAAAAATGGTGAAGTGTGAGTGTTGAAATTTCATTAGAATGACTCAACAGAATAATTTTTTATTATGTTGTTGCTATACGCTACAAGCTCATTTTCTCCTTCTAACTCTATCACTATGTACTTTTGATGTTTTTCTCATTCAACTTTGATCTGATTTGGTTTGCCATTGTAGGAGAGCCACACATGAGAACAGTCAGTTACAAAGTAACCATGAAACTTTTCTATCCAATCCCTGCTGAGAATTAGTCCATAAAATTCAAGAATTTCAGCCACAAGTATATCAATAACTTGACACACTTTTGGATTTGACGAAAGTCTTATGGTCACTTGATTAAGTTCTCTGATGACTTGGACTTGAGACTAATCTAGCTATACTATTCGTACTACAGATTTTTGAGGCTAAACATTTAAATTAGCACAAAGTGTATTAGGTAAAATGTTAGATGATGCAGAAAAATCAACTAGACAGTTGTGAAATTTTTTATTAAAAACTTCAAAAGTAAGGATAAATGGTGGAGTATGGGATTTTGATCTTCTACCAATTAGAACAATGTTAGTTGGGTATATTTTATTTTCAATGCTAGTTTGAGGTCTTCCCATTTCATGCGTAGCCTATGAAATCACAACGGAAGGAAGTGGCGTGGTAGATATTGCATTAAGCTCTTTCAAGAGTAATTCCTATTGATTCTTTAGCTTACTGAGCTCATGAAGAGTAATGTTTGCTCTAGTTTTCTGCATATCTTCGATAATGTTGTATTCCATTTCATCTGAGACAATAAGTGTTTTAGATGAAGATGTCAAATCAGATTGGATTGGATTTGTTTGAGTAGACTTCGGTGAGGATTTTTTACCTACGATTTTATCCTTGGGATGTGGAATTGGTTTTTGTTGTTTTGTACAAGACTGTGGAGGATCAAGTTGATTTCTATTTCTAGTGGTAACAAGTAATGCTTCTTGATATTCCTCATCTGGAAGAATGAAGTCCCATATTCCTTATAGTTCTACGTCTTCTTCATTGTCGATTTGTTCCTCATTTGAAACTTCTTCCTCTTACCCTTTTGATTCTATGTTTTTTATAGCATTTGGAGGTTTATGATCAGTTGGAGGATTTCTTTTAAAGGGTTTAAAAGGTTTCTTGGAAGAGGTTTCTGCTACTTGTTTCTTTATATCAACCATTTCATTGGACATGGTCTTCAAGAATTTCTGTAACACTCCCAGGTCGAACGGGTGCTTTGGTTGTTTCTTCTTAGAATCATTTCTAAAAGACACTTTTTTAGATTTCCTTTCATCTAAAGCATGTTTTGTTTCTACGGCTAGGATACATTTCTCTACAGCTATTTCCTCTCTCATGTGTTTCTACTAATGTTGGCTTGACAGCTCTATCTACAAAGATGGTTGAATTTAAAGGTAAAGTAGAAATATGCCATTCATTGTGGACTTCATCGCTAGGCTAAGACACTATTGGTATTTTGTTCAATAATTTATTGAAGCGAGAGTTGAGGTCCTTAATTTGGTCCTTTGGTTCGGCTTTTAAATTGGAGAGGTCATTTATTAAGGTTGTTGTGGAGCTATCATCCCCAAATTTTGTTAAAAACTGATCTTGAAATGTATCCCAGTTATTAATGGAGCCTGATGGTAATAAAAAATACCATGATCTTATTACTCCTTGTAAAGTATAGGGGAATAATCTTACAATTGCGTCCTCTTCTATTACTCCATTCAAATTAATAGATAGCATAAAATTATTTATGTGTTCTTCGGCTAGTTGGCCATTGTCAGGATTGAATTTGGGCAACCATTTCTCAAGATGACTTGGTAGTTGAGACAAAGGTGCATCCATTCTTACTGCCCCTAGATCGGCCCATGGCCTTGGTTGTGGATTTCCTGCCATCATTGGGATATGAGTAGAAGAAGGTGTACCAATAGTTCAAGGTGACTGGGTAGAGGAGGATGTAGCTTCTATACCTGTATGATCCCCGATCTGGAGTTGGGGGATGGATGAGTGACCTTGTGATGACATGGATGGGACGGTGGAAGAAAATGATGATAGAACCTTACTATGAGATTCTGCACGCATTTTTCTTGCTTTATTATGACTCGGTAGAGGAAACTCAACTGGTGGGATTCCTAGTCTTTTGCTTTCTACTCTAATCTGTCATTGAGATCAGGTTCGATGAGAAGTGACACTACCTTGGGATAACGCAGATTCTTCTGAGATGTTGAAATCCCCTATAACTTATGGATTAAATTTTGTAATTCAATGGGATCTTAAGAAGAATGGTCTAGCTTGTTTAGGATTTTAATAATGTGCTCTGTATTTTTCTTTCCAACTTCTGGTTGAGAGATAGGAGATTTGGAATTCTCGGTGACAGTGATGGTGAGGGAGTTTTACTCTTAGAATGGCATGAAGATGTAGATTTACTTGCCATTCATAGTTAGGCCCTCCTTCTAGATCTAAATATGTTGAAGGCTCGAAAAACCGGGACTCCAACAAGAGGGATAACCACCGAGTCTAGACCTTAGGATAACTCCTTTTCTGTTTGGAATAGTGGCTCTGACTGGGGATGATGGGACTAGTTTCCAAATCTATTTATGATGTTTATGTTAATGGGATGATATTTTTTTCATTTTATTTTTTTTGGTTTTATGGGGTGAATGCTTATTCTAAACTGAATCTATATCCTAACTATCATATGTAATCTATCATAATCAAAGTAAACCTCTAACATTAAAACTATCATGGGTGTAACGCTTATATATCTGATCTAAAATGATTTCTGAAAGTAATTGATAATAAATATCATTCATTTACTATAAGAAGAGAATTCATTTAATAATGATCGTTTCATATAAAAAGTTAGTCGAAACAACATGAGAGATGTATCGCATAAAGAGTCATTCACATATTCAACATAAAGAATAAATCATCATCATACAAAAGTGCAATAATGATAACTAAGAATTTAGACTTTCATACATAAATAACTGAAAATGATTTATCACTTGATACACAAGTAAAAGGCATTAAGAGATAGAAGTACCATTTGTAATACGTCCTACTCATGTGCTCCAACAATATTGATCTAGCTTCAAACCATTTAACATAAACTAAGAATACAAAAGTGTAATTTCAGTAGAAGATGCTAAACTCAAGTAGAAAATAAATTTTGTTCCATTAATTTTACCGAAACCTCCTCAGTGGGGGGCAGAAGTGCACGTTTTGAAGAATGTTTTTGATAAAATTTCTGGACCCCTCTCTAAATGCATGAGAGGGGTTTAAATACTAATCTATGAAAATTAAAAAAAGAAATTACAAAAACAGATGGGGAGGTTTAAACGACCTGTCTCATTTTAAGACAAAATAAAAACAAAAATAAAATATGTCTATGACTAATCCTACATCTGGTCCCTAAGATAGCAAATATCTAGCATAGGTTTAAGGAGCGTCGGTTGTCCGACTTCGGCTTTTAGTTGTCCTGCGAATATGAAGTTGGTGAGTGTTGGCACCATTTTTTAGATGGAAGCAATTAGCCACCTCAGGTTCATCCATTGGCTATGTGGCTTCACTAGATATTTCTAGTACGCCTCCTAGATCCACTTGTTTACCCATCTGATTGCCTCTGCTCTTTCCTCCGCTGTCTGTTTCCATACTAATTGAAGTTGTTCTGCCTCTGGAAGAAAGCGAGGGGTGGTTTCTGCTACTAAATTAGCATTGAGTAGATTTTCATTCACACATTTGATGACGTTGTTTGTTGTGGCTGCCGCATCCTCCATTACCTGTTCTGCGTCTCTAAGCCAAGAATCCCATTTCACAAATAAGATTTCTTTATGCAATTCATCTAATTTGGACATATCTACCCCTTTCCCATCTTTTAATTTCTGCCAATTTAAGAATTCTAAAACTTTCTTAAGGATTGTATCATATTCAAGTCATAATTCCACAATTTGGTTCATTATGTTATTGCTGATTTCGCAATGAGAATTCCACTACGAAATCTTTTGGCATAATAATTCTTTCTGGTGTAAAAGCTAGGAATGGCCAAGTGCTTATGTGACAAACTTTTCAATCTTGGCATCATCTTTATGCAGTTCTTCTATGCTCTATAACTACGCTTCTTTACCTACTAAATTACTCTGATGTGCCAACTGCATTTGTTGAAACTCTTGCTGAAGTTTAGCTAACTCCATTTCTGCTTGTTGGTTGATACTGACATGTTGTAGCTGTTGTTCTAATAAAAAAATCTTATCTTCTTTTTCTTTAAGCAATAGTTGTACTTCTGCTACCTTGTCAATGGTTTCTAAATCATACGCACCTACAACTTACGAGAGTCTAGTGAGGTTAGCCGTTGGATTTGTAGATGGGTCTTAATAGAAAACATCCAGAGGTTCATCCTCAGGAGTGAGCACGAAGTTCATATTTCTTTTCTTTGTTTGTGTTCTAACAACGACTTTGTGTTGAGGGCTATAGACTACATCTAGAGGAGGAATTTCCTCTATTCCCAGTACAATCTTAGATGTAGGAGCAATAGGAATATGCCATGTTTCCTGAGTGCTAACAGCTCCTTCTGTTACCATTTATGTGGTAATTTCTTGCTGGTTTGTTGGTGGCTCTGTGATATGTTCCTTCATATTGAGTCTCTAATTGAAATTTTCCCATTCTTCTTCTAAATCGATTACAAGCGGCTTAACTTGCTTTGTAAGGGAAGTTGAGGCTTCGGCTTGTTTTATGAAGGAAGTCTGCTGGTCAGACTTCGCTGTGGACTGGGTTGTGCCTTTAATTGAATCCTCACTCTTGCTGTGTTCATTCTCTGATGTTTTCCTAGATTGATTGGTAGACCTTTCTGTGGATTCATTTCTAGAAATTGTTTTGGATTTTTCTTTTGAGTCTCCCTCTATGCTTGCACTGGTAGTAGGATCTATTATTGGCTCAATGAGTAATTGGTCCAATGGGACCCTAGATAACCTCCTTCTCTTGTAGTTATCAAATGTTTGGAGACCTTATTGATAAAAAGGGATTTGTTCCATATGTTGTACTTCTTTGAAGGTGTTTTTCTGTAGGAAAAGATCATCAAAGTGGTCTTTTTCATGGGTGAAAATTCTTATTTTGACCATTGTATTAAAATATTTTACAATACCAAAGGGATCATATTGCCTTCCTGGGAACTTGGGTAATTGCAAAGACAATGCATTGAAAACTTATTTGAAAGCATGTCCTAAGTCATGTAATGCAAACACTCAACATGTTATAGGAAATTGAAGCCAAACGACCTTCTTGAAATCTTTCAATATCTTACTCATTCCTCCCTCACTACATGTTTGATAGGCTATCTCCCTAGCCATTAGTTTGTCCGGGACATAAAAAGGTAGAACATGGGGCGAGGCAATACTCTTGAATGCTCTGATATATGTGAATAATTCTTCCTCGAACTATCTAGCTACTGGAAGAATATCTACTTCAGCTTCTTGGGAGAACCTAGGGGAATCTTGGTTGTAAATCTTTTTGTGAATTGGTAGGATAACTCCGTGACAAATATTGAAGAAGTGTGGTGCGAAATTAGACTCCGACATGATTTTATGATATATTTGAATGGCTAAGTTAGCAGACAAGATTTGAGCCCTATTCATTACTGTAGCGTTGACGACTGCATCTATTACGGGTAACCATTCTGATGAAAATTTGTTGCTGTCTGGTTTACCAAACAATCTACATAACATAGCTGTAGTAAAACAGAAAGGGGAACTAAGAGAACTAGTGGTATACATACCGTTCTTATATCTATTGAGTCTTTCTTCGTTTTTTGACCAATTCTTCATGCATTCTACCAGATCTTCATTTTCCTTGGCGAACTTCTTTATAAATTGACTGTTGTAGATGTCCTGTGGCTCTAGTAGACGGTACATGAGTCTCAGGTTGTCTAGAGTAAATGATCCGATGAATTCTTGACTTGCCATCTTGAAATCTCTATTTGATATGTCCACATCGTCTATGATCAACTTAAGCATGTCGGTATAAGGGAGTATCTTTGGCCTTGCACCAATGTGGTGCAAGAATGAGCAGGCAAGTTTCGTCAGAGTAGCGTAAGAGGAAATGCATCCATCCACTATAAATATTGTTTCCATAATTCCCGATTGTTCTCCCTCTAATAGCTGATACGTAGTCTCCCATGTGGACGTCCTTGCATCTCGATTATAGGTAGTATCTGTGAACAAGAGGATCATCTTTGATTTCTCAAAAGCGGGTGCCTTTCCTTTCTTCACCATTTCTTTGGATATCCTACTCTGTATGCTCTTCCTAAAAGTTACAAGAGAAGAGAATAATAGGATAAAAATGATAGTGAATGAAGAAATTAATCAATTAAAAGGACAAAAAAAATGTGATGGAGGGTCTTAATTCTAAGTCGCGTTAGAAGATATCAACTTGCATTAAATGGCCTCTCATACCTGATCGTAATCATTCTTCTAATAAATGTCCACTAATGAACTGTTATCCTTAACTTAATGTCCATTACTTTACATCGAAAGTTGGGAAGCACTCTCCTTGAACCGTGAGCCCTTTGAGTTTTGATAAAAGCGATTTTGCGATTTTCTATGTAATATCATAGATCACTATATCACAAAAATCGTTTAAGTTTAAGACTTCCCGCCATGTGAGTTGATGCGATATGTGATATGTGAGATTCTATCGCATTTTGCAATATTTACTTATGCTTTATTGAGTAGCACTGAAACTGCGATGCGAGAATATTATAGGAGTTTTATGATTTTGCATTTCATGGATCGCGATTGCGTAAGGTAACTTTTATAAGGAAGGTCCATTGTAATCATTTTTTGTGATGCAAGAATAATCCTCTAAAATCAGGTCTTTTCAAGGATTATTTTAATATTCATGACTTTCCGGGTATAAAGTTACTTTAAGGCTATTTTCATTATGTGGCACTTATTTAAGAAACTCCTCGTTTGTGAAGTTTTATACACTAAAGTATGAAAAGGAAAGTTTTCCATGATTTTACAAGTTTTGTTTTGACATCTTATTTTAATCTAAAATTAAAGGGTATGACTAGGTGCTAAGATTGATTTTTGGGAAGGTTCCCCATTTATTAGTGTTATTACTAATACTAGTAAATGGGGGGGTTGTTGATTAGCACAACAGGTAGGAATGCGCAAATCTGGAGAGGAAGGTGAGCCTTCCTTTCCCAAATTGCACAATGCAGCCTTGATGAAGTCAAAGTCCGGGCCAAGGTTGGCTCAACTTGCTGATGGACAACTGAAAGCAACTAAGAAAATAAATGCATGTCGACACTAAGTGATAGAAAAAGTGATTAACAGTGTGTGCAAAACATGAATGAAAGATTCAACAAATAGATCAACATGCATGTGGGTGAGGTAGTTCACCAGTTGGGCGAATGTTTATGCAAAAACGTTCCATGCATACTATAGCAGTGAGGTAGCAATGAAAATTGAAATAGAGCTAGGAAAAGCTAATATACATGTAAACTATAGAAAGTGTTCAAAGAAATCAAGAAAATAGTACTCCCACAAGCTAAAAAACAAAAAGCGACAAAAATGCAGCACAAGGCATGGGAAGCAGGCTTACCCTAAAACAGTTGAGCTCAATCTGCCGACTACTCCCAGATGTGATGTGGGATGTCAAAGCTACAAGGTTGATGTGAGGAGTGAGATCTACAGCGTACAGTTGATGAGTTTTGACAACATTGAGGTTGTGATGTTCATGCCATAAGTTTAGGGGAAGCGACACTTGGTGGGAGGTTTATGAATTTCTCCTTCCATGTAGCCTCAAATTGGTAAACATAGATCCCTAAGACAATGGATTCCTTTGCATGATGCCTTAGGAGAAGCAACCTATGCATGCAAGTCTATTTTTCTCGATCTCGGAGGGAACTGGTCAACTCAACTGCTTGAAGGAAATGTGCATTTGTGGTTGGGAGATGGGCTGACTACCTAGGGTATTTGCACAATTTTTGGGCAGAGAAGCTAACTACTACCCAGATTTGCATAAATTCTAGGCTGAGTAGCCTTGCTGGGGAAATTTGCACAAATACTGTTGGGAGTGTTGGCAGGCAAGATTGCAGAATCCTAGAGCCCAGTAGGATGCCAGAGAGGATTGCATAATTTCTGGAGGGAAGGCTAGTTTCCATCCAAAAATCCACAACTTTCAAGGGAAGATGCTCAGCTTGTAGCTATACCAAGTCCATCTGAATAGCCTGTGAGGGGAGTGGATCATGTTGTGACCGATAGGTTGCCTTTGTGAAAGAAAGACACTAAAGCTTGTGAACTTGATGAAGGAAGGCAAGCTGCTATGAAGGTTAGAAGGGAGGCTCCAAGAGGAGTTTACAACAAAATTTTGGAGGGTGATCGTAGTTGCTACAACACATGGTGACACACTGGTACAACTCCAACTCTTTGAATGGACATTGTTTGTGAAAATCAAGTCTAACAACTCCAGAAGTATTGTTTAGTTCTCGGCTCATCTTGATTTCACACTAACTTGATTGTAAGATGTAGCATCTACCAAACCCTTGGTCAATTGACACACATTCCAAACCAAGGCAACATCGTTATTTTGATTATGGTTGAGGGGTATATAGTTGCACAAGCAGTATAGTCATCAAAGTCTTAGTTTCATATTTGGTGTTGCTACACTACCAGTAGGCCCAGACCGTACCCTGACGGAGTCACATAGGAACACCAGCATGGCTCCACTGCCAGTGAGCTTGGTTAGTACCTGAGTGGAGTTAGTTGCAACACCTACCTATGCATGAAGCCTTTCTCCTCTTTTTCCTTATTTATTTTTCATTTTGAATTTTTGACTTTTCACCTTTTCATTTTCATTTTCACTATTCACAGAACTTACTCATTTCAGAGGCGGAAGAGGGATCCCAACTTATTGAGAGAATAAGAGGTTGTACTAGCAGAGAATTAGTTTATCATATCTCTGATGTGCATGTTAAGGTTTCCTCCTCACCTTATTCTATTTGACTGAGCTCATAAGGGTAAACCTAAAAACAACCGACTAGAGAAGGTGACACTAGTTAGCATGTAAGCATTGTGGTATCACCAAGGTTCACTTCGAACAGTACACATTTTCCTTTGATGTATCATAGAATAAAAGAACCAAGCTCATCATACAAAGGTAAGATGACAAATAACCAAGTAGTGATATCCATACAAGCCCTCTTGTACTTTACCCATCTCGCTTCAAGAGTCATACATGGTTTCATGCAAGAATAACCTACAAATGAAACAAACGAGCCAACAAACATCAAAGCGAAGCAAAACAAAAAGAAAAAGTGAAAGCAAGGAAAGTAAGAAAACAAGAATGCAAGAAAACAACTAAAAGAAAATACTACTCCTACTCCTATACTAACGAGGGATGGACCAGATCACGTGAAGTGATACTTCCAATGGAGCCACCAATGCATTGGTAGACCCATGTTGGTGAAGGCTTGGTCCGCGAGCAACCTGGTTGTGTGAAATAGCAAGCAAGATAGATATAATGATAAAAACAACCACACTTCATGTTTCAAAGTGCCCACGAGACATAAATGAGTGCATGTTCAGGACGGATAGTCTGTGGACATATCATTGTATTGGGTGACACTACATGCAACTTTGAAACACAAGCACATTGTTGAGTGTGACGTGCAAGGAAACAAAAGTTTCAAAGATAAGTTGCATTGTGAATGAGTGCTTGCAATGTAAGGATCTGTTGATGCCCCGAAAATCGTTGTATCAACATTGGGGGATAACCACCCGGTCCGGACCTTAGTACAGCTCCTTTTCCGTTTGGAATGGTGGCTTCGACTGGGGATAATGGGACCAGTTTCCCAGTAATGGATAAATGGGATGAATGAATGATTGGTTGACTAATCATATGATAAGTGAATAACTAAATCTATTGGCGAAATAAAGGAAATACTACTAATCCCGGGAACTATTGTAATTTTTAAAGTGTAGCGCTTGATGATCTATGTTTATAAACAAGCATGTAGATGACTCTATTCAATAAACATGGATTTTTATTCATTCAGGAATTACTCTGCTTAAATCGTTAAACAAAGGATTAGCGCAATATTGCTACACTTCATATATCATCGATATATATATGATCAAAGGAAAGGAAATCAATAAACATCCAATAGTGGAATGAATAGAGAAATGTTGTTAAAACACATACATATATTCGATAATAGCAAAGGCAATCAAATAACAATTCATATGAAAAGAATGAATTCAGACATAGATAATAGTACCATATGAGCTGCTAAACACTCCCAATATCAATCGCTATTTGAGATTCTTCTTCCAACGCAGAAATACTTTCAAACAAAGACAGTAGTGCACATTTGCATAAAAGCTTCCTTGTCAAAATTAGAATAACTGGTCCAGTTTTATAAAAGAATATGGCTGAAGCACAATAGTGCAACTTCAGTCTTTAAGTCAAGTACAAAACTTTACGACCCTTTCTAAAAACATGAAAGGGTCTATAAATACTTAATTAAGCTAACTATCTATGAAACTGAAATCCTACTTAATTGGTATCAATTAATTTTGATCATAATTTTCTCAGCAATCTGGCAGTCGGCGGCATTACTCATCAGGTAGGTTGTTTGCCTTTGAATCTGAGATGACTTACTGCAAGCATCGGCTCCACTTTGGGTGGTCTGTTGAGGCGAGAACTAAGCTGGGCAGCATAGGTGGCATCCTGAATATCGGGAATAATATACCCGATTGCATCTGTAAGGCACTTGAGGGAGGCTCTTTGAGTGTGTGGTTTTACCAAGAAGAACCAATAGGTGTCCCATGTTAAACTGTTAATTCCAGCAATTAACCTCCCCTTTTCCTTTAGATCTGGATAACATGACCGCTCCAATGTCTTCATCACTGTCAATTTTCCCGGTGTGCATTGGGAAATCATGTTTGATAAGTAGAGAGTGTTATTAACTAATTCAACCAAATTGCTTGAAGTTGATTTGCATCTTGAAACTACCCTCTCCGCTTTCATTAACTGGTACTGCCATTCTGTAAATAGTATATCTTTATGTGACTCTAAAATTCTTGGAAAATTCGCCGCTTGTCCTTGGTCAGTATCTTGCCAGTCAAGAAATGCAGCTATTGTTTCTTCAGCTTGATCCAATTCTGTTCTAGCCTTTTCTACTTTCTCACTTATTGATGTCGTTAACTCACATAGTGGCTTTGCCTGGGCGATTTGTTGACATAGAAGCTTAATTTGGGCTATCAATGCAGTATTTATCTATAGTGCTTCTACTCTGAATTCAGTTATTTGTGGAACGCCCTTTGTCTTCTCAAGATTTGTTGATAGTTGAGCAATCTGCCAATCTTTTGTTTTCAGCATTTTCTCATTTGCTGCCTTCAGTTGTGCCAAGGCCTCTGACAATTTTTTCTGCTTTTGGATTGTGCTGTGGTCAATCCTTTGTTTCTCTGCCTGCAATTGTTGAGTTATTTGATTGTTCACTTGCTGTTGTGTCAAAAATTGATGTTCTTCCTGTTCCGCTTTCTGCTTTGCTTCAGTCAATTGTGCCTGTAATAAGAAAATTTCCTGGTCTTTTGTTTTCAATAAAAGACTCACCTCTGATGCCTTATCTATTGTTGCTGTTGAATAGGCTCCAGCATATTGTGACAGTTTTGTCAGGTCATCAGAGGGGTCAAATTCCTCCTTCCAAACCACATTGCTCGTGACCGTCTGTTCTGGGAAAAGGGAAGGTTGATCAATCCTTCTTCTCTTCCTCTGTCGCTTTACTACAGCTTTATGCCTTGGGCTGTAGAAGACATCCAAGGGAGGAATCTCTTCTACCTGCAAAATAATTTGATCGGAGGGGTCCTTTGGTATTATTTCTACTTCTTTTGAAATGGGTGGGCTGCTGGTTCCACTTTGAATCTGTTGTGAAGTGGTTTCCTGTGTGCCTGCTACTTTTGAAGTTTCAGTGTTCTTTGAACATTCCAGACTACTGATAATAGAATCAAATTGCTGCCATTCCTGGAGCAATTTAGGATCGATATGAGTATCCACATTTACTTCAATGTTGGTCTGTTTTTTCTCTTTAGTCTGGGTTTCCTCCCGCACTTTCTCCTGCTCTTTTTCCTGCTCTTTAGTCTGAGTTTCCTCCTGTGGATTTTCTTGTTCTTTTGTTGTAACTGGAGGTTCCTTTGACTGTTCCTGTTCAGGCTCGCTTGATGATGTTGTTGGGGTTGTTGCTAACAGATCTAGAGGAAGAGTTTGCAACCTCTGTTCTCTAAGTCTGTTGAATTCAACCAACCCTTCATCTTGATATTTCATTCTGGAAAATGCCTTAACCTGCATTATTGACTCGGCTAAGGAGAACAGGTCATTGAATATATCTTCTTTATGATCAAATTTTGCCAATTTGGCCTGTTCAAGTGCATTATACGCGACTTTGTTGGGATCAAATTGCCTATTGGGGAGAGTTGCTAGAGTTAATGATTTTATCTTTGTGGCTTCTTTCTCTGCATGTTTGAAATCATGCAATGTGTAGACACCGCATCTAAAAGGAAAAGAGGGCCAGCCCTACTTCTTGTTTTTCTTGAGGGTCTGTGTGACTACCTCGACAATGATCTGATAAGCTATTTCCCTTGCCAGCAGTTTATCAGGTATGTACAAGGGAAGGACATGCGGTTCGGCTTGGCTACCGAAAACTCTTATATAGGTGAACTTCTCCAACCTGAACCATCTTCCTACTGATGTTAAGTCAATCCCAGCTTGATAGGAAATCTTGGGAGCAGGTTTATCAAAAATAGAATAATGAATGGGTAACATAAAGCCATTGCAGACTTGGTATAAATGGTGCTTATAAGAAGATTTCCACAATTTTTGATGGTATATGTGAATCGGCATGGGGTCCTGTGACGTGCACCTCCAGCCGAGCATAGGAAATTCAGAATTAAAACACAATGTATCTAAAATATAGGCACTGTAATAGAATGGGGGAATTAATCTTTCAGTAACACGGGTCTTATTTCTAAACTCAAGAACAGTTGTTGCTAGTTTGTCTGAGAGTATAGTAGCCCAATCCATTATTTCACTGTTACACGCCGCTTCCATCAAGGGGACCATTTCTATAGTGAAGTTAGCGGAATCATGTAACCCCCACAATCTACACATCATTATTCCAGCATAACAATAAGGAGAACATAGGGAATCAACCGAGTACTTACCGGAAGATTCATGTTTGTGTTTTGCCGGATTTTGTCTCCAATCCCGGATGGGTTCGGATTCAACTTCATTCTCTTTTCAGAATTTCTCCAAGAACGCCTTATTGTACTTCTTCTCTGGCTCAGGCAAATGATACATTTGCCTTAAATCATCAGCCTTGAATGACCCAAAAATTCTCCCGTCTCTGGTGCAGAAGGTTCTGTCCATGATTGGGATTTCCTCAATCGCCCACCATACTACATCCGTATACGGAAAAATTTGTTGCCGAGCTTCTATTCGATAAAGGAAGGAGTCAGCTAAGTCCTTCAAAGTACCATTAGATTTGTGAGTTGAATCTGCAGAGACTTGTATTGTTGTCACTTCAGGTTCTTCGGCTTCAATCAAATTGTAGGTACTTTGCCAAGTAGTTTTGCCGAGACCAGAACATGTAGTATCTGATATCAATCCTTTCTTCTTATTTGTTGGATCAGTGACGGCTTGTCCTGTGGCTGGTGCAGCGGAAGCGGCTGTGGTTTTCTTGGACTTCTTCCCCATTTTGTTTGAGTTTTTTGCTTTGGAAGAATTCTGCACAGGCATGAAAATAAGCGTAACACAGAGAATTAGTAGTGAAAATCGAATGTGAGAGAGATATATTGATCAATGCGTGATGAGGGATTAACTTTAAAGTGGCTGCAGATACAATCCATGGGAAGATTTTAGGACTTACAATTACATTAAATGGCCGTTTAGAACCTGCCAATCCTTTAAATGCCCATCATATCATTAATCGGCCGAATGATTTGTTTAAGCGTGCCAGGATGTTTTGGCGGTTGAGCGCAGGTAATTCATTGTTCGACAGATCAAGCTTTTAATATGAGTTGATCATAATATCCCTCTGTCTTAACGGCTTTTTGAAAATTGCGCTTTTAGCTTTATCGCAATCGGGCATCGGGGGAAAACTTAACTCCTTATATTGATACCTTTTGAAATCCCCAATCGCCGATAGCAATATCGCATCGCATCAGGAGTGTGAGCACTTTTATGGACGCATGGATGGTATATCGCCGATCGCCGATAGCGATATCGCATCGCATCGGATGTATTACCTAGGGTGCTTTAAAAACATGCATAGCATATCGCCGATTGCCGATAGCGATATCGCGTCGCATCGGATGAATTACCTAGGGTGCTTTAAAAACATGCTTAGCATATCGTCGATTGCCGATATCGCATCGGGGAAAATGAATGGGCCGTTAAAGTATGCTTCTTATGTCATTGCGATATGCGATCGCTTTATCGCAATGATAAAAGATTGATTATTTGTATTATTATGATCAAAATAGGTTTATCGAAAAGGTTTTCATAATGTTTTTTCATTTTGTTTTCGGACCTTTTTTGAATAATACAATGTTGATACCAATCAAAACTAAAGGGACCCATTTCATATGATAGTTATCCTAAGTAAATAATGATATGAAATGGGGGGTTTTTGTAGAGCACAACAATTAGCGATTCGCTGGAAGAAACAGTTATCTCTGAAAAGTATGGAAATACTTTAACTTTTTCAAAATAGAGTTCTCATTAAAGGGGATAATTCTAATATAACTAGGTATATATGCATTCTAAATAAAATGAATCTATCTTTGTTAATTTCCTCTCTTGTTTAAAATTAGATACATTCTAAGTTTTAAATTGGCGTTTATTGGTTTATAATGATAAAACAGAGAACCTTTCCAAATCAGCTTTTAGAATTGACTCCTTTGTCATAGGTAGAGCCTTTGTTGCCAGCAAATGTTCATGGTTTCGACATGGATACCTTTAAACCATATTATTGTCCATTGTCCCATCCATTTAAGAGTGTGATTAACAGAATGAATTCAAAACATGTTTTCACATGTTGTATTTCCTTTCTTTTTTCCTTTTATTGCTAAGATAAAAAGCCATTGTCCTGGTTTGGTGGCCAGCTATCGACAATGCCATTCACTGGTAGTAATCTAACCAAACAAGCTGGCTTGTGATGAGACCCCTTGTCTTATAATTCTAAGCCATTACCCTGTTTTGGTATGCAGTATTGGTAATGTCGGTTAAACTATTTCCCTATGATTATGGTAAGCAGGCTTGTAATAAGACCTCTTATCTTTAATATCAGATATTTTAGAATTACACTCTGAGTAACCATAAACTTTGGTGAATGGGATGGAAAATTTTCTCCTTAAGAGTAAATGGATGACAAGGTAAGAGTTAAAGATGCTAAAGTTGGATTAGTTTCTATTCTGATATTGATAACCCTTTTTGTGGCCAATCTGAAAACATAAAATGATTTACAATACTTCTAAACTTTGAGAAGGGTTCACAAAAATTGAATTGTGATTTTGGAATGTAATTATACCTAGTTTCCTATAAATTATCTCTCTTATGTAAGACTTCTATTATTTAAAAGTAAATATCCACACCACTTCTGTGGAGAAACTTTCAAATACAGGAAAGGTCAATGAAAGATACCTTACAACTTTATTTTCTAATGATCCTACAAACTACAAAACTCTATTAAACTAAAAAAAGGAGAAGGGGTTACCTCCTCAATTAAAGAATTTCTTTAAGATAAGGCCATTAACAGGGAGAGAATCTCTCAAACTTGATAAATCTTGTAATATGAAGGTCGAATGGCCTATCTTCTCACAGATCTGAAATGGCCCAAGCCACATCTTCTGGAACTTGGTGTGTTTTCCCTTGTCCTCATGGGCTTTGTCCCATTTCAGAACTAAATCACCGACTTGAAATTGTTTTGAACCGGATGAGACTGAATCAAAGGATAACTTGATGATTTGCTGATGTTTTGCATGAATAACCTTGGCTTTTTCCCTTTCCTCTTCTAATTTTAGAATTTGGTCATGTCTAAGTTGAATAGAAGAAGAAGGGCTTTCCTCAATAAACTGAACTAAGGCTAGAGAAGGAAGAACAAGATTTGGTGGTAACACTGCTTCTTTTCCATACACAAGGTTAAACGGAGAAGATCCTATGGAAGCCTTTTGTGTTATCCTATCATCCCATAGTGCGAATATCAAGGATTTGTGCCATGTTTTATGGTTTTGTTCGATAGTTCGCTTAATAATTTTAATCAGATTTTTATTTGTAGACTCTGCTAAACCATTACCCTGAGGATAGTAATTAGCAGAATATTTTAATTTAAATCCTCTTCTAATAGCGAAATCAAACATAGCATTGCCTGAAAAGTAAGATGCATTATCAAAGACAAGAGCATTTGGGACACCAAACCTGGTAATGATGAATTGATATATAAACTCAATGATTGCCTCAGAATTTGTTGTCTTCAAAGGAATTGCTTCGACCCACTTAGTAAAATGATCGATAGCAGTAAGGATATACTTATGCTGTTTGGTAGAATGCGGAGTAATTTCCCCAATGATATCCAATCCCCATTGCTCAAATGGCTGCTCAATGTTGACCGGCTGTAAAGGAAAAGCTGATTTTCTTTGTCTTCCACTAGAAGTTTGACAATTCTGGCATTTCCTTACATATTCATGAGCATCTCTAAACAGAGTGGGCCAATAATAGCTAGCATGAATGATTTTATGGGCTGTTGTGTCAGCTCCAAAATTTCCTCCTGCTGGTCCATCGTGTAATTCCTGCAAAGCCTTTTGTGCTTCAGGTTTTTCTAGCCATCTTAATAAGATTGAATCATAATTTCGCCTAAAAAGCACATCATCAATAATTGTGAAATTTTTCGCTTTCAATCTAATGGCCCTTTTGTTTTTGTAAGACAGGTTAGGAGGTGCATATCCATTTTTCAAATAAAAGATTAAGTCAGCATATTGTGACTCAGAACCAGTAATACTTATCTGGTTGATTTCTTCGGTTTGATCTGTATCACTTGATTCTGGAATGTTGGATGCTCCTGCCAATAACTTGCAAAAACCTTGGCCTCTAACAATCTTTGCTGGTTTAATTTCTAAGTCATATTCTTGAAGTGTTGTAACCCAATTTTCCCTTTTTTCACCTAGTTCCTTTTGGATCAATAGTTGCCTTACTGCAGGGAAAGGAACTATAACTTTTTTGTGGGCTTTTAAAAGGAAGGGTCTGTAATGTTTGACAGCTTTATATACAGCAAAGGCTTGTTTCTCTACTTCGGAGTAATTCAATTCAGCACCCTGAAGATTTGAACTACAGAATGAAATGGGTGCTTCCAAATTGTGACCATTAAGCTATGTAAGTACTGCTGCATAAGACAAGGTGGACGCGATAGTATACAATGTAAAATGATTAGAAAAATTAGGAGTATTTAAGGCTGGGGCATTGATTATTGATTGCTTGATTAAATCAAATGCTTCCTTTTCTGCTGATCCCCACTTAAAGACTGAATTTTTCTTAATCATAGTTTGAAGTGGAAAAATAATTTGAGAAAAATCTGGAACAAATCTTTTGACAAAATTGATTTGGCCTAAAAATGACTGCATGGATTTTTTATTATGAGGGAAAGGGATTTCAGAGATTTCTTTGATCCGATCAGGATCAATATAAATGCCATTTTTAGACACAATAAAGCCTAAGAGCTTTCCTTGATCAAGAGCAAAGAAAGATTTTTTAGGGTTAAGAGAAATACCATATTTTTTGCAGCATTGAAAGATTTGATTTAGATCATGCAAATGATTGGACCTCTTCTTAGAGAATACAGTAATATCGTCTAGATAGACGACTACTGTTCTATTAATCAACCCTTTAAAAGCTATATCCATCACTCTTTGGAACGTCGCTCCTGCATTAATAAGTCTGAAAGGAATTTTCTGATATGCATATGTTCCCCATTTTGTTCTGAATGTGTTTTTAAGCTGGTCATCAGGATGGACCAGAACTTGGTTATATCCTGAGAAACCATCTAGAAAGGACATTAACTCAGAGCTTGCTACTGATTGGAGTATCTGCTCCATAGTAGGCAATGGGAAATTATCTTTTAAGCTTGCCTTGTTCAAATTTCTGAAATCAATACAAATCCTAATGTCGCCATTTTTCTTTTTGACTGGCACCATATTGGAGACCTTGTTTGAGTGCCGAACGAAAAAAATAATCTTAGCTTTCTAGAGTTTGTTAAGTTCAAATTTTATTTGACTCTCTAAGTTCGGATGCATTTTTCTCAACTTCTGCTGAATTGGTTTCTGATCGGGAAGCATTGAAATGGTATGCTGGATGATGGATGTATCATATGTCTTCAAATCATCATATTTCCAAGCAAAAATCTGTTTACTTTTCCTTAACAGTCTAATAAATGCCTCCTTCTCTTCCAAGGAAAGTCCTAATCCTAAATTGATGTTTTGAGGAGTTTGCTTAGTGCCAAGATTTATCAATTCAAACCTTAGGGTAGAACTTTGGAGCTTTGCATTAGTCACAGGTTTAAACCTGTCTTTAATAGCATAAAGATCTTCAAGTTTTACCACAGGCTTAGGGATTGAATTTTCCTCAGGTTTACTTCTTATTTGAAGGTCATGCTTGTTCTCCTCGATGATTTGATCATCATTGGACTTTTCAGAAGTTAAGAACCGTAAAATATCTTCATCATGGTTGAATACTCTCCAATTAGTGACATTGTCAGGAATTGATGGCCTAAAAAGCAATTCTACTGAAAATTTATCTGGGCTGTAGTCTTCGGAAGGTAGGAGCTTGGAGGCAACATTGGCTAGCAGGTCAGCTGCCGAATTTTGAGATCTGGGAATAGAAGAAATATTGAATGCCAAAAAGTGGGCGGTAAGTTCCTGTGTCAGCTATTGATAATGCTTGAGATGGGTGGAAAGACAATGAATTGTATTCCTTACCTGTTTGATAATAATTTCAGAATCTCCGAACACTTTCAAATATTGAACCTTAAGGCCGATGGCTTTATATAGCCCTTGGACAAAGGCTTCATACTCTGCTGTGTTATTTGTGCATTCAAATTCTAACCTACAGGACAACATTGTTTTTTCCCCTTGTGGGCTAATCAAAATACATCCTGCTCCTGAGCCCTCACTAGATTTGGACCCATCGAAATATAACAACCAAAATAAAGAAGTATTAACAATTTTATTTACAGTTTTCTCAGTACCATTGAAACATCTAGACCTATCTGTTTGTGAAAAATTTTCAATCTGAGATGTAAAATGGTTTACTGAGAAAGGGGATGGCTGGGCAGCGAAGTTGCCAAAGAATGATTCTGATGAATAGTTCCCCAAAATGTTGTTATTAAATGCTATTGGCTGGTTTTCTTGCTCAAACTCAGTGACTGTATGGGTCATATGTTTTTCTTGATCGATCCTTATTTGATTTGGCTTACCCTTATAGGGAAGCCACATATGTGACCAATCAGTAGAAATATACCCATGCAGTTTCTCAGACCAATCCCTACTCAAGATTAAACCATAAAATTCAGGTATATCGGCTATTAGGATATCAATCCTTTGTACTATTCTGGGATCAGCAGATAACCTGATAGTTACGGAATTAATCTCTCCCAAAACCTGTACTTTAGTCCTGTCCAACTGTACAATATGAATAGCAAACTTCTGGGGTTCAATGTTCAGTTTGGAACAAACTGAAGCTGGCATTATGTTAGAAGATGCCCCTGAGTCAATCAAACAGTTGTGCAGGTTTCTATTGTAGATCTCATAGGTTAGAAGGAAAGGTGGAGTATGAGAGTTTGATCTATCTCCTATTAGGACTGCATCAGTAGCTTCAACCATACCAGAAGGTGGTTGACCTGTATCGTTAGCAGCTTTAGCACTGGGAAGAGGTGAAGTGGGAACAACATTTAATTCTTTGAGAAGCAATTTTTGCTGATGTTTTAATTTGCTAAGTTCAAACATGGTAATGTTTGCCTTAGTTTTCTTCATATCATCAACAATATTGTAATCCATCGAATCGGATACTACCAAAGTTTTAGATGTTGAAGGAGTATTTGAGGTTGAAGGTTGGTTTTGAGGAACTGCTGCAGGTGGCTTCTTTGTACATACTTTTTCCTTTGTTGTAGCAGCACCTGCACTGCTTTTCTTTGAAGTTGCCTGAACAGGTTCAGAGGTAGCTTTACTCCTAGTAGTGACAGGAAATGCTTCTTCTTCATTATCTGTATCGGAGTTAGGCAGTATGAAATCCAACATTCCATGACATTCAACAAATTCCTCTTCTTCATCAGTAGGTGTAACTGTTTCTTCTTCTCCTTCTTCAAGATCTGAATCTACATTTGATATAACATTTGGTGGTTTTGATTCAGTTTTCTTGTAATTTCTAAAGGATATTTTGGTTGAGGTTTCGGCTACCTGTTTTTTAATTTCAACCCTTTCGTTTGACAAAGTCTTGAGGACCTTTTGCAGACCCTCCATGTCATATGGATATTTTGGGGTTTTCTTTCTTGAATCATCTTTGAAAGAAACTTTTTTGGCTTTTCTGTCTTCCAGAGCAGCTTTCTTTTCTAGAGCATTAATGCGTTTCTCCACAGCAAGTGCTTCTTTCATGTTTTCAACTAAAGTAGGTTTCCCAGCCCTATCTACAAAAATAGCTATATTGGCAGGTAGGGTGGTTATATACCATTTGCTTCGAATTTTCTCACTTGGTTTGGAGGCCGTCGAGATTTTATTCAAGAGTTTATTGAATCGGGCGTTAAATTCCTTAATCGGCTCCCTATGCTCTATCCTAAGATTGGAGAGATCGTTTATTAGTGTAGCCAAAGACCTATCATCTCCATACTTAGTAAGAAACTGTTCTTGGCAAGTTTTCCAACTGTTAATAGAACCAGAGGGTAAAGAAAAATACCAGGATCCTGCTGATCCTTGCAAGGTATAAGGGAAAAGTCTAACAACAACATCTTGTTTTGTTACTCCTTTCAAGTTGACTGCCAACATGAAGTTATTAATATGTTCCTCAGCTTGGGTCCCATCATCTGGGTTAAACTTGGGTAGCCATTTTTCAGGAGCATCAGGTAATGCATGCAATGGTGCAGGCATGTTGACTGCACCAGGCCTGGTCCATGGATCTGCCATTATAACAGCAGTAGTAGATGATACTACTGTTGAAATTCCAAATTTTTGGGAAGGAAATAATATTGTGGAGTGAGCAGGTTGGGATGTTAAAGATCCTAATCCCTGATGAACAATAATATGTAATGGGGGAGTGGATGGTTGACTTCGCACAGGGGAGAGTGAGATGGAGGATGTGGATGAAAGATATTCACTGTCAGATCCTTCAGTATATTTCTTCGCCTTTTTCCTTTTGGGTAAAGGGAACTCAGTGGGTTCAATACCGAGCTTTTCGCTCTGAAGTCTGGTGAGAGGGTGAGATAAATTGAACTGCGAAGTCGCACTGCTTTGTGATACCTCAGATTTCTGTGGTGAAATCGAGAAGCTCTGAAGTTTGTGGATAAGAGACTGGACTTCAGGGGATTCAAGACTTAATTGTTCTGGAGTATGATGGGTTTGAGCAGTGGTAGTTGATTCCTCTTCTTCTTGTTTGGATACTCAAGAACCAGCATGCAATTGGGAAGTACGAGGTGATACGGAGGGAGAATTACTCTTAGAATGGCCTGTAAATTTGGGTTTGCTTGCCATTCATAGTTGGGCCCTCCTTCTAGCGCCAAAAATGTTGATGCCCCGAAAATCGTTGTATCAACATTGGGGGATAACCACCCAGTCCGGACCTTAGTACAACTCCTTTTCCGTTTGGAATGGTGGCTCTGACTGGGGATAATGGGACCAGTTTCCCAGTAATGGATAAACGGGATGAATGAATGATTGGTTGACTAATCATATGATAAGCGAATAACTAAGTCTATTGGTGAAATAAAGGAAATACTACTAATCCCGGGAACTATTGTAATTTCTAAAGTGTAGCGCTTGATGATCTATGTTTATAAACAGGCATGTAGATGACTCTATTCAATAAACATGGATTTTTATTCATTCAGGAATTATTCTGCTTAAATCGTTAAACAAAGGATTAGCGCAATATTGCTACACTTCATATATCATCGATATATATATGATCAAAGGAAAGGCAATCAATAAACATCCAATAGTGGAATGAATAGAGAAATGCTATTAAAACACATACATATATTCGATAATAGCAAATGCAATCAAATAACAATTCATATGAAAAGAATGAATTTAGACATAGATAATAGTACCATATGAGCTACTAAACACTCCCAATATCAATTTCTATTTGAGATTCTTCTTCCAACACAGAAATACTTTGAAACAAAGGCAGTAGTGCACATTTGCATAAAAGCTTCCTTGTCAAAATTAGAATAACTGGTCCAGTTTTATAAAAGAATATGGCTGAAGCACAATAGTGCAACTTCAGTCTTTAATTCAAGTACAAAACTTTACGACCCTTTCTAAAAACATGAAAGGGTCTATAAATATTTAATTAAGCTAACTATCTATGAAACTGAAATCCTACTTAATTGGTATCAATTAATTTTGATCATAATTTTCTCAGCAATCTGGCAGTCGGCGGCATGACTCATCAGGTAGGCTGTTTGCCTTTGAATCTGAGCTGACTTATCGCAAGCATCGACTCCACTTTGAGTGGTCTGTTGAGGTGAGAAATAAGTTGGGCAGCGTAGGTGGCATCCTGAATATCGGGAATAATATACCCGATTGCATCTGTAAGGCACTTGAGGGCGGCTCTTTGAGTGTGTGGTTTTACCAAGAAGAACCAATAGGTGTCCCATGTTAAACTGTTAATTCCAGCAATTAACCTCCCCTTTTCCTCTAGATCTGGATAACATGACTGCTCCAATGTCTTCATCGCTGTCAATTTTCCTGGTGTGCATTGGGAAATCATGTTTGACAAGTAGAGAGTGTTATTAACTAATTCAACCAAATTGCTTGAAGTTGATTTGCATCTTGAAACTGCCCTCTCCGCTTTCATTAACTGGGACTGCCATTCTGTAAATAGTATATCTTTATGTGACTCTAAAATTCTTGGTAAATTCACCGCTTGTCCTTGGTCAGTATCTTGCCAGTCAAGAAATGCAGCTATTGTTTCTTCAGCTTGATCCAATTCCGTTCTAGACTTTTCTACTTTCTCACTTATTGATGCCGTTAACTCACATAGTGGCTCTGCCTGATCGATTTGTTGACATAGAAGCTTAATTTGGGCTATCAATGCAGTATTTATCTGTAGCGCTTCTACTCTGAATTCAGTTATTTGCATAATGCCCTTTGTCTTCTTAAGCTTTGCTGATAGCTGAGCAATCTGCTCATCTTTTGTTTTCAGCATTTTCTCATTTGCTGTCTTTAGTTGTGCCAAGGCCTCTAACAATTTTTTCTGCTTTTGGATTGCGCTGTGGTCAATCCTTTGTTTCTCTTCCTGCAATTGTTGAGTTAGTTGATTGTTCACTTGCTGTTGTGTCAACAATTGTTGTTTTGCCTGTTCCGCTTTCTGCTTTGCTTCAGTCAGCTGTGCCTGTAATAAGAAGATTTCCTAGTCTTTTGTTTTCAATAAAAGACTCACCTCTAATTCCTTATCTATTGTTGCTGCTGAATAGGCTCCAGCATATTGCGACAGTTTTGTCAGGTCATCAGAGGGGTCAAATTCCTCCTTCCAAACCACATTTCCCGTGACCGTCTGTTCTGGGAAAAGGGAAGGTCGATCAGTCCTTCTTCTCTTCCTCTGTCGCTTTACTACAGCTTTATGCCTTGGGCTGTAGAAGACATCCAAGGGAGGAATCTCTTCTACCTGCAAAATAATTTGATCGGAGGGGTCCTTTGGTATTATTTCTACTTCTTTTGAAATGGGTGGGCCGCTGGTTCCACTTTGAATCTGTTGTGAAGTGGTTTCCTGTGTGTCTGCTACTTTTGAAGTTTCAGTGTTCTTTGAACATTCCAGACTGCTGATAATAGAATCAAATTGTTGCCATTCTTGGAGCAATTTAGGATCGATATGAGTATCCACATTTACTTCAATGTTGGTCTGTTTTTGCTCTTTAGTCTGGGTTTCCTCCCGCACTTTCTCCTGCCCTTTTTCCTGCTCTTTAGTCTGAGTTTCCTCCTGTGGCTTTTCTTGTTCTTTTGATGTAACTGGAGGTTCCTTTGACTGTTCCTGTTCAGGCTCACTTGATGATGTTGTTGGGGTTGTCGCTAACAGATCTAGAGGCAGAGTTTGCAACCTTTGTTCTCTAAGTCTGTTGAATTCAACCAACCCTTCATCTTGATATTTCATTCTGGCAAATGCCTTAACCTACATTATTGACTCGACTGAGGAGAACAAGTCATCGAACATATCTTCTTTGTGATCAAATTTTGCCAATTTGGCCTGTTCAAGTGCATTATAGGCGACTTTGTTGGGATCAAATTGCCTATTGGGGAGAGTTGCTAGAGTTAATGATTTTATCTTTGTGGCTTCTTTCTCTGCATGTTTGAAATCATGCAACATGTAGACACTGCATCTAAAAGGAAAAGAGGGCCAGCCCTGCTTCTTGTTTTTCTTAAGCGTCTGTGTGACTCCCTCGGCAATGATCTGATCAGCTATTTCCCTCACTAGTAGTTTATCAGGTATGTACAAGGGAAGGACATTTAGTTTGGCTTGGCTACCGAAAACTCTTATATAGGTGAACTTCTCCTCCCCGAACCATCTTCCTACTGATGTTAAGTCAATCCCAGCTTGATAGGAAATCTTGGGAGCAGGTTTATCAAAAATAGAATAATGAATGGGTAACATAAAGCCATTGCAGACTTGGTATAAATGGTGCTTATAAGAAGATTTCCACAATTTCTGATGGTATATGTGAATCGGCATGGGGTCCTGTGACGTCCACCTCCAGCCGAGCACAGGAAATTCAGAATTAAAACACAATGTATCTAAAATATAGGCACTGTAGTAGAATGGGGGAATTAATCTTTCAGTAACACAGGTCTTATTTCTAAACTCAAGACCAGCTGTTGCTAGTTTGGCTGAGAGTATAGTAGCCCAATCCATTATTTCATTGTTACACACCGCTTCCATCAAGGGAACCATTTCTATAGTGAAGTTAGCAGAATCGTGTAACCCCCACAATCTACACATCATTATTCCAGCATAACAATAAGGAGAACATAGGGAATCAACTGAGTACTTACCGGAAGATTCATGTTTGTGTTTTGCCGGATTTTGTCTCCAATCCCGGATGGGTTCGGATTCAACTTCATTCTCTTTTCAGAATTTCTCCAAGAACGCCTTATTGTACTTCTTCTCTGGCTCAGGCAAATGATACATTTGCCTTAAATCATCAGCCTTGAATGACCCGAAAATTCTCCCGTCTCTGGTGCAGAAGGTTCTGTCCATGATTGGGATTTCCTCAATCGCCTACCGTACTACATCTGTATACGGAAGAATTTGTTCCCGAGCTACTATTCAATGAAGGAAGGAGTCAGCTAAGTCCTTCAAAGTACCATCAGATTTGCGAGTTGAATCTGCGGAGACTTGTACTGTTGTCACTTCAGGTTCTTCGACTTCAATCAAATTGTAGGTACTTTGCCAAGTAGTTTTGCCGAGACCAGAACATGTAGTATATGATATCAATCCTTCCTTCTTATTTGTTGGATCAGCGACGGCTTGTCCTGTGGCTGGTGTAGCGGAAGCGGCTGTGGTTTTCTTGGACTTCTTCCCCATTTTTTTTGAGTTTTCTGCTTTGGAAGAATTCTACACAGGCGTGAAAATAAGCGTAACACAGAGAATTGGTAGTGAAAATCGAATATGAGAGAGAGATATTGATCAATGCGTGATGAGGGATTAACTTTAAAGTGGCTGCGGATACAATCCATGGGAAGATTTTAGGACTTACAATTACATTAAATGGCCATTTAGAACCTGCCAATCCTTTAAATGCCCATCATATCATTAATCGGCCGAATGATTTGTTTAAGTGTGCCTGGATGTTTTGGCGGTTGAGCGCAGGTAATTCATTGTTCGACAGATCAAGCTTTTAATATGAGTTGATCATAATATCCCTCTATCTTAACGGCTTTTTGAAAATTGCGCTTTTAGCTTTATCGCAATCGAGCGTCGGGGGAAAACTTAACTCCTTATATTGATACCTTTTGAAATCCCCGATCGCCGATAGCGATATCGCATCGCATCGGCAGTGTGAGCACTTTTATGGATGCATGGATGGTATATCACCGATCGCCAATAGCGATATCGCGTCGCATTGGATGTATTACCTAGGGTGCTTTAAAAACATGCATAGCATATCGCCGATTGCCGATAGCGATATCGCGTCGCATCGGATGAATTACCTCGGGTGCTTTAAAAACATGCATAGCATATCGCCGATCGCCGATATCGCATCGGGGAAAATGAATGGGCCGTTAAAGTATGCTTCCTATGTCATTGCGATATGCGATCTTGCAATCGCTTTATCGCAATGATAAAAGATTGATTATTTGTATTATTATGATCAAAGTGGGTTTATCGAAAAGGTTTTCATAATGTTTTTTCATTTTGTTTTCGGACCTTTTTTGAATAATACAATGTTGATACCAATAAAAACTAAAGGGACCCATTTCATATGATAGTTATCCTAAGTAAATAATGATATGAAATGGGGGGTTGTTGTAGAGCACAACAGGATCCTCCAATGCATGAGCAATGGGATCATGTAGTTCGAGCGGAGGAAGTGTGACCTGTGAGTGAGATGGATCTTCAATGCATATAGATGAGTGATGAGGAGCCTTGGGTGATTGAACAATTGCATGATCGAAAGTGAGACTAACCCCAAGAGAGCAAGGACATGACATAACCATTAGCTCAGGATGAAGTGCCTTGACAATATTGGGTGTTTCAACTTCATCATATGATAGATCACTATAAACAGGTGGCTCTGAAAGATCAAATACAATAGAGTCATGATCGTGATAAAAAAATGGAAGTAAATTGATCATGACCACCACGAACAGAAAGGTCAATGAATCCTTCAGCATCCTCATGATCAGATGACTCAAATAGAGGGGTAGATGGAAATTGAACAAACTCATCCTATGTATCTCTGGAAAAGGAAGATGAAGGATCAAGTGGATTTTTAATGAGCAACTTATCCTCATCATTATCGAATGATGGACTAACATCTGGTAAGTCCTGCAAGTGATCAACAATGGGCACATCTGTGGATGAAGACACACATGCAAAATCATGGATGGCAGCTTGACCAAAGAGGTTAGGAAAGAAGATAGGGGGCTCAAACAGAAGGGAGTCATCCTTCACCGAGTGTTGATGTTCAATCTCCCACTCATACTCTTCATGAATGACAATGCATATTGGTTGGGCAACACCAAATACATCAATGGGTTGTTCCTCATTCACAATAAGTGAAGAGTTAGGAGTGGATGAACACAAGATAGCAGCATCTGAAGGAGCACCCGAGTGTGAAGACGGAGGTCAAAGAAAAGAATGCATATGAGAGCTTAAAGGACTCACAACCAAATCTGTGTGAAAATTGAGTGAAGTGACGTTGGGAGAGTGTGAAGGATGAACAATTGTGTGAGCATGATCCTCAACATCATTGGACGATGGCAGAGTTGTTGAATGAGAGGAATGGGGACAGTTAGTCAAGACAGTGACGACATCCACATGAGATTATGTAGCTCCATCAACTAGGAATGTTGAGAGAGGCTTGATTTCAAACTTTCTCTTCGAAGGGGCAGATTTCTTAAGGTAATACTTGAACCGTTCCTAAAGATAAGAAAATCTCATCTAGCTCCTCAGAGCTTGAAACTGCATGTCACAGAAGCACTGCCAAAAATACATAACTGATTCATGTGAAGCCCTCCATTGCTGTAAGAGTTTTCGGTCAAGATGGTCTCAATCAAAATGATAGAACATGTCTTCAATAAGATCACATAAGTGCTCAAAAGAGTGCATGGTGTCAGCCAATAGGCTAAGCACCCAAGGAAATGGAGATTTGTGAAGTGTGTATGCAAGCAACAAATAGGCTTGTTCGTTAGAAAAATTATCTTCCTCATGAATCATGGAAAGAAAGTTCTGTAAGTGCTCAGGCTAGGCCACTTCGCCATCACCATCATAGGTGTGAGTGGGAAAGAGATTGAAAAGATTCCTTGTGATGGAGACACCTTCATGATTCAAAAGACACTATGTGGGAAGAAGAGTGCAAGACCCTATGAAATATGTGAAAAGGTTCAAAACTAGATGAGAGGACACAACTTGTCATCAAGCCCTCCTTCTAGCACCAAAAATGTTTATGGTGTTGGACTCGCCAACAGGTCAAGGGGATCTCCCCGGTAAAAAGTCACAATTAGACCTGAGACCATTTGGTGTAGGATTCCTAGGAGTGGGTCGTAAGGTAATGCCTTGATCGCGATGTCGCACAGAGGCAAGTAAGATAACTCTGTCAGTAGAAAGGGTGTGGCTTTTGTAGTGAGTCAAGGAAGGTGTATGATAGGTTCTAACACATAAAGGGGGAGATGAGGCTGGAGGTGAGTTCCAGGTTGAAATGGGTCAGTCACAATGCCGCTAGGAATGCACAACCCAAAGGGACATACACAACTTCTAGCTAAGCAGTCTTAGGTGCGGTAGTCACAACATACAGGGTAAGATAACATGTCCAACATTGAGGGATAAGTCCAAACAAGTGCAACACTTGTTAGAGCAAGGTTCATGTGAAAGGTATGTCTAGTGTCCAGCAGAGCAGTCCACATGGATGAGACAGCATTAACAACATATACAACACATTTACAACAAGATTCATATAATTTCATACAAATCAGTTCATAGACAAATATGTAAGTTAAAAAACATATATCATTAAGGCAACCAGAGTAGTACAACTATAATAACCACATATGCATGAAAATGTGTTGGCTCTCATTATATAAAAGTGTAAGTTCCAATCATACAATACATCCATGTAAACCTACTAGCCCCACCAATGAAAGGTTACAACCACATCTACCTACTCCTCCAAAGATATGTACTAGCTTTGTGTAGTGGAGAAGCCAAGGCACATTACAATATTGTCCAAGCTTTCTTCAAGATAGTCTTAGTAGAAGCTTGGCTGACCAAAAGCCCATAAAATGAGTTATGAGGGACTATTTATAGAAAAGGGTGGGGTGACACTTGACATTCCCCTTTGCGACAGTTTAACTACCTTCATGACTCTTCACCTACTCTATGACTATTACATCCAACTATTGACACTCAACTTACACTTGACATGACTCAACATTACATTGCACATGTACTCATGTAAGACAACATGGCTTGAGAAAGCCTTGCAAGACATCACTGACACTTGGTCCACTGTGATGAGACCAACTCTTTAACATGCTTATGTGGTGAAGGTGGTGAGCTAATGGAAAGCTTGGTTGTCCATTATGGTGTGCATGCACCTCATGGTGACATATCTCTCAAGCGAACTCTTACCTCAGTTGCAACCGATGCATTGGTTTGGCTCCTTCATCCAACTCATCTACCAACATGCACATGGTATTCTTGGGTGTAGCTTAACTGAAAACAAAATGATGCATAGTGTTTGTGTTGACCTTCAAGTGTGTGTCGATGGTCATGTGCATCAACTTGTTGAAGTACATGTTCAGCCCTAGTTGGACTTGGTTCTTGTCTTCGCCTTAGTGAGTGTTGAATGGGTTGGATTGCATGCATGCGCTCAATGACATGCATGTTACAGAGTCCCTTGCATGTGGTCAACAATAATTCCCACCCTTTCTGCTCTGTGGTAGCTACTGAGATGGATCTTTAACCTGTATGATGCAGTTTCATCCATGAGTGCATGTTCTGCCCGGAGTTTTTCCTAATCCTACTGCAACTCATTCGTCTGTCTACAAAACTTCATGTTCTTCCTTGAGTTGCTGCTTCAACACATGAAACTCCTTTTTCATTCCATTCTTTTTCTACATGTGACCTTCATGTCGCATCTTCACCTCATAGCCTGAGTGTCTAAATTTTCTTTCATTATCAGTGGATCTGCTTGATATTGCAACTTTATCTCACCTTTATCTTGTTAACAACCTTCCTCTTACATTCACTACATTCATTGCATTCAGTACGCTGCCTTTCGGTGTTGTTCATGATGTTGCTCACTGTGATGTCGGTGCTTGATGTCTTTGTCCACAAACAACTTGATGTCTTTGTGAGTAGGCAAGCTCATAGAAACTTGATCGACTGAATCTCCAAGTGTGCTCTAAATGATATCCTCAACTCCGCTCTCTTGGAAACCATTATACCTACACTGCTGAGAGGTAGATGAGCACCTACAATACCTGGGGACATGGCAACACTGATGGTAAGCAATTTGTTAGTCAAAAACCAAAATGAACTTGAGGACTAACTTACAATATACCTGTGTGACTGATCATGAAGGTTGCACAATTTCGTCCAGGAGGTCGGGACACTAAGTATCAAGACTGCACAAGGCATAATCTGGGCTACTGGGAGACTGAATGACTACTGGAACCATGCAATGCATAGTCCATTCTGGTTGTTGACTATTGGTATTGCACAATGCGCAATTCCAATTGGGAAGGACTGCTGGCCTAGGGACACATTTGCAAAATCTTTTGGGCCAAGCAACCACTGTCCTCTAGAAATGCACAAAATAGTCCTCAAGGCAAGTGTCGGGTAAGAATGCGCAAATCTATAGAGGAAGGTGAGCCTTCCTTTCGTAGATTACAAAATGCAACCTCGGTGAAGGCAGAGTCTGGGCCAAGGTTGGCCCGACTCGCTGATAGGAAACTGAAAGCAATTAAGGCAGTAAATGCATGGCGACACTAAGTGATAGAAAAATTTATTTATAGTGCATGCAAAACATGAATGAAAGATTTAGCAAGCATATAAATATGCATGTGGGAGAGGCAGTTAGCTAGTTGGGCGAATGTCCGTGCAAAACAATTTCATTGATGCGAAAGCAGTGAGATAGAAACAAAAACTTAAACAGAGCTAGGACAAGTTAGTATACATATAAACAACACCAAGCCTTCAAAGAAATCAAGAAAACCATACTTCCATAAACGAAAACACAAAAACCAACAGAAATGCAACACAAGGAATGGGAAGTGGGCTTACCCCAAAACAATTGAGCTGAATGTGCTAATTGATCCTAGATGTGATGTGGGATGTCAAAGATGCAAGGTTGATGTGAGGAATGAGCTCTGTAGCCTCCGGTTGATGAGTTTTTATAACGTCAAGGTTATGATGCGCGTGCCATAAATCTAGGGGAAGTGACACTTTGTTGGAGGTTTCTGAATTTCTCCTTGCATGTAACCTCTAACTGCTAAACATAGATCCCTGAGACAAGGGATGTGTTTTCATGTTTCCTTTGCAGAAGTAGCCTATGCATGCAAGTTTGTTTTACTCAGTCTCAGAGGGAACCGTTCAACTCAGCTGCGCATGCAAGAGGTTGTTTGACTGCTTGAAGCAAATGTGCATTTATGGCTAGGAGATGGGTTGAATTCCCTATAGATTTGCATAATTTATGGGCAGAGCAGCTGACTGCAGCCCAAATTTGTGCAAATTCTAGGGTGAGCAACATTGCTGGGGAAATTTGCGCAAATCCTGCGGGGAGTGTTGGCAGGTAGGATTAGACAATCCTAGAGCCGTGTAGATTGCCAAAGAGGATGGCACAATTTTTGGAGGGAAGGATGGTTTCCCTCCATAAATGTGCAATTTTAAAGGGGAAGCTGCTCGGCCTGCAGCTGCACCAAGTCTGGGTGAATAGCCTATGAGGGGAATGGATCAAGCTATGACTAACACATTGCCTTTGTGGAAGAAAGACACTGAAGCTTCTAAACTTGATGAAGCAAGGCAAGCTACTGTGAAGGTTGGAAGGGAGGCTCCAAAATGGGGCTAAGGAAAAATTTTGGAGGGTGGTTGTAACCGCTACAACACACTCCATCAAATGCTCAGGTGAAGGCTTTAGTAATCTTTGTTTCATGCCCATCAATTTTTTCAAAGAACTGAAGCCAACCCACCTACTGTAGTTTCTCCTTAACCCCTCGATAAGCCTAGAATAATCTCACACGATTTCATTCATAACGCACAAGCGTACCCATAGTGCACGGAGAAGTTTTCAGCCAAGAATTCTCTTTTTAACTGAGAACTAAAAGGGAATTTGAACTAAGAACTATAAGGGAATGAGGAGAATGAAAGTATTTGGAATGAGTACAATGCATATGTAGCAAGATTGAAATGATGGTAGGGGTAAAATATTGATGGAGGAATTTGTCGTGTGTTGGTTTGCACTTGCCGTTACATATTAATATTTTAATAAATTAATAAACTAATATCATTAATTAAATATGATTTTTCAAGAACTAGTAATATTTGGTTTTAATAAATTAATTTAAATATTATTTTCCAAAAACTAGCCATTTAATATAGTTGTTACCTATTAATATTTTTAATAAATTAATGAAATATTATCATTATTTAAATATTTTTTTCAAAAACTAGCCATTTAATATAGTCGTTACTTAATAATATTTGTTTTAAATACATTATAAATTAATATTATAATTTAAACATTATTGTTCAAACATAGACGTTACTTGAAATTATGACTCTACATTGCTCTCTATTTTAGCCTTTGCCATGGTCTGCCTCGTCATTTGTTCCAGATGATGAACCACACTTGTTGGTTTGAAACACGTCGGCCAAAATATTCTCTCATGTGATTTCTACCAAAAGACATTGCTTAATCCTAGATCCTGTTTTAAAGGAATGGTCTTATATGCTTAATCTTGTTAATCATACATTGATGTGGAAAGTGGTGCAATGATAAGGGGTTAAGGTCATAATAGTTAACACATTTGATAAGATTGTCAATATTTTGTTATTTCATCAATAGTTAAAATCTAAGTTTTTAAATGAAAATACAACTCAAATATTGTTGCATACCTTAATGTTTTTTTTATATATATTCTTCTTGCTTTTGAATTTGATATCCTCATTGTTGTTGAATTTTTTTTTGATTGAAAAACTATGAATTAGCTACAGAATGATAAAAAATATGTCTCTTCTCTTTACCTTCGGACCTCCTTTGTTGATTAGAAGAAGGATTCCTTATAACTTATTTTGCTATTGATGATGATGATTATGACCAATAAAAATACTAATCATAAATGTAGTTTTGACACCTAAAAAGAAGGAGAAGGATAAAAGAAATAGGGACAAGAAAAAGGGTTTTTGAAAATCTAAGCCGATTAGAGATCTTTGTTTTCAATTATTATTTTCTTCATAAACATGGAAACCTAGTTGGTTTTCATAGATATATATATATATATATATATATATATATATATATATATATATAGATATTGTTTTTATTATTACTATTATTATTTTTTCAAAAATTACAATGAAGTTGGAAGGTGAGGAGAATAATTCTCTTACTTATCCAACTGAAATTTAGAATTCTCTTGCAAATATTTTACAAACTATTTTGTTGTTAGTGGTTTATGATATATTCTTAATCAATTGCCATTAACAAGGAATGTAATTTGTTCATCATTAATAGGTTTGATCTTGACTTCTCCATTTTAAATATAGTGTCAATCTCATAAGGACCAAGCCAATTAGTTTGAAATTTTCCTTGAAAATATTTAAACTTGGGATGAAAGAGAGGAGCCCAATCACCTTGCTTTACCATTTTATCTTTGATAAAATTGTCATTCCAATTAGATATTTGTTGTTAAACTATGTTGGTTCTCTGAATATCATCTCTTTGGATTTCATCCAACTCATTTAATTCACCCAACCTTTGTTTCTAAGCTTATGAGAGATCAAGGCCCAACTTTTTTGTTTTTCTTAATGTCTCCACTTGAAATTCAATTGGATGCAATACTTTCTTCCCATAGAGAAGCTCATAAGGAGTATTCCCAGTCATGTTTCTCCATGTGGTTTGATAGGCCAATAATGCTTCTGGAAGATTTAATTCCCAATCCTTTCTATGTAAATGCATAGTTTTGGTGAGAATTACTTCAATAACTTTGTTTGTAGATTCCACTTGCCCATTGGCTTGTGGATGATATGGGCTAGACTTCTGATGCTTGATTTTGTACTATGCCATGATCTTTTGCACCGAATTTGATGTCAATTGAGTAGCTTGATCTATTACAATTTATCTTGGAACACTGAAACAAGTGAAGATAGCATAAAAAATAAATATAAGTACAACATTTTTAGTTGAAAATAAAATATTTTTAGCTTCTACCCATTTTGTAACAGAATCTATGCAAACAAGTATATACCTTTTCTATTTAGATGGAGGATTTATTGGTCTAACAAAATGTAGAGCCCATTTTTCAAAGGGTTATACAAGTACCTGAGGTTGAAAAGGCATATCATCTGATGGAATGGGTTTCCCCATTCTTTGAAAATTATCACATCTTTTAACATATTCTTTGGGATCCTTAACAATAGATGACCAATAATATCCTAAAAGAAGGATTTTGTAAGTAGTTTTTTTACCGATAAAATGTCCTCCACATTGTTCATCATGACAAGATTGTCGGATTTTAGGTAATTCATCTTCTCAAACACATCTTTGGATAATCAAAATTAGGTTGAGTTATGTACAATTCCCCATCTATCCAAGAATAAGGTGCACTGGTTCTAATCACTTTTTATTTTTTTCTAGCTGATAGTTGTGGAGGTAACTTTACTGTAGCCAATAATTAACAATATCTCTAAACTAAGGTGTTTTAGTAGATTCTGCAAAAATATATTCATAAAGAAAGTTATCGTTTACAAGAACATCCTCATTATTATTCTAAAATCTAGGAACAAAATAAGCAACTATATTTTATTTTCTTGGTCTATCTAGAATAGTAATATTAAATTATTGTAGTAATAACAACCATATTGTAACTCTAACATTATTAATTGGTTTTTTGATTATATATCTAATGGCATAATGATCTGTATGCATAATATTTTCATAACCAGAAATGTAATGATAAAATTTATTAATGGCATGAACAACAACTAAAAGCATGTTTTCTGTTATAGTGTAATTGAACTCTGCAAGAGTCAAATTTTTACTTCTATAGTAAATAACATAGGGAGTTAAATATATTTTTCCCAAGATAGCTCCTACAGTTTTGCCTGAAGCATCAATATAAATATGAAAAGGAAGATCCCAATTAGGTCTTCCTAAAAGTGGTGCTTCAATAATCTTTTGCTTCAATGTCTCAAATGATTTCTGACATTCGGTATTCCAAGCAAATTGAGAATCTTTTGTAATTTGTTTTGAAAGTGGAGAGACTATTTTTGTGAAATTTTCTATAATTCTCCTATAATATCTTATATATCCTAGAAAACTTCTTACATCCCTTTGGCAAACAGGAATTGAAATTCTAGAAATTACTTCTACTTTAGATGTGTTCACTTTAATTCCATCACTTGATATATGGTGGCCTAAAACAATCACTTCATTAAACATCATAAAACATTTCTCATGGCTTAAGGAAAAGTTTTCGTTCTTACATCTAAAATATTTTTGTCTAATTTTTCCATTTCTTCTTCAAAAGTATCACCATATATAGTAAAAGAATCCATGTGAACTTCCACACATCCATGAATTAGATTAGAAAAGATATGTAAAACTGATCTTTGAAATGTGGCAGGTGCATTACATAATCCTCAGGGAATAACCCTATAGGCATATGTTCCCCATGGACATGTAAAATTAGTTTTATCTTGATCTTATGGTGTTACATGGATTTGCTTATATCCACTAAAACCATCTAAGAATGAAAAATAATTTTTCCTTGCCAAGATATCTAATACTTGATCTATAAAAGGTAGTGGAAAATGATATTTTAAAGTAGATTTGTTTAATTCACTGTAGTAAATGCATACTCTCCATTTTGAATTTTTATTTCGAACAATCACTAAAGTTGACACCTATTGACTATCCGATATTGGATAAATTAAATTCACATTAAGTAAATTTTGTAATTCCTCAACAATTTCTCTAAGATTAGAATTCATCCTTCTCTCATGTTTTCCAACTAGTTTGGTATTTTCTTAAATATAAATATGATGAATACAAGTTTTAGGATCAATCCATTTCATGTTAGTGTATTCCAAAGAATAAGCATAGTAGTATCTTTGTAGCATCTGAATCAATTTACTATTTTGAAATTCTTCCAAATTATCATTAATACTCAATATTTTATCTAGAAAAAATTCTACTTGAGAATTGTCAAATTTATCCATAAAATGTAAATCCATTTGGTGAGATGATAAATATTCAATATTACATTATTCATGAATGATTTGGTCTTGTTCACAATGTGAAGAAGAAAAATTATTATTCATTAAATTTATCGATTGATCTTCTTCTCTAATTGTAAAAAATTATAAACTCATTGCAAATCATCAAAGTTTGCTTTATCATTATCTAACCAAATTTCACTTTCTATTTAAGTTATTGATTTTGCAAGATGATACAAGGTAAACCTATTAGTGGAATTTCCACCAGAGATATACATATAACTAAATCTACAACTTATGAGTGCGCCAGCTGTAGTTATCCAAGGTCTATCAAGGATCAATGGATGGCCTCCTAAATTATTTTTGGGAGTTGAAATCATGACATCTATAGGATATTCCCAAGAATCTAGAGAAATTGACACATCTTCTAATACTCCATTCATTCTGATAACAAGTCTATATGCTAATTGTAATAATGTAGGAGTATATTAAAGAATAGGAAGCTTCTATTGTTCCAATGTTTGTTTATTCATGATATTAATGGTTTCTCTTAGATCAATTAAAGTATTTGGAATATCAACACCATTGATTTGAATTTTCATATTAGGACTACCTAGATCTAGATATTTTTGAACAATACATTTTCCCATCATGATGTCAGGAATTTTCCCTACCAATTGGATCTTTTTGATATCTTTTCTTTTTCTTATTGGTTTTCCAATGCATAGCTCCTTGAGTGTTTTGGAAAATATTGGATTTTCTTTTATATGTTGTAATAAAGTAATTTTAATGAAAATATTCTTAAGTTCATTTAGCATATCATAATCTAATTAAAAAAATTTCCTCTTTATTGATTTATCAATTTTAAGCATTTCAGGAAAAGATGGATCTTTAAAATAAACGAAAGGTTCTTCTACTAGGGAATTATAGGAGCTTTCATTGTTTGTTCATCCTTTGATAATATAGGAACATATTCCTTTAGACAAATGTTCCCTTGATCAATATTTGTATCTTTCTTAGGGACTTCGTTCTTTTTGGATTTTTGGATGATAGTTGTTTGTGAATTATTTAGTAAAACCCTACCATATTTAAGATGAACATTATTTATACCTAATGGGGTAATAATATAAGCTTGAAAATTTTGTCCTTCGAAACTATAAATATCTTTTTTATTTTTATTGGTTGGATTCAGAAGTGGTTGGGTTGGTAGTTGATTGGGTTTTTGAGGAAATCGTAATGAAATTTGTTGATTTTAATTTTGAAATTAAGGAAATTGAGTTGGTTGAGGAGGATAAAATTGTGGTGGAAAAGAACACTATGGTTGTTAGAACTGGGGAAATTGAGGATATTTTCCATAAGTATTTTTCCAACCTTGAGCCCAAGATGGATTTTGAGATTGTGGGGGTGAAGGCTTCCATGTCATGGGTGTAGTCTCATTGTTTTGTGGTTCTGCATATGATTGAGTATTGAAACCTTTACTCATATTTGATTTTTTATTTTTCCATGGTATTTTAGCAATAATACGAAGAGATTTAGCTTGGCTTGTCTCAACTTCTCCTTGTAAAATAGCTTTAAGACTAGGTATTGAAGGACATTCTTTTGTATTATGATTTTTAACACATATGACAAATATTTCTATAGTATCAAGAGGACATTCTTAGGGAATGTTTCTTTCTACACTTGGGACAAAAAATAGATAATGCAACATTTTCAAATTTCTACTTGTTTTGTATCTTAATGGTATCTAGTTGTTCATCAATACTCCCTAAGATATATGTTTTAAAATTATCAAGATAATTTCCTATTTCATCTCTACTTACTGTTCTAGTTACGGATTTATTAATTCCAGATATTACAAGATCTTTTGGATTTTTTCTATCCTTGCTTTACCCCAAGGGATATGTTTACATAAATCACATATTTCTGCAAATGAAAGGTTGTGACACATCTCCCTTTCATGTTAAATTTAGAATATCAATCCATTCATGTTGAATGGATTTTAACAAGATAGCTTTCAGTGTTTCATCATCCAAAATATACATTTTATCTCTTTTGATGATGTAAGAAAATATTTCAACCGGATCTTCAAGGGTCTCATCCTCTTTTTGCATCATTTTAAAGACTTCATCTTTAAGGTGATGGGCATACAATAATCCTTGTACATTTCTACGAATATAATTTCCATTTCATCCCATGTTCTACTCGTATGTGTTCCTAATCCCATAAACTACTTAAGTTCTCCATATTTAAGAGTTGTTGGAAATAATTTCAAAATTTCAGGATCAAATAATCATAAGTTCTACATAAAACTTCAAACTCAAAAAGAAATGTTTCGGGATCTTCATGTCTCAAACCATGGAAATTAGGGAGAATGAAGGGTGAGATGTTCTTCATTGCCGCAATTTTATCTTCATCAAATGTTAGAAATCCATAAGGATCTAGTTCTCACCTACCGCCTCTACCACCACATCGACCTCCACCACCTCCTCTATTTCATCCTTTGCCTCTTACACTCACAATCTTAAATTCACAACCATCTAAATTATGCACTTCCCTTTCTCCTTCACCTTCCCTTGTAGATTCTTCAGAGTTAATATAAGGTTCTATAAGAGTATTAGATAGCTCTTCTTCTGGTTCCTCTACTAATGGTATGTTAAAATAAGGTTCTTCTTCTTCTTCTTCTTCTTCACTAGGCACATCTAGTTCTTGTCCTAGAAGTTGTTCTCCTGCTGAAGAGAGGAATATTACTCCTTATGTTGGGCATGTGGGTGTGTTTGAATGGTGTGGCACTATGAGGTCTAGGTAGAGTGAGTGGTGATGTTCGAATTGAACTTCTACCTCTACCTACAAATCTACCCCTAGAATTATGTTTCTCTATGCATAAATGTTTTTTACCATTATTTAATTTTATAAAATTAGAAACTCCTAGAACGAAATGAAAGAATGGAATCCTATATACACTTCCCTAGAAATGGTGCCAAAATGTTTGGTAAATTAATTATCTAAATAATTTACTTCATTAAATGTCAACCAGGATTTTTGTCCTTGTAAAGTCTATGTGCAATGTATGTGATAGGATTTATTTTGAAAATTAAGTGATCTAAAAATGAAACTCGTTTTAAAGATGAATGAAATTATTTTTATACAAATTGGAGACATCCAACACACATGCTCTTTCAATCTAGAATCATATTTGAGCTAAGATTTTTTAAAATAAATAATCTTTTCTATATTGCAGAAATACACACTTAATTCTAGTATATCGAAAATGAAATTCTTAAACATTAAACATGAAATAAAATGATATAACTTATTGTTGCGGAATTGAACTCATTCCGCACTAATTTATACAAATGTATGTTTATACTAATTGCAAATATGAAATATTTGATAACAAAATGTAAATTGAAAAAAAAAAAAAATTGCTTAAAAAAGGAAATGATAGTGAAATCCAAAACTATGAAACTTTAAACCCAAAACTAATTACTAATGTGCACAACCATCTCTAAAATGTACTTTATTCATCATATCAGAAGTTAGGTGTGAATGAAGAAATAACTCAGAGAAACTAAAATTGAATGGTAAAACATCTAACTAATGATGTCAAAAATGCATAGCATAAATATACTCTTTTGTGTATTTTTGGTTTATGATTACTCTGTAAAAATGACTAGAATGAAATAACTTTAATGAAAAGTGTTAATGCAAAACTAAAACAAAACCTCACAGCTCATAGGGGGCCCTCCCAGAGTGTAGGGTTAATTTAATAGTCAATGATTGTTCACACACATTTGGAGAATAAGAGTAACTTTTATTACAAAAATATAGTGTCAATTTATCCACAAAAAGATTATAAACTTAATAACAATAAGCGCCACTTCTACTATGTTCTTAGTATCACTTACTGATATTTATAAAAATGATAAAAAATAACTGAGAAGTGTTTTAGGTTGAAAATCTATAAGTAAATTTGATACCTGTGAGATCGATATCTTAGATTGCAATCTCTTTATGACTTTTTATTGAAAACAAAATTCATAGGATATTTTTTGTTTTAACAACTAAGTGCCTCACTTTCTTGATTATATGCTTAAATTCCTTGCTCACTTCATTATATGTTTCTTTTGTTTATTTGAAATATGCAACCTCCAAGTCTGACTTAACCTTTGACTTCAAGATCTCTAATTTCACTTAGCTTTCCAAACAATGTCAGTAGGTGGTTATCCATCTAGGAGCCAAATGTCATATTTTGAAAATATTTTTTCTTCCTGTAGAACATTGCAACCTATATAATAATGGATTCTACAGAAATGGATATTAGTTGCAGAATATACAAAATTCGGTAACTACAAGATACCTTTGTCATAATTAAATGGGTTTCCTTTTTAGAATTTTATTCTAATAGTCATCAGAGTGAGGACTTTGATTTTGTTTGGAAAACTCTATCCTACCTTAACTTGATACTCTAAACCATGCTTAAGATGTTGGATTATGCCTTATTCCATAAAAATGCTTTGCTTCCTTCATGAAATATATCTCTTTCACTTACAACTACTTCGTACTAAAGCCTTCTACACATTGGAATTCACTTCTCAAGGTGTCTGGTTTTTTTTAGCTCAACACTCTACTTCAATTTTTTCCTAACCAGAGAAAATAAACAAATCAACATTTCATAGGATATTTTATTTTCATTTTGTTTTGATTTTATTTTGTTGTCAATTTTTTGGAGGTTTTAGCACTTTCGTTTGATTAGAAAAACAATGCAATCCCGATATATGCATCACTAGCAGAAACATGTTTAATTATTGGTGATTCTTCTAGAAAAACACTCTATTGTTGCACAACTAAAAAAGGTTGACTAGTTTACCTTCACAAAACAAGATTATTTATTTTATTAAGTATTTTTAGCTCAAGAGGTATTCTTCACTAACTTTGTCCCTTAGATTTAGAATAATATTAATTAGCATTGTAAATGCTTACTTAAGTGGTAAGTAATTAGTAAACTCCTTTCTAATTTTTAACTTAGGAAAAGTACATTTTATGTCTTGTATTCTTTTGTTGGCTTATTTTGTCAAAGTGTAAGGTTATGATGATAAATAATTTCAGTGACCAAGATCTAATTTGAGCCATCAATCTCAAGACACCATATGAGGATTTCATTAGGATCATTAAGGGAGTTTGATAGAAGTGATGTCAATGAGGTGAAGGCACATTACTAAGACATCGAATTGAGATAAAGAATTTTTCTATGAATAAGAGAGTGACAACTTGTTAGTGATAGATGGAGTAACTTTCAGGGAAATTTATGACTAACCAAGCCAAGAGAAACAGGGTTGCATGAGGTGAGTGATGAAAGAACTGCAAAGATAGATCCATGTGTAAGGTTCAAGTTTTGCTAGGTTTGGTGAGGCTGTAAACGAAATGTATTTTTTGTGGGAATTTTTCTCATGTGTATTTGTATTAGAATTCCATATCTTCCTAATCCAATAAGAATAAAGCTGTTCCTTTTTTCCCCTTTATGGGTTTCGAGGGAAAAACTATGTTGATTATGTGATTCTTGTTCTTATTGTTCTTATTGTGCATTTTAGTTGTGAAGAGCCCAGTCGTGATTAGTTCTTAGATCAAAATTATTGGTTGCTAAAATCTATTTCAATGTATAAAATGTTGTTGTAGAACTAATTTTTGTGATGGGATTAGGGGAATTTTTAGAGTCTTGAATTAGTAAGTTTTTCTTCGCCATGGAACCTAGGTGATTTAGTTTCCTTACAATTTCTCTGAATACTATCTCATTAAGGTATTTTTCTCTTGTATATTATAAGAACTCTTTGATGATTTTGATGAGATTAAATTATAGTATTTTCTAGATCCTTTGGATCTTCTTTGGGAATCTAGAAACTTTTCTTTTGTTATACTTAGTTTTAAAGAAAACAAATCCTTCACTTCCATACTCTTTATTTTCTTCTTCAGTGATGTTTCATTTTGCTAAAATATGTCATAGTTGATTGTTCATATGGCTCTATGCTTCTTGAACCTTTATTATCCTTTCATTGAGACTGCTCATAATCTCTGATGAGTAGACATCTACTGCATTATGTTTCCATTTGAATTCTCTTTCACATCTGCGGTATTGATATATTTCACATTCTAACCACATGCATTAAACGAGTCCACCTTTTTAGTTCACTGTTGGAATGGGGTCTTAGATTTTATTTTAAAAAAATTACCATGGCTTTTCCTTGACACTCTTCCATCCTTTAAGCTACTGGATTGTGTTGTCTTCACTGACCATTCTTTGCTTCCTTCACATAATTTATCTCCTTTACCTACAATTGCATCCAAGTGATGCTTTCCACACATATGAATCCACCTTCTCAAGGTGTCTAACTTTTATCCAGCCCATAACTCCATTCCATCTTCACTCTGGTCAAAGAAAAAGAAGAATCCCCTTTCCACAGGAGATTTTATTTTTCAATTGTTTCAAATTTTCTTCCTAATATGTTTTTTTTCTCGTGGTGGGGTAAGGGTGGTAGGGGGTTTCTCAACACTCTTATTTTATTAGAAAAGAAATGGAATTTAACCTATGCTTCACTTGGTTTAACAACTTCAACACGTCGTGATTTTTCCAGAAGTCACTTTATTATTCAACACTAAAAAATACTTGCCCACCATACCTTCACAAATCAAGACTCTTGAGTCTCTACATAGCAATTTTATGTTCACCATTGAACCTAAGTGATTTGGCTTCCTTAAAAAATTTCAGAATGCTATATCATTGGGATGTTTTTCTCTGACATCTGTTATAACATCATTTTGATAAATTTGAGAAGGCTGAATTACAATATTTTCTACATCTTATTTTGGAATATGTACTTCCATACCATTTGTTTTTCCAAATTAGGTCACATTTTCATATATTCTGTACTCTTTTTCATATAATTGTTCATATGGATTTACTCTTCTTGATCCTTTATCATCCTCTATTTGACATTTGTCAGGGTCTCTTTTATGTTGACAAGTCCTACTCGTTATTGTTTCCGTTTGAATTCTCTTCCACACTTTCACTATTGATCTCTTTCACATTGTAGCCTTATGCATTAAATGAGCATACTTTTCTAACTCATTGCTAATAGGCATTAGAGTGAGGATGTGGATTTTATTTTGGAAACCCTACCCTACCTTTAACTAGACATTGCCATCTTTATGCTACTGGATTCCTCCTTTTTCACTCAAAATACTTTTCCTCCTTCATAGACTCAGTCCTTTACTTACAGTTGCTGACAAGTCAAGATGTTGTACACACAAGAATCCATCTTCACAATGTTTCCAAATTTTCTTGAGACCAAAACATCACTCCAACTTCATTTTGACTACAAAGAGAAGAAGAATGATATAATCTACATTGTGTAGGATATTTTATTTTTGGGGGGTTTTCGACAATCTTCTTTGATTATCAAAGTAATGGAATCCTTATCTCTGGTTCACTTAGAGAAACATCTTCAACATTTGGTGATTTTTCTAGAAAATCACTCTACTATTTAACATTAAAAAAGGCTCGACCACTTTACCTTCACAAAATAAAATTATTGAGTGTAAGATGCAGGTTTCTAATACTGTCACTTACACTAACATGTTTAGCAAATCTAAAGATGTTTTTTGCAGTTGAAATTTGAAAACCCCAAAAGTCCTTAATATCGCAATCGGAGATCTAGAAATTTACCTCCAGAGGTCACAATTTTGTAACGTTTTCTCTAATAACAATTGTAGTGTACCTATTTAGTCACTCAGCCCCTTTGTATCTCTATTGAGAGAGTTGGGCACATAAAACTCAAAATCGCACCCCCTATAATCGACATGACTTTAGAAATAATTTTATGAGCTGAAATATAATATTCTCCTTATACCCTTCTACAAAAAATTCCAAATACACAATTCAACTATCAAAAATTTTCATATATAAATACCCAAATTTCCCCTGATGGTAGCATAAATTTTGGATTAACATTCCTACAACAAACACATCCAAAATTCTTATGAAGCTCGTCCTAACAGATATTAATGCAGAATTGAAGCAATATGTGTCACAATTTTATCTAAAAGTTATTTTACAAACATATTGCAGATCTCAGTCATTAGTTTAACTTCTATATAAAATTTGATGCAAATAAACTTTTCATAGGCATGAGAGTAATGAATCTTTTGTAGAATACCTCGAGAGCACCAAATGGCTAGGTGTAAACATTTTGACTCCGAACCATAGGACATAACATAAAATTTCCACCCACTGGAGCAATCTATGGAATGGGCACAAGAAATGGGTTATCTTTTAGAGGTTTTTCGAATCCTTTGAGAACTAATGAGAGGGGGGGTGAATTAGCAGTGTTACTTGTATATGATTTTTTCCTTTTATTAACTTAAACTACTAAAACACATACATATAAGCAACAACTCCTTAAACATGTGCATCACATAAGCATAAATTAAAACCATAAGTACCAACAAAAATAATAAATAATGCACAAATCACATCATCACCCATAAAACATAAAATTTATGGTTGAAGCCCTTCCAGGAGAAACAACGCCCTTGCTACTACTGCTCTGCTCTGAATTTATATTATTTCAAGCAATTTGTATTTCACATAGCTAGCTGACTTCGATCAGCCTAGAGACTCGCCCTCATACACAATAGGCAAACACCAATGAACCAAGAGAATCTATTCTAATAATCAGATCAGAATATTATGTTCTCAAACGAATCTATGAACTACCATCCACTGAAGGTGACTACGATGAACGATCCTCTCCCAACTCTAATTGAATGTATAAATTGTTCCTTTCATTATATCTTCAAAATCATTGCTCCTATCTCATGAAGTCACTGCTCGTCAACGTTATGTGGACCTCATTTCAATAATTTTCAAAATGGATCCAAGATGCTTTGCTCAATAATAATCTGGTTATGTACTCATACTCTCAAAAACAAGACTCTTTGCAAATCATAATAAAAATACCAACAACAATCTGCTCTCAAAACTAGAAAAATAATGGCTCTATATATCCATCAAAACTATGACTATCCAACAACATAATCTCGACTCCAATCCTCCAAACAAAACTCTGATTTGAATGTTGATTAACTTTTGCAGAAATATACTAGATAATTTTCATTTCCCTCATACATTGAAGCATCTACCCTCCCTACTTTATCTCAAGCATTCTAGTAATTCACTAATGGTCTCACTCACTCGAATACATGCACCCCAATACTCAGCTCTAAACTGATGCATATAAAATTTTCTAGGTGAAATTCATCTTGGGGCTCGAATCAAGAGTGAAAAAACATGAAAAAATCAAGCCACGTTACTACTTGTGCACTAAATGAATTCACACCCTTTGGAGGACTTAGCAAACCATTTCTGACATTTTCCAATTCCTCTAGAACTCTCTAGTAGTTTCCATGTAAATTTTCATCTGATTTGCGCAAGGAATGTAGAGAATTTCTTGTCAAAATGCTTAATCGCATGCATAAATCTAGCTAAACTCGATCAAAGAATTTAGTCACTTGCATAGGCCAGTCTACTTTTTGTTCACATGGATAAGCCTACATGGAAGAAACTAAGTTAGAGCATAAGGAAAAACCATGGAAATTCATTCCAGAACCTCTATGAGATGATGGATCACCTTCTTCAACATTTAAACATGCTTCCAAACCTCTGTCATACCTCTGACACATCTGCAGGTGGATCAAGCATGTCTTCCAATTGTCATTACCAAATTGACCTAAAATGACAACAAGGCAAGAGTGCCAACAAGTCCTCCACTCTCCTTGTCACCTTCACAAGTTGCAACACATGTAAACACACTTTGTAGCACCTCTACATTATCACCATCAAATCACACACTGCTACACCAATTCACAAGCATCCTACCAAGCTCATCAACATGAAACACATCTCCATCACATTTAGTATCATCTCCAATGCCTTCAACTCTGGTAGAAGCATCTCCAATAGTTTTAGAAACAACTCCATCTATAGCAGCAACAAAAATTCTTCAAATAATGTCAACACAAGCCAGCATATCCATCTCAACTAAATTTAATCGATCAAACATATGCATGAAAAAACACATGCAGTATATGCTATAAGGTTGACATCATTGCCAACATACACATGATGCAACTACACAAGCCATAATTTCAACAATATCCAAGTTTGGCATTAATGGCAACCTCACACAACCTTGAAATCAAACTTCTCTTCTATCACTCCCCGTTTGACATCAATGGAAAAGGGTCAACTCCATATAAAAAGGCAACAAGAAAACATGTACAAGGAATGAAGCATGTGACTTCTTCATCACTAAAAACTAAAGTATATAAAAAATCATCATTTCCTCCATATCAGTAGTAAGGAGTATATGAATCAAGCAACATTCAAAGAAACATGTCATAAAACATCCATGCTTTGACATAAGAAGAAATAAGAAGCATACAATCCAATCAACCTCTAGAAACAATAAGAATATGCCAACATGAGGCAACCATAGAAGCATCATTTCAAACACCATACAATAATATGCATGTCAAGTCATCACCAATCATCTCCATAGCAACTACGTAGCAATAACCACAAAACATTAGTGAACATAATATGAGACCAAGAATCCCAATTGTGATACCATAACATGAGTAGGATCATGAATACCTACAACTGAACCACTATGCCTATACATGGATAAAATAAACAGGAGAAAATAGATGCTCCCCCTGAATGCATGCCATCTCCAACATCAATCCATCCTGAAATGACCCACTTCCGTAGCAACATTCCTTCCTCTCCAACAGAAAGAGGCACAAAGTGGACCAAGAGTCCACATAACCATGACTGGTGGCATATACATTATACATACATGGCTATATCTATGATACAAAAACCTCATATATTACTATAGGCTAACCTCATGACTCATTTTTACATGAATGCTCGACTCTAGCACCAAAACACAAGCGGACGAAATGGAAAAATAATACAAGTACATAGCTCCATGAGGATTTTACATGATATATCAATAAATAAATGGCTTTTATGATTAACGACTATGGACTAACGACTCAAATACATAACATATTATGATTGTTACATCAACATTATCCCATACATGTTGCTAGAAAATAACTCCATGAAAATCCATAACATGCCTATCAACACAATGAATCAAAACACTAATTAATGGACCCTCTAGCAACATAAAATGATGAATAAATGGTAAGTACATGGCTATAGTAAACTACATACAATTACTTATGCGTGGTTGGTCAATGTCAAGTCACATATTCTTGTCATTGCCACATCGTCTCCAAACTAGGATAGTTGAAAGATGATCAATGAATGTTGCAAAAAGGTTGTTATACATATGTTTTTCACTCATATATTTAAAATACATCAACTACAAAAATAATGATTTAAGAGAAATAAATATAAACAACAAGCCTTGGAAAACATAGCTCCCCTTCATCCCAATATAACTCATGATCATGTTGATCCTATGGACCTGAACATGCATGGCTAAACTGGATCAGAAACACATTGTTGTCAGTACTCCTCAAGTTGCCAATACTCCCCTTGAGACAATGTTAGTCTCATCCATACTATTGCAGTCAAATAGGTCTAACATGCAAGAATGGACTGTAGTAGGGGTTCATATCTACTACTTTGAATCTCATGAGAAACATTACTCCCTTGGTCTCTTCATACTCTTCACTTTTCCCATTGACAAATACACATTATCCGATGTCTTGACTCCCTTGGAAATCACTCCTTTTTATCCTTCTTTCTGAATGATGCAACCTTTTTATTTGAATATTACTTCCTTTCCTCCATTAACCATTTCAACCACACTCAAAATATTATTCCTTAGACCTTCAATAAGCCAAGCATCATTTATATTCTCCTCTTCTAACCAATATTGTCTTTACCACTTCCCAACACTCTTCTTGCTTCATTTCCTTCCAACTGCACAATACCAGTCTTGGTTCTATTGAGAAAAAAAAATTTCTCCTATCTCTTGAGATATTTTGTGAGCATTTTCTATCAATATACCACATGTCATTCTCATCATGGGAACAAAGTTCAATTCCACATATTCCTAGCTACTGCTTCTTCTTCCATGTGTTCCTATGTCGATTTCTAGGTTGTGCATTCTCTTTTATGTTCTACTTTTGAAGAAAACATCTCAAGGATCTAGGCATGCTAAAATATTTGGCTATGTGCCCAAAATTATGACACACATAATACTCTATATGACCAAGATATTTAGCCAAAGTATCTACTCTTTTGCTAATAATACTAGACCTCCATCTTCTCCTGCTAGATATGCAATCAACGACTTTGTGCCTAAACATGTTACAAGCAAAACAATGACCATTGAAAGAAATTGTATACATTAATGTAGGTCCTCTTTTTGGCTGATCATACTGCTACATGTAAGTATGTATTCTCCTCCTACAATCAACTACCACATGACCAATATTAAGAAAATTTAGACAATCAAAGTCATCCATCAAGGGGGAAAAGGAGTTTTGATTTCTCCTCTAAAATATGCCACCATCAATCTTAGGAGTCAATTGTCTCCTTGGTTCTCTCCTTTGTTGTTGGTGGATCTTTTTTCTGTCTTGTTTCTTGTTGCTATTGATAGTCACATTCTTTGTAGAAAGCTTCTTTAGTTTTGTTTTTTTATTCTTTCCTTCATGAAAACTTGTCTCACCCTTTTGAATATTTTTCCCATATATGTTCACTTCTATGGTGTTCTTCACTTTCTCCAACTACGAGTTCTTTTCTTCAAGCACCTTTTCTCAAATTGTTAATTACACCTTCAAGTGCTTTAGCATAATCCTTCTTATCCTTTTTATTGCTCCAACTGACCTCTTCTATTATTTTTTTTTCCAATTGTGTCCTCAAGATAGTGGTTTTTTCCTTGATACTCTTCTCCTTTCCATAATGAACCTGTAATTTCTTCTCATGCTCATTGCATACATCACTTTGTTTACCAATCTCACTAGAAAATTCTTCAATAACAAGCATGGTAGCTTCATATGCAACCTTAAGAAGAATATAATTACAATCATCATTTTCTTCACTAACCATATCTGAATTATTATCACCACTACTATTAAAAGTATAACTCGAAATTAAATCAATGCGTCTTATATGTTCATATCCATTGTCTTCTTGCACAGGTGGTTTAAATGCAACTTCGTTCTACATGGATTTCTTAGTCTCCTTCTTTTTTCTTCTCTTATCAATATCTTCATCACTACTTCTGTAACTTGATCCAAGTAGCATATGCAATCTATCTCAAATCTCCTTGAAAGATTTTAAATATCCAGTTTTCTCCAAATATGTATTATGGATATTTTCTAGAGTAATTTTCTTTGATTGAAAATTTAGCTTCATTTCTTTAGATAAAGGAAAATCATCGAAATATCCTTCACAAACAAAACTTCACAAGTTAGATCCACAAGAAAATAACTTATAATTCACACTTTCTATCCATACCTTGAAATTTGCAGAAGTGAGAACAAATATTCCTTGAAACTTCACTCTAACAAAAATGCAAATTTATGCCAAAAAATGCCATATCTACTCTCCAACGATTAAGATGCAACTAAGAGCACCAATCTGATACCAATTGTTGGAATCCTTTGAGCACTACTGAGAGGTGGGGTGAATAAGTAGTGTGACTTGTATACAATTTTTTCCTTTTATTAACTTCAATTACTGAAAAACATACATATATACAACAATTCATTAAATATGTCCACCACATAAGCATACTTGATAATCAAAAGTAACAACATCAATAATAAACAATGCAAACAATCACATCATGACACATAAGACACAATATTTCTTGTTGAAACCCTTCCAAGAGAAAAAATACCCTTGTTGTTGTTTCTCTGCTCTAAATTCCTATTATATCAAGAAATTTTTCTTTTACATAGTTATATGATTCCAATAATCCTAGAGACTCGATCTCATACAAAATAGGCCAACACCAATTATCCTAGAGATTTGATTCTAATAATAAACTCGGAAGACTCTTTTCTCATAATGATATACATACTACCATTTGTTGAAGGCCACCAAGATCAATGATCTTCATCCAACTCTTACTAGACTATCCAACACCGATTGGATGGAGAAATTGTTACTCTCATAGAAGCTTCAAAATCATTTTTCCTATCTCATTAAGTAACTTCTCATCAACACTATGTAGACCTCATTTCATTAATTTTCAAACTGGATCCCATACACTCTACTAAAAAATAATTCATCTCTGTAATCATATTCTCAGCGACACGAATATCTACAAATCATCATAAAAAACACTACCAACAATGTGATCTCAATACTAGAAAAATAATGGCTCATATCCATCCATCAAAACTATGACTATCTAGCAGAGTAATCTTGACTCCAATGTTCCAAATAAAACTCTGATCTCAATACTAATGAACTGATTCATAAATATACTATAACATTGTCATTTCCCTCACACACTAAAACATATATCCTCACAACTCGCTCTGAAGAATTCTACTACTTATCCAATGCTCTTGCTCACTCTACTACATGCACCACAATAATCAGCTCTAAAATGATGTATATAAAATGTGCTGGGAGAAATTCAGCTTGGGGCTAGAATCAAGAGTGAAGAAATTTTACAAAATAAAGTCGCTAACATCATTACTTGTTAAATAAATTCATTCACACACTTTGGAGGACTTAATCAACCATTTATAACCTTTTCCGATTCATCTAGAAGTCTATAGGAATTTCCAGGTCAATTTTCATACAATTTGCTTGACGTATGCAGAGGAATTTTTTTGAAAATGTTTAGTGACACTCGTAACGCTAGTTAAACTTGATTAGAGCCTTCACTTGCATGCATAGGCATGTCTTCCAATGAGTGAGACCTTTTAGTCACATGGACAAGCTTCCATGGAAGTGACTAAGGAAGAGCATAAGGAAAAATCATGAAACATTTGTCCAGAACCTCTACCAGCTAATGGATCACCTTCTTCATAAACTAAACATGCTTTCAATCCTATGTCATACCATCTAATATATTTGCAAGTGGAAAAAACATGTCTCCCAAGTTTCACTACCAAATTGACCTAAAAGGCTAATAAACAAGGTTGGCAAGAGTGCCAACAAGTCTTCCACTCTCCTTGTCACCTTCACAAGATACAACACATCTGAACAAACTCTATAGCACCTCTACAGCATCAACATCAAATCACACATTGTTGCAACAAGTCATAAGAATAATACCAAGTTCATCAACATGAAAAACATCTCCATCACATGTAGCGACATCTCCATTGTTTCCAACTCTTGTAGAGTCATCTCCAATACTTGTAACAGAAACTCCATCTATAACATCAATAGCAATACGTCTAAGCATGTCAATAGAACACAACATATCCAAGTCAACTAACTGCAATCGATCAAAAATATGCATGAAAAGAAACCTATAAGATAGGCAACAAGGTTGACATTAATGCCAACATACACGAGATGAATCTACATAAGCCATAATGCCAACACAAGATTAATCTGGGCTCTCAACAATAAGCTAATTGACTTGAAAGGAGTAGGAGGACATGGATAATTTCTAGAGAAATTATGGAATGATGGAGATAAATTGTAAAATGAATAAGAACGTGAATTAAAAATTTGATGTGACCAAGTGTCAAAACAGATAGGTGCTCCTAGTGTAGGGAATAATTGTCCATTAGGGAGTCGATAAGCTAAAGGAAGAACAATGATCAAAGAATTACAAAAAAATATTTTTTTCGTCTATGTAAAATAATAACCTAGAGAATCCATTGTTGCTAATGCACAACATTTTGTAATTTTTATAGATCATTTAATTTGGTTGCATTGTAAATTTGATGTTTTTAATGTTAATGCTTTTATGAGTTCTTATGGTGCTTATGTATCAATTTCTGAATGACAAATTTTGCTTATATTATGTTGGAAAGAGTTAAAAGATTGAAAGGATCATGAAAAATATATGTGGTTGCAACAACAAATAAAAATAGAATAGGCTAGTAAATATTTGGGTAAGTTATGGTTACAACTCATTAGAGTTAATATCTAGATGTAAAATCTCTTTTGTTTGATGAAGGTCAATAAAATTTTCTGAAATTTGATGAGACAGGTATTCATAGACATTTTTTTTATTTCTACAGTATAATGTAAGTATTTTTCTAAATGAAATAATAAAAATACATATTTGTTATTGTTCATTTTATTTTCTATATGTTCATTCGATGTGCACATATCCTTTCTATTAGATGTCAAAGTAGGTTGGTGTTTATGAATTGTAACAATACAAAGTAAATATAAAGTTAATTTCCTAATTAAAATCATAAACAAACAAATAAGCTCATACCTATATTACGTGTGATCGAAGTCTATCAGATGACAACAAGGTTTTGGGGACATCTCTCCACCCAACCATAGGCTAAATTGTGCAAGGATTCTGCTACAACTGGCCACCCTCGAGCCTTCAATCAATGTACTACTTCTAGTGACTCCTAAGTCTTAGAACACCATTCTACCAAGAGAATGAAAGATAGAATCTTGGAATGATGGAATGTAGGAATGCCTCTCATCTTCCTAACCGTCTATTAAATAGAACAAAAATTGGAAGGGGAACCACATGCACACACTCCATGTGTCTACATGCAACATTCTTTTGATTTTTAGATTTCTTGTTTTATTTCCTTCTTTTTGATAGTTTTCTTGTTTTATTTCTATTTATTCTTATTTAGAGCTTTAGTATGGTTATGACTATTTTTATTTTTTTTATTTTTATTTATTTTATTTGTATATATTTTTAATATCATTTATTATTTAACATTTATGATTTATTATCTTTATTATTTATTATTTATTATTCAGGGGAGGGATATTACATACTCTTCCACTTTAAGGAACTTTGTCCCGAAGTTAAGTTGAATTATTTATTATTTATTATTTTATTTACTTCATGTTGCCAACACCCTCTACTGAACTAGTATAACCAACAGGCATCAAAAGTCCCTAACACCCCGAGAAATATCAAGGAATCTCTGTCCTTTTTCCCACTTTCAGCACCAAGCATAAGCCTGACCCGGTCTATATCCTAGTCCAAGGCTGGCCCCAAGGCTCGCACCTGACTCAGACCTCATCTGCACCAAGGCAAGCATCCGGTCCGGTACTCAATGAACCTGGGCATCTCGCAAGGCTGGTGCACTCCCTCCACAATTACTGAGGCGCATAGCCCGAGGCATCGAAGTCCTTTACATCCCTTCCAAACTTCAGCATCCCAATCTAATATGAAGCACCTAACCTACATCAGGCACTTGGCCTCCTCAAGATGGTCCCATATCTCTTCAAGGGCTATCCATCAAGAGCTATACACATGATAAAGGAACCACTGGCATATGTAGTGTTTATTGAGTTTGCCCCCAGCCCATATGGTGTTACTTATTCTCCCTCATGTGTATCGCCTTGCACGAGATCATCAAATAAATCGGCTCCCTCGGCCCATTTGTGGAGTCCTATGAATCATCACACCTCAACAAGAATCCAATACATTAACCGTACCATCTTAATATCATAGAAAATAATCCACATGCCACATCGTGTATGTCATCATAAGAACATTTATTATTGTTAATCGCAACATTAGGAGTAATAATGCATTGCATGCTTATGCATGCCATAAATTTGTACGCAACTATCACATGCTTCAGTTATACCATTAACATAGTTATATCAAAGACATATCATGACTTCATATGTCAATAATCCTCATATTATAGCATCATAATTCCTATGCCATGTTATGCATATCATATCCATCATGAGTATTGAACATTAAATACCTACTTAATAAATGAATATGTCAATATATCTTGACATAACGTCATAATACCTATGCATATTGCTATTATCATATGGATACATTATCACTATAAGAACCATATGTACATCATTATCTTCCTACCATGATATCATGAAACATCGTCAATATTTTTTCCTCAAGTTGTCAATTACTTTTCAATAATCATTTCGACTTCCTTCTACTAGGTAGTTGATCATTTACGCCCATCGGTATTATCATCTAAGTACATGAACCCCGTCATCTTGAGTCTATACAATCATTATTTAAATCGAAATTAAAATCCCCTAGTACTCATCATGATTTAATTTTATATCATGCTTAATTTACTTGCAAGAGGATTTGTTGATCGATGTTGACTTATTTAACAATTAACACTTCATCCAAAGAAATATTTTCTTATGTCATCAAGTTCGTTTCTTTTAATGTGAAGGAAATTCCTAGTCAATACAACCTCTATTAATTGACTTTTACTTCTTTGTCACTATGTACAAAATCCTTCTTACGGTATCCTTATAAAATTTCTAGCAACATTTCTTCTATCTTCCAAGTTTATCATTACTTGGTCATCATGCAACTTCATACATTACTCTTTCCTAACTTGGGTAATACCTGAAAAATAGATTCATTAAGATAGCTACCAAATGTAATCCGCTTATCAACACAATAAAATTACCGGATCATACATCTTGTTATCCATAATTCATTCATATAGTTAGTCACCTATGGAAAACTTTACAATGTGGCTCTCCCATTAGAGGGAAAATTGTTATAGATGTTGTCATGCACACAACTTATCCTTTCCAATCATTTTATCATACCATCCAAGTTTCGTAAAATTATTACCATAATTATTCAACTTCATTGGTTGATTGCCAATATTTTCTTCTTTATGTGCATCATCCTTAGATAGACCTTATAGTGATACCTTCATAGTACCAAGTTATGTTTATACCAAATTCTTCCATTATGTTTCAAAATACCACAATACTCTTCTTTTATGTTCCAAAATAGGTTGTCTCTTCTTACTGATTTATTATCTTTGTTGTGATACTTCTTCTCTACCACCCTAATTATCTGATCCAAGTTGGCCATAATCACATGAACTATCATTAGTTATCATCCTTAAAAAAAAAATTGCTAGTTTCTCCTTTCCATTTCTCTTTAGACAACTTTAACCATTATATTCAATTAACCTTGAATCACGAACCTAATGTAACATTATACTCAACATATGAACTTTAGTCCAAATCTGTATGATTTACCACTGAGACTAAAATATACCATCCTGTAGCTTGATGATGTTTAATATACAAATGATATGAGTAGTAAGTGAGCAGATACATGTAATCTGAATGGCAATTGCAATGAAAAATTAAATTTATTAGAAGATCATATTGAGAGAGTTTTGTTCTTGCAATAATGGACTAGAGAAATGCCACGCAACTACTGTCGCTAAAGGACAGTAATCCAACAAATAATTAGTGAATAATATGATCAAAATTCATAGAATGTTATTTTTGTGTTTTTAGATCATGTTGAACCATAAAATAATGAACAGATGCAAGTGAACAATGGTCAACAAAAGGTAATAAGATATCAGAGTTTATCCATTATGAATTGGTACATATTTCACTATTTTAGAGCACTTTAATTGGTGATAGTTTTAACTTCAATTATCCAATTACTTCAAGTGCTATGTAAACTGTGTTGTAAAATGAACTGGTGGTGAGTAGTTACACCAACATGCCAGTACACCATATCAATAGTGCAATCTTTCAAAGAATTATATATCGTCAATTATGGGTAGATTATCACCATCAAGATTATAATATTATATACTTTTCCAATGAATCATTGAGTCATAATAAAACTATATCTTAATTATGTGACTCATTTAGAATTTTGCTTTGTGAATTGTAAAAAGAAAAGAAGGTTGATATAGAGACCTTGTACGAGAAATAAAACACTACTATAACTCAATATCAAGATTCATCAATTGAAGAAGCATAAAATAAGAACCAATATACTCAATAATAATTATTATTAGAATCTAATAATAATAAGGTTAATAAGTTATCCTTATTATCAGAGTTTATGAGTTCTAATAAGATATATTTTATCATAAATTATCAACAATCACAATACTTAAACCATAAATTACCATAAATTATCAGCAATCACAAATTTTGTAGTATAAAACCATTGAAAACATGAGTTAGAAGGTAATAATGATGTCAGAATAAAACTTAGAGAATTGTCTCAACCCATATTTGAATAACTAAAGCTTAAGAATATTTGTGGCATTATTGTGTTAAAAGGTACTTGAATTTCAAAAGAAAATGTATTCATCATTATATGTCACACCAATATTAATTCTACAGATTGAGGATTTTTAAGGATAAAGATAAATTGAAATTTTGTGTTGTAGAGTGAAATATTTAAGTATTTGTTTAAGCAATCATAACTTATGTTAGAAGAATTAAATGGAATACTTTTAACAAAATAAATCGTTAAACAAATTTATTGAATGTATCTTGAGATTCTTATGGCTATTAAATGATTACTCTAAGGAAATTTAAGAAATCAAACAACCAAAGAAATATTTCACACCATAAAGAAGAGACACCACCACCTGACCCTGAACCAGATCAGATGACTGGGAAGGTTATCCCTCCGCAACAAAAAGTAAAATCATTTTATTAGTTATATGACCTACCTACAAGCGCACTCGCAAAGGCAACACCATCCCTTAAATTACAATACTTTTTAGCCATAATAATTTCCCGGATAAGACATAAAATTGCCTGCATAAGGCATAAGACATAAGATTGTAACCTTGCAGCCATGGCTATGCGTGTTCCTGTGAATTCCATTGCTTCTTTCGACAACAATGTCAAGAAATCTACACACACTATAAGATCAATAGTACCATTTACATAATCAATAATACCATTTCCTCATCCAAGGTAGGTAATTGTTCCTTCAACAAATTATATAGAACTGGTATTTGTCTATACTCATTTATCCAAGTATTCACACTACTAGTACCAGAAAAAGAAATTATACAACAATACTATTTTTCACGGGCATTTGTATTGAGGGGCAGAGATGGCAACAAAATTAGTCAAGATCAGATTGCTTCCAGAGGGCAGAAAGTTACTAGAGGTCAATGAAACACGCTGGTTAATATATATATCTATATATGAAAATACATATATGATTAATAAAAAAAAAATTACAAAGAAAATCATTGGCATGTAATACATATATATATATATATATACAAAGAATGACATGCAATAAGTTTTTAATTAACATAGTGTTAATTGCAATTTTTCTGATAATCTATGAAATATATTCAATGAATCATGCAAATTTTGGTTCACTTTAAGTTATTCAAAATTGATGGCACACTCTTCTTTTGAAAATAAAATATAAGTTGTGCCAGATACCTTGAAAGCGTTCAGGTATTCCTTTCCGGTCTTGAAAAGTTGTGATTCTTATAAAACTTACCTTTATCTCGGGAAAATCAGAATGTGCATATTTTAATTTTTGGGTTGTAACATATATAAATAAATAACTATATATACTGAAAACCAAATTGTGCATGTTTGAATGGATGAATTTTATTTTTTCAATTTAGCTTTAAAAGAATAAATCATGAGAGGTAAAGCTCATATTCGGAGTGTGTGAAGGTTAAGAGTTCCATTCTCGTGGATTCTAGTTTTGGTTAGGATAACTATTCTTAACACAAGTGCCTTCTCTTCCATTACACTTCCTATTTTCTACAACGAATATTTTGGGAAATTTAAATGTTATTTTTGGATTTCATTCTGAACTGACCTAGGGCTCTATCAATTTGTTGAGCTCCGTGGTGCTAAATATAAGAGCGATTTTTGATGAAAAATGATGCATTGGACAAGTTTCTGTGGGAGCTTTAACTCGTAACTCTTAAGTCACAACCACAAAGCTGAAGGCTGAGAGAAAAACACTGGGAAATTTAGAGTAATGCAGAATTAATATTCATGATTTGCTTCAAAGGATGTTAAATTTAATTTAAAAAAGAAACAAATAAACAAAAAAAATGTATATATGCATACATTTCGGCTTAGTTTAACCATAGTTTCATATTATACGTCAATGAATCTGGTGATTTTTTTTAAAATCCTAAAAACACCCTCCAAATCTCAAATGATCAGAGGATTAAATAGTTTACGGCTACGTTGTGATTGGTCCCTAAGCCCTTATAGAAAAATAACTCTCCTTATTGAGAAATAACTCTCCTCGTGGCTATTTATGGTCTATCGTTTTGAATTCTCAGTATCAATTAATTGATTTGTGTAACAATTTCCTAAAATTATTCTCCATTAAGTCAGAATAGACCAATTTATCTTATGCAACCTTGTCATGTTGATGTGGAGAATGGATTGTGTTTCTTGTTGAATGTATAGAGAATTTAATAAAATTAAAAACAGATACGTTGATATTAAAACAACATATATTTAAACAATTGTTAAAAATGGCTAATGAATTAATGAAAACAAATCAAAATTGTGGAAATCTAGAGACCCCAATTCCGAAGTTCAGTTACCATGGAAATTAACTTGTAGGAAAATAAGCATCCTGTAAATTCAAAAACAAGTCAAGTTAAATATTCCGACAAATTTTTATTTTTTTTAGATGCCTATAGGCCCCAAGGGTTGAGCCCTGCTCTGATACCATATGTAATAGTACAAAGTAAATATAAATTTAATTTCCTAATTAAAATCATAAACAAAAAAAAAGCTCATACCTATATTACCTGTGATCGAAGTCTTCCAGATGACAACAAGGTTTTGGGGACGACTCTCCACCCAACCGTAGGCTCAATTGTGCAAGGATTTTGCTACAACTGGCCACCCCCAAGCCTTCAATCAATGTACTACTGCCAGTGACTCCTAAGTCTTAGGACACCATTCTCCCAAGAGAATGAAAGATAGAATATTGGAATGATGGAATGCAGGAATGCCTCTCATCTTCCTCACCATCTATTAAATATAACAAACATTGGAAGGGGAACCACATGCACACACTCCATGTGTCCACATGCAACTATCTTTTGATTTTTAGCTTTCTTGTTTTATTTCTTTACTTTTCTTTTGATTTTTAGCTTTCTTGCTTTATTTCCTTCTTTTTGGTAGTTTTCTTGTTTTATTTCTATTTATTCTTATTTAGAGCTTTAGTATGGTTATTACTATTTTTATTTTTATTATTTTTGTATTATTTATTATTTTTGTTATTTATTATTATATTATTATTTATTATTTATTATTAAGGGGAGGGATATTACATGAATCGAAGGCACTCTTAGCGTCCAACATTTTTGGTGAAAATGCCAATTATGTACTTATGCTAATCATCTGTCAGAAAAATTAAATTTAGCAATGAATCATCATTACATTGTGTTTATTCAAGTCTCCATATTAATGATTATAGTTACATTTTTAAAGAATGAATGCCCACATGCTTTTCAAGTTTTAAAAATTAAATGTAGTGTGCTATGAGTAGCATCACCCTTGGGAGTGCACTCCCAAGGTGCTCTTTGTACTCTCCTTAATGGTAATGTAAAATTTCTAAAGTAAAAGTATCATTTTAATTAAAATATCAACATTACCAATATTTTTTTAGGATGTTTGAGAGTGGTTCCACTTTTGTTAGACTTCATGTGGAGGAAATAGAATTTCATATCCCATTAAAAATTTAGTAGACTTAATAGTTCTCAGGGTTCTAAACTTAATGGGATGTACCCCAATGTTTTTGGTGTTGATTGTTGAACTCCTTTGTGATGGCCTTTGCAATAATGTATGCTTAATTGAAAACAAAATCATTGATAAGTCATGTTAAGATTTTTCTTCCATATTTTAATAGTAGGATTAGGTAGTTTCATAAAAATTGGGTGGTGTTGATTGATGTCCCTAGAGGATCAAGGTAGAGGAAAATACTAGACAAAAGGAAAGGAATGATTGATTGAACTGATGATGATGATCACCTTCAAAGAAATTGTGGAACATTGTTTGTCAGGGAGTGGTGGAGCATGCATGGCAGTGCTACCCCACAACTAGAAAATTTGGAAAAATTGGTTCTTTCACAATTGGTGAACACTTCTTTTATAGAGAGGTGTTTAAAAACTTGCTCAGTTTATTGGTTTAGACCTTTTGGCCTTTGTATTTAGTTGTGTAAATGACCTAATAGTTGTAAACATAACTATTTTCAGAAGTTATTGTTGGCCTTTGTTAAATAACCTATTTTATTCCATAAGTTAATATTGTACCTTATATTATATGGCTTAAAAATTTGTATGTTTTCTTGTAATTGATAGAACATAGTTTTGAGATCATTGATGATTCAACGGTTAATCATTAATGTACTATGGATGATATTATATTCCTTAAAAATTTGTATATTTTCTTTTAATTGATAGAACATAGTTTCTAGATGAATTATGCTTGAATGATTAATAATTAATGTGTTATGGATGTTATTTCTATCCTCATTGATGTACAAATATGCAGGTTTTCGTATATTCTGCAACTAATTTGGCATTCTAGAATTTCTTTTATGAATATAAATGTAATATAATATATATATATATATCTCTCTCCTTATAGACACACACACACACAGAGTCTTGGGGATTTTAAAAAATAATGCTCTTACTAATCATGTTCTAAAAAACTCTTTGACTCCATGAAACCTTATATGTACCCTTTATGATGTGGTTGTGATATTAGGGTCATGACATTTCATATTATAAATATTGATTATTTAAGTTATTATAATAGTAACAATATTGTATGTGGGGTTTTATATCATGTCTCCATTTTCTACATTTCTTCACTCTAAAAATGGGATTAGATCCTTACTTGAGAAATAAATATGTTGTATCCTTGATCCAAAATATGCAGGCGTCCTTTGGAAATTATTCTTTAGCACTTTGTTTCAACAATTGGTATCCTACTATGCATAACATGACATTATACTAAAAAGGTGGTTAGGAGGATAGACTCATGACATTTGTCATATTTGATTGTGATAAATTTACATTCAAATCTTCTTAAATATTTTTGATAATATATTCTCAGTATTTTTCTTATATAGACAAATATTTTTTTATGCATAGTGCATGAGTGTCTAAGAGACATGATTATTTCTAAATCACCATGACCTTGCATAAGTAGTGATTTAAATTAAAGTAATATTTATTACATTCTTAAATGGAGAGGAGAGAAGAGGAATGGTGGAAGAGACCTAAGTGGGCAGATGGCTAGGAGTATTATAGAGGAAGGATGTGTTTTTCCACTAGGTGTAGGGTTGAATGTTCACTGATAGTTTATTTTGGGAAAGGTTTGTGTGCCAAAAGGGCCTGGGAGATGTGAACGATGGAAAAGAGCTCTCTCCTCTTGAAAATTCAAGAACCTATGTTTCTTCCATGTAAGGTCATTAACACATCTTATGGGTGGTTGTGGCTATCTTGGGATGAAGGGCTAGATCATATTTCAGTCTTCCATATATAGATTTATAGTCATCATCATAATACCATTTGTTAACAAGTCTAAAGCCTTGGGGGCATGTCAGCCATAGTGAGTTAAGGTTGTGAGGGAAGAAATATTTGATAGCTTCAGAAAGAATATGTTTCCCCGATAATGTGTGGTGAGACCATTCGAAACACAGGACATCAATAAACCCCCACACAACATTTATCCAAAAACTTTCATTAACTAGATTTACAAAAGTTGTGGGTGGATTGAATAAATAAGGACATTGTTGATGAAGTTTATTTTCAAAGGTGGGGAAAAATAGTACTCAAAAACTAAATGTGATGCAAGGTAAGAAGAAGCGGGTTTTGATAGTGCACAAGCTACAAAGGAACAACAATGTAAAGCTCAAATAAACATGATTTGTGAGGGGAAGAAAATCAAATAGGAAGAAGATAGAGATGGTTTGTATTTAAAGAAAAGGAGGATATGATGTAGTCCACCCCATAGGAGTGTCATTTATTTTGGAAGAAAGTAAATCCACCTGACTTAGTAAGGAGGGATATCTTATTTAGAACAACATCTTAAAAAGTGGTTCAAGTCAACTTGGACTTGGTCAACTCAGTTATGTTGATTGGCTATTATGTTGACTTCTCCTCTTCCTTTGTTCAGTATGGATGTTTTGATACCGAAATTTTCAAATCAAAGGTTGAACTAAAACCCCAACCACCCATTGCAGTTTACCTCTCAACTACCATTAATCATTTGGAGCAACATTTATTTATAGTGAGATTGGAAGCCTAGTTTGGGAATTATATTGGGATGTTTACAATGGATTTGTCATCTTAGTGAGGAGGCTAGAACCCATCTTCAAATTTGGAGGATTTGTGTGTGGATTCTTGTGCCCACTGTGAATTCTTCTCATTCCCAGGTATGCTTTTTTTCGTTTTAAATTACAGATTGAAAATATGAGATCTATCAGTTCTTTTATGCTCATTAAATTGTAGCTATGAAATTGGTCATTATTTTCTTCCACTTTAAAATTTGTGTTTAAGTTTGATTTTTTTTATTTTCATTGTTCTTTCTTGCTTGCGTATTAAGATAGGGTTTACAATATTATATGTTTAAATATATGGTGATATCATTGAACTTCCTCCAATTTTGCAAGGAATATAAATATCATCTTCTTAAAAATGATAGATATGAAGTGCATAAGATTTACCACAAAATTTTGAAAAGCTTGGACTCCTAAGCTTATTACAAAGACATCCTAAAAATGTCCAGTTATTGTATAGTTAATATTGCTGAGACAAGTGCGTTTAGATTTTCCAATTGAGTGGAAAATGTGTCTTTTTTCAACATTGGTTGGCACAACTCTTGCTACATTGTTTAGGGGAGGAAGTTTATACTAGTTTTCCATGTAAAAAGGCTAGTAAGTACTTTTGGATTTACATCTTGGAACTTTTTCTAACTGAAGGTGTTATGCTCCTATACCAATAGGTGTCATATTTCATGATTGACTTGATGAGCTCTGTAATATGTTCATACCTTTTCTTGTTGCAAAGGTTTTCCATATTTTCAAAAAATCAAAAAATTTAGAAAATGTAAAGAGGGTATACCCTAAAAGAAAAATCAAAGGGTAAAAAGAATAAAGTGGTCAAAAAATGAAAAGAAATGAACCCCAAACAAAATATACCAGGAAAGTGTGCAAGTCTAAATGCCACTACTTTTTCATTTTCTATAATAAACAATTATGTGCAGCTTGTTTACTTATGCCACAATTAATGAATAGTCAAACAGTTTAAGCTTGGCTAGTTCATATTTGAATTTCATGTTTTAGAGATAGAGAATAAATATCTGACCAAATAGTGTAATTTTGGCAGATAAGTAGATAGGTAAAGTAAATAAAAAGGAGCTCAACAGTGTAATCTGAGCCCTTGGATGTAATAGGTGCAGACTTAGGTAGGCTTTCCATGTAAAAGAAAAGAAGATTCATAAGGGTTTTCCAGTCTAAGTGCACCCAAATAAAGGAGGAAAAAATGCTAGGCTAAATTAGGTAGGGTAGGTAGATGGTGTTGCAGAATTACTTGTGATGGTTAATGTCTCTAAATGTGTTAAATTTTCTTTTTTATCACAAGTATAAGGCAGACATTTCACTTGATGCAGTTCAAGTAAAACAAGGTTAAATAACTAACTCCCCTTCACATTTTTCCCTAATCATTCACTTACTTCCGCTAAGTATCAAGGTCTTTAAAAAGTCAAAGGGGCTCAGAGCATTTCTCTGACTTCTTAAGGGACATGACCTTCGGCCCAATGATTTAAAACCCTAAGTACTTAATATCATTCATTAAACATTCATTTCATTTCATAAATATTTTCTAAGTAACATCCTATTTTAGTTAGAAATAATACATAAAATCACCTAAAAAAATCCCTTTTCATCTTTAGCCTAAGTTAGAATATATACTCAAAATGTTTTAACTTGGCGCTTTTACACTTCATATGTCATATTAATTTTTAACTACTATTATATAAATACTAAAAAAAACACATTAACCCATTCCCATATTATTTAACTATACAAATCCTCGACATTTTATATATTCGGCCCCTAGTTGAATACAACCATAAACATCACTTAAAAGGAATTAATGAATTAATTTGTAATTCATTAAGAACCTTCCCCGCCACACTATACGGGATTAATTAACCCTCTAGGTTAATTAATAACCACCCCGACCAATCGTATTCACCCCCGATATAGTTATAAACATATTTAATGTATCGGGCCCGCCACAAATAAAGTCCTGCCGCCTCCAACACGCATCCACCATCTGATCAATCCTTTTTCATTCGACGGTTGATGATGATATCGCGCCCCCTGGTGACTGCACTTTAACTCGCGATCACCAGGTGGTTTTCCACCCGTACCTTTGCCACGTGTCACACAATATATATGCTCGCTCACCGCTGGCCCGAAACCACCCAGCCTCAAAAGTGGTGCGATATAAATTGCTTACCACCCACCACATAGTGACAAAACATCACATCCCACTTACGTCATGCGCCCGATAATACCAGAAAAGACTCGCCAACCTCAGTTTTGTTAAATAAACTAGAAAAGTGTCATTTTCGCAGTAATTTCCTGTGTCTCGTGCTCCTATGCAAAACAACGTTCAAGTCAACTATTCTAATTTCCAACCACTACCTAACCAAAAAAGCTTCTGCAACATGCTCCGTAGCCTATCATCCAACCTTCCATTGTATGGTTTTACCTCCTTCATACAGGTATTTATCTAGTTTACCATGCAACCCTGTAATTTCAGTTTTCTACTAAAAATTCTACCTGAGAGGGCCAAAATTCAAAGTCTAGAATAGTCTGTGTTGCCATAAACAGTCCCAAAACCTCTTGTTTGGTCTATTTTCCCACAGAAAGCCCAAAGTCCATTTTGAATCCACAAGAACCAAATATGGAAACCCCTTTAGCTCTGAATTTTGCGCCCCTCAACGCTTCTCACAAAGACTTAGATTATTTACCTCTGGCTGATAAAGATTTTCAGATAAAAGAGTTATCTGATGATAGAAACCATCTTCAGGCCTTCTGCGAAGCCAGGGATAGTTATCTAAATAAGGCTGAAATTTTTGGATTGTGGGAATCTAACCTTCCCATGTATTTCCTTCCCTCAGTGCATGTTTTCCCAGAACTAATTCATCAATGTTGTGCTAGTTATGATCCTATCCATAGAGCAGTTATGTCCCCATTCCAAACTATACTTTTTCCCATAACTGCTAAATCCATTAATGAAATGATACAGTTCCACTCCACTCAACCCCTTGCTCCTATTTCCATGGGTTATTTACTTGAAAAAGTATCTCAGTTGTCCAAATCAGAATTGAGTCGTATTTGTCAAACCTTCATGTCACCAAAGCATCAGCCCAAAGGTCCATCTCCTTATCTGCAGACTTTCTTCACTGAAACTGGAAGGCTCATCATTGATATGATATCCCTCATTATGGGATTTAATAGTAGTGAATATGTTGATGACATTACCCTAGTGTTGTTATCAATCTTCACTCCAGGATAGGCCCCTGCTGTCAGATATGACTATGCCACCTATATTGCCAAAAAAATCCATGATCAATTCCTAAGTTTGGAAAGAGAAGGAGTCTTTAAATACACCACTTTCATATATCATCTTATGTTATATTATCAGTCAATAAATTTCCTTTTCCTATCAAGAAACTGGACACCAAAGGAAATCCAAGGTTTGTAATCTTTTGGAGTTCAATCTTGCATAATACCAGTAAATCCCCTTATACTTATAGTGAGTTTATTGAATTATTTGTACATCCAGCAACCACTCTGTTGATAGGAGTTTCCCTTCCCAGGATTGTTGGTGACATGAAGAAGATTCTCCAGCTCTATAAGTAGTATAGGATAGGTCACTGGTACATATAAAAAATCACACAAAAATCAGGATGTATGGGTGTGAACTTTGTCCTTTTAAATTATCCAAGTGTGTTCCCATGAGATTATTTGCACTAGAATATTTCAGACAGATCATAAATGCAGATTTAGTCCATTTTTATGCTGCCAAGAAGAAGACTCAGCTAAGAATCAAGAACTAGCTAGGCCCTTTTGTTATCAATTCTAGGGATGCATGGCAAGAAGCTAAAAAGATTTTAAAAGACCACCTTATATTACGAAAGAGTTTTTGGTGGGTTCCATATGACCGCAACAATTTTATATGTGACAGAAGGACAAAAAAGAGGTTATCCCTATACATCCACCATAGGATCCCAGAAATTGAGTAGTTTGCAAACATGGATGAATGGGTAGAAGGGACCCTAATAAAACATGTTAGTGAGCAGGAAAACATGGAAAATCCAATGAGAGATCTTTAGAAAACTCTTGACCTGGACTCCTTTGGGAAGGTACCATTCAAGTTATCAACAACTTGTACATCCACTGCTGGAACTTCTCAATAGCCTCCACAGGAAGACAACATTCTAGCCACAAGAACATCCAAAGGCAACGAAATAGATATCACAGAACAGCTCACAATGTCAAATCAGCCTGGAATTTCCAAAGAACAGGGTCAAGTGCCAATTCCTCTGGCCCAAATCAATTTAGAAGAAAGCCCACTTTTGCAAAATCCTCTAAATCAGGAAAGAAATAAAAAGAGGGATAGAGAAGCTATTACTCCTGCCAGTGGACCTACAGTACAGCCTAGGTCAAATAGGCAAAGACTGAATCCTCTGTCAGAAGAGGGCATAGAGGCATTAATCAAGAAGAAGGAAAAAGAATTTGTTTCCTTGAGGAAGTAGCTAAAGCTTGCTCCTTCAAGGCGTCCACAGACTACTGAAGTTATAAAATAGAAATCTGAAGAAGAAATGATGGTCCTACTCTTGAAACTAAATGCAAGATTGAATGATACAAAGCAGTCATTAGAAAAAGAACTGAAGGAAAAGTAGGTAGAGTCGACCTCTTAGCCTCCTGATGTAATCCCCATAGTCTCAAAATTAGTCCCTTCTACACTTGGAACAACATTAGCTCCAAATGTCCCAGCAGCCACAACAGAAGTGATCACAGGCACAGGCAAAATAGCACCAGGTAGCAGTACTAATATGAGCATAGAAGAATTGATAAAGGCCATGGAAGACATGAGATTACAAGTGTTAGAATTAAGACAAGCAAAATAAAATTTGGGTAAGATGGAAACTGATTATAATATTTCAAAAATAAGTGTTGTGGAAAAGACAAGGGAGATCAAAGCATTGGAAAATAAAGTAAAAACATTAGAAAAGGATCTCACTTTTGACAAGCCCCTAACAGAGATCAAGAAAATCCTTTGGACCAACATCATTCAATATATAAATGATGTGTTTCCATCTATCCAAGTGATCTATGAACAAATTGATTTAGTGAAAGAAGCACAGGGAGCAATTCAACAGACAAAAGCATGGTCAGGTAAAATGCGTGATGAAGCCAACCGGCTTATACATTTTTTGAATAACAAAAATAAGGAACAACTAGAAGAACTTGGCATCTCAGAGAGGACAAACACCATTCCGGAAATTAAAAGAGTACTAACCAAGAGAACTTTAATGCAGAACCTAGAGAGAATATGCCAAGATATGCAGGTGGAAACTAATTCTTTTATGGAGAAGTTCACAGCTTTGCAGAGTAAAGGGATACCAAGTCCTTTGGTCATTAATGACAAATTAATGAAGCATATTGATTATGTAGAAAAATTGAATAAGTATGCTGGCAGTCAAGCTAGTTGATTAACAAGTGCATCAGGAATAAAAGCACTCCCCACAGGCCGAGTTCTCTATGATAGCTTAGAGAACTTATTCTATGTTGAGCATGAGGTAAAGCACTTGTTCACAATCCAGCCTACCTTTTTCAGATATACAGAAACAGATGAGACTCTAAGGAATCTTCAAAAGCACAAATTGCCACAGCAAAAATGGTGGGAATACATGTTAGAATTTTGTAAATTTATCTTTGGTAAAATGTAAATTTTGGGCTCTTTACCATAGTAAGATGAACAAAGATGAACAGGGGTCAAACAGGTCGAAGTGTATCAGAACAGGTAAAGAGTATATGTCAAAATAGGACAGCTAGCATAGAGTTACCATAGAAGACAACAGCAAGCCCAATTCTAGGGCCTGCGTCTAGCACATTTAGCAAGAAAAGGAAAATCACAACATCAGTTTCCCTTTCTCCTATCTTTGAGACTAGTTGTCTCTATCTTCTTGTAAAATATGATTAATCATCACTAGAATATATCTCACTCTGTTATGAGATATTTTGTGTAAAATGTTTTGTATAAATACCCCCTCAATTGGAGTATTGGGGTGGATACTTAGACATTGCTGTAATATTGACTATTTTGGAATAAAGTGATGATTGGACCAATTTTTGTATGGCTTGTTGGATAAAGAATTGATGCAAAGGACTTTTCACAGATTTCTTGAATCAAACACTGTATCAATAAGTTCTCTATACCTTGTGATTTAAAGTTTTCCTTGTTTTGATATCATCTTTTTTTCATATCTGAATGATAAACGAAAAAGATTAATTCGGAATATGCTTGATTGCACTCTTTTTTCAATCATTATTATTCTCTATGTTTTCTTCTGAATTAGGATAAACAGTGAAATCTTAATTTCTACTGTTTGCTAGTTCGTTCATTTTGATTATTTAGTAAATAATACTTAACTACTCTTTATTAGTAATCATTCAAGTTCCCTCTTTAAATTGGCTGAAGGATTCCTAACTGCCCTTCACCAATTTTGAGCCCATTCCATCTATTCCAAGTCTTTATTTGTTCCCTGTTTGACCATCTTGCCATGTGAAACCATCCTTTGTTAAGAAACCTAATCTAGTTAAGCCATATTCTTTGACTCCATTAGCCCAATGGCCTAAAATACTCATTCCTGCCCCTCTGCTACTGAATCTCACCACCCAAACTCAAACAAAACTCCTAAACTTTATAACTAGCCTAATATCTTTCAAAACAAAGCTAAAACTTAAAGAGAGAGCCCTCTCTTGATACAAACTGGCTAGATTCTGTATCTAAAAGATTGGTTTACGGTTACCTTGAACCCCTTTCCTCTTCTTACAACTTATAGGAAAATTTGAGTGATAACATAGTGGCGACTCCATTAGGGGCCTGAATAAATTGTTTTGTTACTTTTGTTTACTTTATAAGCTACAGACGGAGCCTGAAGTTTGCTAGGTAGCCTTTGAAATTCTCTTGCTTTGTAATTGTAGAAGTAAATGAATGTTGCTTCAGTCTATCTCCGGTCAGGTTTATAGGTTGGACATCTAGTTCCAAATACTTGATCACTCCCTTTATCAAATAAGTCTTTAAGAAAGTTCAAGTTCCATATCTAAAGTCTATTAAAGAAACTATTAAGTTGTATTGGTAAACCCCATTTAGAGAAAAAACCAAAAATACACCGAGAAATCTGGCTTCAGAAAGGACTCACTATACTAAGTCAAATCCTGACCCAAATCCACCACCTATGTTCGAAAAGCCTAATCTGATCCCCAGGATTCTTAAGAGGCAAGAAATCCAAGAAATTACTGCTAGTTATCGACCTCTATACAGATCAAGATCCCACCCTGTGAAGTGGGTCTATCTTGAGGACGAGCCCTTTGATGAGTTTTTTGAAACCTCTTTATTTGTAACCTTTTCTGAATCTAGATTATCCCACATAGTTCTTGACCCAATCTTTATTGAAAATCTTCAACTTGAAGTAGTCACTTCTCATCTTGACAGACATTTGCAGAACTCCATTCAATCCGAGCTCGCACCCCTGAATCTACTACCATCACTGTTGCTTCTCCAAGCTCTTCATCAGTACCCCACACATCTCAACCCCAAACAACTCCACCACAAACACCTCCTTCTACCCCTCCATCCACAAATCATATTCCCATTGTCACTTCTATGCCACCAAGAGTTACTTCTATACCTGTAGCCATGGCAAATAGGCATGCCCCTCTGGATTTACCTGCCAACTTGGGTGCTATGCCTCAAGACTATCAAATTAAAATTACTCCTTTTGATGGTTCTGGTACTTACACAGCTCAGCAACACACCAAGAGAATGACTGATTATTTTGAAATATATGAGGTTGATGCCGATGATGTTAGAATGAGATTATTTGTACAAAGTTTAACTGGAGATGTTAGAACTTGGTTTAGAGCCCTTCATGCAAATAGTATCAATGACCTACAAGCTCTGTATCAAACATTCTTGAATAGATGGGAAAAGAAAAAAGATCCTCTCCATATTTATCAGAATATGAAAGCCTGAAAAGAGGTACACAAGAAACTGCCGAAGATTACTGCATGAGGTTCAATAATGTTTACAATGCTATCCCTCAAAATCTTAGACACCCTCCAGATTTAGCATTGATCAAATTCCCTGATGGATTTGATTCTGATATGGCATATCAACTTAGGGAAAAAGCTCTTCTAACCTTAGAAGAGATGCAAAGTATAGCTGTCAGTGTTGAGGCCAACTTGATATCTAAACGAGCTAGAGATAGAGCTGAAAGGAGGATACCTTTGAAAGAAGAATCTTGAGCCTTTTAACAAAAATTAGATGCTATTATTAAAGGAATGGATAGGTTTGGAGATAGATTTTAAAATTCGAGCGAAAATCCCCTTCGGATGGTCAAACAAGCAATACTAGGAGAAATCCCAATTTTTGAAAGAACCAAAACACCAACACTAGGAAAACTGCCCCTGATCAGAATATAAGGCCCCCTTTCTAAGAGAATTATGTAGAAGGTTCTATTTCTAAAGATCCACCTGAAGACACTCATATAAATTTAATGGGAATCAACAATGAAGGAGAAGTGTTCTTAACCCATGAAGATCAAGAGGCTTATGTTCTCAACCAATTTCAAACTCAATCAGGAGAATCATTTGATTTCATGGAAGGATATGATATAGCTATTTATGAAGTGCACAAATAGTACAATTTGAGAAGTAGAACAATTGATATCCCTGATACTAATAAACAAAAAGGTCCAAAACAACCAACCAAGGGTAAAGCAGTACCTCCACATGTACAAATTTTGTCCAGACTTAACAATAACCCTTCTAATCAGATCATAGAAGATATATTTGACAATCAACAGAATAACAAAGACTCTTCCATTCCCCTTACTTCTAAGGAAAATGTGGAAGAACCACCAGAAGTTAATCGAGGAGAAGATGTATATACTAACCCTACTCATGAAAAAGACAAAAAACACTGAAAATCCATAAAATAGAGACAATCCAACCATTAAAAATACTAGAGCCCAAACTAAAAGACCATTCAATTTGGAGGCTGGGGTAGGCAAACTAGAGATAGTTGTCCCACTATCTGAATTAGCTAAACATGATGCCTACCGAGAACAAATCAACAAGTCACTTAAAATCAGTGGAACCAAAGATTCTGTAAATGTTTTTTATGACCAACCAGAACTGATCTTTGGACCTGAAGTAAATGGAAGACACCTGGAAGGAAGTGTTCCTCCCTTCTATGTGAGTTTAATATTCATGACAAAATCCTCCATAATGCCATGTTTGACTATGGGGAATCTCACAATTTAATGCCCAAATCTATAATGGAGAAATTATATCTTGATATCGCAAGACCTTATAAATATCTCTTTTCTTTTGATTCAAGCCAAGTGAGATGTTTAGGGTTAATAAAAGACCTATGCGTTTCTCTAGTTCAGTACCCTACTAAAACAATCTTGATGGATATAGTAGTAGCTGATATTCCTCCAAAGCATGGAATGTTGTTATCTAGGTCCTGGGGTGCTAAACTCCAAGGATCACTACAGTTGGACATGTCTTATGCTACTATCTCTGTTTTCAGCCAACCTAAGAACCTATATCGCGAAACATTAATGAAATATGTAGTAAGTGGCCAGGAGAGACCACAAAATTTTCCTATCTACTCAGTACACTCAGATATGGACTTGTTTATTTTGTATAATGCCGAAATCAATCCTACCAATAATGAGCATGTGTTAAAAACAGAACTAAAAGAAAGCACAAATGAAATGTCTAGTGTTCAAATACAAGAAATTTCTTAGAACAATAATACATCAGATACTCAAGAGAAACTAGAAGAAACTAAAAAATTGGATCTTCCTATTAAGAAAATCCCTGAGACTCCTGATACTAACTATGGACATGATATCCTTTGGTACCTAGAATTTGATGCTTCAGTTGATAAATTAGGAGCAGGAGCAGGAATTTGGGTGCAGAATCTTGAAAATGATCATGCTGAAGGTCATGCCTACAGATTAAGCTTTAGGTTCACTAATAATATGGCTGAATATGAGGTTCTGTTGCTAGGTCTTAAACTGGTCAAAAGTTTAGGGGAAATTAGGGTATCAGTCCTAGGAGATTCTAATTTAATCATTCAACAAATAAAAGGGAAGTTTCTCATAAATGATCCTAGATTAAGGTCTTACAGAGGAACAATGATTGAGATTCTCAATACATTTCTAGAAACTCAGCTTGCCAAAATTCCAAGAAAACATAACTTGCAAGCTCATAGCCTGGCAATCTTTGCTAGCACCTGTAAAATACCATTTGAACCTAATCATCAATTCACAGCTGAGATTAGACACAGACTAGCCATACCTGAAAATGTAAAGAATTGGCAAGTGTTTGACAATGATAATCAGATTAACAATTTCTTAACCCTAGAGGAAGAGTTTTCTAGCATCAATATAGATATAGATATTGTTAGTGAATTTGATCAAACAAATAAGATAGAAATAGACATTTTAGCAGAAAGTGCCACTCAAATGCCTCACCCAACAAAATTTACCAACAAAGAAATTCAAGATCTTAAAGAAATGGATATTGGTGAAATTATTGAAGGAGAATATGAAGTTATCAATTTAAAAGACAATGAATTGCCCAAAGGATTAACTCCTTTGGAAGACCTCTTTGATTTCAATGATATTCCAAACAAACCCAAAATGGAACCCTTAAAAGCAGACATTGAAGAATATAACTTAGTGACTAAAGAGAATCCCAGAATGATCAAATTATCTAAATCTTTGCCCCCTGAACAAAAACTCAAATATGTTGAATTAATGAGAGAATTCCACGACGTCTTTGCCTGGAGATATGAAGACCTGAAGTCATATGATACCTCTATAATCCAACATACAATACCCCTAAAGGAAGATCAAAAACCATTCAAACGAAATCTTAGAAGAATTAACCTTGTTCTTCTCCCCTTAATTGAAAAAGAAATCAAACGAATGTATGAGGCAGGGATAATTGCTCCTATCAGGTTTTCAGAGTGGGTGTCTAATCTAGTGCCTACTAGGAAGAAAACTGAAGAAATCAGATTGTGTGTTGACTTAAGAAATGTTAATAAGGTTCCTTTAAATGACAAATACCCTCTACTCAAGATGGATCACATTTTACAAAGAGTAGTTGGTGCTTCTAGGATTTCACTTTTGGATGGTTTCTCGGGTTATAATCAAATTCTGGTTCATCCTGATGACCAGGTGAAAACTACTTTTATAACACCATGGGGTACATTCAAATATGTCAAAATGCCATTCGGACTTAAAAATGCAGGGGCTACCTTCCAAAGAGCAATGGACATAGCATTTGCAAAAGAAATTCATGATTTCCTGGTTATATATCTAGATGACTTGACTGTGTTTTCAGAATTAGATTAGCAACATTTGGATCATTTGAGACAGGTGTTCTTGAAATGCAGAAAATATGGAATTTTGTTAAATCCTAAGAAGTCTCTGTTTGGTCTAGAATACGGCAAATTGTTAGGCCATATCATCTCCAAAGATGGTATTAGAATTGATCCTGCTAGAATAGAAGCTATTCTGCAAATTCGCACCCAAGAAATCTCAAAGAACTTCAAGCTTCCTTAGGAAAGATTAACTTTTTGAGAAGATTCATAATAATTTAGTTGAATTGATTAGATTGCTTAATAATATGTTGAAAAGGGTTGCAAGTATTAAATGGACAATTGAAGCCAAACAAGCCTTTGAAGAAATTAAAATGGCTTTGACCCGAACACTAGTCCTTACAAGTACAAAGTTTGATAGAAACTTTATGATAAGCTTTTGCACTTGTGAAAGCTATTAAAGACTTTAGAGTCTATATATTTTACTTCCATGTAATAGCCTATGTACCAAATTCTGTTGTCAAAGACATCCTAACCCAGGATGGAATTGAAGGCAAACGAGGTAAATGGATTGCTACTATATTGGAGTATGATATTGAAATAAAACCTAAAAAGCTTATAAAAGGACAGAGATTGGCCAAACTCATGACTGAAACAAATTGCGAAACCCTTGATATTAATGAACTGGATAATGAACAGGAGATGGTGACCCCACAAATCAGGTAGGCTTTCTTAGATTTACCTTGGTATGTTGATATAACTTCTGTATTATTAAACCTGCAGGCTCCTCCAGGGTTATCCAGAACAAAGAAAAGGTTTTTAAAGATGAAAGCTTCAAAAAAATTTATTTTAGATAATGCTCTCTTTTGGAAAAATCATGAAGGTATTCTATTGAATTGTTTATTAAAACAAGAAGTTGACAAGGTTCTCAAAGAATTTCATGCAGGAGACTGTGGTGGACACCTTTACTGGAAATCAACTGCAAACAAAATCGTAAGGGTTGGACTTTATTGGCCAACCTTGTTCGTTGATGTAGAGAAATTTGTCATTGCTTGCCATAAATGCCAATTTTTTTAAGGTAAGAGGAAACTGTTACCCTTACCCATGAGACCAATTTCTGTTAGGATATTCCGACACATAGGATATAGTTAAGTTCAACTTGGTCTAGTATAGAGTTAGGTTAGAGTTAGGTAAAGTGTGTTTCTTTACCGTTGTACATTTTGTAACTTACAATCCGACGGTCACGATATGTAGTGATCCGACGGTTCACTCTCACCTCGGTATTACCGACACTTGATCCGTGGCTTGACACCCGATTGGTCCATGAGTTCTATTTAAAGCGCATGGAGGGTCATTGTTCGGGTAATCCGTGCATGAGAGAAGCTTATGTAAATTTTCATTCTTTGATTAATAAATTGTCTGTACCCACGTTGGGACAGGCCGTGGACTGTTTCCCTCCTTGCACTCTGAGGGTTTTAACCACGTCAAAAATACTGGTGTATTGATTTGAGATCTGGTTGTGAGCGGTGTCCTCTTGGTATTCTTTCTGAGGAACTTACCCTGTAAATTCCTACAATTTCCATTGAAAAGCCCTTCCAACAATGGGGTCTGGACTTCATTGGAGAAATCCACCCTCCCTCTTCCAGCCAACATAAATGGATTCTAACTGCCACAGACTATTTCACCAAATGGATAGAACCCATTCCATCTAGACAAGCCAATGACACAATCATTATAGGATTCTTAGAAACCAACATACTGTCTAGATTTTGTTGTCCTGAAAAAATCATAATTGATAATGCTGCTGCCTTCAAATCCAAGAAAATGATAAGTTTCTGTAACAAATACCATATCACTTTAGGCCATTCCACAGCCTATTACCCTCAAGGTAATCGTCTAGCTGAGTCTTCCAATAAAAGCCTAATTAATATCAGTAAGAAATTATTGGAAGAAAACAAAAAAAATTGGCACAAGAAACTTATTAATGCACTATGGGCAGACAAACTCACTGCAAAGAAATCTATTGGAACTAGTCCTTATGAACTAGTCTATGGCATGGAGGCTATATTTCCTTCATCCTTAGGAGTTCCTGTGTTGAAATTACTTCAAGAAGCTCAGGTGGAACCAAATGATATCCAAATTAGGATTAACCAAACATCCACTTGCAGCAGACTAGAGAAGAAGTGTACCAAAGATCCCAAGTAGTACAAGAGAAACTCAAGAAATTTTTTGATAAAATAACTAAGGTAGAAGATTTATACCTTGGGGACAAAGTCTTAAGATGGGATTCTAGGAGAGAGGATAAGGGAAAACATGGGAAGTTTGACTTCCTGTGGAAAGGACCTTTTATTATCCATGCCTTACAAGGGAACAATACTTACTTTTTGAAGAACTTGGATGGTACAGAAATAGGAGAAGGTCTAGTTAATGGCCGGATGCTGAAACACTAGTGTGATCCAACTTTTTAATGTATTCTGACTTTAACATGTACATACTATATCCTTGGTAATGTCACAGTTTGGATTGGATAGTCAATTGCTGGAGTTGAAGCCTGAAGAGAAGGTCTTAAGCTTCACAAGTGTTACTATCATACATACAATAAAGCAACCAGTAGAAGAATATTTTAGAGCACAATCATAGTCATTCAGAAGGCCATCTGACCTGATGTTCTTGACTTTCCACCAGAAAAAGCCATCCCCAAGTGGAGCCAGTGTTATTCTCCTATACCAACAGGTGTCATATTTCATGATTGACTTGATGAGCTCTGTAATATGTTCATACCTTTTCTTGTTGCAAAGGCTTTCCATGTTTTCAAAAAATCAAAAAATTTAAAAAATGTAAAGAGGGTATACCCTAAAAGAAAATCAAAGGGTAAAAAGAATAAAGTGGTCAAAAAATGAAGAGAAATTAACCCCAAACAAAATAGACTAGGAAAGTGTGAAAGTCTAAATGCCACTACTTTTTCATTTTCTGTAATAAACGATTATGTGCAGCTTGTTAACTTATGCCACAATTAATGAATAGTCAAACAGTTTAAGCTTTGCTAGTGCATATTTGAATTTCATGTTTTAGAGATAGAGAATAAATATCTGACCAAATAGTGTAATCTTGGTAGATAAGTAGATAGGTAGAGTAAATAAAAAGGAGCACAACAGTGTAATCTCAGCCCTTGGATGTAATAAGTGTAGATTTAGGTAGGCTTGCCATGTAAAAAAAAAGAATATTGATAAGGGTTTGCCAGTCTAAGTGCACCCAAATAAAGAAGGAAAAAATGCAAGGTTAAAGTAGGTAGGGTAGGTAGATAGTGTTACAGAATTACTTGTGATGGATAATGTCTCTAAATGTGTTGAATTTTATTTTTTTATCACAAGTATAAGGCGGACATTTCACTTGATGTAGTTCAAGCAAAACAAGGTTAAATAACTAACTCCCCTTCACATTTTTCCCTAATCATTCACTAACTTCCCCTAAGTATCAAGGTCTTTAAAAAATCAAAGGGGCTCAGAGCATTTCTCTAACTTTTGGAGATACCAGACCCTCAACCCAATGATTTAAAAGCCTAAATACTTAATATCATTCATTAAACATTAATTTCATTTCATAAATCTTTTATAAGTAAAATCATATTTTACTTAGAAATAATACATACAATCACCAAAAAAAGCCCTTTTCATCTTTAGCCTAAGTTAGAATATGTACTCAAAATGTTTTAACTTGGCACTTTTACACTTCATATGTCATATTAATTTTTAACTACTATTATATAAATCCCAAAAAAAAACATTAACCCATTCCCATATTATTTAACTATACAAATCCTCGACATTTTATATATCCCACCCCCGGTTGAATACAACCATAAACATCACTTAAAAGGAATTAATGAATTAATTTGTAATTCATTAAGAACCTTCCCCACCACACTATACGAGATTAATTAACCCTCTAGGTTAATTAATAACCACCCCCGACCAATCGTATTCACCTCGATATAGTTATTAACATATTTAATGTATCGAGCCTGCCACAAATAAAGTTTTGCCACCTCCAACGCTCGTCCACTGTCTGATCAATCCTTTTTCATCCAACGGTTGATGATGATATCGTGAGCCCTGGTGACCACACTTTAACTCACAATCACCAGACATTTTTCCGCCCGTACCTTTGCCACGCGTCACGCAGTCTGTATGCTCCCTCTCCCCCGGCCTGGAATCACCCAACCTCAAAAGTGGTGTGATATAAACTGCTTACCACCCTCCACATAGCGACAAAACATCACATCCCACTTATGTCATGCACCCGATAAAACCAAAAAAGACCCGCCAAGCTCAGTTTTGTCAAATAAACTAGTAAAGTGTCATTTTCGCTATAATTTGTTGCGTCCTATGCTCCCATGCAAAACAATGTCCGAGTCAACTATTCCAGTTTCCAACCGCCACCTGACCAGAAAAGCTTCAGAAACACGCTCGGCAACCTATCATATAACCTGCCATTGTTTGGTTTTACCTCCTTCATACAGGTATTTATCCAGTTTACCCTGCAACCCCATAATTTCGGCTTTCTACTGAAAATTCTACCTGAGAGGGCCAAAATTCAAAGTCTAGAACAATCTATGTTGCCGTAAACAGTCTCCAAATCTCTTGTTTAGTCTACTTTCCCACAGAAAGCATAAATTCCATTTTGAATCCACAAGAACCAAATAGGAAACCCCTTTAGCTCTGAATGTCATGCCCCTCAATGCTCCTCACAAAGACTTAGATTATCTACCACTGGCTGATAAAGGTTTTCAGATAAAAGAGTTATCTGGTGATAAAAACCATCTTGAGGCCTTCTGCGAAGCCAGGGATAGTTATCTAAATAAGGCTGACATTTTTGGATTGTGGGAATCTAACCTTCCCATGTATTTCCTTCCCTCAGTCCATGTTTTCCCAGAACTAATTCACTAATGCTGTGCTAATTATGATCCTATCCATAGAGCTGTTAAGTCTCCATTCCAAACTGTCCTTTTTCCCATAACTGCTAAATCCATCAATGAAATGATATAGTTCCACTCCACTCAGCCTCTTTCTCCTATTTCCATGGGTTATTTACTTGAAAAATCATCTCCGTTGTCCAAATTAGAATTGAACCGTATTTGTCAAACCTTCATGTCACCAAAGCATCAGCCCAAAGGTCCACCTCTTTATTTGCAGACTTTCTTCACTGAAACTGGAAGGTTCATCATTGATATGATATCCCTGATTATGGGATTTAACACTAGTGAATATGTTGATGACATTACCCTAGTGTTATTATCAATCTTCACTCTAGGACGGACCCCTGCTATCAGATATGACTATGCCACCTATATTGCCAACAAAATCCATGATCAATTCCTAAGTTTGGAAAGAGAAGGAGACTTTAAATACACCACATTCATATATCATCTTATGTTATATTATCAGTCAGATAACTTTCCTTTTCCTATCAAGAAATTGGACACCAAACGAAATCCAAGGATTATAATCTTTTGGAGTTCAATCTTTCATAATACCAGTAAATCCCCTTATAGTTATAGTGAGTTCATTGACTTATTTGTACATCCAGAAACCATTGTATTGATAGGATTTTCACCTCCTAGGATCACTGGTGACATGAAGAAGATTCTCCAGCTCTCTAAGCAGTACGTGATAGGTGACTAACACCTATACAAAAATCACACAAAAATCAGGATGTATGGGTGTGAACTCTGTCCTTTTAAATTACCCAAGTATGTTCCCATGAGACTATTTGCACTACAATATTTCAGACAGATCATAAATGCATATTTAGTCCATTTTTGTGCTGCTAAGAAGAAGGCTCAGTGAAGAATCAAGAACCAGCTAGGCCCTTTTGTTATCAATTCTAGGGATGCATGGCAAGAAGCTGAAAAGATTTTAGAAGACCACCTTAGATTACGAAAGAGTTTTTTGTGGGTGCCATATGACCCCAACAGTTTTATATGTGATAGAAGGACAAAAAACAGGTTATCCCCATACATCCACCATAGGATCCCAGAAATTGAGTAGTTTACAAACTTGGATGAATGGGTAGAAGGGACCCTAATAGAACATGTTAGCGAGTAGGAAAACATGGAAAATGCAATGATAGATCTTGAGAAAACTCTTAACCTGGACTCTTTTGGGCAAGTACCATTCAAGTTATCAACAACTAGTACATCCGCTGCTGGAACTTCTCAACAGCCTCCTCAAGAAGGCAACATTCTAGCCACAAGAAAAACCAAAGGCATGGAAATAGATACCACAGAACAACTCAAAATATCAGATCAGCCTGGAATTTCCAAAGAATAGGGTCAAGTTCCAATTCCTCCAACCAAAACCAATGTAGCAGAAAGCCAAATTTTGCAAACTCCTCTAAATGAGGAAAGAAATAAAAAGTGGGACAGAGAAACTATTACTCCTGCCAGTGGACCTACAGTACAGCTTCGGTCAAAGAGGCAAAGACTGAATCCTCTGTCAGAAGAGGAAATGATGGAAGTGACTATAGACAACCACAGAGAAGAAAGAGCAGTTATCCAACAAACTTTTCCATTAGGGGAAACATCCATTAGCTCACAAAGACAAGAGCTAGAGAGACAACAAAGTTTACAAGTATCATCCCGTAGACCTCTAGGAAAAGAAGCCTTGGACATCAAAAAACATTCACAAAGATAAAAGCCAGAAATGATCCTGTAAGACTTCAAATCTACAATCGGTATTTAAAAATGGCCCCCACAAACTAGCAGAGATTAATGTCAGCCTATGACATTAAAGAAGGAAAGATGATAATGAGTCACTTTAAGCCAAAGGTGCAACAACCCCAGTCAGCAACAGATTACACCAGAACAAACTTGGAGGTCTTAGCCAGGAATATTCATCCTATGGACCAGATTGAACTTCACAAGAAAACTAGGGAAATGGTCTATTCCACACTAGCTGACAAAGCAACGAAGGCCCACAAGTTACAAAATTCCTTGTACAATGCAATTGCTCAACTACACTTAGAGAAAGCTTCCTTGTTGGCCAAAGACAATAGAATAAAATCATTAGAAGATATCATGATTGGTCTGGAACATGATCCCAAAGATGCTAAGGGCATAGAGGCACTAATCAAGAAGAAGGAAGAAGACATTGCTGCCTTGAGTAAGTAGCTAAAGCTGCCTCCGTCAAGGCATCCACAGACTGCTGAAGTTATAAAACAGAAATCTGAAGAAGAAATGATGGACCTACTCTTGAAACTAAATGAAAGATTGAATGATATAGAGCAGGCATTAGAAAAAGTACTGAAGGAAAAGCAGGGAGAGTCAACCTCTCAGCTTCCTGATGTAATCCCCATAGTCTCAATAGTAGTCCCCTCTACACTTGGAACAACATTAGCTCGAAATGTCCCAGTAGCCATAGCAGAAGTGATCACAAGCATGGGTACAATAGCATCAAGTAGTAGTACTAATATGAGCACAGAAGAATTGATAAAGGCCATGGAAGGCATGAGATTACAAGTGTCAGAATTAAGACAGGCAAAAGAAAAATTGGCTAAGATGGAAATTGATTATAATATTTCAAAAACAAGTGTTGTGGAAAAGACAAGGGAGATCAAAGCATTAGAAAATAAAGTAAAAACATTAGAAAAGGATCTCATTTTCGACAAGCCCCTAGCAGAGATCAAGAAAATCCTTTGGACCAATATCATTCAATCTATAAATGATGTGTGGCCATATATCCAAGTGATCTATGAACAGATTGATTTAGTGAAAGCAGCATAGGGAGCAATTCAACAAACAAAAACACAGTTAGGTAAAATTCCTAATGAAGCCAACCGACTTATACATTTTTTTGAATAATAGAAATAAAGAACAACTGGAAGAGCTTGGCATCTCAGACAAGATAGACACCATTCTAGAAATCAAAAGAGTGCTAACCAAGAGAACTTTAATGTATAACCTAGAGAGAAGATGCCAAGATATGCAGGTGGAAATTAATTCTTTTATGGAGGAGTTCACAGTTTTGTAGAGTAAAGGGCTACCAAGTCCTTTGGTCATTAATGACAGATTAATGAAGCATAATGTTTATGTAAACAAATTGAATAAGTATGCTGGCAGTCAAGTTAGTTCATCAACAAGTGCATTACGAATAAAAGCACTCCCCACAGGCCGAGTTCTCTATTATAACTTAGATAACTTATTCTATGTTGAGCATAAGGTAAAGCACTTGTTCACAATCTAGCCTACCTTTTCCAAATATACAAAAACATATGAGACTTTGAGGAAACTTCAGAGGCACAAATTGCCAGAGCAAAAATGGTGGGAATACATGTTAGAAATTTTGTAAATTTATCTTTGGTAAAATGTAAATTTTGGGCTATTTACCATAGTAAGATGAACAAAGATGAAAAGGGGTCAAACATGTCGAAGTGTATCAGAACAGGTAAAGAGTATCAGTCAAAATAGGGCAGCCATCAAAGAGTTCTTCTAGGGCTTGCCTCCAGCACATTCAACAAGAAAAGGAACAACACAACATCAATTTCCCTTTCTCCTATCTTCGAGACTAGTTGTCTCTATCTTCTTGTAAAATACGATTAGTCATCACTAGAATATGTCTCACTCTGTTATGAGATATTTTGTGTAAAATGTTCTGTATAAATTCCCCCTCAATTGGAGTAATGGGGGTGGATTCTTAGACATTGCTTTAATATTTATTATTTTGGAATAAAGTGCTCATTGGACCGACTTTTGTATGGCTTGCTGGATAAAGAATTGATGCAAAGAACTTTTCACAGATTTCTTGAATCAAACACTGGATCAATAAGTTCTCTATACCTTGGGATTTAAAGTTTTCCTTGTTTTGAAATCATCTTTGTTTCATATCTAAATGATAAATGAAAAAGATTAATTTGGAATATGCTTGATTGCACTCTGTTTTCAATTGTTATTATTCTCTATGTTTTCTTCTGAATTAGGATAAACATTGAAATCTTAATTGCTCTTGTTTGCTAGTTCATTCATTTTGATTATTTAGTAAAGAATACTCAACTGCTCTTTATTAGTAATAATTCAAGTTCCCTCTTTAAATAGGCTGAAAGATTCTTAACTGCCCTTCACCCATCTCGAGCCCATTCCATCTATTCCAAGTATTTATTTGTTCCCTGTTTGACCATCTTGCCCTGTGAAACCATCCTTTGTTAAGAAACCTAATCTAGTTAAGCCATCTTCTTTGACTCCATTAGCCCAATGGCCTAAAATACCTAGTCCTGCCCCTCTGCTATTGTATCTCACCACCCAAACTCAAATAAAGCTCCTAAACATCATAACTAGCCTAATATCTTTCAAAACAAATCTAAAACTTAAAGAGAGAGCCCTCTCTGGATACAGATTGGCTAAATTTTGTATCTAAAAGATTGGTTTGTGGTTACCTCAGACCCCTTTCCTCTTCTTACAACTTCTACGAAAATCTGAGTGATAACAGAAGGTACAACACCTCTTTGAAAAACTTTCATATTTATCTACAATACCACTATTTGCAGCCTGTAATGGTTATTGCAAATAACCTCTCTCTAACCCAAGGAGATATAGGTTCCAATGGGACTATCAATCACATATCGATATTGATTACTCAAACATTATTGTTTCATCTTTCTATTTTCATAACTTACATAACATATTAGTGGGTGCATTTTTGTTGTTTTCTAAGCTGCACTTTTTATTTAGCTTTTTAGTTAATGAGTTTACAAATATCAAGTCTTGTTTCTTTTATTCTCAGTATATTCCGTGAATAATTTCCGCAAAATTTTGAATGTTGAAACAAACTTTTTAGGCAGAAGGATTAAGAAATTCCTCAATATTTTAGGCATATTTTCCATTACATTTTTGCAACACTTAAATTCACCATACGAATTAGTGGTAACTTATTTTGAAAATTAAAGTTCTTAAAATGATTGCTAAATTGATTCCTTGAGTCATGTATTTTATATTTTTTTGATCATTTTCCCATACATGATCTCTGAGTCCAATCTTGCCATGTTTTCTACTTATTTCTTGCATGAACTAACCTGATTGATCAGTAAGAATAATAACAAATAACACACAACTTTCCTCTCATTTTAATATTTATCTTTTCTCTTTTGTGGTGCATATGCCCTATCAACTTCAGTCTCAACAACCTATGGATACCATATTCAAGTAGATGGATTGAAAATATGGTTAAATGCAACAACAACAATCGACAATCCAACCACTATATTATGTTCGTAAAGAAACTTTCTACATTTCAAACTTGTGGAGTAGGTTTACTATTATTTGAAATTTTGGTTCCCATTTTTTGTAGCCAATGCTTTATCTTATACCAAATATGAAAAAAATTATTCTTCAATAGTTAATGTCATTGAAATGTTCACATAATTATACCTATTTTATGGAATAGTTTCTAATTGTTTTATTCAAATATGTGATTGTATAACATCGTCAATAGTCATATGTACAATATTATGTATAACTAATACAAAATTATGTACATCTCAATAGTAGCCACAACAAGGCTAGGTTAAACCTCTTTTTATTATTTTTTAAAGCTATTTATTTGAATAAAAGATTATTTGGTATATGAAATTTAAACTATTGGCAGGGGCCATGATTATATTTATCTTTTGACTTACTACAACATCCTCATGATATTTCATACTATAAACAACAACCCACCCTATACGAACGTGCATCCTAAATTATTTTAGCAATTGTGCCTAATGTTAGTTTAATCTGATGGATTGACTATATTGTAGGTAGTTAATCTATTTGTCTATGGTAGCTTCCTAGGAGATATTGATTTGTTCTTTTTTTTCTTTTTCCTACAAGTCTCAAAGATGAAGATTCCTACTATTGGGTTATGTTATGACCCTAAATATGGCCTAAAATGGTTATATGTTTGTGTATACCAACTGTTATTTATATTATGCTTTGTATGATAGATGGTGCTTGCCTCATGGCTACTTTTTTTCACATGATATGGCCTTGTGGCACATCTTTTATTTCAAAATTTAGTTCCTTAGCTGATATGAATGTTTTTATCATGGAAATTTCCTTAAGAAACCCCTCCCCCCATTTTTCTAAATGGATTTTGTGTGTTTCATCATATTAATGGTTAAAGGAGGCATTTTTTTCTAAAACGGTTCATTTCATCTTCTTGTTTCTACTTATTCATAGATATCTATGTGAAAAGGCTTTGTATAATGTGACCTACCTCGGCATGTGTGTTTTTTTTATTCAATTATCTTGTGAAAATTTCCATGTTTTGTAAGGGAAGTTATTTATTTCAAAAAAATATTCCAAAATGCCATTTCTTTGGCCTATCTAACTTTTTTGGTGGGTATGTGGAGATCGCATGTAAAAATGATATTATGGAGTATAACTAGTAAAGCCTGAACTTATTTTTACTTTTTGGACCCTCAAAGGAGAGGCAAGGCCAAGATGCACCCAATAAATCATCATGTTGGTAAGAGGTTTCCTTCCTCTTGACCCTATTGATCATGGCATATTGAGTCATATTACCCACCCTCATGTATGGGTAATGTTAGGAGAAATTTTTTCTTCTATGATCCAATTTGATAGCTAACTTTCCTACATTATTTATTATATGTTTTCTTTTCTTTCCATTTGTTTTCACAAGTTATCTACAACACAAGATTTTTACATGTAGCTTAGTTTGCATGATTGTGCCTAACATTTTCCTGAAGGTTGAATACTAAGTTCTTAAGGCTTTTTTTCTATGGTGACATTTTATTTGCTTCGTTTGTATAGGTGATATGGCCACATAAGTGGCCATTATCACCCACCTGAAGAAAAATTGTCATGTTTCTCGATTTTCTTGGAAAAAATGACATTGACATAGTTGATGTTAATGTATATGTTGTATAAATCATTTATAGTCTACTTTAGTTTATATTCCAGTTTTCATTGTCTTTCATGTCTTATAAACTTCATTATTATCTTCTTTTATTTTGAGAATAGGAACTCAATATTGATGGTAAGAATCCATAATTGAAGAAAGAGGAGAACAATAACAATCAATGGCATATGCAGAAACAGAGAGAGAAAAGAACTAGTCTAGTAAAACCCTTAAAGCTAATATCCTACATGAGACACACACATGCAGACTGAACCTCAAGTCCTCGAAGTTAGTTAATTCACCTCCAATCCCTTGACAACACAATGATAATGTTTTGAAGTGATGAAACAATATTCCATGTGTAAATTGTAGTCCAATGAATATTATGTTGGAAACTCACATTTTAATGATCAAAATTTCGTATAATATAATTTGTGGTTGAAATTATTTATAGTTGCACTCGATATTATTTAGTATTGTAATTAACATACGTAACGTTTATTTTTCATATTAGATGAACATGCATTTTGTATGACTTTCTAAATTTAGTCGGAAAATCATACTAATTAATTTATGTTTTTTAATAATGAACACATGAAATCAATCTAAAACTATTTTGTAACCCTATTTTCCACTCCATTATAGTAAGAGAGACCCGATATCAACTTACCTTAGTTTCTAGCTAGAATGCATCCTATTTCACCTTTTCCTTTACTTATGTGAGATTTATCACGTGTTAAAAGGGTGAAATTACATAATTGAGAAATTTGTCATAATTATTTTTCCAAAATATTATAATTATGAGATAATATTTATTTCATAATTGAGATAATTAAGAAAAACCCATAATTGTGAAATGGGTTTCTAGAATTTTCCATTCCCAAACAGATCTACTTTACCCACTTGCGTATGGGTTGTCTAGGGCTCCATTATTATATAAGTTTCCTAACTTCTCAAGGCCCTAAGTGTCTAGACATATTCTCTTGGAGGATAAAATGAGCCTATATAATCTCACCAAGGTGAATGTGGATACATTCTAGCCAGGAACTGAGGTGAGTTGATCTTGGGTCTCCCTTACTATAATGGAGTGGAAAATAGGGTTATAACACCTCCCTTTTCTAGTTGCCTCTATTTAAGAATCATATCCCATGATAGTAGGATGACCCACATATGACTTTAAAGATGAGAGGGAATATTTTTTGTCTTGCATATGATGTGAAGCTCCAAAATATATGATCCATGCATTAGGACTTGAATAAATATAAATTATTGCATATGCAATACCTCTATTCTCAGGTGCTCTATCTCCTTCTTCTTGACACTCTCTGTAATATAATCAAAAAGATTCTTCCACCGAAGAGTTTGGGCCATGAGATAAATTCTATTATTCATGAATGATGATTCCATATCGTAAGAACAATAGAAATATATTAATCTTTTTTTCCACTCCTTTCCCTTCTTTTACTATGAAGTTTTAGTGATAAGCTTTGGTATTGCAACAAGAATGTTGTAACTCCTAAGTCTACCAAATTTAATTTATCAATATGGGATTCATACAAAAATAAGAAGTGAAAGTGTTGTATGCATAGTAAGCTATGTTATTCTTAATCCAATTAGAGGTAGTGGATCAAGCTAGGGTATACAAAGACCATTTTTCAAATTAAATCTAGATTTTGCAGAAGGAAAAGATGTTGCACAAAACAAAATCCAAATCTACTTGAAAGAAATGAAAATACTTTGTAAAGGGAAATTATAATCTACTTGAAAGGAAAGTAAATGTTACATGAAAGGATATTCTAATATATTTTCAAGAAATGTAAATATTGCATGGAAGGAAATTCTAACCTAATTGCGAGATATGAATATACTTGAAATGAAAACCATAATCTATTGTAGAAAGTAAAACTAAGATACATACGTAAATCAAATTTCATGAAATAAATCCTAAATTATTTCATCTAAAGGAGATTTTATTCTAATGAAAAAATCCAATAACTATATCAAGAAGTGGAAAAGTAAAGTATCTTTATGCTATTAAATTCACGAACTCAATCACTAACCCTAATTGTAGAAATAAATTGCAGAGATGAGAATAAAGGTCTTACATGGTCACTAATATTCCTCATGCTTCGTTCCAAGGCATATGAGACATTATTAATGGTGAAGAGGAAAAAAAATAAATCTTAAAGAGAAATTATGGTTGACACTCGAGAGCTTCTACGTGATGTTATAGGGTGCTATAGGATTACTACATGATGTTACAAGATTGTCTTATTTTGCTATAGGATTTAATTCAAGAGAATTCCAAGGGATCAAATGGTTGTCTAAAGGTGAGGAGGCGTAGTGGAAGGTCTGAGAAGGTTATGTATGTACCTTCCAAGCTTATTTATCCTTAGGAGCCCATCTTGCACAAGGAGGGAGTGCAAACAATGACCTCTAACAAATCTATCCTAAACTTTTTATATGTAGACCGCTTGAAGAAATTGATGAGGATGGAAGGAGGCTATTGATGGTAGGGTTAAAAGTGAAAATCAAAGTTCTCTACCTTACAAACCAATATTGTGACCTGCACATTGTAAATTAATTGCTTCATGAAAAACAACTAATCACCTAGACATTAATTATCAACTCGAGGAGTGTCTTTTTATTTCATGGCAATCAGTAGAATATATGCATAACAAAAACTAACACTGGTTCTATATGATTGTGTCATATACTAGCAAACTTGTTCAACAAGAAATAAAATATAAGACTTGAATAATAAAACTAAAATTAAAAAGAAGAAAGTAAATGACAGGAAAAACAATTATGTTAATCACACAGCATGTATCATTGCTAAATTAAAACACATATTTCTAAATTGGAAATTTAATCTATTGCACCCAATATAATTCAAATGCTAATCTAGAGCAGTAAATTAAATGAAATCTAGAAATTGGATGAATTAACAAATCTGGAAAATGCAGCAAACAACAAATTAGTTAAATGAAATGAAATCTACTTTAAGGAATGACAGTTGAAAATCAAATAAACAAAAACATAACTACACTAACTTACATGTTCAAGGCGGCACTTCGTCCAAGGTGGTGAGCCCAACTACTGAAGAGTTAGTTCTGCCTTAAGAAGTAATTCTGATCAGATTACAAGTAACAAATGTAGAACCCAATGGATATCTTGCTTCATTAAAATATATGAGAGAAATAATTACAACATAATGAAGCTCTTAGCTTTGCTTCAAATTAAAAAATTGTCCATCTCCCATCTCTCATATCTTATCTCATTTCCTACATCTTGTCTAATAACTATCCATCTCCTATCTCCTAATTAGCCATCCTTCTTTGGTCTCTATTTTCATTTAAATACATAGAGAGCAAAGAGAAGTTATAGCAAAATTCATTACAAAATTATTTCCATAACATTTTCAATTGATTACATAATATCAATAAACAAGATCATATCTAAAATATCTTTCCATGATCATTCAGCAGGAACGAGTCGAATCTGGTAATGCAATTGGAAGAATTTGGAAAATCACCACAACAACAAATCTGAGAAAATCATCTTCGAAGAACCTTGCATTTCTCTTAATACAAACCAAGTTTTGGAATACTTCTCATCAAAACACTAATTTGGTCCATTCTACATGAAACCGGTGTCTCAAATTTTCAATATTCACCTTCATTTGTCTGGAAAGTTCAATGCAAAACTATCACTTCTTATCATAGTGAATTTCTGAGTTGGAATATTTGATTATAAGATCGAAATGAAATTTGCAATCTGCAAAAGTTATTGGAGGCTAAAATAGTGAGTGATGAAAATTCATTAATCAATTACATTGGAAAAATAATGCATAATAATCTTCAATATATTAAAAATAAAGGAGAAATAATAGTATTTATACATCAGAGCATAAATAATTATAAAATGGAATTATATGATAAATTATAATAAATGACATGATAAGAGTGGCAGAAATGGATGAAATAAATGTTAAAAGCTATAATAATAATGACAAATTAGTGGCCCAACATACCCCCAAACTGAATATGCTGCATGTCCTCATGCAACCCATAGCCTCTGTATTAACCAAGTTGTAATACAAAAATGTTCATCCCAACTCATGAAGCTGATGGAATAAATGACTTCTTCCTCAAATAATAAATATTCAATTGTAGCAATGTTGATGAAAGTGTAAGAACTTTCAAATTGTTTTTCAACTATATGTATATGGATTTGCAACAAAATATGATATAGGTAACAACAAACTTCATTAACAATTTTATCAAAATCTACAGACTAGATTTTGCTGAAATTTTGCACGAAAATTTCTACTATGTTAATGTTTCTCTAATCCAAAAATCATATCATTTTGATGCATGTGTTGGTATCATCCTAAGACCCTTTTTCCTTCCCAAAAACATATCATTTATCCATAGATTTTCATCATATATCCCTCAAAATCCTTGAATATTGATTATTAATCGTTCTATAGTTATTAAATTGCATAGAAATTAATTTAGGGGTTTTATGTTCCAGAATTAGAGGTTTTTGATGACATGGTTACAGGAAGTACCCACATCCTGTAATGAGCTTACCGTTTGACATGTGGCGCAGCAGATGAGCTAGAACGAAAGGCATGGGCGAAAAGCAGAATGTCCAAGCATGGACAAACACCTCTCACCCAGCCAAATCGAGCCTCCTATGCATGCGGTCAACTTAAGTCAAAGCAGGGCACTCTGACAGGCAAAAGCAGAAACAGCATCGTTCCATTTTTCATTTTAGTCTTTTTGATTTTTGAAACACTTGGTATGGAAACATTTTGAAAAGGCTATGTAATAAACGCGGCAACAGCACTATGTACATTCATTGTATCGATGACATGGCTGTGCGTACGCATATGTAAATACAATCAGGGTTATGTTTAGAGTTTAGTTGTTGAATTATTGAATCATATTTCTCAGAACAGAGTTTTAAGTTAATACAGGGACCTCTTTACAGTCACGACCGTGTGTATCCTTCTTGCGTGATTTGATAGCTGATCAGTTGTAACCAGTATACCCTTAGGCGCGGACGGGCCCTGCGTTCTTCGATTGGTATACTGTTCACTTGTTTTGTTACATTCCAGTTATCACATGTTCGCACAGTATTCACATAGCTTTTGATTTATATCGTATATGGTTTGCATCACAGTATTCACATAGCATTTGATTTATATCACATGGTTTGCATCACAGTTTCGATTTACATAGTTGTTGATTTACATAGCATACGGGTTGCATAACACTTATATAAGCTTTCGATTCCTACAGCTTTTGAATTTCATTACATAGATATGGTGTGCGCTTATGAACGGTTTATGGTTATGTTGAATGGTCAGCACTAGGATCTGGAAGGGAGTCTTGTAAGGGATTTGATCCCTGTGTGACTCATAGAGACATTATATCATAAACTATGTTTTGTTTTACAGTTCATTTATGCTTTCTTTATATAGTTTGATAGTGTAAATATCTTGCATGATGTGTGTGTTTACCAAGCAAGGGTTTTCTGAGTGATACCTCTGTAAGGAGGTTAGAATCATTGCCACAGTCATACACAGTACTTAGATTCATGATTTGATTTGATAGTTACATCTCATGACCAGCATTGTAATTAAGCATATCAGTAGGGTAATCTAGGTGTGTGAATGATAGGCTGCAAATTCCGGTCTTCCGTAAAGAAGCATTGTATCCTACATCCTACTCACTTGACCAAAGATTCTTTATGTCTATATATTTTAGACCACGCCTCTAAGCTTACGCACCTCGGTCGATATTAAATATAGAGTCCAGTCTAGTACCCTAGCTGGAACCACTACATTTTGGCGCCGTTGCCGGGGAGGCGTACGTAAAGGATTCAAACAAAAAGAAAAAAAAAATCAATACACAAAAACAACCAAAAACACAGTTAGAAATCATGTTCATTTATGCCAAGACTTAGAGACAATCAAGGGAGATTTGTAAGAACCCCCCACCATCTCAACACTAACCCATCATCATCATGAGCAGACTCTCCAGGGAATACAACACCAACTGAGGAGGATATTCAAACAATAGCTGAGAAATTTTATTCAGGACAGCACATTACTCTTGCTAAGAGGGAAACTCTGTTTGCACATAAATCACAGCAGCCACCCTTTCCTAAATCTTCTACACAAGGGAAAAGTAGCACCATTACCAAACAATTTTCCTTTCTCTCTTTTCCACCAAGAGACACTAAGAGACCAAGTAGAATGGCTGAGGAGGGATCTGGATCAGTTCCCCATCAAGAGGAGGAGGAATCAACTTTTAAATTCCCTATACAAGAACCACAGGAGGATGAGGAGATCAAAATGAAAAATATACCCCCATCTGTGCTACCCAATTTCTATGGTATGGCTTCAGAGGATCCGGACTCATTCTTATTCGAGTTCAATATTGTGTGTCGAACTTATGGCTATACTGATGATGCTCACAGACTGAGATTGTTTCCAGCCACATTAAAGGCAGCAACCTTGAAATGGTTTATGGGGCTAGGTGAGCATGCCATAGTGGATTGGGATGGCATGAGGAGAATATTTCTGAGGAAATATCAGCCTTATTGCAGATCCAAAGACTCTAAAGATGACATCTTTAGAATGAGTCAGCAAGAGGATGAAACCTTAGAAGAATATCTAGAACGGTTTGTCTATAACTTGCAAAAATCTAAACACAGAACAATGCCTCCTGATCTAGTCCGCACAATATTTTTGAAAGGTATCCGGGAAGAATACATGGATGATCTCAACCTAATGGGCAAAGGTGATATCTCTGCCTTACCCTTTGAAGAAATAGCTGAACTGTGTGAAAAATATTCAAGAAGTAAAGCCAAAATGGGAAAGAGAACCTTGTCATCTAGGGTCATAAAAACTGCCTCTGCTAGTGTCACCCGGGCTGAAATTGGTAATCTTTTAGAAGAGTTCAAAACAGATTTGTTGAGTACTCTAGGAAACCAAATTGATACCTTAAAAGCCAAAAAGAAACAGGAGGAAGAAGACAATATCATGGCTATTTTCTGCCCCAAGTGTCGCAAGAAGCATGCATTAAAAGACTGTCCTCTAGACAATATTCAAGTATGTGCTTTCTGTATTGAGCATCATGATATGTTTAACTGTCCTAAAGTTAAAATTGTGCAGAACTGTAACATGGCAGCCAGCACAGAGACGGAGAACGTGTACTACATGGGTGCAAAGCGACCATGGCAGCCAAGGCAAGCACCCCAAGGTATGTTTCCTAATCAAAATATGCAATTTCCTATGAATGATCAAATGTATGCACAAAACTCATGGAATATACCTATGCCATGGCAGCATGGAAACCAATCACAAAATCAATGGAGACCGTCTCAACAGTATTCCCAATCCTACCATCAGTATCCTCAATCATACCCACCTTACTCACAGCCATATCAGCAGTACCAACAGCCATATCCATCACATTCACAGTCATATCAGCAGCACCCTCAGCCAGTTGTTTATCAGCCCCAACCTTCTCAACAGACCTTACCTGCTCCTCCACAAATAAATGTACCACAACTTCAATTTCCAACTAACCCACAACCTCCCAGACCCACACAAATACCTGCTCAAACTGTCCCAAATCCGAACAATAGAGCAGAGAGGCCAGCTTATAATGTAGAGGAAGGAACCTCCTACTCCACACTGCCTTTGCAAAACATTAATCTGAGGTCTGGTAGGGTGCTCCAGAAGGATTCTCTAATAACAGATCAGCAAGAATAAAACTTAGAAAAAGAAAATGAAATGACCACTCAAACAGAACCAAGCAGTGAAACCAAGGACAAACAGATGCAATCACTGCAACCACCTTTTCCAGACCGTTTGGTCCAAGTAAAACAACCATTGCCTCCACCACAATTTGATGTCTTGGATGAACTTAAAAATGTCTACATAAAAATCCCTTTGCTGCAAGCTATAAAGGACATTCCTATTTACACCAAAGCCATCAAAGACATGTGTGTCAAGAAACCTGCTAGAAAGAGGATTGATCCTCAGACCATTCATGTTTTAGGAAATTTAGCAAGCCTTATGACCAATACCATCTCCATGGAGAAGTATGTTGATCCAGGCATTCCAAAAGTGACCACCATCATTAACAACATACGGATCCCAAACACTTTGATAGATCTTGGAGCTGCAATCAATGTCATGACCCTTGAAACTATGAGAACACTCCAACTCATGAATTTGCAACATACCACAATTGTTCTTGAACTAGCTGATAGGTCCAAAGTCATTCCTGAGGGGATTTTGGAAGATATCATCGTCTCACTGGACTCTTGGGAGTATCCGGTGGATTTCCTAGTCCTTCAACCCAAATCCAATCTAGGAGGACATCCTATCATTCTAGGTAGACCATGGTTAGCGACTGCTGATGCATTTATTGGATGCCGATCAGGTAACATGATTATCTCTAGAGGGACCGAAAGGAAACAACTCACCCTCTATCCATCGGCACAATCACCTGCAGTGACACATAACTTGTGGCTTGATGACAAATTTAATGACAAAGAGGAGGTACAATCTATTTTTAGCATTGACCAGATCTATGATTTCCATGAAGACAATACTGATTTGGTAGAATTATTTCTCTCACAACCTGATGTATCTGAAAATTTGAGAAATGAACAATATAATGCTGCAGATGTACTTCTAGCTCAAAACTTTCAAGAAACATGCACTATCCACTCCTTGCAATCTACATTTCATGACATCTTTCCTGTTCAATCCATCACCAATACACAGAGTCAAGTCATAGAGATCAGTCCAGGGAAAACTTTGAACATAGGCAACCACCTAGACTCATCTCAACAAGAAAAATTGATTAGACTCTTGACGAAGTACCAAAAAGCCTTTGCTTGGGATTACACTGACATGCATGGGATTCACCCCGACACATGCACTCACCACATTTACACTGATAGCACCATTAAACCGGTGAGGCAACCACAAAGAAGAATGAACCCCATGCTCCAAGACATTGTCAGAGAGGAGTTGCAAAAACTTTTGAGATTCAACTTTATATATCCTATTTCTGACAGTCAGTGGGTATCCCCATTGGTTATTGTGCCTAAGAAGAATGGCAAGTGGTGTATCTGTGTTGACTACAGACAGCTGAACAAAGCCACGCTCAAAGACTACTTCCCACTGCCATTCATCGACCAAGTGTTAGACACCCTAGCCGGCAAATCATCATTTTCCTTTCTTGACGGTTTCAGTGGCTACAACCAGATCCGGATTGCCTCTGAAGACCAGGACAAAACCACCTTCACCTGTCCTTGGGGCACCTATGCCTACAATGTTTTGCCATTTGGACTTTGTAACGCTCCAGCTACATTTCAGCGAGCTGTGTTAGCTATCTTTGCTGATTTGATTCATGATTGTGTTGAAGTGTATATGGATGATTTTTCAGTATATGGCAATTCTTTTGAACATGCATTAGAAAATCTAGAGAGAGTTTTGAAAAGGTGTATTGAAGCTAACCTGTCCCTCAGCAACGAAAAGTGTTTCATGATGCTAAATGAAGGGATAGTGTTGGGCCATTATATCTCTTTTCAAGGCATCCAGGTTGACCCAGCCAAGATACAGATTATTGCCGATTTGCCTATTCCACAGAACCAGAGAGAGGTAAGAAGTTTTCTCGGGTATGCTAACTATTACCGCAGATTCATTGAACATTTTAGCAAGATAGCCTTACCTTTGTTTAAACTTCTAGCCAAAGATGTATTTTTCAATTGGACTGAGAACTGCCAACATGCATTTGAACAACTCAAGAAGAAACTATCTACTGCACCAGTCCTGAGAGGGCCTAATTGGAGCTTACCATTTCATATTTTTACCGATGCATCTGACACTGCCATAGGTGCATGCTTAGGCCAAAAAGAAGAATCTTGTACATATGCAATTTATTTCATTAGTAAAAATCTCACACCTGCCGAGCTAAACTATACAGTTACAGAGAAGGAAACACTTGCCATCATTTATGCTGTGAATAAATTCCGCCATTACATAACTGGTTATGAAGTCTTTGTACATACTGATCACTTTGCCATTCGACATCTCATGAATAAACCAATAACTAGTGGCAGAGTTACCAGATGGTTACTATTGTTACAGGAATTTAACATCACAGTGTTAGATAGACCGGGCAAAGAAAACCAGGTGGCAGATTTCCTATCTAGACTGCAAAATCCAGGTGAGATTGTTCCTGTTGAGGATTCTTTTCCGGATGAGCACTTATTTGCAATTTCCATAGTAACTCCTTGGTTTGCTGATTTAGCTAATTACTTGTCTACAGGTAGGACACCTCCACATTTCACTGCAAAGGAGAGGAAAAGACTAATCAAACAAAGTGCCAGATATTCATGGCTCAATGGCGATCTCTTTTACACTGGTTTTGATATGATCATTAGGAGATGTGTACGAAATGATGAGGTAATAGACATTTTAAAATCTTGCCATGATGAACCGTGTGGTGGGCATTTTGCAGCGAAGCGGACAGCCTTCAAAGTTCTTACTCTTGGATACTATTGGCCATCCATTTTCAAGGATGCCAAGAAGTATGTAAAGAGTTGTGACAGCTGCCAAAGGATGGGCAGACCCACAGCTACCGATCAGATGCCCCTTCAGCCCCAAGTTCACTTGGAACCATTTGATAAGTGGGCTCTGGACTTCATAGGACCTATCAACCTAGCCTCTAATGGTAAACAGTACATCTTAGTATGTACTGATTATGTCACAAAGTGGGCAGAAGCAAAAGCACTGGTCAGAGCAACCGAACACACAGTAGTCAATTTCCTTTTTAAGGAGATCTTTGTGAGGTATGGGGTGCCAAGAGAAATTGTCACTGATCAAGGTACCCAATTCACCTCAAAGCTCATGAAGGACATCACAGACAAGTACCAAATAAAGCATAGGAAAAGTACCCCCTACCATCCACAGGCCAATGGGCAGGTGGAATCCACCAACAAGACTTTGGAGGGGATCATTACCAAAACTGTTGCAATGAACCGCAAAAACTGGGAAGAAAAGCTCAAGGAGGCACTCTGGGCTTACCGGATTACTTGGAAAGATACCACCGGATTTACACCATACCAATTGGTGTACGGTAAGGATGTCATGCTTCCTATTGAATTCCAAATTCACACTTTTAAATTAGCTGCAGATTTACTAATTGATTTGGATCAAGCACAAAAAGAGAGAATCCAGCAGTTGAACCAGCTGGATGAGATGAGGCAGCAAGCAGAACAAACCACCACCCTCATGCAAAAGCACAGGAAGCAATGGCATGATTCACACATTAAGAAGAAACACTTCAAGGAAGGTGACTGGGCTCTGCTTTTTGATTCAAAATTCAAGGATCATAAAGCTAAGTTCACCACCCATTGGATGGGCCCTTATGAAATTGTTCAGGCTTATGACAATGGTTCAGTAAAACTCCAAACTATTGATGGCAAAGGTCATTCTTTCACAGTCAATGGTCATCGCCTGAAGCTGTACAACAAGCCCATCAGCAAGCAAGATTTTCTGCATACACTATCTCAGCAAGAAGAGGTTGAGGTACTGCAGCCCTCAGCTGCAGTATCACTGCCTTAGTTTTATTTCCTTTCAATTTCAAAATCAAGAAAAAAAAAGAAAAAAAAGAAAAATAATAAAAATTAAAAATTAAAAAAAAAAAAAACAAAACAAAAACTAAAAAAAAAAATAATAATAATAATGGGTTAGATGTGAAAACCAGTATCTGGCACAATCTAACCCCGAATTCCTACCTGAAAACCAATTTATTGGCGGGTATGAATTCTCTTTCTGTTGTTCATTGTTTCATTCCTTAATTGCATCATGACTTGAGGACAAGTCAAACTTTCAGTCGGGGAGAGGGAGACATCTGTCCTGTTACTTTTATCTCTCCCTTGTAAATTCTTCAGATTTCTTATTCTATATTTCACTGTAACTTTCCAACAGCAGCTTGTTACCAGCATTCCAGACTTTAACAAATAAGTTGTTCTGTCATGATTTTCAGAGGGACCTGGTTATAAATATTTTGCAGGGGGACCTGTTCTGTTCAAGACATCTATGCTACTAACACCACCAGCAAGGGGACCTGTTTAAGATATTCAGAAGGGACCTGATAAAGCAATTGACACCTGTTTGAGACATTCCAACCAGCAGTAAAAGGGACCTGTTTAAAACATTCAGTTGGGACCTGTTAAAAAAAAAATTCTTGACATCAAAGGCTACTTCAACAGACTTCCACCAAGACTTCCAGCAAATTGCAAGCTCAGTGAACCTGTAACAATACAAAGAGCTGCATGAACATCTTCAGTTTTTCCAAGGGACCTGTATCTTCAAATTTTCTTAAGGGACCTATTGCATCTTCAGTTTTCCAAGAGACCGATTACATTTTCAGTCTTCAAAAAGGGACCTGTACATTCCAATTTTTCAAAGGGACCTGTTACATCTTCAAAACTTTTCTCAAAGGACCTGTGTATTCAACCTCCCTCAGAGGACCTGTCAAAAAGAACAGTCAAAAGGATTAGCAACTCAGCATGTCAAATGATCAACAAAAGAGTAATGTATTTCTGTTCTTGGGCATTTAATTTCCTAGATTAGTTTTTAATGTAATTTTGGTGACTATAAGCTGTTGTAATTGATTTCAAGGACACCTTCATACATCCACTTATCACCCTTATCCCACCAAGTTTCATCATTTCCCTACATCAACCTATCCCTAAAACACATCACCAACACATTCACCATGTCATATACCCTACAGGCATACCAACATTCTCTACATGACCGAGTATAATTAAAAAGGGCACGTGGTGAGCTGTGTGTTTGTTTTTTAAAAAAATATACAAAGGATGAGATAGAAGCGGCCTATATATATATTCTTCACCCCATACAGTCAAATCATAACAAGCGGCCTATATGTTTTACACCACACACACCTGAATCATAACCTCGCCACCCAGCATTATAGCTCAGCACTATGGGTACACTCTCAGTGTTCTTATGCTAACATGTATACAAGCGTACAGCACTCTGTTTTTAAATGAATGATTGCATTGTAAGGCGAGTACAGGTTATTTCACATCCTTTCCACCCTCGGTTCCCATAACTTACAAAGTGAAAGAGTGAAGCAAGGAACGCGAGGAGATTGTTATCATTTGAGTGGGGTTACAAAGTGAAAATCTGAACAAGGAGCGCCGAGGAGAGTATCACTGTTTGGGGTCGGTTTACACAGTGAAACCAGTGAGCGTCAAAAAGGGAAGCATCACCATTCTATCTCTAACGTCCACCACAGTCACATCGACCAGCCAAGCACCATAATTGAAGACTGAAGGAAGCGATATATGCCAGGTAACCAACTTGACACTTCTGTGTTTAAATTTTAAAGAGTATAGACAGAGAAGGGTTCGAGGCACAACCCTCTGCCATCACCATGACTAATAGGGTCGAACCCAGTACATTTGATAGCTCACAATACCATGAGGACTGTATTGAGATTCTTAGAGAAGCACAGTGGCTACCTTTTCTGGAAAAATTCCATGGGAGTAATGAGGAAATCACCAAACAATTTGCCTTCACCTTTAATGGAGAAAAGGCCCTAATAGGCACCTTCTCCTTCAGAATCTCAGAGGATACTATAGCTCAGGCAATTGGACTCAGTCCTGAGGGAGAAAAGTACTTTAAAACTAAACAATTCAAGGAGAAATCATGGACACAGTTCATGTCCAGATCTAGAGTTTCCTCAGTAAACTGGAAAAAGGGAGTTCCAAGAAGCTGGTTAGTTCATCCTTGGGATGAAATGGTTTACATTATCCAAAAGTTTATAACCTGTGAAGGTAGATACAGCATTGTTTATCTATATCACATCAAGCTACTCCTCCACTTAAAGAAACAATGTGTAATCAGTGTGCCATATTTTCTACTGCAAAGTTTAACAAAGATGGCCAAAACTATCCAGAAACAAAAAGGGAATGAGGACAAAAGCCTGTACCATTTTGGCCTGATTAAAATCCTCATTGAACATGAGTTGCAGAAGCGAGGGAAGCCATGGAAAGAATTCCTAACTGTCAGCCAAATCAGAGATGAGGAGGAAAAAGAAGAAGTGCAAGAAGATTCTGGGTTTATGAAGGACATAGATGAGGAAATTCCAGTGTCCAAGGCCAGCAGAGCACCTCAACCTGTGGGCAGCATAAGGACTAGGAACATGCAAAAAGAGGATGCCAAGAGGGCTGAGAAAGACAAAATTTTTACCACCTACTCCCGAAGAACAAGGAGGACACCAAAAACTCAGCTGCAAGAAGACCAATTTGAATCTCATGCCCCTGCACAGATGGATGTTGAAAGTGGTGATCATTCACCACCAGCACCAGAAGTTGACATAGAGGTGGAAAGCCATAACAAACAGGAAAAATGTTCACCACCTCCCACCAAAAGACAGAAGAAGTTAGAAAAACAAATTGAAGAATTGAAAGAAGAGCTCATGGAAGCTAACATGTTGGAAAAGGTTATTAAAAGAGAAAATGAAATGCTCAGGGCGCAAAGCAAAGAAACACAGAAGACAAATGAAAAGCTAAAGGAAAGAATCAGTGAGTTAGAGACTGAGCAATCTGAGATTTCCAACTGGGCCACTAAGTGGTACAATCAGAAGAAGGCTCTTAAAGAGAAATATAAAAAGTTAAAGCAGGAGCTCAAGGGACAGAAGGATCACCAGGTGAAGAAGAATGTAGATACCTTGCTCAAGGCAGCAGAGATCCATGCAGGCACAGAGTTCAAGGGGAGTACTTCTGGGGTAGCATGAGGACATGCTAAGTCCTTAAGTCGGGGAGAGATGTTGGTATCATCCTAAGACCCTTTTTCCTTCCCAAAAACATATCATTTATCCATACATTTTCATCATATATCCCTCAAAATCCTTGAATATTGATTATTAATCGTTCTATAGTTATTAAATTGCATAGAAATTAATTTAGGGGTTTTATGTTCCAGAATTAGAGGTTTTTGATGACATGGTTACAGGAAGTACCCACATCCTGTAATGAGCTTACCGTTTGACATGTGGCACAGCAGATGAGCTAGAACGAAAGGCATGGGCGAAAAGCAGAATGTCCAAGCATGGACAAACACCTCTCACCCAGCCAAATCGAGCCTCCTATGCATGCGGTCAACTTAAGTCAAAGCAGGGCACTCTAACAGGCAAAAGCAGAAACAGCATCGTTCCATTTTTCATTTTAGTCTTTTTGATTTTTGAAACACTTGGTATGGAAACATTTTGAAAAGGCTATGTAATAAACGCGGCAACAGCACTATGTACATTCATTGTATCGATGACATGGCTGTGCGTACGCATATGTAAATACAGTCAGGGTTATGTTTAGAGTTTAGTTGTTGAATTGTTGAATCATATTTCTCAGAACAGAGTTTTAAGTTTATACACAGACCTCTTTACAGTCACGACCGTGTGTATCCTTCTTGCGTGATTTGATAGCTGATCAGTTGTAACCAGTATACCCTTAGGCGCGGACGGGCCCTGCGTTCTTCGATTGGTATACTGTTCACTTGTTTTGTTACATTCCAGTTATCACATGTTCGCACAGTATTCACATAGCTTTTGATTTATATCGTATATGGTTTGCATCACAGTATTCACATAGCATTTGATTTATATCACATGGTTTGCATCACAGTTTCGATTTACATAGCTGTTGATTTACATAGCATACGGGTTGCATAACACTTATATAAGCTTTCAATTCCTACAGCTTTTGAATTTCATTACATAGATATGGTGTGCGCTTATGAACGGTTTATGGTTATGTTGAATGGTCAGCACTAGGATCTGGAAGGGAGTCTTGTAAGGGATTTGACCCCTGTGTGACTCATAGAGACATTATATCATAAACTATGTTTTGCTTTACAGTTCATTTATGCTTTCTTTATATAGTTTGATAGTGTAAATATCTTGCATGCTGTGTGTGTTTACCAAGCAAGGGTTTTCTGAGTGATACCTCTGTAAGGAGGTTAGAATCATTGCCACAGTCATACACAGTACTTAGATTCATGATTTGATTTGATAGTTACATCTCATGACCAGCATTGTAATTAAGCATATCAGTAGGGTAATCTAGGTGTGTGAATGATAGGCTGCAAATTCCGGTCTTCCGTAAAGAAGCATTGTATCCTACATCCTACTCACTTGGCCAGAGATTCTTTATGTCTATATATTTTAGACCACGCCTCTAAGCTTACGCACCTCGGTCGATATTAAATATAGAGTCCAGTCTAGTACCCTAGCTGGAACCACTACAGCATGGATCATGAGATATAAGAAAAATGGTTGTAGGTGATAGTGCAAGATTTATGAAATTTTAAAAACTAATTTAACTTGAAATTTTCCGGGTTTCTATATTTTAATGATACCTCTATTCTATCCAAAAGTCACAAGAATTCAGTTCATGGTTTTAAATATATACGCAGATCAATTTATGCACTATATAAAATGAAATTATATGCCTCACGAGAAGGAAAGTAGATAATATCCATCATGTGTAGCAATTCCTCCCCCAAACTACAGAATTAGGATGCCTCATGCAACACTAGAAAACAAATTAAGGTGGTTGCTACAATCATTGTTGAAATCTATTCTTGGTATAAAACAACATGGAATAAGGGAGGTCTTGAGAATCAATAAGAGATTGATGGATGATGGCATGGTCATAATAAATAAATGAATGAAAGTAACACTCCCCCAAACTGAAATATTCTATGTCTCTGAAAAATGGGAAGTGGTAAAGATGTGGAATGATAGATGATAAATAATGCGCAATGGATTTTTGTGAAACTTAATTTTTTAATAAATCAAAAACTTATGGTTATTTAACCTCAAGTTTTACCTCCCAAAAAATGTGGAATGACATGTATGGACTAGCATTTTTTTGAAGTTGATGTAGGCTAAGATGATGTTGAATGTGATGCAAAATGTGGAAGCCATGCAAGCACATCATGTCTGAACAATTATTCTCGTTCACGAGTTGCTCGAGCCTCTTCTATTAGTTGCAATAATGTGGGCTTGATGTGAATAGAGTTTCCCACCATACTTGTTGTTCTCCTTCCCCCCTCCAATTAGAAAAGGGTTTCCATGACCATAAAGCATGGAAAGAATGGAAAGGACATTGGGGGTTCATAAATGCAGCAAGACAATAGATAGAGAAGCATAAATACAACAAAAACGACTGTCAGATCAATAGAAATCGTGAAGATGGGAAATGAACACAAAAGGAGTAAAATAGAGAATTGATCATTATGAGAAGAGATGTTTTCTTAGATGGAAAAATATGACGAAAGCGTGACAGGTGATAGATGATAACACCTGCTAGTATCGATTGATCAAACAATATTGATATAATTCATATAAAAGTATAGTTTACCATGCATATTGGTTAATATAGTTATAAACGTTTTTCAAATGGTAAATTCACCTTTAGAAATGAATCAATAGGTAAAGAATAATTGGCAATGTAACATAGAACTTCAATAACATAAGTAGAGCCACTGGTGTTAGCAAGCATTCATAGCCTCAACAGGGTTTCCTTTTAACCAAAAAAGAGTAAGATCCTCGATTTAGTATTTATATGGTTGTTTATTGCTATAAAGAGATCATTATGATGACATGGTAACTAGATAATCATATTTCCATTCATGAGTATATAACAAAGTTATTAGGTCAGCTCGTGATGAGACCTCTTGTCCTTCTAATAGTTTTGACTATCTATAAGGGCATTACCCTAGTGTGGTGGCCATAATGGAATGTCACTTGTTACATCATTATGATCATGGTAGACTGGCTCGTAATAAGACCCCATATCCTCTTTAAGAAGATTTGTATTGTATTTCCATATTTTTATTCTAAAGGGAGGGAGGCTCCTTTACTCCTTAAGAGTTAGGGATGGCATGAGAAGTAAAAAATATGCCAATGAAAGTTATGCTTTTATCCTTATATCATCATACCAAAGGGAATTATCAATTAAAAGTGTGAAAGATAAACTAGCATGGTATTAACATAGTGAATCATTTTATGATATGTCCAAAGGGAACATATTCAACCAGTCATTATATAAATAAACCAAGTCAGCTTCGGAATAAAGATAACCGTTAAAGATTTTACAAGTCATAATGGTATTAATATTACTATTTTTCCTTTATCTTGGGTACAAATTCCCAATACAAAAAGATGGTTTTGATAGGAAAAGATGCGAGAGAAAAATGGTTACTTGATTCAAATTGAATGACAATTGTGCAGTTATTGGAACAAAAATTATTGATCACAAGAAAAGGAAATCAAAGTTGTTCGTCTTACTGAACAATAGTTGTTCAATTTGCTAAATAACAATTGTTGAATTGTGTTAGGTCCCTATAATACTAATGATTACCCCATTACTATTGTAGTTATACCCCTTATTAATATTGTTGTGCCCCTCTTACCCCCATATTGTTATTACTGTGCCCCATAGAATCCCTCTATTGTTATTTTTGTGGCTTTATATTATTATTGTTAGGTCGGCTAGATTATATTGTGACTCCTTAGACTCCTATATATAGAAAGGAGGTTTTGTCATTTGAATCGTCCAAGAATTGTTCATTTATGTAATTTAAAGTAGGTTGCCCCCTTGAAGAGACTTAATTATAAGGCGTTGATATATCTTTTCTATCTTTTCTTGAGCTGGTTTCATAACATTTGGTATCAGAGCTTTGGATTCTAGGGTTTCGCTGCTCCAAACAGGTCATCGTGGAATTTTCACTATAACTTTTTTCTGTGATGTTTCAGAAGTCGCAAAAAAAACCCATTTGAGAAGAAATAGTGCTGAACCTTGAGTCCAAATTTAAGAATTTTTCACGCTATATTTGCGGAGATATGATCTGAGGAAGTTGGTCTTTCTGCAGACTCCTGAATTACATTCCAAACAGGTGACCTTGGGAAAATTGTCATAACTTTCTCTCTAGGGGTCGGATTGAAATTTCGTAAGAAGGTACAAAAAGAGGACGGACTATAGTTTCTTGTATGCATTTTTTAGATCCAAAGGTTGAAACAGTGACTCGTGGCACGTCGTACAAGTTTGCTCTACTGAACTAGTCTATAATCAAGTCACCGTGGGATATTTCGCATAAATATTCCTTGGATAATCCAATTTGGGTCAGACTTGTGGCATTGGAAAGAGGACACAGAGGGCTACTACAAGTCAAAAATTCAAAACTAGATGATTGGAAGGTAAAAAGATACATCAGAGGCAATATCGAGCTCCTATAAAGTGAAAAAAGGTGTGTAGATTTTCTTAAATTTTTGCTTAAGCTTGGTTTGAAAATTTATTTTGAAGGAATTCAAAGGGAATAGTAGAGCATTATTATCAGTAACTGATGCCCCGAGGAAAGAAAATGCAAACAACTAGTAAGGAACTTGAAAGCTCTAGCATGACTCATGAAGAAGAGGAAGAAATGCAACATGATATATCAAAATTACAAGACCAAGTGCAACAACTGTCCCTTACACAAAAAGGAACAGAATCTAAGATGGATGGTTTAAAGAAAGGTGTAGAAGCTAAGATGGACTGTTTAAAGAAAGGCGTAGAAGCTAGGATGAGGATGTGGAAGCATTGTTGTGCGCCATTTCTATTATCCAACCAGATTGGATAAACAAAGCAAGGGAGGAATGGAAGAATGACGAAGAAGTGTGGGCACTTATTCGAAAGTTACAACAAGATTCCAGTACGTCTGATACATTTAGCTGGCAAAATGATTCATTATGGTACAAATATCGCTTATACCTTTGTAAGAATTCCCAGCTAAAACAAAAGATTCTTATGGAATTGCACACTTCTCCCTTAGGAGGGCACTCAGGATTTTTAAAACCTTACCATAGGGTTAAGAAGGAATTTTTTTGGGATGGACTTAAATCAGATATTCAAAAGTTTGTGGTAGAATGTTTGGTTTGCCAGCAAAATAAAGTGGAAACAATTAAGACACCAGGTCTATTACAACCTTTATCCATTCCAAGCCAACGTTGGGAGGAGGTTTCAATGGATTTTATCACAGGTTTACCCAAGTCTGAGGGAAAGAGTGTCATCATGGTGGTAGTTGACAGACTTACCAAGTATGCACACTTTTGTGCATTATCACATCCATTTAAAGCTAATACAGTTTCTACTGCATTTATGGAAGCAATTCAAAAGCTACATGGAAACCCGAAGATTATTGTAAGTGACAGAGATCCCATTTACACTGGAAATCTTTGGACAGAATTATTTTCTTGTCTTGGTACTCAGTTAGCTCATAGCTCATCTTATCATCCTCAATCTGATGGGCAAACTGAGATAGTAAACAAATGTTTGGAAGGATATCTTCGTTGCTTTGCATATGATAAACAGACACAATGGGTCAAATGGTTGCCTCTCGCTGAATGGTGGTATAACACTTCCTTCCATACAGCAACAAAAATGACCCCATTTATGGCACTTTACTGGTATCAACCACCATCCATCACATCATATTTAAGAGAAAATTCTAAGGTTCAGGCAGTGGAACATCACATCGAACATCAACAACAAGTCCTCCAACTCTTAAAGGATAACCTCGTGTTGGCACAGAATAGAATGAAACAACAGGCACATCAACATCGCAGGGAAATAAGTTTTGATGTAGGTGATTGGGTATTCCTACGGCTACAACCATATAAGCAAATGTCCCTCAAGCAAGCTAAGAAGGATAAAATTATCACCAAAGTATTATGGTCTCTATAAGGTGTTACAAAAGATTAGTACTATGGCATACAAATTGGAGCTTCCTGCAGCTTCTCGATTGCACCCAGTTTTCCATGTTTCATGTTTAAAGAAGGTTATAGGCGACAAGCTCCCAGTTCAAACAATATTGCCAGAACTTGACGAGGAAGGAAAAATTATATTGGAACCCGAAGCAGTCACAGAAACAAGAACTCAACAACTACGAAATCGTTCAATTTTAGAGTATCTTATCAAGTGGAAGAACTTATCTGTTGAAGATTCCACATGGGAGGATGATAATTTTATGCAGAAGTATCCAGAACTACTCAAGCGTTGAGGACAACACTTTTTTGAAGGAGAGGGGCATGTTGGGTCCCTATAATACTAGTGATTACCCCATTACTATTGTAGTTATACCCCTTATTAATATTGTTGTGCCCCTATTACCCCCATATTGTTATTACTGTGCCCCATAGAATCCCTCTATTGTTATTTTTGTGGCTTTATATTATTATTGTTAGGTTGGCTAGATTATACTGTGACTCCTTAGACTCCTATATATAGAAAGGAGGTTTTGTCATTTGAATCATCCAAGAATTGTTCATTTATGTAATGTAAAGGAGGTTGCCCCCTCAAAGAAGCTGAATTCTAAGGCGTTGATCTATCTTTTCTATATTTTCTTGAGCTAGTTTAATAACAAATTGATTGAACAATAGTTATAAATATGCCAAAATGAAATCAGGGTTCTTCGTTCTATTGAACAGTAGTTGTTCAATTGACTGAACAATAACTATCCAATTCATTGAACAACAATTATAAATACACCCAAAAGAAATCAGGGTTGTTCATTCTCCCAAACATAAGCTGTTCAATTAACTGAATAATAACTATTTAATTTATTGAAAAACAATTATTGACACACCAAAAAGAAATTAGAGATGGTCATTCTACCTAAGAGTAGTTGTTCGTTTGACAGAACAACAACTGTGCATTCGCCAAAGAAACGAAAACTACAACTTTGAAGGAAGCAACACCTAAAACAAAAAAACATAAGAAAAATTAGAAAAGAAGCAAAAATTTATTTAAAAATAGTAAGTAAATAAATAAATTAAGTTACAATAGCTATGATGTTGCTTCCTAAGGGAACATCGGTCTGTTGATGGGAAAAAAAATTGATCTCGTGGAAAAATGCTTTGGTAGCAATGACATGAATCTTCAAATGGATGTCAATTCTCCATTTATTATGTAATGAATCCATTAGTGTTATAGACAATTTTGTGCCTTGCAGCATCAGGCATGAATTGTCAATAATCCAAGGGATCCAAAGTCCCTAAACATGATGTTCCTACCCCTAGAGGAACAAGGTCAGCAAACCAACAGCTCTCAGATCAGTTCTCCACCTGAAAACACTCAAAAACAAGCAATCCTGAAATCAAAGCAGGTGCTCCACTAGGCTTCTGCGCTGAAACTCAACTCCTCCATGGTGTACCTGTGTTGCAAAGCAGGTAGAACAAAGGCCACCTGCACTGAGCGAGATGGGACAAGTGGCACACTGAGTCATTGCTCTGGAATCTTCCAAAAATGACACTTGGATCAGGGATTTCGCCTTGTGATGAGCCAGAGGCTCTGTTTCTCCAAGTGGAAGCAAGGTTCTACAAGTGGACTCAAGAACTGAAGATCAACTGAAGAGAGAGAGGACACAAGGCAGCTACACATCAGTTGCAAGCTGACTCATCCTTTCTCAATTCATCTATATATTGAGCTCTTTCCTATGAGCTCAGGAGGCTGGAATTTTGTGCAAAGTAATGATATGTTGTTGGTTTCACTATAGAACTATTGGGTGATTGCTTGAAGGAGGTGAAGAGGGGAAATTATTTCTGCTGGGAGGTGTTGCTGGATTGGAGCCTTCAATGGTTGTAACCTTCTCAGAACTTTACTTCTTCCATTAATAAAAGCTATTGAGGTTCTCCTATATGCATTTGTTTCAATGATGTATTGTGATGATTGTATATTTGATTTATGCTAATCCTTGAATCAGTTATGAATGCATGCTTCTTGTAGTTTCCTTCTTTGTTATTTTGCAGGATCTCATTGTAGCTGGGCCAGCAAAAGAGCAAAGAGCTAGGAGCAAGCAGCAAAGAGAAGAGATTGGAGCAAATATTAAGCGCAAGGCAACGGTTAGTGCATTTCTTCATTCTCTCTTTCTTTCATAAAGAAGTAAACCTTAAGTAGTTTTGTTTACAGTTGTTGCTGAGGTACTATCACCCTTAGAGTGGGATAGGGTCATCCGAATCAGATACTTTTCCCTACAACAAACTGGCGACTCCGCTGGGGATCGTATCTGTTTGATTGTTTGTAGTATTTTGCTATTCATTTCCTGAACAAAAGAGTACCAAATCGAAAAGCTTTTGACTATATCAAAAGCGAAATAGAGGGCAGCTACTCTAGCTCATTTCTGAGCATGTTCATGATTTGAAGAGCTGATCTACAAGGATCCTTGTAAGCTCTTAGTGATAGCTTTTCATCTTCATTGTCATCCCTTAGTGTGTGCTTGACTGATAGCTTCTGATTTGAGCAAAAACTGTGAATTTTTGAGAAAATTGTGACCCGGAAACTGAGAAAACGCAACTTTCGTTTTCCAAAGCAGGTAGTACACAGGCTACCTGCTTTGCAACGCAGGTCCCGAAGGGGCTACCTGTGCTGAAAGCCCAACTGGCTGTGCAGCACCTGCGTTGGCCCAATTTTGCCTTGTGCATTTGTGGTTTCCTCCCTTTTTCTTGCCTGTTTTCACTATAGATTTTGCAGCCAGTTACCAGTCTTGTACCTGTTCTGAAACCAACCTTACTTGCCATCATTCCGCCTCTGTTATATAACGAAATTGTACTTGTTCTTTTGTATTTCTTACATCATTTACAATTTCCCATAACGAAAGTGAATTAGTCTTGCTTTGGCCTCTTAGATCTGAACCTGTGTTAGGCATTTTGCTGGTCTAAAGAGCTAGCTTGTTTGCTGTCCATAGCTGATTAGTCTTTTTACTTTCGTCATTATGGTTTGATTTCATGTATTTCCAGTGATTAAACAGGTAAATCTTAAGGTGTCTTTTGATTTTGGACAAGCTTGTTTGTTTTCGCTTTAAATCGAAATCAAAGTTAAATAACAACTTTCTTTTTGTAATACATCAACATTAAGAAAGGGAAAAGAAAATACATGCATTGTGCATTTTGCATTTGACTGTTTGCATGCTGATTTAGGAAATTTTGCATTAGTGTGTGCTCTATGATCTGTGTGAAAAGATTTGCCTTTCTTCTCCTCAGTAGTTAAGATTTTTCAAAGTTGAAAGATTGAAAAGTTTGCTTCTCATCTTAGACTGCATTCAGGAATTTGTTACATACATCTCGTGGTGATCCTTAAAGGCAAACTGCTAAACAAGATCAACATTAAAATAAATTCAATTTACATAACAATGCTTTGTAACATAACGCAAACACATAGAGGTCTAGGTAGAGACGTGTTCCGGCATCGTTAAACATAGTGACTGTCGATCTCTACGAAGGTGGGTGATTCCTCCTGAGAGTCGGTGGCACTAATACGGACTTGTGCTCCCATGTACCGTCGCGTATATATTGGGAGACCCCTATAGGAACAAAGCCTTTATCCATAGGAAGTCGTGTCGGCCGCCCTACTGATCGCGATGCAGTGAACACAGCATTCACGAAGATCGACCACCCGTACCGTAAAACGTATTCTGTGGTTTCGCGAAAAGTTTGGCACACCCTCTGCCTAGAACTCCAGAGTAGTTTCTTTTGGCCTTTTTCAAACTCTATAACTGAAAAAGTCCATCCGAGCATTTGTCACTTCGGGCTCGTTAAAACATTGAAGGAGACTAGAGTCATCTTTAGCTTTTTCTCGACTCTTAAAACATGAAAAGGCAAATTTGTGTCTAAAGCATCGTTAATAAAATTTATTTTAATCGGAACATAATCACCTGTTATTCCCACGTTGATCTTTCAGTTGAAAAGTATGGAGCCCACCAACCAAGGAAGTCACCTTGGTGGAAGTCCCAATCCCTTCTCCTCTTGGGGAGATGTTGGTGCGCCTCATATGGCCACATTGTCACTTCCAGGATTGACAATTGGCCTACCTGTATGGCTCTTTTCAACTAATGTAGTTCAGATCACCACTAATCCTGAGCAGTCGAATCAACAGTCAGACCAGTCTAGAGCTACCCTCCAGCCTTCCACTTCTTACAATTCTTCCTCTGATCCTTCATCTTCGCAAGGTAGAGCCGGCAAAAGTCAGCCTCCCATGGAGAAGAAGGAGAAGAAGAAGAAAGAAAAGAAGCAGAAGGAGCCTAAGGCGAAGGCGACTGGGGGCAAGCAAAAGACATCTGACAAAAATCCACACACTGCACCGGCCGGGCCTAAATCGCCATGTGTCATTTGCAAAGGGACCCACTTCCACCGTGACTGTCCTTGTATTCCCCGGATACTAAGGGACTGGTCCCCCAGGTTGCACAATCCGGTAGCATCAACCTCTGATAGACATGTTGATTGCATTCCGTCAACTAGCGAGAGTGAAGGACAAAGAGGGAGACCAAGATCACCCTGCAGACTGTGTGAAGGCGATCACGCCATCCACCGTTGTCCATTCTTAGATAAGGCGAAGAGAGTTTTGGAAGATCGTCCGGTTTCACCGTTACGACTTCCTCCTGGATACCAAAAACTCGTGCCAAGTCCCTTGATAGTTGAAAATCCAGCTGGCCCGATCAAGTGGTCAGCTGAAGTGTCGGTCATTGAGAATGAACCTACTGAATCCAGACCAGACGAAAGTCTAAAGGTCAAAACGGCAGTTGACCCGGTTCTTCCTTCAGAGGTTTCATCCTCAAATGACACCGTCGTTGAAGATTCATCTTCAAATGACACCCTCACTGAAGAGAACAAGGATGACACCATCCAGATTCTTTTCATCAACACAGACTCTGATGAGCATCAGGGCAACGCGCCCATTCCTTTATCGCAGGAAGGAACATCGTCAGGGTCGTATCCGGCCGTGTATTCGGTCCCACCACCAAGCAACCTGGTTGTGTCCTTTGATTGGAATCAACTAGGCAGACCACGGTTACCAGCCAGTATCCCATTCAGAATCATCGTCCAAATCTACAGAATGGTGATGGCTGGAACTATCATTGATGAAGGGGCATCTGCGAGTATCCTTTCCTCTATTGCTTGGAAAGCACTGGGTTCCCCGGCGCTTTTACCTGAGATGAGAAATCTATCAGGTTTTGATAAAGGAACCAGTCGCCCGTTAGGGATTCTCCCCAATGTTCCCATTACATTGAAGGGGAAGACAGTTCATATGAACGTCATGGTCGTCCAGGGACCCTTGGTGTATAACTTACTCCTCGGACGAGACTATATATATTGCATGGAGGCGATAGTGTCCTCACTCTTCAGAGTCATGTGTTTTCCGCACGAAGGAAGGATGGTCAAGCTCGTAGACCAACTTTCATTTCCAGGATCACGCATCGCAAATAGTCAAATACCATCCCTTAACGGTTTATTCACTCAAGGAATGCCTCCACCCCCGGTTCTACTTCCCGATGAATGCGAGTGATTCGGGAGAAAGAACTGGGACCCAGGGGGCATGCACCCTGGCCTGCCTTGGGCAGAGAAAACCTTGGGTATAAAGTTAATTTCCGCAGAAGAATATGACTAGTCCGTACCCCGTCCAGCATGGAAGAGAGGGTTGTTCTAGGATAAAGTTCTTTTGTCAAAGTTATGTGAGTGAGATAATCAGCTTCTCGCTCCCCTTGTCTAGGTAAGTAGGATGCCGAGGGAGGAGATCCATTTGTGGCGGCAAGTAGCCACCATCTTTGAAGGCAAGCCTCACCCATTAAAACATATGTTTTGAAGGATAAGTAGGGGCAGCCTCCAAAGAAAGAGATGAAATTGCTGCAACAAGTGGTCACCATCTTTAGTAACCTAGTAATAGACATCGCCGGGAAAAAGAGTTTAGTTTGCGGCAGCGAACAAAACCATTTTTCGGATAATAAGTAAGAGGCAAACCTCTCTCCGTAACGCCAATGTTTTATCTGTTGCGATCTTGCAAAAATCAAAAAGTGAACTGATGGGAAGACAAGTACCGTCGGCACCGAAAAATAACGAGAAGACAAGTATCGTTAAAAATATAGCAAGACGACAAGTAGAAAAAACAGAGGTGGGACAGAGGAGGGGTAGCCTTGAAATTATACTTTATACCTGGGGGCATGCGAACCTTTTGGAGTGTAAGCACGGGACGACTATTTATTTTTTAAATTTTTAGGTCCTCCCTTTAAACCTGTAGGTCTAACCCGTTAAACTCGTAGGATTAGCCGTTTCCAGCTTGCATAAAGAAAGGATGTGGGGCAAAAGTTAAAACTTGCCAAATTGGAGTAACTAGTGAGGTATAGCTCCTTAAATATGACTACCTCACCTGAGGCGTTCCTTGTATTAAGACTGGTATAATCGAGCAGTTTTAGCACACAGTTCATGCTCGTTAAAAAATAAACGCAAGATCCGAGCAGTTTTAGCACATAGTTCATGCTCGTTAAAAAATAAACATAAGTTGTGAGCAATCTTCCCCTAGAGTTCAAGCTCACCCAGAAAAAATGAACCGATAAATAACCTTGGTAAATGTAACCTTTGACAGCCATATTAAAGCCCTTGGTCGTGTTCTTGCAGTCTCACCTCCATCCGTTCATTTGGCCAATCGTTCATCTCCATATGTTTGTTTACCCATTTTGAGGAACAGCTGCGAAGAGTGATTTCACTTAGCCATCCTTGTGACACTGCCGTGATTGGAAAATTCCAACCTGCACCTGGAATCTGCTGCTATCCCTATTTATCACTCGTTCCTCAAAAGACGAGTCTTCTTTGAGCTCTTTTCTCCTGACTCGTAAAATATGAAAAGTTTGCCGAGTTTTGGCCTTCCAGCTCGTTAAACGACCGGAAGAGCTATCCCTCCTCTAGATTTTAATCTTTTTGGACCTGAGGGATTATTGCACAAAAAGATCGAGCGCTTGTTTTGTTCGGCTCGTTAAAGCAATCGAAAATTCATCCCTTCTGTATTGTTTTATACTTTTTCGGACTTAAGGGATTAGATGACGAAAAAGGAATTCTGGAGTTGACTTTATGTACCTTTTCAGACTCTCTAAAAATGAAAAGGACCGAGTTATCCTTGTCGTTAGACTCGTTAAATTCATTAAATAGCGACAAACTTGTCTTTAGACGAGAACGAGTTTCCCTATCGCTAGGCTCGTTAAAACATAGCGATGGGCTTGCCCGAAGGGCAGGTTATAGAACAAGCATATGTTATCCTCCTCAAGCTTGACAAAAATAAAGAGGTAATGGTCAGCAATGACTGGGGAAAAATTGGGAGAACCTCACAGCTTTAATGGTAGCAAGTCGCTCTTGAACATGACACTTTGTCCTCCGTATCACATCGGGTTGGGTTGTTTCATTCACCGGTCTCATCACCATGGTCCTCGCCACACCATCCACATTTGGGGTAATGCTACCGATCCATCACATCAGTGTCGTTATATGTTCAAGAGATGTTGTTCTGCAAAGAGTCAATCGTGTCCCATCCACTGCCATACATTGTCCTTCATCCATTTCATGACCGCCACCCTGAATCATACATCACAGTTTGTTTTCACCTCATCACAATCACTAGCTCCGTTCCGTGTCACTGATGTGGGATTCATTAAGGCCCTCCTTTGACGAATCGCTCCTTGTCGACATCAGCTCATTATCCAAGGAGTTGATCTAGGAACAACCCCTTCAGTACTTTGAAGCTTGCATGCCTCAATGGCAAGTTTCTCACTTCCGGCGACGGGTATACATCAATGACCTTCGACCAGGAGATTTTGCATGGTGGTCGACGCCAAGTCCTTTATTCCCACCATGTGAATTGTACTGCCGTACCTTGAGGGTCATCATCCTTATCGGTGATTCCTCTCGCGCTTGTTAACGGTTTACATCATTGACCGGTAATCAAGCGATGTCTTTCCATGTTCGACTTCAAGAAACTCTCACATGGATCGACTTGTACATCGAGTGAAGATCGGAAGAGATTGAAGACCCCGGATCTAGTTTCATCCATCCGGGCTGCGATATATATTCAGGATATAAAGACATTTGATATGTACATCATTGCAGCAGATGATCATCCTTCTCAAAGGATGATAATTTCAGCAGAGAATTATCAGTCTACCGTCAGACGATCGTCTGTTCTATGTACCAAAATGAATTTATAAAGCTGAGCATGGGAATACCCGCCTCAGCTAGATCATGAAAAAGTATGAAAAATAATGTATTGTATTGTATCTTATTACAGGACACTTCTCAGCAGATTGAATGAACTTCGGATCCTCCTAATAAAGCATTTCACCCGATAAACGACCTCATACTTTAGGGGGCATCTGTTATAGACAATTTTGTGCCTTGCAGCATCAGGCATGAATTGTCAATAATCCAAGGGATCCAAAGTCCCTAAACATGATGTTCCTACCCCTAGAGGAACAAGGTCAGCAAACCAACAGCTCTCAGATCAGTTCTCCACCTGAAAACACTCAAAAACAAGCAATCCTGAAATCAAAGCAGGTGCTCCACTAGGCTTCTGCGTTGAAACTCAACTCCTCCATGGTGTACCTGCATTGCAAAGTAGGTAGAACAAAGGCCACCTGCGCTGAGCGAGATGGGACAAGTGGCACACTGAGTCATTGCTCTGGAATCTTCCAAAAATGACACTTGGATCAGGGATTTCGCCTTGTGATGAGTCAGAGGCTCTGTTTCTCCAAGTGGAAGCAAGGTTCTACAAGTGGACTCAAGAACTGAAGATCAACTGAAGAGAGAGAGGACACAAGGCAGCTACACATCAGTTGCAAGCTGACTCATCCTTTCTCAATTCATCTATATATTGAGCTCTTTCCTATGAGCTCAGGAGGCTGGAATTTTGTGCAAAGTAATGATATGCTGTTGGTTTCACTATAGAACTATTGGGTGATTGCTTGAAGGAGGTGAAGAGGAGAAATTCTTTCTGCTGGGAGGTGTTGCTGGATTGGAGCCTTCAATGGTTGTAACCTTCTCAAAACTTTACTTCTTCCATTAATAAAAGCTATTGAGGTTCTTCTATATGCATTTGTTTCAATGATGTATTGTGATGATTGTATATTTGATTTATGCTAATCCTTGAATCAGTTATGAATGCATGCTTCTTGTAGTTTCCTTCTTTGTTATTTTGCAGGATCTCATTGTAGCTGGGCCAGCAAAAGAGCAAAGAGCTAGGAGCAAGCAGCAAAGAGAAGAGATTGGAGCAAATATTAAGCGCAAGGCAACGGTTAGTGCATTTCTTCATTCTCTCTTGCTTTCATAAAGAAGTAAACCTTAAGTAGTTTTGTTTACAGTTGTTGCTGAGGTACTATCACCCTTAGAGTGGGATAGGGTCATCCAAATCGGATACTTTTCCCTACAACAATTAGGTAATCAATTGGATGAAATTCCCTTGTTTCATTAACATTTATTTCAAGAATTGTCAGTTCACAAATTGACCTCTTTTATTCTCCTTGAACCTGCAAAAAAATGAGTGTCTACCTACAATAAAACATGAAACCATGGAAGAAGAGAGGTGATTGGGCTCCCATAATCCAATAAATATGAAAAAAAAATAACAGGTAATTACTCTGTAAAATAAATCCACAGAAAGATAAACAATGAAAAAATTATTTGTCACCTGCGGGAGAGTAGTGGTCGACCATACTAACCAACGGTGTTTTAATCATAACTCCTTTTATTTTATTTTTTATTTGAGTGATTTAAAAGCCAAATGAGATCTACTTCAAAGATATATCACAATTACAAATAGGTTTTAAAAATTCCATGATATGATATTTCAAATTTACCTAGAATAACCTGCATCACAGAGTCATTTTCAATTTCCCAACTTTGACCAACAGTTGATATTTTAAGCATAATTTTCTCTTTTCATGATGGATTCAAATGATTCAAATTCTAGATTAAATTAGATACATTTATTTATCTCCAATATATTTTTTTTTGAATAAAGTAATAATTGATCGGTCAAATATGGAAGTGAATAGTTGGAAAAACAGAGTTTTAAAAGTGGAGTTTTACGGTAGATAGTCAGTAGTTTGGTCATAACTTTCTCATACGATATCAAAATCGAGTGATTCAAATTTCCTTGTAAACTATATTCATAGGGGAATATAAAATAGAAAAATATTTTAAAAATATAGTCATTTAGGCCTCCAAAAATTGACTACCCCAACTCTTTTCCTGAGCTTCCTACTAGACACCCTGTTAATGTTTTGGTTATAATTTTTTCGTTTCAAATCCAAATGGAGTGATTGAAATTAGCTTGGAAAGTATACATAAAGGTATAGTAATTATTGAAATATGTTTTAAAAATATTCCCTTTTGGTCCCTCAAAGCATGACTATCCCGACTGTGTTTTCAGAACTCTCATCAAACCTGCAAGCCAAAAAATATGATATTCAAGAAATTTTCCCAAATTGGTGATAAAAATGAATATGACTGTTGGTGGGATTTTTATTTTCAATATATTACATATACATACTCAAATAAATTAAAACATGTATCACTGATGTTTATTTCCACAACATGTTGCAACAAAACAACTATCTTTACATAAAAAAAATATTTATTTATGTCCTTATTTATTTTATTTTCTACACTAACCTACTCTACTTCGAAAAATATAAAATATCTTTAATTATAAGAGTACTTCCAGTGGAACCATTTTCAAAACAAGGTCTGAAGTATGTACATACCCAAATTAGAAAAATGTATGTTAATGAATACCAAGGTAGGAGAGACCAAGTTCCCTTGAAAATATGGTGCCAAAAATTGTCAAACTATGGAGTTATACTGCAAACCAATGATAGAGTGAAACCAATATTGAATATAGCCTTTAATTTCTTGATTTCACATAGACGTCATATCATGAAGTTCTTGATTTTTTCAAATGGCCTATTGATGTAGACGAGAAGAAACCTTATCTTCTTCCATAACTTCTACAATTTTTGGATTTGAAACATTCTCAATCTCAATATAATTTTTCTACAATGGTGCATGTGAAATAGAATGGGTGGGAAGGGTAGGTAAAATTTTTAGTTCAACACTATAAGCATGTTGTACTGGTTTATTATGGTGAGGGTGTGGAATCAGTTGAGAAGGAAATTGTGTAGGGTGTGGAGAATTTTGATGATGTAGTTGATTGGGTTGTGTGAATGGTTTTGATAGATAGGAAGATGTTGTTGAAAATTTGGAAAATAATATGGATGATGTGTTTTCACTACAGGATGTGGGAGAGTATCCATGTAATCATAAGATGAACCATGCCAAACTTGTAGACAATATTGGTGGGGGTTATATTGAGATTGACATCGCTGCCCTAACACGAGGGTATCCCATAATGGATTATGCAAGTAAGAAAATGGAGAGGAAGTGTTTTGAACCATTCATGTAGACCATGATTTCCATGGTTGTGAAATTTTAGTAGCTTCTCCATATATTTGATATGATGCTTCCATCCTAGATAAGAAAAAACAACTATCTATGGGATGCTCCTTTTTGCAATAAGGGAAAAACACTTCTTCAATTTCTTAATTTTTCTGAACTTGTAAAACATTCAATTGTGACTTTAGAGAGCTAATAAAATCAATTCCAAAATGTTCAAATAAATCATTTATTTTAGCTCCTATATCTCATGTTCTTGTAGTATATTTGGAAAAGAAAGAAGAAACTTCTCTAGAATTCTTACCAACCTTGGAGATTCCTCTTGAATACCTTATGCATGTTTCACAAACATCATCATATGATAACTAAAAAACATCACCTTTTCCTATCACATTTAAGAGTTCTAAAAATTCATCTTTGATTCCTTTGAGTAGTAGTGTTTTCAAGATCTCTTTTTCCAAATACTTATGCTTTGATTTTTGAAGGTTGTATTCATACTGCTCTACATAGTCCTCCAAGATTTCATCTTCCCCTTGTATCATACTGAAAATATCTTCACTGGCCTTGTAATAGGCTTGGTACTTTGTCAAGAATAGATTGTTCATGTGCTCCCATGTTTGGATTCAGTTCCCACCAAGGCTCATGAACCATTGGAGAGCTTCTCCTTTTAGAGTAAAAGGAAACACTTTCAACCTTTGATCATTACTACAATAATCATATCCTCTACAATGTACTTCAAACTCAAATAATTATGTATCTGGATCTTCATTTTCGAAACCATGAAAATTTGGTAGAGAATATGGGGGAATTATGTGCATTTGTGTCTCTCCTCTTAGATCTTTGATAGGGAATTCAAAAGTAGGAATGTCAGCCACTTCTTACCATAATAGAAGATGTTCTTCATGTGTTGCTTTGAGGATCCTCCTTCAAATGTTCATGTCAATTGGTTAGTGGAATGGGTCATACTTACATCACCACTTAAGTGAAATGATAAAAAAGTCCAAGTTCCTACCTCTAATGTTCCTACTTCTATCAATGAATGCTATATGACCTAAGCCTAACTACTGAGGGTAGGGCCATCATTAGTTCCACAAGATGCGTGCATAGGTTCTTACCGACTATCTTCAATATCCATATTTCATGAAGTCATGTATGCATCTCCAACCATATATTAGTGTGGTAGTGCTATTTGACTACCTCCACGGCAATGGTGCCAAAATGTTGGGTAAAATTATTTCCTTAGTAAAAAACAACTAAACACCTAGACATCAATTATCAACCCAATGAGCATGTTTTTATTTCAAGGCAATTGGAAAAATATATGCATAACATTTATACCAAGAGATAACACTGGTTCTATACGATTGTTTCCTATAGTATCAAGCTCATTCAATAAGAGATAAAATGTAAGACTTGAATAATAAAACTAAAACTAAAAAGAGGAAAGTAAATGACAGGAAAAAAAATTATGCTAATCACACAACTTGAATCATTGCTAAATTAAACAACACATTGATGAAATGGAAACTTAATCTATTTCACCCAACATAATTCAAATGCTAATTTGGAGCAGAAAATTAAATGAAATCTAGAAATTGGATCAAATAACAAACCTGGAAAATGCAACAAACAACAAATTAGTTAAAAGAAAGGAAATATACTTTAAGGAATTACATTTGAAATTTAAATAAACAAACACATAACTACAGTAATTTACATGTTCAAGGTGGCACTTCATCCACGACAGTGGGCGCAACTGCTAAAGGCTCAGTTCTCCCTTCAGAAATAATTCAGATCAGATTACAAGTAATAGATGTACAACTCAGTGGATAGCTTCCTTCATTAAAATATATGAGAGAAATAATTACAACATAATGAAGCTCTTAGCTTTGCCTCAAATTCAACAACTGTTCATCTCCCATCTCTCATCTATTATCTCTTGTCATACATCCTATCTAATTATTGTCCATCTCCTATCTCCTATATTCATCATTATTTGATCTCTTTTTTCATTTAAATACATAGAGAGCAAACGGAAGCTACCACAAAGTTGGTTACAAAATGATTTCCATTACAATTTTGGATTTATTACACAATCTCAATAAACAAGATCAGATTTGAAAGATCTTCCCATCATCATTCAGCATGAACAAGCCAAATGTGGTATTACAATTGGAAGAATTTGGAAAATAGCCAGAATAGAAAATATGAGAAAATCATCTTTGAGGAACAATGAATTTCTCTTAATACAGACCGAATTTTGGAAAACTTATCATCACAAAACTAACTTGGTCTATGTTCCACAAAACCTGTATCTTGGATATTCAAGACTCACCTTCATTTGTCCCAATGAATTTCTAAGTTGGATTATTTGATTATGAGCTGGAAATCAAATCTTCAATCTGGAAAAGGTCTTGGAGGCTAAAATAGTGAGTGATGAAAATTCATTAATAAACTATCATTGGAAAAATAATGCATAATAATCTTCAATATATTAAACATAAAGGAGAAATAATAGTATTTATGCATAAGAGCATAAATAATTATAAAATGGAATTATATGATAAATTATGATAAATGGCGTGATAAAGAATGGTAGAAATGGATGAAATATATGTTAAGAATTTATAATAATAATGACAAATTAGTGGCCCAACACACACCACAAATATTACTCAATATTAATTTCATAAAATTAAACTAGCAAGGGAAGCATGAGTTGAATTTTATTAAAGATCTAACTACTACATCGAAAGGAAATATGTCCTTTTTTTCTTACCAATAGAAGGCCTATAATCATGTTTTCCAAGTGATATGATTATCAAATATACAAAGGAAACTTTTCATATAAACAAAGCTCATAGGAAAGGAAATACTACTAAAGTAAGTACAAAAGAGTAAATGCATGATAAAAATGTACAAAAGAGAGAGACTAAAGTATTTGCGTTGGGCCCTAACCCAAGGGAACTCGACCCTATAGAAAAAAATAGATTAAAGGAAACACAATACTTCTCATTTATATCAAAAGGTGCTTAGGTACATGATATGGAAATTAAAATGACAAGTACAAGCTACTAGCTCTAATAGTGCCTATGCTCCTATAAAAATGCAAATCCTGCTAGTCTCTTGGGCTCTTACTTTTATAGAAAATTAATGAGGTGGTAGCCTCCTCGTAATGGGTGTTTCTTCCCTCAAAAATCCCTATAAAAGTATATATATTTCCATAATATCCTCGGAGAGATTAAGTGTAGTAACTTGCCAATAGCCACTAAAGTTTTTTTGTGAGTTAATGTAGGTAACGAGCCTTCTACATTCCCTCCAGTTGGTCTCCAACACACTCATGCACAATAAATACTATTTTTCATACACAATAATCATGTTAGGCCACAAGATATGATAAAAAATCCTTAAACTCCCAAATTGTAACATCCCTGGTGAATATTCCATGTAATAAAAGTTAATAAAGGCAAAAATAAGCTACAGTTGAACTCTTTTCATGTCATTTTGACCCCCTTATCCCTAGACTACACCAAATTCCCATCCAAGGTAAAAGAATTACAAATGGTGTTATTTTAGCTATTTTGATGATCAATATTAAGTAGTTGAATGTGTGCTTGATTGTTTACTACTCATTATGGGTGATACATGTGAAGATTAATCTCACGGGGACCCAGGACTTCTTCATCAAAAGATAAATTTTCACTCAAAGAAGGAAATCTACTTAAGGCAAAAATAGAGAATTTCACTCTAGGAAATTACACTTGAAGATTTGTACTTAAGGATGAGCAAGATGGTCAATGTGAACTTATCGAATTAAATGAGGAAGATTGATGCTTCTTATGCGTAGCTAGCTTTTAGCTTGGAAAACAAAATTTTGTCTTATCATTTAGATCTTATATAGAAAACTGTTGATTGCTAAGCCTTGATTAGAATGGAAATTAGATTGGCATCTCCATGATTTAATTTATACTAATTGTAATATGTAAACTGGATTATAAATCCTATAGTAAACAATGTTCAAACCTAAAGATTGTAAACTCTGTTATTCTGTAATTAAGATTCATCTTGTGATTCAACATGGCGAGTCACTGATTCGATTTTAGATCAGTTATGAACTCATTGAGTCTCTGAATTGAATGCATTGAAGTCTAGTTCTTTCATGTAAGCTTCCAAGCTAACTCCAGGTCTGGCAAGGGCCCACCACAATCCAGATCCCGCTTCTGTAATCATAGGCATACATAAAATTTGTGTGCATTTTAGTTAATTCTTGCATTTTGATTTAAATTCATTCTTAAACAATTGATTTAAGTTTGATTTTGATCAGTTGTCACAAAGCAATTCGATATTGTGTGTGTTAATATTTTTTCCATTCATAGTCTCTACAATTTGAGATTGAAGTGTCTTTTCCTCATTAGACTCCTGAGCATTAGATCGATCAGGTAGTTGTGATTTTATTGAATAGCTAAGTGTGAATTTCATTAGCATTATGGGTTGAAATCTTATCTTCCAGCTTGAGGTAATTTCTATTATCATTGCCTTAGTACAATGTGTGCTTGTTATATTTCGAAGTAGTTAAGGTGGAAATCAACAGTGCGATTTATGTCTTTCATTAAGAAGATAGAGTGTTGGCTTGCGGAAGTCTTAAGTAGGTTTGCTTGAGCTTATTTTTAGATTTGATTCATGTTAAATGCAACTATAGCATAGCCTCTCAATTACATCTTTGTGTCTTATAGAAATTCATAGTTGTCTTATTTTTCTTTTCATTCTTGAAAATAAAATTAGGGTTTGATATTTAAGCTTATTCCTAAGGTTTTTATAGATTAGGTAATATGTATGCAGATTAGTTGAGTGTGAGAGATCAAGTTTTCTTGGTTAATTATATCAGACAAAGTATTCAGATTAGTTCCTAACACAATGATCTTTTACTTGTTATCAAGGTAGTGGAATTAATGTGAAGCCTTCCTCATTATAGGGTTTGAATCAAAGAACAGTTATTGAGTGCAATATTGGTTGCTTAATTTAAAATTGAATTACCATTGCAATTAGATTAGATCTTTTAATTCTTTCAAGTGTAAATTAGGGTTTGGATTTTGAATGTAACTTTAAACTATTGGGTTGATGTGTGGAGTTTGTTTAATTAGGAATTTGCTTTCATAGTTTGTCAAAGTAGAATTTGTGGTAAAGAATTAGGCCTTCACTTGAGTCAAGATTTCAGTCCAAGAACATAATAGTTTAAGTTTATAGATATTTCAAGTCTTTAAGTTGAATTTAGTTGTTAGATTTTAAGCTTCTGTGGTAGTTTTTTACAGTGGCATGATCCGGATTATCCACAGTTTGGATTGATTTCCTTCTTGAAGTTGTGTTTTTATGAACATTTCTATGTTCCATTACTTAACTGATCATTATAAAGGAAAAATTATAGCTTTGACCTAAAAATTGAATGAAGAATCATAGTACAACTCATGTTTACAAGGTCAGATTGACATATAAATATTGGATGATTAATGCAACAATTAAAACTCTCAACGTTTATGGCGTTGTTGCCAGGGAGTTGTAATTTTTTATTCATGTAACTATTATCATAGTTTCAGGATCTTGCAAGGTTGTTAGAGGGCAGAGAGTGTACGGTAAGATGTGAGTGAAGAGCCATGTATCCACTTTTGTGGGGTTGCTCCAAAGTCTGACCGATTATTACTTGTTCTTGAGTTTTTATTTCTTTTTTATTGATGCATAGAAGTAAAGGTAGACCTAGGGTAGTAAAGGTAGATTCATTTCTAATGTTAGTTTTCTTGCAATTAGCAGTTTTTAATTCAAGCTTTGAATGACAAAACATTTTTGGGGTGTTGTAAGAACCCCCCTTTTTTGTACTAATCCATGTTGTGAGACAAGGATCATCAAATAGCAAGAGAAGTTCAAGAATGATCAAGAGCTTGACTAATGTCCCTCCAAATATTGTCTCAAATCCTAGCAATAGCTAGGATATCTATCGAGTCTTAGGAAGAGTTCATCTTCACCACATTCAATAAATTATTTACCTCTCCACATCCATAAAATGATTTGGAAGCCTCCCAACTTCATTCATATTGCCTATCTACCAAGGATATCTATGAATCATATACGAAATCTGATGGGGAGCATCCAGCAACAAGCCTTGTATGCATTGTAGAGACCAACTATTCAAGTTTTCTTGGCACAACTGAGAAGGACTTTCAGAGTGGTCCCAATGAAGAAATGAGCCAATACCACCAGGATTACATCGAGCATTGGTTCCAGGTTACAATTTAGTCAAAGTACCACTCTCATATTCAAATATTCTTTGCATCATATCTTTCAAAGTTGTTGACTATTCATGCTCATGTACCATCTAGAGTTTATATGTTAAATTTGGGCATGATTATATTTTTGTACCTGATCCACACATGGCTTAATCAAAAGTTCTCTTTCACTTGAAGGAGGACATATTTTCTCAAGTATAGTAGTAATTTTAATATTGTAAGTAAATAAATGAAATGGTAAAGAGAAAAATAAGTGCTTTTGTGAAAACCAGCTTATCTGGCACAACTGGATAAGGACTTTGTTTCAAAACTAGGTAACTGGCGGGTAAGGTTCCCAATCAATTTTGTAAATTTGTATTATTTCTTCAAATCATGTATCTTTCAATTCATTATGTTTGCACTCGAGTTGGTTTATGTGCGATTACTTAAGGACAACCTACCAATGAGCCTTGTCCAATTGACATCAGCACATCATCTAGGACCAAGGTTAGGGTTTGATAAGGTACATGGGAGCCTGCATATCTCAATGGAAAGTATCCTTGACCTCTACTAAGGAAATACATCAATGTTTCTTCATGGATGAATTCTGCAGTGCATTCAACTTCGACAAATTCATTCATGGCTAGTAGAATGTACCTAGTGCCTAGATTCCGATTGACATCAAAGGTGGGATATCTCACATTGGTTAATGACTCTTTCAATGGTTGGTAATCCAACAATTCTTTCTTATGTTCGACATTGACACCATTTATTCACATACGAAGGATTGCACACTATGTGTAGCGGTTGAATACTATATGGTTTTGTGATCTCAGTATAGATTTGCAGTAGTGTGGACATTTGTAGAAACATTTCCTTTTCCTGTAGCAATCATCTTGTTTCAATAAGAGTTTCCATATAGTAGCTTGATCATAATTTCCAGCAATCATCTTCCTTCTTTGTTTGGGGATATAAAACTCCTCAGGCATGGTGAAGAAGGGGACCTTCATTTTTCAGCCTCCTTTTCTATCTCCAGTTCAGCCTTCTTCAACAAATTTGATGCCAATTTGTCAATAGAATTACAAATCTATGTTCTATTTCCTATGTTTAACTAGTTTTGTTCTCAAGTGCTTAATGTTGGGCTAGAGTTTTTCTGAGAATTAGTTCGTTTCAATATTATGAAATATTTGTAATGATATGAATGTTCAAGTGCTAATCCTGATAGCAACACCATTAATCTCTTAAAAACATATCAGTCTCTCAAAAATATGTAAACTCTACTGCTAAAGCACCAAGAATTCTTCTCAAATGTTGTATATCTTAGCTCACTACAAAAATCATTGTTCTCTATATACTGAGGAAACATGTATCAATTAGCGGACCTGGAAGGAATTTACACTATCTTCTATACCCATGATCATTACAATAACATAGGTATTTCACTTAACGTACCTAAGTTGGTCTTGGATAGTTCTAATGCTCACCAAATGTAATTGTATTTTACCTAATTTCCTAAAATCTTGAGCTCTATTCCTATTTCCAACCCCACTTCCTAACATATTCCTCGATTTGATTGAACCACTTCCCATTTTGGCTTCCTCATGATTACAATCTCTATCCTTTCCTCACGTATGTTCATAATTCAAGCATGATTTTGCTTGATGGGCACGACATAAATTGATCCCTGGGGTGGATGCAAGGTATTATTCCTTAGAGTATGCACAGGTGTTAGTATGATATGACAAGTAGTCTTTGGTTGAGGTCAACGCTGATTCTATTCCATATCAGCAGTCCTTTTCTGGCTTTCGTTCACAGGTATGATGTCGTAATGATAAACAATTGTCACTTCTCACTCTAGAATGTGGACAGAGAGTTATTCCTCTCAATGTCCATGACTCCAACATGAAATACACATTCCTTTATAAGTGCATTACCTTAAGCTCCATTCCCTAATTTTTAATTCATACATCGTTCCTGTTTATTCACAATCACTGTATACGATTTTTTCTCACCACAGAGGTGTCCAATAATTTCGATTGGGTGCTAGTTATGGAATGAAATTTTCTATAAGGGAGTTGGTTCATTGATGCAATTGATCACTTGTCTGTGCTAGCAAATTCTACAGGTCCACTCATAATTTTACCATGCGGGCAGATAAGCATGAGCCAACATTTGGCCAGTTTTTGCGGACCCTTGAGTATTAGTCCTATAAGGCAGTGATCAAAGAGAAAGGATGAACACTTTTTCTCCAAAAGTTTTAGGGATACAATAGTGCAGTTGCTTTAGTATTTGCCCAAACATTTGACAGGAAGAGAGCCAAATTTGGAAACCTACAACTCAAGATCACAGAGTAGTCTCTCAACAAAGAAATAGGGCTACCTTCAAATGGGGGCAATTTATTCAAGGGTGGCCAATTATGCATTCCCAATTGTGGAGTGCTTCTAAAATCGGATTATCAGTTACTAAGTTGGGCAAAATGAGTCTTGTGTACCTGCATTCAAGATCAATGTCATCCCTTGCTGACTATGATCCAGCATTTCTTAACCTATGAAGGAAGGTATGACATCGTTTTTATATATCACATTAGGCTCTTGATGGATTTTACAGAGGAATGCTCCATAAATATTCCACATTTCTTGAAGTGAAGCCTACACAAGATGGTGAGGGGAGTGCAATCCAAGGGTAAGAAACTAGAGACTTACCTCTACCACCATAGCTTGATTAAAATTTTGATCGTGGCTGAACTGAGTGAGAGAAGAAAGTCTTGGGAAGACTTTCTCATAGAGAACTTTCTAGGAGAAGAGACACAGATCAAGTGGAGATAGATGCCTATTGGTAGAACTTTGAAGTCTAGGAGGGAAACCCTTGCACCTACCTCACAAAGTACTCCTACTTCCCCCACTTCTCATGTCCATTATCTGTCACCTCCTCCCAAGATTTCTAAAATTCTTGATCCCTCTTCTAGCCAAGCAACTGAGCCTTCAAAAATATAGTTAGAAAAGAAGGAAAAGGATAAAAGGGAAAGGAAGACCTTAACCTCCATACATGAGCCACCTGAAATTCCCTCAATAGGTCAACAAAGTCACCATCCCAAGAACAAGGTTAGGAGAACCTTATTTCTTACTTACAAAACTTTAGCTCCTACTATAGAAACTTATATACAAGGTAAAAGAAAGACTCAAAGCATGAAAAAACCTCCTCACACCCCATCTATATCTCGATCTTCTAGTCCTAAACTAGTGTTTGTAACCTCATCTCCATATTTCATTGCTAAATCTCCATTATCTCTCCCTTAGTCTCCTTCACCTCCGTTGCAGTCCCAAATTCCTAATGACATTGCCAAAGATTTACACACTTCCACTAAGCCTTCAGCCAATCAAAATCAACAAGTCTCTTCACCTAAACATAGTGTAAGTCAAATTCCCAAAGGAAGTCCTTTCCAACAATCCACAGCCCCAGCAGCTCCAGAAAGGACACTTGTTTTTGAAGAAGAAGATAACCTAAGAATTAGGTTGATCACACTGGAGAAGAGGATTGGCAAACTCAAAGATGAGGCTCATAAATTTAAGGTATTGTTTCACTATGCGAGAGGAGTGAATAATCAACTGCATGATAGTAACTTGAGACTCTTCTCTCAAATTGATGCTTTGAAGGGAAACAATAGACAAGTTTTGACAAGGAAAGTAGCCAGCACTCGTCCTAGAAAAAGGATCAATGCTAAAAAATTAGCTAGGAAATTCACCAAATGTTCAATGCCAGTGAAAAGAGGACCTAAAGTCTTGGTCAAGGCAGCTAGGCTTTGACTAGACATTTAGGTGATTCAATCTCTTTTTGGTTTGAGATGCATGAGGACATGCATCACCTCAAGCATGGGGGAGATATTGGACTTCGTTTTTTTCTCTGCTCATACACTTTCCGTACTACGTTTTGCCCTATTTTAAGCTACAGTTGAACTCTCTTCATGCCATTTTGACCTCCTTGTGCCTGGACTATACCAAATTCCCATCCAAGGTAAAAGAATTACAAATGGTGTTGTTTTAGCTCTTTTGATGATCAATATTAGGTAGCTGAATTTGTGCTTGTTTGTTTATTAATCATTATGGGTGATGGATGTGAATATTTCTCTCACAAGGACCCAAGACTTCTGCATCAAAATAGAATTTTGCACTCAAAGAAGGAACTGTACTTAACGCAGTAATCCAGAATTACACTCTACGAAATTACACTTGAAGATTTGCACTTAAGGATGAGAAAGATGGTCAATGTGACCTCATCGAATTAAACGAGGAATATCGATTCTTCTTATGCATAGCCAACTTTCAACTTCCAAAACAATTATTTTTTTAATCATTTAGATCTTGTATAGAAAATTGTGTGTTGCTAAGCCTTGATTAGAATGGAAATCAGATTAAAATCTCCACGATTTGATTTTTACTAATTGTAATATGTAAAATGTATTACAAATCCTATAGAAAACAATGTGGAAAGGGGATGATTTCCATCTCATTTTTCTATCAATCCTGAATATTGTAAACTCGGTTATTCAGTAATTAAGTTAAGTTTTGCGATTCAACGTGGCGAGTCACTAATTCGATTTCGGGTCAATTATGAACTCATTGAGTCATTGTATTGAATATGTTGAAGTTTAGTTCTTTCCTGTAAGATTCCAAGCTGACTCCAAGTGTGGCAAGGACCCACAACAATTTGGATCCAGCTTCTGTAATCATATGCGTAGGTAATCTTTGTGTTTGTTTTATTTAATTCCTGTATTTTGATTTAAATTTGTTTTCGAACAATTGATTTAAGTTTGATTTTGATCAGCTGACACAAAGAAATTTGATATTGTGTGTATTAATGTTTTTTCCATTCACAGTCTCTGCAATTTGAGTTTGAAGTGCCTTTTCCTCATTAGGCTCTAGAGCATTAGATCGATCAGCTAGTTGTGATTTGATTGATCAGTTAAGTGTGAATTTCATTAGAATTATGGGTTGAAATCTTAGCTTCCAGCTTGAGGTAATTTCTATTAGCATTCGCTTAGTACAATGTGTGCTTACTAGATTTCAAAGTAGTTAAGGTTGCAATCAGTAGTGTGATTTACCTATTTCGTTAAGATGACAGAGTGTTGGTTTGTTGAAGTCTTAAGTAGGTTTTCTTGAGCTTAGTTTTAGATTTAATTCATGTTAAATGAAATTGTAGCATAGACTGTCAAGTATAGTTTTGCGTGTCTTATAGCAATTCATAGTTGTCTTATTTTGCATTTCATTCTTGAAAATAGAATTAGTGTTTGATATTCGACCTTGTTCATAAGCTTATTACAGATTAGGTAATATGTATGTATATTAGTTAAGTGTGAGAGATCAAGTTTGCTTGGTTAATTATATGAGAGAAAGTATTCAGATTAGTTCCTAACATAATGATCTTTTAATTGTTGTAAAGATAGTGGAATTAATGTGAAGCCTTTCTCATTCCAAGGTTTGAATCAAAGAACAATTATTCAGTGAAATATTTATTTCTTAGTTTAAAATTGAATTAACATGCAAGTAGATTAGATCTCTTAATTCTGTCAAGTGTAAATTGCAAAATCTAGAAATTAGGGTTTGGATTTGGAATGTAACTTTAAACTATTGGGTTGATGTGTGGACTCTGTTTAATTAGGAATTTTCTTTCATAGTTTGTCAAGGTGGAATCTGTGGTAAAGAATTAGGCATTCACTTAAGTCGAGATTACAGACTAAGAACATAATAGGTTAATTTTATAGAGATTTCAAGTTTTTAAGTTGATGTTGATTATTGATTCCACTTCCGTTAGCAAGATGGATTGATTTCCTTTCTGAAGTTGTCTGTTTATGAGAATTTGTTTGTTCCACTACTTAGCTGATCATTATAAAGGAAACATTAAAGCTCTAACCTACAAACTGAATGAAGAAGTGCACTGCAGCACATGTTTACGAGCATAGATTGACACATAGATATTGGAGGATTAATGTATCAATTAAAACACTCAATAGGGACACCTATTCCAAGCTAAATGTTGAGAAAATATACTCTAGTGGGAATCACTGGATGTTTGTTCTTGGCTAGGGAAATTGGTAAAGGCTAAGGCAAAGGCATTAAAATGAAAAAAGTCATTTTTGGCACATTTATTTATGAAATAAAGGAAATTAGGAGAAAATTAAGGTGAAAGGTCACATGTTGCATGTAAGGAGGAAAACAAACGAAAATGAAGAAATTAGAGGCCTCATTCATAAACTGTCTTCTGACGATTAGTTGGCAAACTCTTGGTCAGTTTAAGTTTGGAGCTCACTCATTATTCTCTCTCTCTCTCTCACTCTTGGTCACATAGTGTTTTCTTGGACCACTCTAGCTATGGATGAAGGAAAAGAAAGAAAATGGAAAGGAAGGAAAGCAAAAATCAAGGAAGGAAAAGTAGGATCAAGCAATTTGAGTAGGAATACTTGCAGGTAGCCTTTTTGATGTGTGATTTCCTAGTTGGTTTGGACATGCATGGATTTGCATGTTGCTGTATGGTTCTCCTGATGTCGGTGGCATGGTTTTTCTGTGTTTTGATAGTGGTTATTTGCCTGGCCTTTCCTTTTTATGGATGCCATGGTGTTGGGATGTTTACTTTGGTTTTTCATCTTTGGCTTTCCATATGGATTTCAAAATCCAGGGCAAAGGTGGTCTCAAGTCTCATTCCGAAAGGCCTAGGAATCCCTTAACCGATTTCACGAGAATATATGGTGAAGCCTAAGGGAGAAGTCTCAGTTTAGGGCCTAGTGATTCGGGTTTGGATTGCGGTAAATCCTAAGAGAATGGTCTCGACTTAGGGCCTAGTGATATGGTATTGGATTGTGGCAAATCCTACTAGACAAGGAGACAGAAAATTCCTCAATGATAGTTATCATTTCCAGGTGGCATTGCAAGTTCAATTCGGTTGGGATCGGAGCATCGATTTTGGTGTGGTCATAGTTTGCTGAGGGTGGAGGTGGTTTAACCACTAGATTCCATTGGATTTTTGTGCATTGGTTATTCTATAATATCCCACATTCATGCTTGGAATATGGCACATGGGTGGTTGACTTAAAGAGAGATTGAGTTCAGCCATGTCTATGGTCGAGTTGTACGTGGAAGTCCCAAACCTGGTCGGATTTTCCTATTATTAATAAAGGCTAAGTTCTCTTACTCTTGAACTTGTTTATATGTGGATTTAATAGTTTTCATATCTCTAATATTTATATGGTTTTATGTTGGTTATAAGCATGGTTATATGACCAGTTCCTATTGTTCTTATTTCATGTATTTAATTATGATTCTTAAATGGATGGATGTAAGACCTAATTGATGGTATGAAATCTCAATGGAGAAGGTGGTGATCCTTATGGTTGTGTTTAATAAGTTATTGCAGTCATTTATTCTTTGTCTTGTGTCATAGACTTGTAGGTTGCATTGATGCCAAGTGTTTAATAGATTCTCAGTCCCAACTGAGGATGCTCAAGATTAATCCTAAGGTTGATTTTGATTTATTTGAATTATAATGATGTATTTGATGGATTTTGAAGGTTATAACAAGTTCTGTGTTGAGGCCAAGATTTTGGGCTAGAAAAGTGGCTCAAATCTTGAGGACGATAGCACAAGTCTGCTAAAAATAATATAGGGGCGTTTGCACATAGGAATGTGAGAGCGTCTCTGGCTTCTAAATGTTTTCTTTCCTATAGCATGAGATAGAACATAGGTTAAAAGGATTAAAACATCAGTGGGACATAGTGAGAGGATGTCTGAGTGGCTGACATATCTCGTAGTGGTTTGTTTGATATGTTCTATCGATTCCATTTCCTTAAGGTCACGAAGGAATTTGAATCCATTATAGTAGCCTCTGTCGTCACATGTTTACCCCGGTTGGTCGGTTTCTTGGGTAGGCCTATCAAGAGGGGTTGTTACACTAATAAACACGTTATAGTAAAAAATGGTGTTATCAAATGAAAAGAGAGAGGTAAACATATGTTCAATAATGTCTATATGGGCCTTGACATATGCCTAGTAAGGAGGCCAATCACCACCCCTTATTGAAGGTGTTGCTCACCGTCTATGGAACTCAAACACTTAATTGCATCTCATTCATAGCCCTAGTGGCGGCCCTGACATCCCATGGTATCTCTAATGGAGATCCCTCTTGAGGGTGTAACTCTGCATTTCTCTTTATCTCTACCAATTCTTGTTTCTCCTATGTTCGTTCCTTTTATTATTGTATACCCAAAAACAAGAGAGGGTTGAAATTAAACCCAATATAGTTTAACTTTAGCCTATTAGTGTGAAATTTCATGGAAGGTGTACAGAAAATACTTCAATTAAGTCACTAGGTGACAAGTGACGCTAATAAAAAGTTGATAGGTACTTGTGATTTTGATCTCAAATAAAAATGTAAAACCCCCAACAAAATATACTTACTTAATAACCCAAATGGAAATACTTTAATTAATTAAATTCATCATTAAAAAGCGTGGTGAACAAAATTTACAAAAGGGTCTATAAGTCCCCCTCTACGGGATGGGTCCTTTGATGTCCTTGATGCTTTAGAAAATGATATTCTCTCTCAATATATGAAAAACCAAGACAAAATGTGGAGAACTCAAATGGGAGCTCAAAAAAAAAAATACAATAATGGTGATGATGATTATGATCATGGTCAAGAATGAATTAAAAAACCTTATATTTATAACAAAATATTGAGTTAATCTCAATAATGGAGAATAATAAAATAATACTAACCAAATCAAGATCTAACCGCTTGGAATACTTTATTATATTTATTAAAGATAGAAAAGACATTTGAAACAATTAAACATCTTTATTTAGAAATAATTAACAAATAAAATAATTTACTAATTATTTCGCGAGAATTAAGAATGGTGTGATATTGAAATAATTATTAAATAGCGATTTAATAATTATTCCAATAATGCAAATAAGGACTATTAAATAAATAGTGATTTATTTAATTATTCCTAAAGGATTTAGACAAATATGACAAGGAATAAATATTTAAATAACGATTTACTAAATTATTCTCCACGGTGAAAATGATTTTACTATGGTAAAATTAATCCTCCATGGTGTATTTTTATCGACCTAGTTAGAAATGGTTAGGTGATCACTTTCTGGTGATAACACAACCTTTGAACTATTCTTTTATAGAACGTATATTTTCCAAGCCATTCCTCAATCCTTTGGTAGAGTGATACTCTCTGATTTTTAAGATATCAAGTAAGGAGTGTCACCTCCTCTAACGAGCATACAAACTCTTCGTTCCTAAGAACCTGAAAATCTCCTCAAGGTGCAGGATCTATTTTTCTTGTTTTCATGTCGAGATTGGTGCTAATTTAGGGTATTCATAAATGATTCTACGGTTTTTGATGACAACATGAGGGACTAACAATTCCTCTATCCAAAGGGGTTTATCTATTTCCATAGACATGATCCTTTTTTCTTCTTCAATCGTTGCTTCCTCATGAGTCAGCGAAGAGGCCAGTGGCATTAATTATACTTCTCCCATTACTGAATTGGGATCCCAAAAGTTCATATTAGTCAACATAAGATTATGCATATAGAATTCATCATTTCTAACTCTATCCTCCACAATAGATCAATTATAGACTTTAATAAAAAAAATAGTCTTGGAGAGGGAGTGAACCATTCTAGGTTACGGTCTTGATCTAAAACTAATGCCATTGTTCTTTGAGGAACATCACATATGTTTTTAAGGGATGTCTGCATTGGATGACCTCCATATCTAAGCTTGTCATAGTGATAAATCTCCCCTATTTCTCTTGCAACTGATCTTTCAATCTCTTGTTTTGTATCTACAGTTATTCCCTCATGCTTATGTATTTGAGTCTAAAATCAACCATATCCTTACCCATATTATTCATCTTCTCCTCCATCAAACCCACATCCTCCACCCTTTCGAGCTTTATAATCTGCATCCATTGATGGCTTCTATTGCTTTCTTTGTCTAGCTCAAGGAGGACTGCGACTCGAAATTTGGTGGGGTTTATTTTTCCTTCCTCATAAAATTTCTAATAATACCGAAGATTTAGTTGGGGAAATTGTTTTTTCAATTCTTATGGGCCTTCACCTACTTCCCGTGGCTAAGAAACACTTTCTTGTAGCACTACCTTGCTTTCTTGTAACATGGTAGAGTCCTCTTATATTTGTCTAGTCTTGGCTCCCTTAGTGCTTCACTTCATTTATGAGGCTTGGGTTTGTTTCCCTTTGGATATGGGGGTGGTTATTTCTTCAGTTTTATTCCTATATTTCTCTAATTCTCCCACCTAGTGGTTGGTTGAACCCTCAATGCTGATAGGGGTTATTGAGGTAGTTGAGGCTTCTCTTTCTTAAGTCTACTACTTCTCCTCTTCCTTAAATATAGAGGGTATTGGTTTAGCTACATCGCCTTGGAATTTAATAGTGTTCATAAGGATGCCATGGTGGAAACCACTTCTTGCTCAATATTCCCTTCTAAAATGCTTACTTCTTTATCATGTATCCTTCTTTCCTAAGGTCTCGAAGGTCCCCAAGGAATTTTTTATCCTTCTCTGGTTTTTCCTTTTCCTTGTCATCTTAAACCTCCTCTTCTTCCTCTAACTTTTATCCCCCCTTCATGTTTTATGGAAAATTTCCTTCCGCAGATAGAATAAATCTCCCTAGATCTAGTGTCTTGATCTAGAAACAACTAGAACAAAACTAGTATGTTTTCCTTAGAGAAGTTTGAAATATGAGAAGAATAATTTCTTGAAATCCAATGCAAGTGTCTTCCTTCTACTTGCTTCTAAATATTTATCTCCAACTCCAAATGCTAGAAATAGAACCCACAACAGGTCCAAAAAATGAAATAGAACTGAAACATACAAATACCATATACAAACTACTCTAAACAAGAAGCCAAGGATTCATTGTTATACATAAGAATAAATGACACATAATGTATAAGAAAGAAAGGAAATTTTTCATTAGCTAAAATAGGAGGAGATTAAAACCCTTATAGGCCATGACCTTGTAGATGTGTTCAAACTATCTTGTCCTTCCTTTCCACAAAGAAAAGCTTCAACCAAACATCAAACACATGTGGATGGGTTATGGCCCTCTAGGCATAAATCAACAACATGAGGGTGTAACTAAGAGTTTCCAAAATCCAACCTAGTCTTAAAAGCATGTAATGAATTTATAGGATAAATGAGGAGGTTGTAGATGCACTAAACGAGTGTAAGATCCACATTAGAAGGGGATAACCTTCATAGGATAATTGATAAGACCTTATTTGTAGGAATTTGAGGACATCCTTAATATAGAATGGAAAATTACATGATAGAATACTCTGGAAGAGGAAGCTTCAAATTATATTTAATTTTTTCTTCATTTCAAGGGTCATCACACATTTAGTCAAAGGAACCTTATCTTACCAACACATTTTCCTTTGATGGAACCTGCTTCATCACACTTACTAAACTAGCAACATGCAACAAGGACTAATATTAGGTTTTTATACAATATATTGCATATTTTCTTGGAACTTCTGGAAGGACTTGCTTTTGGCTTTGCAGAGGATGTTTGCAAAGTGTTATAGGATGATCATTGATCCAGGTTCAATATCATTTGCATTTTATGTGAAAATATGACCTATAACACTTCTTCTCTTCATTCTCTTCTCCTACTTTTCCATGCCTTATTATCTCTTGACACTTTAGTAAGGCTTGGGATTGAGTTTCAAGGAAAGGTTCTTTATATGTATCCACAAAATCTATCCATGCCATAGGGTTTTGGACATGCTCTATAGAATCCATGAAAATGTTCCTTATGAGCCCATGGAAAACTACGTATTGATGTTTCCACTTTCTTACCTTTTGACTCATTTCTATTGTGGACTAGAGAAGAAAGTGGGGAATGTTTAGTCAACTTGGGATAGGAAAATCCATGTATAACCTTAGATCATAAATTATCCTAGATCTATAAGCATAGACAACATTGAGTCTCCCCTCATAGGATACATATTTCATAATGTGATAGGCTGCATCATCCCATGGTATGATGGACTCTCTTTTCTAGCCCCTTTTTTATGTTCAATTAGTATACCCTGAGGGAGGAAGAAGTTATTTTTAGCTGTGATATACTTTTTTCTCTCCTCCTTTCTCCATCTTTCTCCTGAGGTCAATGTGGACAACCTGCTAGTTATTTTTGTATTTAAATCGACAATAAGACCTCTCACATGGTGGTAGAACTATATTCCCCTTGAGCATGGAGGCCTACTATAAAATCATTAGTAATTTCATCATCAAACCTTTTGAATTTCTCAAATAAATCCAACCATTAGTGTTTTGCAAATATATCTCTAATAGTAGGTCATTGGTGGATCCTTCATGAGTCTATGGGGTATCTTCTATTAAAACCACCTTGCATGATCCCTATTATAGCTTTTCCAAAATTTTACAAGGGGATTATTCTACTAATTTTTAGGTTTTAGAAAAATTTAGGGTTTTGGAGCAAAGATAACAGGAGTAGTTCTCTTTGTTAGTTAGGGGAAGAAATAATTACATGCCCATGTCACAACAAACTAATTCCCATAATATTATGGCTATTTCACAAGAAAAATTGGCAGTGCCAATTCCCTTTCACTTTCAGGAGTTCACTAAAGGAAGTTCTTATGGAAAAATATGAACAACTCCATTAGGCCTTTTGTTCATAAGTGGTGAGGAAAGTTGTTTGATTACCATTCCCTTCGAGGTTCCTTCATGAGTCTATGGTTTTGTGGGAAAAATTGTGCAAGACAGAGCTCAATTTCACCTCTCAAGACAATCCTGTAGAACCCATGACCCGATATAAATCATGTAGCATAGAGTCAATATCTTATAGCACATCATTTGTATCTTATAAAAGTTGTTTGTTGACCCTATAGCTTCCTTTGTAGAAACTTATTCAACTCATGGTGTAGGTAGATTGTCTTACAATGATGGTAATGGGCATCCATGACTTTTTTAGAATGAAAAGTTTACAACAAATGATGCTCGCGTCTTATTTTATTCCAAAAGTGGTTGTGTGGTAGGCTTAGTGTGATGTATGAGATGATCCCCACCTACCACCTTCATAAATCCTAGATAGGCTTTTTGCCTCACTCATCTAATCATCACACTTTTATTTTTCTCGTTTTCTCCACATTTGATGAGAGAAAATAATAACCCCAATGTAATTTTTTGAGGGTGACCGAGACTATTGAACTACTTCCATCCTCCAAAACATCATCTCTCATGCATTTACAACATTTTTAACACTACGACGTGCTCAAAGGAATAAGTTAGGAATTTTTCATAGGTGTACCTACCTAGTGGTCCTTGCTAATTTGTTGATCACTTGATGTTTGCATGGATTTTTTTAACAAGGGTGAGGTTTCATTAAATATCTCATGAGTTTTCATCTTCTTATTTACCTTTCTCCATGCATTCACTTTATTTACAAATATTTATGTTTCTTTTGAAATGATCATTTTTTATTGCATATTAATAATGTAGGTTCTTTAGGAGGCATGTACCATTTTCAAGCGGATGTTTTTTCTTGTGGATGAATAGTGATCCTATGGAAACTTGCATAGGGTCCCATAGTTGCTCAATATCAAAGTTCTATTCCTTCACTTCTTCCATGATGATTGTATTTTCTATCTGGCACTCTAGCTATGATGATCTATGCTTTATGTAGACTACTTCTAGACTGTGTGTCTTCTTGTAGCAATCACATAAACCCTTGTATGTTCAAAATTTCCTCTAGTTACTATCTCCAAAAATATAAATAATTCATGAATAAACTATTGATAATGGTTAGAGGAATTTTCTATGGTGAAGAGATGAATTAAGGGGTGAAAAGGAGTGTTTTTAATTGACATAAGTGGGAATGAGGGTGGAGAAGAGGTTAGGTGGTGTGGCAAATCAATGATGAGGCTATGGTGGACCCCCTCCCTTGTTCTTGAGTTGAAAACACAAGAACAACCCATTTTTTTTTGTATTGATCACAATCTTGTAGCACATCTAGAATAATTATGTACAAATATAGGACAATCATGTAGCACTTCAACACTAAGGTAGAATTGATGAAGGAAGGTCATCTGATCATGGAAAAAGTTAGGGAAAATAATGGAGGGATGGAGTGCATTAAGAGAGCCAGCTTGGAGGGTGTGGAGTTTAATTTTTTGAGATTGGTTCCCTATCTGTTGACCTCCATTGACTACCACTAGAACCGTGCATAAATGTTAGAAGAGAATAATGTAAGGCTTCCCTTTACTTAATTTTTTTCTTTTCCTCCTCTTGTTTTTTTGTTTTTTTTAAGGCCTACCAGCTGCCTCAAAGGAGGTTTTCAACTCACAAGTCCACCCCAGGTGCCTCAAGGAATTTTTTCAAATGGGTATATTTTATTTTTCATCATTTTTTGGTTTTTTTCTTAGACTCCTTTGCTGCCTCATAGAGGCTTTTAACAAGGATTTTTATTATTTTTTTTCCTTTTTCCTTTTTCTATTCACTAGAGGCTAGATGGATTGTGATCTTTAACAATTCCAATCACATTCAAATATATTCTTATTGAATTTGTAAACTCTCCTTTTGCCAAAGGTCTCTTGAAGAGATTCAGTTGATAACCATTGACTAACAATGTAACTTTTTCCTCATTAATTCTTCTGATTTGGACAAAGCCATTTTCATAAAACTTTTTGACCAGGTAGGGACCTGGCCATATTGTCATAAACTTTCCCTTAATATCCTTGAATATAGAGTCATAAAAAAAGGGTTCAATCATGCTCTTAGAAGATCCTTTCCTTGATGTTCTTTTCATGCCAAATCTTGCTCTAAAATTGGACCACATCAGTATGCATGACAACCTCCAACTTAAATTCATCAACGACATTAAGTTGTCGTAGCCTCTCCTGCTAACATTGGGTAATGTCTGGGTCCAATTATGCTACCATTCTCAGGGTGTTGTACTCAAGCTCAATTGGAAAAATTCCTTTTATCTATAAACAGTGTCAAAGGGAATGAAACTAAATGTGGTTTTCCATGTGGTATTATAGGCCCAAGTGGTTTCTAGAAGACTGGCTTCCCAATCCTTATTGCTGCTACTGCTAAATTTGGTTAGGATTCCTTCAAAATCTTTGTTTATTACCTTCACTTGCCCATTTTCTTGAGGATGATAGGGGGTGGTTCTTTTTTACTAATGTGATGTTGCTCCATTATCCCCTAAATTATATTAGAAATGAATCGAGCTCGTTTATCAGTGACCAACTCCCTTGGGAAACTAAACTTGTAGAAGATGTTCCCTCTTGGGAACTCTGCCACCTTTTCATTTTTCATTGCCATAACTTCCTTCATGTCAACTTGTTTTGTAAAATAATGAACACATAAAATGATGTGTCCCTTTTCTCAAAATGGTGGGTTAATAGGTCCAATGAAATCCATGTCGCACTTCTCAAATGGATCAAGATACACCTAAGGTTGTATGGAATTTCATCCTTCGTTGTAGGATTTCCCATCCTTTGATGTTCATCAAATCTAGAAGTGCACATCTTGGCATCTTACTGTAGGGTAGGCCAATATTATCTTTCTTTGAGAATTTTGAAATATGTCCTCTTGGAAACAAAATGGCCCCCATGATCTCCATTAGGGAATGATGAGAGGATTTCAAAAACCTCATCTTCCCTTACACACCTCTTCAAAATTTTATTTGGTCCTAACCTTAAATTCTTTCCCCTAATCCAAGTGTAAGGGTCATTATTTCTGACAATATTGTTATTTTCCTTGGACGAGACATTAGGAGGAAAATCCTAGAAACCTAGAAGTTTGTTATGTCATCAAACTAATGAGAAAGTAGTGAAATGGCGAAGAGGTTCACATCAAGGATCTAATCCTCTATCATCTCTTCACTTTCTATAGGGAATGTAAGTCTCAAAAGAAATATCTAACTACATTTTATTTTCCTAGCTTCTTAACAATTGTTAGATGAAACTATTGTAACAAAAACAACCATCTCGTGATCCTAACATTTTCATCAGGTTTTTTCATTGAATATTTAATGGTTTAATTATCCATATCTACAAAACTTGGTACCCTGTGATGTACTATCTAAACTTGTTGAAGGAGTGTACAACATATCAAATCCATTTTTTTGTAATGGTGTAGTTGAGTTCAAACATTGTAGAGCTTTACTGATAAAATATATAGCATATGGAAGCCTACCTTCCACTTGTCCCAATGCTGCCCCTACAATGTTGTTGGATGCATCTATGTGGATGTGGAAAGGAAAGGCCCAATTCGGACCCCTAAGAATTGGTGTAGTGGTTAATTTCTTCTTTATCTCATCAAATGATTATTGGCACTTATATGTCCAACAAAAATATAAATCTTTAGTTAACAATCCAAATAAAGGTAAACCATCTTACTAAAATCCTTGATAAATCTCTTATAATATATAGCTAGTCCTAAGAAACTCCCAACCTCCCTTTGTTTTTTAGGGGCAAGGAACCTTTTGATAATGGAAACATTGTTAGGGTCAACTTGGATCCCTTCCTTAAAGAGGAAATCAGCTAGAGTAATCCTTGCATTGATAAGAAAATTCACACCTTTCTAGACTTAGTGAGAGATTCATCTCAATGAACTTCTTTAAAACTTTACAAAATTTGGAGAGGGATTGGTAGAAATAATTCCCCTAAGGATGGAAGACATCCATATAAATCACAACTTTAACATTAACAAGATCATAAAAAAATAATCAATACTTCCCTCCGGAAGGTAGCAAGGGAATTGCAGGAGCCAAAGCAAAGGACCTTATAGGAAAAGGTCCCCCATGGACATGTGAAGGTGGTATTATCCTAATCCTCATGGATGAAATCGATCTAATTAGACCCATTGAAACCATCCAAGCATGAAAATAAATTCTTCCCTATAATACCATCTAAATCATTATCAATGAAAGGTAAGGGAAAATGATCCTTCATTGTAGGCTTGCTAAGTTCTCTATAGTCAACACAGATTCTCCACTTTCCATTCTTCTTCGATACTAGAACAAGAGTGGACACCCAGTCACTATATAAAATAAGATAAATAAATCATGCATCCAATAAATTTTGCAGTTATTATTTCACAATGTTTTTAAGGGTAAGGATAATTCACCTCTAGGGTTGGCGCATATGCTTACACACCTCTTTAACGTATATGTGATGTGTACAAATAGAGGGATGCACCCCTTTCATATCTTTATAGTCGGAAGAAAAGGAATCAATGTGTTATTTCAACATCGGGAGAAGTTGCTCATCTTGCTATATTAAGAGGTAATGATTGAAGTTCAGGTATTTAGTTCAACTTATTTTGACAATATTAGTATGATATTGATTAGAAAAATAGTGACTAGTTCTGCCCATTGGTTTTTCTCAGGCCACCCTAAAGATTCTTCCACTAGCTCACCAATTGGCATGGGAGTAGGAGGTTGGTTTTGTAGAAAGTTTTCAATAAGGTCACCCTTATCTAGCCGCATGCTTCCTATGATGGTTTCTAATGTGTATATTAGGTAGGGGGTGACTAATAGAAATTTTCTTCTTCTTCTTCCTCTACCCATATAGGTAAATCATGCTCAACAAGGGGTTGATAAGGGGGTACAATACAAGCTACTTTGTGAGATTCCCATATTTAATCATCATGTTTCTAGCGTTTTAGCTTATGTAAGCATCAATAGTAGCTAACTGGGGTCTTCGTAAATTTGGAGGATACCCAGTAAACTTAATTTTTAGTTGGAGTATAAGGAAATTTGTGGGGTACTCCGAGGAGTTGATGGATACCATCACATCCTCAATAAAAACATCAAGGTATATTGTGGATCTATCTGCAAGCTACAACACCATGGTGGTTTTCTTGAAAGCTCCTTTCGTAGGTCCCTATACTACTAGTGTAACCCCTTATGGTTATTAGTGAAACCCTCTTATTATATTGTTGTTCCCATGTAGTCCCCATATTATTATTATTGTGCCACATAGAAGCCCACTATTGTTATTATTGTGTAGTTACATTATTATTTTTATGTCGGCTCTCATTGTATTATGACCCCTTATACTCCTATATATAGAAAGGAGGTCTTTTGATTTGTATCATCAAAGAATTATTACATAATAGAGGTTTCCCGCTCAAAGAGGCTTAATTCGATGGTTTTTATCTCTCTTTTCTATCTTTTTTTGAGCTGGTTTAATAACATTTGGTATCAGAGCTTTGGAATCTATGGTTTTGCTACTCCAAACAGGTCATCGTGGAATTGTTGCAATAACTATTTCGCTGCAAAGTTTCAGATGCTAAAAAAAACCCCATTTGAGAAGAAATTGGTCTAAACACTGGGTCGAAATTTCAGATCTTTTCTCGCTATATTTTTAGAGATATGATCTGAGGAAGTTAGGGCTTTTGCAAGATCTAGAATTTCATCTCAAATAGGTCATCATGGAATTTTTGCTACAATTTTTTTTTCTACGAAGGTTCAGAATCTGAAATTAAAACCCATTTGAGCCAAAATATTGGTGAATATTTTGCCCGAATTTTAGAGTCTTATTTGTTATATTTTCAAAGATATGGTCCACTACATTTAGGATTTTTGCAAGCCCCCAAATTACATCCCAAACATGTGACCTTGGAAAAATCATCATCACTCTCTCTCTGAGCATCTAATTCAAATTTCGTAAAAAGTGACAAAAATAAGATGCACAGTAGTTTGTTGGGTTTCATGTTTAGAACCTAAGGTCGAAACAGTGATACGCAACACTTCGCACAAGTTTTCTCTACTGAAGAATTCTATAATCAGGTCATCATGAGAGATTTGACATAACTCTTCCTTGGAGAATCAAATCTTGATCAAAATTATGAGGTTAGAAAGAGAACTCAGAGGGATACTGTAGGATGTAATTTCAGACCTTGTAGAACCAAAATTTTAAGGATACAACAGATTCAAGATCGAGGTCCTAAAAGCACAAAAAAGAATGACCTAAATCAAGAAAATATAAACACCTAGTAATAAAAATTGGATGGATGATCTGAAGAATACGATCGAAGTTAAGATAAATAGTTTTATGTATTCCATGGAAGATGATATTGATGATATGAAATCATATTGGAAGAAAGCCATGGAATATTTGAAGAAAGACATGAAAGGTTTGAAGGAAGGTGGGAAAAGTTGCTACAAGAAATGCTTCCTGATGGCGAAAAGGTAGTAGAGGAAGCTCATGATGAGAACAAAAGTAATGTTAATAATGATTTCATAGAATCTAATGTTGGATTGAAGATCCAACATATTCCAAAGGTAGATATGAGGAAGTTTGAAGGCAACGATCGCGTAACATGGATACTACAGATGGAGAGATATTTTGATCTACATAATGTGAAAAACACACAAAAGGTACATATTCCATCTTTATATTTAGAACTGAATCAATTTCTATGGTATAGAGGGATTTGTTCTCGCAATCACCTAGTCAATTTTCACGGAGGAAATGATAGCACATTATGAGTATACAAAGAGAAACATCTTCTTTAGCCAAATGATAAATCTCAAGTAAAAGAGTTCAATGGAAGAGCAAATTGAGGACTTCCAAAAATTTAATATAAGGGTAAATGATATTCCAGAGAAGCATAGGGTTGAAGTCTTGATAGGGACTTTAAATGATAACATCCAACACGATGTTTGCCTTTGGGAACCCGATTCATTGGATATGTCATATAGGTTGGTAAGAAAAAATGAAAGCAAAATTATGGAAACAATGAAACCTACCACTCATAACTATAAAGATGGAACTGTTGCTGCTCCTAGCCTTTCACCACCTATAACATTGACACCAAAACAATTGGAAGAAAAAAGAGAAAAAAGGCTTTGTTACAATTGCGATAGAAAATACACTAAAGTTCCTACGTAAGTGTGCTAAGCAGAAATTAACTTACATAGGTGGGGAAGAGCAGCAAGAAAAGGAACAAGAAATGTCAAAAGAAGAAGATATACACTAGGAACAAACCCTGGAGAAAGGAGAAATGAATCTAACCATATCTTGTAATGCATTGGCCAGAATCACAACTCCTCAAACTATCAAGATAGAGGCCATATCAAGAAGGAAAAGGTAATAGTGTTGAATGAATATGGCAGTACCCATAATTTTATTCATTGTAAAATAGCCAAGGAATTGAATTGCTTCCTGTATCCAGCTCCAGAGTGTCAAGTGATGGTTGCAGGTGAAGGAACCATAAATTTCTCTGGAACGTGCCATAATATCAAGCTATCCATGGGAGAATATGTATTGAATAGCCCAATGCTTTCCATTCCAATGGGTGGTGTTTGTTGTACTAAGAGTCCAATGGATACAATCCTTATTACAATTTACTTTAATTTTCAAGAACTTTTCATGAAATTTTCTTAGGAAGGAAGGAAGTTGAATTAAGGGATACCATAGGGGAACCAGGAAACACAATCAACTTTAATGGAATGACAAAGCTTCTAAAGAAGGAACAATGAGTTGCAATTGAACAATTATGTTCTCTAGAGGTCCCCACATTGAAATCATCTATTTCTCGAGATCTCCAAAAAGTGTTGGACAATCATTCCAAGGTGTTTGAGACTCCCAAAGGACTCCCACCTATTCATGGTCATGATCATGCTATTCATTTTATTCCAGGTAGTATTCCTCCAAACATCAACCCTTACAGATATCCATATTCCCAAAAGAGTGAAATTGAATGTATGGTTGTAGAAATGCTAGAGGTTGGTATTGTTATCCAACCAAATTTAATAAACGAAGCAAGACATGAATGGAAGCATGCTGAAGCAGGGTGGGAACTCATTCAAATGTTGCAGAAGATCCCAATTCAAACAATATTGCTAGAACTTGACAAGAAAGGAAAATTCATGTTGGAACCTGGAGTAGTCACAAAAACAAGAACCCGACAACTATGAAATTGATCAATTTCAGAGTATCTCATCAAGTGGAGGAACTTACCCACTAAAGATTCCACGTGGGAGGAAAAGAATTTTATATAGAAGCATCCATAACTACTCAAGCATTGGGGACAACACTTTTTGAAGGAGAGGGGCATGTTAGGTCCCAATACTACTAGTGTAACCCCTTATTGTTATTAGTGCCACCCCCTTACTCTATGTTTGTTCCCTTGTAATCCCCATATTGTTATTTTTGTGCCCCATAGAAGCCCACTATTGCTATTATTATGTAGTTACATTATTATTGTTATGTCAGCTGTGATTAAATTATGTCCCCTTAGACTCCTATATATAGAAAGGAGGTCTTTTCATTTGTATCATCCAAGAATTGTTCATTTGTATAATGTAGGAGGTTTCCCGCTCGAAGAGGCTTATTTTGAATGCATTTACATATCTTTTCTATCTTTTTGTGAGTTGGTTTCATAACATCCTTGGAGGCTGAGATTCAACATACTTTCCCTAGTCATGACATTGATTACAACCCCAAGTTCAGCTAGTGTTTTTGGGACTACGACATTGTTGGTGTACACTCATTATTGGGCTACAAGGATCCAAATAATTTTGGCAGATGACCTTCCCAAGCATTAGATTGGACAATATCCCAACAACATTGATATTGGGGGCATCTCTTTTGCTTCTTATAGGCCTATTGGTATAGTGTCCCTAGCATCAATATTGGGTTACTTTACCAATTTTTGAGAAGAATTTTGTAAAGAATGTAAAGTCCTTGTGAAATATGGAAGCAGAGCACACAACCAAGTAGGATTCAAAGGGGCTTTAGCCCCATATTTGGGTAAGTGTTAGGTTGGTTTTGATACTCACCCATCATCCACAGACCATGGTATTGTATTGAGAAAGATATATATATATATATATATATATATATATATATATATATATATATATATATATATGTATATATATATATATATATATATAGTAGATATAGATATAGATATAGATATATATATATATATATATATATATATATATATATATATATATATATATATATATATATATATATATATATATATCTGTGTGTGTGTGTGTGTGTATTTGAGTCATAGCGAGTCTAATTATCAATCTAAGAGAGAATATTATTGTTTTGGGTGAATGCTTTTCATAAATGCAGTAGAAATTGTATTGGCTTTAAATGGATGTGATAATGCACAAAAGTGTGCATACTTGGTAAGTCTGTCAACTACCACCATGATGACACTCTTTCCCTCAGACTTAGGTAAACCTGTGATAAAATCCATTGAAACCTCCTCCCAACATTGGATTGGAATGGATAAAGGTTGTAATAGACCTGGTGTCTTAATTGTTTCAACTTTATTTTGTTGGCAAACCAAACATTCCGCCAAGAACTTTTGAATATCTGATTTAAGGCCATCCCAAAAAAATTCCTTCTTAACCCTGTGGTAAGTTTTTAAAAATCCTGAGTTCCCTCCTAAGGGAAGAGTGTGCAATTCCATAAGAATATTTTGTTTTAGCTGGGAATTCTTACAGAGGTATAAGCGATCTTTGTACCATAACGAATCATTTTGCCAGCTAAATGTATTAGACATATTGGAGCCTTGTTGTAACTTTCGAATAAGTGCCCACACTTCTTCGTCATTCTTCCATTCCTCCCTTGCCTCGTCTATCCAATATGCTTGGATAATAGAAATGGCGCACAACAATGCTTCCACATACTCATCCTTTCTTGAGAGTGCATCTGCCACCACATTTTTCTTCCCTTTTTTGTAGATGATTTCAAAGTCATAACCCAACATCTTTGTGACCCACTTTTGTTTCTCTTCAGAGGATAATCTTTGTTCTAAAAGGTATTTAAGGCTATGATGATTTGTTTTTACCTTGAAGTGTCTTCCCATTAGGAGGGTCACCATTTCGTAAGTGCATGGAGTATTGCCAACATTTCCTTGTCATAAATAGCTTTGTGTAAAAACTTTCCATTGATTGGACGACTTTAAAAAGCAATGGGTCTTTCATCTTGCATTAAAACAGCACCAATTCCATTTCCTGAAGCATCACATTCCACAATAAAGGTTTTTGTGCAGTCCGGTGTCGCTAAGGCTGGTGCTTGGCACATTGGCTCTTTAAGATGTTCAAATGCCTTTGTTGCTTCTGGAGTCCATGAAAATGCATCTTTCTTCAATAATGTTGTTAGAGGTGCTACTATTCTCCCATAATTCTTAACAAAATTGCAATAATACCCTGTCAACCCAAGAAATCCTCGCAGATGCTTTATGGATGTGGGAATTTTCCATTCCTTAATGGCTTTAATTTTGCTAGTGTCTACCTTAACTCCTTCATGAGATACAATATGACCCAGATATTCCACCTCTTGTACTCCAAAGAAACATTTGGATCTTTTTGCATATAATTGTTTCTCCTCCAATAGTTGTAGCACCCTCTCAACATGTTCAACATGATCCTTCCAAGACTTGATGTAGATTAGTATATCATCAAAAAATACTAACACAAATTTTCTAAGGAATGGTTTGAAAATTGAATTCATCAAACCTTGAAATGTTGAAGGTGCATTGGTAAGGCCAAAAGGCATGACCAAAAATTCATAATGACCCTCATGAGTTCTAAATGTTGTTTTCGAAATGTCTTCAATCTTCATTCTGATTTGATGATATCCTGAATGAAGATCCAACTTGGTGAAGTAAATTGATCCATGCAATTCATCCAGTAATTCATCAATGATAGGAATGGGAAACTTATATTTAATAGTGAGCTTGTTGAGCTCCCTATAATCCGGACACATGCACCATGATCCATCCTTCTTGTGCACCAATACGGCTGGAGAAGAGAAAGAACTTTGACTTGGTTGAATTATACCAGCCTCTAGCATTTCTGCAACCATACATTCAATTTCACTCTTTTGGGCATAGGGATATCTGTATGGCCTGATGTTTGGAGGAACACTTCCTGGAATCAGATGAATAGCATGATCATGAACACGAATAGGTGGGAGACCTTTGGGAGTCTCAAATACCTTGGAATGATTGTCCAAGACTTTTTGGAGATCTAGAGAAATAGATGATTCCACTATGGACACATCTAGTGAACATAATTGTGCAATTACACCTCTTTGTTCCTTTTTTAGAAGCTTTATCATACCATTAGAGCTGATTATCTTTCCCGGTTTCCTTGCAATACCCTTAATTCAACTTCCTTTCCTTCCACAGAAAATTTCATGAAAAGTTCTTGAAAATTAAAAGCTATTGTACCCAAGGATTGTATCCATTGGACTCCTAATACAACATCAGTGCCTCCCGTTGGAATGGAAAGCATTGGGCTAGTCAATACATATTCTCCCATGGATAGCTTGATATTATGGCACTTTCCCGAGCAATTTATTATTCCTCCATTTGCAACCATCACTTGACACTCTGGTGCTGGATATAAGAAGAAATTCAATTCTCTTGCTACCTTACAATGAACAAAATTTTGGGTACTTCCTGAATCAATCAACACTATTACCTTTTTCTTCTTGATTTGTCCTTCTATCTTGATGGTTTGAGGAGTGGTAATTTCCACCAATGCATTACAAGATATGGTCGGATTCATTTATTCTTTATCTAAGCTTTGTTCCTGGAGTATATCCTCTTATTTTGACCTTTCTTGCTCCTTTTCTTCTTCCTCTTCACAATCTATGAAGAATAATTTCTTCTCATCACCCTTGTGACCTGGAGTATATCCTCTTATTTTGACCTTTCTTGCTCCTTTTCTTCTTCCTCTTCACAATCTATGCAGAATAATTTCTTCTCATCACCCTTGTGACCTTTAACGTATTTGCTATCGCAACTGTAACAAAGCCCTGTTGCTCTTTTTTCTTCCAATTGTTGTGGTGTGAACCTTATAGGTTGTGGAAGACTAGCAGCAACAACACTTCCGTTTTTATAGTTGTGAGTGGTATGCTTCCTGGTTGGCATAATTTTGTTTTCCATTTTTCTTGCTAACCTGAATGCCTTCTCTAATGAATTAGGTTCCCAAAGGTGAACATCATGCTGGATATTATCCTTTAAAGACCCTATGAACACATCAATCCCATGCTCCTCTAGAATATCTTTTACCCTTATGTTCAATTTTTGGAACTCCTCAATGTGCTCCATTATTGAACCCTTTTGTTTGAGACTTATCAATTGGCTAAAAATGGTGTTGCTTTTTGTATCCTCATAATGTGCTATCAATTCTTTTGTAAAAATTACCCAAGTGATAAATTGCTTACGAGAGAAAAGCCATTGATACCATACAAACTGATTTGGTTCCAATTATAAAGTTGCAATACGTACCTTTTGTGTGTTTTGCACATTATTGATATCGAAAAATTGCTCCATCTGTAATATCCATGTTGCGGGATCCTTGCCATCAAACTTCCTCATATCGATTTTTGGAATATGGTGGGTCTTTGATCAAACATTAGAGTCTATGGAATCATTATTAACATTTCTTTTATTCTCATCATGAGTTTCCTTTACTACCCTTTCACAATTAGTGACCCTTTCTTGTAGCAACTTATTCATATTTATCTTCAATTCTTCCATGTTTGTCTTCAAATCTATCTTCAAATCATCCATCTTAGCTTCCACGTCATTCATCTTAGCTTCTACACCTTTCTTTAAACAATACATCTTAAGTTCTACGCCTTTCTTTAAACCATCCATATTATATTCTCTTCCTTTTTGTGCAAGGGAGAGTTGTTGCACTTGGTCTTGTAATTTTGATATATCATGTTGCATTTCTTCCTCTTCTTCATGAGTCATGCTAGAGCTTTCAGGTTCCTTACTAGGTGTTTACATTTTCTTTCCTTGAGGCATCAGTTACCGATAATAATTCTCTACTATGCCCTTTGAATTCCTTTAAAAGAAATTTTCAAACCAAGCTTAAGCAAAAATTTAAGAAAACCTACACACCTTTTTTCACTTTGTAGGAGCTCGATATTTCCTCTGATGTATCTTTGTACTTTCCAATCATCTAGAACTAAATTTTTGACCTGCAGTATCCCTCTGTGTCCTCTTTCCAATGCCACAAGTCTGACCCAAATTGGATTCTCCAAGGAAGAGTTATTCAAATTCTCCCACAATGACTTGATTATAGACTAGTTCAGTAGAGCGAACTTGTACGACGTGCCACGAGTCACTGTTTCGACCTTTGGATCTAAAAAATTCATACAAGAAACTAAAGTCCGTCCTCTTTCTATAACTTCTTACAAAATTTCAATCTGATCCCGAGAGAGAAAGTTATGACGCTTTTCCTCAGGTCACCTGTTTGGAATGTAATTCAGGAGTCTGCAAAAAGACCAACTTCCTCAGATCATATCTCCGAAAATATAGCGCGAACAGCTCTGAAATTCAGACCCAAGGTTCAACGTGATTTCTTCTCAAATGGGTTTTTTTGGAAACTTCTGAAACATCACAAAAAAAAATTTATAGCGAAAATTCCACGATGACATTTTTGGAGCAGTGAAACCCTAGAATCCAAAGCTCTGATACCAAATGTTATGAAACCAACTCAAGAAAAGATAGAAAAAATAGATCAACGCCTTAGAATTCAACCTCTTCGAGGGGGCAACCTCCTTTAAATTACATAAATTAACAATTCTTGGATGATTCAAATGAAAAAACCTCCTTTCTATATATAAGAGTGTAAGGAGTCACAATATAACCCAGCCGACCTAACAATAATAATACAAAGCCACAAAAATAACAATAGAGGGATTCTATGGGGCACAGTAATAACAATATGGGGATAATAGGGGCACAAAAATATTAATAAGGGGTATAACTACAATAGTAATGGGGTAGTCACTAGTATTATATGGATCCAACAGCTAAGGCAAGAAAACTCTATATCATTTACTTAGGCAAAAGGGGAAGGATCCTGCAACTAAGTGTGTGGGCCCCTATAACTGAGTGCGTAGGGTGGAAGAGTCTGTAAAGTTGAACATTGAACCTAATAAAGACTAATCTTAGAAAGAATATCTTGCTTTTGAGTATTATTCTTATTTTTGTTCAATTTATGCATTATGGCTTAATGATTTGTTTCCTGTGAAATGAACTATGATTGCTGCACAAATCTATTGAATATTTAATGTCTATGCATGAACTAAGTAATTATCTATTTTCACAAAGGTAAGGGTTAAATCTATTATGGTTTCTATTGAATCCTGTAGAGCTGTGTGAATTCATATCTAGGGTCATTATTTATCGCGTGAAAGTGGACAATCTACTTCTTTTAGGTTTATAGAGTTTGATTGCATAGCTTCGTGAAGGTCTAGAAGCTATTTTCTTAGAGTTCTAGTAGTAGACTATAGAAATGTACAGATCTGTGCGAAGGTAAATCTATGTGACAAAAGGCTTAAGGTCACTTATCACATGGTCTTTGGATGTAGAAACTTGGTTCTAGCATCCCCCAATAATTCTTTGGTTGAGACTGAAGCTTGTTACTGAAAGGGCCAATAATTAGGGTTTTGTTGTTTTGCAAGGAACAACTCTAAACCTAGGTCAGGCCCCCTTAAGCCAAAAAAAGGTTTCGTTGTTAGGGCCTGGATCTATCTAAGATATGTCTGATAAATGATTTCCTACAAAGAAAGAGATTGAAAAGTGGATTGACTGAAACGTGCATGCATTTACAGCTCAAGAGAACAAGAGCCCTAAATTATCCAAGGAGCAGTGATTGTCGATATCTTTTTAAACAGACGACAATGGTGTTTTCTTTTGTTTCTTCCCTGACGAACTACATGAGTGGTTGTCTATATTGGCTGATAGTTAAGGGATGTGGAGGCTTGATGACCCTATAGTGTGGACTCTTGAACTGGTGTGACATCTGGAGGCATTAGGAAGCAATATAGCGCAAGTTATTGATCATTGGATTGATTGCACATTCAAAAGTTTTGTGACTTCTTTTGGGATCGATAGAAATATAAGCTATAGCAAAGCAGAATGAAGACTCTTTAAACAACTGCAAGGTAAGTATTAGAAGTCATTAAAGACTAGGGTTAAAATGTTGTTATGTGAAAAAGGGTTATGCAATAGCCTTGATGTTTGGGGCTATGAAGTGGGATATTATTTAGAAGAAATAGAGCATCAACCTCAAAGTACAATCCACTGATTGAAGCTCTTTGAAGTGATGATGAATGGACAATGATGACTATGCTGGGAAGTGAATTTTAGTTAATTACACAAGGTATCTCGACGATACCTCATCCATCCACTCCACCTCCACTCCACCTCCACCTCATACACCTACACCTTCAACCCCTCCACCTCCACTTCCACCATTCAAAATGGCGAATGTGGTGAAGGTGACAATTTTTATAGGAGTAGGGAGTGAAGATCCTGTATAGTTCTGGATTATCGCAGGAGTAGTATGGAAGACACAGTAGTTTATAGATGATAACATCAAGAAAGTGCTCCTAGTCACAGCCTTACAGGATCGCTCATTGACATGGTACATCAAGTATTGTGTTGATAACCCCACCACATCATTCGCAGAGACATAACAAGATCTGAACAAGGAGTTTAGACATCCCAAGTAAGAGGTGCAATCGGTACCTGAGTTTAAGGAAATTTGGTAGAAGGTAGATGAGACACCTTGGGATTTCAATCAGAGGTTGAAATGTATCATTAGGCAAGCCAATATGATAATTACAAATTCCAACATCACGACTCGTATATAGCATTACTCTTGCCACACTTGAGAGTGACCCTATCACAACAAAAGATAGCAACACAAGTTGAATCCTTAGATATGTTCATGAGGCTAGATGCCTCAAACATACAGGATACAAACCTTGGAGTGCAATAGATTCAGCCACAACTAGAAAGCCTGCACTTGGAGTTATAGATCCTAAAGAAAGGAAAGCAAGCCCAGTATAACATGCACGGTGAGGAAGGTGTTTGACATGCAAGAGCCATGGACATGATAAGGACCATTGTGCGGTATATAAGAACTATATTATTAGGGGAGGTCTTGTTCCCCTGAAACCTAAGAATAATGTTGGACCGAGCATGAAAGCTATGCTCTGGTGTGCTATCTATCAGGTTACATAACAACATGCAACTGAAAATGGCCATTTACTACAAAAATGTTTATAGACACCTCAACAGTTGTTTTGCAATTTCAGTAAATCTGTGGGACATGATGAATGCCATTTTAGGAGTTATGAGTTGATGATGGATAGGGCCCTTACCTACTGAATGTAGGTAGAGAATCAGCCTTAGGATTAGGGTACAGGAGAAATTCATGGAGGATTCCAAGGCTGAGGAAGAGGAAGAGGGGGCGAATCTTTTCGAGGATGTGGGCAGGTGTTCTCCTATAACTATGGTGAAGTAGGGCACTTTACGTAAGATTTTACAAACCTCACACATCTATCATATCATTATGTTGACATTTTGACCATGTGATAGAGGAATGTCTGGTCTTCATGTCAAAGATGAAAGAAAAGAAGGCACATCCCCAATGCAAAACATTCAAATGATGAGGGAAGAGGCTTGCAAAGAAGACCAAAGCATAAATATAGTGACAAGAAGTGGTATGACGACAGGGTCGGTGAGAAAGGCTATTGAGAAGGAAGTAGAATTTGATCTTAATTACGCTAAATAAAACTTCATGGAATCAAAGAAGAACTTCGCTGAGGCCTCCACCTTAGGAAGCCTGGAGAAAAATCTAGAAAGTAGTGTGACGCAAGAGGTAGATCCCTTGATAGTAGCCACTTTTCTAAAGAGATATATGAAGTTACTACATGATAAGAAAGTGGTATAAGGGTTGGAAGAGATAACAGAAAAATGCGCAAATAAAGAAAAGAATCTTGCTTAACAACGCACTATTAGGAAATTGGCAAGCATAAGAAGCGAATGGGGTGCGAGATGAGGCTAACTACATAGATAGGTGAATATGAAATGGACCAGGTAATCTTGGATCTAGGGTGTGATCCAAATGTCCTACCTAAGCAGCCATTGAAAATGATGGGGAGACCTGTGCTGTAGTGGTCTCCTATTCCACTGCGCATGGAGAATCAAAATAAGATTATTCTGATGTGATGCTTATATGGTGTAATGGTGGACATTGAGGGCATGAGATTATTAGATGACTTTGAAGTTATTTAAATAATGGATGATAGTAACCCATACCCAACACTACTATTAATTGATTGTGCTTTTGATATGGACATAGTAATCAACTTGAAGGAGTGAAAGAGGAGCTTCAGAACTCACTCACTCAGGGTTGTAGTGCCGCTAGATCCTGTAAAAGGAGTGCGTTATACTAAAAATGTTCATGACTTCATGGAAAGTGATGATGATTTGGATCAGATATAGAAGATCACAACATGAGATGAAGATTGGACCAATCCTACGGCAGATGGACAAATTGCGCGAGAAAAAGATATCTCTTGCACCTCATATTCAGATGAAAAACTTGAACACTGGTAGAATCGTCTCCATGAAGTATCTACGCTCCTTTGCAATACGATGACCAAATCACTGCGGTGTGTCTCGACTGACTTAAGGAAGCTTCCACATTATGATGGTTCTAATGATGTGGATGTGTTTCTACATGAATTTGAAGGGAAGTACCCAAAGAGCATCACTTCCAGGAACTGGAGATGGCATTGCACACTGCACCTCCCCTTTGGTGGGGTACTCACAAGTTGAGGTTCTAGTATGATAATACTTGGATGAAAAAATAATACAGTGGGAAGGATGATCTATGTGATCATTTGGCATGAGGGACTAAGGCCTACGGAACGATACCACAACTAGAATGGGTGCACATTTCTGTGATACCTTGGATAAAATTCCAATGAACTAGTATTTCAAGATAGAGCTTCACCATGGGATAATTGAATGGGACATCTTAAGGGAGAGTTTTATATTAACTTTCTGCTTTGAGGATGGGTTTGAGTGCATTGATGAAGTGCTCTAGGAGATGAAAGCAGCTATATTCATAACACCTAAGGAACTGGTAGAATGGGCTCAGCCAGATTGGAGTACACGGCTGTGACATGCACTGGAGTGTTACATTGTCACTACTGAAGAGGAAGAAGAAGACACATGGAATGTTAACATTCCAAAGACAGAAGGAAAACACGAAGTCGAAGGACCAAAAGTTGCGAACATAGACATATTAGAACCTTTCAAAACCAGACAAGTAAACATTGAATCTGAAGCAAAGCCTAAGTTCATGAATATAGGAGACTATCGGGATGGAGATATAGTCGATAAGGAGGCCAAACTGCTCTACGAGTACCAGGATCTATTCCCAAAAAAGTTTTCAGATTTGAAGGGGATCGTTAGAGATTTATGTGCTATGAAGATTACGTTGAAGTTGAATGCGAAGCCTATTAGGCAGAGATCTTATCCGTTAAATCCAAAGTATAAGGAAAATGTTTGCTAAGAGCTTTATAACATGATGGATGCTGGTATTCTTGAGCCTATATAGGAATCCGATTGGGTAAGCCCAATGGTTGTCTAAGAGAAGAAACAGAAAGGTGAAATTCAAATATGCATAGATCTAAGAAAGCTAAATGATGCATGCGTATAGGATATGTTTCCAACACTATTTACTGATGAAGTATTAGAGAATGTTTGCGAACAGGAGGCTTATTCATTTACTTATGGATTTTTAGGATACCATCATATAAAGATCACACGAGAAGATCGAAGCATGACAATGTTCGTGGTAGAGTGGGGTTTCTTTCAATATACAGTAATGCCATTCGGATTCAAGAACACACCGGAATTTTTTTTTGAGTAGTAATCGCGGCATTCAAGGAGTTTATTCATAAATTTTTGGAAGTTTTTTTTGATGATTAGATTGTGTTTGGGTTGGTGAAGCGCTATGTTGTGAGCCTGCTCCTTATGTTGGATACATGTCAAAGGTATCAGATTGCACTGAACTTGAAGAAGTGCATATTCTATGTGCCCTTTGTAATTTTGCTCAACTAAATTCTATGTAAGCAAGGATTGATGGTGGACCCTACTAAGATTATTGTGATCGTGAATTTGGCCATGTCTTACACTACTTGGCAAGCCTTGGGCTCCCCATAGCTTGTGCCTGTCACCCAGAATCTATTGGCTTTCAATATAGGAGCCAGTCAACCCTTAGGGATCCTCCCAAAGTTCCCTATTACTTTGGGAGGAAAGACTGTATATATAGACATGATGATAGTCCAAGGGCCCTTAGATTTATGTCTTCTCCTTAGATGCAACTATGTTTATGTCATTGGAGCTCTTATTTATTCTCTTTTCCATGTGGTTTGTTTTCTAAATGAAGGGAGAATAATGACCATTGATCAATTTTCATTCATTTGTCACTAGGTGCCTCCTTTGCAACCATGGTTCCCTATTGGTTCTTGTTTGCAAGCAATACCCTCCCTCCCATGGGTCAATTATGTGGCTGTGAATTTTGTCTCCACATCTGCTGATGATCACACATATGGTATAGTACATTATGTACTGGAGGAATTAGAACGCGATATGTCTTTGGTACCAGTTGACATGTATTCCTCCTAGAGCATAATTCTCATGTTGAATGAGGACCTCTTGGGAGCCATGTTCTCATATGGTCTCTGAACAGATGTGGGGAGAATACTTCCTTGTTTTGTGTCAATATAGTCAAAAATTGAAACAAAATATGAGGATAGTTCTTTTCCTGTGTCAACCTCGTTAAAAAATGAGCCAGCTCCCTTTTTAAGATCGAGTATTTGATTAAGATCTCATAAAATCCCAGTCGAGTCTTTCCTGGATCTCGAAAGTGAACCTTCATTCCATTTTCTTAGATGAATGAAATGAAGCTTTCGGGGCATGTACCTTGAATTAAGACATTATTTTAGGGGCATGCAAACTTAACTCTAACATAGTTTGTCTTGTTTCAAGCTTGTGTAAAAATGAAACCAAATTCAAGCACAGTTTTTCATTTCAAGCTTGCATAAACATGAAACCAAATTAAAGCAGAGTTCCGCAAGGTTCAATCTTGTGTAAAAATGAACCCATACCCCATTTACATCTCGTGATTTCCATTTTTATTAGCTAATTTTTGTGAGATGAGCCTCAGTTGTTTCATTCCATCACCACAATATCTTTGTATGATCATATGCTTTCACTTGGTTATTTTTCCTTTCTTGAGGAACTACAGCAATGAGTGGTTTCACTAGCTACCCTCTTGACGTTTTAGTGTTTTGAGCAATTCCCCCTTAACTTGAACATGTCGCTACCCTTTATACCACTTATTCCTCCAGGACAAGTCACCTTTGAGCTATTTTTTGACTCATAAAAAATGCAAAGATTGTCGAGTATTTTTCCCTTTAGGACTTGCTAAAAAAATAAAAGAAGGGAGTCATCTTTGAGCTCTTTTCTAACTATCAAAATATGAAAATATTATCGATATCTTGTCATTTTGAACTCGTTAAAGGCTACGAAATGTCATTTACCCAGTGTAAGTTTACCCCTTTTTTGGGCTGGGATAAAACTATTTACGAAAAAGGTACTCCTTGACTGACATGGTCAAGTGGTTCTCTAAAGTATTATTTTCTACCTTTTTGGGCTCAAAAGACACAAATGTATGAAAATGAACCATGTGGAGTTTTCTTTCCTGTGTCTTTTCCAAACTCTCTAAACATGAAAAAGATACTACGTTACACCTTTGTTGGACTCGTTAAAACATTAAACGACATCAAATTCGTCACCATGACGAACATGAGCTTCTCCTTCCAAGGGCTCATTAATCTTACTAGGTCGAACTCATCTGAAATATGGAATTACAGTGCAAGCACATGATTTCTCCTTCAAGCTTGTGATTAAAAAAATAATTGGAATACCTGGCAGAAATGGTGGGGGAAAATGGGAAATTCTATCAGCTCTGTCGGCAACTCACTCTTAAACATGACACTTTCGCATTCGTGTTGGATTGGCATATCTTCACTTCATCATTGACTTTACTAGGTTAGGCCATTCATTATTGCCTTCCATTTGATCTCTTCCATGTCATCATGACCTCTAATCCTATGGATCCAAAAGCTGCCAAACTCCATAATGGTGTCACCAATATGCTCAAGAGTTATCCTTCTATAGTTACACTCATTCTAGATTCTCTGTATCATTTGTAATCATTGCATCTGTTTCATCTCGTGTTGATAATGTGGGATACATCATGGAACAACTTTGACATAGTCTCTTCCTGTCGACTCTAGCTCATTATCCAGAAAGCTGGTCAAGACACTCCATTCTAGTAACTTAGAACTTGCATGCCCTAATGGTAAGTTCATTGCACTTAAGGACAAGTTCACATCATTGGCTTTCGATCAAGTGATTTCAAGGGTGTTTGACTTTAGTTCCTTTGTTCACATTCCAAGGATTATGCTACTGGTACCTTGACAACCATTGTCATTGTTGGTGGTTTCTCTCGCGCTTGATAATGATTCACATCATTGACTAGTAATCAAGAGATTTTCTAGCATGTTCGACTTCAACACATGTATTCACATGTTAGGATTTGTACTTTGATCGGGTCATGTTGGAGCACAAGACCCTCGGCTCAGATTATAGAAGTCCAAGTTGTAAGGCGATGTGACATGATCACGTTGATATACATGTCTCTTTCAGATGGATGGTTGTGACCATACCATGAGTTGTTATATGTGATCCTTCACATTATTGGATGGATGCGACCATACCTTGGTTTCAATATAATCCTCCTTACTGCATCGCTGTGCCCATGCCTTGGATCCATTTACATGATATTTCTCTATATGGCTGCATCCATACCATGATTCATGTATCATTTCTCAATTTTTTTAGTAATGTATATGTATCTATGCTTGCTTGCAAGTCTTCTGACGACAAACTCTGGTTTGCCACATCTACTTCTAAATCATTTCACCCCTCACTCTAGTTCATACATCACACTTTAGGGGGCATCTGTTACAAAAAATTTTGTCAATATTCCTATACTCCCCATTCCACGATCTTGGAGGACCTCTACAATGAACCCTACATGCTTTCCCATGATGAAGAATCTACCATTATGTCTAACTTCATGAGCAAAACATTTCCCCTTTGCATCATTTCCCAAGAATCTACCTTTTACCCCAGTTTACAAGACCAACGCTAATGAACCATTCTCTCATGCTGATTTGTAGAGATTGAGACCAAGGCTAGTGCCATATGACACAACTAAGCCATTTATTAGTCGATTCGATCCTCTTTTGGCAAGTTTTTTTAATATAGAGTCAAAGCTTCTAGGTGTAGAAGCTTCGTAATGGAAGTCTGGTAGATGGTTGGGTTGGGTGGAGCTAAAGAAGTCAATTTGGGCTCGTTTCCCCATTAAATATTGAGCAAACCCAAGATATAAGGCCTTCTCCCATCATAGGAAGAACCATCTCCCCTCCATCCAAGATATATAAACCCATCCTTTTACAAGCTAAACTAGTTTCAGTCCTAGTAATTTTGCAGCTTGAATAACCAACAAGATATCATAAGCTTGAAGCCTTATATTTTATGTTTGTGGAGGGTGAATAGTGTGTTTGGTTTGGTTTGAGACTAAAGGGAAGAATCCTTAAAACATTCATTCTTGGGGTATCCATGAGATACTAGAATAGGTGTGGGAGCGTGGATACATCGGAGGAGACCAAAAACATCAAGGAATTGGTTTTAATCTCTTTATTGATTTATATGAATACAACTATTGAATGATTTCCTAAATTATGTGTTATCTTACATTTGATGGCTTAAGATTCCTTGACCTTTTAAGTAGGCTAAATGCAATTTGTATGCTATAATGTTTGTTGTAGCTTCTTGTTTGCTTGTTTCAGGTATTGAAAGAAAGGAAATAGAAAGTAACTGGAGTAAGGAAACAGGATCATCACCAAGTGGAATAAGAAGTAGGCCCTATTCTTTGATTCTAGCTTAAGGAAGTTTTCACTAGATTGTTTGTTTGTGGCTAGACTCCCTCTCTCGGGCTAGAGTAATTTTCTTTGTCTACATCGAGAATTTACCTGCACCACAACACCGTAGTCAAAAATTTTGTGTGGACAGAGGGCGTTACTTCTATTTCCAGGGGAGTTGGATTCATTCTTTACAAAAATTCTCACTCATGTTAGCCAACCCCAGTCATGAGAAGATATTCTACCAATTTGGCTCGAACATGTAGTTCAACTCTTGGAACAAAATAACGTGAAGAAGATCAATACCTACTTTCCAGAAGGAAAGTGTTCTAATGCAAGGTGACATGCCATATTATAGGTGAATTAGAATTTGAATCCAACTCTTCCCTCCAATCTCCTATCATTAATTCATCTTTGGTCGCATATTTCCAAAGATATTCCCCATAAATGCATCTTCTTCACTCCTTCTAACAAAACTTTCGCCATCCAATCATCTACAGTGCTTCCAGTGATCACATTTTCACCAGTCTATGTGGCACCAACCCTTGTGGCATAGCTTCTTCGGTACAGCTCCCCTCTATTCCTCACTTCCATCCATCACGCAACCCTCTCTCTTCGTCTTTCCCACCTTTGGGTAGCATAGTTTATAGTCCCGAACTTCCTTGCAGTTGCTTGGAGTAATAAGACTATATCGCCATGATATATTCCTTGTGTAGGGGTAGTATTACCCCTCTACAGCTTCAATCAGCTGTCATTAAATTTTCTTAGAAGTAATTCCATGTTCATCTTTGTGAGCTGAACTGCGTAACCATCTGTAATGTCCTTCACAACATAGGGTGCCATCTAATGCATTTGAAACTTCTAAGGGAATTTTTTAAAATTTCTATCATATAATAATACCAGGTAATTAATTTGGAAGGTGCGCTACTTTATATGGTGGTCATGCCATGGCTTTTCGCAATCCTTTTTCACATGTTGATGAAATCCTGCTAGGAAACAATCTTCTTCCAGTTCTACTAGCCATGCGAGATGTTCCTCCATAGTATCATGATTAACCATATATGTTAACACTTCAATTTGAGTACTTGGCCAATGTATTCCATGGGAATTACAACCTCCTGTCCACATACCAGTCACAAAGGGGTTTTTTCTATCAAATTTTTACAGGTGGTCCTATACACCCAAAGGACTTCTAGTATATGCACATCCCAGTCATTCCTCTTCAAGTTTGAAACCTTTATCAAGGTGATTTCCAAGATTTTGTTGAATACATCTACCGTACTGTTAGCTTGAGGGTGATAGGACATACTCCTTTGATGATATACATGGAATTCCTCTAGCATTGCAATAATTTTTTCGTTTAAGAAGTGTGTGCCCCTATCACTCATTAAGATTTTAGGGCATTCAAATCAAGACAAAGTAAACTCAAATATGAACTTCACAGTGGTAGCTACGGTAAATTCCTTTACGAGTTCTGCCTCTACCTATTATGTCAATTATTTAGTTTCTATAATAATGTATCATGCCCTAACCTTTTTCCCTAGCAGCTGAATGAGACCCAAAAAGTCAATCACCCATTTATGGAACACCTACAAGGTTATTTGCAGATTTAATGGCAAAGTTTCCATTCGATATGATCTATGTGTCCTCTGATAAGCATGACATACCTGACAATATGCATTCGAGTCCTTATGCATTGTTTGCCACCAAATTCCTATGCATAGGATATTTTGCGCAGTCGCTCTGCCTACATAGTGTCCTCCCACTACTCTTGCATGCACTTCTATGAGAATTATTGGTCGTTTGTAGTCTTGGAAATATATGTGCAGTATCCAATCAGAGCCCATCTTGTATAAGTGTCTAACGATCATAGAGAAGTCAGTTGTTCAAACCATGAATTCCTCCTTTTGTTGTGCTGAATAACCTTCTGGGGATATTCCTCTAGACAAAAACTGGATTATATCTATAAAGTGATCATATGCGACACAAACCACATAGAGATGTGCATCAAGAAACCCCTCTTCCAAACTTGTAGGCTCTTCACCTGTCTCAATCTGGGATAAGTGATGAGGAACAACATTCATGAGTCTAGGTTTTATGATCACCTCAAAATCGTACTCCTGAATAGAATCAACCACCTACCAATATTGCCCCCCAACACAGGCTTATTGACCAATTATTTTAGGGAAGAATTGTATGTAGACATTTTTAAGTGTGCACCTAACATATAGTGCCAAAATTTTTGTAGAGTGTACAACATTGCTAGTTATCCACACTCTATAGTTGAGTACTTATTCTACACCTTCAAAAATTTCTTACTCGCAAATGCTATAGGATGATCAATATATCCTTTGCCTGGATGGGTCAACACTGCACCTCGAATAATACAAGATGCATCCACATGAGCATGAAACTCCTTTTTCCACTACGAGAACACTAGAATGGGCATGGTGACCATTTTTTCCTTTAAAATGTCCAAATTTCTCTGAACATCTTTGTCCCAGTAGGATGTTGCGTCCTTCTTCAAAAACCTCTCCATTGGTGCAGTTATTTGCGAGTATGCCTTTATAAATTTTATATGATACCCGTATGGCCCAACGTTGCACATAGCTATTTTATATTCTTCGGGGCTTCCAAAATTAACAAGGAAAACTATCTTGATAGGGTCTACCATCAATCGTTGGTTGCAAACCATGTGACCCAACGATATTCCATATGGTACACGGAAGATCCACTTTTTCAGGTTAAGGGTGATCTGATGTCTTTGTCATCTGTCCAGCATAAGTCACAGACTAGAAACATGGCGCTTTACCAGCCCAAATACGGTCCAATCATCAAAGTTGACTTCTAATAATTTGTGGATAAATTCCTTAAAATATGCAATTAACACTCTTGAAAAGATCATAGGCACATGCTTCAGCCGAAAAGGCATTATTGTATATTGAAAACAACCCCATTTAGTCTCAAAGGTGGACTTGTTGGTATCCTCCAATGTCATATTGACCTAATGAAGCTGAGAATCCATTAGTGAATGAGTAGGCCTCCTACCCTCCAACATTCTCTAGCACCTCATCTATAAATTGCATCAGGAATGGGTCATGGATGCATGCATCATTTAACTTCCTCAGGTCTACGTATATCTAAATTTCATCCTACCACTTCTTTTCCTGGACTACAATGGGACTCACCCAGCCTGATTCATCTATAGGTTCGATGATCCTAGCCTCCAAAAGTTTATCCAACTCCTTGCACACATTTTCCTTATATTTGGGATTTAATTAGTATGGGCACTACTTTACAGGCTTCCTGTGTGGCTTCAAAGTAATATTCATGATGCCCAAATCCCATACTATTCCCTTCAAATCATAGAACTTGATGGGAAACAAGTCATGGTATTCGCGCAATAGTTTCATGACCTTATCAACTATATCTTCATCCCAATAGTCGCCTACCTTAGAAAGCTTTGGTTTTGCATCTGATCCAATGTTTAATTTCTTAGTATTTAGAGGCTTTGATATGTCAGGGATTATTTCTTTAGGTCCCTCGACCTCACACTGCCCTTCAGACTCAGGAATATTGATGTTTCTATGTTCATCTTCACCTTCTTCTGTACTCACATTATAACATTCCATTGCATGGTACCGCTATGTATTCAAATATGGCTGAACTCATTCTACCGGTTCCTCTAATATTTTAAAGATCACATCTTTTATTTCTTGGGTGGCCTCATTAATACATTCAATACATCCATATTTTCACACATATGTCGTTGCGTCATTCATGGGGTTCACTCCTTTCCACCTTGTTTTTAGAGAGAACGGAGTCTTACCAATCAACTGTAAGATCCCTTCTCGTCACCATATCACAGGATTCCTCCCAGACACCCAAGTTTTAGAACAACAACTTATCATGCTTGATCACATGACTAAAGACCATTGTGCTACATTAAATACCATCAAAGTGGCCAAAAAGCACACCAAAGATCAATATGATTGCAAAATCCATCGTCATACCTTCAATGAAGGTGGTCTTGTTCTTATGTATGGCCAAGCTCATGGTGTCTTGGGGTGTGGAAATTTTGAACCATTATATCTAGGACCCTATATCACTCATTAGTGTTTGGAAAAGGGGGCATATTTGTTAGAGAGTCCAGAACATGAAATCCTCACCAATCCTGGAAATGCATTCTACCTTAAGAAATTTTACCCATAGCATTTCCCATTGAAATGCATGTATCTCTTTCTTTCTTCTTGAGTTTAGGTAGATTTCATCCCCCACCTTCTTACACATTGTGTTATTGCATCTTTAAGACATATTTTCCATCAACACCATATATCAGTTTTGTCGATGGTGCAAGTTGCTTCACTAGGAATCTAGCCATGGCACTTGGGCCATTTTTCACCCCCTTGCATTCATAGTCCACTCCAACGACATTTGCATTGGATCTACTACCAATAACTAGGCTAAATATGATGTTCTAATAGGTTTTTTAGTTGATGCCCTTTATCATCACATCCTTCCCCTTCATGTTTATCATGATTGCTCGATACTTTTCATGCAATTGAAAGATGCTTATCATGTGCGTAATCCTGTCCTATTTAGAAAATGTCTACGAGTTATGAATTTGACACATGAATTTGAATCCATTTCATTTAATCATGTTCCTAGTGCCCAGAATCACTATGTAGATACAATTGCAAATAACATTCTAAATTGGGATTTATCACATGTAAGAAGACATCCATAAACAAACGGTGAACCAAAATCATCATAGAAAAGATTCACAATCATAAATATGTATTATCGTATAAGTGTTTTGAGTCCATTAATCTAAACACATTTGACATGCTCATTTACATGTTATCATAAAACAAAAATGGGGACCCACATGTCCCCATGCCTGATCACTATCATCTACAGGCTCCTTGTTATAGACATTTTTGTGCCTTGCATCACTGAGCATGAAATGTCAATAATTAAGGGATCCAAAGTCCCTAAACATGTTGTTCCTACCCCTAGAGGAACAATGCCAGCAAACCACAGCAGTTTATAAAAGTTCTCCACCTGAAAACACTCAAAAACAAGCAATTTCTGGATCATGTCAACTGCTCCACTGAGCATCTGCGCTGAATGTCAAGTGCTCCACTGTGTACCTGTGCTGAATGTCAACTGCAAAGAAGGCCACCTGCGCTGAGCGTACTTGGACAAGTGGCAGACTCATTCCTCAAGGTGTCAATGCCCAGGAAGCTTCCAAAATGACACTTGGATCAGGGAATTCGACTGGTGATGAGTAAGAGGTTCCAAATCTCCAAGTGGAAATAAGAATCTCCAAGTGGACTCAAGAACTGAAGTGGGAGAGGACACTAGTCAGCTCCATGCCAGCCTCAAGCTGACTCATCCTTTCTCCAAAACTCCTATATATAGAGCTCTCTCATGAGGTCTAAGGAGGCTGGATTGTATTGCAAAGAATTGTTGTTGGTTTGTGGTTGGATCATTGGGTGTTTATGCTTTGAAAGGGGCTGAAGAAGGAATTCCATTCTGCTGGGAAGGAGATGCTGGGTTGGAACCCTATGGGTTGTATCTCTTCCTGAACCTTGTTTATCAATCAATAAAGCTTCTCGGTTCTTTCCTATATGCTGGTGTTTATTGTATGATTTGCATTAGTGTATTTGATTTACTTCTAATCCTGAATCATTTATGAATATGTATATTTGCCTTTGTATCGTGTCCTTCTCTTGTTGCATGTAGCTGTTCTCTTGTCACAGGTAGTTGTTCTCTTGTGATCTTGTGGGTGCAAAAGCGAGGAGGCAAGTAGCTGTGGACACACAAAGGGGAGAGGATTTAGATCGAGGGACAACCGGAAGATAACGGTAAGTCTAGCAATCTCCTCTCTTTCATATTTCATAAAGGAAGAAATCGAAGTAGCTGCATTCGTTTGTTGCTAAGGCACTATCACGCCTTAGGTGGATAGGATCGTCCTGCATAGGCATTTTTCCCCACAACAAATTGGCGACTCCACTGGGGAAGAACTTTGTTTTAAGTCATTTTGTTTGAGCTTGCATCATTGTTTACTTCATAGACTCAACGGCAACAATCGAACTGCTTTGCAAAGTAGAATGTTGCTGCTTTGATCCTTCACTGGGTTTTTGTCTATGATCTTAACAATGGACTCATAAATGACTTGATGATCCTTTGTGATAGTCTTTAGTACCCTTTAAAAGCATCCCTCTGTTTATACCTTGCTTGTGTTTCTGATTTGGCCTGAAACAGTTGATTTTTGAGCATTTTATGACCCGGAAACCAAGAGAGACGAGAGTTTCTCCTTTCAGCGCAGGCACTGTGAAGGCAGTCTGCATTTCAACGCAGGTCCCGTGAAGGCTACCTGCGCTGAATGTCAAATTGACAGTGTCACACCTGCGCTGAACCAGTGTGGCCTTGTGCAGCTGGGGTTCCTTGCTGTCTTTTGCTTGTTTTGATCTCTGTTTTTGCTGCCTTTAACCAGCATAGGTACCACATCTGAAACCCCTTTTCTTTGCTTGTATTCTGCCTCATTTTTGTACAAAAAGACTGTAAGTGTTTTTATGTGTTTGTGGCGTCATTTACAGTTTTCCTTTGCATGAGCGAAATAGTCATCCTGTAGCCTTGATTCAGATCTGATTGAGTGATTGATTGTGATCTTAGAAGAGAGTTCATTGGTTGTTTGCAGTTTGATTTATCATTTGCTTTTGCTTATTGGTTTGAATTTGTCACTTTTAAGTGTCTAAACAAGTATTTCTTTCGAAAAATCGCAAAGTGATTGTAATCTCTTCTACCCTTGCTGATTTGGGAAAAAGTAAACTTGTTTATTTTCAGTCATTTAAAAGCAAATTCGAAGTTGTGCAAAAAGCTTTCTTTGTAGGCATTTATACTAAGAAAGTGAAAACAAACACCTGCATTGTGCATTTTGCATTTTGATAAGATTGCATGTTGGATTTAGGAAGAGTGCATTAGAGTGTGTTGATTGCTCTTTGAGAAAAGATAGTCGCTCTCTTTTCCCTTAGTAGCTAGGATTTTCAAAGTTGAAAGATTATAAAGCTTGCTTATCATCTTAGACTACATTTAGGAATTTGTACCAATACATCTCGTGGTGATCCTGAAAGACAAACTTTAAAAAGATCAACTTAAAATATATTGAATGAACCTAACAACGCTTTGCAACATAACGCTGACAGTAGAGGTCTAGGTAGAGACGTGTTCCGGCGTCGTTAAACGTAGTGACTGTCGATCTCTACGAAGGTGGGTGATTCCTCCTGAGGGACGATTGCACTAATACGGACTTGTGCTCCCACGTACCGTCGCGTATATATTGGGAGACCCCTATAGGCATATATCCTTTATCCTTAGGAAGTCGTGTCGGCCGCCCTACTGATCGCAATGCAGTGAACACAGCATTCACGAAGATCGACCACCCGTACCGTAAAACGTATTCTGTGGTTTTGCGAAAGGTTTGGCACACCCTCTGCCTAGATCTCCAGAGCATTTTCTTTTGGCCTTTTTCAGACTCTATAACAGAAAAAGTCCATCCGAGCATTTGTCACTTCGGGCTCGTTAAAACATCGAAGGAGACTAGAGTCATCTTTAGCTTTTTCTCGACTCTTTAAAACTGAAAAAGCAAGTTGTGTCTAAAGCGTCGTTAACAATTTATTTTAAACGGAACAATCACCCTTATTCCCGCGTTGATCTTTAGGTTGAAAAGATGGAGCACACCAACCAAGGAGTTCCCCTTGGTGGAAATCCTAGTCCCTTCTCCTCTTGGGGAGATGTTGGTGCGCCCCACATGGCCACATTGTCGCTTCCAGGATTGACAATTGGCCTACCAGTTTGGCTCTTTTCAACCAATGTCATTCAGAATGCCACCATTCCTAATTAGTCAAGTCAACAGTTAGATCAAACAAGAGTTGCCCACCAGCCTTCCACTTCATCTTCCTCTCCTCCTTCCTCTTCGCTTGACGGAACTGGTCGGTCAAAGAACCGAGTTCCTAAGGAGAAAAAGGAGAAGAAGAAGAAAGAAAAGAAGCAGAAGGAGCCTAAGGCGACTGGGGGCAAACAAGCGTCATCTAACATAAATCCACACACCGCACTCGTAAGGCCTAAATCGCCATGCGTCATATGCAGGGGAGACCATTTCCATAGAGATTGTCCATGTATCCCTCGGATACTAAGAGACTGGTCCCCCCGTTTGCACAATTCGGTAGCATCGACCTCTGATAGCCATGTCGATTGTTCACCGTCAACTAGTGGGAGTGAAGCTCCAGGACAGAGCGGGAAAGCTAAATTTCCCTGCAGACTGTGTGAAGGCGATCACGCCATCCACCGTTGTCCCTTCTTAGACGAGGCGAAAAGAGTTCTGGAAGATCGCCCAATATTACGAGCGAATCTTCCTCCTGGATATCAAAAACTCTTGCCAAGTCCCTCGCTAGTTGAGAATCCGGTTGACCCGCCCAGGTGGTCAACTGAAGCACCTGTCATTGAAGATGAACCGTCTGAATCCATACCTGACGAAAGTCTAAAGGTTGAAATGGCAGTTGACCTGGTTTTGCCTTCAGAGGCTCCATCTTCGAATGACACCATCACAGAGGAGAATCAAGACGACACCGTCCAAATTCTCTTCATCAGCACTGACTCTGATGATCAAGGGGGTAATGCCACCATTCCTTTATCACAGGAAGGAAGTTCATCAGAGCGCTATCCGGCCGTTTACTCGGTCCCACCACCAAGCAACCTGGTTGTGTCCTTTGATTGGAACCAACTAGGCAGACCTCGGTTGCCAGCCAGTATACCGTTCAGAATTATTTGTCAAATATACAGAATGGTAATGGTTGGCACTATCATTGATGAGGGGGCATCTGTGAGTATCCTTTCCTCTATTGCTTGGAAAGCGCTTGGTTCACCTGCGCTTTTGCCTGAGATGAGAAATCTATCAGGTTTTGATAAAGGAACCAGTCACCCTTTAGGAATCCTCCCCAATGTGCCAATAACACTGAAGGGGAAGACCGTTCAAATGAACGTGATGGTCATTCAAGGACCCTTGGATTATAACCTACTCCTTGGATGAGACTATATATATTGCATGGGAGCAATAGTCTCCTCACTCTTTAGAGTAATGTGTTTTCCACATGGAGGAAGAATGGTCAAGCTCGTGGACCAACTTTCATTTCCCGGATCACACATCGCAAATAGTCGCGTACCATCCCTAAATGGTCTATTCATGCAAGAAGTGTCTCAACCCACGGTCCGTCCTCCTGATGAGCGCGATTAATCCGGGAGGACATGACTGGAACCCAGGGGGCATGCGTCCTGGTCTGCTTCGGCAGAAAACTTTGGGTATAAGGTAGAATTTCCGCGAGAGAATATGACTAGTCCGTACCCCGTCCTTGGAGGAAAGAGGGTTGTTCTAAGAATAGGATTCTTTTGTCAAGGTACGCTGGGAGGACGAGATCCGTCGCCCACCTTTGTCTATTTCGGTAGGCACTGCCGAGGAAGTGTTTTGTTTAACGAGACAATCTTTAGGTAACCTGAAAAAGGTAGGCCAAGGAAGTGTTTTATCTAACGAGACAATCTTCGGGTAACCAGAAAGAGGTAAGCCTCCCTCAGCAACACCAATGTTTTATCTTTGAGTAGTGTTCTTCTCTTGCGATCTTGTGAAAAATCTATTAAAAGTTGGGCTAACGAGAAAGTATCATATACACCCGTTAAAATTAACGAGAAGGCAAGTATCGTTAAAATGAACTAGCAAGACGACAAGTAGCTGTGAACACCCAAAGAAAAACAGAAGTGAGAAAGAGGAGGGGCAACCTTGAAATTGTATTTTATACCTGGGGGCATGCAAACCTTTTTGGAGTGCAAGCAAAGAGCGGTTATTTACCTGTTTTTTGGGTTAGCTGTGTCGGAACCGGTTATTTATCTGTTTTTGGGGTTAGCCGTTTCCGAACTTGCATAAAGGAAGGGTGCGGAGCAGAGCGTAGTGAGATGAAACTCCATAAAAAATAGAGATCTCACAATGAGACAATCTTATCATATGACTGGTATATCGAGCAGTTTTAGTAGCATAGTTCATGCTCGTTAAAAAATAAACATAAGCTTTGAGCAGTTTTAGTAGCATAGTTCATGCTCGTTAAAAAATAAACATAAGCTCTGAGCAGTTTTAGCACATAGTTCATGCTCGTTAAAAAATAAACATAAGATTGAGCAGTGTTTTGGCGCATTCAAGCTCGTTAAAAAATGAACCCATACCGGTAAATAACTACTGAGTATGTAACCTGATCAACCGTAAAAAGACCTTGGTCGTGTTTTGTGCACCATCACCTCCACCGTTCATTTGGCCGATCGTTTACCTCCATATGATTGTTTACCCATTTTGAGGAACAGCTGCGAAGAGTGATTTCACCTAGCCATCCTTGTGACACTGCCGTGATTGGAAAATTCCAACCTGTACCTGGAATCAGCTGCTATCCCTGTTCATCACTCGTTTCTCAAAAGACGAATCTTCTTTAAGCTCTTTTCAACTGACTCATAAAATATGAAAAGATTGCCGAGTTTTGGCCTTCCAGCTCGTTAAACGATCGGAAGAGCTATCCCTCCTCTAGATTTTAATCTTTTTGGACCTGAGGGATTATTGCACAAAAAGATCGAGCGCTTGTTTTATTCGGCTCGTTAAAAGTACCGAAAACTCATCCCTTCTGTATTGTTTTATACTTTTTCGGACTTAAGGGATTAGATGACGAAAAAGGAATTTTGGAGTTAACTTTATGTACCTTTTCAGACTCTCTAAAAATGAAAAGGGCCGAGTTTTCCTTGTCGTTAGACTCGTTAAAATCACTAAATAGCGACAAACTTGTCTTTAGACGAGAACGAGTTTCCCTATCGCTAGGCTCGTTAAAACATAGCGATGGGCTTGCCCGAAGGGCAGGTTATAGAACAAGCATATGTTATCCTCCTCAAGCTTGACAAAAATAAAGAGGTACTGGTCAGCAATGACTGGGGAAAAATTGGGAAAGAATCAAAGAAGTCTTTGATGGTAGCAGGTCGCTCTTGAACATGACACTTTTCCTCTGTACCACATCGGGTTGGGTTGTTTCATTCACCGGTCACATCACCATGGTCTTTGCCACACCATCCATAATTGGGGTAATGCTACCGATCCATCGCATCAGTGTCGCCATATGTTCAAGAGAAGTCGTTCAGAAAGAGTCAACCAGGTCCCATCCACTGCCATACATTATCCTTCATCCATTCATGACCGCCACCCTGAATCATATGTCACAGATTGTTTTCACCTCCACTAAAATCATTAGCTCCGTTCCGTGTCACTGATGTGGGATTCATTAAGGCCCTCCTTTGACGGATCGCTTCTTGTCGACATCAGCTCATTATCCAAGAAGTTGATCTAGGAACAACCCCCTCAGTACTTTGAAGCTTGCATGCCTCAATGGCAAGTTTCTCACTTCCGGCGACAGGTATACATCAATGACCTTCGACCAGAAGATTTTGCGTGGTGTTCGACGCCAAGTCCTTTATTCACACCACGTAAATTGTACTGCAGTACCTTGAGGGTCATTACCATTATCGGTGATTCCTCTCGCGCTTGTTAACGGTTTTCATCATTGACCGGTAATCAAGCGATGTCTTTCCATGTTCGACTTCAACGCAATTCTCACATGGATCGACTTGTACTTAGAGTGAAGATCGAACGAGTTTGAAGACCCCGGATCTAGTTTCATCCATCCGGGCTGTGATAATATATTCAGGAAAATAAAAACATTTGACATGTACATCATTGCAGCAGATGATCATCCTTCTCAAAGGATGATAGTTTCGCCAGAATTATCAGTCTACCATCAGACGATCGTCTGTTCTATGTACCAAAATGTATTTATAAAGCTGAGCATGGGAATGCCCGCCTCAGCTAGATCATGAAAGCAGATTGAATCATAATGTATTGTATTGTATCTTATTACAGGTCTCCTCCCAACAAATGGATGAACTTCGGACTCCCCTGGATAAAGCATTTCACCCGATAAACGGCCTCATACTTTAGGGGGCAACTGTTATAGACATTTTTGTGCCTTGCATCACTGAGCATGAAATGTCAATAATTAAGGGATCCAAAGTCCCTAAACATGTTGTTCCTACCCCTAGAGGAACAAGGCCAGCAAACCACAACAGTTTATAAAAGTTCTCCACCTGAAAACACTCAAAAACAAGCAATTTCTGGATCATGTCAACTGCTCCACTGAGCATCTGCGCTGAATGTCAAGTGCTCCACTGTGTACCTGCGTTGAATGTCAACTGCAAAGAAGGCCACCTGCGCTGAGCGTACTTGGACAAGTGGCAGACTCATTCCTCAAGGTGTCAATGCCCAGGAAGCTTCCAAAATGACACTTGGATCAGGGAATTCGACTGGTGATGAGTAAGAGGTTCCAAATCTCTGAGTGGAAATTTGTTGTGGGGAAAAATGCCTATGCAGGACGATTCTATCCACCTAAGGCGTGATAGTGCCTTAGCAACAAACGAATGCAGCTACTTCGATTTCTTCCTTTATGAAATATGAAAGAGAGGAGATTGGTAGACTTACCGTTATCTTCCGGTTGTCCCTCGATCTAAATCCTCTCCCCTTTGTGTGTCCACAGCTACTTGCCTCCTCGCTTTTGCACCCACAAGATCACAAGAGAACAGCTATCTGTGACAAGAGAACAGCTACATGCAACAAGAGAAGGACACGATACAAAGGCAAATATACATATTCATAAATGATTCAGGATTAGAAGTAAATCAAATACACTAATGCAAATCATACAATAAACACCAGCATATAGGAAAGAACCGAGAAGCTTTATTGATTGATAAACAAGGTTCAGGAAGAGATACAACCCATAGGGTTCCAACCCAGCATCTCCTTCCCAGTAGAATGGAATTCCTTCTTCAGCCCCTTTCAAAGCATAAACACCCAATGATCCAACCACAAACCAACAGCAATTCTTTGCAATACAATCCAGCCTCCTTAGACCTCATGAGAGAGCTCTATATATAGGAGTTTTGGAGAAAGGATGAGTCAGCTTGAGGCTGTCATGGAGCTGACTAGTGTCCTCTCCCACTTCAGTTCTTGAGTCCACTTGGAGATTCTTATTTCCACTCAGAGATTTGGAACCTCTTACTCATCACCAGTCGAATTCCCTGATCCAAGTGTCATTTTGGAAGCTTCCTGGGCATTGACACCTTGAGGAATGAGTCTGCCACTTGTCCAAGTACGCTCAGCGCAGGTGGCCTTCTTTGCAGTTGACATTCAGCGCAGGTACACAGTGGAGCACTTGACATTCAGCGCAGATGCTCAATGGAGCAGTTGACATGATCCAGAAATTGCTTGTTTTTGAGTGTTTTCAGGTGGAGAACTTTTATAAACTGCTGTGGTTTGCTGGCCTTGTTCCTCTAGGGGTAGGAACAACATGTTTAGGGACTTTGGATCCCTTAATTATTGACATTTCATGCTCAGTGATGCAAGGCACAAAAATGTCTATAACACTCCTGCACCAACGACACCATTCCACCAATAGGTAGACCCCATACTACATGATCAGCCATAAGAATCCACCATGTGATTACTCGATAGGTGTGAAGACCTTAGTTCAAAGAGCTCCCAGCTCAACTTGTATGATTGTAACCTCGATAGTGCACTATGCGGCCGCCTGCTTTGCTTCTTCAACCATCTGCATGGTTAGTGATCCTGAACTATCAGCCTGAAGCTTTTACTGAGTTTCTTGTAAAGTCACAATATTTCCTTCAATAGAGGCAGTGAATGCATAAGCCTCATCCAACTAGGGCTTCAGTCACACCTTAAATATTGCTCTCTTGTACTACACCGCATCCACTTGTTCTTTTAGCTGCTTGGCCTCCTGCAAATTTACCAGTCTCTGTGTGAGTGCAATGGTTCACACTATGCATTTCACATCATCATAGCGCTGATGCAGCTCATGTGATTTTGTCTCCAGTCATTGTACATTAGGGTCCTCCTGCAAGCTTGTTAGGACCTCAAACGAATGTTCAAAGAGGTGTGTGTAGTTCACCTATAATTTATAGGCATTTTGAATTCAAATCTAACTGTTCCCCCAACATTCGGTTCATTAATGTTGGATTGGTAGCATATTTTCAAGGATCTGACCCATAGATTTCATCTTAAATGTTGCTCACATGCTCCATTTAGCCGCATTTCTACGGTCAAATCATGAACAGTGAATTTAACGGTCACTTTCTTGCCAACCTACATGATTTCTCCTGAGGTACTGCAACTCCTTTTGTGTTGTCATGAACCCTATGACACTTCCTTGCTTCATGCAATCCTCCAATCACTTAGCTCCTCAACCTGGGTAGTGTAGTCTATAGTCCTATGCCTCCTTTTAGCTTCTTGGAGCATTAAGACTCCGCTACCTTCATATAGTCACATGGTCAGACCACCAGTGTATGGCTTCAATTAACTGGCATTCACCTTTCCTAGGAAGGGATCTCCATTTAATTTAACCAACTGAACCACTCCTCTGTCGGTAATCTCCTTAATGACATAGGGCCCTAACCAGTGCATTTTGAAATTCCCTATAAATTTATCAAACTTGTTGTCATATAGCAACAACAGGTCATTTACCTTAAAGGTGCACATCTTAATGTGTCGATCATGCCATGCTTTTTCGCATTTCTTTTGGACTTGTTGGTGAAATCCAGCTAGAAATCTCTCTTCCTCAAGCTTAGCCAGTTGTGCGAGCCTCTCCTCCAGGGCTTGAATATCTGTCATGCCCATTAGTGCCACTATGTACATACTATGGACAATGTATTCCATGGGCATCATTGCCTCAAGACCATATACAAGCCTAAAGGGTGTTTGTCCAGTCAACTTCTTGCATGTTGTCTGATAGGCCCATAGTACTGCGAGTATGCATAGATGCCAATCACTTTGCTCAGTGTTGCAAACTTTGGTCAATGTATTTTCCAGCACTTTATTGAATTCTTCCACCGTCTCATTAGCCTACGTGTGATAAGGCGCGCTCTACTAGTGATATACCTAAAATTCCTTTGCCAGAGCATTGATGGTCTCCTTCAGAAAGTGCATACCAGGATCACTCATCAAAATCTTTGGACACCCAAATCATGTCAGTACATATTGAAAGAGGAACATTGTAGAAATTGCACCTGTACAATCCTTTACAGGCTATGCCTCCATCCATCGAGTCAAATACTCAGTTGTGGTGATCATGTACCTCACTCTTGTCTTCTTTCGTTGGGGCTGAATGGGTCCCACAAAATCTATCACCCATTTTTCAAAGGGTTGTAATGTCATCTATGGATTCAGAGGTAGCTCATCCCTTCACGATGGCTTGCCAGCCCTTTGAGACTCATCACATGCTTTACAGTAATCTTTTGAGTCCAGATGGAGGGTTGGCCACCACAACCCAACACATAGAATCTTTTGCGTAGTCTCTCTTCCTACATAATGTCCTCCCGCGGTACCCCCATTAGTGTCTGCGAGGATATTGCTCCTTTCAAACTCTAGTACATATCTTCACAATATTTCATTAGGCCCCATTTTGTATAGATGCTGGATAGTGACAAAAAAGTCTATTGGACGCACTACTAAATCCTTCTTTTGTTGGATGGTGTATGCTTCCAAGACATTTCCTTTCATTAGGAATTGTATGATATCTTAAAAATGACCATTCATGACATGCACTGCAAATAGCCACGTGTTAGGTAATCCCTCCTCCAAATTAGTGGGCTCTTTCTCTCTTTTGATGCATGACAGATGGTGTGGTCTGACGTTTAGTTTTCTAGGTTTCACAATAACTTAAAAATCATATTCCTGGAACAATAACAACCACCTGCAGATTCTCCCACCCAACATAGGCTTATTGACTAGGTATTTCAATGCGGAATGATCCATATACATCTTTTAATGGCCACCTAGCAAATAATGTCTAAACTTCTGGAGTGCGTATAGCATGGCTAACCCTTCGTGCTTGGTGGTCAAATAGTTCTTCTTCGCCTTGGATAACCTTCTATTTGTGAGTGTTATAGGATGGTCCAAGTTTCCTCCTCTAGCTTCTGTTAGTACTGCTCCCAATACTATTTATGACACATCGACATGTACATGGAACTCTTCCTTCCAATCCAGGAAGACTAGAATCGGCATCGTGGCAATCTTTTGTTTCAATACATCCAAACTTTTCTTAAATTCCTCATTCCAGCAGAATGTGACATCCTTTTTCAACAACTTCTCCATAGGCATGGTGATATGGGCATAACCTTTGATAAACTTAATGTAATATTGAGTATGTCCTAGGGTAGCATCTAGCTATTTCACACTCCTTGGTTCTTCTAAGTTATGTATCACCATGATCTTTATGGGATCTACCATCAATCCCTATCTATAAACCACATGACCCAGAAGGGCCCCAAAAGGAACAAAAAACAAACATTTCTTCAGGTTGACCGTGATCTCATACCTTCGACAGGTATCTAGCATCAGGCACAAACTTGCCACATGGCATTTCACCAGCCCAAACACAGTCCAGTCATCAAAGTACACTTCTAGGAACTTATCAATAAATTCCTTGAACATCGCAATGAATACGCATGAGAAAATCATAGGCACATTCTTCAATCTGAAAGTCATTACAATTTACTAAAAATAACCCCACTGAGTCGCGAAGGTCATCTTGCTTCTATCCTTCGACACAATTTTTATCTGATGGTACCTAGAGAACCCATCAGTGAAGGAATATGCTTACTCACCACCCATATTATTTAACACTTCATCAGTGAACAGGGTCAAGAAAGGATCATGTACACAAGCATCATTCAACTTCCTGAGATCTACGCATATCCTTATTTCATTGTTCTGCTTCTTTTCCTATACCACCATTGGGCTTACCCAATCAGATTCTTCTACATGCTCAATGATGCATCTCGTGAGCATCTTGTCTAGCTCTAAGAGAAACTTCTCCTTATACTTTATATTAAGACAGTAAGGTCTTTTTTTAACCGACTTGGTGTTGGGCTTTAATGTGATCTTTATAACACCCAGGTCCCGGATTATCCCTTTTAGATCTGTAAACTTGGTAGGGAACCAATCCTAGTATTTGCAAAGAAATTCAATGATCTTATCCACTGTCGCATCATCCCAGTAATCTCCAATCATCACAAATTTAGGTTCTTCCTCCGTACCAATATTTCCCGGTTTCATTTTCAGTGGCACAGTTATATCAGGATTTTCAATCTATAGTCCCTCAACCTTGTCATGACCTTCTATTTTAGGGATGTTAATATTTCATGGATCTTCTTCAGCGGTTACATTATAACATTCCAGTGCGTGACTCAGCTGAGTAGTCCAATTGGATTGAATGAGGTCCAAAGGATCCTACAGTATCCTAAAGATTGCTGCTTTCACTTCTTGCAGTGCCTCGTCAATACATTCAAACCCGTCTTCAAACTTGAATATCATTATGAATCCTTCGTGTAGAATTTCCCATTCACCTATACCATGGTAGATCTCTATTTCTAAGTACCCATTCATTGGGATGACATCCAGTGTGTGATAAAACAAGTCCACCCATTCTGGTTGGGGCTTCTCTCCATAAGCTTGAGCCCAATTGGCCAAGTGTTTGCATGGATCATCTGTTTGTCATTTGTACCTTCGGCTTCCCAAAGCATGTTCTCATCATCCTCCTACATTCACGCCAATCATCAAAGCTACCCTTGTGCATGCCACACCACCTTGTGGGTGTTGAGTGATAAAAAGTGTCTTTTAACCTCTATTTATCCTACATTAATTATCAATCCAGGCACGATTTTTTTATCTGAAGATTGTACTTAGTCTGAGGTGGTCACTTGTTCAAGAGTAATGTTTGTAGTATAGTGCTTGCAGAAGTAAATGAATGCTAGAAAGAAAATCTAATTGTAATGGAAAGAAACATAAATGCTCTATAACTAAATTGTTTATTCAGCAGCCATCAGTCATGGATTCAGTAATGACAACTCCTTCCACTGTAAATGAATCTAAATGGAAATTAGTCACAGACAAGATCTCCAATCCGAGAACTTAGACAGCAGTAATCAATGTTCATTACAGTTGTATATCTTTCTATCCACACTAAAGTAAATACTGTAAATAACAATTCGATTAGCAGAAAAGGAATCAATAACAAAATCTATTGAAAAGGTTGAACAACGAGGCTTAATTTACATAAATGAATTGAGCAGCAATCTTAGCTGAAATGAATTGAGCATCAATATTCAACTAATAAAGGATCGAAAAACCCAATTAAGTGTAACCACACAGTGAGTATAGAGTAATTGAATCAATAATCTTATTCTCGCATAATGGAAATTAACCACAGGTATAGAGTAATGACAATTATAGTTATAATTGAATGGTAGTTAAATGAAAAGAAATTGCAATTGTAAGTGAACTGTAGCTAAATGAACGACAATCGCAACTATAAATGAACAGCAGAATCTGAATTAGACAGTGCAATTTTATTTCAGAATGAACAACATGACATCTTAAGTTGTGAATGATAATCTTGCTATCCAATTACGATTTTGATATAACAGAGCAATTCAGTGAAATGTTCAGAAACAAAATATTACTGAATAAAGCGAATTAAGGAAATGAAAAGGAAATCAAGCCACACGTGACTATAATTGTAAAATAGTGATAGAAGAAGCAAGTGGACCCACTAGGGCTGGTCCCTTAGCCAACAGGGAAGCACTGCTGCATTTACTCTAGGATTAGATAATGGAACAACAACTGAGTTATATATTAATCATATATGGCAGAGTTACAGCTATCGCTTTTCAAAGATAGTCGATGATAAAAGTTGAGATTACAACAGTAAGTTCTATAAATTGATAGTAATATCCGCCCACTGGGCTACCAACGCTATCCCTTTTTATAATGGCCAGGTGGAAGTATCAAGAGTATAGATAAGTCTTGAAGCAATGATCCCTTAGGATTAAAGGATCCTGAGGGATTCACTATATCTTTGATCTCTAGTTTATCATTTTGTCTTCTTGCGCTGATGCCACATTTTCTCTTCCTTTTCTTGGACCATGCGTTCCGATCTTGATCTCCCTATCTGGATACAGTTTCCTGTTGTAGGGACAACAGTTTCTTCTTCTTTGTCTTTCCCTCCTGAATAGTGATTTTCTATTTCCTTCACTTTCTGTATAGAAAAGGACAATAACTAGTTATTTTGTATTAATAAAAAATATCCTTAATTCTATCATAATTCTTTAACATATTACCATCTTAGAATGTAAAGGAGTTATGATTCAATGGAAAAGATAAAGCAATAAATGGTAAATTCATACCTTTTCCATCACTCAAAACAGCCCCTGCTTACCCTTTTTCATGCCCTCATGAAACCGTGAAATTTACATGCAAGGTAGATAGGGAATAGGCTGGAGAGGGATTTTCATGAAGTGGTCTAAAACCATGATGTGCAGCTAAGAATTCAAAAATACGTCCCATCTGTCCTTTAGGAAATTCATATAGGACCTTATACACTGCTACAGGATACTAGATGATTGGACTTTGAAACATACAACCTAGCCAATACGGACCTTCCCTCAAGATGAGGTTACTATAAGTAACTAGGCAACTAGCAACTAACTTCAAATTTTCATAACTAAATGGCTCTCTATCTTGAACATTCCAATTGGAAGTCTTCCATTAGAGTTTAGCTGCTGCTATGGCAAGTTCTTTGATGGATAGGAAGTATTCTACCCCTTGCTGGACAACTTCTCTGTGAATGGCTCCCAACGTCTGGATCACACCCTTCTTTCTCATTAAGCTTCTATGCTTATCCCATAGTTGTAATGGGTTTTTCGGTTCACCCCTTACCCAAAGGTCTAACCCGTTTTCTTGTCTCTGATAGGTGTTATAGGCCTTGAGCCACTTTAACTAGTTAACAACAAAAGAGATAAATTCCTGAAGTCGGATATCTCCCACTAAAGGGCTAGGATTCTTTTCCATTTCATCCTTTAACACAAAATTATGCAAATAAAACTCACATAACAATCGTTGGAATTTCACCCCATAATGTTTACAGCAGTTTATAAAATCATCAATAGCTTTTAACTATATAGGCACCCCTGCCTTGATAGCCTTAATTTTTAACTGTAAATACCTTTCTAACAAAAACAAAGCATAATTTTTGGCAAGTGCTCTACATGCTAGAACATCAGTATATAGAGAATAAAGACTATCCATTTGACTCATGACTGTGTCTAGACTATTGGTTACATTTTTGACTTTTTCCTCTGCCCTCTAACATCTATCAAAGGCCTCGTTCTCTGATGCATTGATGTTCTTCACTTGCTGCTGTAAATTTTGATATTTCTCCTAGGGAACAATTTCTTCTGTGAGCGTTTCTATAGTCTACTGAGCCTGTGCCAGATACTCTTGGATTTTTACTACCCTAGGGTCATTTTCCGTCAAAACACTTTTAGATAGAAGATCTACCCAGAGCTTCTTATTGTGACATCTGGTTTCCTCAGTCTGTGTTTCTTTGTCATGAACTGTCCGGTTGGTTGTGATGCTAGAGGACAATGCCTCTGTCTAGATGTCCTTATTACAGACCGGTGTGTCTTCTATTTGGTCCTCTGTGTTTTTAATAGCTGCATGTTGTTCCTTGCTGTCCCTAATGGATACGGGCTTGGTTTGAATCCCCTTGGCCTTTATTTTATGGGGTTTCGTCTAGGTGGTTGCATCCTTTGTTCCTGGGGTTCTTTTTGAAATTCTCCCCATTTTTAAGACCCTTATTTGTTCTCTGAGTTGTTCTTCTTCTTCAATATCGAGGTTGAGTGGGATGTGGGGCTAGATATACTCACCCATATTGGCCAAAATTTGGGCCAATTCATCTTCTTGTAGATGGTTTTGTAATGGGCTTCTGCTGGGTGGCTCTGCTTCCTCCCCTTCCTCCTCATCGGAGTGCTTAGTTTCCTCTTCCAATTCATCTTCCATATTTTCTTCTAATTCTTCTTCTTCATTTTCCCCTCCTTCAAGTTGTGGGGGTTGCTCATCCTCTGAGCCATATATCTCTAAGGGTTGGCTACTATTATATTGGAGACTTCCCAACATTCCCCTGCTTCTCCCCAATCCAGTGGACTGTCTGCGTTTCTGTGGTCTAATCAATGTGCCGGTGGTTCTTTTTCTTTTCGGGGCCAGTAAGGCCAATCCCCCATCTATTGAGAATACCAATTCTTCCCATCTAATCTACTGCTGAGAAACACTATAAATGACTATTAGTCAAATTAAGCGGTGATGACTTTCTACCATCTCTGCATGACGAGATTTCCTTATGCTCTAAGCAACGTCATGCAATAAAAAATTTAAATATGTGGGAAAATTTACAGCACATTTTTGTTTTAATACTGCTAATAATTTGAGATGGCATGGTCTTACCACATCCTTTCTCCCATTGCATGTGATGTAGCTTTGCACAATTCCGGCTAATTCTGCCCATGGTTCTCCTAGGGTTGCAGGCAAGACTCCTTTTCCTTTGATTGTAAGGTTCTGTCCTTCATCCCAAAAGATGGCTATGGCATCTCGAAGTCTCACTTTTTTCTGGGTCCATGTTGGTCCAACAGCTTATAATCCTGATACTTTGGCAATTACCGCATCTGTTACTGTTATTTTCCTTCCCCTCACCATGGAATGATATTCCTGCAATTTTGTAGAAATTCAATGGCCACCATTTCATCAGACTGTTGTAGTTGGTTAAGGTAGGCAATCCATCCTGCTCTCACTAGAATCTCGGGTGTAACGTCAGAGATAATTAACACTTGTGGTTCGCTGTGTATTGATCTGCCTCCCATTTTGTTCAAGCTTAGCACATTGTTAATTTTTACAGAGCAAAAGCACTGAAATGACAATGGCACAGCAAGTTGTGCATATTGGGAAATATCAATACCGTTAAACTTGCTATTTCCGAGTTTTAATGGAGTCATATTACCTCCAAATAGGGAGTTGACACGTATGTTGGTGTACTCTGGAGGTCACCCGCGCCCCCGTGAAATATGATAGGTCGTCCTCAACCGGCAAATGAAGGAGCAACGTGCTGGACTACAGTCATACAGTAAAAAGAAATGAATGACGTATATATCCATGAAATGATTACAAAAAGCAACGGATTACTGAAATCGAGGCCTATGATGGAAATTGCGAATAGATATGGAAATTCTATGAAATGATGTGAAAAATAAGGGAGAGGACAGCAGATGTAAGTAAAAATGCTTATGCGGTCATTATCCACTTTAACCATTATGATTGATTTATAAATGATTGTTCATGTGTAAGAGGTTCAAAAGGGTTACATAACATAATCTCATTTGAAATCAAGATAAATATATAAGAAAAGGGTTTATAATGAGTATTGGTGTATGAAAAGTATGACTTCAATACTATCACCAGAACTCTGTTGCCCATAGGTGTTCATAACCTTGACAAAGTTGCTTGTTTCACCCTTGGAACCATAATCCTTTATGTATGCTTAGGAAAGTGTTGTGTGATGTCAGAATGGACGCCATTGTGCTGGCTTGGTAACCAGATAAATCACAATGTCATTCACTAGGAAGGAGTGAAAGGTGGCTAGGCCGGCTCGTCATGAGACCTCCTATTCCAAGGACTTTTTTATTTTTCTGATATGCCTCTTGGATCATATCCCTGGTGTGGTGGCCATAGTGGGAATGCCACTTCATTGCTTCCTTATGATCATGGTAGGCTTGCTCTTGATGAGACCCCCTATACTTCATCTGACAAATCATGTTAGTAATGATATAGTTATATATTTTTCTCTCTCTCTCTCTCTTTTTTATATAGCACTTTCCTATTTATATAAAGATGATGGCTCGACACTCCTTAAGAGTAGGGACGGTGGAAGAGGTCTGAACATCACAATAGAGGACAATATGCCCTTATTCTTATTCAATAATAATGATCAAAGAGAATTATGAATATTAAGAAAGAACCAACATGATAAAAATAATCAATCAAATTGGTTTTAATGAAAATAAAGACGACAACGTGACATAAATAGTTGCGTCCTTTCCTCTCTTTTCTTATCGATACAAAGAATTTCTCTAAAGATAACGATTTTTCTTTGGTTTGTTGATTTCAGTATCCTCTAGTTTTTGTGTTCTTGCATAAATGTATACCTGTGCATCTAAAGGGATTATAAACAATGAACCATCATTCACAAAAATCCTCTAAATGATGTTCTTTAAAAAACACACACACACATAAAAAATGCACTCAAAAAGTGTTCTTCCTTATATGGAACAGTTGTTGTTCCTTAAGAGGGACAACAAATAGAACAGCTGCATGCAAAACCGTGGTTCCTTTAAGAGAATAGCAAACAAAAGAAAAAAATACACTCGAAACTGTTGTTCCTTAAGAGGAACAACAACTTTTCATTAAATGGAACAATAAATAAATCAAACATGAAATAAAATATCGATCCTTTGGTGGAATAGCCTAATATCATCTGAAATCGAAATTGTTGTTCCTTCGCAAAGAATGATAGAAAGAAAAAAATGCGAAGGAGGTTTGTTCCTTTAAAAGGAACGACAAAACAATCTGGTGGAAGTGCTATTTCTTCGAGAAGGAATGGGAAAAATGTGGGAATGATGTTCCTCTAGAAAGGAACAATAAAAATGTGATAGTGTTGTTCCTTCAGAAAGGAACAACAAAGATGCAGAAATGCTATTCCTTCATAAAGGAATGACAAAGTGTGAAAGTGTTGTTCCTTCAGAAAGGAACAGCAAAGATGTGGAAATGTTGTTCCTTCGGGAAGGAATGACAAAATGTGAAAGTGTTGTTCCTTTGGAAAGGAACAGAAAAAATGTGGGAATGTTGTTCATTCGGAAAGGAACGACAAAAATGTGGAAAACATGTTCCTTTGGAAAGGAACAACAAAATAGGAAAGTGTTGTTCATTTGGAAAGGAACAAAAAAATGTAGAAATGTTGTTCCTTTGGAAGGGAATAGCAAAAATATGGAAATGCTATTTCTTTGGAAAGGAACAACAAAATGAAAAAGTGTTGTTCCTTTAGAAAGCAATAGCAAAAATGAAAAAATGTTGCTCCTTCAGAAAGGAACAACAAAAACCAGAAGTGTTGTTCCTTTGGAAAGGAACATCAAAATGCGAAAGTGTTGTTCCTTTAGAAAGAACAACAAAAATGCGGAAATGTTGTTCCTTCAGAAAGGAACAGCAAAAATGCGAAAATGTTGTTTCTTCAGAAAGGAACAACAAAAATGTGGAAGTGTTGTTCCTTCGGAAAGGAATAGCAAAAATGTGGGAATGTTATTCCTTCGGAAAGGAACACCAATAAAAAAGCAAAAAAAATGCACAAATGAAAAATTCTATAGAGAATGTAGTTTACACATGTAGAAAATAAAAAATTATGTACAAAATTTAAGAAAAATGGGATTATTTAGGGAACCAATGCCAAGGAAGGATTATTTTCCTCAGCAAGAATCTACATATCAAAATCTTCATGTAGATATTGGAGAAAGGATTCCCGAGTAAGCGGTTTATGGTACAGTCGCACTCTGTGACCATTTGCTTTAAAGGTATGTCCTGATCTATCAATAGTAGTCAAAGTAATGGTACGATTGTCATGCACTTTCTGTATTTCATCCGGTCCAAGCCATTGAGTCTAAAGTTTTCCTGGAAAATTATGAAACTTGGAATCATATATGAGTGCCCAATCTCCTTCGTGGAAAATTTTCTTTTTGATCAGGGCATCATGCCATTTTTCTCTTTGATGTTGAATTAATGCAGTGTGTTGAAGAGCCGAGATCCCAATTTTATCTAGATCATTAATTTGTTGTAATCTGTTAGTCTGGTCGTCATTTAAATTTAGACATATCTCTTATGTTGTTCTTAATGTTTGTCTTTTGAACACTATTGGAAAGATGGGTTCTTTTCCAAATACTAGCTGATATGGTGAATAGCTGATGGTGTTTCTCCATGTTGTTCGATATGCCCATAAGACTTTGGGCAATCCTGAAGCCCAGTCGTGTCTATGCGATGCAACTGTTTTTGTAAGTATTGCCTCTATCACCTTGTTTGTGCTCTCTACTTGGCCATTTGCTTGTGGGTGATACGGAGTGGTAATTTTGTGTTGAATGTGATAATTTTTTAATGTTGCAGTGATTTTATTACCTAAAAATTGCGGTCCTTCATCTCTGATTATGTCCCTTGAGAGGCCATATCACAAAAATATTTGGAACAAGAAATGAATCACAGAGTCCTCTGTAGCTCTTGGAAGTGACTCTACTTCAACCCATTTTGTAACATACTCTGTTGCTACTAGAAGATATGTTTTTTGATTTGATGATGGGTTCATTAGACCAACAAAATCGAGATCCCAACGCTCAAATGGTTTGATTAATAACTGTGGGTTTAAAGGCATTTCATCAGACTGTCTAGGGTGTCCTGCTCTTTGGCAACTGTCACAGGGTTGAACTAATTTCTTAGCATCTTTAAAGATTGTGGGCCAGTAATCACCTTTTTGCAAGACCTTATGACCAGTCCTATGATCTACGAAATGTCCGCCACATGGTCCGTCATGGCAAGCTTTCAAAATGTCAAATATTTCATCTTCGCGGACATCTTCTGATGTGCATATCTGCCCTTGTATGAAATGGGTAGCCAACAATCCAAGAAAATTAGGTACTACATTGCACAATCTATTTTTTTTCATTGGGGGTTAGATGTTGTGCTAATTCGCTATCTGCTAAATAATTTGCAACATCATCATACCAGGGTGTCTTGATAGTAATAGAAAACAAATGTTCATACGGGAATTGATCTTTGACTACTACTGCGTCCACTGGCTTCGACATTCGTGAGAGAAAATTAGCTATAGGATTTTTTTCCCAGGTCGTTCTTTTATTGTGATGTCAAATTCCTTCAACAAAATCAACCATCTTGTTACTCTACCATTTGTAACAGGTTTATTTGCTGAGTATTTTATGGCAAAGTGATCTGTATATAAGACAACAGGATATGCAGTGATATAATGCCTAAATTTATTTATAACATGTATTACAACTAAAAAATATTTTTCAATTATGGTATAGTTTAGCTCAATAGGAGACAAATTCTTACTAATATAATAGATTGCATATGGTTTTTTGTCTTCTTCCTGCACAAAGACTACTCCAATAGCCATGTCTGAAGCATCTGGAAAAATTTGAAATGTCAGTTCCCAATTTGGGCCTCTGATCACTGGGGCTGTTCACACAAGTTTTTCAGATCCTCAAAAACACGGTTGCATTTATCTATCCAAATAAAATCAACATTCCCTGTCAGTGCGCATAGAGGTGGAACTATTTGAGATAAATGTTCTATGAATCTCCTATAATAACTAGAAAATCCTAGAAAACTACATACCTCTGTCTATGTGGTAGGAGTAGGTATTAACAAAATTATTGAATTTTGGTTGGATCTACTTGTATTCCAGCTGCTAAGATATAATGACCTAGGAGGAGCCCTTCGGTCATCATCATATGGCACTTTTCATGGCTCAAGCAGAGCTTGGTCGCAATACGTCGTTGCAGCGCCATTTCTAATGTGTCTAGTGCTGGCTCAAAATCATCTCCATATGGTGTGAAATCATCCATATATACTTCAAGCCCTTCATTTATTAAATCTGAAAAGATGTTGAGGATGGCCCTCTGAAATGTGCCAAGGGCATTGCATAGGCCAAAGGGTGGGACTCTGTAAGAAAATGTTTCCTAAGGATAGGTAAAAGTAGTTTTATCTTGGTATTTAGGGGTGATCTGGATCTGATTGTATCCACTGAAGCCATCCAAGAAAGAAAAGAATTTGTTTCCTGCTAATGTGTCTATGTTGCTTTGTTTGATTCTCTGTAGTCTACACAAATCCTCCATTTTCCATTCTTCTTTGGCACCACTACTAGTGGAGAGACCAACTTGCTATCGGAGATTGGATAAATAAGGTTTACATCTTAAAGTTTTTGTAATTCAGCTTTCACAATATCTTTCAGGTGAGGGTTGAGTCTCCGTTGGGGTTGGCGAACGGGTCTAGCATCCTTTTCTATATAAATGTGGTGCATACACAGCTGGGATCAATTCCCTTCAGGTCCGGATAATCCCATGCAAAATCTTCCTTATATTTTCTCAGTAGTTGGACTAGCTTTTCTTCTTGTTCATGAGTTAGGTTTTTGTTAATATTCAACTTTTTTCCTAGCTCAATCTCTATAGCTTTGTTGTTTGAAAGAGAGGTAGTGAGTATTGATTGATCATGAGTGTCTTTGAGGGGATCTTCTTCTAGTTCATTATCAAATGCTACCTCTATCATGTGACATTGTACATGGGATCTGGATTCGGATTGGTTAATGAAGTTGTTAATAGAATCATCCTCTGTTTGGTCTTTAAAATCAAAGGCATCTTCTATGGTTAATGGGGACCTAATGTTTTCTCTGAGATATGATATAGGTTGTTTGTTAGTTTTCATTATTGTTAAACTTGGCTGGGCTAGAGGGTGTAGGGCTAGGTTCTTGATATTACTCCCTCTAGTTATAGTCATACTGCCTTGTTGGCAGCCAGTGTAAGCATTAGCAGTTGCTAGCCAAGGTCTACCTAAGATTAAACAGTGTCCATTGAGTCGGTTTTTGGGGTTGATTATCAGAAAGTCAGTAGGGTATTCCCAGGAATCTACAGACACCATTACATCATGTAGTGTACCATCTGGTCTAACTACCAATTGGTCAGCCAGTTCCAATAAGGTGTTGGTTGGTTCCACTGATGTAATGCCATGCTTTTGATAAGTGGTGGTTGTTAAAATATTAATTGTAGCGCTAAATCAACTAGGGCATTTGAAAAGGCTTTTCTGTTGATTTCCATCGTCACTATAGGATTCCCTCGGTCTTCATATTTGACAGGTGCTTCTCCTCCTGATAATAGATTAGATAGGGTGCCAACTACTTGGACAGTTGGTTTAGTTGTTATTCTCCTCTTCGGCTTTCTTATACATAACTCGTTGATGGCTTTTGCATGTATTGGGATATCTTGGATAGCTTGGAGGAGCGGGATTTTTATACACAAATTTCTTAGTTCTCCCAGAAGATCAAAGTCAAGATGTTCTATAGGGCACGGTATGATTAATTGTTTTGGGAATGGAGGAGAAGATGTGGTTGCTTGGTCATGGGTTTGTTGTCTGACCACATCCTCTTCTTGTAGTGGTTGTTCTATAAGTAACAAATTTTCAACTTGAGAATTTTTTCTATTATGCACCCAAACCTTAATTTAAGGTCATGGCACTCCCTTATGCCAGTTTCCAGTTCTCGTGTTTCGATTATTTGAACAAATTTAACTAGTCGATTATTAGGATTCTGGTTGGGTTGGGCTAGGAGTTACAGGCTTTAGTTGGACTAGGGATTTTGTTGTACTGCATATGGCGCTAACAGTGTCGGTTGAGGGAGAGGGATGGTTCTAGCTGGCTGATTCATCTGTCTTTGCCAGCTTGACTGCCAGGCTTGACTCTGTGAAGCAAAAAGGGACCATTATGTTGGGTATGCATTGTTTTGCAAACATGGTGGAGAGTAGGGAAGTTTAGGAAAATTAGTTTGGCCTATTTTATTTGGCCATGGTGATGAGGGAAATGGTTGTTGTGACCAGCTTGGAAAAGGTGGTTACTTTTGCCACATTGTATTATATTGTTGAGCATGATATTGCGGAGGTTGGAAAGAAGAAGATGGATCAGAGGGCATACCTGGTTGTCGTGGCTGCCATTGACGTCGCTGATTGAGTAGGTACACTGGTTCTAATTCTTCTTATGCTTCTTTGTACACTTCTTTCAAACCCGAGAGTGAGGGGCAGTTCTTTATGGAGTGATCTTTTGTAAAAATAGTGCGAACTTGAACTGTATCGAGTGGGCACTCCTTATGGTTGTGTTTCTTTCTGCATCTATGGCATAACATTACCAGGTTTTGCTCTGCTCCTGATTGTTTCTATTTAGCTTGCATGATATCGAGTTGCATTGTTAGAGTCCACAATATATATCAGTTTTGAAATCCTCCAGTAAATTCCCGATTTTTTCATGGGTTACTCCTGCATCAGAGATTTTTATGTCCCTTGTGAGCATGTCACGTTCCACTAGTTTTAGCCTTGTACTGCCTCTTGAACTCCTGATACACAAATCAATAATGTCAGCAAAATTTTCTTGATAGATGTCACCTTTTCCCCTAATATTTAGTGTTTCAACCCATTGTTCCTTCATCCCTTTAATTAATGTCATTTTTAACACACTGTCAGGTAAGGGTAATGATGCATAAGGAGATCTCTGAAGATTATATTGAAAACATTCAACATACTCTTCTAATGTCTCATTAGGTCTGGATACCATCTGAAATATTTCATCCTTTAATTCGCTAGACTCACAATAATCCTGATATTTCTTTAGAAAAGCACCTTTCATCTGATCCTAGTTATTTATAACACCTCCACCTAACCCCATAATCCATTGTATAGTTGCTCCTTTTAATGTCGAGGGAAATAATCATAGCTTTTGGGGATCGGTGGTATAGTCATACCCTCGACATAATACATTGAATTCAAATAGAAATGCATCTAGATCTTCCAATGTTAGGCCATGGAATGTAGGAATATGCTGGAGAGGAATGGCCTTCATAGGTGCATTAACTACAGTATCTAAAATGGGATATTGCAATTTGGAGGTTTGTGGTGTTTGCTAGTTCTGGGCCATTTGATCAAATATGTGCCAATATCCTTCTAGGATTTCTACGGAGTTATTCCTAGGCTTACTAGAAGGAGTAGGAATGGCCTTAACAACACTTCCTTGGTCTAGGATGATAAGAGTTTCTTGCTACACTAATATATAGGGGGATCTTAGCTCCTCAGGTTCTTCAGCTTTGTTCTGGATGATTTTGATAACGCTTCCCTTATTTTGGCTACTTAGTGGCTAAACTATTCAAAGAGGAGATCTTGGTTCTTATGTTTCCCCTGTTTCTCCTCCTCCTTCTGAAAGATTAATAAGTTTCCCTTCTTGTAATTCTCTTGTTCTAGAATTCCCAATTTCTTGAAAATCTTGCTCCTCTGTTTGGCTGTGCACCTCAGCAAAGGCTACAGATGGTGATTCTGTGGCCTGAAGGGAGCTAGTAGGTTGTCTAGAAGCAACTATTCTAGGGCCTACTAATGACTGAGATTCTGATTTTTTAATGATATCATCTATAAGGGTTGATCAGCCAAGGGTCACTGGTCCCTTAGCTTTATCAGGTTTGGGTAGTGGTTTTGGATTCTTTTCAAGCTTTTTTTTCTTAGTCATGCACACAAATCAAATAATCATTTCTAGAGGAAATAATCAACAAATCGGTAGGAAAGCGGGCGGGGGAGAAAGTCTATTACATGCTCCATACACAGGTTCTTACCTTCCTTTTTTAAAACCCAACTCTCTCCTAGCAAGTACTCACACTACTATATTTTCAAAAGAAACAAATGGCTACACTCTCCTTGGTAATGGTGCCAAAATGTTGAGTGATAAAAGGTGTCTTTTAACCCCTATTTATCCTACATTAATTATCAATCTAGGCATGATTTTTTTATCTCAAGAGTGTACTCAGTCTGAGGCGGTCACTTGTTCAAGAGTAATGTTTGCAGTATAGTGCTTGAAAAAGTAAATGAATGCTGGAAACAAAATCTATTTGTAATGGCAAGAAACTTAAATGCTCCGTAAGTAAATTTTTTATTCAGTAGCCATTAGTCGATTCAGTAATGATAACTCCTTCCGCTGTAAACTGATGTAAATGAAAATCAATCACAGACAAGATCTCCAATCTGAGAACTTAGACAACGGTAGTCAATGTTCATTACAGTTGTAGATCTTTCTATCCATACTAAAGTGAATACTGGAAATAACAATTCGATTAGCAGAAAAGGAATCAGCAACTAAATCTATTGAAAAGGTCAAACAACAAGGCTTACTACAAAAATGAATTGAGCAACAATCTTAACCAAAATGAATAGAATAGCAACCTTCAACTAATAAAGGAACATCAAACCTAATTAAGTGTAACCACACAATGACTATAGATTAATTTAATCAATAATCTTATTCTAGCATAGTGGACATTAACCACAGGTATAAAGGAACGACAATTGCAGCTATAATTGAATGGTAGTTAAATGAACAACAATCGCAATTGTAAGTGAACCGTAGTTAAATGAACAACAATCACAACTGTAAATGAACAATAGAATTCAAATTAGATAGTGCAATATTGTTTCAAAACGAACAACATGACATCTTAAGTTGTGAATGATAATCTCGCTATCCAATTACAATTTCAATATAGCAGAGAAATTCGGTGAAATGTTCAAAAACAAAAGATTACTGAATAAAGAAAATTAAGGAAATCAAACCACACACGATTGTAATTGTAAAATAGTGATACAAGAAGCAAGTGGATGCACTAGGGCCAGGCCCTTAGCCACCAGGGAAGCACTACTGCATTTACTCGAGGATTAGTTAATGGAACAACAACTGAGTTATATATTAATCATATATGGCAGAGTTAAAACTATCTCTCTACAAAGAAATTTGATGATAAAAGTTGAGATTACAACAGTAAGTTCTACAAATTGATAATAATATCCACCCTCTGGGCTACTAGCATTATCCCTTTTTATAATGGCTAGGTGGAAGTATCAATATTACAGATAAGTGTACAAGCAGTGATCCCTCAAGATCAAAGGATCTTGAGGGATTTGCTATATCTTTGATATCCAGTTTATCATTTTGCCTTCCTACGCTGATGCCACTTTTTGTCTTCCTTTTCCTAGACCATGCACTCCGATCTAGATCTCCTTGTCTAGATACAGCTTCCTGTCGAAGGGACAATAGTTGCTTCTGCTTTGTCTTTTCCTCCTAAATAGTGATTTTCTATTTCCTTCACTTTCTGTATAGAAAAAGAAAATAATTAGCTATTTTGTATTAATCACAAATCTCCTTAATTCTATCACAATTCTTTAACGTGCTACCATCTTAGAATGTAAAGGAGTTATGATTCAAAGGAAAATATAAAGAAATAAATGGTAAATACATACCTTTTCCATCACTCAATAGTGGGCATAGCACATAGTGCCCAATCCAAAGCCTTGAGGCACTTCTTCTCTGGTATCTTTCTCTCAAATGCATCCAAAAAGATATCTACATCATTTAGGCCATCATAAGTGGGCAAATTTCTTACCTCTGATGACACGCAGCGTAGTGACTAGGTCATCATGTTACAACTCAGTGTGGTTACTTCATGTAACTGATTTTGTTAGCACTCTAATTCTTCATCAGAGTCTAAGGTGTAGGAAATCTTGCGATCCCATGTAATTCATCCATCCACTGTTGGATTCATCCAATCTTGGACACACATTGTTATCTTATATATACATTCTAGATCATCATCACTCTCATAATCAGGGACTGGTTCGATATAGCATGATCCTTCAGCAGGATCTAGGGTTATTATTACATGGACCGATTTCTTTTCAAATATCATTTTTTCTTCTTTAGGTTGATTACCCCATTCATATTAGTAGCCAAATAAATGCCAAGGAGTGTAGGGTAGGGGTTGTTGTCATTGATAATTTCTATTACCTCAAAGTCACCCAACACACTTGCACCTTCAATATCTAGAGTCACCCCTTGCAGCCACCCCATGGGATGATCTTTTGTTGATTTTCCATTCTTCACTAAATCAGAGACCATTATAGCATAGGTCGTCCCACCACCTCCCAAGTTTGGTTTGGTAGGACGTTCACGTATGACCCCAGATCCAAAATAAGCTGATCCATTTGGTATTCTCCTATCTGCACGGTCAGCCTCATCTCTCCTCCTATCCTTATTTTATTCTTACCAATTTTTATAATGGGCGGTTCACCTGGAGTGTTTCTGGCACATCTGTTTATAAGCTCTTGTAACCCCTTCACAACCTTGCTATCACATAGAAACTTGATGCAGGTCTCTAGGAAGGTTGTAAACATAGAAGGGTCCATTTCTTGATCAAGCTTATCCTTGCTTCCTAAGGTGGAAGCCTTAGCAAAGCTTTTCTTTCCTTCCATGAACGTTTCGCATGCGGACTCCAAATCAAATTCAACCTCCTTCATTGGAGCTTTGCGAACTCATGTTGTCTTCGAACTATTTCCCCTTATCATCCCCTGTTCCAGTTGCATTGCAGAGCACTGTATTCACATTTATATCCTCTTCGTGAGGTTCATATCTCATCATCTGCAGGTTTTGAGTCGGCTGAGGTGATACCGTCGCTTTGTCATGTATCCTCACTATCAACGTTGGATAATCCTCTATTTCATGATCAAACAAAATGTAATATTTTCATGACGGGTGTGTTGGGTTGGTGAAATCATGGGTGTGGTGTCATGGCCCTTCGTAATTATAGCATATTAGCTGTCCCCGACCTCTTCTAGGTCCTCCACCACCACCGCCTCGTCCACACCCCTGAAAGCCTGTTCACACCATCCTCGCGCTCTGGTCAGGGGACACGTCTTTGTCTGAACCGTATAAGTGGGTGTTCTATCCATCATCAATTCATAACTTTTGTAGTTGTGCTCATCATGCCCTACCGGCCTATAGAAGTTGTAGAGCAATTGTTATGGTGTTTGTACAAACTTTTGCAGCAAATGACAGTTATCTGGCATATGCTTTCCAGCTACCTAACATATAGTGCACCACAATGTAGGACCCGCTCTAGGTCCTGCTTGAGCTTCTGGAATCAAAGTTATCTATCCCCTCCTATAATGTAGTTCGAAAAGAGTAGGCAATGCTCTTTGTGATGCCCTTGACCCTTGCAGTTTAGGCACCATATCTCTTCGTGCACCTCCGGTCGTACTATTTTCTCTTGCTTCAAACTTTGCATTTCAACGTTATGATTTTACAACTACGCATGGATCTGCTCCTTCATGCAGTCTCATGGTAATCTCTAAGGCCTCTGCCTGATTCATTATCTTTTGTTGTGACAACGCAACCCTTAGGTGTATAAGGAGCGAATCCATGAACCATTCGTGGCGTTTTCCATATGTTAAGCTCATATTAGCTTCGCAGATTTTACACTTCAACTTGTGATCTAATTCCCAAGGTGTCTCACCTAGTTTCATCATGATTTCCTTGAACCCCACAATCAACTGTTCCTCAGATTTAGGACTACTGAATTCTTTATTCAGTGCGGTCTGGATTTGTGTCATTTTAGCGTTTGGGCTATCATTAGAGTACTTTATGTACCAGGTTAGCACATGATCCTAAAAAGCACTAACCAATGTTCCCCTCTTGATGTGATCATCCGTGATGCCCTGAGATTCCCATACATCTTTCACGACAAACCAGCACTAGCCCGGGTCCTCATTTCCCAGGCCTTTAAATAAAGGCAGCTTCCTTGAATTTTCCATGTTGAACTATGATAGAGGTGGAGGTGTTATGGGTCAAGTTGCAAATGATGGCGGTGAAGTTGGAGGTGGTGTGGGTGGAGGTGGAAGTCACGGGAATCCTTGTCTTATTAACCGAATAACACTTCACGGAGAAGCTTGTGCTACTCCATCTTCATCACCCAATGGAGGTGAAATCAATGAAATATATTCGGGACCCTTTCTTCCCTCATTCCTGTAAGTCTTTCCACTTTGTGTAGCCTTGAACATCAAGGTAGCTACATCACCCATTTTTCGCACAATAACATCTTAATCTAGGCATTCAAAGACTTCAAGTACTTACCTTGCAGACCTTTGAAAAAGTGTCGCTCTACCTCACGGTAGCTAACTGAGGTATCGATCACAAATTCAGTCACATATCCTCCTATGATGTGATTGAGCTAATGATCGATAGAGTGGATGATCCTATCCTCATAGACTTCTAGTCTCTGTACTAACTCTGGGGTCTAAACAATAGGACCTTCGAGTCTCCACCTTCCTTGGCTATGCACTAACTTCATGATCCACTCATATATCTCAATTAGAAAGGAACATAAAAAGATCTCTTGGATTTCTCTATATAGCTACCTATCCAGCCATTGTTCCTTTGTCAATCACAAAATTCTATTCTCCTGCATCATGAATTCATGGATCTTCCTATCCAACCAGTCTTTGATCTCTTTCTTAGTTGGATTCTAGTGATACAACATCACACATCTCTTATGCAGATTATGGTCCCAGCAATAGAACCATTTGTTGACTGCGTGGGGCTTGACCCAGGTTCAACATTAGTTAGCCAAACAAATCCCTACACTTTTGGCCCATTCGGCGTCAACCTATGGAGTGTGGACCAGAGTCTCACCCAAAGCAGTATGGGGGATGCCAGAACCAATTTTCTGCACCCTGAGATGGTCGTGATGTCAACTTATTCCTTCTATTCTTGCTTTCAATTAGGTCACTAAGTTCTAGGCTCTGTCAGTATAGCCCTTTATTCTTCCCTTGAGTACCTTCGTGAAGGAGTACGATTGACCTTCGTGAAACCATCACCTATGATTCATTTACTTTCACATTGCTAGGGTATCGTATCATGTAGAGCCCCAAACTATCTTAAGTGTCTTACTTATCTTAACAAACAATCACAGTTAGCACAATGTAGATAGATATTCTTACTTGCATTCAATTAATCAACTTAATTACGTACATTCATGCATCACATAAGCCTTGTAAATGAAATTCATACATAATAAGGCAAGATGCATTAACAGGAAACAAAGACACAAGACTTGTATAATGCTTCTCTTTATTGATATATTTAGATAATTATAGACTTTATTTGCCCCGCACACACAGATGCAGGGGTATGTGCACTCAGTTGTGGACTTCCACCCTAGGCCTTTGTGCACTCAGTTGCAAAGCCTCTACCTACACTACAACCTGAAACTTAGACTTCTACATACTTACTCCTTATCGCTCAAGACTTCTTATCTCTTTTTATACAACCCCATGGTCTACAGACAATGGGTAGATATTCCCAACTGACCTTACACTTTACAAAATAAAGGCAGACAACCCTTTATGAATCATAACACCTTTGCGCTCCACAACCACTAAATACAAAGACTTTACAACTTTATTATAAAACTTGACCCAAAACATGGGATTTTAGCCACAAAACTGTCCTTTGGAGACCCCTTTCCCAACAATCAATCTATAAATGCCAAGCTCCAAAATTTCTATACAGATAAAGGTCTCAAGAGATGGAAACATCTTCCTTTTCTTATTCTCTAGGGAAATTTAATTTCTAGAAACTCAATTATTTTTTAATATAGATCTCCCCCTTTGAAAGAAAATCATAATTTTGGTTGTTATTACAAGTCTACTTATTTGAAGATAGCACTAAAGCTCTATGTGTTTTGAAAATAATGATACTCAATAAAGCTATGTCGTAGGCCTACTTTGATGGTTCCTGCAAGAGAATATACACTATATCTAGTGTGGATTTTTCAACCTACTCGATGGAGTCTCATGTGTTACATTCCAAAGCCACTGGTGGTTGAGGAACCAACAACTTTAGTGAGTTGTCTCCCCTAGATCCATCTTAACTCTAGATCTATCATTTGATCCCTCTCCCCTCTCTGATATGGATTTAAGATGGATGTAGTCTGACTAAGATGGATCTGGGTTGGTTTAATTTATTAGATATATGATATGGGAAAATATATTATAGTAATTTTTAAAATATAACCAACCAAAACAAAAAACAACTAGTAAATTTGTTTTTTCACCTAATGTTTCTCAACGATGCATTTACCTGGATTCTTGTTAAAAGAAAATAAGGTGAAATATTGCACTAAGCTTACATAAATTGTCTAGTTAATAATAAAATATGAATGAATCATTTCCAATGAAGCAAATAATGCACCAAATGTGCTTGAGCAGATACATTGTTTTGGTGAAAAAGAGATGACAACACACTACCATTGAATCTAGAGACTGGGTAGATTACTTCAATCCTCATTGCATTAGAAAAAATTCAAACTGAGAATTTATTAACTACCCAATCATATTTTATATTCTTAAAATTCAATAATGTGAGCAACAAAAGTAACCACTACAATGATAGAAGGCATCTACTACATAAAAAATGATTGTATGCTCTGACTATAACAGAGACTACATTTACAATCTAGTTCCCACTTGCACCAACAATGCATAAAAGGAAACACCAACTATTTGCATGCATATGCGTAAGTGTTGGATTCCCACAAATAAACCAAAAAATGTTTAGGGTATCACACATAAATGTGAGTCAAATAATGAATTCTATATATATAGATAGAAGAATTATAACTTTCTAATAGTCTTTAAGTGTTTTAATTATAACTAATATTGACATATCGTGGCCATAATACAAGATTTAACACATAACATATCCTAGCCATTATACTGTCCCATATGACTCAATAAAAAAACATGCTTGTATTGAGAGGGTTTTACCTAAAAAATTGTAGGAACAAAGTATAGGGAAGTTACCTAATTCAAAATAAATCTCATACCAAGGAAGAAATTTTAGGAACATTCCACTCCTTTTCCTAAGAACAAAGACATCAAAAATATGTTAATAAACATTGGTTCTCATTATTTCATTTCAAAGAGGAGAGGCTCCAAGATGGAAATAAAAATAGTGGCTACCTATGTAAAGGAGATTTAAAATAAGAACCATTTATACTAGAACCAAACTCCATGGAACAAAAAATTTATACATCAGAATATTAGTATCCCTGGAGGCCATAATGAACCTGAAAAGGAAACAAATAACTACGTAAATCATAAATATGATTTAATTAGATAAAATAAAACAATTAGCAGAACCATTTATAAATGATCGATACCTATACCTTATTTCTTACCAAAGGGGCCACTTGGAAATGAGTTTAAACCCTACCAAAGCAAGAAAGGATGCATGGAAAGGAAAAATAATTACAACTAGTAAACTCATGAGTCTTAACCCCAGAGTAGAATTGAACATCAATTTATCACTAGACAAGAATAAATTAAAAATGAAAAGAGGGGTTAATTCGATTTTTCCCATATGTAAGGAAAAAACAGCATGCAATAACCATTATTGATCTGCGAGAGCAACCTAGGACCATTTTATTCCCTGTTGGATGTGAAGCATTATTGTTCAGAGGTCTTCGTTTCAGCTGGATGTATACCCTAGGAATTTTGTACACCCCTCCATGCGGGAGGGTGCGGGGGGGACTTGTCCCCTCCACGAGGGTCCATTGGAGCCGATCCCCCCTGGCTGGGGGGTCCGGGGGCCAGCGGTCCCCCCACGGGGGTTCGAGGGCAGTGCCTCTGAAGCTAAAACAGATGTAAAATTGCCTTGTAAAAGTATAGTAATTTCTAATCAATCTAGGCCATTCATTAGGCAAATGATCTGACGATAGAACTTATGTTTAGTTTAGGGCTTTTTGCCCTAAAAGGCAACCCTTCTCTTCATATGAGGGCATTGTATTTGAGGCTGTGTAATAGATGTGCATTCTATGAGCGAGAAACAAAGAGGTGAGACTGTGAGAGAAAACATAGGATGTTACAACAGATCTGTTGTAGGTTGTGTCTCTTCATTTTGCTAGATAATAGAAGGAAAGGACTGGCTGTTTGGGGTGGATGTAGCCCAAACTAGGTGAACCATGTATATCTGTGTCTCTCTTGTTTTATGCGTTTTTTGTGTTTATATTTTTGCAATATTTTATGTGTTCCATTGCTCTGTAATATATAATTTGCTGTTAGGTAAACTTGACTCAGGATAGCATCAAAGTTGACCAGGTTAAATAGTGATGGTTTTGGGGCACATGGTATTGTGCACCCATGGTATTCTTCCCATGGTATTATATGTAATGGAGCTTATAAAAGGCTGGAACGATTTCATTGTAATGCAAGACTTGGAGGTGAGTGGTGAAGGCTCACTTGGTCAGATTGGCCAAGGTTTTGGCCAATGCTAATGAGATATTATTAGGTTGGGTTTTTCCCCGGATTTGGGGTTTTCCCAGATAAGCATTTGTCTTTATGTGTTTATGGTTGTTGTTGGTTATTTTTATATTTATTTATCTTAGTAATTATTTATGTTATGCAGTAACTTTCTTAACAATTGGTATCAGAGCCAAAGGTTGTGTATTGGCTTTAGAAAAATGCTTTTGTTGCCAAGGGTTATTTGGCCTAATGGACATAGAAAGGATTAATGCATAGTTTGTTCGTAGATCTAATCTATGTGCAGCAAGAACAAGGTTCTGGAAATGCTCAGATGAGCCACTATGCCAACGTTGGAGAATGAATGAGCGAGCTAGAGTGAAGCTATGCATTCTGGCAGCACTGCTCAAAGTAAATATGCACTCTTAAAGGGCCTATGTTGGGCTTTTCATTCAAATGCCTAATAAATCTTTTTCTGTAGTCATATCCATTTTACTATATGACACTTCCGTTGTAAGGATTGATAGTTGGATCGAAGAGGAGAAGTAGTTATCATGGGTCAATAGGGCTTCCATGGATTTGTATCGATGTGATCCTCCACTTATCAAAGATCTATGGAAGAGATAGTCTAGAAGTTTCTATGGAGGGGGAGAAAGTTTTGGCACTGGAAAATGGATTCAAAATTTGATCCCACCACCACAATGCTCCTCGATGGAAATATTCTGCAATAGAACTAGCTAGTGTCAAAGGTTGCATAGATGGATCGAGAGTTATGTCAACAAATTTGATCAAGCGAAAACAAAGCTGAATGAAAGAAGTCATCAGATATATTGAGTGTAATGGCTCAGTAAAAAGAGTAGTGACAATGAGTCATGACTGAGGATAAGAGAAAATTCATGATGGTGCAGGGCGACATAGCAAGGATATCTAGGGTTCAACATTGCAGCAGTGATTCTCGTTGAGAAGGAGCTAGATATGGTGAGATCTGGTGTGGATCTCAGGATATACTACTAGGAGAGATTCTAGCATGAGTCGATGCAACCAAGTAGAGGCAGATCAAGTTCTTGTGGACACTCTGCAGATGGTTATGGAAAAGGATAATAATAACAAAAATAAATTCAACAATAAATATTGAGTGAAATTTCCCAAGGATGTTGTTGTTCCACTGATCAGGGACAGTTCAAATGAAGGCGAGGAAGCTGAAATCTGTAGCGGCCATGAGAGAATTCTTCCAGGCAATGGCAGCATGAAAGAGTTGTTGCTGCAGGAATGGTCGGGATTCGAACATATAACCTGAGAGTTGAGAAAGTAGAAAGGGATTTCCAGACCCATAGTTACAATGAACCTAGTAGCAACATTGGTGGTTGAAAGGCAGTTGCGCGCTATGCAGGAGTGGGAGAACTTTGGTTCTGGCAGAGTCACCTCTGCCATTGCTGTTCCAGAAACTTCAAATCCATTTGCAGGTGAAGCAAGATGCCAAGGAATTCTGACAAAGATAGACAATTTACCATAGATAGGATGGGTAGACATCTTTCTAACATGGGGTTGAATCCTTTGGCAGCAATAGAGAGATCTCGGAGCATATCTGTGTCTCGATGAGGTCATAAGCAAGAAAGGTCAAGTGGCGTGGAAGAGAATGCTGATGCTATGGATATATATCAACCAAACAAGAAGCATCGCCTGTTATCATGCCCCAGATCCAGATCAAGGCCTCCGGGTGAAGTCACCCCAGGCGAGAGTTTCAAGGATTCATCTCAGAAATTAAAGGCAGTTAAACTTGGAAAGAAAGAAACAAAGAATTGAAACAAGGATGCTCGCAATTGAGAGAGGATAGGTGAGAATAGTAGCAACAATAAACAAAAAAAAAAATAATGAAGTCAAAATTATTGCATGTAAATGGGCATACTACTATAAGACCTGGTAAGGCATGTGTACCCCTCGATGATCATCGGTAAAGTCTGGGTTAGACCTAGGTGATAGGGGGGATGTCAGGTTAACAATACCCACGTAAAAGCTCTAAGGGGTGTAAGAGCTAGAGTGAGTGGGATGGTCTCACTTAGCAGGTTTGGCTGGAGTTAGTCAAGGAACCCCAAGTCAAGTTTAAGGGGGGAATATTGTTAGGTAAACTGTTGCGTGTGGAGCATGATTATTCAGAGGTATTTTTCTTTAGCCGGATGCATACCCCAAGAAGTTTGTACACCCCTCCACGCGGGGGGGTGTCCCCCCACGGAGGTCCGGGGGGGCCAATCCCCCCAGATGGGGGCTCTGGGGGCCAATGGTCCCCTGGCCGGGGCTTGGGGATAGCACCCCTGAAGCTAAAAATAGATGTAAAATTGCCTTGTAAAAGTATAATTATTTCCAATCAATATGGGTCGTTCATTAGGTGAATGATCTGACAATAGAACTTATGTTATTTTAGGGTTTTTTGCCCTAGAAGGCAACCCCTCTCTTCATATGAGGGCATTGTATTGAGTCTATGTAATGTATGTGTATTCTTCAGGCAAGAAATAGAGGGGTGAGACTGTGAGAGAAAACAGAGAGGATATTATAGTGGATCTATTGTAGGTTGTGTCTCTTCATTATGCTGGATAATATAAAGGAAGGACTGGCTATTCACGGTGGACGTATCCCAAATTGGGTGAACCACGTATATCTGTGTCTCTCTTGTTTTATGCATTTTATGTGTTTATATTTCTGCAATATTTTATGTGTTCCATTGCTCCATAATATATAATTTTCTAACAACTGGTATCAGAGTTGAAGGTCTATTTAGCTGATAAACTCATAGGAAAGAAGGGTTCCTCATTCAAGTGGGAGCAATGGCGGAAGATGGTAAGTTTAGGGTCGAGAAATTTAATGGCCAAAACTTCTCGCTGTGGAAGATGCAGATGGAAGATTGTCTGTATCGAAAATATCTATACCTACCATTGGGCAGAAAAGCAAAGATGCCAATGGGTATGACAGATGAAAAATGGAACCTTCTTGATAGAAAGGCACTTGGAACGGTACGGTTGTGCCTCGTAGTGTCAGTTGCCTTCAACATTTCAAAGGAAACAATGATAGAGGGTTTGATTAAGGCATTGGAGAAACTATATGAAAAACCCTCATCCTCAAACAAGGTATTTCTTATGAAACGACTATTTAATATGAACATGTCAGAAGGTGGATCTGTTGCAGACCATTTAAATGATTTTAATACTGTTACAAGTCAGTTATGCTCTGTAGGGGTAAACTTTGATGATGAAGTTAGAGCACTGTTATTCTTGTGGTCATTACCAGAAAGTTGAAATGGTTTAGTAATGGTCATTAGTAACTCTGTTTCTGGATCTAGTAATTTAAAGTTTGATGATGTTGTCGGTGCTATCCTTAGTGAGGAAATGTAACGGAAAAGCTCCGGTGAGACATCGGGTAATGCTTTGAGTGCAGAGTCTAGGGGAAGAAAAACGGAAAGAGGAAAGAGCCTAGGATATCACAATAAATCAAGGAAAGGCAGATCCAAGTCTAAATCATGGATAGTGTGCTGGAAATGCGGAAAGAAAGGACACCTAAAGAAAGACTGTAGATCTTGGAAGGGAAAAGAAGGAGATGCACAGCAAGAAAACAAACATGAAGCAAATGTGATAGGTGAGGTGTTACAAAATGCTTTGTTTCTTTCTTTCAAAAATATTATTGATTCCTAAGTGGTAGATTCAGGGGCCTCATTCCATGCCACACCTGATAAGAAATACTTTCATGACTATGTTCAAGGAGATTTTGGACAAGTTCATTTGGGTGATGACAAACCCTGTAAAATTGTTGGAATGGGTAAGGTTCTTGTAAAACAGCAGAATGGAAACCAATGGCTACTAAAGGAGGTAAGGCATGTTCCAGATCTAAAGAAAAATCTGATTTCAAAAGGGCAGTTAGGCAATGAAGGTTGTGTGACAAATTTCACAAATAAAGCTTGGAAGGTCACCAAAGGAGCCCTGGTAATAGAAAAAGGTGAAAAAGTTGGTACATTGTATTTATGCAATGGTATTTCTAACTTTTTTAATGCTTCAACTTCCAAAGGAGCAGATGCAACATTATGACTTCATAAGCTTGGACACATGAGTGAAAAGGGAATGAATATTCTTCACTCAAGGAATTTGTTGCCAGGTTTGAAGAATGTTGATTTGGACTTCTGTGAGAATTGCATTTATGGAAAATAGAAGAGAGTCAGATTTGTCAGAGTTGAGAAAGAAAAGAAGAGTGAAAAATTAGAGGTTGTGCATACAGATGTATGGGGACCTGATCAGGCATCATCTCTCGGTGGCTCTCATTATTATGTTACTTTTATTGATGATGCAACTAGAAAAACTTTGATTTATTGTATTAAGAATAAATCTGATGTATTTGATACATTCAAGAAATGGAAAGCTTTGGTTGAGATTGAGACAGGAAAGAAATTTAAGTGTCTTAGATCAGACAATGGAGGTGAATATTGCAGCAACGAGTTTGATAAGTACTGTTTAGAGCATAGAATTCGTAGAGAGAAGACAGTTCCAAGAACACCACAAGAAAATTGTGTGTCAGAAAGGATGAACATAACAATCATGGAGTGTGCAAGGTGCATGATATTGCATGCAGGATTGCCTTTACAGTTTTGGGAAAATGCTATAGATACTGTTTTTTATCTAATAAACAAAGAGCCTTCAAGTTCCTTGGATGGTGGTGTTTTAGAGGAAGAATGGATAGGTAAAAAGGTAAATTACTCTTTTTTAAAGACTTTTGGTTGTGAGGCCTTTGTCCATATTGATTAAGAAAATAGAACAAATCTTGAGGCAAAGTCAAAGAAATGTACCTTTATTGGATATGATGTTAATGATTTTGGTTATCGCTTATATGATTACGAAAATCACAAAATCATTAGGAGCAAAGATGTAATATTCAATGAAAAGGTATTGTATAAGAATCAGTTGCAGGAAAAGAAATAGGAAAAACAAAACAAGGAATACCCAGTTCTTGATGAAATCACTGAAAAAGTAAAGTTGCCTCAAAATAATAATAATCAACAACCACCATAATAGCAACAGGCACTCCAAACATCTGAAAGTGGTGTTAGAAGATCTACCAGGATAAGTAGACCCCCTAAATGATACTCTCCTTCATTATATTATTTATTGTTGACTGATTCTGGTGAACCTGAATGTTATGAAGAAGCAATATAGGTTGAAAGCAGGAAGAAGTGGGAGGTAGCCATGGAAGAAGAGATGGACTCCTTAATGAATAACAAGACTTCGGACATAGTCAGGTTGTCTGCAGGAAAAACTACATTGAAGAATAAATGGGTTTACAAGCTGAAGGAAGAAGGTGGAGGAAAACAGAGGTACAAATCTAGACTTGTGGTGAAGGGGTTTGCATAGAAGAAAGGTATTGATTTTGATGAAATATTTTCTCCTGTTGTTAAAATGACTTCAATTAGAACTATTTTAAGTCTAGTAGTAGTTGAAGATTTTCATCTTGAGCAGTTAGATGTAAAGACAACCTTTCTCCATAGGGATTTGGAGGAAGAGATATATATGCAGCAGCCAAAAGGATATGAAGTGAAAGGGAAGGAGAAACTAGTGTGCAGGTTGAAGATGAGATTGTATGGCTTAAAACAGGCTCCAAGGCAGCGGTATCTAAAATTTGACAAGTTTATGAACAAGGCTATACTAGATGTCACTCTGATCATTGTGTTTATCTAGAAAAGAAAAATGATGGCAACTATATTATATTGTTATTGTATGTAGATGACATGCTTGTTGCAGGGTCTAACATGCAGGAAATAAATTTTCTCAAAAGAAAATTGGCAAATTCATTTGCAATGAAGGATTTGGCAGCTGCAAAACAAATCCTTGGTATGAGAATCACTAGAGACAGGAAAAATCTCAAATTAACATTGTCTCAAAATTAGTACATACAAAAGGTTTTGAAAAGATTTAATATGGACAATGCAAAACTAGTTAGTACACCTTTTGCTAGCCATTTCAAACTTAGTAAGGAAATGTGCCCAAAGACCCGAGAAGACATGGATTATATGCCTAAAGTTCCATATGCATTAGAAGTTGGAAGCTTAATGTATGCAATGGTGTGCACAAGGCTTGATATTGCACATGCAGTAGGATTTGTAAGCAGGTACATGAACAATCCAGGAAAGGAACATTGGATGGCAGTGAAATGGATTTTCAGATATTTGAAAGGTAGCACAAATCAAGAATTATGCTTTGGTGGTTCAAACATTTCTCTACAGGGATACGGTAGGTGACAAAGATAATAAGAGGAGCACTACAGGATATGTATTTACTATTGGTGGAACAACTATCAGTTGGGTTTCAAAAATCCAAAGTGTTGTTGCACTTTGAACAACAAAAGCAAAGTATGTTGCTACTACAGAGGCTAGTAAAGAAATGATTTGGTTACAAAGGTTTATGGGTGAATTGGGTAAGGAGCATGATATGGGAACATTGGAAGATGTAGAGTTGAAGCTGCAAAAGATACACACTAGCCAGAATCCTGCAGATATGCTAACAAAAGTTGTAACCAAGGAGAAACTAAGAATATGCTAAGTTTCAGTTGGTCTTTAAGGATGACAATGAAGATGAGAAATAGCCAGGTCCAAAGAGGAGTTATTCTCGAGCAAAGGAAGTAGTGGTGGAGTTGTTACAATCATTCCGCAAGTGGGGGATTTTTGTGTGTGGAGCATGATTGTTCAGAGGTTTTTGTTTTCAGCCGGATGTATACCCCAGGAAGTTTGTACACCCCTCCACGCGGTGGGGTGCGAGGGGGACTTGTCCCCCCGGCGGGGGTCCAAGGGGGCCGATCCCCCCTGCTGGGGGGTCCGGGGGCCAGCAGTTCCCCGAAAGTGGCTCGGGGGTAGCGTCCTCGAAGCTAAAAACATATGCAAAATTTCCTTGTAAAATTATAGTAATTTCTAGTCAATCTAGGCCGTTCATTAGGCAGATGATCTGACAGTAGAACTTATGTTTAATTTAGGGTTTTTTCCCTAGAAGGAAACCCCTCTCTTCATATGAGTGCATTGTATTGAGTCTGTGTAATGTATGTGTATTCTCCGAGTGAGAAAGAGAGAGGTAAGACTGTGAGAGAAAATAGAGAGGATATTATAGCAGATCTGTTGTAGGTTGTGTCTCTTCATTTTGTTAGATAATAGAAAGGAAGGACTTGCTATTCGAGGTGGACGTAGCCCAAACTATGTGAACCACGTATATCTGTGTCTCTTTTGTTTTATGAGTTTTATGTGTTTATATTTTTACACTATTTTATGTTTTCGATTGCTCTGTAATATATGATTTTCTAACATAAACTTGACTCAGGATAGAGTCAAAGTTGACCAGGTTAAACAGTGATGGTTTTGGGGCACATGGTATTGTGCACCCATGGTATTTTTCCCATGGTATTATATGTAATGGAGCTTATAAAAGGCTGGAAGGACTTCATTGTAATGCAAGACCTGGAGGCAAGCGGTGAAGGCTCACTTGGTCGGATTCGCAAAGGTTTTGGCCAATGCTAATGAGATCTTATTAGGTTGGGTTTTTCCGCAGATTTGGGGTTTTCTCAGATAAACATTTGTGTTTATGTGTTTATGGTTGTTGTTGGTTATTTTTATATTTATTCCTCTTATTAATTATTTATGTTATGCAATAAATCTCTTAACATTCCCAACCCCACAGAAGACCGCAAGGGGGCCAATTTTGTTGGATGAACTAGCATTTGGAGGCAATGAAAGACATTTGGTTAAATTCACATGGGTGATTGGGCCCAAGGTTTTTGGAAAAAAAAACCAATATGTTTACTAATATTGTCAAATTAGGTAACATATTTCAATTATAGCCATTAGAAGCGACTATGATGTACTAGTAAGAAAATCTAGAAGTCAGTATAAGTCTACCAGACTAGAAGAAAAGACTAAGGATTCTTTGTTATATTCCATAGATTAAAAACTTAGGTGTTCATTGACATACATTAAAAAAGTATAACTATTTATCCAATTTATAATTAGCCTTTGGATCCCCTATCACTTTTCAATTTAGATTGTTGAAGTGACACAATTAAAATGACTTACATAAAAAACTAATTTGTCTTGTTGTAACATTTTTTAGGTAGTTGAATTTTTGTTCCTATACTAAATTAGTCATTCATGTTAGTAATTTTTAGTTGTATTACTTATTAGCTATTCATATATATTAACCCAATACTAAATTAGTCATTTATGTTAGTTGTTTTTAGTTGGGTAACTTAATATTTCTCAATTTTGGTAGTATTTCACTTGGAAAATTTACAGTGACTATCATTTTTAGTCACCTAGTCACTAATTTCTCATTTTTGTCTAGTGAAAGAAAGCGGATGAGAGGCTTAATTTAACAAGGTTTAGAGGTTCAGGATCAATAAGCTTAGAGATCATGTCAAGGAATTCATGAACTAGGATTGTAGTTAATAAAGACATAATTTTGAAGCTAAATAAGGTAATTTTATCATCAACATAGATCTCTTTTCTTTTATGAATAAAATCAGAAAAATACTTAATGTAAGAGGAGGAAAATCCCACAAGCTATGTAAGGTTACAATCTAGGTATCAGGAAAGAGCATTGGTCAAAGCCCTAATGTCACTAAAAATTGTTCCTTGGGTTTGCAAACGTTTGGGTGTCAATAGATCTTGGGACATTTGGGAGTATGGGGAATAAGTCGTTGTTGACTAGAGGAATCTATAAAATAGGTTTTAATGACATTATTCATAATATATGTGATATAATTAATGGGGTTTCTAGGTAGGATTTTACAGGAACTCAAAAAATTAATATCAAGCAACTTAGATTCGTAAACGAAATAGTTTACGATATTTTAGTTATCTTCAAAGTCATGTCTCTATTCAAAATCCTAGTTATTGAGGCACTTAATATAATTTCTAAGCTTATTGATCCTAAAACTCTCAACCATGGTAAGTGCTACCTCTCATCCGCTTTATTTTCTTTCAAAGGCACCAATTATGACAAGAAAAAAGGTTCAAAAATGTTAGAGTAAGGAATTACTGATAGGGGGTGAATCAATAATAATGAGTTTCTTAAAACTTTTTATGAATAAGTATTTAATTATTTCTTCGATTTTAAGTTACTTGTGAGAGAATTCATACACAATACAAATTAACAACAATATAAGGCATTCACATGTACAAATAATTCATCACATGAGAAACATACACATGTTGACATAGGTATTTTTATGTGGAAACCAAAATGGAGAAAACTACCAATATGCTTGTTGTTATGATGTAAATTAAGCACCTACTTAATGAAATCAATTTGTTCATGAGAACCCATTCACATGGGGCACCTACCACCTTAAGATAACAAGTGCCTACTTGCCAAGAGGAACCAACCTCTTATGAATGCAGGCCACTACCTGATCTAGCCACTGTTCTACCTTTCATACAATTTTCAAATTGAAAACAAGGGCAATTACATATACAGAGAAATACAACTATGATTCATTGTAGTATCATACTTCTGCACTTACATCTCTACACTTTCTTAGGAACTCTTGACCTCACACAATAAGACTAGCCCACTTAGCCTATTTTGTCTACAATATAGACACACACAACCTGTTTTCTGCAACACAGGCACACTTCACTTTTTCTCAGTAATACACAATTACACACAACTCTCCACACTTATCACTAGCAAAAATATAGGTTCACTTACTTTCTTCAATTGTGCTCCTTGTTTTTGTTCCTTTCTTGCATGTTGGTCAATGTTGTCTCTGCTAACCATTAACCTTCCATGTATGCTTCCCAAGAGTAACCTTGCATGGCTTCTCCATCTAGTTGTTGTGTCTATTTTTTTAATACTTCCGTTGCATTAAAAATGAGAATAATCATCTTTCACTCACAAACTATAGCTACAGTATAATTAATTCAGTGAATGGGTCTCTATTTGATTCTCCATGTCAAGAATTAAATTTCAATCAACCTGCACACTTCGACAAGGCATTCTTCCATACACACAACATGGCTCAACATCCTGTTGTTGCATCTCTTGCTTTCATTTTTTCATTGCATTAAAACATGATAATGGGCATGGTTCAATTACCAACTATGGTTAAAATATAATTAATTAATTAATTTAGTGAATGGGTCTCTGTGTGGTTCTCCATGTCAAGAATTAAATCTCAGTTAACCTGCACACTTTGAAAAGGAAATCTTCCATACACACAACATATCTCTCCACCTTTGTCAATAAATCCTATGTCCTCGAGGCTTTGATCTTCATTCAAATTTTAGTAGAATGCAACTAATATTATGATTGATTGCCTGAGTTCATGACAAAATGCACTTTTTTATCCTACGCAATTGGGGTTCTCTCTACCTTGACCCATCGATCATTGAAAGTCATTATTAATTCCAACGACCAACTCCTCCGTGCTCATTTATTCTTCAGCAATTGACTCATCCATCCTGCATATTCCTTTGTGTTGGTATTTTAGATCCAAAACATATCATAACTTTATTAAGAAGATGTTACGATATTACAATGCTCTTATTTTCCATTAGCCCCTTCTGCTTAGCCCTTTCTTGCTTTTCATCCATACAATCAAGTCTTTTGACCACCAGTATAATACTTAGGTGTTAAGCGTTTTAGGATCTAGCTAGGGGCCTATATCCTTACATATTTTCTCTCCCTCTTAGTTCCCTAAGCTCCACAATTAATCGCTAGCACATTCGAAGCTCCCACATATCGTAATATTTCTCCAAAATGAATTTACAAAGGATTTCTGAAATATCTAACCTCTGATATGGTCCATAGCATGTAGGTGTTAGGACCTACTCTATGACATTGGTTATTTTGGTCTCCCACAACCATGTGTCGGTAACATGGAAAGCTCCCTATATCGTAACTTTTCAAAAATAAAATTACACAAGAGATATGAGATCTTCAACCTCTGATACTTCGACCTTCAAGATGATGTCTTGCTACCATCATCATTTCCTTGTGAGACCTCCATAGTGGTGACATGTGTCATCTAGATTTTCCCCATTACGTTGCCAGATATTACCAAATTTGGCTACCATGTGTCCTCCGTATATCCATATCATGCTGATGTAATGTGCTACGTTAGCTCCTAAGGGCTAGTTAATGGCTATGACGTGTCCAATCAAAGAAGAGATAAAGGGCCACTAGTTCTTTGGTTTTCCACACAGATTCCTTTTTAAATATGTAATATGCATTACTCAAACCATTTAAAAAGGATCTCATTAAGACAAACTTACAAGGTCCATATTTAGTCTTTTTGATATCTAGTTTCACTTCCTCTTTAATCGGATTAGAACATCTCAAAAGGGAATTACATTAAGGTTACGAAGCTCCAAGGTTCTAAGGTTCTGAACCTCTGAGATTCTAGCCTAATTTCAATATTAGGCATTTTCAATGTTTTTCCTATTCAAGGCTTCCAATACTGAAGGTTCCAAGAATCAGCTCTCAAGACATTGACCCTTCGATATTCCGACCTCCTTAAGTTTTGAAATTTGGCATGTTCAGGACTTCAAGACCCTAACTTTAGCAACCGATAAATTTTGATCTCAACATCTATTTCTAAACTTCTACAGATTTTTGGAAATATTATTCAAAGAAATTTGCATTGGAGATGGTTCAATGTAGTCCTTGATCACAATTTCTACCTAAAAAATGCTTGTAAACTCTCTCCCTGAAATATTCCTCAATGCTAGTCTGGTTGAAATCAAAGCCAACACACCAAGCACCACCAATCAATCATTCAATATCAATTGTCCATGAATATCCCTCTCTGGCATTGATGAGAAAAACATAAACTCCCCTTGAAACCTGACATGATATTCTCCATTATTTTTCTTCTCAGATGCACTAGTAATCTTCTCCTCCTTTGGCATCAATGACAATGGATTCCCTTGAACACTCCCATAAATCACTGCAACATACTGTTCATTTATCTGATATGTTGAGTATCTTCTAACACACATCATAATTGAGTCATTTGGGAGGAGGAGTCACAACCACTATATAATGCCTGAGATATTCAACAGGGTTCTATTTCCAATGGCTTAGTAAATATATCTGCAAGTTGGTCTTTAGTGGCCACATATTCAAGTCAAGCAACATTAGTTGGAACCTCCTCTCTTAATAAATGGAACTTGATAAGGATGTGCTTGGTATTTTAGTGCGTGACAAGATTCTTATAGATACTGATGTCACTAGTATAATCATAGATTATTGGAATGGAATGATTCATCTCTACCTTAATGTTCTTGAATGTGTGATTCATCCATATAATTTGTGAGAGACAAGTGGCAACTACAATATACATTTTTTCAACCATTGTTAAAGAAATTGAGGCTTGTTTCTAGGTTCTCTTCTAGTCATCAATACTTCTTGCCAATCAGTATCATTATAGTCCTTAAACATAAACTATCTAATTTTAGCATACTAGAGTCCATTATCAGTTGTTCCTTAAATATATTTGAAAATTCTTTTGACAATGATGACATGAATTTCATGAGGGGAAGCTTGAAATGTAGCCACAAGACTCACTACTCCCATAATGTCTAGTCTCAAAGATGTGAAATACAACAAGATTCAAACCATTGATTTGTACTCAGTCTGATTTAGCAATGATGTCTCATCTTATTTTCATAATTTGCAGCCTGTAACCATAAGTTTGTTAAGTGGATTGCAATCTTCTAGTCGAAACTTCCTCATAGTTTCTCGTAGGTACTTGGATTGGAAGATAAAAATCGCATCTTTTTAATGAGAAATTTTCAACCCTAAGAAGAAATAAAACTCTCCTATCATGGAAGTATTGAACTCTGTCTACATACATTTTACAAATTTATGTCCCAATTATTCTAGCTTGTTGCCAAATATTATGCCATCCACATACACTACAACAATTAGTAGATGAACATCTTCAAAATTTAGGTATAGATTGTTGCCTACACTACATTGCCTAAAGCCTTGTTGTTGAAGGTATTGATCCATTCTTGCATTCTAGGCCCTTGGATCCTTATTGAGTCCATATAGGGCCTTTGTAAGTCTGCACACAAACCCTTCATTTTCGATGAATGTGAATCCCTTTGGATTCTTAATATAATCCTCTTCTTCTAGATCTCCATTTAAAAATGAAGACTTCACATCCATATGATATAAATTGATGTTTTTATGATTGTAAAAGGAAAGAAACGTTTTCATAGCTTACATTTGAGCTATTGGTGTAGAATTGTCCTGTAAATCTACACTGTATATTTGGGCATACCCTTTTGCATACCAAACGATCCTTGTTCCTAATTACTTGACCCTACTCATTTAGAGTTTTTTTTAAAACCCATTTTTTCCCTATGTAATTTTTCTCTTTGACTCTTTCAACAAGCTCCCAAGTGTCATACTTCTCAATTTGTTGAAGTTCTTCATTCATAGCTCTCACCCAAAACTTGTGCTCACTTTCCTAGATGAGATTTTTAGGCTCAACCTAAGATAAAAGAGTAAAATTTTCACAACTTTAACTACCAACAAATTTCCTCCTGGTCTGAACACCAAGTCTTTAATCTCCAAAAACTTTATTTCTAGGATGTTCTTTCTGTATATTTCTAGAAGGTGTTCTGGGCTTTAGAGTTGTGCTTGTTTCCATGTCTTCATTATCTCAATTTTCTTCATCTCGGTCTTAGGGCCTAATGTTTGAATTCCATTCTCCATCTCAATTTATGTTTACTTTGGAGGAATCAGGTTTCGAATATATTTCATCTAATACTACATCAATGAAATCTTAACCCCTCTTTGTATGTTTGTTGCAACATTTGTATCCTTTACTTTGAACAGAGTACTTGAGTAATATACCCTCATCAATGCGTGAATACAACTTTCTTGGATTTTTATCATTCCTTCTGATACAACACTCTCTTCCAAACACCTTGTAGTGTTTAAATGATGCAGGCCTTCCCTTTCATAAACCATAGGCAAGTTTATCACTATTAGATCTCAGTTTTGTTCTATTTTATAGGTACACCATTTCTTGTGTTTCTTCTCCCTAGAAGATGTGAGGTAAATTTTCTTCATCCATCATAGCTCTCACCATTTCTTGGATTATTATGTTCTTTCTCTCAATTACCCCATTTTGTTCTAGATTTCCAACCACATAATATTTCCTCCTTATGCCATGCTCTTCAAAGAATTCTCAAAACTCTCTTTAAGTTTATTCTCCTCCTTTGTATGATCTTAAGAATTTTATATTTATATATTTCTCATTTTATACTCAAGCTTTAATTTTTTTTTAATTTTCAAATGCTTTTGACTTTTCCTTTAAGAGAACAATCCGAGTGGCCCTAGTAAGATCATCAATAAGAAACATAAAATGCATTTCTCCTTTTGGGCTTTCTGTTCTAGTTGGATCGCATATATCTATATGAATTAGCTCCAATTGTCTAGAGGAATAAAAATATTTCACCTTTAAATGAGTCATAGTCTCCTTATCAAATTGACATGACATGCTTATTGAATTATAAAACCCTGACCATCTTGGAAAAACCCTCGCAACTCCTATCTTGTTGACTCTTACTAGACTATCCAAATTCATATGACCAAGTCTCTTGTGCTATAATTAGGATTTACTTTACTTTCCCAAATAGAAACTTACTCTCGATTTATTTTCCCACTAGCTTTCCATTTTCTTAATTTTGGATCTCATAGTCCTTGGAGCGAAAGGTCACATTAAAGCCATTATCACACATATTACTTACACTAGTCAAGTTGTGCTTGAGAAATTATATGTACAACACATTTTAGGCTTTAGCCTCTTCATCAAGACTCACTATGCCATTACCTTTAACTCTTGTTGGGGCATTGTTTCCGAAAGTGACATTGTTCCCTTTTTCCTTTTCCTTTAGTAAAAAAAATTTTCTCTTATCCCTAGTCATATTCTTGGAGAAACCACTATCCACATACCATCTATTTTATTGATTATGTGCTAATAGAGATAGTCCACATTCTATGCTCTTTCCATATTTTGTTTTCCAATTATCCTTATCATTTTGAAAATCTAGTTGCCAAGTGTTATGAGACTTGGACAGGTACTCTAGCCTACTTTTTCACTCACTTTCTTTGTGCCAAAAATTATTATATTTTAAGAATTTAACATCACTCATTATAGGAGAGAACGAATTATGATTTTAAATCCCATGCACTTGAAGTTCATATTTCCCATAGAGGATTCCTATGGTCTTTAGCATCCCATGCCTCTTTATTTTCTTTAAGACCTTTTCATGTTTATAGCATTATCTACATTTCTTGTTCCTTCTACAAAATTTTCATTTATACCTTTCTTGTTCTTCATTTTCTCAAGATCCATGCTCATTGATATGATCTATTCCTCAAGAATTTTACATTACATTTCCCATTCATCGATCAAATATTTAAGAACTTCTTCCGTTCACTTAGCTTATTCTAATTTGACTTTCAAGGACAAAATTTCATCTTTGCATGCTTTTGAGATATTTTCTTTATTTACCTTGAACAAATCCTATTTTAAATGCTTGTTCTCTTCTTCTAATTTCTCACACGTTCCTTGTTTTTATTCTAGAAGAAAGGCTAAACTATTTTTGTTTTTAATGGATTCTTCAAGTTTTTCCTTTGATAAAAAAACTCCTCATTGTTAGAGTTGTACATACCTTCTCTAGCACGATGTAGTTATTATCTTCGTTGCTCGTTATTTTTCTTTTCCTTCTTTAACTCATCAAGAGCACTAACGAGTTCCCCTTCAAATTCAACTATTCCTACTTCTTCTCCTTCTTCAGTTTTAGTAATATTTTTTTTCTTGCAATATGCTCCAAATTCCATTAGTAAATACTTATCTAAATCGCCTTTTGAAGAGATTTCATTATCTGACTCTGGTGTTGAAGTATCCTCTTTGTAGTAGAGCACCCTTTTCTTATAGAACTTATTCATCTAATGTTATTAAGATTTGTTTCTAAATATTTGATCATCTTCCTTTTCTGCCCTTTGATTGTAAGGGAACTTAGACAAAAAGTGTCCAACTGTTCCACAATAAAAGCATTCAAAGGCCAACATTTCTTTATATTTTCCTCAGACACACTTTAATTTCATGGAAAATTGAGTGAGCTCTAGATCATATTCATATCTGGAGAAATCCTAATGATATTTATGTTCCTTGCTCTTCTTGGACAATTTGAATGTTACTTTGTTGGTTTCAAACTTCTCTCTTTCTACTCTCATCTCATAGGCTGTGAGAGTACCAAGAAACTGATCCATCTTGAGATTCTTTAAATCATCCATTTCTTTAATAACATATACTTTGGCATTAAATCTCGTGGGTAGAGATCTTAAGGCTTTTGAACAATAATATCTTCCTTGACTTCTTCACCAAGTCCTCTAGTCATATTGTTTATTTCATTAACTCTGTGGAAGTATTCTACCATGCTTTCTTCTTCACTCATTTTTAGGATTTCAAACCACATTGTAAAGGTTAAAAGTTTGGCTTGCATGACTTTGTCATCTCCTCCATGATTTGAATTGAGTTTTAATCACACTTCCTTGGTATACTTACAATGCATAACCTTTACGAGTTGAAATTCACTAAGGCAAAAGAGAATGGAATTTTTAGATCTAACATTATTTCCATAAAAAAAATTTGTCATTTGCATCAGTGGGAGGGACATCAGGGACATTATAATCTTCTAGTACAAATCTCCAAACATCTACTCCTAGAGACATAAACTAGGCTTCCATCCTAACATCCCAGGAGGCATAGTTTTTCCCATTAAGGAATGATATATTGCATGAGTAAGACTCTTGAATCTCTTCCCTAAACATACAACCATATGGATCTATTTTCCAGTGATTAGACTATTCTAGAAGGAACTTGGGACTCATATCAATTATTGGAATAAGGAATTACTAAGAGCGAGGTGAAATAGTAATAGTTAGGTTCTTAATTTTTTTTATGAATAAGTCTTTAATTATTTCCTCTACTATCAGTTACTTGTGAGATAATTCATAGAAAGTATAAATTAGTGACAAGATAAGGCATTCACATGTAAAAAAAATCCATCACATGAGAGACATACACATATTGACATAGGTACTTTTACATATAAAATGAAAGGGAGAAAACCAACATTATGTTTGTTATTATGATGTAAATTAAGCTCCTACATTCCAAGAGGTTCCAAATTCTTATGAGCTATCCCATTACCTACTCTAGCAATTGTTATACCTCTCATACAAAATTCAAACTGAAAACAGTGACAATTACATATACAAAGAAATAAAAGTCTATTTCATTGCAGTACCATACTTCTGATCTTGTACCTCTATGCTTCCATAGGAAATGTCAGCCTCACATAGTAGCATTGGCCTACTAAACCCCTTTTATCTGTAGTATAGACACACAAAACCTCTTTTATGCAGCATACATACACTTTTCCTCTCCTCAACAATCCAGACTTGCACACAACTCTCAAAATTTATCACTGGAAACAATACAATCTCGCCCACTTTGCTCAATAATTCTCTTATGTTTTGTTCCTATGTGACATGTTGGTTGATGTTGTCTCCACTAACCATAAACCTGCCATTTACGTGACCCATGAATACTCCTACATGGCTTCTCCATCTTGTTGTTGTGTCTCTTGCTTGAATTCTGTCACTACATTAAAACATGAGAATGCACATTGTTCACTCACCAACTATGGTTGCAATATAATTAATTTGGTGAATGGGTCTTTATGTGATTCTCCATGCTGAGAATTAAATCTCATTCAACTTGCACACTCTGACAATGCATTATTCCATATAGATAGCATGGATCTCCATCCTGCTATTGTGTCTCTTGCTTGAATTTTTCTGCTACATTAAAACGTGAGAATGGGCATCATTCATTCACCAACTGTGGTTGGAGTACAATTAATTTTGTGAATGGGTCTTTGTTTCAATCTCCATGCTAATAATTAAATATCAATCAACCTGTGCACTCCCATAAGGAATTCTTTCATACACACAACACAGCTCTTCATTCCTATGAATAAATCTCTTATCCTCGAAACTATGATCTTTGTTCAAATCCTTCTAGCACAAAATAAAGATTCTGATGGCTTGTCTCAACTTATGAAAAACTCCATTATTTTATCCTACGCAATCGTGATCATCACTGCTTTGACCCAATGATATTAAACAATCACTATTTATTTTAGTTACCAACTCCTCTACACTCATTTGCTTTTCATTTTTTGACTCATCCATCCTACATACGCCTCTATGTTGGTCTTTAGGAGCGCAAACTTCTCATAACTTTGTTAATAATATGTTACGATATTACAATACTAGGATTTACCTTTATCCCCTTTTTCTTATCCCCTTATGGTTTTTTCCACCGTGGTACCAAGTGTTGTGACTGTCAGTATACCACTTAGGCGCTAAGCCTTTTAGGATCCAATTGGGGTCCTATCTCCTTATGTATTTTCTCTCCCACTTGATTCTTTGAGTTCCACAACTAATCACCAACACATCAAGAGATCACACATATCGTAAATGTTCTCCAAAATGCATTTACAAAAGAGTTCTAAAATCTCCAACCTTTGATATGCTCCATAGTGCTTAGGTGCTAGGCCCTGTTTTGCACCCTTGGTTCTTTCAGTCTCTCACTACCATATCTTAGTCACATTGGAAACCCCCTCTATCGTAACTTTTCCAAAACGAAATTACATAGGAGTTACGAGATATACGACCTCTGGTACTCTGACCTCTAAGATAATGTCATGTTGTCATCATCATATCCACATTGCACCTCCATAATGGTGACACATGTCACCTATATTTTCCCCATTAGGGCACCCAATAGTTCATAATATTGCTGCCACATGTCCTCTATACAAATACGCCATGATGATACCATCTACCACGTTATCTCCTAAGGCCCAATCAATGGCTTCCACATATCTTGTCAAAGGAGAGAGAAAGGGTCCCTAGTTCTTTGGTTTTGCACTCAAATTCCTCTGTAAACCATTGCTCTGCATCTTGACCTCTGATATTTAGCCCTTACAATATCATGTTGCAATGATCTACCTACTTTGATACTTAGCCTGATGCTATTCTTTCTCTATCAGATCAACACTTTCTATAAATGGAATTCCATTAAGGCTATGAAGTTTCGAGGTTCTGATGTTCCAAACCTCTGAGATTTTAGCCTTCTTCTGATATTTGACATTTTTGATGTTCCGCCTTCTCACCTTTTCTGATATCTAATGTTTTGCGTCTCATCTCTCGACACTCTGACCGTTGGATATTCATACATTCTTATGTTCTAAAATTCACCTTTCTAAGGACTTAATGACCCTAACTTCAACAACCAATAACGTTTTATTCCAAGATCCATTTATGGAGTTCCACATAATATTGGAAATCTTATTCAAAGAAATTCATAGCGGATAAGGTTAAACGGAGTCCTTCATAACATTTTCTAATTGAAACGTTGCTTCAAACTCTCTTCCTAAAATTTGCATCAATTCTAGTCCAGTTTACACCAATGGCAACATACCAAGTGCCACCAATCATTCATAGAACGTTAATTTTCCCACAAGAAATGGTTTCATTCCTTTCTCCTGTTTTTGCTAACATGTTCATTGAGGTTTTTGAATACAAAGTTATTAACTCTTGGCATAAAATGATGAAGTGTTGCTTCTGTTTTTCAGACACTTTTGTCATTTATTAGAAAAGAATAACTAAGCTTAAAGCCACCTTAAAGCACATCTCTCTCATCTCAAAAACATTTCTATTCATGTTCAATTCACTATGAAGATTACATCTAATGAATCCCTCCCCTTCGATAATTTTCTCACTTTACAAAAACTTGATGGTTCCCTAATCCATCAAGCTTACCACAGAAATACCCACATTGATTGGTATTTCCATGCCCATTCAAATGACCAACCATCCTAAAAGTATGTTGTCCTCAAATTTCTCATCTCTCGAGCCCTTAAAATTTCTACTTGTAGTTCCTTCACTCAATAAAAGCCAAAATCCCACCTTTTCCAAGCTTTTGGAGCCAACGACTACACCTCATCTCAAATTTTAAATCGTTTCATGATGTGTACAATCCAAAATCCCCTTTTTCCCCCTCCTCGCAAAGGAGAAGCCAATCTTCCTTATATTAAAGGTACCACTAACGTCATGTCCATAATCCTATAAAAAATGAACATTAAAACCACCTTTAAACATAAAAAACTTTAAATCAAATAGTCTACTCAACGAAGGATATGTTTGAATCCATTTCATGTTCAAGCGTTTAAGAAATTCCATGTTCATGTCGAAAGTCTTATAGTGACAAGATAGGTCATCCCTTCAAACCTGATATCAAGGAGCATATAGCATATACTAAACATATCTGGTTATCAAAGTGAGCCATTGTTGAACACTAATTTGACTCATGGCACATTCTTTGTTTTGATCAATCCAAAATTTTAGCTCTTGTTCCTTTTCACAACTCTGGTATAGTTAGGGCAACTCTCCAAATCAAAAAATCCCTCAATAATTTCAACAAAGAAGACAATTTTAAATTCACCAAAGAAGACATTTCTAAATTGAGCCAATGCTAGAAGTTTGTTATACATCACCTTTCTCACTAATCGATTCTCAGTCAAAAAACATAGGTCAAGCTAGTAAAACTAACTTAACCATGTATTTCTTGGTCAAACTAGTAAACCTATTAAATTTTATAGGTTCATAAACCTAATAACATAGCCTTAGTAAAGCTAGTAAACCAAATAATTTTTTTATATCAACCTTAGTCATCCATAAGCATCATAGATAATCCTAATCAAACATGGTAAATCGTTTTAACCATGGTCAACCTATGTTCAAGCATAGTGAACCATGAAAATATTATTCAACCAATATTAATAATACAAAACATGTTAACCATGGTTGAACATGGTTTGATCAATTTGTCCTTATTTAGAATGGTTGGCCTTGTTAGCCATGTTGAACATAGTTTACCATAGTAAACAATTTTGAACATTTAGAGCATTGTTGAAGTTGGTTTATCTATGTTTTACCTTGGTTAAGAAAAGCTGGCTATCCTCATAATTGACATTATTAGATATAGTTGAGTAGGCTCAACCACATTTGACCATGACTAACCTTGTTTCGCAATAGTTAATCTCGGAAGAACTATCATTTTCATAGTTACAGCTAATAGTCTCTATAAACCTAGCAAACCCTCTAAACTAGTGATATATCAACTTAGAAAACTTGATATATCAAGCTTACTGTACTTAGTAATATTAGTAAATGTTACATGTCATTATATCAACCTTAGTCACCCATATGCATCATGGTAAAATATAGTCAAACACAACCATTTTGAACACGTAGACCATTGTTCAATGTCATTTTCCTATTTTAAGCTTTGATTAAACATGAAAAGCTATCTTAAACCTGTTAACCACATTACACTTTCTTATTTACTATAAATTAGCAATAAAAACATATAAAAAAACCAAAAAAATGAAAATGTGAAAAACTAAGGAGTATGTAAATGAAATTAGAAAATTATTAAAATAAGATTTTTAATTAATTTTTTTTTTTAAACCAAAAAATGAAAATGCCAAAAACTAAAAAGCATATAAACGAAATTAAAAAATTATAAAAAAATTTAATTAATAAAAAAGGTTTTTAATTATTTTCCTTAGTAGTAAACCCTTACTATTAATAATTACTCATATGAATTTTACTTTTAGAAAGATCAAGATCTAATTTTGTTTGTATAATAAATTATTGAGAAAATTATATTTATATGGTCATATGACAAAAAAACACCTTTAATTATGTACTTATCTTCTTAGTTATAATTATGTACTTATCTGGTTAGTTATATACTTATTTATATTAAATTTTATTATTTAGTATATATTATTTCACTTTTAAAAAAAAAATATTATATTATTAAAAAATTATTTGATATTTATATTAATCCATTGTTAATAATTTATATTTACATTATTAAATATCAATATGCATTATTAGTTTGAGTTCTTCAATTTCTTGGCCATCCTTTATCTTATAATAGAAAAGATCCATCCTTGTGGTGTTGCCTTTTATACTTGTGTTGTTTCCTTTTATATAAAAACATCGAATTTTCATTTTCATGTATAAATACGTTTCTATGGATAAAAAAAACAAAAAATTGAAAATGTCAAAAACTAAGAGGCATGCAGATGAAATTAAAACACTATAAAAAAAATGATTGAGAAAAAGAGGTTTTTAATTATTTTCCTTCGCAGTAAAGTCTTACTATTAATAATTACTCATATGAATTTTAATTTTAAAAGGATTAGAACTAATTTTGTTTGTGTAATAAATTACTGATAAAATTGTATATATGTGATCATATGAGAAAAGACACTTTTAATTATGTACTTATCTGGTTAGTTATATACTTATTTATATTAAATTATTAGTTAATATATATTATTTAACTTTTTTTTAAAACTAATATATTATTAAAAAATTATTGGGTATTTATATTAATCATGATAATTTATATTTACATTATTAAACATCAATATGCATTATTAATTTGAGTTCTTCAATTTCTTGGCCATCCCTTATCTTATAATAGAAAAGATCCATCCTTATGTTGTCTCATTTTATATAATTTGATAGCCTATAAATTAAAATGTGAAACATCGATTTTTCATCTATAAATACGATTCTATGGTTTCTAAAAGTGTATATCAGAAACTTCTAATGTCTCTTGCGTCAAGATCTCACAGTTCCTACCATGAAAATGGTAACATTCCTTCCCCTCTGAGAAAAGAGAAAATGGTAACATTCCTTCCCCTCTGAGAAAAGATCCAGTACTGACTGGGAAATATCCATAACTCCCCACTGAAATTGAAACAAGCATTATTACAGTGTGCAAAACCCTAACTTTTAGCGAGGTGGATGAGGGCTCAAAATGGCAACGCAAACAATTATAAAATGGTAGGAGCTGTGTGCATAACGACTCATCCAGTTTAAAAGAAAAGGCACAATAGGTGTGGTTTCATAGGATTAAAGATGGCTTCTTCCTCTGCAATTATATTGATCTCTCTGATATGTTTTTCACTCGTCGCAGTGCTCTCTCGAGCAACAGATGTCCAAAATGATGCATGAGGTAGTATTTAACATTATTGAAAGTTTGTTTGTGAAGTTTTGGATAGATGATAAAAGTGTTTTGTTAAGATATTTTCTTGATGTGAAATTACTGATACAATTCGCCACAAAAATCAAAATAATATATTAAATAGGTCAAGTTGAAGTTCATTCAATGCGTGAAGGCGTAAAGTTACATGACGAATTGAAGTCGGAGAAGACGGTGGACGTTTCCAAGCTGGGCAGGAAGTATCCGATTGATCCAAGATGTATTGCGTGCAAAAATTCAAATTGTAAGCAACAAGCTGGGTGCTGCAACCTCCACTGCGGATTGCCGTGTTGCAATGTGTCTGCCTAAAAACCGTGCTCATATTGTTGCCTGCTATTACGATGAGCAGTGGGGGTGAGGATGAAGTATCAAAATAAGTCCCCATTTTACTAGTTCGTCAATAGCCTACATATTATTATCGTTACATCTAATTACGCTGTAAGGCGTTTCCCTCTGAAATGAACTCCCCCAAATGCCTTTCTGTCCTAATCGTAGCCGTTAGATCTTTTGTTAGACGATTGAACAAAAATCAGCCGTCTGATTTAATAATAAATGTTTTAAAACATTTAAAAACCCTAAAAAACGTTTCACTTTCCACTTGACATCTGTGGAGAGTTCTTGGAGTTTATGGCTGTTTAAGTTTACGGGCTGTTGGTCCCTTTGATGGAGCGCTACTACGAGCCCAGAAAGCCTGCAATTGTTGCTGTGGGTCTTGTTCTCCTTCCCATTTGCATTAGGTTCGTGCTTCCTTCCATAGAAATTTCAAGGTTTGTCATGGTGCCACTCAAGGAGTCCCTGCCAGAGGTCTGCAATGTGATGCACACTTGGCTCACCCCTTCAATGCTTTTTGTGTTATTGAATCTGGTCATTGGGACTATTGCAGTCACCTCTAGCAGAGGTCCTCCGCCAATGGCAATAATAATAAGAAGAAAGCTGGCAATATGCGTAGGACTACATTTGATAAACATGGACAGAATTTTATGGACAGAATTTTGAAGAAGAAGAAGAGGAGCTGCAATTTAGGCCTCCACTGGTTGAGCCTTCAAGGCTGAAAAAACATAAATTTCCTGAGGGTAAGGCTCCAAACCCACCGGGTTTTTCACAAAAAAACCCATCGTTTTTCTCCGCAGGTTGAGTCTTAAAATCCTCCAGAGTTTCTGAGAAAAACCCATCAATTTTCTCCTCCGATTGATCCTCCATTTCCGTCTCAGTTTTCACGAAAATCCCATGATTTTTCTCCTCTGGTTGAGCCAACCCAAAGCTTTTCTCATGTGGGAATGAACAAATCTAAAGTGGCCGCATCCAACGTCTTGGAAGTTCCTCATAATGAAGATATGACCAACTGTGTTAGGACTGAAGATGGCACAAACCCAGATGGCCTATCCACGGACGAACTGAATGCAATGGCTGAAAATTTCATTCATAATTTCAAGCAGCAACTCATGTTACAGAGGATTCAATCCCGCAATGAAAGGAGGGGCAAATAGCCCAGCCCCATGGAAGGCCTTGGGCTATATCATTGTACTCGGCAATTTTTAGGCCGATTGCTTTAAATGGTTATATTTTTCGATTATGGAAAGGCAAGCATATGAATTTCCTGTAATTTTTGTTAATGTTTAATACAGAACACGAGGCCTTGTGCCTATGTTGTTAGCCTTGTTGCATCTGGCACCTCGCCAAGATGTTTGCCGGTGAAAATCAATTTTACATGTATTGGAGTCTTGGTATCCACAAAAAGTCATTTTCAGATGTTTCTGTTTCAGTAGCAGATTGTTGGATCCTTCCATAATCATCTTATTGTGTCTATTCTGCCTGAATTTGAACATGACGGTGATTCTTTGTTAACATTGTCGTATTCATTCATATGAAGCAGTCTATGGCATAGGTGCCTAATTGAGCTGAACTTGTTTCATTTACATGGTCCAATCTTCTTCAATGCTGGAAACATTGACAGGCTTTGCAGAAAACTTTTTACAGTATTTTGGTTTTAATGCCTCAATAAGCAAGCATTCTGTTTGTCCAAAAAATATGTTGTTGTCATTGAGAACTTCCGCGAGTAATAGGTCTATTGACGAACAACCAAGGTTTTGATGGCTGCTCAAGTGATCAGATGTGAGAAGCCTAATGGCTTAGAATACATGAAATTGAAGGGATGAAGGCTTTCATATGGAGATCCAGAAGTGGTTTACTTCCATCTGTAGATAGGGTTGAAGTTAAATCCATGATGATCTCAAAACCTGTGCAGATGTTTAGGCCTCTCCATCAGGTCTGTGCTTGCACAATGCTTTGGAACCAAGCTCCATTTCTTAAAGAATGGATCATGTACCATGCTATGTAGGTGTCCAGAGGTGGTTTCTTTATGATAACAACAGTGATGAAAACATAGAAGTGGTAGCTAAACAGCGTAATGCATTTTCTGATGACAAGACACCAATTTATTGTAGCTATTTGATAATGGGCATTATTTTCTGAACGGGTTAATACACACCATCGCATTGACTTAATTGTATCTGGTTTGAATCAATTATGGGCAAAATAAACCCCCCTCTAAAATCTGAACAGAGTATACGAAAGGCCTGATTTCAATATACTGGGTTCTGAAAGAGCTGGTCCCCAACTGAAAAAAGGAGCAATTTTTAGACACTTTAATTCTATGTATCGGCTTTGTAATGGCATCACTTCTCCAAGTCTTGTTTGAATCAGTTGTGGGCAAAATAATTCCACCACCAAATTCTCAACACGCTAATCTAGAACTATGTAAACTCTTAAGTAGTACAAAATCTACCAACCAATTCCTATCTGGACAGCTCTGCATAACTTTCAGAATCTATTTGAGAAGAACAACCTTGCTTCCCAAGTACAACATCAGACTCAGGTATCCTCATTTAACGTTTATGCGTGGTAGATATGTGAAATGGAAGCATCCAAGAAAATTCATGAAAGATACTGCAATTTTCTGATATTTTGTACCAAATATGGGGATTTACAATCTTTTAACATCTAATGATGTATCATTTCCGATATTTTCGAGGGATTCTTATATGTGTAGAGTGTGTATATTATTGCTGAATGATGCTTTTTGCTTATGCACATAATCTGCAATACAGGGGTAGCAGAAATGTATTATATCGGATGACCTGTACCTTCCTCGCCTCTAAGTATAAGTGATAAAGATGGACAGATAAGCTTAACAGATTTCCCTGTTCTGTTGTCATGGGCAAGGGCCCCACACATGCCATTCATATCTTCATTCTAGTTTGGGAAATCAGGCTCTGTACTGCCTAGGTTGTAAACCCAGTTTTCAGAAGTAAATAAAATACTAGTTCTTCTCGAGTAAAGCTGAAATAACTAGGATATATTTGGAAGAATTATTTAGGGCTTTGTTTTTCATTTAGGTTGCCACAGGATACCATTAATTTCAAACTAGAGTATGCATTGAGGATAAAAGTACACGATCTGGCCAATGGGCAGACGAAGAACAATTTCATCCTAAACATTATCAGTTACGCATGGAAAAATCACCTTTGGATGAGTGTCCAGGCTTAATATTCTCTGATCAAAAGCTTGGGATGAACACATAACTTGTATAGTGTTGCCTGAATTGATAAGGGTGAACAAGAAGGTTGTCAAGAATCAGATCACGGTGAGTAGATTTTGTACTCTAAAACTAACCTCCAGCCTATAAATCGTTAATGCTGGAAAACACCTATGAGAATTTTTGCTACGTAGTACTCTAACCTACAAACACATGCTACTATAAAATAAAATAGCAAACTTTTATTTCATATCACATAAAACATCATACGTAATTTCTATTAAATCTGGAAAACAAAAGATGAAAATACAACTAAAATCTCAAACTCTCTAACCATCAAATCGTGTGCCTTGTGTCTTCTTTATGTACTATGAAAGAAGAGGGATACAATGAACCTGGATGCATGCACAACAGGACCTTCGTTGGCAGAAGAGAACCCTAACCCTAGTGCACTTATCTGGAGGGATAACTGAGCAAAAATAGAGGACGGCCTTCCTAGGGATCTGTGCCCTTCACTAAGCCTGGGATCTCCTCATGCAGGAGTGCCCTTGCCTACCTAGGGAACTGCATCCTGTATCTTAGAGCATGCTAAACTACATAAAACAAAAACAGAATAGGATTCACTGTTACTTTAGGAAAGCAATTAAGACTGAAATAGAATGAAGGTGGTGCCCCTATCTCTTTGTCTCTTCCGTTAGTATTAGTGCATATTCACTTTATTCTACAGATTGTTGAAGAGAGGTGCATTGCTGCTGCAGAAGTTCTGCTATATAAAAAGCTGTCTGGGCTAGTCTGCTGAAGGAATGAGTACTTTCGCTGGAGCACTGTTCGAGCTACACAGGTAAACTAACACTCCCTCTTAGCAAGAAAAGTGTTATCCCCCACACCATGCTGCTCTTTCATTTCAAACTTCCCCTTTTTTAGGGTATTAGTCAAAATGTCAGCAACTTGCTGATACACCACTGCCTTCTTTTGAACTGTCTCTGATGAAGTGGTACTTGATCTCAATATGTTTGGACAAATAATGAAACACTAGATTCCAAGAGAGTTTTCAACTCTTATTGTCACAGAAAATCATGGTAGTATCCTGTTACCCACGATTTTGTCTTATATAAAATTGGGGTAATAAAAAAACCCCATAGTAAGGTATTCATTATGTTTATAAAATTGGTGTACCAGGGCCGCAGAATGAAGAGTTACTGGTTTAAGTTTGGTTTGCCTTAGTTTGAACAAAAGAATGAACATGATCACAAATGCATTCTGATCCTAATATCTATGTCTTATCTGGGAAAAACTTATAGTTTGAAAACAAATTAGTTGCTTCTTTGAAGGGCACGAAGTTTGTCAACGAGGTGTGGATGAGATGGATGGCTTTGCATTTTATGCAAAGTATGATTATGAACGGCTTCAGAACCAGAGATGCTGTTAGAATGTACAAGAAAGGAAAAGACACTTGCACAATGGCCTACAATTATAGGTACAAAGTCTATAGGCACTTGGTGATGTCAAACTACTTGGACAATATCTGGGGAACACTTTCAAGTTCAGATATCTTGGAACTACAAAAGGAATCATTTATACCGGTTGCAAATGACACCAGGATTACTACAGTAAGTGTTCTTTATGTGCAGCTTGGATTAGATTTGGCCCCATTTGCCCTTGAGTTTCCAGGTTTATATCTTCCATATGTTAGGATTCTAAGAGAGATCAGACTGGGAAACTCCAACTTTTGACAGTGCAATGAACCTGTTGGTACAAATCCAGCAAGCAACTTGGTATCAACATCTCAATCCCAATGAGCTGCGTGCAGTTTTACTACTTTTACAGTTTATATGTAAAGAAGGAAAGAAACATTGAAGTTCATTAGAAGTTTCAGAGGTAGTTGAAGTTGCAACAAGTGGAGAAACTATTGTGCAATCTGCTGATTGACATATTGTAACTTATAGAACAAGCAGACAGCTCAAGCACGAAGAGATCCCAGCTAACTTATATAATACCGAGAAGCATGACAGTTTTGCTGATAAGTTTTCCTTAGGCAGAATATTGGTTGGCAATGCTCCTAAACAGGTTCATATCAGTTAAGAATCAAGATCTTCCATAAACTCAGAAAAGGAAAGGTATTAACCTGTCCACTGTTGTTGGGAGATAAATCATCCATCTTCAAACAGAATAAAGGGTGCACTATGTTTATGCTTACTCAGAAAACTCAGAAGGAACTAATCTGGTTTGAAACTTAAATGCAAGATCAATCTTGTCATGCCTATATATATACGTATGCAATGATACTTGAAGCTGACCTCAGATTGGGAGATATTCAATTAAATTTAATAAAAGTTTGGAGCTAGATAGAAGAAATATGATAAGTTAATTTAAAATTTATGTGGTTAACCTGTTGGGGTAGTTCTAAAATAAAGAAAATATTGATCCAAACCCTAGAAGAAATTGAGCCAATGTCAAGTCAGGGTTGATTTGTCAATAAATTCACATGATGAAAGGTGTAGGAGCAGCGTTGTGGTCCATATATACACACTTAAATGAAAACTTGAGGTTTTGATGGCATGGTTTTTTTATTTGGACGCTAAATACCCACTTTTGAGCCCCCACATATTCATACTTAGACATTTGTATGACCTGTGGGGCAAACACATTTAGAATAGCCTTTAAAGGTTGGAAGTGTCTACTTTGAAGTGATGGAAGCAATTTGATAAGTTATCCCCTGTTTGCGGGGTTTTGCTTGTCATTGGGTTTCATTTGAAGGATAGTTGGAGAGTCCACTTTGCGCTTGAAGATGGTTTGGGCCCTGGGGAAGCTCTCTTGGGTGATGTTTTGGATGTATGGGACTTAGGTACTCACTTTGGATGGACAAAGAAAGACTTGATTGGAGAAGCAAGTGCTATTAAAGGGCCTTTGGATGCTGGACACTGTACCAACACCCCCCTTTTGCAGGCATAAATCTAGCGTTCTATTATCTGCATTGAAGCAAAGCCTGATAAATGTAGTCCATCATTTTCATCTCAGACATAATTATCATTACATGAACCTTCTTAGAGGATTTGCAGTGTTCCTGAGGTGATATATCTATGTTCATCTATTCTAGCGACACAGTCTGTGTTGAGGTCATTTCCAACTCAAAGACAGAAGAGAAACACATTTTTTGCAGATGTAATTCTGTCAAATTTCTGTCAAAGAGTTTGCCGCAATCTATTTTTATAGGTATTACCTCCAGAATTTTGTATATTGTGCATCCATCCTATGTTTGAGCTTGAGAGCAGGAAAGTTGGGTGGAATGGCCTTCCTTTTGTTTATGACAAGGTTAGAGTTGGCCAAGGAGAAAGAGTAGAACGTTGTTGTAAGTTTTTGGATATATTTGCAAAATAAGGATGTAGGATGGTTGAGATGTCATGTGCTGAACATGATCGCCATGCTGCTGAAAGTTAATTTAAAAACTACAGGTATTACCTCTAGAATTTCATATATTGTGCATCCATCCTATGTTTGGGCTCGAGAGTGGGAAGTTTGGGTGGAGTGGCCTTCCTTTTGTTTGTGACTAAGGTTAGAGTTGGCCAAGAAGAAAGAGTAGAATGTTGTTATAAGTTTTTCGATATATTTGCAAAATAAAGATGCAAGATGGTTGAGATGTCATGTGCTGAACATGATCGCCATGCTGCTGAAAGTCAATTTAAAACCTAAACTGCGGGAAGGATGTTATCCAAGTCGAACTTAGAATCTACTCCAATTAATATTAAAAGCTATGAAACATTGCTCAAAATTGTTGACAACACTTGTGGAAATAGCTTTGATCTTTATTATGGTTTATTTATGTATAATAACAATGCAACATAATAGTAGGAGAGATTGGAAATGGCTTTCGATGCTTTAAAGAAACAGTTTGTAGGGTAGTTGCACGAAATAGTTAGAAAACAATTATTTGAAGGGATTAGTAGTGAGAAAGTTTCTCAACAAACTTCAGCATTTGCTGAAATGCAAAATTCTCCACAATTCAAATAATTCTTCCGATAAGCAAAAAATACATGAACTGTCTAATGTCGTTAAGGGGCTATCTGATGTAGTTAATAAAGTTCAATAGGGATTTATAATTTCTATCTGCTCCTCGCCACTTCTTGGAGGTATTTAGACTGCAACATTTTTAGAGATTTCTTTCACAATGCTTTGTATCTTTTGTTTATTACGCCGTAAGGCATTTCCCTCTGAAATGAACTCCCCCAAATGCCTTTCTGTCCTAATCGTAGCCATTAGATCTTTTGTTAGACGATTGAACAAAAATCCGCCGTCTTATTTAATAAAAAATGTTTTAAAACATTAAAAAACCTTAAAAAACGTTTCACTTTCCACTTGACATCTGTGCGTTGAGCTTCCGGGAGAGTTCATGGAGTTTATGGTTGTTTCCGTTTATAGTTTCGTGGAGTTTATGCTTGTTTCAGTTTACGGGCTCCAATTTCTGTTTGTATAGTCGAATCGGCATTGGCAATGGCATCCCCCGTATCCTCATGCCCCCAAAACCCTTCTGACACTGAAATTGGGATAGAAATCGCGCAAACTGGTGAAAGGAAACCACGATACGACTCCACTAGCGTTCAAACCTGGAGAGATGTCGTTTCTCATGTTGCAGAAATAAGGGGTTTCGATCTAGACGCATATAATGGGTGAGATCTCAACCCTCCCCTCTCAGTTTTGTAGTACTTCACACTGATTAGATATACATAGGTTAATGTTGATAACCCAGATAGCGATGACAAGAGCTCTCAAATATCATGCTACAAAAGCTGGAGTCACCAGCTACTTCAGCACTGCGTGAAGAAGCTTTGCCACAATATAGCTTATCGTGGCATTGCTATGAAGAAGTTGCAACTTCTTGATAGTAAAGGTGGTTTGGTGGAGCGATTTTTGAGGAGGGTGCGATTACCAAACCTTAGATGGCTTCGCTGGAATAAATGCCTCTGGTTTTCTCTGCCTTCTTGGATACCTATGAAGAACCTTAGGGTTTTAGAAGTGCGGGGGAAGAAATTGAAATCATTGTGGCAATCCGGATATCAGGTAAATAAAATTTTGGCAATTTAAAGTATGTGTTTATTCGTTATTGATTTCGCACAGTAGGATCTGCAACTAATTTAAATGGTTTTGCAGAAGCTAATCGTCGAATTCTTTCTTACGATTAAAACCCTGGAACATTTTGCAGGCACCTTTGTTGTTGTGACAGTTAGTTATTTATTCTCCCTTTCAAAGTTACCAAAATCAATAGGGCACCTTAAGCACCTCGAACTGATTGTCCTCCATAAGATTAATCTTAAAACTTTGTTGGATGAATTTTGTCATTTGGTGTCGTTGAAACGATTGGAGTTAACAAGTTGCCCAAATCTAAAGTCATTGCCAGATTCCTTTGGGTGATTAATAAGCTTGGATTACATCGATTTGTCTCACTCTTCTCATTTGCAGGTGCTTCCAAAGTCTTTTGGTAATTTAATAAACCTAAAAGACATAGGTCTGTCTCACTCCCTACAGTTGTAGATGCTTCCAGGTTCTTTTGGTAATTTAATTCGTCTTCAATATCTTGATTTGAGTTGGCGCTATAATTTAACCGTCTCTAGTGAAACACTGGGAAACATTAGCACACTTGAATGTTTAGATGTTTCCTATTGTAAGAACATTGAAATATTACCTCCGCAAATAGCATATCGAAAGTGCCTAAAAAAATTAAATTACTGCATTAAATGGGTAATATGCATTAAATTACCCAATCCATGATGAGGAGGGGTCCTTCGCATCCAAGCATCCATATTCATAAGACCGTCTTTCATAAGATCCTGGCTCAACGCATCAAAGTGCCCAATGACCTAATCAAGATGCCAAAATCAGGGTCCTCACAGTTCCCTCTGCTCATCGTGCTCGCCAAGACATAGGATCAGCCATGCAAACCCTTCTTCCAATGTGTTCTTCATGAGGCACCTTGAGAGATACCATAACTCTGATTTTATGTTCATACAGGCTGCGACAAGGGTCTACTCCAAAGTGCGTCGCACTTCTTCTATCTTCCAAACTTCCAAGGGTACTGTCACCGTTATCCAATGGTGCCAACACAAAGAAGTTGCATACTTTTCTTGGATGAACTTCCTTTGCTTCAGCTACTAGACAAAAATAGGATCACATGGAGGGCTGCCACTAAACCTTCTCAACAAAATCACATCAACTGCTAGATAATGACATTATGGAGGGCTTTTACTATTCTTCAAAAATCATTTTCAGATTGATGTCTAAAGGGACCATCCCTTCTCATAACTGCATCCTCTATTTTTATTTGCTTCTGGGCACCTCTTATGAAGGTTTCAAAGACATGAATATATATTCCTTATTGATTTGCAAGTTGGCTTGAATGGAACAGGCTTTTAACACTTGTATATATATATATATATATATATATATATATATATATATATATATATATATATATATAGATATATAGATATATATGGGCGCTTGTGACAGTGATAAGGACTTGGCCTCTTCTTCAATACACAAAATAAGGTTCCTTGATTTTACTAATATAGATGACATAGGATGCCCATTGATTGTCTTTTCAAGGCTTGCAAATATATGCATACAAAATCTCGACTTCCTTAAATTATGAAGGGCCTTAGAACTGTCCTTTAAAAGATTCTCCGCTTCCTTATAAATATGTGGAATGAGAAGTCCACCACCTTTCTTCTTTTATAACCCGGAGATCAAGAAATCACAGCCCCAATGACCTATACTGGTCGGCCAAATTCACAGAGCATGATAGTATATAGCAGTGCTTTATGTGACATAGGCTTCTTGGCCTTATTACAAGCACAAGGAATAAGTAGGCATCTTCTTAGATAAAACAATCGACATTAACAAAACTTTTTCTCTTCAATAACTGAGAGAACAAAGAGGCATGAATAGGTCGGATTCACTGTCTGAATTGAAGAGCGAGAGAGAATATAAGACAAAGTTCACCGAGCCATAACATTTTTGCCTCCATACCACAAGATCGAGAACAGAGTAATCCTTTCTCCAAGGTTGGCTTCATGAAATGACCTTTGGCATATTCTTGTGTTCTTGCACTTTTCTTGGCCTCTCAGGAGAATAAAGTTATTTTCAAAAGACTTATCCAAAAGCATACTTATGCCCAGAATGTAAAAGAGAGATAGCTCCATTACATAGCAGACCTTTATTGTTCCTTATGCTCAGAGCAATAGGAACACTTGGCTCCTTCTTAATGGTTCAGAGAACTAGGCCAACAACTCGGTTCTTCATTGCTCCATAGGAATCTCTTTAATTCATTGATCAAATCCAAATAAATATATGTATCCCTAGAGTCACTTATTTGATCCTCAACAAATTTGCTTGTTGGACATCTTTGTTTACAAGAGTTGAATTTATGTGAGCATCGGTGACTGGATGGAAGGACTTCTAGCTTCAGAATTCTGATGCAGAGGTGCCAAAGGGATCAGATCTTCAAACATACTGTTGACTGCTTTATCCAATGAGAAGCTTGCACTCAGATCAACAAATTCTTAAAACAAAACTCTTCATTGACTTCTTATCATGACACGTGGTTTAGCTACTGAAGGAGGACTTTAGCATCTTCAGATTTGATTAATGGCCTTCATGAGCTATTTAGCCTAGCTCTTGCATATACCTAGACTTATATTATTTTTCGAGACCTCTCATGTTTTCTAAGGCTTGCAACAAGATACTTCAAATACATTACCAGTCCACTGCTTCATCTCTTGAGATTGCATTCCTCCTCTTGCTTGGGCTTGACCTCAGCTAGCTCTAATACCATGTTAATTTTTTAGTTAACATGTTCTTTGCTTAGGTCAGAGGTCAGTTACTTCATTAATCCATTAGCCCATTATTAATTCCATTAATCCATTAGCAATCATGTTGAACATTATCACATGACAGTAACTGATGAAAAAACATCAAACATAAATGCAAAAAACAAGCCAAGACAAGAGGACACCATGATTTAGCCTTAAAGCCAGGGAAAAACCTGACAAGGGGGAAAACCCACAGATCTTTTCTTCTTGATAATATCAAATGTTCACAGAGAGAGAAATCCATAAGTACAATGATACATTAGTCAAACTCAATATTATTGACTTGCCATAGATGATCCCAATCAAATGTCCAAAAGTCAAGTCACATATGCAGAAGTCAACAATAGTCAAAGCTATCCTAGCCAGTCAGCAGTCAACGATTAACAGCTCAGTCAAATCAGCCCAATCTATTCAGTAAAAGGAGAGAGAAATTCACCCTCTCTAGGCAGTCAAAATGCAGTCAAGGCAACCTTCAAAAGTCTGGTCAAAACTTGGTCAACAGTCTGCGGTTAAACCTGCCTCAGAGTTGTGGTCAAACACCTCAGTTTGTGCTCGGTTTCTCTGCTCAACAAGTGCATCCCAGCTGGCAGAGTAATAATCCATCCAGGTCGCAGTCAAATAGTTGGTCAAAGTCCCTGGTCAATGCTGCTTTGTGTACTAGAAAAGTCAACCACAGAAAATCACAGGAAATCCGTCCTCCAAAAATTTGCACGTATGGGAGAGAGATAGTTTCTCAAAGAAAGTCGAATCCATCATGAGAGGAAAGAGAAAATCATGTGTGCTGATGCCAAAATGGAGTGAACTCATCTTATATTTAAAAAATTCAATGTGGGTCAAAGGTCATGTCTTTTGGGCTTCATGAGCCTACATGAATGTGGGGCTGACCTTGACCACAACCAACATTGTGGGCTTGACTTCAAATATACATTTCTGCCTATCAGAATCCATCGTGCTTTAGGTAAAAATTGGTCCTCTTGAGAAGAGGAATCCAATGCCATCATCATCTCATACAAAGGAGCCGTCCATAATGGAATTTGACCTTAGTTGACCATTTTTAACAATTGCCTATACAGAACATCTAGTTAAAAGACTAATTTTACTCTCAATAAACATTGGACAAAAACTTCTCTCGATCCAGTTTGAATCTGGTAGTATCAAACAAAATTTTCATTCCATAGATGAAACAACTTTTGTATTGCACAAGAGTTCAACTTTTTTGTCGAGAGGTATTTTCATGACACCTCTCTTACAAACTAGTTTGTTGTAAAGTTCATCTTAACAATGATTGATTCACTCAAACGAAATAAAGTGGGCAATAGATCCACATACACATCCTACACACATGGACACATACATAAATATTGTGGGAAGGACAGGAAGATGTGCTGACCTGACTTGAAAAATAAATTGTTTCAAACCAATGTTGTCAGACTTGGACTCTTCTAAGACTCGGCTTGGCTGTGACTCAGGAAGACTCAACAGAATCTTTCAGAATTGGCAAAGAGAAAAAAAAAATACTCAAAATATGTGTTGGCAAGTTTCAAAGGAGTCTGGAAAGTGGGGATTATGACAGAAGAGTGTCTAGGAGTTACTCTTTTCAGCGGCGACTCAGTGGACTTGGCAAGATTCAGGAGTCCGAAAAGAGTCTGACAACATTGTTTTGAACAAGCATCAGTCACAGTCAAAAAGAAAATGAATAGACAAAAATCAGCACTCTTAATAGAAAGGATACATGTGTAGAGTTCTATTTAAGAGTTCAAGGCTAAGCTCCAGTATAAAAGTAAATTCTGTTTGCTGCTGGAAACTGTAAAGTAGACAAACAACAAGCTAAGTATTTTATTTAGCTGAACTTGAAATGCTTTGAAAATGCTCAAACGTTAAAATCAGTCAAATTCCTGCCATTTATCTTGGACCTAATTTCATACATAAGCATGCTAGGAAACCACACTCCTCTATAAAATTATACAAGTTGTAAGACGATTATATAAAAAATCAAAGATTGAAACAATTTCGAGCAAAGGAAATGTTATTTCAATATATTGGCCCTGTTCAAGTTTTGAATGATTTAGAAATTAGCAGATCTATTAGATAATGGAGGCAGGAAATTTGCACTTATTTTCTGTCAAACCTGGTAGCTGATAAAAGATGAGAAACAACTTAATCACACACACGTTGGCAAAGGCCTAATACTAAGAAGGCAGGTAGAAGTGGATGATTAAGATTGTTTATAGGTTTAGCCAACAGTTTATTGGTAACATGCTTAGTTTGAACTTTTGGTGATATTGTTTCATCACATAGGCTGACTACGGTTTGGTGAATTGTTACTGGAAATATAGTTAAATCAAGATAAAATATAGGTGGTAATACCTAGTTGAATGGAGAGTCCTAGTATATTGGCCCTTTTGAGGATTATTACTTGACCAATTTGTTGCCTTAGTCTGCTGAGTACATTTTTTTTGTTTTTGTTGGTTGGTTGTTGTTGTAATTGGTAAATTGTATAGGTGATTTTCATTCACATGCTTATTGGAATAGCTGGCTCTTGAATAGGGTAGTCATGCAGTTGAGTATGTGAGAGGGGTTTGTAGAACGCATTATCTAATGAACTCTTATGTAGAGGCAAAAAGTCTCACTCATAGACTGATCAACTTACTAGAACTACTACTGCACTTTCTTCATCAACAGAAGCCACTTGAAAATGCTTGAAAATGAACTCTCTATAAGGGCCATTGTCAATAAAAATATTTGTAGTGGAGGGGGTTTCTACATGTTGACCAACCATGTAAATTGGATCTTATAAATTATAATTCTTGTTTTCTAGCCTTCTATTTCTGTAGATATCAATTTTGTAGTTGATGGCATACTTTTTATAAATAAATTTCCATGGCTATTACGGTTCACTTAAGAGCCAATCTCTTGCAGAGTTCAGAATTGAATTCATCTGTAACTGCCTTTGATTTATGGAATGATCTAGAAAAAATTTTAGTGCCTAACAAGACTGTGATAATCACAACCATAAATGCAGCTTGGGCAGAAGAAAACAGTGTACTACATTTGTACATATAGAGCCTTCAAATAGTTATTGAATCATGTTCTCCTCGTTGTAGTGGACCAGGGGTCATTTAATCGTTGCCAACATATTCATCACACTGCTATATTTTACTGAAAGAAATATCTGATTTCAATGAATCTGCCTTTGCATACCAAGATTGGCATGAATGGTAAAATTCAATGAATCTGCCTCTGCCTGCCACTAGAAGTTGTTGGATGAAAATATCTGTTTTAAAGGCAAGAAATAGAATGGTTTTTTTGTTATTTGGATTACCAAAATAAATGGCTTATTTAAGATAGCTTATAAATGGAGGCATAAGTTCTGAGGATCTCATAGTGTTATTTCAATATATTGGCCCTATTCAAGTTTTGAATGATTCAGAAATTAGCAGATCTGTTAGATAATGGAGGTAGGAAATTTGCACTTCTTTTCTGTCAAACCTGGTAGCTGATAAAAGATGAGAAACAGTTTAATCACACACATGTTGGTAAAAGCCTAATACTAAGAAGGCAGGTAGAAGTGGATGATTAAGATTGTTTATAGGTTTAGCCAACAATTTTATTGGTAACATGTGTAGTTTGAACTTTTGGTGATATTGTTTCATCACATAGGCTGACTACAGTTTGGTGAATTGTTACTGGAAATATACTTAAATCAAGATAAAATATAGGTGGTAATACCTAGTTGAATGTGAGAGGGGTTTGTAGAACACATTATCTAATGAACTCTTATGTAGAGGCAAAAAGTCTCACTCATAGCCTACTCAGGGCTTCAGATGGGAATTTCTTTTATACACTGATCAACTTACTAGAACTACTGCTGCACTTTCTTCATCCACAGAAGCCACTTGAAAATGCTTGAAAATAAACTCTCTGTAAGGGCCATTGTCAATAAAAATATTTGCAGTGGAGGCCCTCAGCCCAACAACCATTTTAGCCAGCCTTGGAAGGCAAATAGTTGAGTTCAAACATGATGAAAATTTAATTCCATGTATACAAAAGCATGTATTATGTGTTGATAATGGCTAGAAATATGAACTAAAGATGTATATACCTCCTTCTGTAAAAAATGAACAGAAGAGGCAGAGGTATAAGGTTCACCTCGAATTTTCTTGCAAGTTCAATCCATTGTAGGATGTGAAAGGAAGTGTCATAATGCCAAGAGCGAAAAAGAGGGGAAGGAAGAAACTAATAATTTCAGAAATTTTAGCTTTCTATCCGTACCTTGATTTGTTCTAATAAAATAAATATTAATTGTTTGACGGCATCCAAGGAGCTATCTGGTAATAATAATAATATTATGATTAGTATTATAATAATAATAACAACAATGGAAAGGTGGGGAAGGAAGAAACTAATAATTTCATAAATTTGGACATTTTATCCTACCTTTATTTGTTCTTCAGATCCAACTAATATTTTGTAGATCCAACTTATGGTGAACCAAAAGCTTGAAAGCTAATTGCAAGTCATTCATCCAACAACGATCTATAAGCATGCCATAGTATTATGTCTCTGCATATTCACAATAGTGATTCCATTGTCATATTATTATTCCCCACTTGGACAGAGCGATGACACAAAGGGTTTCTACATGTTGACCAACCATGTAAATTGGATCTTATAAATTAAAATTCTTGTTTTCTAGCCTTCTATTTCTGTAGATATCAATTGTGTAGTTGAAGGCATACTTTTTATAAATGCTTCCACAACCTATTATTATTTACAAAATATTCATTTTCAGAATACACATAACTAATTATTGCAATTGTAACTCATTATCATCCACCCTTGCTTTCAACAATGTCCATTCACATGTCCCTATTCTTCCCCACTCTATACATGTCTCTATTCTTCCCCACTCTATGCTATTCTTCCCCACTCTATGCCTTACGGCGTTTCCTTTGCAACATAAGGTGCAAATACTAGTATAATAATAATTTTCAAAACGTTTTCGTTACTTGTTAGATTTTATGTGTCTGTGGAGGCAATATACGTTGTTCTCGTTAGTTCAGAGTCATGACTGAATTTTCCTTTAATATTAATAAAACGGAATTTAAAATAATGACACAAATATATTGATGGTTTAAGTGAAAATTTTAGTAGTATTGTTAAATTCATCTGCCTCATTTGTACATATTCCTTTTATATATCAAAGGTCTTTACCGTTTGTGCCTGCTGCATGCAGTGATATTGCAATTTTACTGAAGTAATTCATTAATGGTAATTATAAGAAATTAAATGAACTCCAAAAGTTTTCACTGTATACATTGTTAAGATACTTTATTATGATAAAATTACTATTTCAAAACTTACAGATAATCTTACCTAATTGCAGTAATATCAAAGGTCTGGAATATGTGCTTGTTGGATGTAGCAATATTGCAGTTTTATTAAAGTACTTAGTTAATGTTTATTATTAAAACTAAATGAACTCAAAAAGTTTTGAGGATATATATTGTTAAGATACTTCATTATGACAAAATTACTATTTCAAAATCCATAAATAAAGTTACCTAATTGCACTTCCCCATAAATATCTATATGGAAGGCCATCCAGCTTTGACTCTACTATATCTAAGGAGACAGCACAAATAGTAAAGTTTTAGCTAATTTAAACACATATACTAACGTAAAGCTCAAGATCATCCAACTTTGACCCTACTGCATCTTAGAAGGGAACACAAATAATGAAGTTTAAGCTAATTTAAACGCATATACTAACGTAAAGCTTAAATAATTTTTCCAAAAGCTAACTATGAAAATCTTGATTCTATATGTTCCATGATTATGTTTTATTGCTATTTCATTGGCATGGAATATATGCATTTAACTTTTGGATATAATTCGTGTTGTGGATAAATAATGTTAAATAATTATATTTTGAAATTTTCACCCGGAAAGTATTAAAAATAAATTAATTTTTTTACAAGTATTTTTTAATATAAGATTTTTTATAATTATTTTTTAATATAAAATTTAATAATTTTATTTAATATTTATTTTTAATTTTTTTATAAATATTTTTTAATACAAAATTCAGTTTCTAAATTTAATTTGTGGATAGAGGATTTATATTTTTTTTAAATTTAATATTAATTTAATTATATAAATAAAAATGATAGTATTTATTAATAGGTTTAATAGTTAAGAGTATGTGTTTCTTTCTAAAAGATCAGAAATTCATCAATTCATCTACTTTATTTGTACGTGTTCCTTCTATATATCAAAAGTATTTAGAATTGTACCTGCTACATTTAATAATATTGCAATTCTACTAAAGTAATTCATTAATGTTTATTAATAAGAAATTAAATGAACTCAAAATGTTTTGACTATATACATTGTTAAGATACTTTATTATGATAAAATTACCATTTCAAAACTTACAGATAATATAACGTAATTGCACTAATATCAAAAGTGTGGAATTTGTGCTGGTTGAATGTAGCAATATTGCATTTTTACTAAAGTACTTCATTAATGTTTATTATAACAAACTAAATAGACTCAAAAAGTTTTAAAGATATATATTGTTAAAATACTATATTATAATAAAATTACTATTTCAAAATCCATAGATAATCCTACTTCCCCAATAGATATGTATATGAAATGTCATCCAACTTTTACCCTACTCCATCTAAGCAGAGAGCATAGATAGTAAAGTTTTAGCTAATTTAAACACATATACTCTAGTAAAGCTTAAATAGTTTTTCCAAAAGCTAACTATGAAAATCATGATTCTCTATGTTCCATGATTATATTTTATTGCTATTTCATTGGCATGGAATATATGCATTTAAACTTTGTGATATAATTTGCGTTGTGAGTAAATAATACTAAATAAATGTATTTTATTTAGAAATATTAAATTATATTTTAAAATTTTCACATAATATTTTAAATTATTAGAATAAAAATAAAAATTGTAAGTATTTTTAATATAAAATTTATTTGTTTTTTAATATTCATTTTTAACTTTTATAAGCATTTTTTAATATAAAATTTAATTTGTGGATAGAAAATTCATATTTTTCATTAAATTTAATGCTAATTTAATTATATAAATAAAAATGGTAGTATTTATTAATAAGCTTAATGGTTAAGAGCATGTGTTTCTTTCTAAAAGGTCATAAGTTCAGAAAGGGAAGAAAGGGAAGGGGTAGAATATGTATGCCCATGTAGACTTCAAAGTCAAATAGTTGTGTGGAGGTGGATCCCTTGTCCCACAAACAAGGGCATCTCATAGACCAATTTGGTGTTTGGCTTGTCTGTGACTTTAAAATTGGATGACAATGACCACCACCACCACCATCACAACAACAACAACAACGACAAAAACAAGTTAAATATCAAACTTATCTATCATTGCCTTATTTTCCACATATTAATGTAGATTTTTTTTTTCCACAAATTAGTAGTTCTTAAAGATCTATCATTTTCTAAGAAGGCTAGATGAGTGAGTATTATTGAAATAGTGATACTTGGCTATACATGAAGTGCAAGAAGCTATATTGATGTCTTATATTTGATATATAAGAAACAATTAATAAAAATGTGGTTGATAATTGTGGATAGGCATATGATATAATAATTAATATTAATATTAATATTATATTAATAATAATAATAAGTTCAAATAACTTTAGAAATTAATAATAGCACATATCATAAAATATTATAAAAAATAATTCAACACAATTTTATTAACAAGACATGAAATTAAATAAAACATATTAATAAAAATTAATAACCTAAATATATAACATTATTTAGCATAGAAAAATATGATAAAATAAACAATGAAATATTAGTAATTAAAATTAACAACCAGAATAGAAATACAAAACCATAACATTAACGAATATGAAATGTTTCTAAAATAATGTTGCTAATTAGAAATATAAAATGATTTCACTAATTAAAAATCTAAAATAATATTTGAAATAATTATATTAATATTATTGTTGAGAATATATCGTTAATATAATGGAAGATAAAACAATATAAATAGAAGTTTAATATAATTACACAAAATGATTTTCAAATATTAGAAAAAGGAAATATAAATAGAATTATTGAACAGTAATTATAAGCATAGGAAAAAGTAAATACATTGAAGAGAACATAAATTTTTACATCCAGAAAAATTATTCTCAATCACTAATAAGCATTCAAAGTAGTTAAGAAAGGACAATTCTGACAATCTTGCTTGTAATGCAACAAAGAAATGAGATGAAATTTTAAACATACAAGACCATTGACAACAATCCAAAATTTATTAACATTGAAAGTAATAATAATAACAATAAGACCACATTTGACAACAAAATTCAACTCTCAATGCTCGACCACAACACAATTATTTCGTAGCAGCCTCTTCCAAAACACAACACAATTAGTTCGTAGTAGCATCTTCCAAAACACACCCAGAGCAATGGCAAAAGCAACACTAATTCAAATCAACAGGATAATGATCATGATACTTCACGCTTTCAAGACAGTCCCCTTTCATCTTCCTCCATGATTCTCTTTGGTGCAAATCATAAAAAGTTTGAACATTTTATTTCATTCCAATTAAAACAAGGATATGCTCATCGAGAAAATGAGGATGGAAGACATGTCTTCTATCAAACCTTGCACCAATAAAAGTAACAAAACTAATAGTTTTTGTAACAGAATTAAATTACCATCATTGTTCTATATATATGTGAATCATTGACACAAACATACAATTAGAATCAGTACATTGAAAGAGAAGAAATTAATGAAACAAAACTATTCACTTACAATTTTTCTTAGTTCATATTCAAACATAAATATAAAAGGATTCAAAAAAAGCACGGAAAAGAAAACAAACAACTACAATTGAAGAAACCAAACAACAATTGCTCTGAAATAGTCAATTTACTTAAAAAGAATTCATAAACAGTAAATTGTATTGAAGATAAATACCCCAAAAATGATATTGACTTTAATCGCTCCTCTTTCTTTCTAAGTATAGCATATGAACTATCTTTTATTTTTTCATAATGTTGAAAACAAAAAAGTGGTGAAATATGCAAATCATCTATTGATTTCACTCTCGATATAATTATAAATATCAGACCCTACATTTCTCTATCTCCAATATCTACAGTGGCTCATTGCAAAGTCATTCCCTATGATTTATGTATTGTCAATGTCCGTGCCATTTTCAAGGGAATTTTCCTCGCATTCCCCCTAAGAACAAGCAGAATGGGTACAAGAATTATAAAATCCTTATCAAATGGAACACCACAATACTTTTCAAACATAACTGTAACAATTTGTGGAAGTTGTGGTGGCTTTGAACAAGCTGCAAAGAAAATATTTTCAATATATCCAAGTGCACCATTAACGAGACCATGTTCAACCCACAAATTACATGTTAACATCATTCACCCTCCATGACATAGTAGTACTTCATGCTCGAATATATCATCATCACTATCAGTTACTTTTGTTATTCCACTACTTTCTTGAACACATATCAAAATAGGAGAATTTAATTCTTTAAGCATTTTTCGATTAGGCAAATTGAAGAGATTATTCACCGCAAATAAGTTAACAAAATAATCAAACAAAATACTTTGTTTTCGATCTAAGAGACTATCAACAAGAGTCATAAGAAAATCGCAATCAGCAATAGAATGCTCTGCATTTCTAATATTGATTAAAACATTGTGAAAATATGCCTTTGTCGGATCATCTCCTTGCTGCCTACAAAGGTTTTCTAGAGCCGCTACAATGTTGAATCTTTCCCATAAAAATTTTCGAGCTACTTTACCTACATCCAAGGCTTTATCCTTAACAGGAGGTAGTTGAGGAAGGTCACCCACAAGGATGGTGGACCTACCAGGAAAAGTACAGTCCTTATTTTCAGGAAAGGCTTCTTGGAGAAAGAGAATCTATTTGTAGTAATAGCCTTTGATCTATAAATATCATCTCATCAACCAATATATATTGAACATGTCCCATTTCCTCTTGGAACACTGCAAAATCCTTCCCACACAGTGGATTCATATCTTTTATAGGAATTTTTAAATAATAATGTATTGTTTTCCCACGTATGTTAAAAGAAACAATATAAGTTGGAGCAAGAAATAATAATGGAATTCTTCCATTTGTTGTTGCACTAGAAACAGCATGAAAAATACACCCAATGAGAGAATACTTCCCTAATCCAATGATTTCAAAGCACCATCATCTTTACCATTAGCAAAGTGTCGAAAAATAATTTCAAAAGAGGCTAGTTATTTTTATGATAGAGACAATGGTGGCAAATATGTGTACGTAATGAACCTAGAATTACAAACACTAGCAGACTATAAATGTTTTACAAAATTGATCCCTCCTTCTAAAAAATAATTTGACACCATTGGTTCCTACCAATAATAATCAACATCAAATTCCCTTCTACCAAGATTATCAAGGTTTGAAATGTTTACACAGCTTCGAGTAACTAACCATGAAAAGACCTACCACTCTTCAAAATATCGATAAACATTTCCTTCATGTATAAGTGGATATATATCCTCTTCATGACATTCATTTGGCAAAGGGCCTAGATCAACATGTCACACATGATATCTCCAATTTCTCCAACTCTTAACACTCATTTTAGTAGACAACCCAATATCTAAACCAATGTAATGAAATGGCTTGTATAAAAGCGACTCACTCATATAAAACGATTCAAACTATTTTGACCCTCATGAGGAACAACTTAAAACCATGGCCAAAAATGAATGATAGCTCACTTATCACGTGGGCTCCATTTGTCCTTCCTATGCTTCTCCTAAAAAATCCATGATCTTTTTGTTTCTATCGAGGATAAATGTTCAAAAAAAAATAGTTTAGCTTTGATAAAACTGAATGAAATTTTTTCCTCACAAAACTTCATCAGAATGCAGCGAAACCCTTTGATACACTTTCTTGCCAACATTCAAGGTGAATAAATTTCAACTACAGACCACAAGAAGCTGATTTAGCAACAAATGACACGTCCCTTGAGCTCCAACATCATGCTCAAAAAGCATCTCAACAAGGAAGCTTCTATACCCAAATAATACAGTAGCCTCAGACCCACTCCCACCAGCAATTGTAGTAAACATTTGATGATAACTTTCAGATCTTCTCTCTACCTTTCAAGCATATTTTGCAATATATTTTAAAACCCTATGGTGAGAAAGAACTGGTTGAGAATTAACATTTACTCCTTGCCACGTTGTTAAAACATCAACATTGTGAACATTTAAACGGTCATGATTTCGTGTTTGTTTATACTTATTTCTCCCTTTTCATCTATTGATAATGTTGGCTCTACATGAACTTCCCATGGATCATGATAGAGACATGAAAGAACAAACACTTTTTTACATAAATGAGAATCAATGCTGCATTTTATATTCCTTTTCACATGGCTAACTAAATGCTCATAATCTTCTTCGGAATTAGAAGAAAAAAATTGTTCAATGTTCAAAAGACATGGATCATCATTTCTAGTTTGAGGGATCAGGAAATTTTGACGATGTATTTCAAGCGGTGTTATGGGCAAATTTAGTGTCTTTTCGAATGACTAAACCCTAGACTTAGTAGCAAGTCTAGAACAAGAGTTAAAGTAATTCTATTGTCTTTCCTATAGCAAAAAGATAAAAGAAAGAGGACAAAAAGTACCAACGTGGACCTCTCTCTCAATCCCTCTTCCCTTTGACCACTTTGACCACTCCCTTCCATACTTAACTTGCTTGAAAGGTACCTGCAAACAAGCCGAAACAGAAAACCATCAAAGCATACATATCGATCTGTTAGCTAAACACATTATAGAATCAAAAATACAATGTACATTTCATAACACATGAATGGAAAAAGCAAAGAACTCTCTATTGATAAAAAGGAAGATTACAACCCATGTAGATGCATGTCCGATTCAGCATCATCCTACCAGCTTTAAACACTTCTCTCCTCATGGAAACAACAATTTGACTTGATAACATTACTCTCTCTACTAATCTCATCCAAGTAGCATTTTCTTATCTCAAGAAGTTTCAACCTTGGACCAGTCTTGAGAGCTTGGTCCTTTTATAGCTAAAAAGAGGAGGTTTGGCCATTAATGGCCCTCATGAATGCTTTACCATATTTTGGAAGTGGTTCCACGGAGAAAGGGATAATGGATTAAGGTTCATTCATCTCCATCCTCATCCAAAAGTGAGCCCAATCCTTCTAGAAACCCCTAGAAACATCCATTGGATGAGGAAGGATTCATTTGAAAACTTTTGTGGATCTCGCCCATCGTAGGTGATACAAAAGCTAGGTGCTATACATAGCACCCTGACAGTGTAGTACTTGCCATTCAGTGTAGCCAGATAGAAGGCCATCTGCGATGGTCTCTTTAGGGACATTTTTTGGATGAATGGTGTCATGAAACTCTTGGGAAGCAAGCATGATGTAGGTTAACTTCATTAGGGAATGAAAATAATTGAATTATGGGTTGATAGACCCTAATAATATAGATCTGGAAGTTGGGGTTGATGTGCCCAAATTTTCCTGTAACATGTGGGTTCCATGCTATAACATATTTGTTAAAGTACTACTTTGCTACATCAACAACAATCACAATCGACCAATCCAACATTTACATATTTACTACTTTTTGCAACCATAAAAACCATGGATATGGGAAGAACCTATATGCTACCACTTGTAATTAAAAAGGTTCAAAACACGTATTTAAAATATAATAAGAAATCAAAAAAACATACATTTTCCTACAAATAATTATAAAATTGTTAGAAACGACGAAAAAAACCTATATCAAAAGTCTCTAGCACCAAGATATCTCTGCAAGACTATGTCATTGAAGATATTGAATCTTTGGTGCATGTACGTAGCAACCATATGTGGCCACTGAATAAAATTTTGAATATTTTTGGCATGCTTACTTTGTCGATCAAAATCTCTGCTTGAACACATAACACTATGCCAATGAGGAAACTTTGTGGAAGGCACACTCAATGTAAAAAACAAAGGAGGGAAACCCAACTAGTTGATCATATCAATTAATTCAAAAGGACACATTTTCTAATAATATTTTGTACCCATAAGACAAGATCCAAAATGCATTAATTTCACAGCCAAATTATTATTTAGGAAATAAAAAATTTGTTGATGCAACTCCCAAACAGTTGTAGGCACATTTTCATGAATACTTTTCTTCAAAAGCAATGGATCTATTCCTTAGCTACGATGCAGAATAATCATTTTCAACAACAAATATTGAAAGTGAGGATGGATTCCAAATATTTGATCATAAAAAATAAATATATTCAAACCATATTCATGCATCTAAGCATTGAAAATTCAAGGATGCGACCAATCAGCATCACCTGTAGGGAATAAAGTGGGGAACACAATATTTAGTAGTCATTCAATATTATATTCATTAATGGGAGATGTACCAATACCTGGCCAATCTATTAATTCAAAAAATGTGTTATCTTCATTATCAATAAATCTTCTGGTTCGATCAACTTCCCAAGAATCATTAGGAAAGCAAAAAATAGAGGATGACAGATGATAGTGCAAACAAGTAGCCCTGTCTCTTTCAATGTTTGCATCCATCCTAGGTATATCATCAACATGACTATCAACATATTGTAACCTGCTAGAAACATCAGTAGGTATTTATGGGAGGGAAGCAATTAAATCCATGTCAATTTCCACATTGTTGTAGTACTTGTCCATTTCAATTTTATAATGTAATGCATCCATCACACATTGTCTCTTCACATAGCCTTCATAGTATTCAGGTTATGCACCTCGCCTTTTTACAATAAAAAAAACTGGTTCTTCAACATGTCGTGGAAGCTTCTTTGCAATCGAAGAAATATCTTGTGGAAAACATATCGTGTGGCCACTATATTTATATTTACAACTACAAGCATGTTCTACTTGCAATATTGGGTTTAATTGTGCTATTAGCATCTCTTCAATCTATGTCAAAACTCTTAGAACCTCAAGCTGGTCACCTAGATCCATGTTGTTAAAGTGAGAAAAGTGATGAGCACCTTTGTCAAAGTTACATCTTTTACAAATCAGCCCCTCGTGCAATATAAAAACTTGTACACCAAGATAACATTTGTTACATACATGGCATATATTAGCAAAAGCTAAACTATCAATCCTCACCCAAAAATTTTTATGCACATCAACCATTTCTTCGCTAAAATGATATCGAACACATTCATTTTCTCTACAAAACACCATTCTAGCTTGGCGATCACGTGAAACAACCCGTGGAACTGGAGTATTGGTTATATCATTTCTTTTGTATAACAAAATGGGAAATAATTCTTCTATTTTCATTATAGATGACCAAATTTTGCTTGGATGAAAGAAAATAATGTTTGTAAGAATGAAATATCTACAAAACAAATGAAATTTATATTAATATAGAAAAAAACAATTTACATTTTCTTCATTGTTGCATCATCCATGTACAGGTGGTCAAACTGATATTTCTTGCATTTCTTATAAATTTCTTTGTCAACCACTATTCATCTCAATAGAATTCTGTGAAAAATATTCAACAAAGACATTTGTAAAACAATATAAATTTAACATTGATAACCACTAAACCTTTGAAAATAAATATGCATTAAGCATCTTTGCTCCGCAAAAAGGAAAACTATTCTCACATTCTTCATCTTCAACGGTATTCTCTGCAAAAGTTCATATGCAAAATAAAAGAACATGAAAAAGAAAAAAAATAACTCCCTACATTGTTCCAACAAACACATTACATAAAAATTCAGGATATGTAGCTATATTAATCATATAGTTGCTACCAAGAAACTCTTGACACTCTCTACCATGACAGCCTCCCAAACTTTCAACGATTTTAGGAAATTCCTCATTCCTACAGTTCTCATGAACTCCAAAAACTAGATTTCTTTCATTGTTTTCAACGGAAATATCATTGTTGTTCTTATGAAGAATCTCTTTCAAAACACAATATTCCGGAAAAAAAAGGGAAAGTTACTAAACCTTCAAAAAATACAAATTCTTTAATAAGAAAAAGATGCAGTGAAACAACAATCAAAATAAAACTTTCACTACAGAAATCCACCGCACTTTTCATACTTACAATTTACAGGTCCTTCTTCTGTTGATACCACTATCATTGGTATTCACTTAATCATTTTCATGTAGTAGCAGAGGGAGGTTTTTTCGCACCACTCTTTCTTCTTATTTCACTCAACATCTATATATTAAATTTAAAGTCAGTTGAAAAGTCATTTTGCAATTCCATTTCACCCTAATACATAGGCTTCAATCTTGAAATATCTAGAAACTAAGAAAAGCACAAAGACGAAATATTTGAGAAATCATGTGTCCCACGACAAAATTGTAACACATACAAAAATTTTCGCATTACACATAATCGATAGAACAACAAGTTGAATAAATTAAAAAAAATAAATATGAACCACACTTCATACGTATGTCGTCAATATAACTTAAAAATTTGAATTCTAGTGATTTTAAAAAAATATTTGAAAACATACAAAAGGTCATTTGCATTATCAAAAAACAATCATGTTCAAGCCTGAAATGTTAATTCAATTCATCCACACATGCTACATCTATGTGAAGAATACAATCTTAGTTATGAATAACCAAAAATACATTTTCATTTTCAATGACATCATCACAGTCATCCGGCGTTGTAGATAGAACCATGAGACTATCTCCTTAATATAACTTCAAAATGTGAATTGCGTTGATGTTTAAAAGAATATTTAAAATGATTAAACATACATATGTTGTTTAGTAATATACAAAAAAAACATGGTGGAGAGTAGGGAAATTTAGGCAAATTAGTTTGGCCTGTTTGATTTGGCCATGGTGATGAGGGAAATGGTTGTTGTGACTAGCTTGGAAAAGGTGGTTGCTTTTGCCAAATTGTATTATATTATTGAGCATGATATTGCAGAGGTTGGAAAGAAGAAGATGGATTAGAGGGCATACCTGGTTGTCGTGGCTGCCATTGACGTCGCTGATTGAGTAGGTAAATTGGTTCTGATTCTTCTTAAGCTTCTTTGTACACTACTTTCAAACCCGGGAGTGTGGGGCAATTCTCTATGGAGTGATCTTTTGTACAAACAGTGCAAACTTGAACTGTATCGAGTGGGCATTCCTTATGGTTGTGTTTCTTTCTGCATCTATGGCATAGCATTGCCAGGGTTTGCTCTTCTTCTGCTTGTCTCTGTTTAGATTTCATAATATCAAGTTGCATTTTCAGAGTCCCCAATATATATCAGTTTTGAAATCCTCTAGTAAATCCCCGATTTTTGCGTGGGTTACTCCTCCATCAGAGATCTTTTTGTCCCTTGTGAGCATGTCACGTTCCACTGGTTTTGGCCTTGTACTTCCTCTTGAACTCCTGATACACAAATAAATAATTTCAGCAAAATTTTCTTGATTGATGTCACCTTTCCCCCTAATATTTAGTGTTTCAACCCATTCTTCCTTCATCCCTTTAATTAATGTCATTTTTAACAAACTGTCATGTAAGGGTAATGATGCATAAGGAGATCTCTGAAGATTATATTGAAAACATTCAACATACTCTTCTAATGTCCCATTAGGTCTGGATACCATCTGAAATATTTCATCCTTTAATTCGCGAGACCTACAATAATCCTAATATTTCTTTAGAAAAGTACCTTTCATATGATCCTAGTTATTTATAACACCTCCACCTAACCCCATAAACCATTGTAAAGTTGATCCTTTTAATGTGGAGGGAAATAATCTTAGCTTTTGGGGATCAGTGGTATAGTCATACCCCTGACATAATACATCTAATTCAAATGGAAATGCATCTAGATCTTCCAATTTTAGGCCATGGAATGTAGGAATATGCTGGAGAGGAATGCCCTTCACAGGTGCATTAACTACAATATCTAAAATGGGATATTGCAGTTTGGAGGTTTGTGGTGTTTGCTGGTTCTGGGCCATTTGATCAAATATGTGCCATATCCTTCTGGGATTTCTACAGAGTTATTCCTAGGATTACTAGAAGGAGTAGAAATGGCCTTGACAACACTTCCTTGGTTTGGGATGATAAGAGTTTCTTGCTAGACTAATATCTAGGGGGATCTTAGCTCCTTAGGTTCTTTAGCTTTGTTTTGGACGATTTTGATAGCACTTCCCTTATTTTGGCTACTTAGTGGCTAAACTATTCAAAGTCCCTTGTTTCTCCTCCTCCTTCTGAGAGATTACTAAGGTTCCCTTCTTGTAATGATCTTGTGCTAGAATTCTCAATTTCTTGAAAATCTTCCTCCTCTGTTTGGGTGTGCACCTCACCAAATGTTATAGATGGTGATTCTGTGGCCTGAAGGGAGCTAGTAGGTTGTCTAGAAGCAACTATTATAGGGCCTACTAATGACTGAGATTCTGATTTTTCAATGATATCATCTATAAGGGTTGATCGGCCAAGGGTCACTGGTCCCTTAGCTTTATCAGGTTTGGGTAGTGGTTTTGGATTCTTTTCAAGCTTTCTTTGATTAGTCATGCAGACAAATCAAATACTCATTTCTAGCTGAAATAATCAACAAATCTGTAGGAAAGCAGGCGGGGGAGCAGGGCTATTACATGCTCCATACACAGGTTCTTACCTTCCTTTTTTAAAACCCAACTCTCTCCTAGCAGGTACTCACACTACTATATTTTCAAAAGAAAGAAATGGCTACAATCTCCTTGGCAATGGTGCCAAAATGTTGAGTGATAAAAGGTGTCTTTTAACCCCTATTTATCCTACATTAATTATCAATCTAGGCATGATTTTTTTATCTCAAGTGTACTCAGTCTAAGGCGGTCACTTGTTCAAGAGTAATGTTTGCAGTATAGTTCTTGCAAAAGTAAATGAATGTTGGAAACAAAATCTAATTGTAATGGCGAGAAACTTAAATGCTTGTAACTAAAATTTTTATTCAGTAGCCATCAGTCGTGGATTCAGTAATGATAACTCCTTCCGCTATAAACTGATGTAAATGAAAATCAATCGCAAACAAGATCTCCAATCTGAGAACTTAGACAACAGTAGTCAATTTTCATTACAGTTGTAGATCTTTCTATCCATACTAAAGTAAATACTGGAGATAACAATTCGATTAGCAGAAAAGGAATCAACAACTAAATCTATTGAAAAGGTCAAACAACAAGGCTTAATCTACAAAAATGAATTGAGCAGCAATCTTAACCGAAATGAATTGAATAGCAATCTTCAACTAATAAAGAAACATCAAACCTAATTAAGTGTAACCACACAGCGACTATAGATTAATTGAATCAATAATCTTATTCTAGCATAATGGAAATTAACCACAGGTATAAAGGAATGACAATTCCAGCTATAATTGAACAGTAGTTAAATGAACAACAATCGCAATTGTAAGTGAACCATAGTTAAATGAACAACAATCACAACTGTAAATGAACAGTAGAATTCGAATTAGATAGTGCAATATTGTTTCAAAATGAAAAATATGACATCTTAAGTTGTGAATGATAATCTCGCTATTCAATTACAATTTCGATATAGCAGAGCAATTCAATGGAATGTTCAAAAACAGAAGATTACTGAATAAAGAAAATTAAAAAAATGCAAAGGAAATCAAACCACATACGATTGTAATTGTAAAATAGTGATACAAGAAATAAGTGGATCCACTAGGGCCAAGCCCTTAGCCACCAGGGAAGCACTAATGCATTTACTCCAGGATTAGTTAATGGAACAACAACTGAGTTATATATTAATCATATATGGTAGAGTTACAACTATCTCTCTTCAAAGAAAGTTGATGATAAAAGTTGAGATTACAATAGTAAGTTCTACAAATTGATAATAATATCTGCTCTCTGGGCTACCAGCGCTATCCCTTTTTATAATGGCTAGGTGGAAGTATCAAGATTACAGATAAGTGTACAAGCAGTGATCCCTCAAGATCAAAGGATCTTGAAGGATTTTCTATATCTTTGATGTTCAGTTTATTGTTTTTTCTTCCTTTTCTTAGACCATGCACTCTGATCTAGATCTCCTTGTCTAGATACAGCTTCCTATTGAAGGGACAATAGTTTCTTCTGCTTTGTCTTTTCCTCTTGAATAGTGATTTTCCATTTCCTTCACTTTCTATATAGAAAAAGACAATAATTAGTTATTTTGTATTAATCACAAATCTCCTTAATTATATCATAATTCTTTAACGTGATACCATCTTAGAATGTAAAGGAGTTATGATTCAAAGGAAAAGATAAAGAAATAAATGGTAAATACATACCTTTTCCATCACTCAATAATGGGCATAGCACACAGTGCCCAATCCAAAGCCTTGAGGCACTGCTTCTCTTGTACCTCTCTCTCAAATGCATCCAAAAACATATCTACATCATTTATGCCATCATAAGTGGGAAAATTTCTTACCTCTGACGACACGCAGCGTAGCGACCAAGTCATCATGTTACAACTCAGTGTGGTTACCTCATGTAACTGATTTTGTTAGCACTCTAATTCTTCATCAGAGTCTAAGGTGCAAGAAATCTTGTGATCCCATGTAATTCATCCATCCAATTTTGGATTCACCCAATCTTGGACTCACATTGTTATCTTATATATAAATTCTAGATCATCATCACTCTCGTAATCAGGGACTGGTTCGATATAGCATGATCCTTCAGCAGGATCTAGGGGTATTATTACGTGGACTAATTTCTTTTCAAATATCATTTTTTTCTTCTTTAGGTTGATTACCCCATTAATATTAGTAGCCCAATAAATGCCAAGGAGTGTAGGGTAAGGGTCTTTGTCATCGATAATTTCTATTACCTCAAAGTCATCCAACACACTTGCACCTTCGATATCTAGAGTCACCCCTTGCAGCCACCCCATGGGGATGATATTTTGTTGATTTTCCATTCTTCACTAAATCAGAGACCACTATAGCATAAGTCGTCCCATCCACTCCCAAGTTTGGTTTGGTAGGACGTTCGCGTATAACCCCAGATACAAAATAGGCTGATCCATTTGGTATTCTCCTATCTGCACGGTCAGCCTCATCTCTCATCCTATCCTTTTTTTATGCTTACCAATTTGTATAATGGGCGGTTCACCTGGAGTGTTTCTGCACATCTATTTATAAGCTCTTGTAACCCCTTCACAACCTTGGTATCACATAGAAACTTCATGCAAGTCTCTAGGAAGGTTGTAAACATAAAAGGGTCCATTCCTTGATCCAGCTTATCCTTTATTCCTAAGGTGGAAGCCTTAGCGAAGCTTTTCTTTCCCTCCATGAAAGTTTAGCATGCGCACTCCAAATCAAATTCAACCTCCTTCGCTAGAGCTTTGTGAACTCATGTTATCTTTGGACTATTTCCCCTTATCATCCCCTGTTCCAATTTCATTGCAGAGTACTGTATTCACATTTAGATCCTCTTCGTGAGGCTCATACCTCATCATCTACAGGTTTTGAGTCGGCTGAGGTGATACCGTCACTTTGTCACGTATCCTCACTATCAACGTTGGACAATCCTCTATTTCATGATCAAACAAAATGTAATATTTTCATGATGGGTGTGTTGGGTTTGTGCAATCGTGGGTGTAGTGTCATGGCCCTCCGTAATTGTAGCATATTAGCTATCCCCGACCTCTTCTAGGTCCTCCACCACCACCGCCTTGTCCACACCCCTGAAAGCCTGTTCACACCATCCTCGCGCTCTGGTCAGGGGACCGCGTTTTTGTCTGAACCATATAAGCGGGTGTTCTATCCATCATCAATTCATAACTTCTGTAGTTGTGCTCATCATGCCCTACAGACCTACAAAATTTGTAGAAAAACTGTTATGGTGTTTGTAAAAACTTTTGCAGCAAATGACAGTTATCCAGCATATGCTTTCCAACTACCTAACATACAGTGCACCACAACTAGGACCCGCTCTAGGTCCTGCTTGAGCTTCTGGCATCAAATTTATCTATCCCCTCCTGCAATGTAGTTCAAAAAGAGTAGGCAATGCTCTTTGTGATGCCTTTGACCCTTGCAGTTTAGGCACCATACCTATTTGTGCACCTCCAGTTGAACTATCTTCTCCTACTTCAAACTTTGCATTTCAACGCTATGATTTTACAACTACGCATGGATCTGCTGAACCCCTAGATTCGAATCCTGCATCGGTCCTTCATGTAGTCTCATGGTAATCTCTAAGGCCTTTGCCTGATTCATTATCTTTTGTTGTGACAACGCAACCCTTAGGTGTATAAGGAGCAAATCCATGAACCACTCGCGGTGTTGTCCATCTGTTAAGTTCATATTAGCTTCACAGATTTTACACTTCAACTTGTGATCTAATACCCAAGGTGTCTCACCTAGTCTCATCATGATTTCCTTGAACCCCACAATCGACTATGCCTCAGATTTAGGCCTACTGAATTCTTTATTCAGCACAGTCTGGATGTGTGCCATTTTAGCGTTTGGGTTATCATTAGAGTACTTTATGTACTAGGTTAGCACATGATCCTCAAAAGCACTAACTAATGTTCCCTTATTCATGTGATCATCCATGATGCCCTGAGCTTCCCATACATCTTTCACGACAAACCAGCACTGGCTCGGGTCCTCATTTTCCAAGCCTTTAAATAAAGGCAGCTTCCCTGAATTTTCCATGTTGAACTGTGATGGAGGTGGAGGTGTTATGGGTGAAGTTGCAGGTGATGGTGGTGAAGTTGGAGGTGGTGTGGGTGGAGGTGGAAGTCACGGGAATCGTTGTCTTATTAATTGAATAACACTTCACGGAGAAGCTTGTGCTACTCCATCTTCATCACCCAATGGAGGTGAAATCAATGAAATATATTCAGGACCCTTTCTTCGTTCATTCCTATAATTCTTTCCACATTGTGTAGCCTTGAACATAAATGTAGCTACATAACCCGTTTTTCGCACAATAACATCTTAATCTAGGCATTCAAATACTTTAAGTACTTACCTCGCAGACCTTGGAAAAAGTGATGCTCTACCTCGTAGTAGCTAACTGAGGTATCGATCACAAATTCAGTCACATATCCTCCTATGATGTGATCGAGCCAATGATCGATAGAGTGGACGACCTTATCCTCATAGGCTTCTAGTCTCTGTACTAACTCTGGGGTCCAAACAATAGGACCTTTGAGTCTCCACCTTCCTTGGCTATGCACTAACTTCACGATCCACTCATATATCTCAACTAGAGAGGAACATAAAAATATCTCTTGGATTTCTCTATATAGCTACCTGTCCAGCCATTGTTCCTTTTTCAGTCGCAAAATTCTATTCTCCTGCATCATGAATTCATGGATCTTCCTATCCAACCAGTCTTTGATCTCTTTCTTAGTTGGATTCTAGTGATACGACATCACACATCTCTTATATAGATTATGGTCCCAGCAACAGAACCATTTGTTGACTGCATGGGGCTTGACCCAGGTTCAACGTTAGTTAGCCAAATAAATCCCTACACTTCTGGCCCTTTTGGCATCAGCCCATGGAGTGTGGACCAGAGTCTCACCCGAAGAAGTATGGGGGGATGCCAGAACCGATTTTCTGCACCCTGAGATGGTCGTGATGTCAATTTATTCCTTCTATTCCTGCTTTCACATAGGTCACTAAGTTCTAGGCTCTGTTAGTATATCCCTTTATTCTTCCCTTCAGTACCTCCGTGAAGGAGTATGATTGACCTTCATTTAGCCATCACCTACGATTTATGTACTTTCACATTGCTAGGGTAGCATATCGTGTAGAGCCCCAAACTATCTTAAGTGTCTTACTTATCTTAATAAACAATCACAGTTAGCACAATGTAGATAGATATTCTTACTTGCATTCAATTAATCAACTTAGTTACGTACATTCACGCATCACATAAGCCTTGTAAATGAAATTCATACATAATAAGGCAAGATGCATTAATAGGAAACAAAGACACAAGACTTGTAGAATGCTTTTCTTTATTGATATATTCAGATACAGACTTTATTGCCCCGCGCACACAGATGCAGGGGTATGTGCACTCAGTTGTGGACTTCCACCCTAGGCCTTTGCGCACTCAGTTGCAAAGCCTCTACCTACGCTATGACCTTAAACTTAGACTTCTACATACTTACTCCTTATCACTCAAGACTTCTTACCTCTTCCAGAAATTATTACTACTTAGAGCTTACTTAGCTCTTTTTATACAATCCCATGGTCTACAGACAATGGGTAGATATTCCCAACTAACCTTACACTTTACAAAATAAAGGAAGATAACCCTTTATGAATCATAACACCTTTGCACTCCGCAACCACTAAATACGAAGACTTTACAACTTTATTATAAAACTTGACCCAAAACATGGGATTTTAGCCACAAAACTATCCTTTGGAGACCCCTTTCCCAACAATCAATCTATAAAGGCCAAGCTCCAAAATTTCTATACAGATAAAGGTCTCAAGAGATGGAAACATCTTCCTTTTCTTATTCTCTAGGGAAATTTGATTTATAGAAACTCAATTATCTTTTAATATAGATCTCCCCCTTTGAAAGAACATCATAATTTTGGTTGTTATTACAAGTCTACTTATTTGAATATACCACTAAAGCTCTACGTGTTTTGAAAATCATGATACTCGATAAAGCTATGTTGTAGGCCTACTTTGATGGTTCTTGCAAGAGAGTATACACTATATCTAGTGTGGAGTTTTCACCCTACTTGATGGAGTATTATGTGTTACTTTCTAAAGCCACTGGTGGTTGAGGAACCAACAACTTTGGTGAGTTGTCTCCCCTAGATCCATCTTAACTCTGGATCTATCATTTGATCCCTCTCCCCACTCTGATATGGATTTAGGATGGATGTAGTCTGACTAATATGGATCTGGTTGGTTTAATTTGTTAGATATATGATATGAGAAAATATATTATAGTAATTTTTAAAATATAACCAACCAAAACAAAAAACAACTAGTAAATTTGTTTTTTCACCCAATGTTTCTCAATGATGCATTTACCTAGACTCTTGTTAAAAGAAAATAAGGTAAAATATTCACTAAGCTTACATAGATTGTCTAGTTAATAATAAAATATGAATGCATCATTTCCAATGAAACAAGTAATGCACCAAATGTGCTGGAGCAGATAACATTGTTTTGGTGAAAAAGTGATGACAACACACTACCACTGAAAGCAGAGACTGGGTAGATTACTCCAATCCTCGTTGCATTAGAAAAAATTCAAACGGATAATTTATTAACTACCCAATCATATTTTATATTCTTAAAATTCAATAATGTGAGCAACAAAAGTAACCACTACAATGATAGAAGGCATCTATTACGTAAAAATTGATTGTATGCTCTGACTATAACAGAGACTACATTTACAATCTAGTTCCCACTTGCACCAACAATGCATAAAAGGAAACACCAAGTATTTGCATGCATATGCGTAAGTGTTGGTGTTACGAAACCAGCTCAAGAAAAGATAGAAAAGATAGATCAATGCCTTAGAATTCAGCCTCTTTGAGGGGGCAACCTCCTTTACATTACATAAATGAACAATTCTTGGATGATTCAAATGACAAAACCTCCTTTCTATATATAAGAGTCTAAGGAGTCACAATATAATCCAGCCGACCTAACAATAATAATATAAAGCCACAAAAATAACAATAGAGGAATTCTATGGGGCACAGTAATAACAATATGGGGGAAATAGGGGCACAACAATATTAATAATGGGTATAACTACAATAGTAATGGGGTAATCACTAGTATTATAGGGATCCAACATGCCCCTCTCCTTCAAAAAAGTGTTGTCCTCAACGCTTGAGTAGTTTTGGATACTTCTGCATAAAATTCTCATCCTCCCATGTGGAATCCTCAGAGGATAAGTTCTTCCACTTGATAAGATACTCTGAAATTGAACGATTTCGTAGCTGTCGAGTTCTTGTTTCTGTGACTGCTTCCGGTTCCAATAAAAATTTTCCTTCCTCGTCAAGTTCTGGCAATAATGTTCAAACGGGGAGCTTGTCGCCTATAACCTTCTTTAAACATGAAATATGGAAAACTCGGTGCAATCGAGAAGCTGCAGGAAGCTCCATTTTTTATGCCATAGTACCAATCTTTTGCAGCACCTTGTATGGACCATAATACTTTGGTGATAATTTATTATCCTTCGTAGCTTGCTTGAGGGACATTTTATTATATGGTTGTAGCTGTAGGAATACCCAATCACCTACATCAAAACTTCTTTCACTGCAATGTTGATCTGCCTATTGTTTCATTCTATTCTGTGCCAACACGAGGTTATCCTTTAAGAGTTGGAGGACTTGTTGTTGATGTTCGATGTGATGTTCCACTGCCTGAACCTTAGAATTTTCTCTTAAATATGATGTGATGGATGGTGGTTGATACCCATAAAGTGCCATAAATGGGATCATTTTTGTTGCTATATGGAAGGAAGTGTTATACCACCATTCAGCCAGAGGCAACAATTTGACCCATTGTGTCTGTTTATCAGATACAAAGCAACGAAGATATCCTTCCAAAAATTTGTTTACTATCTCAGTTTGCCCATCATATTGAGGATGATAAGATGAGCTATGAGCTAACTGAGTACCAAGACAAGAAAATAATTCTGTCCAAAAATTTCCAGTGAAAATGGGATCTCTGTCACTTACAATAATCTTTGGGTTTCCATGTAGCTTTTGAATTGTTTCCATAAATGTAGTAGAAACTGTGATGGCTTTAAATGGATGTGATAATGCACAAAAGTGTGCATACTTGGTAAGTCTATCAACTACCACCATGATGACACACTTTCCCTCAGACTTGGGTAAACCTGTGATAAAATCCATTGAAACCTCCTCCCAACATTGGCTTGGAATGGATAAAGGTTGTAATAGACTCGAGGTCTTAATTGTTTCAACTTTATTTTGTTGGAAAACCAAACATTAAGCCACAAATTTTTGAATATCTGATTTAAGGCCATCCCAAAAAAATTCCTTCTTAACCTTGTGGTAAGTTTTTAAAAATCCTGAGTGCCCTCCTAAGGGAGAAGTGTGCAATTCCATAAGAATCTTTTGTTTTAGCTGGGAATTCTTACAGAGGTATAAGCGATCTTTGTACCATAACCAATCATTTTTCCAGCTAAATGTACCAGACGTACTGGAATCTTGTTGTAACTTTCGAATAAGTGCCCACACTTCTTCGTCATTCTTCCATTCCTCCCTTGCTTCGTTTATCCAATCTTGTTAGATAATAGAAATGGTGCACAACAACGCTTCCACATCCTCATCCTTTCTTGAGAGTGCATCTGCCACCACATTTTGCTTCCCTTTTTTGTAGATGATTTCAAAGTCATAACCCAACATCTTTGTGACCCACTTTTGTTGCCCTTCAGAGGAGAATATTTGTTGTAAAAAGTATTTAAGGCTATCATGATCCGTTTTTACCTTGAAGTGTCTACCCATTAGGTAGGGTTGCCATTTCTTAAGTGCATGGAGTATTGCCAACATTTCCTTCTCATAAATAGCTTTTCTTAAAAACTTTCCCTTAATTGGACGACTTTCAAAAGCAATGGGTCTTTCATCTTGCATTAGAACAACACCAATTCCATTTCCTGAAGCATCACATTCCACAATAAAGGTTTTTGCGAAATCCGGTGTAGCTACGACTGGTGCTTGGCACATTTCCTCTTTAAGATGTTCAAAGGTCTTTGTTGCTTCTGGAGTCCATGAAAATGCATCTTTCTTCAATAATTTTTTTAAAGGTGCTGCTATTCTCCCATAATTCTTAACAATGTTGCGATAATACCATGTCAACCTGAGAAATCCTCGCATATGCTTTATGGATGTGGGGATTTTCCATTCCTTAATGGCTTTAATTTTTCTAGGGTCTACCTTAACTCCTTCATGAGATACAATATGACCCAAATATTCCACCTCCTAGACTCCAAAGAAACATTTGGATCTTTTTGCATATAATTGTTTCTCCTTCAATAGTTATAGCACCTTGTCAACATGTTCAACATGATCCTTCAAAGACCTGTTGTAGATTAGTATATCATCAAAAAATACTAACACAAATTTTCTAAGGAATGGTTTGAAAATTGAATTCATTAAACCTTGAAATGTTGAAGGTGCATTGGTAAGGCCAAAAGGCATGATCAAAAATTCATAATCACCCTCATGAGTTCTAAATGATGTTTTTAGAATGTCTTCAGTCTTCATTCTGATTTGATGATATCCTGAACGAAGATACAACTTGGTGAAGTAAATTGATCCATGCAATTCATTCAGTAATTCATCAATGACAGGAATGGGGAACTTATCTTTAATAGTGAGCTTGTTGAGCTCCCTATAATCTGGACACATGCGCCATGATCCATCCTTCTTGTGCACCAATACTACTGGAGAAGAGAAAGAACTTTTACTCAGTTGAATTATACTAGCCTCTAGCATTTCTGCAACCATACGTTCAATTTCACTCTTTTGGACATAGGGATATCTATACAACCTGATGTTTGGAGGAACACTTCCTGGAATCAGATGAATAGCATGATCATGATCACGCATAGGTGGGAGACCTTTGGGAGTCTCAAATACCTTGGAATGATTGTCCAGGACTTTTTGGAGATCTGGAGAAATAGATGATTCCGATGTGGACACATCTAGTGAGCATAATTGTGCAATTACACCTCTTTGCTCCTTTTTTAGGAGATTTGTCATACTATTAGAGCTGATTATCTTTCCTGGTTTCCCTGCAATACCCCTTAATTCAACTTCCTTTCCTTCCGTAGAAAATTTGATGAAATGTTCTTGAAAATTAAAAGCTATTGTACCCAGGGATTGTAGCCATTGGACTCCTAGTACAACATCAGCACCTCCCATTGGAATGGAAAGCATTGGCCTAGTCAATACATATTCTCCCATGGATAGCTTGATATTATGGCACTTTCCAAAGCAATTTATTATTCCTCCATTTGCAAACATCACTTGACACTCTGGTGCTAGATATAGGAAGCAACTCAATTCTTTTGCTACCTTACAATGAATAAAATTGTGGGTGCTTCCTGAATCAATCAACACTATTACCTTTTTCTTCTTGATTTGTCCTTCTATCTTGATGGTTTGAGGAGTGGTAATTCCCACCAATGCATTACAAGATATGGTCGGATTTATTTGTTCTTCATCTAGGCTTTGTTCCTGGAGTATATCCTCTTCTTTTGACCTTTCTTGCTCCTTTTCTTCTTCCTCTTCACAATCTATGTAGAATAATTTCTTCTCAACACACTTATTACCTTTAGTGTAATTGTTATCACAACTGTAACAAAGCCCTTTTGCTCTTTTTTCTTCCAATTTTTGTGTTTTCAACCTTATAGGTTGTGGAAGACTAGGGGCAACAACACTTCTGTCTTTATAGTTGTGAGTGGTATGCTTCCTGGTTGCCATAATTTTTCTTTCCATTTTTCTTGCTAACCTGAATGCCTTCTCTAAAGAATCAGGTTCCCAAAGGCGAACATCATGTTGGATATTATCCTTTAAAGACCCTATGAGCACATCAATCCTATGCTCCTCTGGAATATCTTTTACCCTTATGTTCAATTTTTGGAACTCCTCAATGTGCTCCATTATTGAACCCTTTTGTTTGAGACTTATCAATTGGCCAAAAAAAGTGTTTCTTTTTGTATCCTCATAATGTGCTATCAATTCTTCCGTAAAAATTGCCCAAGTGATAAGTGGTTTACGAGAGCAAAGCCATTGATACCATACAAACTGATTTGGTTCCAAATATAAAGTTTCCATGCGTACCTTTTGTGTGTTTTGCACATTATTGAGATCGAAGAATTGCTCCATCTGTAATATCCATGTGGCAGGATCCTTGCCATCAAACTTCCTCATATCGATTTTTGGAATATGGTGAGTCTTCGATCCAGCATTAGCGTTTATGGAATCATGATTAACATTTCTTTTTTTCTCATCATGAGTTTCCTTTAGTACCCTTTCACCCTTAGGGACCATTTCTTGTAGCAACTTATTCATATTTATCTTCAATTCGTCCATGTTTGTCTTCAAATCTATCTTCAAATCATCCATCTTAGCTTCAACGTCAATCATCTTAGCTTCTACGCCTTTCTTTAAATAGTCCATCTTAGCTTCTACACCTTTCTTTAAACCATCCATCTTAGCTTCTACACCTTTCTTTAAACCATCCATCTTAGATTCTGTTCCTTTTTTTGCAAGGGACAGTTGTTGCACTTGGTCTTGTAATTTTGATATATCATGTTGCATTTCTTCCTCTTCTTCATGAGTCATGCTAGAGCTTTCAGGTTCCTTACTAGGTGTTTGCATTTTCTTTCCTCGGTGCATCAGTTACTGATAATAATGCTCTACTATGCCCTTTGAATTCCTTCAAAATAAATTTTCAAACCAAGCTTAAGAAAAAATTTAAGAAAATCTACACACCTTTTTTCACTTTGTAGGAGCTCGATATTTCCTCTGATGTATCTCTGTACTTTCCAATCATCTAGTTCTGAATTTATGAGCTGTAGTATCCCTCTGTGTCCTCTTTCCAATGCCACAAGTCTAACCCAAATTGGATTCTCCAAGGAAGAGTTATGTGAAATCTCCCACAGTGACTTGCTTATAGACTAGTTTAGTAGAGCGAACTTGTACGACGTGCCACGTGTCACTGTTTCAACCTTTGGATCTGAAACATGCGTAAAAGAAACTAAAGTCCGTCCTCTTTCTATACCTTCTTACGAAATTTCAATCTGATCCCCAGAGAGAAGGTTGTGACGATTTTCCCCAGGTCACCTATTTTGAATGTAATTCAGGAGTCTGCAAAAAGACCAACTTCCTCAGATCATATCTCCGCAAATTTCGCGCAAAAAGATCTGAAATTCGGACCCAAGGTTCAGTGCGATTTATTCTCAAATGGGTTTTTTTTGCAACTTCTGAAACATCACAGAAAAAAAGTTATAGCGAACATTCCACGATGACCTATTTGGAGCAGTGAAACCCTAGAATCCAAAGCTCTGATACCAAATGTTATGAAGCCAACTCAAGAAAATATAGAAAAGATAGATCAATGCCTTAGAATTCAGCCTCTTCAAGAGGGAAACGTCCTTTACATTACATAAATGAGCAATTCTTTGATGATTCAAATGGCAAAACCTCCTTTCTATATATAAGAGTCTAAGGAGTCACAGTATAATCCAGCCAACCTAACAATAATAATATAAAGCCACAAAAATAACAATAGAGGGATTCTATGGGGCACAATAATAACAATATGGGGGCAATAGGGGCACAACAATATTAATAAGGGATATAACTACAATAGTAATGGGGTAATCACTAGTATTATAGGGACCCTACAGTTGGATTCCCACAAATAAACCAAAAAATGTTTAGGGTATCACACATAAATGAGAGTGAAATAATGAATTCTATACACCTTCTAAAACTAGTGTTAAATTTATACCACAAAATGGATCATGTCAATCCATAATCACGACTTCGTGGTTTTCTTCATTGAATGAATAATTATCATAATTTTCAAATGACTGTGCAATTTTTTGATGATGTCCTTCAAGGAAGGGCTTCAACTTCCTTCAAACGAAAAATGATACTCACTAGACTAGAACTTTGTCAACTACAATTTCTTGAAATCTAAGCCCAAGAATACCATCAAACATGGCCAATAAGAATATTGAATTAGATCATATGTTGTCTCAGTAAAAACTTATGCCACAAAAATGAAAATATAAATTTCAAAATACTCTTGTGAGAAAAAAAACTTAAACTTTCTTAATATTTGTGAAATAAAATAATTTCCAATTTGGTCTTTCACAACAACGTCCCCTACTATGGCATCATCTTCAAAGAAATATCGATAGATTGCACCACTTATATATTGAATATCAGAGGATTTTCCTTCACAACTAATAAAAGTACTTCGATCAATTACAGAGCAATTGCTAAGGATTTTCCTTCACAACCAATAAAAAAACACAAACCAATTATAGAGTAATTGCAAAAATGTTCCTTGATCACTTGATAAAGTATACAAAAGGATATATATATATATATATATATATATATATATATATATATATATATATATATATATATATATATATATATATAGATATATATAGAAGAATTATAACTTTCTAATAGTCTTTAGGTTTTTTAATTATAACTAATATTGACATATCATGGCTATAATACAAGATTTAACACATAACATATCCTAGCCATTATACTGTCCCATATGACTCAATAAAAAAACATGCTTGTATTGAGAGGGTTTTACCTAAAAAATTGTAGGAACAAAGTATAGGGAAGTTACCTAATTCAAAATAAATCTCATACCAAGGAAGCAATTTTAGGAACATTCCACTCCTTTTCCTAAGAAAAAAGACATCAAAAATATGTTAATAAACATTGGTTCTCATTATTTCATTTCAAAGAGGAGAGGCTCCAATATGGAAATAAAAATAGTGGCTACCTATGTAAAGGAGATTTAAAATAAGAACCATTTATACTAGAACCAAACTCCATCTAACAAAAAATTTATACATCGGAATATCAATATCCCTGGAGGCCATAATGAATCTGAAAAGGAAACAAATCACTACGTAAATCATAAATATGATTTAATTAGATAAAACAAAACAATTAGCAAAACCATTTATAAATGATTGATACCTATACCTTATTGCTTACCAAAAGGGCCACCTGGAACTGAGATTAAACCCTACCAAAGCAAGAAAGGATGCATGGAAAGGAAAAATAATTACAACTAGTAAACTCATGAGTCTTAGCCCCAGAGCAGAATTGAACATCAATTTATCACTAGACAAGAATAAATTAAAAATGAAAAGAGGGGTTAATTCGATTTTTCCCGTATGTAAGGAAAAAACACCATGTAATAACCATTATTGATCTGCGAGAGCAACCTAGGACCATTTTATTCCCTGTTGGATGTGAAGCATGATTGTTTAGAGGTCTTTGTTTCAGCTGGATGTATACCCTAGGAATTTTGTACACCCCTCCACGCGGGAGGGTGCGGGGGGGACTTGTCCCCTCCACGGGGGTCCATGGGAGCCGATCCCCCTGGCTGGGGGGTCTGGGGGCTAGCAGTCCCCCCACGGGGGTTCGAGGGTAGTGCCTCTGAAGCTAAAAACAAATGTAAAATTGTCTTGTAAAAGTATAGTAATTTCTAATCAATCTAGGCATTTCATTAGGAAAATGATCTGACGATAGGACTTATGTTTAGTTTAGGGCTTTTTTCCCTACAAGGCAACCCCTCTCTTCATATGAGGGCATTGTATTTGAGGATGTGTAATAGATGTGTATTCTATGAGCGAGAAACAAAGAGGTGAGACTGTGAGAGAAAACATAGGATGTTACAACAGATCTGTTGTAGGTTGTGTCTCTTCATTTTGCTGGATAATAAAAGGAAAGGATTGGCTATTTGGGGTGGATGTAGCCCAAACTAGGTGAACCACGTATATCTGTGTCTCTTTTTTTTTATGCGTTTTTTGTGTTTATATTTTTGCAATATTTTATGTGTTCCATTGCTCCGTAATATATAATTTGTTGTTAGGTAAACTTGACTCAGGATAGCGTCAAGGTGTACCAGGTTAAATAGTGATGGTTTTGGGGCACATGGTATTGTGCACCCATGGTATTTTTCCCGTGGTATTATATGTAATGGAGCTTATAAAAGGCTGGAAGGACTTCATTGTAATACAAGACTTGGAGGTGAGCGGTGAAAGCTCACTTGGTCGGATTGGCCAAGGTTTTGGCCAATGCTAATGAGATATTATTAGGTTGGGTTTTTCCTCGGATAAGAATTTGTGTTTATGTGTTTATGGTTGTTGCTGGTTATTTTTATATTTATTTCTCTTAGTAATTATTTATGCTATGTAGTAAATTTCTTAACAATTGGTATCATAGCCAAAGGTTGTGTATTGGCTTCAGAAAAATGCTTTTGTTGCCAAGGGTTATTTGGCCTAGTGGACATAGAAAGGATTAATGCATAGTTTGTTCGCAGATCTAATCTATGTGTAGCAAGAACTAGGTTCTAGAAATGCTCAGATGAACCACTATGCCAACGTTGGAGAATGAACGAGTGAGCTAGAGTGAAGCTATGCATTCTGGCAGCGCTGCTCAAAGTAAATATGCAATCTTAAAGGGCCTATGTTGGGCTTTTCATTCAAATGCCTAATAAATCTTTTCCTGTAGTCATATCCATTTTACCATATGAAACTTCCGTTCTAAGCATTGATAGTTGGATCGAAGAGGAGAAGTAGTTATCATGGGTCAATAGGCCTTCCATGGAGTTGTATCGATGTGATCCTCCACTTATCACAGATCTATGGAAGAGATAGTCTAGAAGTTTCTATGGAGGAGGAGAAAGTTTTGGCACTGGAAAATGGATTAGAAATTTGATCCCACCACCGCAATGCTCCTCGATGGAAATATTCTGCAATAGAACTAGCTAGTGTCAAAGGCTGCATAAATGGATCAAGAGTTATGTCAACATATTTGATTGAGTGAAAATAAAGCTGAATGAAAGAAGTCATCAAATATATTGAGTGTAATGGCTCAGTAAAAAGAGTAGCGACAACGAGTCATGATCGAGGATAAGAGAAATTTCATGATGGTGGATGGCGACATAGCAAGGATATCTAGGGTTCAACATTGCAGCAGCAATTCTCGTTGAGAAGGAGCTAGATCTAGTAAGGTCTGGTGTGGATCTTAGGATATACTACTAGGAGAGATTCTAGCATGAGTCGATGCAACCAAGTAGAGGCAGATCAAGTTCTTGTCGACGCTCTGCAGACAGTTATGGAAAAGGAGAATAATAACAACAATAAATTCAGTAGTAAATATTGAGTGAAATTTCCCAAGGATGTTGTTGTTTCGCTGATCAGGGACAGTTCAAATGAAGGCGAGGAAGCTAAAATCTGTAGCGGCCATGAGAGAACTGTTCCAAGCGATGGTACCACAAAAGAGTTGTTGCTGCAGGAATGGCTGGGATGCGAACATATAACCTGAGAGTTGAAAAAGCAGAAAGGGATTACCAGACCCATAGTTATGATGAACCTAGTGGAAACATTGGCGGCTGAAAGCCAGTTACGCGTTATGCAGGAGTGGGAGAGCTTTGGTTCTGGAAGAGTCACCTCTGTCGTTGCTGTTCCAGAAACTTCAAATCCATTTGTAGGTGAAGCAAGATGTCGAGGAAGTTTGAAAAAGATAGACAATTTACCATAGATATGATGGGTAGACATCTTTCTAACTTGGGGTTGAATCCTTTGGCAGAAATAGAGAGAGCTCGGAGCATATCTGTGTCTCGATGAGGTCATAAGTGAGAAAGGTCAAGTGGCATGGAAGAGAATGTTGATGCTATGGATATAGATCAACCAAACAAGAAGCATCGCATGTTATCACGCCCCAGATCTAGATCAAGGTCTCCTGGTGAAGTCACCCCAGGCGAGGGTTTCAAGGATTCATCTCAGAAATTAAAGGCAGCTAAACTAGGCAAGAAAGCAACGAAGAAATGAAACAAGGATGCCCACAATTGAGAGAGGATGAGTGAGAATAGCAGCAACAATAAACAAAAAAAATAATTAATGAAGTCAAAATTATTGCATGTAAATGGGCATACTATTGTAAGACCTGGTAAGGCATGTGTACCCCTCGATGATCATCGGTAAAGTCTATGTTAGACCTAGGTGATAGGGGGGATGTCAGGTTAACAATACCCCAGGTAAAAGATCTGAGGGCGTAAGAGCTAGAGTGAGTGGGATGGTCTCACTTAGTAGGTTTGGCTGGAGTTAGTCAAGGAACTCCAAGTCACGTTTAAGGGGGGAATACTTTTAGGTAAACTATTGCATGTGGAGCATGATTATTCAGAGGTCTTTGTTTTTAGCCGGATGTATACCCCAAGAAGTTTGAACACCCCTCCACGTGGGGGGGTTTCCCCCACGGTGGTCCAGGGGGGCCGATCCCCCCAGCTGGGGGCTCCGGGGGCCAACAGTCCCCTGGCCGGGGCTTGGGGATAGCACCCCTGAAGCTAAAAATAGATGTAAAATTGCCTTTTAAAAGTATAATTATTTCTAGTCAATATGGGTCGTTCATTAGGCAAATAATCTGACAATAGAACTTATGTTTAGTTTAAGGTTTTTTGCCCTAGAAGGCAACCCCTCTCTTCAATATGAGGGCATTGTATTGAGTCTGTGTAATGTATGTGTATTCTTCGAGCGAGAAACAGAGGGGTGAGACTGTGAGAGAAAACGGAAAGGATATTACAGTGGATCTATTGTAGGTTGTGTCTCTTCATTATGTTGGATAATAGAAAGGAAGGACTGGCTGTTCGGGGTGGACGTAGCCCAAACAGGGTGAACCACATATATCTGTGTCTCTCTTGTTTTATGCATTTTCTGTGTTTATATTTCTGCAATATTTTATGTGTTCCATTTCTCCATAATATATAATTTTCTAACAACTGGTATCAGAGCTGAAGGTCTATTTAGCTGATAAACTCATAGGAAAGAAGGGTTCCTCATTCAGGTGGGAGCAATGGCGAAATATGGTAAGTTTAGGGTCGAGATATTTAATGGCCAAAACTTCTCATTAAGGAAGATGCAGATGGAAGATTATCTGTATCAGAAAGATCTATACCTACCATTGGGTAGAAAAGCAAAGATGTCGATGGGTATGACAATTGAAGAATGGAACCTTCTTGATAGAAAGGCACTTGGAATAGTACGGTTGTGCCTCGTAGTGTCAGTCGCCTTCAACATTTTGAAGGAAACAACGAGAGAGGGTTTGATTAAGGCATTGGAGAAACTATATGAAAAACCCTCAACCTTAAACAAGGTATTTATTATGAAACAGTTATTTAATATGAACATGTTAGAAGGTGGATCTGTTGCAAACCATTTAAATGATTTTAATACTATTACAAGTGAGTTATGTTCTGTAGGGGTAAACTTTGATGATGAAGTTAGAGAACTGTTATTCTTGTGGTCATTACCAGAAAGTTGAAATGGTTTAGTAATGGCCATTAGTAACTATGTTTCTGGATCTAGTAATTTAAAGTTTGATGATGTTGTCGGTGCCATACTTAGTGAGGAAATGTGACGGAAAAGCTCTGGTGAGACATCGGGTAATGCTTTGAGTGCAGAGTCTAGGGGAAGAAAAATGGAAAGAGGAAAGAGCCTAGGATATCACAATAAATCAAGGAAAGGCAGATCTAAGTCTAAATCATGGATAGTGTGCTGGAAATGTGGAAAGAAAGGACACCTAAAGAAAGACTATAGATCTTGGAAGGGAAAAGAAGAAGATGCACAACAAGAAAACAATCATGAAGCAAATGTGATAGGTGAGGTGTTACAAAATGCTTTGATTCTTTCTTTCAAAAATATTACTGATTCCTGGGTGGTAGATTCAGGGGCCTCATTCCATGCCACACCTGATAAGAAATACTTTCATGACTATGTTCAAGGAGATTTTGGACAAGTTCATTTGGGTGATGATAAACCCTATAAAATTGTTGGAATGGGTAAGGTTCTTGTAAAATAGCAGAATGGAAACCAATGGCTAATAAAGGAGGTAAGGCATGTTCTAGATCTAAAGAAAAATCTGATTTCAATAGGGCAGTTAGGCGGTGAAGGTTGTGTGACAACTTTCACAGATAAAGCTTGGAAGGTCACCAAAGGAGACCTTGTAATAGCAAAAGGTGAAAAAATTGGTACATTGTATTTATGCAATGGTATTTCTAACTTTGGTAATGCTTTAACTTCCAAAGGAGCAGATACAGCATTATGGCATCATAGGCTTGGACATATGAGTGAAAAGGGGATGAATATTCTTCACTCAAGGAATTTGTTGCTAGGTTTGAAGAATGTTGATTTGGACTTCTGTGAGAATTGCATTTATGGAAAATAGAAGAGAGTCAGATTTATCAGAGTTGAGAAAGAAAAGAAGAATGAAAAATTAGAGATTGTGCATACAAATGTATGGGGACCTGCTCAGACTTCATCTCTCGGTGGCTCTCATTATTATGTTACTTTTATTGATGATGCAACTAGAAAAACTTGGATTTATTGTATTAAGAATAAATCTGATGTATTTGATACTTTCAAGAACTGGAAAGCTTTGGTTGAGATTGAGAGAGGAAAGAAATTTAGGTGTCTTAGATCAGACAATGGAGGTGAATATTGCAGCAAAGTCTTTGATAAGTACTGTTTAGAGCATGGAATTCGTAGAGAGAAGACAGTTCCAAGAACACCACAAGAAAATGGTGTGTCAGAAAGGTTGAACATAACAATCATGCAGTGTGCAAGGTGCATGAGATGGCATGCAGGATTGCATTTACAGTTTTGGGTAGATGCTGTAGATACTCTTGTTTATCTAATAAACAAAGAGCCTCAAGTTCCTTGGATGGTGGTGTTTTAGAGGAAGAATGGATAGGTAAAAAGGTAAACTACTCTTTTTTAAAGCCTTTTGGTTGTGAGGCCTTTGTCCATATTGATTAAGAAAATAGAACAAATCTTGAGGCAAAGTCAAAGAAATGTACCTTTATTGGATATGATGTTAATGATTTTGGTTATAGCTTATATGATTACGAAAATCAAAAAATCATTAGGAGCAAAGATGTAATATTCAATGAAAAGGTCTTGTATAAGAATCAGTTGCAGGAAAAGAAACACGAAAAACAAAACAAGGAATACCTAGTTCTTGATGAAATCACTAAAAAAGTAAAGGTGCATGAAAATAATAATAATCAATAACCACCATAACGGCAACAGGCACTCCAAACATCTGAAAGTGGTGTTAGAAGATCTACTAGGATAAGTAGACCCCCTAAACGATACTTTCCTTCATTATATTATTTATTGTTGATTGATTCTGGTGAACATGAATGTTATGAAGAAGCAATACAGGTTGAAAGTAGGAAGAAGTGGGAGGTAGCCATGGAAGAAGAGATGGACTCCTTAATGAATAACCAGACTTGGGACTTAGTCAGGTTGTCTGTAGGAAAAACTACATTGAAGAATAAATGGGTTTACAAGCTGAAGGAAGAAGGTGGGGGAAAACAGAGGTACAAATCTAGACTTGTGGTGAAGGGGTTTGCACAGAAGAAAGGTATTGATTTTGATGAAATATTTTCTCTTGTTGTTAAAATGACTTCAATCAGAACTATTTTATGTCTAGTAGTAGTTGAAGATTTTCTTTTTGATCAGTTAGATGTAAAGACAGCCTTTGTCCATAGGGATTTGGAGGAAGAGATATATATGCATCAACCACAAAGATATGAAGTGAAAGGGAAGGAGAAACTAGTGTGCAGGTTGAAGATGAGCTTGTATGGCTTAAAACAGGCTCCAAGGTAGTGGTATCTGAAATTTGACAAGTTTATGTCTAAACAAGGCTATACTAGATGTCACTTTGATCATTGTGTTTATCTAAAAAAGAAAAATTATGGCAACTATATTATATTGTTATTGTATGTAGATGACATGCTTGTTGCAGGGTCTAACATGAAGGAAATAAATGTGCTCAAAAGAAAATTGGCAAATTCATTTGAAATGAAGGATTTGGGAGCTGCAAAACAAGTCCTTGATATAAGAATCACTAGAGACAGGAAAAATCTCAAATTAACATTGTCTCAAAATGAGCACATACAAAAGGTTTTGAAAAGATTTAATATGCACAATGCAAAACTAGTTAGTACACCTTTTGCTAGCCATTTCAAACTTAGTAAGGAAATGTGCCCAAAGATCCAAGAAGACATGGATTATATGTCTAAAGTTCCATATGCATCAGAAGTAGGAAGCTTAATGTATGCAATGGTGTGCACACGGATTGATATTGCACATGCAGTGGGATTTGTAATCAGGTACATGAACAATCCAGGAAAGGAACATTGGATGGCAGTGAAATGGATTTTTAGATATTTGTAAGGTACCATAAATCAAGCATTATGCTTTGGTGGTTCAAACATTTCTCTACAGGGATATGTTGATGCAGATATGGAAGGTGACAGAGATAACAGGAGGAGCACTACACGATATGTATTTACTATTGGTGGAACAACTATCAGTTGGGTTTCAGAAATCCAAAGTGTTGTTGCACTTTGAACAACAGAAGCAAAGTATGTTTCTGTTGTAGAGGCTAGTAAAGAAATTATTTGGTTACAAAGGTTTATGGGTGAATTGGGTAAGGAGCATGATATGGGCACGTTGGAAGATGGAGAGTTGAAGCTGCAAAAGATACACACTAGCTAGAATCCTGCAAATAAGCTAACAAAAGTTGTAACCAAGGAGAAACTAAGAATATGCTCAGTTTCAGTTGGTCTTCAAGGATGGCAATGAAGATGAGAAACAGCCAGGTCCAAAGAGGAGTTATTGTTGAGCAAATGAAGTAGTGGTGGAGTTGCTACAGTCATTCTGCAAGTGGGGGATTTTTGTTTGTGGAGCATGATTGTTTAGAGGTTTTTGTTTTCGGCCAGATGTATACCCCGAGAAGTTTGTACACCCCTCCATGTGGTGGGGTTCAAGGGGGACTTTCCCCCCCGGCGAGGGTTGAGGGGGCCGATCACCCCCGGCTGGGGGGTCTAGGGGCTAGCAGTCCCCCGATAGTGGCTTGGGGGTAGCGCCCCCGAAGCTAAAAACAGATGTAAAATTTCCTTGTAAAATTATAGTAATTTCTAGTCAATCTGGGTTGTTCATTAGGCAGATGATCTGACGGTAGAACTTATGCTTAGTTTAGGGTGTTTTTCCCTAGAGGGAAACCCCTCTCTTCATATGAGTGCATTGTATTGAGTCTGTGTAATGTATGTGTATTCTCCGAGCGAGAAACAGAGAGGTGAGACTATGAGAGAAAATAGAGAGAATATTATAGCAGATCTGTTTTAGGTTTTGTCTCTTCATTTTGTTGGATAACGGAAAGGAAGGACTAGCTGTTCGGGGTGGATGTAGCCCAAACTATGTGAACCTCGTATATCTATGTCTCTTTTGTTTTATTAGTTTTCTGTGTTTATATTTCTACAATATTTTATGTGTCCGATTGCTCTGTAATATATAATTTTCTAACATAAACTTGACTCAGGATAGAGTCAAAGTTGACCAGGTTAAACAGTGATGGTTTTGGGGCACATGGTATTGTGCACCCATGGTATTTTTCCCATGGTATTATATGTAATGGAGCTTATAAAAGGCTGGAAGGACTTCATTGTAATGCAAGACCTGGAGGCAAGCGGTGAAGGCTCACTTGGTCAGATTGGCAAAGGTTTTGGCCAATGCTAATGAGATCTTATTAGGTTGGGTTTTTCCCCAGAATTGGGGTTTTCTCGGATAAACATTTGTGTTTATGTGTTTATGGTTGTTGTTGGTTATTTTTATATTTATTCCTCTCAGTAATTATTTATGTTATGCAATAAATTTCTTAACATTCCCAACCCCACGGAAGACCGCAAGGGGGCCAGTTGTGTTGGATGAACTAGCATTTGGAGGGAGGGAAAGACATTTGGTAAAAGTCACATGGGTGATTTGGCCCAAGATTTTTGGAAAAGAAAACCAATATGTTTACTAATATTGTCAAATTAGGTAACATATTTTAATTATAGCCATTAGTGAAACTCACAGTAAGACAAGAATGGTTTTTTTAGTAAACCATCAATGAATTTAACTAAAAAAATTACCATTGATGATGTATTAGTAAGAAAAACTAGAAGTGACTATGATGTACTAGTAAGAAAAACTAGAATTCAGTATAAGTCTATGAGACTAGAAGGAAAGACTAAGGATTCTTTGTATATTCCATAGATAAAAAACTTAGGTGTTCATTGACATACATTAAAAAAGTGTAACTATTTATCCAATTTATAATTAGCCTTTGGATCCCCTATCACTTTTCAATTTAGATTGTTGAAGTGACACAATTAAAATGACTTACATAAAAAACTAATTTGTGTTGTTGTAATATTTGTTAGGTAGTTTCATTTTTGTTTCTATACTAAATTAGTCATTCATGTTAGTAATTTTTAGTTGTATTACTTATTATCTATTCATATATATTAACCCAATACTAAATTAGCCATTTATGTTAGTTGTTTTTAGTTGGGTAACTTAATATTTCTCAATTTTGGTAGTATTTCACTTGGAAAATTTACAGTGACTAACATTTTTAGTCACCTAGTCACTAATTTCTCATTTTCATCTAGTGAAAGAAAGCGGATGAGAGGCTTAATTTAACAAGGTTTAGAGGTTTAGGATCAATAAGCTTAGAGATCATGTCAAGGAATTCAGGAACTCGGATTGTAGTGAATAAAGACATAATTTCGAAGCTAAATAGGGTAATTTTATCATCAACATAGATCTCTTTGCTTTTATGAATAAAATCAGAAAAATGTTTAATGTAAGCGGGGGAAAATCCCACAACCTATGTAAGGTTGCAATCTAGGTATCAGGAAAGAGCATTGGTCAAAGCCCTTATGTCACTAAAAATGGTTCCTTGGGTTTACAAACGTTTGGGTGTCAATATATCTTGGGACTTTTGGGAGTATGGGGAATAAGTCGTTGTTGAATAGAGAAACCTATAAAAGAGGTTTTAATGACATTAGTCATAATCTATGTGATATAATTAATGGGGTTTCTAGGTAGGATTTTACAGGAACTCAAAAAATTATTATCAAGCAACTTAGATTCATAAACGAAATAGTTTATGATATTTTAGTTATCTTCAAAGTCATGTCTCTATTCAAAATCCTAGTTATTGAGGCTCTTAATAATGTCTAAGCTTATTGATCCTAAACTCTCAACCATGGTAAGTGCCACCTCTCATCTGCTTTATTTTCTTTCAAAGGCGCCAATTATGACAAAAAAAAGGTACAAAAATGTTGGAGTAAGGAATTACTGATAGGGGGTGAATCAATAATAGTGATTTTCTTAAAACTTTTTATGAATAAGTATTTAATTATTTCTTCGATTTTAAGTTACTTGTGAGAGATTTCATACACAATACAACTTAACAACAATATAAGGCATTCACATGTACAAATAATTCATCACATGAGAAACATACACATGTTGACATAGGTATTTTTACGTGGAAACCAAAATGGAGAAAACTACCAATATGCTTGTTGTTATGATGTAAATTAAGCACCTACTTAATGAAATCAATTTGTTTGTGAGCACCCACTCACATGGGGCACCTACCCCCTTTGGGTAACAAGCACCTACTTGCCAAGAGGAACCAATCTCTTATGAATGCAGGCCACTACCTGCTCTAGCCACTGTTCTTCCTTTCATACAATTTTCAAATTGAAAACAAGGGCAATTACATATATAGAGAAATACAACTATGATTCATGTAGTATCATACTTCTGCACTTACATCTCTACACTTTCTTAGGAAATCTTGACCTCACACAATAACACTAGCCCACTCAGCCTATTTTGTCTACGATATAGACACGCATAACCTCTTTTCTGCAACACAGGCACACTTCACTTTTTCTCAGTAATGCACAATTACACACAACTCTCCACACTTATCACTAGAAAAAATATAGGTTCACTCACTGTCTTCAATTGTGCTCCTTATTTTTGTTCCTTTCATGCATGTTGGTCAATGTTGTCTCTGCTAACCATTAACCTTCCATGTATGTTTCCCAAGAGTAATCTTGCATGGCTTCTCCATCTGGTTGTTGTGTCTATTTCTTTAATACTTCCGTTGCATTAAAACATAAGAATAATCATCTTTCACTCACCAACTATAGCTACAGTATAATTAATTCAGTGAATGGGTCTCTGTTTGATTTTCCATGTCAAGAATTAAATCTCAATCAACCTGCACACTTCGACAAGGCATTCTTCCATACACACAACATGGCTCAACATCATGTTGTTGCATCTCTTGCTTGCATTTTTTCATTGCATTAAAACGTGATAATGGGAATGGTTCAATTACCAACTATGGTTAAAATATAATTAATTCAGTGAATGGGTCTCTGTGTGGTTCTCCATGTCAAGAATTAAATCTCAGTTAACTTGCACACTTTGAAAAGGCATTCTTCCATACACACAACATATCTCTCCACCTTTGTCAATAAATCCTATGTCCTCGAGGCTTTGATCTTCATTCAAATCCTTGTAGAATGCAACTAATATTATGATTGATTGTCTGAGTTCATGACAAAATGAACTTTTTTATCCTACGCAATTGGGGTTCTCTCTACCTTGACACATCGATCATTGAAATTCATTATTAATTCCAACGACCAACTCCTCCATGCTCATTTATTCTTCAGCAACTGACTCATCCATCCTCCATACTCATTTGTGTTGGTATTTTAGATCCAAAACATATCATAACTTTATTAAGAAGATGTTACGATATTACAACGCTCTTATTTTCCTTTAGCCCCTTCTGCTTAGCCCTTTCTTGCTTTTCATCCATACAATCAAATATTTTGACCACCAGTATAATACATTGGTGTTAAGCGTTTTAGGATCTAGCTAGGGGCCTATATCCTTACATATTTTCTCTGCCTCTTAGTTCCCTAAGGTCCACAATTAATCACTAGCACATTCGAAGCTCCCACATATCGTAATATTTCTCCAAAATGAATTTACAAAGGATTTCTGAAATATCCAACCACTGATATGGTCCATAGCATGTAGGTGTTAGGACCTACTATGTGACATTGGTTATTTGGGTCTCACACAACCATGTGTCGGTAACATGGAAAGCCCCCTATATCGTAACTTTTCAAAATTGAAATTACAAAAGAGATATGAGATCTTCGACCTCTGATACTTTGACCTTCAAGATGATGTCTTGCTACCATCATCATTTCCTTGTGAGACCTCCATAGTGGTGACATGTGTCACCTAGATTTTCCCCATTACGTTGCCAGATATTACCGAATTTGGCTACCATGCGTCCTCCATATATCCATATCATGTTGATGTCATGTGCTATGTTAGCTCCTAAGGGCCAGTCAATGGCTATGACGTGTCCTATCAGAGAAGAGATAAAGGGTCCCTAGTTCTTTGGTTTTTCACACAGATTCCTGTTTAAATATGTAATATGCATTACTCGAACCATTTAAAAAGGATCTGTTATGAAACCAGCTCAAGAAAAGATAGAAAAGATAGATCAACGCCTTAGAATTCAGCCTCTTCGAGGGGGAAACCTCCTTTACATTACACAAATGAACAATTCTTAGATGATTCAAATGACAAAACCTCCTTTCTATATATAGGAGTCTAAGGAGTGACAATATAATCCAGCCGACCTAACAATAATAATATAAAGCCACAAAAATAACAATAGAGGGATTCTATGGGGCACAGAAATAACAATATGGGGGTAATAGGGGCACCACAATATAAATAAGGGGTATAACTACAATAGTAATGGGGTAATCACTAGTATTATAGGGACCCAACGGGATCTCATTAAGAAAAACTTACAAGGTCCATATTCAGTCTTTTTGATATCAAGTTTCACTTCCTCTTTTATCAGATTAGAACATTCTCAAAAGGGAATTACATTAAGGTTACGAAGCTCCAAGGTTCTAAGGTTCTGAACCTCCGAAATTCTAGCCTACTTTCAATATTAGGCCTTTTCAATGTTTTTCCTATTCAAGGCTTCCAATATTGAAGGTTCCAAGAATCAGCTCTCAAGACATTGACCCTTCGATATTCCGACCTCCTTTAGTTTTGAAATTTGGCATGTTGAGGACTTCAAGACCCTAACTTCAGCAACCAATAAATTTTGATCTCAACATCTATTTCTAAACTTCTACAGATTGTTGGAAATATTATTCAAAGAAATTTTCATTGGAGATGGTTCAATGTAGTCCTTGATCACAATTTCTACCTAAAAAATGGTTGTAAACTCTCTCCCTAAAATATTCCTCAATGCTAGTCTGGTTGAAATCAAAGCCAACACACCAAGCACCACCAATCAATCATTCAATATAAATTTTCCAAGAATCTCCCTCTTTGGCATTGATGAGAAAAACATAAACTCCCCTTGAAACCTGACATGATATTCTCCATTATTTTTCTTCTCAGATGCACTAGTAACCTTCTCCTCCTTTGGCATTAATGGCAATGGATTCTCTTGAACACTCCCATAAATCACTGCAACATACTGTTCAATTTATCTGATATGTTGAGTATCTTCTAACACACATTATAATTGAGTCACTTGGGAGGACGATTCACAACCCCTATCTAATGCCTGAGATATTCAAAGGGTTCTATTTCCAGTGGCTTAGTAAATATATCTGCAAGTTGGTCTTTAGTGGCCACATATTCAAGTCAAGCAACATTAGTTGGAACCTCCTCTCTTAATAAATGGAACTTGATAAGGATGTGCTTCGTATTTTAGTGGGTGACGAGATTCTTATAGATACTGATGTCACTAGTATAATCATAGATTATTGGAATGGAATGATTCATCTCTACCTTAATGTTCTTGAATGTGTGATTCATCCATATAATTTGTGAGAGACAAGTGGCAACTACAATATACATTTTTTCAACCATTGTTAAAGAAATTAAGGCTTGTTTCTTGTTGACTCGAGACATAAAGTAGTTTCCCAAAAATAATGTTGTACCTGAGATTCTCTTCTAGTCATCAATACTTCTTTACAATCAACATCAGTATAGTCCTTAAACATAAACTCTCTGATTTTATCATACTAGAGTCCATTATCAGTTGTTCCTTGAATATATTTGAAAATTATTTTGATAATGATGACATGAGTTTCATGAGGGGAAGCTTGAAATGTAGCCACAAGACTCACTTCTCCCATAATGTCTAGTCTCAAAGATGTGAGATACAACAAGATTCAAACCATTGATTTGTACTCAGTCTGATTTAGCAATGATGTCTCATCTTATTTTCATAATTTGCAACCTGTAACCATAAGTTTGCTAAGTGGATTGCAATCTTCTAGTCGAAACTTCCTCATAGTTTCTCGTAGGTACTTGGATTGGAAGATAAAAATCGCATCTTTTTAATGAGAAATTTTCAACCCTAAGAAGAAATAAAACTCTCCTATCATGGAAGTACTGAACTCTGTCTACATACATTTTACAAATTCATGTCCCAATTATTCTAGCTCGTTGCCAAAGATTATGCCATCCACATACACTACAACAATTAGCAGATGATCATCTTAAAAATTTAGGTATAGATTGTTGCCTACAATAGATTGCCTAAAGCCTTGTTGTTGAAGGTATTGATCCATTCTTGCATTCTAGGCCCCTGGATCCTTATTGAGTCCATATAGGACCTTTGTAAGTCTACACACAATCCCTTCATTTTCGATGAGTGTGAATCCCTTTGGATTCTTAATATAATCCTCTTCTTCTAGATCTCCATTTAAAAATGAAGACTTCACATCAATATGATATAAATTGGTGTTTTTATGATTGTAAAAGGAAAGAAACATTTTGATAGCTTACATTCGAGCTATTGGTATAGAATTGTCCTCTAAATCTACACTGTATATTTGGGCATACGTTTTTGCATACCAAATGATCCTTGTTCCTAATTACTTGACCCTACTCATTTAGATTTTTTCAAAACCCGTTTTGTCCCTATGTAATTTTTCTCTTTGACTCTTTCAACAAGCTCCCAAGTGTCATTCTTCTCAATTTGTTGAAGTTCTTCATTCATAGCTCTCACCCAAAACTTGTGCTCACTTTCCTGGATGAGATTTTTAGGCTCAACCTAAGATAAAAGAGTAAAATTTTCACAACTTTAACTACCAACAAATTTCCTCCTGGTCTGAACACCAAGTCTTTAATCTCCAAGAATTTTATTTCTAGGATGTTCTTTCTATACATTTCTAGAAGGTGTTTTGGGCTTTAGAGTTGTGCTTGTTTCCATGTCTTCATTATCTCAATTTTCTTCATCTCGGTCTTAGGGCCTAATGTTTGAATTCTATTCTCCATCTCAATTTATGTTTACTTTGGAGGAATCAGGTTGTGAATCTATTTCATCTAATACTACACCAATGAAATCTTAACCCCCCTTTGTATGTTTGTTATAACATTTGTATCCTTTACTTTGAACAGAGTACTTGAGTAATATACCCACATCAATGCGTGAATAAAACTTTCTTGGATTTTTATCATTCCTTCTGATAAAACACTCTCTTCCAAACACCTTGTAGTGTTTAGTTGATGCAGGTCTTCCCTTTCATAAACCATAGGCATGTTTATCACTATTAGATCTCAGTTTTGTTCTATTTTATAGGTACACCATTTCTTGTGTTTCTTCTCCCTAGAAGATGTGAGGTAAATTTTCTTCATCCATCATAGCTCTCACCATTTCTTGGATTATTATGTTCTTTCTCTCAATTACCCCATTTTGTTCTGGATTTCCAACCACATAATATTTCCTCCTTATGCCATGCTCTTCAAAGAATTCTCCAAACTCTCTTTAAGTTTATTCCCCTCCTTTGTATTCTCATTTTATACTCAAGGTTTATTTTTTTTGAAATGTTTAAACACTTTTGACTTTACCTTTAAGAGAACAATCCGAGCGGCCCTAGTAAGGTCATCAATAAGAAATATAAAATGAATTTCTCCTTTTGGGCTTTCTGTTCTAGTTGGATCGCATGTATCTATATGAATTAGCTCCAATTGTCTAGAGGAATAAAAATATTTCACCTTTAAATGAGTCATAGTCTCCTTATCAAATTGACATGACGTGATTATTGAATTATAAAGCCCTGATCATCTTGGAAAAACTCTCGCAACTTCTATCTTGTTGACTCTTACCAGACTATAAAAATTCATATGACCAAGTCTCTTGTGCCATAATTAGGATTTACTTGACTTTCCCAAATAGAAACTTACTCTTGATTCATAAAAGACATATATATTATTGTGAGTGTTGATTTCTTTTCCCACTAGCTTTCCATTTTCTTAATTTTGGATCTCATAGTCCTTGGAGAGAAAGGTCACATTAAATCCATTATCACACATATTACTTACACTATTCAAGTTATGTTTGAGAAATTATATGTACAACACATTTTAGGCTTTAGCCTATTCATCAAGACTCAATATGCCCTTACCTTTAACTCTTGTTGGGGCATTGTTTCCGAAAGTGACATTGTTCCCTTTTCCTTTTCCTTTAGTAACAAAAATTTTCTCTTATCCCTAATCATATGCTTGGAGAAACCACTATCCTCATACCATCTATTTTATTGGTTATGTGCTAATAGATATAGTCCACATTCTATGTTCTTTCCATATTTTGTTTTCCAATTATCCTTATCATTTTGAAAATCTAGTTGCCAAGTGTTCTGAGACATGGACAGGTACTCTAGCCTACTTTTGCACTCACTTTCTTTGTGCCAAAAATTATTATATTTTAAGAATTTAACATCACTCATTATAGGAGAGAACGATTTATGATTTTAAATCCCATGCACTTGAAGTTCATATTTCCCATAGAGGATTCCTATGGTCTATAGCATCCCATGCCTCTTTATTTTCTTTAAGACCTTCGCATGTTTATAACATTATCTACATTTCTTGTTCCTTATACAAAATTTTCATTTATACCTTTCTTGGTCTTCATTTTCTCAAGATCCATGCTCAGAGATATGATCTATTCCTCAAGAATTTTACATTACTTTTCCCATTCATCGATCAAATATTTAAGAACTTCTTCTGTTCATTTAGCTTATTCTAATTTGGCTTTCAAGGACAAAATTTCATCTTTGCATGCTTTTGAGATATTTTCTTTATTTACCTTGAACAAATCCTATCTTAAATGCTTGTTCTCTTCTAATTTCTCACATGTTCCTTGTTTCTATTCTAGAAGAAACGCTAAACTATTTTTGTTTTTAATGGCTTCTTCAAGTTTTTCCTTTGATAAAAAAACTCCTCATTGTTAGAGTTGTACATACCTCCTCTAGCACGATGTAGTTATTATTTTGTCTGCTCGTTATTTTTCTTTTCCTTCTTTAACTCATCAAGAGCACTAATGACTTCCCCTTCAAATTCCACTATTCCTACTTCTTCTGCTTCTTCAGTGTTAGTAATACTTTTTTCTTGCAATATGCTCCAAATTCCATTAGTAAATACTTATCTAAATCGCCTTTTGAAGAGATTTCATTATCTGACTCTGGTGTTGAAGTATCCTATTTGGAGTAGAGCACCTTTTTCTTATAGAAATTATTCTTCTAATGTTGTTAAGATTTGTTTCTAAATATTTGATCATCTTCCTTTTCTGCCCTTTGATTGTAAGGGAACTGAGACAAAAAGTGTCCAACTGTTCCACAATAAAAGCATTCAAAGGCCAACATTTCTTTATATTTTCCTCAGACACACTTTAATTTCATGGAAAATTGAATGAGCTCTTGATCATATTCATATATGGAGAAATCCTAATGATCTTTATGTTCCTTGGTCTTCTTGGACAATTTGAATGTTACTTTGTTGGTTTCAAACTTCTCTCTTTCTACTCTCATATCATAGGCTGTGAGAGTACCAAGAAACTGATCCATCTTGAGATTCTTTAAAATATCCATTTCTTTAATAGCATATACTTTGGCATTAAATCTAATGGGTAAAGATCTTAAGGCTTTTGAACAATAATATCTTCCTTGAATTATTCACCAAGTCCTCTAGTCATATTGTTTACTTCATTAAATCTGTGGAAGTATTATACCATGCTTTCTTCTTCACTCATTTTTAGGATTTCAAACCACATTGTAAAGGTTAAAATTTTGGCTTGCTTGACTTTGTCATCTCCTCCATGATTCGAATTGAGTTTTAATCACACTTCCTTGGTATACTTACAATGCATAACGTTTACGAGTTCAAATTCACTGAGGCCAAAGAGAATGGAATTTTTACATCTAACATTATTTCCATAAAAAAATTTGTCATTTGCACCAGTGGGAGGGACATCAGGGACATTATAATCTTCTAGTACAAATCTCCAAACATCTACTCCTAGAGACATAAACTAGTCTTCCATCCTAACATCCCAGGAGGCATAGTTTTGCCCATTAAGGAATGATATCTTGCATGAGTAAGACTCTTGAATATCTTCCCTAAACATACAACCATATGGATCTATTTCCAGTGGTTAGACTTTCCAAAAGGAACTTGGGATTGATACCAATTATTGGAATAAGGAATTACTAAGAGCGAGGTGAAATAGTAATAGTTAGGTTCTTAATTTTTTTTATGAATAAGTATTTAATTATTTCCTCTACTCTCAGTTACTTGTGAGATAATTGACAAAAAATACAAATTAGTGACAAGATAAGGCATTCACATGTAAAAACAATCCATCACATGAGAGACATACACATATTGTCATAGGTACTTTTACATATAAAACGAAAGGGAGAAAACCAACACTATGTTTGTTATTATGATGTAAATTAAGCTCCTACATTCCAAGAGGTGCCAAATTATTATTAGCTATCCCACTACCTACTCTAGCCATTGTTATACCTCTCATACAATATTCAAACTGAAAACAGTGACAATTACATATACAAAGAAATAAAAGTCTATTTCATTGTAGTACCATACTTCTGATCTTGTACCTCTATGCTTCCATAGGAAATGTCAGCCTCACATAGTAGCATTGGCCTACTAAACCCCTTTTATCTGTAGTATAGACACACAAAACCTCTTTTATGCTGCATACGTACACTTTTCCTCTCCTCAACAATCCACACTTGCACACAACTCTCAAAATTTCTCACTGGAAACAATACAACCTCGCCCACTTTGTTTAACAATGCTCTTATGTTTTGTTCCTATGTGACATGTTGGTTGAAGTTGTCTCCATTAACCATAAACCTGCCATTTACATGACCCATGAATACTCCTACATGGCTTCTCCATCTTGTTGCGTGTCTCTTGCTTGAATTCTGTCACTACATTAAAACATGAGAATACACATTGTTCACTCACCAACTATGGTTGCAATAAAATTAATTTGGTGAATGGGTCTCTATGTGATTCTCCATGCTGAGAATTAAATCTCATTCAACTTGCACACTCTGACAATGCATTATTCCATATAGGTAGCATGGATCTCCATCCTGCTATTGTGTCTCTTGCTTGAATTTTTCTGCTACATTAAAACATGAGAATGGGCATCATTCATTCACCAACTGTGGTTGGAGTACAATTAATTTTGTGAATGGGTCTTCGTTTCAATCTCCCTGCTAATAGTTAAATATCAATCAACCTGTGCACTCCCACAAGGAATTCTTTCATACACACAACAACTCTTCATTCCTATGAATAAATCTCTTATCCTCGAAACTCTAATCTTTGTTCAAATCCTTTTACCACAAAATCAAGATTCTGATGGCTTGTCTCAACTTATGACAAACTCCATTATTTTATCCTACACAATCGTGGTCATCGCTGCTTCGAACCAATGATCTTTAACAATCACTATTTATTTTAGTTACCAACTCCTCTACACTCATTTTCTTTTCATTTTTTGACTCATCCATCCTACATAAACCTCTATGTTGGTCTTTAGGAGTGCAAACTTCATATAACTTTATTAATAATATGTTACGATATTATAATACTAGGATTTACCTTTATCCCCTTATGGTTTTTTCCACCGTGGTACGAAGTGTTGTGATTGTCAGTATACCACTTAAGCGCTAAGCCTTTTAGGATCCAGTTGGGGTCCTATCTCCTTATGTGTCTTCTCTCCCGCTTGATTCTTTGAGCTCCACAACCAATCGCCAACACATCAAGAGCTCACACATATCATAAATGTTCTCTAAAATGGATTTACAAAAGAGTTCTAAAATCTCCAACCTTTGATATGCTCCATAGTGCTTAGGTGCTAGGCCCTATTTTTCACCCTTGGTTCTTTCAGTCTCTCACTACCATATCATAGTCACATTGGGAACCCCCTCTATCGTAACTTTTCCAAAACGAAATTACATAGGAGTTACGAGATATACGACCTCTGGTACTCTGACCTCCAAGATGATGTCATGTTGTCATCATCATCTCCACATTGCACCTCCATCATGGTGACACATGTCACCTATATTTTCCCCATTAGGCCTCCCAATAGTTCATAATATTGCTACCACATGTCCCCTATACAACCACGCCGTGATGATACCATCTACCACGTTATCTCCTATGGGCCAATCAATGGATTCCACATATCTTGTCAAAGGAGAGAGAAAGGGTCCCTAGTTCTTTGGTTTTGCACTCAAATTCCTCTGTAAACCATTGCTCTGCATCTTAACCTCTGATATTTAGCCCTTACAATATCATGTTCCAATGCTCTGCCTACTTTGATATTTAGCCTGATGCTATGCTTTCTCTATCAGATCAAAACTTTCTATAAATGGAATTCCATTAAGGCTATGACGTTTCGAGGTTCTGATGTTCCAAACCTCTGATATTTTAGCCTTCTTCTGATATTTGACATTTTTGATGTTCCGCCTTCTCACATTTTCTGATATCTAATGTTTTGCGTCTCATCTCTCGACACTCTGACCCTTGGATATTCATACATCCTTACGTTCTAAAATTCACCTTGCTAAGGACTTAAGGGCCCTAACTTCAACAATCAATAACGTTTTATTCTCAGATCCATTTCTGGACTTCCACATAATATTGGAAATCTTATTCAAATAAATTTATAGCGGATAAGGTTAAACTGAGTCCTTCATAACATTTTCTAACTAAAACATTGCTTCAAACTCTCTTCCTATAATTTGCATCAATGCTAGTCCAGTTTACACCAATGGCAACATACCAAGTGCCACCAATCATTTATAGAATGTTAATTGTCCCACAAGAAATGGTTTCATTCCTCTCTCATGTTTTCGCTAACATGTTCATTGATTTTTTTGAATACAAAGCTATTAACTCTTGGCAAAAAATGATGAAGTGTTGCTTCTGGTTTTTCGGACACTTTTGTCATTTATTAGAAAAGAATAACTAAGCTTAAAGCCACCTTAAAGCACATCCCTCTCATCTCAAAAAAATTTCTATTCATGTTCAATTCACCATGAAGATTACATCTAATGAATCCCTCCCCTTCGATAATGTTCTCATTTTACAAAAACTTGATGGTTCCCTAATCCATCAAGCTTACCACAAAAATACCGACATTGATTGGCATTTCCACGCCAATTCAAATGACAACCCATCCTAAAAGTATGTTTTCCTCAAATTTCTCATCTCTTGAGCCCTCAAAATTTCTACTTGTAGTTCCTTCACTCAATAAAAGCCAAAATCCCACCTTTTCCAAGCTTTTGGAGCCAACGACTACACCTCATCTCAAATTTTAAACTGTTTCATGATGTGTACAATCGAGAATCCCATTTTTCCCCCTCTCCTCGCAAAGGAGAAGTCAATATTCCTTATATTAAAGGTACCACTAACCTCATGCCTATAATCCTATAAAAAATGAACATTAAAACCACCTTTAAACATAAAAAAACTTTAAATCAGATAGTCTACTCAACGAAGGATATGTTTGAATCCATGTCATGTTTAAGCGTTTATTAGATTCCATGTTCATGTCGAAAGTCTTATAGTGACAAGACAGGTCATCCCATCAAACCTGACATCAAGGACCATATAACATATACTAGACATATATGGTTATCAAAGTGAGCCATTGTTGAACACTAATTTGACTCATGGCACATTCTTTGTTTTGATCAATCCAAAATTTTAGCTCTTGTCCCTTTTCACAACTCTGGTATCATTAGGGCAACTATCTAAATCAAAAAATCCCTCAGTAATTTCAACAAAGAAGACAATTTTAAATTCACCAAAGAAAACATTTCTAAATTGATCCAATTCTAGAAGTTTGTTATACATCACCTTTTCTAAATTGATCCAATTCTAGAAGTTTGTTATACATCACCTTTCTCACTAATAGATTCTCAGTCAAAAAACATAGGTCAAGCTAGTAAAACTAACTTAACCATGTATTTCTTGGTCAAACTAGTAAACCTATTAAATTTTATAGGTTCTTAAACCTAATAGCATAGCCTTAGTAAAGCTAGTAAACCAAATAATTTTTTTATATCAACCTTAGTCATCCATGAGCATCATAGACAATCCTAATCAAACATGGTAAATCATTTTAACCATGTTCAACCTATGTTCAAGCATAGTCAACCATGACAATATTATTCAACCATTATTAATAATAGGAAACATGTTAACCATGAGTGAACATGGTTTGATCAATTTGTCCTTAATTTAGAATGGTTGGCCTTGTTAGCCATGTTGAACATAGTTTACCATAGTAAACGATTTTGAACATTTAGAGCATTGATGAAGTTGGTTTATCTATGTTTTACCTTGGTTAAGCAAAGTTGGCTATCTTCATAATTGACATTATTAGATATAGTTGAGTAGGCTCAACCACATTTGACCATGATTAACCTTGTTTCACAATAGTTAATCTCGGAAGAACTAACATTTTCATAGTTAAAGCTAACAGTCTATATAAACCTAGGAAACCCTCTAAACTAGTGATATATCAACTTAGAAAACTTGATATATCAAGCTTACTATACTTAGTAATATTAGTAAATGTTACATGTCATTATATCAACATTAGTCACCCATACGCATCATGGTAAAATATAGTCAAACTAGAGACAACCATTTTGAACATGTAGAGCATTGTTGAATGTCATTTGCCTATTTTAAGCTTTGATTAAACATGAAAAGCTATCTTAAACCCCATTACACTTTCTTATTTACTATAAATTAGCAATAAAAAACATATAAAAAACCAAAAAAATGAAAATGTGAAAAACATGTAAATGAAATTAGAAAATTATTAAAATAAGATTTTTAATTATTTTCTATTAAAACCCAAAAAAATGAAAATGCCAAAAACTAAAAAGCATATAAATGAAATTAAAAAATTATAAATAAAAAAAATTGTAATTAATAAAAAATATTTTTAATTATTTTCCTTCGTAGTAAACCCTTACTATTAATAATTACTCATATGAATTTTACTTTTAGAAAGATCAACATCTAATTTTGTTTGTGTAATAAATTATTGAGAAAATTATATTTATATAGTCATATGACAAAAAAACACCTTTAATTATGTACTTATCTGGTTAGTTATATACTTATTTATATTAAAATTTATTATTTAGTATATATTATTTCACTTTTTCTTAAAAAAAACTAATATGTTATTAAAAAATTATTTGATATTTATATTAATCCATTATTAGTAATTTATATTTACGTTATTAAACATCAATATGCATTATTAGTTTGAGTTCTTCAATTTCTTGGCCATCCCTTATCTTATAATAGAAAAGATCCATCATTGTGTTGTTTCCTTTTATATATTTTAATAACCTATAAATTAAAAGTTGAAACATCGAATTTTCATGTATAAATACGTTTCTATGGATTTCTAAAAGTGTAAAAAAAAAAAATTGAAAATGTCAAAAACTAAGAGGCATACAGATGAAATTAAAACACTATAAAAAAATAATTGAGAAAAAGAGGTTTTTAATTATTATAAAAAATAATTGAGAAAAAGAAGTTTTTAATTATTTTCCTTCGCAGTAAAGTCTTACTATTAATAATTAATAATTACTCATATGAATTTTAATTTTAAAAGGATTAGAACTAATTTTGTTTGTGTAATAAATTACTGAGAAAATTGTATATATGTGATTATATGAGAAAAGACACTTTTAATTATGTACTTATCTGGTTTTTTTTTTCCACCGAAAAAAACGAACCATCTATTAAGTATAATAGGTAGTTACACAACGTATGCAAAGCATTGCTAGTGGACTCGTTCTTTGCCATGAGACAGGGGAGAGAACAGAGTCGCTGCTGAAAGATAAAGATCAGCACCATCAAGCGCACCCGGAAGGCAATGAGCCAGCGCAGGGACCCCAAAAAATTACATTCAGGAAAGAGAAGTCGTGCGCCGAAAAGAGCCATGAGAAGAATGTACTTATCTGGTTAGTTGTATACTTATTTATATTAAATTATTAGTTAATATATATTATTTAACTTTTTTTTTAAAACTAATAAAATTATTCGGTATTTATATTAATCATGATAATTTATATTTGCATTATTGATGTTATTTACATGATTAAACATCAATATGCATTGTTAATTTGAGTTCTTCAATTTCTTGGCCAACCCTTGTCTTATAATAGAAAAGATCCATCCTTATGTTGTCTCATTTTATATAATTTAATAGCCTATAAATTAAAATTTGAAACATCAATTTTTCATCTATAAATAGGATTCTATGGTTTTCTAAAAGTGTATATCATAAACTTCTAATGTCTCACTTTGCATTAAGATCTCACAGTTCCTACCTTGAAAATGGTAACATTCCTTCCCCTCTGAGAAAAGATCCAGTACTGACTGGGAAATATCCATACCTCCCCACTGAAATTGAAAGAAAGCATTATTACAGTGTGCAAAACCCTAACTTTTAGCGAGGTGGATGAGGGCTCAAAATGGCAACGCAAATGATTATAAAATGGTAGGAGCTGCGTGCATAACGACTCATCCAGTTTAAAAGAAAAGGCAAAGTAGGTTTGGTTTCATAGGATTAAAGATGGCTTCTTCGTCTGCGATTATATTGATAGAAAAGGCAAAGTAGGTTTGGTTTCATAGGATTAAAGATGGCTTCTTCGTCTGCGATTATATTGATCTCTCTGATATGTTTTTCGCTGGTCGCAGTGCTCTCTCGAGCAACAGATGTCCAAAATGATGCACGAGGTAGTATTTAACATTATTGAAAGTTTGTTTGTGAAGTTTTGGATAGATGATAAAAGTGTTTTATTCCAATATCCATTTATGGAGTTCCACATAATATTGGAAATCTTATTCAAAGAAATTCATAGCGGATAAGGTTAAATGGAGTCCTTCATAACATTTTCTAACAGAAACATTGCTTCAAACTCTCTTCCTAGAATTTGCATCAATGCTAGTCCACTTTACACCAATGGCAACATACCAAGTGCCACCAATCATTCATAGAACGTTAATTGTCCCACAAGAAATGGTTTCATTCCTTTCTCCTGTTTTCGCTAACATGTTCATTGAGTTTTTTGAATGCAAAGTCATTAACTCTTCGCATAAAATGATGAAGTGTTGCTTCTGTTTTTCGGACGCTTTTGTCATTTATTAGAAAAGAATAACTAAGCTTAAAGCCACCTTAAAGCAGATCTCTCTCATCTCAAAAACATTTCTATTCATGTTCAATTAACCATGAAGATTACATCTAATTAATCCCTCCCCTTCGATAATGTTCTCACTTTACAAAAACTTGATGGTTCCCTAATCCATCAAGCTTACCACAGAAATACCCATATTGATTGGTATTTCCATGCCCATTCAAATGACCAGCCATCCTAAAAGTATGTTGTCCTCAAATTTCTCATCTCTTGAGCCTTTAAAATTTCTACTTGTAGTTCCTTCAGTCAATAAAAGCCAAAATCTCACCTTTTCCAAGCTTTTGGAGCCAACGACTACACCTCATCTCAAATTTTAAATCGTTTCATGATGTGTACAATCCAAAATCCCCTTTTTCCCCTCCTCGCAAAGGAGAAGCCAATCTTCCTTATATTAAAAGTACCACTAACGTCATGTCCATAATCCTATAAAAAATGAACATTAAAACCACCTTTAAACATAAAAAAAACTTTAAATCAAATAGTCTACTCAACGAAGGATATGTTTGAATCCATTTCATGTTTAAGCGTTTAAGAAATTCCATGTTCATGTCGAAAGTCTTATAGTGACAAGATAGGTCATCCCTTCAAACCTGATATCAAGGAGCATATAACATATACTACACATATCTGGTTATCAAAGTGAACCATTGTTGAACACTAATTTGACTCGTGGCACATTCTTTGGTTTGATCAATCCAAAATTTTAGCTCTTGTTCCTTTTCACAACTCTGGTATCATTAGGGCAACTCTCCAAATCAAAAAATCCCTCAATAATTTTAACAAAGAAGACAATTTTAAATTCACCAAAGAAGACATTTCTAAATTGAGCCAATGCTAGAAGTTTGTTATACATCAGCTTTCTCACTAATCATTCTCAGTCAAAAAACATAGGTCAAGCTAGTAAAACTAACTTAACCATGTAAATCTTGGTCAAACTAATAAACCTATTAAATTTTATAGGTTCATAAACCTAATAACATAGCCTTAGTAAAGCTAGTAAACCAAATAATTTTTTTATATCAACCTTAGTCATCCATAAGCATCATAGATAATCCTAATCAAACATGGTAAATCGTTTTAACCATGGTCAACCTATGTTCAATCATAGTCAACCATGACAATATTATTCAACCAATATTAATAATACGAAACATGTTAAACATGGGTGAACATGGTTTGATCAATTTGTCCTTATTTAGAATGGTTGGCCTTGTTAGCCATGTTGAACATAGTTTACCATAGTAAACGATTTTGAACATTTAGAGCATTGCTGAAGTTGGTTTATCTATGTTTTACCTTGGTTAAGAAAAGTTGGCTATCCTCATAATTGACATTATTAGATATAGTTGAGTAGGCTCAACCACATTTGACCATGATTAACCTTGTTTCGCAATAGTTAATCTCGGAAGAACTATCATTTTCATAGTTAAAGCTAATAGTCTCTATAAACCTAGCAAACGCTCTAAACTAGTGATATATCAACTTAGAAAACTTGATATATCAAGCTTACTGTACTTAGTAATATTAGTAAATATTACATATCATTATATCAACCTTAGTCACCCATACGCATCATGGTAAAATATAGTCAAACTAGAGACAACCATTTTGAACATGTAGACCATTGTTCAATGTCATTTTCCTATTTTAAGCTTTGATTAAACATGAAAAGCTATCTTAAACCTGTTAACCACATTACACTTTCTTATTTACTATAAATTAGCAATAAAAAAACCAAAAAAAATGAAAATGTGAAAAACTAAAAAGCATGTAAATGAAATTAGAAAATTATTAAAATAAGATTTTTAATTATTTTTTTTAAAAACCAAAAAATGAAAATGCCAAAAACTAAAAAGCATATAAACGAAATTAAAAAATTATAAAAAAATGTAATTAATAAAAAAGGTTTTTAATTATTTTCCTTCGTAGTAAACCCTTACTATTAATAATTACTCATATGAATTTTACTTTTAGAAAGATCAACATCTAATTTTGTTTGTGTAATAAATTATTGAGAAAATTATATTTATATGGTCATATGACAAAAAAACACCTTTAATTATGTACTTATCTTCTTAGTTATAATTATGTACTTATCTTGTTAGTTATATACTTATTTATATTAAAATTTATTATTTTATATATATTATTTCATTTTTTTATACTTATTTATATTAAAATTTATTATTTTATATATATTATTTCATTTTTTTCTTAAAAAAACTAATATGTTATTAAAAAATTATTTGATATTTATATTAATCCATTATTAGTAATTTATATTTACGTTATTAAATATCAATATGCATTTATTAGTTTGAGTATTAGTCCCTGGGACTAATAGCGATCGATCGAGCGTTGACGACATATTAATCTTCTGTTTGACCAAAAAAAATTGATGTGCATCACAACTTTAACCAGTTAAAGTTTTCATATTAGAAAATAATATAAAATTTATTACGTAATTTCTGATTGGACAACAAAGTTGACGATCTTATTGCAGACTTCGCAGCTTTGAAGAAGCTCATTTTCCGGTAAAAGTAAGATATCCAAAGTTTGCCTCGCTGAACATTTTATGGAAAGCACAACTTAGTTTGTCCTAAGTTTTTGGTACCTGTTCTAGCTTACCTGTTCTCCGTGTACGGCATGCAGTGTCCTGCATCCTGCAAGTGACAGATGTTTGCATACGGTTGAAGTGTGCCAGATGTTTGGTGGTCTAGAAATGCTTTCTCCGGAGTAAGTTTGAGGAGTTTGGTGGTCTAGAAATGCTTTCTCCTGAGTAAGTTCGAGGTCCGGAGTAAGTTCGAGGAGCAGAGGAGCGAAGCAGAGAGTGTCGACCAGCTAGTTTGAGGAGCAGAGGAGCGAAGCAGAGAGTGTCGACCAGCTAGTTTGAGGAGCAGAGACACTCTGCAAAAGAGAATATTACCTTACAACACGCCTAACAGACAGGCCCACAACTACTACTCATCTGTTCAATCCGGACTCAGGTAAGCTTCTGTTATATTCATGTCATTATTCTTCCCAACAGAAATATATATTGGGATCATAAGCTTTTTCCTGTGATGAGTCGATTTTACCAGTTGATCTCAGGAGCATGACAGCCTCAGAAAAACCTAACGCAACGCAGAAAAGCAGGTTGCCCTTGCACTGGAAAATAGAGAACCCTGCGTAGAAATAAAGGCATGACAGTCTCAGTGTCGATTTTCTAGAAAACCCTGACACAGCGCAGAAAACCAGGTTGCCATTGCCCTGGAAAAATAGAGAACCTAGGCATGACACGGTGGTTAGAGTAATTTTCCAACATTTTAAACACTACTATGGTTCTATCTACCTTTGTCAAGAAAATTGAAGGAGGAATAGGGTTTTCCCATTCGATACTTACCTGCCCTGTAAGATGTTGTGCTCCTGGATAATGCTTTCCATAAGGAACGTTGGCTTTGCCCGGATACTGGAAGCTAAGGCATATCTATTGGGCGCCCCGGTGCCGGATGGAACAAAAATGCACCATTCAACATTAGGTCTTTCACCGATCTCCAATTCTACTGCATCTATCCATCCGTCCCCCGCTACATCCAGCTTTTTGGTTCCCTGCAATCCATTCCGGGTTTCAATGTCGAATTCACTCTGAGGAACAAACATGAACTTGGAAATTATTGATCAAGAATTTAAGTATTTTAGTCTTTTATATTGGTCTGAATCCAGAAGAGCTAATGGGTCTTTGCACCTCCTTAACATTGCGCAGAAAACCAGGTTGCCCTTGCCCTGGAAAAATAGAGAACCTAGGCATGACAGTCTCAGTATCGATTTTCATTTCATAGAAATAAAAGCATGACAGTCTCAGTGTCGATTTTCCAGAAAACCTTAACGCAGCACAGAAAAGTTGCAAACCAGTAACCAGTAACCTTTTTCCCTACGCTTTCTGTTGTCCGCTACAGGCCTTTGTATGAGGGCCACAGACACCTTCAGTACCAGCTGCCTGCTTCCTGAATTCATCAACAAAAATTGCAAGTTCAGTTTTCGATCAAGAAACGGAATGTTCGTGCTACGGAAGCTTGAGGGCAATAAAAAATTTAGCCGCCCCTTGAGGGTACGATTCCGCTCCTCGGAGGAGCTACAGCGCTCCGGGACAGGCTTTCGTGAAAGCCCTGACTGACCAGGATTTGCCCTTGATTGATCGAAATCCTTGCCCCTCCGTATTCATACTGCTTGATACAGCTCGGCTCGAGTTGAGTTATACTCATCCTTGCGGACAGGAAACAGATATGGCACTAAGTGACTAGGATAGAAACCCCCTACTAAAGAGATAGGGTGCGGCTCCAGCCACTCCTCCCGCCGCATTTCGAGCTGACTGATGTCTACGAATAACCGCCCCTCTCGGCCTCCTCTCCGTGCCACCTGGTTCGCATTATTGATGCCAGTAAAACTCTAAATAGAATGTTCGAAGCTAGCTAGCTAGCTGTCTGTTTTATGGCCGGATTGTTTTTGGCACCTGGCTCGCATTGTTGATGCCATTAAAACTCTAATCCTTTCTTCTTGTAAACATGGTCTCACGCTTCCGTAGGAAACATGGTCTCAAGCTTCCCATTTAGACGAGGCTTTGCAAACTGAAGGTAGGAGGTAGACACGCTGGACATTCAAACGAGGTAGACACGCTGGACGTAGAGACGCTGGACATTCAAACGAGACAGAGGTAAAGTTGTGGGCCCCACGGTATTTTACGTGTTTCAAATATGTTTTTGTATTATACTTCCAAACGAGACAGAGGTAAAGTTGTGGGCCCCACGGTATTTTACGTGTTTCAAATATGTTTTTGTATTATACATTTCTTTTTGCATGTGTGACAAGTGTCTATTTAAAAGCTTTGTCTTTACCTTGTTACTATAGAGTTTGTCTTTGGTTTTATACATTACGGTTTCAGACCAGTGAATTGGTATAGCGTTTGAGGTCCAGTGCAATTTGACAGCCTTTCCACTTCAATTGGCGATCTGTTGCAAACCACCGCGGTGTTCTGGTATGCGTTATTCTTTCACAATATTCACATATAAAGAAAATATTTGAATCAATTTGATAGACAGAACTGATATCCTTTCTTTACATATGCAACATATTGTTCTTAATGCCTTCCAGTTGATTGCATGGTTTCAAAGCGGTTTCAACAATGAAAGTAGAATATCAGCTCTAGCAATCAGCGTCAAAGTTATTAGGGTGGTGTCATCCGCCTCTGTTCCTAATGCCGTAGCTCCCTTTGTATCTGCCTATTATCACGCTGAGGGTGGGTTTGGATCTCCTTGCATGCCAACCTGCAGTTTGTGTTGAAAAATAATTATATCGTCTTCCATTTCACTTCATAGACGACTCAGATATTATATAATGTTATCACAAGTTATGTAGCTTTGTAGTTATTATATATACATACCCCATAGCGAGTAGTGAGTAGCGTGACACTAGGAGCCAAACTGTGGGCAGTCCAAACCCGGAGGTGATGGAGCCCCGAAAGGCTCGGATGTGCCATCAAGACTAATGTCATTGACTTTTCGAAAAATGTTAGTTATCATTTCTCCGTTTGTTAGTTATTTTAATGTTTTAGTTTGAGTTCTGTTAGATCCCCACTATTTTCTTCATAAATTTGTTTTTAATGGTTTATCATATCACAAAGCCAGATTTTCATTTCCAGTTGTATTTCTCCCCACTCCAACTTTACCCTTTCAATGGTTATTTATATAGTGCATGAGTGATAAAGCGAAAACTTCTATGTCGATGTATGATGGGCCTATAAGCAAAAACATAACTTCCAAGAAAGAAGGGTTGTTCCTCTAGTTTATATTAGCGTAGCTCTCATTTTTAGTGCATTATATTGCTTACATAAGTCTTCAATGTTCCCAGTTTCATTTATTTCATGTTGATTATAATACTTTCTGTTTTACGTTGTGCGTCATTCCCCTGTTGTTTGAGGGTCCTAATCTCTCTTAGTTTCAGTTTTTAAACTTTTTTAAAAGAAATTTTTTTACTCTTTATTGGTTCATTTGATAAGATTCTTCCTTTTATATCTCTTCTACAAATGTGCATTTCCTCATTCAAGTTTTATTACAATGGAATGTAGCTGGTTTATGACACTCTGGAAAAATCTCATTGGTTTAGAAACCATGGTTGGAGGCATATATTCTACTAAATTTTGCAGGATTGCACCTGGTCCAAATCACATGAAACTGTGAGCCTTAGTGGGGTCTAAGAAATGCCCCTGCTTTACCAACTAATAAAGATTGATAGCTAGTCGTTGTTTATTTACTATTTGTGAAGTCTATGTGTGGCTTTTTCTCTCAGATTTTGTTCATCTTATCATAGGCCTACCATTCTCTCACACTTAAGCGAGTAAAAATCTAGGTTCTAATTTAAAGCTTAGCTATCTAGCACAACCACAATATTGTGATAAATTAGTTGAAACTCGTAGTTGGATGTGGTCTGTAGTAAATGCATGTATCTTGTACCAGTTACATTTTGCAAATTATAATATCATTTTTACTGCTGGTAGTTTAAAATATGAAAACAATTATATGTGATTTATGTTTGTAGCACTATGTCTTAGAAGAGAACATGTTGGAGGTTGATTTCCCATGTGTCATGCCTAAAGTCATCCTAAAAGAATTTGGGCATGTTCAAAATTTCACAAATCTGATGGTCAAAGATGAGAAAATAAGAGTGTTTTATTGTGGCCACATAAGCTAAATGAGTTGAAACAAATCTTGGTGGTTCTAGATGAGATTTCTGCTAAATATTTGGGTACAAAGATCAAAGAATATGGATTAACCACCTTGGATACAAAAAAGATAATTATTCAGATCCCTCTCCATTCAATCTTATGTTTTCCATCTCTATATGCCCATCAGGATTGAGTCTAGGGTAAGCATTGTCCATGATGCCAACCTTCAACAATTTACCAAAATTCTAGAGTTGTTTCTTTAGTGCTATATGTCTTTCATAAAAGAAAATACATAAACAGAATTATGTTCTTTTTATGTTGTATTCCAAATGCAATAAATTCAGTAGTGCCGTTTAGAATCAGGGAAGATCTGTTATTTATTTATAAGAACATTTGAGAAACAAATACCCTAAAAGATAATGATTCCCTTGTATTTTTCTATTTCTTAAAACTCAAATGAGATTATTTGTAAAGAGGTGTGTAATAGCTTTGAGTTTCATTCTACAGATTATCTACATTCAGAGACTGCAGAAGGTATTTTTTGTGAACTTCAAGGACCTTTATTACTATGACGGAAGCAAGCTTCGATTTGCAGATGCTCAAATTGGTTAGATCTTTAGAAATGAGGCTTACTATCCTTTTAATCATTTATTAATTTCTCTTCAAATCTGGTTTCTCATGAATGATTCAATTTCTCTCTTCCTGTATACATTTAATATGCATTATTACTATGGAATGACAATTAGTTGTAAACATTACAAATATCACCCCGTCAAGGGCTCTTGAGAGGATGATAATTCACACTTGTTAAGATTGAACACTTTGTCAATCTTGATGATAAATCTCATCCAAAGTTCAAAGTGTTGTTGATTTGTAATTTGGGAAGAGAAAATGGCTCTAAAATCACCCTTAAAGATTTGTCTTTGGGAATCTGTTGCAAAGATCAGAAAGCTCTTTTGATGTCAACATGTATACAAATTACAATGGAATTTAATATTATGGTTAATAAGCTCAGATAAGTGCTTCTTGTCAAATTCTTTATTAAGTCTAGTTAGTAGCCTACTATGACAATGTTATCTTAAATTATTTCTTTGTCATGCACCCATTGAAAATATCAAGCTTCCTTCTTATGGACAGGGCATTGTTAACAATGAGATGCTGGGGTACTTCATAGGATGGACCTATGTGTTTCTAATAGAACTTGGAATTGATAAGGAGTGTATGTGTTTCAATTAGAATTTATAGAAAAAAATGGCTCACCATGTTGCAAACTGTTGGGCTGTAGAAATAAAGTGTTCTTATGGACGGGTTGAATGTGTTGGTCTTGTTACAGATCTGCTTAGGAATTGAAGGAAAACACTGTAAGGTTTAAAGTAAATTTTGAGCTCTTGAATAATATATCTTTGAAAATTACAAGCTTTTAATGCAAGTTATAATCAGTTTGTAAACATGTAATGGAACAGTAAAAATGTGATGTGCCTCTTTGTAGCCCATGAAACGTACCCAGAACCTAGCGAGGTAGAGGTTGGTAATATCAATGAATGCCCATGTTTCGTTATATACTTTCCTATAAAATAAATATTGTTGGTTTTCTGTGCCAAAATTAGTTATAACACGAATGAAGAGAGAGTTTGGGCTGGTATTTAAGAAGAATTACAAGATGATTTTCGAAGATTTAGAGGTGAATACTACCCATAATCATCCTATTCCAACCCATAATCATCTCATCTCCTGGTGCTACAAATTTGACCCCTGCCTCATGTGCCCCTGTGGCTACCTTAAGTTCCAAGAAATGTCCATGGGAATGGGGCCTTGGTCAACAGTGTGGAACTCTTCACTCCGCATCATTAGTCCCGAGCAAGTTGGCAATAAAACGTTTCTACCTCAAAGGAACTCAATTCTGCCAAGGATTGTTTTCTGTCCTCAGCTTCAGTTCAGAAAATGTTCGTCACATACTGGTTTGAGATCACATTTACAGTGTTCTTAACATTGTAGGTCTATAATGTAAGATATATGATATGGGACCTTCTAAAGCACTAGCATTCTCTGTTTCAACTAATTATTGCAGTTGTATGGTTGCCTGAATTCTCTGTAAATAGTTGCAGTCAGCCAATATACATGAAACATGTTAATAGTTCAATATACTTACGAGTGCAAGCTGAGGATCCTCTGTTTTTTCCAGTTGGGCTGTGCAAACTATATGAACTTTAAAATGAATTTATGCTGTTTGAAGATGGAATTATGGCATACTGCTATACAAAATATACTGATAACTAGCTATGATGAGAGAGCTTTGCTAATCAATGGACAGCCTACGTTATTAATTTCTGGCTCCGTACATTGCCCTCAAGGCACCGCAGAGGTTTGTACTTTGTACTGCATTTGGTATTATTTTACCTATGTTTATGTTTATTGTTAACTGTACAATTTGCTTAATTTTTTTGCATGTTATTAAACAGATGTGGTCCAATCTTATTGCCAAGTCTAAAGACGGGGCAAAAATAACCACGCTGTAGTTATGTCTGAATTATGCCCTTTCTACGGCCATCTATATTCTGAACAGAGTACCTCCTTTTTAATAGATCGTTGAGCTTGTACAGCAGAAAAAACAAAAGCACCAAATGCTGAATGAGAAATGATTGATCTATTCTGCAAAAGATTAACAACAGCAACTTTTCCAAGTTCTACAATTCAGTCTAGCTCCTGCTTGATGGAATACAAAATCTACTGATAACTAGCTATGATGAGAGAGCTTTGCTAATCAATTGACAGCGTACTTTATTAATTTCTGGCTCCGTACATTGCCCTCGAAGCACCACAGAGGTTTGTATTGCATTTGCTATTATTTTACCTATGTTTCTGTTTATTGTTAACAGTACAATTTGCTTAAATTTTTTTCATGTTATTAAACAGATGTGGTCCAATCTTATTGCCAAGTCTAAAGATGGGGCAATAGATGTTATCCAGACATGTGTCTCTTGCAATGGGCATGAGCCAGAGCAACATTAGGTAATAACTATTTAAAATATTTTAACAATCTTGAAATGTATGTTTGACTTCGAACTGAACTCTGAATTGTTGATGATATCTGAAATGTATGTTTGACTTTTGAAGTTTTGGATTACTTATAGATGTTCAAACTAATATATCTTTCCAACTGTACTCTAGAAATTTATTTTATTGAGGCAGTTTCTTGTGCTTGTGATATAGCTTGATTCCTGTTTGTGTTTTTCCAAATTGGGTCATTTTCAAAGATTGAGGCAGTTTCTTGTGCTTTTGCTGTAGCACGGTCTGTGCTTGTGTTTTTTCCAGTTGCGCTGTGCATTATTGTAATTTATTATATGCTTCCCCCAATTATTCCTATGTTCTATCTAGATCAATATTGAGAGGAATGAAATGAACAAAGGCTGTAAATTGCCCCATAAGGCATGATAACCTGTTGTCTGATCTTCGCTGTTATTGATTTGAACCTTACAAATGTCATCTTTTCTTGCACTTAGAACTGGGCTACCATATTTTTTTTAGAATCTAAACATGTCTTTCATACACTGATTACTTGTCCTGTCTAGCCAATTGTTTGTGGTTGATAACTACTAAAATTCAGATAGTGCCCAACCAAGTTTGCCCTTTAAACTTTAATTTCCTATTAGTTACTGCCATACTTATTAGAATGGCTTGGACCCGCCAGAAAGTGAGTGTAATATAATCTGTTGCCCACAGTCCTTTTGTAAAATGCGACATCATTTTGATTAGGTTCATGCTCCCAGGTCTGCAGAATTTCCAAACACAGGATCTATACCATACTTGGTTATCTAGTATATGTTTAGGTAGGCTTAGGCATTGCCCAGAGAGTTCACAAAGATTTGTGGAAACAGTATAAAATAAATCAAAGTATATGGAGTAATCCTTGTAGTATATTAAACACATATAATCACAGCTTAGCCATTTTATGTTAATTCTGTTTTGAAGTTTTGGATTAATTATAGATGTTCAAACTAATATTTCTTTCCAACTGTACTCTAGAAATTTATTTTATTGAGGCAGTTTCTCGTGCTTGTGATATAGCTTGATTCCTATTTGTGTTTTTCCAAATTGGGTCATTTTCAAAGATTGAGGCAGTTTCTTGTGCTTTTGCTGTAGCATGGTCTGTGCTTGTGTTTTTTCCAGTTGGGCTGTGCATCATTGTAATTTATTATATGCTTCCCCCAATTATTCCTATGTTCTATCTAGATCGTTCTATCTAGATCAATATTGAGAAGAAAACCTATAGCAATCATTCAGAGGGTATTATTTTATCTTCCATTGCATAGTTCAACTCACAGCTCCCCAAATGCTGAATGAGAAATGATTAATCCATTCTGCAGAAGACTAACAACAGCAACTCACAGCTCCCCAAATGCTGAATGAGAAATGATTAATCCATTCTGCAGAAGACTAACAACAACAACCTTTCCAAGTTCTGCAATTCAGTCTAGCTCCTGCTTCATGCAATCCATTTGCTGTTAGCTAACTTGCAGTTGTCCCTGCAAACCCCCCGGCAGGGACTACCGCCACGGCAGTGGCTCCTTGTCTTATAATAGAAAAGATCCATCCTTGTGTGGTTTCCTTTTATATATTTTAATAGCCTATAAATTAAAAGTTGAAACATCGAATTTTCATGTATAAATACGTTTCTATGGATTTCTAAAAGTGTAAAAAAAAAAAAATTGAAAATGTCAAAAACTAAGAGGCATACAGATGAAATTAAAACACTATAAAAAAAATAATTGAGAAAAAGAGGTTTTTAATTATTTTCCTTCGCAGTAAAGTCTTACTATTAATAATTACTCATGAATTTTAATTTTAAAAGGATTAGAATTAATTTTGTTTGTGTAATAAATTACTGAGAAAATTGTATATATGTGAGCATATGAGAAAAGACACTTTTAATTATGTACTTATCTGGTTAGTTATATACTTATTTATATTAAATTATTATTTAGTATATATTATTTAACTTTTTTTAAAAACTAATATATTATTAAAAAATTATTGGGTATTTATATTAATCATGATAATTTATATTTACATTATTCGGCCTTGCCATCTAGCATCCAGTCCCTGCCATCTGGCATCCGGCAGGGACTATAGTAATCGTTATTTCCCGACTTAGCATTAGTTTGGTGTTTTCGTAGTCTGTTATACGGCGGTTATTATAAGGTCTGTGCGGTGTTCTCCCCAGATAACCTATGTCTGCTTCCCCGCTGAAGCTTTCCCATCTTATTTGGCCTCTTCCTGAGGCGGAAGAGGCCCGAACATAGGTTAATTTGATATTTACGCCCAGTTTCATTATGCCTGACCGTCAACGGTCTAGTGTTAATGCTAGCATTAATTTGTTATTCCGTAAACATGTATATGTATATGCTAAGGTTGCAGGGTATTAACAGGTGTTGTGCAGGTGTGCGTGCTCTGTCGCATGATCCTCATCAACAGGTGCCGGACTATGGGTAATACCCGCTCAGCAGAGAAACCCAGGCTCCTCAGATATGAGCGTCGAAACGATTCAGGCCATTACTTCCTCAGGAGCGAGGTGGGCATTGATGAATGTCGGGCGTAGTTCATCGTCCGTGCCCAGATTGATCTGCTTAACTTCGTCTTCCGTGGGAGGAGCTCTAGCTTGGCGTTATAAGAAATTCGGAAGGTATTTTCATTTTTCTTGTGGAAGGTGAAAGATGCTCCAAGGGCTTCGCAGCAGTGGATATGATTTGATGGGGGTTCGCACGTTCTGTTAAGAGCCAGATAAAGCCAGATAAAGTTCGAGCAAGATAAAGCTTCGAGCTAGATAAAGGGCTCTTCGAGCCAGATAAAGGGCTCTTCGAGCCAGACAGAGGCTCGCCTTCCTTTTTCGGTATGGCCCCTTCGAGCCACATAAAGCTTTATTCTTGGAGTCAAAGGATCCATTCTATACCCTCCGGGGGCCGGCTCCATAAGGATCCATCGAGCCTTATAACTGTGAAGGAAGGGGGGAAGGGGGGAAGGATGGGGGACCCTAACATTTTTTCTTGAACTCGAGACAAAGGATCATACCCCGGCTCCTATCATACCTCGCTAAGGATCAGCGAAATGATCATCATTCATTGTGGGAGCACTCGTTGATTCAGCTTACCCAGTGGGCGAGTCGCCTGTTTACTACCCAGTGGAAGCAACAGAGCAAGCAGCATGAACATCTATACGAGCTATCAATTCTTCAGTAGCATCTGAGCTATCATCTGAGCCCGTTCGAGAGCCTACAGCATACCTTTTAGGGCGAGATGGAGACCCAGCGGGTAACACTAGTTTAAGCAGTAGATCCCGCAACGGGAGCAACACTACCAGCAACTAAGGCAGAGGTAGCGAAGGCAAAGGTGAGAGCAACACCATAGGTATCTGAGCAAGCAATTTCCCCATTCTAGTCAAAGGCAGGTTAACCTAAAACATATGTAAAGGCATCCAGGCCAATAGAGTCAAAGACAGCAGCTTCACCCGCAGAGACTACGGCAATAGGGTATGGTTCAAATGCTTAGTAAAAGCCAGGGATAGTCTCAAATAGGGCTTAGCCTCAATGGCAGCCCAACAACCAAATGCGGACTGACGGTCGCCGCTCATCCTTAAAGGCCGGGTTGAGAAGGAAGACTTAGAGGGGACGGATAGAAGGCCTTTCCTCTGGAGGAGTTGGGTATACTACATTACTTCCTCAGGAGCAAGGTGGGCATCGATGAATATCGGGCTTAGTTCATCGTCCGTGCCCAAATTGATCTGCTTAACTTCGTCTTCCGTGGGAGGAGCTCTAGCTTGGCGTTATAAGAAATTCGGAAGGTATTTTCATTGGGCCATCAGCTAAGCTGATTTGACGGGGGTTAAGGTAATTCAGGCCATATCCTCACCATCTGTTGGGCCATCACCTAGGCTGATTTGATGGGGGTTAAGGTGATTCAGGCGATATCCTCAACATGTGTTGCGCCCTCACCTAAGCTGATTTGATGGGGGTTAAGGTAATTTACGCCATTTGTACCTGTCTTGTGTATACATTTCATTCCAGGTGACATTATGCGCTACGTGTAACGTAATTTTCTTGTTATATAATAAGCTTATACATGATTTCGTGGTTACTTCGCGTCGGCTTGTTATTTCGCTTCGGGTCCACTACACTGGTTTATTTCAGGTACTCTTTATGTTTTCATTCCTGAGCTTCTACAGTGCCTCTCTTGTATAAGAGTTTGAATTCTTTCGTATTCTTTTTTCGTTGGGTCAGGAAGGGTTCTTAATTGTTGGATTTCTTTGCTGATTAGACAGCATGTATCTCTCAGCCTACAGTGTAGATTCACATCCCTAATCTCTGCATCCGTCTAGCCTGCTTGTAGAATGTCCGTGTCTTAATAACTTCATAAGTTAGATAAGAATTTTGCTTAAGTTTGCATGTATCTGGTTATGTAAGTGCATGCATTTGTTCTTTCAGATAATCCGTTGATAATACCAACAGCACACTGTATTGCTATTGGAACGCTAAATTGCGATTTATTTAGTGGTTAGGCAGCATGTTTATCAATGCTTTAGCCATCATGTTTCCTTTTGTTTCTAATGTAGATTCTGGTTCTTAATTGTTGGATTTCTTTGCTGATTAGACAACATGTATCTCTCAGCCTACAGTGTAGATTCACATCCCTAATCTCTGCATCCGTTTAGCCTGCTTGTAGAATGTCCGTGTCTTAATAACTTCATAAGTTAGATAAGAATTTTGCTTAAGTTTGCATGTATCTGGTTATGTAACTGCATGCATTTCTTCTTTCAGATAATCCGTTGATAATACCAACAGCACACTGTATTGCTATTGGAACGCTAAATTGCGATTTATTTAGTGGTTAGGCAGCATGTTTATCAATTGCTGATTAGACAACATGTATCTCTCAGCCTACAGTGTAGATTCACATCCCTAATCTCTGCATCCGTCTAGCCTGCTTGTATAATGTCTGTGTCTTAATAACTTCATAAGTTAGATAACAATTTTGCTTAAGTTTGCATGTATCTGGTTATGTAACTGCATGCATTTCTTCTTTCAGATAATCCGTTGATAATACCAACAATCTTTTTTGAATTTAATTTTAAGCATTAGCTTGCTTAACAATCCTTTACATAGCTTGCTGCTTTCCATGCTTTTCCTTCTAGAACAAACTTGCCCATCTGTACTCATCCTTCAAGGCCTGTGGCTCTCCATGAGCAGCAGCAACTCCTCCATCTTTACCAGGGTTATCCATTATGCTTTTCTTCTTTGAATTTAATTTTAACCATTAGCTTGCTTAACAATCCATTATGGAATGTTTTTGCTGCTTTTATGTGAGGCTAGGGCACTCCTTTACATAGTTTGTTGCCTCCCATGCTTTTACTATAAAATTAGCAGAGCAGTCAAAAACCAACGGATGACCAGCAGCAATGGATCATTGCTTGAGATTTATTGTTTAGAATACCGGCTGGTGAATCAGTTCCACTGCAATGTGAAATAGTTTTGTCATTAAGGCTTTGCCTACCTTTTGCTCTTAGCTGTTGTGGTGAGATCTATGTTCCGTCTATCTATTTTTATTAAGCCTTGTTGTGATGCTCCATTTTGGTGTGTTTTCAGTTTTCAATTTGATGGAGGAAGGCTGTATTTGTTTCCTGTCCGTCTTAGCTGCCATTCTAGGATCAATGCCTTAGCTGAAGGCACAATTTTTTCTTAATGAGCCAATGCTTATGGGTATCGTCTTTTTTCCCTTTGTTGAGGCCATACATAGTTGGACGGATAGGCCTTTACTGTTTACTCCTTACTTCTTATTGGATCCTGTTGAGGAGAGGTGAGTTGGAGTGTCCCGGGTCATGGTGGTTGCTATGAGTGAAATTATAAGCAGATAGACCATGGTGGTCAGAAGTATGTGAGCCGCTGGTGCGCACATTCCAAGCCACATTAAGAACATAGGTGTCAAATAAACGCTGTGTCACATCTGAGACCTGAGTTTTGTTGATGCCAAATCGAGAGATAAAAGACAAAATTCCCTTTGCTAGACCTGTTATGCTAAGATCAATGTCTTGTTGGCAATATGGACCACTAAGATTTGGGCAAAAATGCCATTGCACTTGCGGGTCAAACTTGCTGACGCGTGTAAAAATTTGCGACTACTCACATGTCATAGTTTGACATAGCAGTACTTGCGAGTTAACTGGTTGCTCCCAAGCTCAACTTACTCGAAGCTAGTTCTAAATTTTTAATTGCCAATGAGTAGTGGCAAGTCAAACTTGTTGGGTATTCAAACTCACTGACTGGTAGGAGTTTCACGTGTGAATGAATCAGTTCAGGTTGCTTTCTGTGTTGAGTTGAATTTGACACAGTGGCTTGACAAACTTTTGTAAGAAGGGTCATTAGATCAATGCCTCTTCTCATGACACACTTCTTTTCCCAATTGTAAGGCCCATCTCCATCTTCAGGTGCTCTTGCAATGTGTAGTTGCAGCTTTCCCAATCCTGTTAAGGGCATGCCATACTCATACTTTCAACTTGCATGATCAAAACCTGATTGTTTGGCTCTAATGTTTAATCTCAGCATTTCCAGTCACATCCAGGGTCCGGTTTCCTTCCCGTCAACTTGTCATTGGAGTTCAATGCCCTCTCCTTCAGAAATCTTCTTTTAACACTTTATCATAGAATTTTTGTAAGCTCTGTTGTACAGGGATTGTTGTAATCCTTTGAAATTGAAATCAAAACTTTATTAATCTCCTCACATGAACAAAAACAGTCAATTGGACCAAGAGACAAATTAGGATGCAAGTACAACAATATGGGAGTTCTCCATGTTGCTGTTGTGATGATGAATATCAGAGGGAACAACATACTTGCATTTTTCGCTTGAGAATGATCCTTCAACAAGTTAGATTGTGGAAGAGTTTCCATGGCGTTACATGCATGGGGGTTGACACAAAGCACATGCCTGTAGGCAGATTGGATCCATGGTGGGAAGCTTGAGAAGGCACACCTCCCAGCATATTGAACCACTACCCCACTGGTTATATAATTAAATTTTCATTTAATTCTCAATATAAACTGATTTTAAGTCACCCTATAAAATCGTTTAGGCTGTTGAACGGTAAACATTAACATTATCCTTTATCCATTTTGTGAATCTCTATTACATGTGTTGTACTGCCAATGAGTAGTGGCAAGTCAAACTTGTTGGGTATTCAAACTCACTGACTGGTAGGAGTTTCACGTGTGAATGAATCAGTTCAGCTTGCTTTCTGTGTTGAGTTGAATTTGACAGAGTGGCTTGACAAACTTTTGTAAGAAGGGTCATTAGATCGATGCCTCTTCTCATGACACACTTCTTTTCCCAATTGTAAGGCCCATCTCCATCTTCAGGTGCTCTTGCAATGTGTAGTTGCAGCTTTCCCAATCCTGTTAAGGGCATGCCATACTCATACTTTTAACTTGCATGATCAAAACCTGATCTGAAGGTGCTCTCTGTATTGCTACAAGATCTGCTCCATTTGTTTGGCTTTAATGTTTAATCTCAGCATTTCCAGTCACATCCAGGGTCCGGTTTCCTTCCCTTCAACTTGTCATTGGAGTTCAATGCCCTCTCCTTCAGAAATCTTCTTTTAACACTTTATCATAGAATTTTTGTAAGCTCTGTTGTACAGGGATTGTTGTAATCCTTTGAAATTGAAATCAAAACTTTATTAATCTCCTCACATGAACAAAAACAGTCAATTGGACCAAGAGACAAATTAGGATGCCCCAATTGTAAGGCCCATCTCCATCTTCAGGTGCTCTTGCAATGTGTAGTTGCAGCTTTCCCAATCCTGTTAAGGGCATGCCATGCTCATACTTTCAACTTGCATGATCAAAACCTGATCTGAAGGTGCTCTCTGTATTGCTACAAGATCTGCTCTATTTGTTTGGCTTTAATGTTTAATCTCAGCATTTCCAGTCACATCCAGGGTCCGGTTTCATCTTAGTAGTACCATTGCTTATCCCTTATTGTATCGTAGCTTGTCTTATGCTATCTCTTATTCGCTATGTCTAGCTCACAGACTTTCTATGGTGAGAGTCAACATTCAAGTTAATTGTATGATAACAATGTCTCAGACAGTTGTGGCATATGTTTTGCCTTACTGTCTTCTATAACAGCAGCATATTTAATCTACCACATGGTCCAGGCTTTACTTGTTTTGTCTTCCTGGCTGGCTGAGAGCCCTGTATTCTATGATCACTAGATAACAGATCACTACTCTGTATTTTATGCAAATATATGAGTCTTCCAACTATGTGTCCTAGACTTGAAACTAAACAGTGAATTCTCAACCATGGTGTCTTGTCACTAGATAAAAAAGAGAATGCTCAACAATGCCTTGCGGATCTTAGAGAATCCTACTAGGTCGCAGAGGAACAATGTCTGTGATGAATGGATAAACTTTGTGCAGTCTATAAGAGATATACACTGAAACCAATAGCAAGGTCCCTTGAGAAATGAAGATCAAAACAGACTTTCTATGGTGAGAGTCAACATTCAAGTACGACTCAATTGTATGATAACAATGTCTCACCTTACTGTCTTCTATAACAGCAGCATATTTAATCTACCGCATGGTCCAGGCTTTACTTGTTATTTGGCCTCTTCCCGAGGCGGAAGAGGCCCGAACATAGGTTAATTTGATATTTACGCCCAGTTTCATTATGCCTGACCGTCAACGGTCTAGTGTTAATGCTAGCATTAATTCGTTATTCCGTAAACAGGTATATGTATATGCTAAGGTTGCAGGGTATTAACAGGTGTTGTGCAGGTGTGCGTGCTCTGTCGCATGATCCTCATCAACAGAGCCGGACTATGGGTAATACCCGCTCAACAGAGAAACCCAGGCTCCTCAGATATGAGCGTCGAAACGATTCAGGCCATTACTTCCTCAGGAGCGAGGTGGGCATTGATGAATGTCGGGCGTAGTTCATCGTCCGTGCCCAGATTGATCTGCTTAACTTCGTCTTCCGTCGGAGGAGCTCTAGCTTGGCGTTATAAGAAATTCGGAAGGTATTTTCATTTTTCTTGTGGAAGGTGAAGGATGCTCCAAGGGCTTCGCAACAATGGATATGATTTGATGGGGGTTCGCACGTTCTGTTAAGAGCCAGATAAAGCCAGATAAAGTTCGAGCAAGATAAAGTTTCGAGCTAGACAGAGGCTCGCCTTCCTTTTTCGGTATGGCCCCTTCGAGCCAGATAAAGCTTTATTCTTGGAGACAAAGGATCCATTCTATACCCTCCGGGGGCCGGCTCCGTAAGGATCCATCAAGCCTTATAACTGTGAAGGAATGGGGGGAAGGGGGGAAGGATGGGGGGACCCTAACATTTTTTCTTGAACTCGAAGAGACAAAGGATCATACCCCGGCTCCTATCATACCCCGCTAAGGATCAGCGAAATGATCATCATTCATTGTGGGAGCACTCGTTGATTCAGCTTACCCAGTGGGCGAGTCGCCTGTTTACTACCCAGTGGAAGCAACAGAGCAAGCAGCATGAACATCTATACGAGCTATCAATTCTTCAGTAGCATCTGAGCTATCATCTGAGCCCGTTCGAGAGCCTACAGCATACCTTTTAGGGCGAGATGGAGACCCAGCGGGTAACACTAGTTTAAGCAGTAGATCCCGCAACGGGAGCAACACTACCAGCAACTAAGGCAGAGGTAGCGAAGGCAAAGGTGAGAGCAACACCATAGGTATCCGAGCAAGCAATTTCCCCATTCTAGTCAAAGGCAGGAGCAGCGGAGAAGGCAGGTTAACCTAAAACATATGTAAAGGCATCCGGGCCAATAGAGTCAAAGACAGCAGCTTCACCCGCAGAGACTACGGCAATAGGGTATGGTTCAAATGCTTAGTAAAAGCCAGGGATAGTCTCAAATAGGGCTTAGCCTCAATGGTAGCTCAAAAACCAAATGCGGACTGACGGTCGCCGCTCATCCTTAAAGGCCGGGTTGAGAAGGAAGACTTAGAGGGGACGGATAGAAGGCCTTTCCTCTGGAGGAGTTGGGTATACTACATTACTTCCTCAGGAGCAAGGTGGGCATTGATGAATATCGGGCTTAGTTCATCGTCCGTGCCCAAATTGATCTGCTTAACTTCGTCTTCCTATGGAAGCAACAGAGCAAGCAGCATGAACATCTCTACGAGCTATCAATTCTTCAGTAGCATCTGAGCTATCATTTGAACCCGTTCGAGAGCCTACAGCATAGCTTTTAGGGTGAGATGGAGACCCAGCGGGTAACACTAGTTGAAGCAGTAGATCCCGCAACGGGAGCAACACTACCAGCAACTAAGGCAGAGGTAGCGAAGGCAAAGGTGAGAGCAACACCATAGGTATCCGAGCAAGCAATTTCCCCATTCTAGTCAAAGGCAGGTTAACCTAAAACATATGTAAAGGCATCCGGGCCAATAGAGTCAAAGACAGTAGCTTCACCCGCAGAGACTACGACAATAGGGTATGGTTCAAATGCTTAGTAAAAGCCAGGGATAGTCTCAAATAGGGCTTAGCCTTAATGGCAGCCCAAAAACCAAATGCGGACTGACGGTCGCTGCTCATCCTTAAAGGCCGGGTTGAGAAGGAAGACTTAGAGGGGACGGATAGAAGGCCTTTCCTCTGTAGGAGTTGGGTATACTACATTACTTCCTCAGGAGCAAGGTGGGGATTGATGAATATCGGGCTTAGTTCATCGTCCGTGCCCAAATTGATCTGCTTAAATTCGTCTTCCTATGGAAGCAACAGAGCAAGCAGCATGAACATCTATACGAGCTATCAATTCTTCAGTAGCATCTGAGCTATCATCTGAGCCCGTTCGAGAGCCTACAGCATAACTTTTAGGGCGAGATGGAGACCCAGCGGGTAACACTAGTTGAAGCAGTAGATCCCGCAACGGGAGCAACACTACCAGCAACTAAGGCAGAGGTAGCGAAGGCAAAGGTGAGAGCAACACTATAGGTATCCGAGCAAGCAATTTCCCCATTCTAGTCAAAGGCAGGTTAACCTAAAACACATGTAAAGGCATCCGGGCCAATAGAGTCAAAGACAGCAGCTTCACCCGCAGAGACTACGGCAATAGCGTATGGTTCAAATGCTTAGTAAAAGCCAGGGATAGTCTCAAATAGGGCTTAGCCTCAATGGCAGCCCAACAACCAAATGCGGACTGACGGTCGCCGCTCATCCTTAAAGGCCGGGTTGAGAAGGAAGACTTAGAGGGGACGGATAGAAGGCCTTTCCTTTGGAGGAGTTGGGTATACTACATTACTTCCTCAGGAGCAAGGTGGGCATCGATGAATATCGGGCTTAGTTCATCGTCCGTGCCCAAATTGATCTGCTTAACTTCGTCTTCCGTGGGAGGAGCTCTAGCTTGGCGTTATAAGAAATTCGGAAGGTATTTTCATTGGGCCATCAGCTAAGCTGATTTGACGGGGGTTAAGGTAATTCAGGCCATATCCTCACCATCTGTTGGGCCATCACCTAGGCTGATTTGATGGGTGTTAAGGTGATTCAGGCGATATCCTCAACATGTGTTGCGCCCTCACCTAAGCTGATTTGATGGGGGTTAAGGTAATTTACGCCATTTGTACCTGTCTTGTGTACACATTTCATTCCAGGTGACATTATGCGCTACGTGTAACGTAATTTTCTTGTTATATAATAAGCTTATACATGATTTCGTGGTTACTTCGCGTCGGCTTGTTATTTCGCTTCGGGTCCACTACACTGGTTTATTTAAGGTACTCTTTATGTTTTCATTCCTGAGCTTTTGTATAAGAGTTTGAATTCTTTCATATTCTTTTTTCGTTGGGTCAGGAAGGGTTCTTAATTGTTGGATTTCTTTGCTGATTATACAGCATGTATCTCTCAGCCTACAGTGTAGATTCACATCCCTAATTTCTGCATCCGTCTAGCCTGCTTGTAGAATGTCCGTGTCTTAATAACTTCATAAGTTAGATAAGAATTTTGCTTAAGTTTGCATGTATCTGGTTATGTAACTGCATGCATTTCTTCTTTCAGATAATCCGTTGATAATACCAACAGCACACTGTATTGCTATTGGAACGCTAAATTGCGATTTATTTAGTGGTTAGGCAGCATGTTTATCAATGCGTTAGCCATCATGTTTCCCTTTGTTTCTAATGTAGATTCTGGTTCTTAATTGTTGGATTTCTTTGCTGATTAGACAGCATGTATCTCTCAGCCTACAGTGTAGATTCACATCCCTAATCTCTGCATCCGTCTAGCCTGCTTGTAGAATGTCCGTGTCTTAATAACTTCATAAGTTAGATAAGAATTTTGCTTAAGTTTGCATGTATCTGGTTATGTAACTGCATGCATTTCTTCTTTCAGATAATCCGTTGATAATACCAACAGCACATTGTATTGCTATTGGAACGCTAAATTGCGATTTATTTAGTGGTTAGGCAGCATGTTTATCAATTGCTGATTAGACAGCATGTATCTCTCAGCCTACAGTGTAGATTCACATCCCTAATCTCTGCATCCGTCTAGCCTGCTTGTATAATGTCCGTGTCTTAATAACTTCATAAGTTAGATAAGAATTTTGCTTAAGTTTGCATGTATCTGGTTATGTAACTGCATGCATTTCTTCTTTCAGATAATCTGTTGATAATACCAACAGCACACTGTATTGCTATTGGAACGCTAAATTGCGATTTATTTAGTGGTTAGGCAGCATGTTTATCAATGCGTTATAATGTAGGTTCTTATTCCTGATTGTTGCAAATATCTAGACTCATATATTTGCATAAAATACAGAGTAGTGATCTGTTATCCAGTGATCATAGAATACGCTAGCATGCCACAGGAAGATTTAGTTCTTGAATTTCTGGTCATTCTATACTATCTAGTTGAGGTTTTATGCTTTTCTTCTTTGAATTTAATTTTAAGCATTAGCTTGCTTAACAATCCATTATAGAATGTTTTTGCTGCTTTTATGTGAGGCTAGGGCACTCCTTTACATAGTTTGCTGCTTTCCATGCTTTTCCTTCTAGAACAAACTTGCCCATCTGTACTCATCCTTCAAGGCCTGTGGCTCTCCATGAGCAGCAGCAACTCCTCTATCTTTACCAGGGTTAGCCATTATGCTTTTCTTCTTTGAATTTAATTTTAACCATTAGCTTGCTTAACAATCCATTATGGAATGTTTTTGCTGCTTTTATGTGAGGCTAGGGCACTCCTTTACATAGTTTGCTGCCTCCCATGCTTTTACTATAAAATTAGCAGAGCAGTCAAAAATCAACGGATGACCAGCAGCAATGGATCATTGCTTGAGAATTATTGTTTAGAATACCGGCTGGTGAATCAGTTCCACTGCAATGTGAAATAGTTTTCAGTTTTCAATTTGATGGAGGAAGGCTGTATTTGTTTCCTGTCCGTCTTAGCTGCCATTCTAGGATCAATGCCTTAGCTGAAGGCACAATTTTTTCTTAATGAGCCAATGCTTATGGGTATCGTCTTTTTTCCCATTGTTGAGGCCATACATAGTTGGACGGATAGGCCTTTACTGTTTACTCCTTACTTCTTATTGGATCCTGTTGAGGAGAGGTGAGTTGGAGTGTCCCGGGTCATGGTGGTTGCTATGAGTGAAATTATAAACAGATAGACCATGGTGGTCAGAAGTATGTGAGCCGCTGGTGCGCACATTCCAAGCCACATTAAGAACATAGGTGTCAAATAAACGCTGTGTCACATCTAAGACCTGAGTTTTGTTGAAGCCAAATCGAGAGATAAAAGACAAAATTCCCTTTGCTAGACCTGTTATGCTAAGATCAATGTCTTGTTGGCAATATGGACCACTAAGATTTGGGCAAAAATGCCATTGCACTTGCGGGTCAAACTTGCTGACGCGTGTAAAAATTTGCGACTACTCACATGTCATAGTTTGACATAGCAGTACTTGCGAGTTAACTGGTTGCTCCCAAGCTCAACTTACTCGAAGCTAGTTCTAAATTTTTAATTGCCAATGAGTAGTGGCAAGTCAAACTTGTTGGGTATTCAAACTCACTGACTGGTAGGAGTTTCACGTGTGAATGAATCAGTTCAGGTTGCTGCTTTCTGTGTTGAGTTGAATTTGACACAGTGGCTTGACAAACTTTTGTAAGAAGGGTCATTAGATCAATGCCTCTTCTCATGACACACTTCTTTTCCCAATTGTAAGGCCCATCTCCATCTTCAGGTGCTCTTGCAATGTGTAGTTGCAGCTTTCCCAATCCTGTTAAGGGCATGCCATACTCATACTTTCAACTTGCATAATCAAAACCTGATTGTTTGGCTTTAATGTTTAATCTCAGCATTTCCAGTCACATCCAGGGTCCGGTTTCCTTCCCTTCAACTTGTGATTGGAGTTCAATGCCCTCTCCTTCAGAAATCTTCTTTTAACACTTTATCATAGAATTTTTGTAAGCTCTGTTGTACAGGGATTGTTGTAATCCTTTGAAATTGAAATCAAAACTTTATTAATCTCCTCACATGAACAAAAACAGTCAATTGGACCAAGAGACAAATTAGGATGCAAGTACAACAATATGGGAGTTCTCCATGTTGCTGTTCTGATGATGAATATCAGAGGGAACAACATACTTGCATTTTTCACTTGAGAATGATCCTTCAACAAGTTAGATTGTGGAAGAGTTTCCATGGCGTTACATGCATGGGGGTTGACACAAAGCACATGCCTGTAGGCAGATTGGATCCATGGTGGGAAGCTTGAGAAGGCACACCTCCCACCATATTGAACCACTACCCCAGTGGTTATATAATTAAATTTTCATTTAATTCTCAATATAAACTGATTTTAAGTCACCCTATAAAATCGTTTAGGCTGTTGAACTGTAAACATTAACATTATCCTTTATCCATATTGTGAATCTCTATTACATGTGTTGTACTGCCAATGAGTAGTGGCAAGTCAAACTTGTTGGGTATTCAAACTCACTGACTGGTAGGAGTTTGACGTGTGAATGAATCAGTTCAGCTTGCTTTCTGTGTTGAGTTGAATTTGACAGAGTGGCTTGACAAACTTTTGTAAGAAGGGTCATTAGATCGATGCCTCTTCTCATGACACACTTCTTTTCCCAATTGTAAGGCCCATCTCCATCTTCAGGTGCTCTTGCAATGTGTAGTTGCTGCTTTCCCAATCCTGTTAAGGGCATGCCATACTCGTACTTTTAACTTGCATGATCAAAACCTGATCTGAAGGTGCTCTCTGTATTGCTACAAGATCTGCTCTATTTGTTTGGCTTTAATGTTTAATCTCAGCATTTCCAGTCACATCCAGGGTCCGGTTTCCTTCCCTTCAACTTGTCATTGGAGTTCAATGCCCTCTCCTTCAGAAATCTTCTTTTAACACTTTATCATAGAATTTTTGTAATCTCTGTTGTACAGGGATTGTTGTAATCCTTTGAAATTGAAATCAAAACTTTATTAATCTCCTCACATGAACAAAAACAGTCAATTGGACCAAGAGACAAATTAGGATGCCCCAATTGTAAGGCCCATCTCCATCTTCAGGTGCTCTTGCAATGTGTAGTTGCAGCTTTCGCAATCCTGTTAAGGGCATGCCATGCTCATACTTTCAACTTGCATGATCAAAACCTGATCTGAAGGTGCTCTCTGTATTGCTACAAGATCTGCTCTATTTGTTTGGCTTTAATGTTTAATCTCAGCATTTCCAGTCACATCCAGGGTCCGGTTTCATCTTAGTAGTACCATTGCTTATCCCTTATTGTATCGTAGCTTGTCTTAAGCTCTCTCTTATTCGCTATGTCTAGCTCACAGATTTTCTATGGTGAGAGTCAACATTCAAGTTAATTGTATGATAACAATGTCTCAGACAGTTGTGGCATATGTTTTGCCTTACTGTCTTCTATAACAGCAGCATATTTAATCTACCGCATGGTCCAGGCTTTACTTGTTTTGTTTTCCTGGCTGGCTGAGAGCCCTGTATTCTATGATCACTGGATAACAGATCACTACTCTGTATTTTATGCAAATATATGAGTCTTCCAACTATGTGTCCTAGACTTGAAACTAAATAGTGAATTCTCAACCATGGTGTCTTGTCACTAGATAAAAAAGAGAATGCTCAACAATGCCTTGCGGATCTTAGAGAATCCTACTAGGTCGCAGAGGAACAATGTCTGTGATGAATGGATAAACATTGTGCAGTCTATAAGAGATATACACCGAAACCAATAGCAAGGTCCCTTGAGAAATGAAGATCAAAACAGACTTTCTATGGTGAGAGTCAACATTCAAGTACGACTCAATTGTATGATAACAATGTCTCACCTTACTGTCTTCTATAACATTACTGTCTTCTATAACAGCAGCATATTTAATCTACCGCATGGTCCAGGCTTTACTTGTTTTGTCTTCCTGGCTGGCTGAGAGCACTGTACCTTTACTTAGGCTCTAGCTCACAGACTTTCTATGGTGAGAGTCAACATTCAAGTTAATTGTATGATAACAATGTCTCAGACAGTTGTGGCATATGTTTTGCCTTACTGTCTTCTATAACAGCAGCATATTTAATCTACCGCATGGTCCAGGCTTTACTTGTTTTCATAGTGTATTCGCACGGCCACTGCGCATCGTAATAATAGGCAACAAAAGGACAATTCGAAGGAGCAGTTACTTTAAATCTGGGCAACACGACAATTGTGGGCAGCGGATGCAACAGTAATCAAAGCGACAATTTGCTCTTTTGCACTGAAAACATCCAGGATCAATCCATATCTTCTCCGATTTCAATTCGTCATGTAACTTTCCAGGCTCACGCATTGAATGAACTCCAGCTTCACCTACAGTTTTGGAGAAATATTAAATTCAGCTTTCAGATATTGATGAAATACCAAATTTACAATAGAATTAAATACTATCTTGTGCACCATTTTGGACATCTGCTCCTCCGGATAGCACTGCGACAACCGAAAAATATATTAAAGAGATGAATATAATCGCAGTCGAAGAAGCCATCTTTAACCATACAAGACACCTATTTTGCTTTTTTGTGCTACGTCGTTCTGCAGGTAGCTTCTACCATTTTATAATGATATGTGTTGCCAATTCAGTCCCTGGCTAGCTTGGTAAAATCTATCCTTTTTCACAGCGCAATTATGGCTGTTTCCCGTTTTTGTTGGGAGGTATGGTTATGTCCAGTACTCAGTATTGGATTAAATGGAATGTTACCAATTTCATCATATTATTATAGGGTGTTTTGGCAAATTATTTGAATGCAGAAGAAGTTTCCTATTTCACATTGGAGAGATGGATGTTTCCAATTTTAATTTATAGACTAATAGCATATATAAAATAAGATAACACCAGGATGAATGTCTTCTATATAATTGAGAAGTGTATATATATATTATTTTCTTAATGATTTCTTATTAAAAAAACAAATTTAATATTTTTATAAATAGATTTGTTTTTTATTAATAGTTTTTTAATAGTTTGTATGTGTGGGTATGGTATTATATATTTATTTTTGTTTTGACTATGTATTAGTTCGTTTTTTATTGGGTATTAGTTTGTTTTTAACAAAAAATTGAGCTTTAGTAGTTTAATATTGGAAATTCATTTTATGCTCTTTTATTATTATTAATTGAATTTTTTTTATTTGAATTTTTTTTATTTAAAAGGTAATTAATTGAATTTTTTTTATTTGAATTTTTTTTATTTAAAAGGTAATTGGTTGGAATTTTATTTATTTCTGTTAGTTATTAATTTTCTATGTCCTTTCTTATTTCGTTTTTATTTTTAGTTTTTTCTTATTCACTTTTTTGTCTATTATTTTTATTTTTTTGACTTATATGCTTATATATGTGTATGTATGTTATATTTTAATGAGTTTAATATATATTAATCTGTATATATGTTTATGTAAACAAAATTAATTTATCATATTTCTATATTTCTTAATTTTTTTTGTCTATTATTTTTATTTTTTTGACTTATATGCTTGTACATTATATTTTAATGAGTTTAATATATATTAATCTGTATATATGTTTATGTAAACAAAATTAATTTATCATATTTCTATATTTCTTAATTTTTGGTGATGGTATTCAACAATATAACATTTTATTAGTTCTTTTAGTTCTTTTATTTTTGTGATGAAATCTGTGTCTTTATTATTTCTTAGTTTAATTAAGTTATATATAAGTTAAGTACTAGCTACTATGTAGTCGTTTACATTATTAAACATCAATATGCATCATTAATTTGAGTTATTCAATTTCTTGGCCATCCCTTATCTTATAATAGAAAAGATCCATCCTTATGTTGTCTCATTTTATATAATTTAATAGCCTATAAATTAAAATTTGAAACATCGATTTTTCATCTATAAATACGATTAGATGGTTTTCTAAAAGTGTATATCAGAAACTTCTAATGTCTCACTTTGCATTAAGATCTCACAATTCCTACCATGAAAATGGTAACATTCCTTCTCTAATATCTCACTTTGCATTAAGATCTCACAGTTCCTACCATGAAAATGGTAACATTCCTGACTGGGAAACATCCATACCTCCCCACTGAAATTGAAACAAAGCATTATTACAGTGTGCAAAACCCTAACTTTTAGCGAGGTGGATGAGGGCTCAAAAATGGCAACGCAAACGATTATAAAATGGTAGGAGCTGCGTGCATGATGACTCATCCAGTTTAAAAGAAAAGGCAAAGTAGGTGTGGTTTCATAGGATTAAAGATGGCTTCTTCCTCTGCGATTATATTGATCTCTCTGATATGTTTTTCGCTGGTCGCAGTGCTCTCTCGAGCAACAGATGTCCAAAATGATGCACGAGGTAGTATTTAACATTATTGAAAGTTTGTTTGTGAAGTTTTGGATAGATGATAAAAGTGTTTTGTTAAGATATTTTCTTGATGTGAAATTACTGATACAATTGGCCACAAAAATCAAAATAATATATTAAATAGGTCAAGTTGAAGTTCATTCAATGCGTGAAGGCGTAAAGTTACATGACGAATTGAAGTCGGAGAAGACGGTGGACGTTTCCAAGCTGGGCAGGAAGTATCCGGTTGATCCAAGATGTATTTCGTGCAAAAATTCAAATTGTAAGAAACCAGCTGGGTGCTGCAACCTCCTCTGCGGATTGCCGTGTTGCAATGTGTCTGCCTAAAAACATCAAAATAAGTCCCCATTTTACTAGTTCGTCAATAGCCTACGTATTATTATCGTTACATCTAATATAATAATAATTTTCAAAACGTTTTCGTTACTTGTTAGCTTTTATGTGTCTGTGGAGGCAATATACGTTGTTCTCGCCAGTTCAGAGTCATGACTGAATTTTCCTTTAATATTAATAAAACGGAATTTAAAATAATGACACGAATATATTGATGGTTTAAGTGAAAATTTTAGTAGTATTGTTAATCTGCAATTTATTGAAACGGAGTAAAAAAAATAATTTTAATTAAAAAAATATATTTTTTTTTAATTCTATTTTTAAATAAAAGAAATTTTAATATTTAAACCTTAGACATTAAAACATTTAAAATACGATGAAAAGGACTTTAAAATAATTCCAATAGTAACCATTTTAGTCTATAAGCATCCAGAACTTTACAGTCCTCTCAGTAATATTGCAATTCTATTAATCTATTTTAATAATAATTATTATTTTATTTTCATGTTCTTTTGGTTAAAAATATTATTGGTAATAAAAGAACAACTTTATAGGTTTCCGAGTGATATTGCAATTCTATCAAGCTATTTAGATAGCACTTGTTATTTATTTTTATTTTTTTCTTTTTAGCAAAAATAATTAAACAATTAAATAAATTCAAAGAATTTATCTCAATAGTAATGGGGTGCATCTTAAAATTATATATTAATTCAAAAACCATAAATACTTCATCAACCTAACGAAAAAAATCAAATAATTAAATAAATTCATCTGCCTCATTTGTACATATTCCTTTTATATATCAAAGGTCTTTACTGTTTGTGCCTGCTGCATGCAGTAATATTGCAATTTTACTGAAGCAATTCATTAATGGTAATATAAGAAATTAAATGAACTCAAAAAGTTTTCACTGTATACATTGTTAATATACTTTATTATGATAAAATTACTATTTCAAAACTGACAGATAATCTTACCTAATTGCAGTAATATCAAAGGTCTGGAATATGTGCTTGTTGGATGTAGCAATATTGCAGTTTTATTAAAGTACTTAGTTAATGTTTATTATTAAAACTAAATGAACTCAAAAAGTTTTGAGGATATATATTGTTAAGATACTTCATTATGACAAAATTACTATTTCAAAATCCATAAATAAAGTTACCTAATTGCACTTCCCCATAAATATCTATATGGAAGGTCATCCAGCTTTGACTCTACTATATCTAAGGAGACAGCACAAATAGTAAAGTTTTAGCTAATTTAAACACATACACTAACGTAAAGCTCAAGATCGTCCAACTTTGACCCTACTGCATCTTAGAAGGGAACACAAATAATGAAGTTTTAGCTAATTTAAACGCATATACTAACGTAAAGCTTAAATAATTTTTCCAAAAGCTAACTATGAAAATCATGATTCTATATGTTCCATGATTATATTTTATTGCTATTTCATTCGCATGGAATATATGCATTTAAACTTTTGGATATAATTCGTGTTGTGGATAAATAATGTTAAATAATTATATTTTGAAATTTTCACCCGTAAAGTATTAAAAATAAATTAATTTTTTATAAGTATTTTTTAATATAATATTTTTTATAATTATTTTTTAATATAAAATTTAATAATTTTATTTAATATTTATTTTTAAATTTTTTATAAATATTTTTTAATACAAATTCAATTTCTAAATTTAATTTGTGGATAGAGAATTTATATTTTTTTAAAATAAAATATTAATTTAATTATATAAATAAAAATGATAGTATTTATTAATGGGTTTAATAGTTAAGAGCATGTGTTTCTTTCTAAAAGGTCAGAAATTCATAAATTCATCTATTTTATTTATAGGTATTTCTTTTATATATCAAAAGTGTTTAGAATTTGTGTCGACAACATTTAATAGTATTGCAACTCTACTGAGGTAATTCATTAATGTTTATTAATAAGAAATTAAATGAACTCAAAATGTTTTGACTATATATATTGTTAAGATACTTTATTATCACAAAATTATCATTTCAAAACTTGCAGATAATATAACCTAATTGCACTAGTATCAAAAGTGCTGAATTTGTGCTGGTTGAATGTAGCAATATTGCATTTTTACTAAAGTACTTCGTTAATGTTTATTATAACCAACTAAATAGATTCAAAAAATTTTAAAGATATATATTGTTAAAATACTTTATTATAATAAAATTACTATTTCAAAATCCATAGATATTCTACCTAATTGCACTTCCCCAATAGATATGTATGTGAAATGTCATCCAACTTTTACCCTACTCCATCTAAGAAGAGAGCACAAATAGTAAAGTTTTAGCTAATTTAAACACATATACTATAGTAAAGTTTAAATAATTTTTCCAAAGCTAACTATGAAAATCATGATTCTCTCTGTTCCATGATTATATTTTATTGCTATTTCATTGGCATGGAATATATGCATTTAAACTTTGGGATATAATTTGAGTTGTGAGTAAATAATATTAAATAATTCTAATTTATTTAGAAATATTAATTTATATTTTAAAATTCTGGCATAATATTTTAAATTATTAAAATAAAAATAAAAAATTATAAGTATTTTTAATATAAAATTTAATATTTATTTTTAACTTTTATAAGTATTTTTGAATATGAAATTTAATTTGTAGATAGAAAATTCATATTTTTCATTAAATTTAATGCTAATTTAGTTATATAAATAAAAATGATAGCATTTATTAATAAGTCTAATGGTTAAGAGTACGTGTTTCTTTCTAAAAGGTCATAAGTTCTAAGGGAAGGGGTAGAATATGTATGGCCATGTAGACTTTGAAGTCAAATAGTTGTGTGGAGTTGGATCCCTTGTCCCACAAACAAAGATGTCTCATAGACCAATTTGGTGTTTGGCTTGTCTGTGACTTTAAAATCGGATGACAATGACCACCACCACAACAACAACAACAACAACAACGACAAAAACAAGTTAAATATCAAACTTATCTATCATTGCCTTATTTTCCACATATTAATGTAGATTTTTTTCCACAAATTAGTAGTTCTTAAAGATCTATCATTTTCTAAGAAGGCTAGATGAGTGAGTATTATTGAAATAGTGATACTTGGCTATACATCAAGTGCAAGAAGCTATATTGATGTCTTATATCTGATATATAAGAAACAATTAAGAAGATGACATCATTTACTTAGTTGGTTAATAGGATATATGATATAATAATTAATATTAATATTAATATTATATTAATAATAATAACAAGTTCAAATAACTTTAGAAATTAATAATAGCACATATAAGAAAATATTATAAACAAATTTTCAACACAATTTAATAAAACAACACATGAAATTAAATAAAACATATTAATAAAAATTAATAACCTAAATATATAACATTATTTAACATAGAAAAATATGATAAAATAAACAATGAAATATTAGTAATAAAAATTAACAACCAGAATAGATATACAAAACCATAACATTAACGAGTATGAAACGTTTCTAAAATAATGTTGCTAATTAGAAATATAAAATAATTTCACTAATTAAAAATTTAAAATAATGTTTGCAATATTTATATTAATATTATTGTTCAGAATATCATTAATATAATAGAAGATAAAACAATATAAATAGAATAATATAATTACACAAAAATGATCTTCAAATATTAGAAAAAGGAAATATAAATAGAATTATTGCACGGTAATTATAAGCATAGGAAAAAGTAAATACATTGAAGAGAACATAAATTTTTACATCAAGAAAAATTGTTCCCAATCACTAATAAGCATTCAAAGTAGTTAAGAAAGGACAATTCTGACAATCTTGCTTGTAATGCAACAAAGAAATGAGATGAAATTTTAAACATACAGGACCATTGAAAACAATCCAAAATTTATTAACATTGAAAGTAATAATAATAACAATAAGACCACATTTGACAACAAAATTCAACTCTCAACACTCGACCGCAACACAATTATTTCGTAGCAGCCTCTTCCAAAACACACCTAGAGCAATGGCAAAAGCAACACTAATTCAAATCAACAGGATAATGATCATGATACTTCACGCTTTCATGCCAGTCCCTTTTCATCTTCCTCCATGATTCTCTTTGGTGCAAATCATAAAAAGTTTGAACATTTTATTTCATTCCACTTAAAACACGGATATGCTCATCGAGAAAATGAGGATGGAAGACATGTCTTCTATCAAACCTTGCACGAATAAAAGTAACAAAACTAATAGTTTTTGTAATAGAATTAAATTACCATCATTGTTCTACATATATGTGAATCATTGACACAAACATACAATTAAAATCAGTACATTGAAAGAGAAGAAATTAACGAAACAAAACTATTAATTTACGATTTTTCTTAGTTCATATTCAAACATAACTATAAAAGGATTCAAAAAAAGCATGGAAAAGAAAACAAACAACTACAATTGAAGAAACAAAACAACAATTGCTCTGAAATAGTCAATTTACTTAAAACAATTGTATTGAAGATAAATACCCCAAAAATGATATTTACTTTAATCGCTCCTCTTTCTTTCTAAGTATAGCATATGAACTATCTTTAATTTTTTCATAATGTTGAAAATAAAAAAGTGGCGAAATATGCAAATCATCTATTGATTTCACTCTCGATATAATTGTAAATGTCTGACCCTACATTTCTCTGTCTCCAATATTTACAGTGGCTCATTGTAAATTCATTGCCTATGATTTATGTATTTTCAATGCCCGTGCCATTTTCAAGGGAATTTTCCTCGTATTCCCCCTAAGAGCAGGCAGAATGGGTACAAGAATTTTAAAATCCTTATCAAATGGAACACCACAATACTTTTCAAACATAATTGTAACAATTTGTGGAATTTGTGGCGGCTTTGAACAAGACGCAAAGAAAATATTTTCAATATATCCAAGTGCGCCATTAACGAGACCAAGTTCAACCCACAAATTACATGTTAACATCATTCGCCCTCCACGACATAGTAGTACTTCATGCTCCAATATATCATCATCACTATCAGTTACTTTTGTTATTCCACTACTTCCTTGAACACATATCAAAATAGGGGAATTTAATGCTTTAAGCATTTTTCAATTAGGCAAATTGAAGAGATTATTCACTGCAAATAAGTTAACAGAATAATCAAACAAAATACTTTGTATTTGATCTAAGAGACTATCAACAAGAGTCATAAGAAAATCGCAATCAGCAAGAGAATGCTCTACGTATTTAATATTGATTAAAATATTGTGAAAATATGCTTTTGTCGGATCATCTCCTTGCTGCCTACAAATTTTGTCTAGAGCCACTACAATGTTGAAGCTTTACCATAAAAATTTTCGAGCTACTTCACCTACATCCAAGGCTTTATCCTTAACAGGAGGTAGTTGGGGAAGGTCACCCACAAGAATGGTGGACCTACCAGCAAAAGTACAGCGCTTAGTTTTAGGAAAGACTTCTTGGAAAAAGAGAATCTATTCGTAGTAATAACCTTTGACCTATAAATATCATCTCATCAACCAATATATATTGAACATGTCTCATTTCCTCTTGGAACACTACAAAATCCTTCCCACACAGTGGATTCATATCTTTTATATGAATTTTTAAAGCATAATGTATTGTTTTCCCACGTATGTTAAAAGAAACAATATAAGTTGGAGCAAGAAATAACAATGGAATTCTTCCATTTGTTGTTGCACTAGAAATAGCATGAGAAATACACCCAATGAGAGAATACTTCCCTGTTTCAACAATTTCAAAGCACCATCATCTTCACCATTAACAAAGTGTCGAAAAATAATTTCAAAAGAATCTAGTTGTTTTTATGATAGAGACAATGGTGGCAAATATGTGTACGTAATGAACCTAGAATTAAAAACACTAGCAGACTATAAATGTTTTACAAAATTGATCCCTTCTTCGAAAAAATAATTTGACACCATCGGTTCCTACCAATAATAATCAACATCAAAGTCCCTTCTACCAAGATTATCAAGGTTTGAAATGTTTACACAACTTTGAGGAACTAACCATGAAAGGACCTACCACTCTTCAAAATATTGATAAACATTTCCATCATGTATAAGTGGATACATATCCTCTTCATGACATTCATTTGGCAAAGGGCCTCGATCAACATGCCACACATGATATCTCCAATTTCTCCAACTCTTAACATTCGTTTTAGTAGACAACCCAATATCTAAACCAATGTAATGAAATGGCTTGTATAAAAGCAACTCACTCATACAAAACGTTTCAAACTATTTTGACCCTCATGAGGAACAACTAAAAACCATGGCCAAACATGCATGATAGCTCACTTATCACGTGGGCTCCATTTTTCCTTCCTATGCTTCTCCTAAGAAATCCATGATCTTGTTGTTTCTATAAGGATAAATGTTCAAAAAAAAATAGCTTAGCTTTGATAAACCTGAATGAAATTTTTTCCTCACAAAACTTCATCAGAATGCAACGGAACCCTTTAATACACTTTCTTGCCAACATTCAAGGTGAATAATTTTCAACTACAGACCATAAGAAGTTGCTTTAGCAACAAATGACATGTCCCTTGAGCTCTAACATCATGCTCAAAAAGCATCTCAACAAGGAAGCTTCTATACCCAAATAATACAGTAGCCTCAGACCCACTCCCACCAGCAACTGTAGTAAACATTTGATGATAACTTTCAGATATTCTCTCTGCCTTTCAAGCATATTTTACAATATATTTTAAAACCCGATGGTGAGAAAGAACTGGTTGAGAATTAAAATTTACTCCTTGCCACATTGTTAAAACATCAACATTGTGAACATTTAAACGATCATGATTTCGTGTTGGTTCATACTTATTTCTCCTTTTTCATCTATTGAAATTCTTGGCTCTACATGAACTTCCCATGGAGCATGATAGAGACATCAAGGAACAAACACTTTTTTACCTAAAAGAGAATCAACGCTGCATTTTATATTCCTTTTCACATGGCTAACTAAATGCTCATAATCTTCTTCGGCATTAGAAGAAAAAATTTGTTCAGTGTTCAAAAGACATGGATCATCATTTCTAGTTTGAGGGATCATGAAATTTTGACAATGTATGTCATGTGGTGTTATGGGCAAATTTAGTGTATTTTTGAATGACTAAACCCTAGAACTAGTAGCAAGTCTAGAACAAGAGTTAAAGTAATTCTATTGGCTTTCCTATAGCAAAGAGATAAAAGAAAGAGGAGAAAAGGTACCAACGTGGATCTCTCACTTAATCCCTCTTCCCTTTGACCATTTTTGCCACTCCCTTTCGTACTTAACTTTCTTGAAAGGTACCTGCAAACAAGCCGAGACAGAAAAACATCATTATAGAATCGAAAATTCAATGTACATTTCATAGAACATGAATGGAAAAAGAAAAAGAACTCTCTATTGATAGAAAGTAAGATTACAACCCATGTAGATGCATGTCTGATTCAGCGTCATCCTACCAGCTTTAAACCCTTCTCTCCTCATGGAAACAACAATTTGACATGATAACATTACTCTCTCTACTAATCTCATCCAAGCAGCATTTGCTTATCTCAAGAAGTTTCAACCTTGGACCAGCCTTGAGAGCTTGGTCCTTTTATAGCTAAAAAGAGGAGGCTTGGCCATTAATGGCCCTCATGAATGCTTTAACATATTTGGGAAGTGGTTCCATGGAGGAAGGGATAATGGATTAAGGTTCATTAATCTTCGTCCTCATCCAAAAGTGATCCCAATCCTTCTAGAAATCCCTAGAAACATCCATTGGATGAGGAAGGATTCATTTGAAAAATTCGATGGATCTCGCCCATCATACGTGATATAAAAGCTAGGTGCTATGCTTAGCACCCTGACAAAGTAGTACCTGCCCTTTAGTGTAGCCAAATAGAAGGCCACCTGCGATGGTCTCTTTAGGGACATTTTTTGGATGAATGGTGTCATGAAACTCTTGGGAAGCAAGCATGATGTAGGTTAACTTCATTAGGGAATGAAAATAATTGAATTAGGGGTTGATAGAACCTAATAATATAGATCTGGAAGTTGGGGTTGATGTGCCCAAATTTTCTTGTAACACACGGGTTCCATGCTATAACATATTTGTTAAAGTACTACTTTGCTACATCAACAACAATGACAATCAACCAATCCAATGTTTACATATTTACTGCTTTATGCAACCATAAAAACCATGGATATGGGAAGAAACTCTATGCTACCACTTATACCTAAAAAGATTTAAAACACGTAGTTAAAATATAATAAGAAATCAAAACAACATTTTTCCTACAAATCATTATAAAATTGTCAGAAAGGACGAAAAAAAACTATATCAAAAGTCTCTAGCACCAAGATATCTCTGCAAGACTATGTCATGGAAGATATTGAATCTTTGGTGCATGTACATAGCAACCATATGTGGCTACCAAATAACATTTTGAATATTTTTGACATGCTCACTTTGTCGATCAAAATCTCTGCTTGAAGACATAACACTATGCCAATGAGGTCACTTCGTGGAATGCACACTCAATGTAAAAAACAAAGTAGGGAAACCCAACTAGTTGATCATATCAGTTAATTCAAAAGGACACATTTTCTAATAATCTCTTGTACCCATAAAACAAGATCCAAAATGCATTAATTTCACAGCCAAATTATTATTTAGGAAATAAAAAAGTTGTTGATGCAACTCCCTAATAGTTGCAGGCACATTTTCATGAATATTTTTCTTCAAAAGCAATGAATCTATTCCCTAGCTACGATGCAGAATAATCATTTTCAACAACAGATATTGAAAGTGAGGATGGATTCCAAATATTTGATCATAAAAGATAAATAGATGCAAACCATATTCATGCATCTAAACATTCAAAATTCATTGATGCGACCAATCAGCATCACCTGTAGGGAATAAAGTGGGGAACACAATATCTAGTAGTCATTCAGTATTATATTCATTAATGTGAGATGTACCAATACTTGGCCAATCTATTGATTCAAAAAATGTGTTATCTTCATTATCAATAAATCTTCTGGTTCGATCAACTTCCCAAGAATCATTAGGAAAGGAAAAAATAGAGGATGATAGATGATAGTGCAAACAAATAGCCTTGTCTCTTTCAATGTTTGCATCCACCCTAGGTATATCATCAACATGACTATCAACATATTGTAACATGCTAGAAACATCAGTAGGTATTTACGGGAGGGAAGCAATTAAATCCATGTCAATTTTGACATCCCTATAGTACTTGTCCATTTCAATTTTATAATGTAATGCATCCATCACATGTTGTCTCTTCACATAGCCTTCATAGTATTCAGGTTGTGCACCTCGCCTTCTTACAATAAAAAAAACTAGTTCTTCAACACATCATGGAAGCTTCTTTGCAATCGAAGAAATATCTTGTGGAAAACATATCGTGTGGCGACTATATTTATATTGACAACTACAAGCATGCGCTACTTGCAATATTGGATATACTTGTGCTATTAGTATCTCTTCAACCTATGTCAAAACTCTTAGAACCTCAAGCTGGTCACCTGGATCCATGTTGTTAAAGTGTGAAAAGCGATGTGCACCTTTGTCAAAGTTACATCTTTTACAAATCAGACCCTCGTGCAATATAACAACTTGTACACCAAGATAACATTTGTTACATACATGGCATATATTCACAAGAGCTAAACTATCAATCCTCAACCAAAACTTTTTATGCACATCAACCATTTCTTCGCTAAAATGATATCGAACACATTGATTTTCTCTACAAAACACCATTCTAGCTTGGTGATCACAAGAAACAACCCGTGGAGCTGGAGTATTGGTTATATCATTTCTTTTGTATAACAAAATGGGAAATAATTCTTCTATTTTCATTACAGTTGACCAAATTCTGCTTGGATGAAAGAAAATAATGTTTATAAGAATGAAATATCTACAAAACAAATAAAATTTATATTAATATAGAAAAAAAATTACATTTTCTTCATTGTTACATCATCCATGTGCAAGTGGTCGAACTGATATTGCTTGCATTACTTATAAATTTCTTTGTCAAGCACTATTCATCTCAATAGAATTCTATGAAAAATCTTCAACAAAGACATTTCTAAAACAATATAAATTTAACATTGATAACCACTAAACCTTTGAAAATAAATATGCATTAAGCATCTTTGCTCCGCAAAAAGGAAAACTATTCTCACATTCTTCATCTTCAACGATATTCTCTGCAAAAGTTCATATGCAAAATAAAAGAACATGAAAAAGAAAAAAAATAACTCCCTACATTGTTCCAACAAAAACATTACATACAAATTCAGGATATGTAGCTATATTAATCATATAGTTTCTACCAAGAAACTCTTGACACTCCTTGCCATGACAGTCTCCCAAACTTTCAACCATTTCAAAAAATTCCTCATTCCTACAGTTCTCAAGAACTCCAAAAACTAGATTTCTTTCATTGTTTTCAAAGGAAATATCATTGTTGTTCTTATGAAGAATCTCTTTCAAAACACAATATTCCGAAAAAAAAGGGAAAAGTTAGTAAAACTTCAAAAAATACAAATTCTTTAATAAGAAAAAAATGCAGTGAAACGACAATCAAAATAAAACTTTCACTACAGAAATCCATCGCACTTTTCATACTTACAATTTACAAGTCCTTCTTCTGTTGATACCACTGTCATTGGTATTCACTTAATCATTTTCATGTAGTAGCAGAGGGAGGTTTTTTCGCACCACTCTTTCTTCTTATTTCACTCAACATCTATATATTAAATTTAAAGTCAGTTGAAAAGTCATTTCGCAATTCCATTTCACGCTAATACATAGTCTTCAATCTTGAAATATTTAGAAACTAAGAAAAACACAAAGACAAAATATTTGAGAAATCATGTTTCCCACGACAAAATTGTAACACATACAAAAATTTTCGCATTACACATAATCGATAGAACAACAAGTTGAATAAATTAAAAACAAAGAAGTATGAACCACACTCCATACGTATGCTGTCAATATAACTTAAAAATTTGAATTCCAATGATTTTAAAAAAATATTTGAAAACATACAAAAGGTCATTTGCATTATCAAAAAAAAAACATGTTCAAGCCTGAAATGTTAATTCAATACATCCACACATGCTACATTTATGTGAAGAATACAATCTCCATTATGAATAACCAGAAATACATTTTCATTTTCAATGACATCATCACAGTCATCCACCATTTGTAGATAGAACCATGAGGCTATCTCGTTAATATAACTTCAAAATGTGAATTGCGTTGATGTTTAAAAGACTATTTAAAATGATTAAATGTACATATGTTGTTCAGTAATATAGAAAAAAAACATGTTCATGCCTCAAACAATAATTGAATATATCCACAGGTAGTGGAGGTATGTCAACAATAAAATATGCATTAGGAATCAATGAAAAAATATTTCCATTTTCAATGATATCATCAAATTCTTCAATTTTTTGTAGATAGAAGCATTATGCTTCAAGCACAGATAATTCATCAAGAATCATTGTTTTGCATAGTCCACTTGGTAAGTTATACAACTTTAACTACACAGACAAACCAAACGTCAAGATTTTTTCTCCAACTATGCACAAAGGTACATAACCTGCACATTTAGTATTTATATCCAAAGAGACAGATTCAAGAAACAACCATCTGTGTCCCTAATAATCTTCAAAATATTACAAAATTTTCTCTTTCGAAGATCAACCAAATTAAAAAATTTCTATCTTTTCAAGTGACCAAATAGATGTTCCATCATTATTAACGACCCAAATAAGTTGATTCTTGTATATCCCTAATGGCATACGTTGTATAATGACAATAGGAACAAATGAATAACCCGAATTATTTCTGTTCAATTCCAACCAGTAGATAGTGTAACCATAAGTAGGGTAATCTTCATAATCTCAATCTAGATATAGCCAATAAAACTTTTCTTCAAAGAATATAGCCTCCTTTTATGGTTTAAACCACCATATGGAAGCTCCATCCTCTTCCAAGCATTGTCAAAACTAATACAAATAAGAAAATGTGAATCCATGTTTTCACAAACATGTTTCAAAAGCACCCATTCATAATTTCCTAGACTGCATTTTTGAAATAAAGAGAATAATCGTCACTCCCCAACACTAAGAATTCCAACATTTCTAAATGTCTTCATAAAATGGTTGACAATAAAATATATTTTTTTTATGAAAATAACTTCTAAACATGTTGAAGAAAATCATTGATCCCACTGTGCATTCAATTATGTATGCAGAATGAAGAAAGGGGAACATTGTAGTTGACAAGTGACCACCATTGTTAAGGTATGATGTGAGGAAGAAATCATTGGGAAAACGAGTGGAGAAATAAAACAATCCTAACTGTTTCTCATGACATCGATCACAAGCCACAAAAAAAAGTGGGTTTTCGAAAACAAGACACCATTATCTACAAACCAACTTAAATTTCTTCAACACTAGAAAAGGAAGCCAATGAAAGAAAAGCTGAATAATGTGAAAGGGGGAAAATTTCAAAATAGTAGTATACAAACCAAAAGAAACAACATTTTCTGGCAATAAAGGAAAATTTGCCTTGTGTATAGTAAAGAAAAGAAGAAAAATGTTAAATGACAGTAGCAACGACATTCATTGATTATTTTAATCTGAAAATGGATTAAGAAAACAATCCATTTTCATTTTTACTTGCTTTCTATATACTTCAATATTAGAGTAAACAAAATAGTGCAAATTAAAAATCCAAAATTATTGAAACTTATAACCATTTGTTAAGAACCATTTTTTGAAACATTTCCTCAAAGATGGGCCAAGTTAAATATATGATAATTACCCTCATTTTTAAATAATTTTTTTTTTTACAAGAACGGTTATGGAATTGCATTAACTGATTGGCTAAGAGTGACAAATTTGGTTACAAAAGGAGCAACAAGTTTCTGCATAACTTTCCAACAAGAGGAATATACCGCCTACTCTTATTAAGTTCCTCCTTGTACATTTAATAAAGTGCACTTCTGCTGCTAATTCCCTAAGCTGAAAGATACAAACAAACTGTTGCAAAAGAATGCAATAAAACACGACGCATTAGGGGATTGGATCCCAAAGGATTTCCTTATCTATGAGAATGGAACAGGCAACTAAATGGATTGCCTTGTTTTCCTCAATGTTATCTTCTTTGTTATTTGTTCTCAAAACTTGGAAGCATTTCAGATTTAGGGACTTTGCCATGCCTTTGATCCTTGTAATTATCCTTGCTAGTTGCAGGTCTACTGGATTAAAATTGGTCGCCACTGCTTTGATAATAACCTAAGAGTCTCCAAAGACATTTGCCTCCTCAAGGCCCAGCTCTTTGAGGAGTTTGATTCCTTGAAAATGGGCCATCGCTTCAGCTTGTATGCTTGAGGAATGGCCTAATCCCCAAGCAAATCTATTGGAAGATGAGTCATCTATATTTATGATGAACCCTCCAGCTCCAGCAATTCTTGGGTTCCCTTTGGCTACCCCATCAAATAAGAGAGAGGGAGGTGGTTGATTGGACAACCAGGATTGAAAATATTCTTCATTTTTCCTGTTTTGCCATTCTTTGGGGGTTGGAGGAGAGTTGTTCAATTTTTGAAACTTGAAATTGAAGGCAGTTCCAAAATCTATGTCCTGCTGGCTTAGATTTGAGTCATCTCCTTTATCTTCTAGCCACTCAATTAGCTGACTTTTCACTGAGTTGGAAACTAATCTATAGTACTATTCCTTACTCCGGAATATCCTTTTGTTCCTTTCCAGCTAGACTTGCCAACTGATGAATTTGGGCAGATCACTCCACGCTGTCCCGATTGTTTTGTTTTTTGGAAATGGGCCTGGATATCTGGCTATCCAGCCTATGAACAGATCTAAAACTAAGGAGGGGAAGATGAACTTGTATTTCCAGGAAGCAAGAAGCTCCTGCCATATGGAAGTTGTGAACTTGCACTTGATCATGAGATGAAAGGCAGATTTTAAGTTTTCCTTGCAAAGCGTGCATCTAGAGGGCCCATAGATGCCTCTTTTCTGAAGCCTGTCTTCAGTGAGAATTTTTTGATGGCAGACAAGCTAGCAGAAGTGGTCAACTTTTAGGATTGAAGGGATTTTCCATTTGCCTACCCAGGGGGTAGGGTTGGGAGGCACGTGGGGTCTCTCTAGACATTTAGTGTATCCCTGTGCTACTGTGTAGCTTGCCTGATTTGTGCCCCAACCTCTCACATCCTGCTTATGTGCATGGATAGGAGCCAGCCCGTGCATCTTCTTGGTGAACGTTGTGAGCTTTGGATGTAAGGTGAGAGGGACTGGGAGTTGTTTCCAACTCGTCCAAGTGTCCTCCTTCCAGTTCGAGAGATCACACAGTGTATTGATGCTCACTTCTGACATCCATTGTTTTAACTCTGTCATGTCTCTCGATTCTATCAGCGGAGGTCTGTTCAGGATCCTGTCATTCCATAGATGGATGCGTTTTACATTTCCCGGTATCTAGAAGGAACGATTTCTTATCAGCGAACCAATTTTGTTGATGAACATGCCAAAAGGAGTTCTGAGTTTATTTTTGGGCTGATCCAGGTGTCTAAGTCTCATTCCTCTGAAGTATTTCCTCCACAATGAAACTTGTACCCAACCTGGATTAGGAGTTATGATTTTCCAGATCAATTTGGCTCCCATGGCGAGGTTTTGAGCACTGAGATCTTTGAAGTTCAGACCTCCCTCTAGAATTGGTCTGGTGACTATTTCCTAATTGTCTAGGGAGATTTTCTTCTCTTTCTGTTTGCCTCCTTTCTAGAAAAAATGTCTGATTAATTCCTCCATCCTTTTGATGATTCCCATAAGCACGAGGAGGACAGAGAATTTGAATAGCGGAAGGCTGCTGAGCACTGCTTTAATGAGCACTGATTTTCCAGCAATGTTGAGCCAAGAGGATCCCCACGCTTGCATTTTTGCTTTGAATTTTTCTAACTCAGGATACCAGTCTTTGCTTAAGGCCGTCTTGTGAAAGATGGGCAGACCAAGATATTTAAAAGAGGACCAAGAGGTTGAGGCTGCAAATCCGAGGCATCTGGCAATGGAGCTTGCAGTTGAGGGAGGGATATTTCAACAGTAGATATGGCATTTGCCATTGTTTAACAAGCTACCTGAGACATTGCAGTATTCTTCCAGAACTTCTTTGAATTTAATAACTGAATGAGGAGAAGCAGCCCCTAGCAGTAATGTATCATCAGCAAAGAGGGCGTGATTGATGCTTTTTACCCCTATTGCAATGCACAGGCCAACGATATCTTGATCTTGCTGATTTATATCTAGATAAAAGCTGAGGACAGAGGCCTGTATGACAAATAGGAGGGGTGAAAGGGGGCACCCCTACCCCAGCCCTCTAGAGGCTTTGAGAAAATTAGCAGCCCTACCGTTCACCAAGGGGGCAATCCAAGGCTCTGAAATACATGCTCTGATCCACTTGATGAAATTTTGACCGAATCCCAATTTTTGCAACACATCAAACAAAATCCTATCTCTAGCATGATCAAAAGAATTTGCTAGATCTAATTTAATAACCATACCTTTTTCCTTTCGGTGTAGGCTGGAATGAATCACCTCTTGAACCAGAACGAAGTTGTCCACTAGCTACCTCCCATGAATAAATCCACCTTGATTATCCAAGATGATTTTGAGGAGAATCCTTTTCAACCTGTTAGCTATCAATTTGGTTATCACTTTGTACCCAATATTGCATAAGGAGATTGGGAAAAATCTGCTGAAAGAGTTTGCTCCTTGCTGTTTGGGAATGAGGGCGAGAAAGGCTGAATTTGTGTAGCCTCCAATCTTCTGACAGTCTTTGGATTTCTAAATCATTTTGAAGAACTCTTTCTCAACAATCTACCAACAGGTCTGGAGAAATCTAGGCGTAAAACCGTCTGGTCCCAGAGCTTTGTCAGGATCCATTGCGAAAAGGGCCTCCTTGACTTCGTTTTGCCTGATTTTTCTTTCAAGTGCCTGGTTCATCTTGGAGGTGATAAGGCTAGGGACAACAACTAACAGAATATCATTTTTCCCAACTCCTAGCTCTTCCCTATACAGCTTCTCAAAGTGCTCTGAGGCTGCCTTTTTTATGCCTGTGAAGTCATTCAGTATGCAGTTGTCTTCTTTTATTTCAGTGATGGAATTGCGGCCTTTCCTAGCTTGGGCTTGTTTGTGGAAAAGGGAGGAGTTTCTATCGCCAAATTTGAGCCAAAGACTGCTGGACTTGAGCCTCCAATATTCTTCTTCTGCTAGACAGGCCTTATGGAAGCTTTGCTAAAGCTTGGCCTCCTTTCCCAACACATCTTTCGTGATTTCAGCTGCTTCAAGATGGAGATGCTGACTTTCTAGGGCGATTTGTATTTTTTTCCTTTTTGCAGCAGGGTTGGGTAGGGTCTTAGCCAAATTTTTTAGCATGGCTTTAACCCTTCTGAGTTTTTCCTCCCAAACAAAAAAGGCGGATCCCTTGACTGGATCTTTTTGGCAATCTCTGACCTTATCCATGAAGTCTGTCTCTTTGATCCAGAGAGAGCTGAATCTGAAAGGGATAGGCCCCAAGTCCCTGGGGGTCAGCAGCTCTAGGCTAATGGGCTTATGATCTGATATGCTACTGTGAAGAATGCCCATTCTAGCTTCTAGTCCAAGGAGTAGGAAGGAGCTTTGCACCAAAAATATGTCCAGTCTTGCCACTATGTAACCCAGGCCAACTCTATTATTTGACCACGTGAACTTTCCAGTAGTCAGCTTAATGTCTATCAGGTCCCAATCATGCATGAGATATTCCGCTAATCCTCTTGCCAGATCCCTGACAATACTGCCTTACCTTTTTTCTGACGAGAGGTGGGTGAGGTTGAGGTCTCCGGCTATGATTATATTCTCTAGATTCTCTAGATCTGCCAAGTTTTTGATGGAGTCCCAGCATAATTTTTTCTCACCAGCATTGTTAGAAGCATATACATTGAATAGGCAAATAATTTCCTTAGATTCTAAGTGCTTCATTTTTAACAAAATCCAATGAGTTTTGAGGGACTCAAAGATTAATGAGAACTTATTCAGATTCCAGAGGGACCCAAGTCCTCCAGATGCTCCATGGGCAGAGGTTTCTTGCGCTCCGTCTTTATTCCAAAATTTTTTTCTTGCCTAGAGGAAAACTAAATCCTCCAATTTAGTCTCTTGGATGAGAAGAATGTCCCAGGCTTCCAGTCTTATTAAACTATTCATTGCTTCTTCCTTAGCTTTAGTGCCCATTCCCCTACAATTCCAGGAGACTATCTTCATCATTTACTTTTGTTGTGGTGAGCTCCTTTGGAGCTCTGGGTTTGGATCCTCTTCATCTTTGGGGTTTTTTCTAGGAGTTTCTCTAGCATTGGCTCGCTGCCCTCGAGCTTGTCATTGTAAGTTTCTTGGTCTCTTTTTAGCTTTGCTGACATGCACCCTCTTGTAGATCTTCTAGGGGTAGAGTGTGATTCACCTATTTCCCCTTCTTCCTCCAATTCCTCGGACACTTGGGTTTCTTCTTCTTCTTCTGACATCCTCCCTTTAGATCTCTCTGGTACACTTTTGGATTTAGATGGAGAGATCTCCTTCGGGATTTCTGTCTCCTGCGTGTTCATGATTTCAAATCCAAGAATCTCAAATTTGTTCCCTTGGCTTTCCATGGATGATTTTTGGGCAGGGCCTGCTTGGGGAGCTTTTACATTTGTGTTTGCATTCTCCCTGTGTGAAGTTTTGGGTTGCTTTGCCTGATCCTTCTTCCTTCCCTTTTTCTTCTACCCCTTTAGACGGGTAGTCTCTGGTGAAGTGCTCGTAGACGTGACACTTCCGACATTTGAACGACAGTTGTTCATAGTCTAGTTTCTGTACATGCGTCCAGGGACCTACAGTTATTTCGATGGCTTCTGGTAGTCTGACCTCCAGATCTACCTCCACACAAATTCTGGTGCAATCGTACTGATCTTTGTTGTTGGCCTTGTCTATAAATTTCCCAAGAGTGTTTCCTATATGATTCAAAGAGTCCTAGTTCCAGCAGTGAACGGAAAGATTCGGGAGTCTTACCCACACCAGGACCGCTGAAGGCACATCCACCGTCGAATTGAAGTCTGGCGTCCATTTATTTAAATATAGACCTTGAGGGCCCATGAAGTAGGGGCCATTCCTGAAAATGAGATCCTTGTCCTCTTTTTCAGAAAATTCAAATAAGAAATATTCTCTTCCGAGGAAGTAAGAGGTTACCTTGTTTTTTATCAAAGGAGCCCAGTTCATGGTGACCTAGTTCTCCGTTGATTTCGAGCAAGGCCAAAGACCTATAAATTGACCAACCAGAGCACGATCTGCTAGAGATAAGGCTACCTGGATCAAACCTTCGAGTGGAAGGGTGATCTCGGGGATATCTTCTATCTTTTTCACGAACTTAGCTACTTCCACTTATTTCTTCTTAGGCAGAGAGGCCAGCAAGGTTCTGAAGGCCTATGCAGTGGAGCGCGGAGGAGGGGAGGAAGACCCCTGGGGGGATTCAACTCCTCCATGAAGGGCCAGCAGATCCAACCAAATTGATCGCAGCTTGGAGCGAAGCCCTCGATGGACACGCCCATAGGTATCAATATTCGCAGAAAGCGGGCACACTCACAGTCTTCAAATCACGCGAAGTGTGGATCTCGCAGGTTGCAGAGTGGAAGCTGAAATTTCAATAAAAAAATCAACTAAAAATTATTACAATTTAATTAAATTATTATGATATATATAAAAAATAAAAAGAATAACACAAATGTTCATTATTTCAATATAATACAAAAAAACAAAAGTTCATTATTTCAATATTAATAATCAATATAATACAAAAGTTCATTATTTCAATATTAATAATCTAATAATACAAAAGTTCATACAAAAGTTTAATATTTCAATATTAAGAAGGACACATCCCCATAGTGAAAACATATGTAACGATACCTATACCTTTTGAGGTAGCCTATTTTTTTAATGATAACTACTTATTAATAGAAATGTTCATTATTTCAATATAATATAAAAAAAAAGGTTAATTATTTCAATATTAATAATCAATATAATACAAAAGTTCATTATTTCAATATTAATAATCTAATAATACAAAATTTTGTAAAAGGAAGTTGAATATTTCAATATTAAGAAGAACGCATCCCCATAGTGAAAACATAATTTAGATGACCGCATGATAAACCTTTTCAATATAATATTAAAATGGAGATCTACGATAAATTTATATTTCTGAAAGTGAGACTTCACACTTTATGAAGTTATCACAACTTTCATATAAACATAAAAACCTCGTAACTATAGTGAAGTTATCATAAGATTGAGATAAACATAAAAAATTTGTAACTTTACCTTTTACCAAAGGCTATTTTTTTTAAGGATAATCACTTATTAATACAAAAGTTAAGTTAATTATTTCAATATAATACCAAAATAATCAAATAAACAAATAAATAAACAAACAAAAATAAATAAATAGATAAAAATATTTCAATATTTAAAAAATCATATAAAACTTTTAGTAAATGTAAATGTTTACCATTAAATTTATTATTTTAATATAATATTATGTAAAAGTAATAGTCTTTTTAATAATTGAGATGGTATAAGAAATAAAATGGCCAGGAATAAGAATTATAATTATTCACTTCAACATTATTTTTAATTTTATAATTAATGAAAAAGATTACTCAAAAGCCTTAATATTATAGTATTAGTTATATTTTTTCAATATTTGATTTTATTAATAAAATGGCAATGTATAAGATTACTAAAAAAAATCTTAATTTTTAATATTAATATTAATTATTAAATTAAACATCAATTTATATTTTATAACTCATGAAAAATCTTACTCAAAACACATAATTTTTAATATTATATATATACATTTTTAATATTTGATTTTAAATAATTCAGAGTAATGTAAATTGTATCAGTCGAGTGTTTTTAAATATTAATATAAATAAAAAATTAAATAATTCATAACGAAATAATGTGAATTGTATCCATCGTACGAGTATTTAAAATATTAATATAAATAGAAAAATAAATAATTCATAACGAAAATAATGATGTGAATTGTATCCATGGTACGAGTGTTTTTCCCGTCATGCTACTTCACCCATTGAGGTTTCATTTAATCTTCCTTCTGCTCAAGCTTTGTGGGGGTCTTTCCAGTCATGTGACATCACCCATGGAGTTTACTTCATTCTTCCCTTGATTTTCTAGGGTTAACATTTACCTTTCCATGCCAGGGTTTCTAGAGCATTGAGCGAAAGGTGGATGGTTTCCACAGGCGAGGGCGCTTCCTGGCCGGCTTCGACACTCAAGGTCTGGTACTTGTGTAAACTCCAGGGTTCTTAATTTTTGCCTTGTTGTTAACGAAAGTAAGGCTGGAGGTGCCATGGCTTTGTTTTTAATGTTCTATAATTAAAAAAAAAGAAAAAAACTTCTCTAAAGAAACGAGTTTCGGGTCTTATTTTCTTTTTCGATGAGGCAATGTTTTAATCACATAGTGAATCGGTAACTGTCAGGCATAATCTATGAGAGACCCAGGATCAAACCTCATAGCTGCCACTATAACACCAAGAGGCAATGTTTTTTTGGGTATGCAAATTTTGTTTTTCCATTAGGCAATGTTTTAACTGTCAGGCATAATCTATGGGAGACCCAGGATCAAACCTCATAACTGCCACTATAACACCAAGAGCATTACCAACCACCTGCAAATCGGGTATACTAAGTTCCTATGATTTTAGCAAGAGCAGACTCACGGGAAGTACTCAATGAGATTTGAACTTCGGTCTCCCCGGATTCTGTTCTGGTTTATGCGTATAAGGGCTCTTGCTATTTTCAATTTTTAGAGAGAATGTTTGGGATTTTTTATTAAGAATATATGCATAGTTTTGTTTAAACTGTTTAGGAGTTGTTGCTTCAATTCTTGGCATTTTGGGTTCCTTCAGTTAAGACGGTCGTGCAGAATCAAAGTTATTTGACTGAAACTCTTAAATTACTTGAGTTATTTTATAGACTTTAAGTTATTGTATGAGTATTAACCATATAAATTTTACCACCAATTTAATGGTTTACTGTATAATATAGTACTTGTTGTTTTCGGTTTTTGCAGAGAATATGCATAATTGTGTTTAAATTGTTTAGGAGTCGTTGCTTGAATTTTCTCATTTCGGGTTCCTGTAGTTAGGACGGTCATGTATAGTCGAAGGTATTTGACCAGAACTGAGTTGAAGGTATTTGAAGAGAACTGTTAGCTTGACTGCATTATTTTATAGGTTTTCAATTAATGTCTGAATTTAAATGGTATAAATTTTACCACCAGTTTAATGGTTTACCGTACCGAGCAAGTATGTTTGTTGTCTTTAGTGATTTGCAGAGCTTTTTTCTGGTTAACTCATTTCTCAGCCCCTTCTAGTGACATCATAAAAATAATAAATAGGGAAAAGAGCTTCAACAAGTTAAAATATTAAATTAAAATTAAAATTAGTCTTCTCTCCTTTAATCCTTTGCATTTCAATTTCATTCCGTTGAGACGACCTTGCAAAGTCGAAGGTATTCTACCGACATTGTTAGCTTACGTGTCTTATTTTAAAGATCAAAATTTCATTATTCCAATATAATACAGAAAACCAAAAGTTAATTGTTTCAATATTTAAATGAATTATTTATATTAAAGTTCAATACTATAATTTTTTGATAAATGTAAATCTTTATTTAAATTTATTATTTTCATATAATTTTTAAAATAATTATGTATAAGTAATTGTTTTTTAATAATTGATATTTTATAAGAAATTAAATGACGATATATAAGAATTATAATTATTAAATTAAGCGTTATTTTTTATTTTGTAATTAATGAAAAATATTACTCAAAATTCATAATTATAATATTAATCATAATTCTCTTTTTTTAATATTTGATTGTGTTAATAAAATGGGAATGTATAAGAACTTAGAAAAAATAATTAAAGAGGAAAATAACTAAAAATTTTGATTACAATATTAACTATTTTATTAATTAAAATTAAAACACCTTCCCTACCATTTCATTAGACACAACTAAACTCAGAGATCATATGTCAACCTTGAAAATAATATTATAGTATATTATTAAATAAATAATTCATAAGGAAAATAATGTGAATTCTATCCATGGTACGAGTGTTTTTAAATATTATTAGATAAATATTCATAAAGAAAATAATGTGAATTTTAGCTGTGGTATGAGTGTTTTTAAATATTAATATAAATAGAATCAATGTGGTTGTCATTTCTATCCGTGGAACACAGAGATTATATTATTCATAAGAAAAATAATGTGAATTATATCTGTTGTACGAGTGTTTTTGGATATTAAATAAACTGATGTCTCAGCGAAGCTAGATGGGTTTGTGCACAAGTGTTGATGTCATAATGGTACCATGCATTCAACCCTTGGCAACCACCTCACACCTGGAGTCTCCTTTACCGCATGATGAAGGATTGCTCAATGGTGGATCCACTTATTGAGATCCGTATATGCTCAACATCTCACAAAAGTTGGGAAGATATCATCTGCGTGACGAAGGATTGTTTGATGGTGGATCCATTTATTGAAATCCGTATATGCTCAAAATCTCACAAAAGTTTGGAAGATATCATCGTTCGAAAGGAATTCACAGTGGCTCAAAAGGAAACTACCTTTTTCACCCACGCCCCTCTCTCGCTCATTCAACTCCTCCATCATTCTGCCTTTCTCTACAACCTAGTTTAGGTTTTACATACTGTTCCTTCCACTTAGGCTTTCTAGGGGTCTTTCTCATCATGTGACTTCCCCCATGGAGGTTTCATATAATCTTTCTTATGCTCAAGTTTTGTGGGGGTCTCTCTCATCATGCGACCTCACCCATGCAGGTTACTTCATTCTTGAATGCTTTCCCTTTCTCTGCACCTTGGTTAGGGTTTGATGAAATCTTCCTTTTCGTCAGGTTTTCTGGGGGTATTTCCCATCATGTAGTTTACTTCATTCTTCCCTCTATTTTCTAGGGTTAACATTTACCATTTCATGCCAAGGTTTCCAGACCACTGAGCGAAATGTGGAGGGTTTCGACAGGCAAGGGTGCCTTCTTGATGGCTTCGACACTCTAGGTCTAGTAATTGTGTAAACTCTAGGGTTCTTAATTTTCTCCTGGTTGTTAATGGAGGTAGGGTTGCATGCGCCACGACTTCATTTTTAATGTTCTCTAATTAAAAATCATTTTTCTATGAAGAAAGTGATTCTGGGTCTTATTTTGCTTTACGATGCAGCAACACTTTTTTGGGTATGTAAATTGATAATATTTTTTGTCGATGTATATGCGTATAAGTGGTCTTGTCGTTTTCTATTTTTGCAGAGTATTCTTGTGATTTCTTCTTAATAATATGTGCATGGTTGTGTTTAGCCTGTTTATGAGTTGTTGCTTAAATTCTTTACATTCTATATTCCTTTAGTTAGGGTGGTCGTGCAAAGTCGAAGGTATTCAACCAACAATGTTAGGTTTCATGAGTTATTTTATAGACTTTCAGCTACTGTATGATTTTTCACTATATAAATTTTACCACCACTTAAATAATTTATTTTATAGTCTAGTATGGAGCATGTATGTTTGTAGTCTTTAGTGATTTGCAGAGTTTTTGCTTGTTAACTCATTTCTCGACTCCTTCTAGTGAAGTAATAACTATAAAAAATAGGAAAAGGAGCTTCCACAAGTTAAAATAATAAAATAAAAATAAAAATTTGTGTTTTCTTTTAGTATGATTCTTTTCTTGAATTATTTGCATTCCAGGTTGCTTCCAATGAGAGCTAGAAGCCCTCTAGTGAGAGCCCCAGTCATCTGTAGGAAGTGCTTTGGTGGATACACTGCTGGATATTATCGTTTCTTTATGGTTTATTAGGCCCCTATATTACTAGGGTAACCCCTCATTGTTATTAGTACAACCCCCTTATTATATTTTTGTACCCATGTAGTACCCATATTGTTACTATTGTGCCCCATAGAAGCCCACTATTGTTATTATTATGCCCTTATATTGTTAGTGTTATGTCAGCTCTGATTATATTATGACCCCTTAGACTCCTATATATAGAAAGGAGGTATTTTCATTTGTATTATCCAAGAGTTGCTTATTTTTGTAATGTAAAGGAGGTTGCCCCCTCCAAGAGGCTGAATTCTAAGGTGTTCAACTATCTTTTCTATCTTTTCGTGAGTTGGTTTCATAACATTTGGTATCAAAGCTTTGAATTCATGGGTTTCGCTACTCCAAACAGGTCATCGTGGAATTTGCGCTATAAATTTTTTCTTGTAATGTTTCAGATGCTACAAAAAAATCCATTTGAGAAGAAATCATGCTGAAACTTGGGTCCGAATTTTAGATCTTTTTGCACAATATTTGCGAAGATATGATCTGGGAAGTCGATATTTTTGTAGACTTCTAAATTAAATTCCAAACAAGTGACCTGAGAAAAATAGTCATAACTTTTGTTTTGAGCATTAGATTGAAATTTCGTAAGAAGTTATAGAAAGAGGACGGATGATAGTTTCTTATACATATTTTTCAGATCCTAAGACCAAAACAGTGACATGTGGCACATCGTACAAGTTCGTTCTACTGAACTAGTCTATAATCAGGTCACTGTGGGAGATTTGGCATAAATTTTCCTTGTAGAATCCAATTTGGATCAGATTGGTGGCATTGGAAAGAGAACACAGAGAGCTATTGCATGTCACAATTTCAGAACTTAGGATCTAAAAGTACAGAGTTACAATCATTTCAAGATTGAGCTCCTAAAATCAAGAAAAGCAAGATGAGGAAGTTTGATGGCAAGGATCTGGTAAATTGGATACTTCAAATGGAGCAATATTTTGATCTACATGGTGTACCACTATTACAAAAGGTATGTATTGCATGTTCATATTTGGAACTAGATCAATTTTTATGGTATAAAGGGATTTTTTCTCGTAAACAACTTGTTACATGGTCAATTTTCACTGAGGAAATGTTAGACCATTATGAGGATACAAAGAGCAATACCTTCTTTAGCGCAACACCACAAAAATGGGAAAGTGTAAAAGGGCTTTGTTACATAGTGGAAAGTAAAATTATGGTGACAAGGAAGTCTACCCCCCACAACTATAATAATTGAACTGTTCTTTCTCCTAGCCTTCCACAACCTATAAGTGTTACACCACAACAATTGGAGGAGAAAAGAGAAAAAGGGCTCTGTTACAATTGTGATAGCAAATGTGCTAAAGGTCATAAGTGTGCTGGGAAGAAATTATTTTACATAGAGTATGAACAGGAGGAAGAAAAGGTTCAAGAAGTGAAATACCACACCGATAAAGAAGAAATGATTCCAACCATATCTTGTAATTCATTGGCCAGAATTACCACTCCTCAAAATATCAATATAGAAGGACATATCAAGAAGAAAAATGTTGAAGAAGTGAAAGATCACATCAAGCATCAAGAAATGAATTCGACCATATCTTGTAAAGCATTGGAAGAAATTACCACTCCCAAAACTCTGAAGGTAGATCGACATATCAAGAACAAGAAGGTTCAAACAATGAAATATCAGGAGGAAAAGTATCAAGAAACATCAAAAGAAAAGGAAACTTCCCAAGAACCAACCCCAGAGAAAGATGAAATGAATTCAACCATATCTTGTAATGCATTCATCAGAATTAGCGCTCCTCGAATGGTAAAGAAAAAAGGACATATCAAGAAGAAAAAGGTAATAGTGTTGATTGATTCGGGTAGTACCCATAATTTTATTAATTGTAAGATAGCCAAGGACTTGAATTGCTTCCTAGATCCAAAACCAGAGTTTCAAGTGATGGTTGTAAGTGGAGGAACCATAAATTGCTCTGGAAAGTGACATAATATCTAGCTATCCATGGGAAAATATGTATTGAATAGCACAATGTTTTCCATTCCAATGGGTGGTGTTGATGTTGTACTAGGAGTCCAATGGATACAATCCTTGGGTACAATAGCTTTTAATTTTCAAGAACTTTTTATGAAATTTTCTTTGGAAGGAAAGGAAGTTGAATTAAAGGGTATCACATGGAAACCAGGAAAGATAATCAAATCTGACGGAATGACAAAGCTTATAAAGAAAGAACAATGAGGTGTAATTGCACAATTATATTCGCTAACTGTTTGCACATCGAAATCACATATTTCTCCAGATCACCAAAAAGTCTTGGACAATCATTCCAAGGTATTTGAGACCCCCAAAGGTCTCCCACGTATTTGTGATCACGGTCATGCTATTCATTTTATTCTAGGATGTGTTCCTCCAAACATCAAGCCTTATAGATATCCATATGCCCAAAGGAGTGAAATTGAACATATGGTTGCATAAATGGTAGAGATTGGGACAATTATCCAACCAAATTTGATAAAAAAAAGGAGGGTATGAAAGGAAGAATGGTTAAGCAGGGAGGGAACTCATTCAAAAGTTGCCGAATATCCCAGTTCCAACAATATTTCCAAAGCTTGACAAGGAAGGAAAAACCATATTGGAACCTAGAGTAGTCATGAAAACAAGAACCCGACAGTCACAGAATCGATCAATTTCAGAGTATCTCATCAAGTGGAAGAACTTACTCGCTGAATATTCCACATGGGAGGACAAGAATCTTATACAAAAGTATCAAGAACTACTCAAGTGTTGATGACAACACTTCTTCAATGAGAGGGGCATGTTAGGCCCCTATATTACTAGTGTAAGTGCTTATTGTTATTAGTACAACCCCCTTTTTATATATTTCTACCCATGTAACTTGCCCATATTGTTACTATTGTGCCCCATAGAAGCCCACTATTGTTATTATTGTGCCCTTGCATTATTACTATTATGTCGGCTCTGATTACATTATGACCCCTTAGACTCCTATATATAAAAAGGAGGTAATTTCATTTGTATTATCCAAGAATTTTTCATTTGTGTAATGTAAAGGAGGTTTCCCCCTCGAAGAGGTTGAATTCTAAGCCATTCAACTATCTTTTCTATCTTTTTGTGAGTTGGTTTCAGAACATGGTTTCATTATTTATGTGGTGTTACGATTTATACATTTTTGAAAATATCATAAGTAAGATTTTATGTTTCTCAACATTCGAAAGGAAAAAATAAAATATAATTTTTTTACTAACTCTTTGTTACATTTCTCTCATTATCAAAATATATTATTATTCTAATAAATTGTTATATTTCTACAAAGACATTATATTGACATAATTTGTGTTCTGTTATGATTTAAATTAAACTACACATTATGTGTGACATTAAACTAAATTAGGCATTATTTGTGATATCGTAAAATCATTTCCCCAATTATCGTATAACTTAATATATGCATAGATTCATATTCAAAATTTAAATATATGCATGCTTAGTGCTATGGTTTAATATATAATGTGAGACAAGATTAAATTGGTGAGGGTTACATGTACCCCATATTTTTGGTTCACAGATAACTCACACTTAGAGTCTCCTCTACCATGGGATCAACAACTGTTCGACGGTGGATGCAGATCTTGGGACTTGTAGATGATTGATGGCTCGGGAAACTTGCGAACACATTAATGGGGTGAAGGAATTTGTGGTGGGTGAAATGTAACTACCTTTGCCTCCCACACCCTTTTGTCACTCATTCGACTCATCTGCCAAGCACTCTACCTCTCTCTACAACCTGATTAGTGTTTCACATACTGTTCCTTTTGTTGACATTTTCTGGGGGTCTTTCCTATCATGCGACTTTGCCCATGAACCAACTACTCACTGGGGTCAACTTTCTCGATGGGATACATCATGATAAGTTGAATCTTTTCCAAATTCCTAAGGTGTTGGGCACAATGAGGTGCCTGTAGCAGTAGTATCTTTTGCTGTGTAGTACAACACAAGAGTCTAATTTAACTAGGCTACCTATCTGTGGGAAGAATTTTTGATAGAATGCAGGGAAGCACGGGAAGAAGGGAATTTGTTCCACTATGCTTGGCTATTAATACTCATCATATTAATAACATGGAAAGAACCAAAAGACTCATAGTTTCCATCAGCCAAGGTAGATGTTTTTGAGGTAGTCAGTTATGCCTCCCTCTTCTTTACTAAGGAGATGACACGTGCAGCAAAAGATAGGATTTTCGTTGTGGTGATGGGAATGGATATACACATGGTGGTGAATCAGCATCCAAGGTTGTCACTTAGTTCATACAAGCAGTATTGTCACATTGCAGATTTCAAAGCAGACTTCCACATAGCTTATGTGAAAGCGATGAAGGACCCAACTAAGACATGGCACCCATTTCCATATTTAGTGACTGAAGATGATTTTCTCACCATAGTACAATAATGGTTAGAATAATGGATGACCCCACTGGGTGGATCATTTGGAGTAGAAAGGGTACCCTACAAGATGCAGGTACAAGTGGAAAGGATGGAGAGGTGGAAGCAAAGGAAACTGAATAGGAGCATGAGGAGCCCCTGACTGATGTAAGAGTATTAGATGAGTCACCTTTCATTATTAGAAGGTGAGAGACAACTGCAGTAGGTAAGAGGAAAAATAAAAATGTCGTTAATCCTAAGGGCATAGAAATGGTTGTCGTCACTGATGGGGACATCGATAAGATCAAAGAAAAGGTCTAGGAGATCATGGCAGAGACCTGGGACAAAATTAATGGCCGATATAGAACTATATTCACTAAGGTAAGGAAAGGCATCATGGAGTTGAAGGTGATGTCGTAAGTAGAAAAATATGTGGAATAAAGAACTCAGTCACTGCAGGGAGAGCAAAGAATACAAATGCAATTCGGTGTTAGAATTGTGTAAGAGCTAGTTGGGGAACTTCACTGGTAGTCACCAGAGGACAAAGAGTGAGATAAAGTATGGAAGAATGTTAGTGTAAATAATTCCATTCTGCCCATTCATATGCTACACAAAATCCATCAAACTCTAACAAAAAAGCTAAAGGACATGGAGCAACGAACCTCAACAACAATAGTGCAGATGAAAATGGAGAAAGTTTCACTGAAGAAGCAGTTAGAGTAGGTGGCTAAGCACATATATGGTGTGATTTAGCAACAAGAGGAGTTGGAAAAATCCATCCAAGAGTGTTGTAGCACAAGCCCGAATATAAAAATAATTTATGAGGAACTAACAATAGAAAATGTTGCAAAGCTTGCCCTTGCGATCAAGGAATTGAAGAACACATTGACGAAGCTCAAATTTGACTACGAAGTGTAGATATCAGATCTACAAATAAGGTTGTAGGCAGCCATGCCACGAGAGGTATGGGAGTATAGAAAGAAATATTTGAAAGCATCATTGAAAGGCATCTCTGAAACAATGGCGGACTGTGGGAAGCTATTGGATGAGACGATGTAGATTTGGACCTCATTACAGGAGGATCCAGACATCCATAAAATCAAGGAAAAATTACAGTCGAAGCAGAAGCAGTGCAAGGAGACCCTGACATATGTAAAGACCTTACTAGTCTTGCAAAGGCTCGCTGACATTACTGAAGAGAATAACCTCTAAAAGCAAATAGAAGAGATTTAGAAGGAGTAAATATTACCAAAAAGGACTAAGCCATGGCAAGATGAGGAGATGAAATTATCCTAGGCAATGGACAATAGGCTTAAAGAATTAAACAAAAGAGAGCTAGAGATATTGTAGAAAGTTGTTGGCCTAACAACAGAGGCATTGTTGGAAGAGATGTGCAAACATGAGAAATAGATGGCAGAGACCATACAAGAGTATATTGCAGTATATAATGGAAATGCAAAGAAGATTAAGGGAACTAAAGCTGAGTAACATGGGATGAGTCATAGGTGAGTGTTAGGGACTTGTTGGGTGCAACCCAATTTGGTCTAACTTTTGGGTCAAAGACTCTGCATTTTGAGGAGAGGAGTGCATGGAGCCCACAAGTTTATATTCATTTCCTGGTGTTTTAAGAGGATCTAGGAAGGTCAAAACCCCTTATTTTGTAACGGGTTTCAAGTATTAGTCATTATTTTGTTGGATTCATGATATATGGACCATGCATTTTGTCATGATGTAATGTATATAAAGAGATGTAATACTTTTTAATTGAATCATATCATAATAGAATAATATATTATTCATGTTCACAGTTTCGAATCTGTATTTTTTGGCGAGGTTCTAGAGTTGAGTGCATGGAGGCCTGGAAGAGTCTACAATTGAGTGCACAAGCCACCTGCAAATGGACATGCAAGTCAAAACGGAGCATGTAATAAAGATCATTATCAATCAAGAAGAATTTTTGGTAAAGTATTGCGTATATTTTTGTGTTCAATCTCTATTGTTTTTATTATTGTTATGCATGCTTTTTACTGAATTGCATGAAACAATACATCTTATATTACTTTCTATTATTTAATCTGATAGGTGCAATTATGTAAAGATAATCATTAGTGTGAAGTTATTCATGTATGAGAAGTTGCAGGAAGGTAGAAAACATAAGTGAATACATGGATGCAACAATATGAATATCCCTTTGGTTAAGGAAACCTTGTTCTATAGCCCCCCATAAATGTTTCAGGTGAGACTACGATCTACTTGCAGGTCATTGCAAAAAGGGCCAGTGCTGGAGGGTTTTGTTGGTGTGTAGCACACTCTAAACCTAGGTCACCCCCCTAAAGCCAACATAAGGGTTTCATGATTTTTTTTAAGTTTCTCTTTCACTCTTCATAAATTCACTTGTCTCCGTAGATCTCACACTCCATTTCAACATGCAGGTACTTCGCGCTTCTCCTGATGTGAAACAAATATCTTGCTAACTTCCTTCAAACCTTCAACACTCATATTTGGTAAGAATTACCTTATTTTTGTGTATACTCTAGAGTTTACTTGATTGTTCCCTCGATTTTCTAGGGTTAACCCACACCTTTCCATGTTAGGGTTTCCATTGTGTTGAGCGAAAGCAGGGGGATTTCCATAGGGGAGGAAACCTCCTGGATGGCTTTGGTACTCCAGGTGTGATACTTTTGTAGACTCCTGCTTGATATAAAGCCTTCTTAATTTTTGGCTGCTTGTTAACAACAAAAATAGGGTTATGGGCACCATGGCTTGCTTTTTATTGTTATGTAATTATTATTATTTTCTTAAGACTTATGTAAAATAAATTGAGACTTCCAATTACATTTTGCAGATGGTTCTTCTATGAAGAAACTATTATTTTCATTCACACTAATATTATTATTCTACGAAAATATTATTTTGTTCCTGTGCACAAAATGTTTTTGTTTCTTCTTGAGAATATTTGTATACTTTTCTTAAAATTTGTTAAAGAGAGATTCGATATAGGTTGGTAGAATTTTTTTGTTTGTGGAAAAACTTGTCAACAATTTTTGAAACCAACCTTTAACAGGTTTTTCCACAAATAATTTTTTTTTCTTTAAAGTGTTTACAATTCCTTGCATGAATTATCTTCATTGGGCATTCCTTTAGTTAGCACCATTGTGTATAGTTGAAGGTATTTGATAGACATTGTTATCTTACCTGAGTTATTTGATAGACTTTCAAGCATGACTTATTTTTGATCATATACATATAGATCCTCATAATTTACTAAACAATATATATATATATATATATATAATAAAAAGTTAATTCAGATTAACTGCTTCTACACTAAATTGTTAGTCTTATCTTATAGAGTTAGTCATAATAGAATTAATAGCAATCATTATAATCGTTATCATTCAACTACTCAATTATTTATGGATCTTTCCCCCTGCTATACCCTTAATTAAAACTTTACATAAGAAGGACATGTCAATTCATACTTTGAATAGAAAATTTCTTTTAGTCTTCTTACTCATTTGAAGACAGAGGACCATTGTACTGTTCCTCTGCAACTGTATTATTTCTCTCCAATGCCAAGCTTAGGAAGCACATGCTAGCCACACAATTCACAATTCTATAACAACATCAAGTAAAACAAAGAGCACAACAATCTAACCTTCCATAAAATATGAAATTCTGTATTCATGCAAGTGGTCTTAGCATCCACCGTAATGGAAACTATTTTCCAATCCACCCCCACCCCACCCATTTTAGCATCCACTTCTACAAACAATAACCAGTAAAGACGAGTACAAGTAGTCATTAACCTTTACGATTTTTTTTTAACTTTTACCATAGTAAATTACCTTTAATAATTTACTTGTAACATAGTAAATTAATTCACCGAATGTTGAGTCAACTTATAGGCTGAGTGTACATCAAATGCTTTTCAAGAGGTATTGAGGTATATTCCAGTGCGATGCAGTAAAATTGTGGGTTTGAATAACGAAAAAGTTTTTTTATTCAACCTTTGTCATCAAGTTAATGAAAGCAAAATATAGTAAGATTCATATGAAAAATATTTCTTGGATTTTGTTATAAAAAACATAGTAAAATTTAGCATTAATGTGTTTATTTTTAACTTTGAATATCTTTTACCATAGTAAATTACTTTTAATTATAGCAAATTAATAACTCAGTAACATTTAACTTTAACTTGTTCTTTCAACAATAACATACATTTAATTTAAATCATTATAATAACATACATTAACAACATACATTAAATTTTTTGTATATTCATGAACCAACTTTGACGTGTTAATGCAACTGGCAACACTTCCACACTAAATCTTCCAACTTGTTTCCTTATTTTCATTTCCATTTTTGCAATTGTCAATTAAATACTCAGGAAAAGAATATGCTAGGCATATTCACACTTCCTCAAATATGTTTGTTGATTATCAACACAGAACAAAAATAAACCTACCCTCTTCCACAGAAAGTTCACATGTATACACCTATCATTGATTTATTATCACTACATATAATATAAAAATTTCAAAATGCTATCATCACTTATTAGCTTATGTATTACTCTAAACAATAACCATTGTTCTCATTTAGTTAAAAATTATGGTGTTGAGCCTCATATGGGCCTTAATTGGCCTTAATTCACCTCCTAGCTTAGTCAAACCAACTATTCTCACAACTTATTCTATACTTTTGATTATATTTTGTTTATGAGATGAGTTAGAGTTGGATATTTTGTTTTGTGGTCTAACGTGCATGTAATGAAGGAATGAAGGATAAAAGGAAGGAAAAATGTAGGAATAAAGGATAAAAGCAAGGGACTGTGGCAAATACCTTGGTAAAAAATCAAATGGGACAAGGGAGAGTAATTATAGGAGGTAAATCCTCCTCATTTACTACCCCTCCATTCGAATATTCCTCCACCATCTCAGAGTGCAAACAACCATCGCTTTGAATACTAGAAGGCAACCGAGCAAGTGAAAGTGATAGAAACCAGTTTATCACATGTATAAGTAGATAGGCTTAGGACCTCAATAGGGTTTGGACTTCATTTGTAAAACCCTATTTTATTTATGAGCTGCAAAGACTTGTGATAGTTTTCTCTATAATCCATGGTTTTTATAATGAGGATGACTTATGTTTATGCTAGCTTTGAGTTAACTCTGAGGGCTGAAGCTCTTGGGTTAGGGCCTGAACCAAGCAGCCAAAACTCCTCTTTACTATACATGTATGTAACATAGACTTATGTTCTATTTATTTTCTTAGTAGTTTCATGGTTTTCTGTTCATTTGCTTAGATCATTCATGGTTTTCCTATTCATCTGCTTCAGTAGTTGCATTTGTTGTAGTTTACTTTATTTTATTCCTTCTTTGAGTTCATAGGTTAGTTAGAGGAAAAGGATCGCTATCAGGTTGTGGGCAAGTGTCTCGGCCTCATCTCCTCCCTCTGGGACCATGACTTGAGGAAGGGACCCTTCAACATCCCCAGAAACAAGGGTCTCTAGTTCTCACATGGGTTATGGAGTTTGCTATTTAATGCAGTTATTTGTTCACCCACACTATTTTTCCCTGTCATTTTTAGTTGAAACCGCCTCCAACACTTTCCTCATGCATCACTTCCTCACCGTTTGATCACCAACAAACCTTAATAATCACAGTTTGATTCACTATTTTCTCTAACTGTTGCCTCATGTGGAGTCTTCCACTAAGTTTATGAGCTTTAATCTCCACCTTCGATCTATCCCTTGATACGACGACTATCATGTTAGCCAATCACTTTATGCACTTTAATTCCCCACCATTGATCTACCTTGCCTGATCCGACAGTTTTCACTTCACCTGATCACCAACTAGCTTGGCCGATCTCCACCATTGATCAATCCTGCCTGATCTAACGGCCATCACACAATCTCACACGAATTAGTGCATGAACGTTATCCAACCGAGAGCATGTGATAAAAGTGGTTTTCTTGTGCTATGTGTTGCACAATAAGGCTAATCACATGAAATTTTGAAATACTTCTTACAGCTTAAAGCACACACAAGAAACTACTTACCACCTTAAAAACTTGCTCCCTCATTTCCGCATGTTTCTTTTCCCAACGATATGATCTTTGTTGTCCATCTCTTGACTTCACTTGTGTGATAAGATCTTAGTTGTTCATTGCTCCTCTTAACCTCGTCCATCCAACTCTTGACTTCACCTGCGTGATTAGATCTCAGCCATTCATCTCCTACTAACCTTGTTCGTCTATCCACTCACCTAATCCCTCATGATGCTATCTCCAACGTTCATCTGCATTGTTACCTTGTTCGTCCATCCATTCACTTAATCCTTCACGATAATATCTCCACCCTTCATGCTATTAGTCAACCCTGTTTTCCCATCTATCTATGTAACCTCCTACAATCCAATATTTGTCTCTAATTTTCCGTTCACCTAACTAATCCAATGATTTTTATGAATTATTTCTTCCTCATATCCTCCTTTCACTAATTTCACCCTCCTACTACTCTTATGCTTGAAATACGAGTTAGTTTAGTTCTTTGCTTACACCTTAGTCTAGTTTTGATGCTCTTTACTTCTGCAACTTAGATAATTAGCATTATATTAGTGTTAATTTAGCAATTATTCTTAGCATAGCTATTTGATTGGTTAGTTAGGTTATGGTATAGTTTAATCATTACATGCAATTTTCTTCATTACTACAGTAGAGTATCTCTCTCTTAGAATAGGTTTTCTCTCCTTCCATCAAATAATTAAGCTTCTTTTGACCCTATAGAAGTTCGGATTAGAACCCCTAGGGTCTCTTGTGAGATGAGTAGTGAAAGCAAGCAGTATGTACACTTTTACTTGTCCATATAGCACTTTCACCTCTAAGTTTGTACGAACCCTAGGTTGATAGGTAAATCTAGTAGCCCTGGGAGTTGCACCATTATTGTTGCAGTACCTAGGCTCATCATTTTTTGGCACTGTTGACGTGGAGGTGTCTAAGTAGAATGTGATTACTGCTTTATTCTATTTCTAGTCTCCAATTTTCTTCCATTAGTTTATTTCTAAAAAGTAATCTAGTTTCTTCCTTTATTTCAGTTGTCATTATCTACTTTCCTTTCCATTCTACAAGTAAAATTTCAATTCAACAAGTAGTTTTTCTTGTTAGTGGTTTTTTGTTCAATCAACAATTTCATTTCTAGAAATTACTATCGTGCTAAAAAAGATCTTCCAAAAATAAGCCCAAAAACATTTCCTTTCATGCCTCATAGGAATAGGGACAATTTAGGGAAATTCTTGTCAAATACCCCCACTGCATCCAACAGTCAACCTTCTCTCTTCTTTAGTGATCGTGAATTAGAAGACCCTTTAGGTGAGCAACCTTACATATTTGAGGAACCTACAAGGGAAGAAGAAGAGGAAGAATCCATTCCTACTAAACCAATGGCTGAAAACCAAAATGACAAAGGAAATAGAGAGAGATTTGAGGGTGCCTTCCCCATCAGGGAGATGAATGGGGACACTAAGATGAAGAGTATAAGCCCCTCTGCTCTAACTCGTTTCCATGGCTTGACCAAAGAGGAACCTGACACTTTCATATTTGTGTATGTTATTATATGTTGAACCTATGACTATACAGATGATGAGAAAGAGTTAAAATTGTTTCCATCCACCCCCAAGGATGCAACAATATGTTGGTTCATGGGTTTACCTGGAGATAGCATCACAACTTGGGTTCAGATGTAGCAGGTTTTTAACAAAAAATATAATGTAGGTCAAAGGATACTATAGAGGATATTTTCATGATGACCATAGGGCATGATGAATCCTTAGCAGACTATGAAGAAAGATTTCAACTTACTTACAAAAGCGCCAGGTGCACACTCGACCCTAAGTCACTAAATTTGGTCCTGCTTAGAGGAGTAAGGGAAGATCTCCTAGATATCTTACATATGATAGTAGGAGGAGATGTCTACCAATTACCGTATGAGCTTATTAGGATTGTCTTCAGAAAAAATTCTGGGGCAGCCAGGAAAAACGGTAGGGGTAGTCAGCATATGGCCAGTACATCATCCTCCAACTTATCCATCAAGGCTGAAATTGGAAATATGTTGGAAGATTTCAAAAGTGATATGCTGCAAACCCTTTCCTTACAATTGGACACCATGAAAATCAAAAGGAAGCAAGAGGAAGCAGAGACAGCCTTGGCCATCTTTTGTCCTAGATGCACCAGGAGGCATCATAGGAATGAATGTCCATCGAATTGTATTAAGATTTTCTTAGTTTATGAAGAAAACCACTCCACTGACAAGTGCCCTTATTTACCTAGACTCAAATTTGTATATCAAGGAGCTAAAGGGGTCACTGAGAAGCCTTTCTACATCAACCAAAGGAGACCTCTTGGGCATAGACAATACCAGCATGGTATGCAAGGGCCATCCCATGCATATTACAACCCCAACCAAACCACAGTTATACCTTCTTGGGGACCCCCTGCTCATCCTTGCTGGCCTACACTGCCTCCTTCATCCTATGCATCTTAGTATGAATCCCAGCTAGCCAGCTAGTCATTTCAACCTTATGTTCAGCCATAACATTAGTGGAATACCCCACCTGAGGGGTGGAGGCCCCAATTCAAAAATGTTCTAGTCCTATTGCCTCCGCCACCTAACCAACCACAACTCCTGCACTCGACTCCACCTAACCAACCCTAGATGCCTACCTAGCCAGATCCAAACCCAAACAATAGGCAGGTTCAACAAGCATACATTGGAGAGACATCATACCCAGCTTATGCTATAGAAATCCAGGAGATCAACCTAAGATCTGGGAGAATTCTCCCAAACAACCAACCTCCCTCTCCAAATAGTGAGGTCAAGGAAGAAAGAGAGAAATCAACCTTAAAGTAAATCCACCCTTTCCTGAAAGACTAGCCCAACCACTCCAGCCTACCCCAGAAGAAACTGAACTTCTCGGAGAATTAAAAAGTCTATGTGTAAAGATCCCCCTTCTACAAGAAATAAAATATGTTCCCATTTACAATAAGATGATTAAGGAAAAGTTCTTCAAGCATTGAGGAAGAAGAAAAGGGGATGCCCCTACCATTAATGTCATTGGGTAGTTGTCTGACTTAATGCTGGGGTAGGTAATATGTCCAAAATATTTTGACCTTGGAAGCCCTATAGTAGATGTGCACATCAATGGCACCATTTTCCCACACACTTTGATTGATCTTGGGGATGCCATTAATGTGATGACTAATGACACCATGCTCAAGCTCAACCTCCAAGGGTCACTGAGGAAGACCATAACAGTTCTACAACTTCCAGACCGTTTCATAGTCACCCCTAAGGGAATTCTAGAGGATGTGATGGTCTCCATTGACTCCTGAGAGTACCTTGTAGATTTCCTAGTTCTCTAGCCTAAGGCTAAGTTTACTGGTTATCCTCTCATCCTTGGTAGCCCATGGCTGGGGACAACTGATGCTCACATTAGCTATAGAGCTGGGAATATTACCATTAAGAATGGGCATATGTCCAAATAGTTAGTCCTATACCCTCCTTCTCAACCTACCCTAGAGCATGATTTACCTTTATGGTTAGAGAAGGAGGAAGACGATGAGGTTTATTCTACGTAACATTATATTTTTGAAGCAACCATAGGAGGAGGACAATAAGATGAGGATGATTTAATTGAACACCTACTCCAAAGTCCAACTCCTAGTTCATTGCCATTAGAATAAGAAGTAGGGGAAACCTAGAACAATCATCCAATTGACTTATGCTTGGCCAATTCCAACACACTCCGTGTCAAAACCATAGAATTTTGCTGAGAGAAAATTATGAAAATTAAACCATCTCTTTCTACTTTAGAAGAGGAAAGTCTATGCAACATGTTGCAAGAGAACCTAGAAGCCCTCACTTGGAGTTATAAGGAAATGAAGGTAGTGCACCCGTTAGTGTGTGCTCACCACATATACATCAAAGAAGGTTTCAAGCCAGTTAGGAAATCACAAAGGACGATGGATCCATCTCTTAAAGACATAGTCAAAGAAGAACTGCAAAAACTGCTAGATGTCGGATTCATTTACCCTATCTCAAATAGTGAGTGGGTCTCTCCTTTAGTGCTAGTTACCAAGAAAAATGGTAAGTGGACGATTTGTGTGGATTATAGGGAGTTGAACGAAGCCACAAAGAAGGATCATTTTCCCCTACCCTTCATTGACCAAGTGCTAGATGTCCTGGTAGGGAAGAAATTATTTTCTTTCCTAGATGGATCCATTGGGTATAACCAAATCTAAATCTGCCTAGAAAAATAGGATAATACCACATTCACCTGTACCTGGGGTTCTTTTTCCTATAGAGTCTTTCCTTTTGGCCTATGCAATGACCCTACCACCTTCCAAAGAGCAGTCTTGAGTATTTTTGCTGAATTAGCACATCATGTCATGGAAATAAGCCATTTTATGTGCATTTAATTATGATATGGGTGACCTGAATATGTACAATAAATTCATGATTAGATGATATTATATATATAAGGCATCCTAATTCAATTTGAATATAGGATTTGTATAGTTCTGTGTATGACACATTTCCTTAAGTCACCTCTGTGGATATATAATCTTTCTTAAGATATATGATCTCTAATGTTCATTTCTGAGATGAGAAATCATGAAAGTAATTCACAATAAATCATTCAACAATTGAGAAATTTGGTTATTAAATCTAAAGAAAATATCTTGCTATGATTTGAAATATCAAGCGATGATGACCTTAAAGGATGCATAACTATTGGATTTGAAAAATCAAGGAGTCATAACTATTATATGGTCTTGAACATTATTAGTTATTGATCGGTTTCCATTGATGTTTCTACTATTACTATAGGTTTAGAATTTATGGTCTCATAGTGGATAAGAGGTTGAGTTCTTCTTTAAGGCTAATGAACGAAACCGTGTTAAGAAAAATGAGTCAATTGTTGAATCTCTTAGTATCATCACAAATAGGATACTTAGGTTGAAAGGATAAGAATAATGTTTATCTAAGAGAATTATAATAATAACCAAGTATTTTGTGGGATACAAGTTCTTGATTGTTTTCCAAAAACTTCAGGACTTTATGATTCTATAATATGACTTGAAATAGGTTGAAAATGAACCTTTTTAAATATAGGGTTTGGAAGACTAAATGAAAGTCTTGGATGTAAAAAATTATATGGTTTATACACAATTAGATATATATGGTTTGTAAACCCTAGTAAACAATAATGGTTTATGGTTTATGGACAAAATCTCTAGGGTTGAATTTAGATCAACATTTGCACTGAATGAGAAAGTCCTAGCTCTTGCAACAAAGGGATGACATCATAATGATGTGGATGAAGATGAAAACCTTACAAATGGATGTATGGAGACCAAATATCAATAGGGATATAAAATTCTTCTTAAAAGATAAATATTGTATATCTCTCTTCATTGATTACTAGTATTGTTCTTTTTTTAATATAAATTAGTCTCTTATCTTTGAATCGTTTTCTCGTTGGTAACTATTCTTTGATGACCTCCTAGTGAGGATTGCAGGTGCATAATGAATGTTGGAAAGGCTTTATTAGTAGGTGGAAGAACAAATAAAATTTGTGAGAAAAGGACTCTCCCTGAAATAAAGATTTTTGTTAAGATATATTGTACTAAATCTTAGCCCAAGAGGGAGCAATCAAATTAAAAGAATTGAAGTATGCCTTGATCTATAACAAAAGAAAGTCAATAGTGGCTCTAAAGATGAAGTATATAGTAAATGAAAACTTGATAGAAGTACAAAGTGAAGGATTAACTTAGTAAAAGGAAGAATATTACAAAGGTGTTGGTTGTTTATTAGTTTCTTTCCATGACTAGCCCCTCGCGCTACCTACCTATGGTTTTGTGCATGATTTTGGGCATGATGGTGTTCTATGCATGGTATCTTGTAGATCTAGCCTAGGGAACTATAGTTATATTCTAATACAGTGTTAATGGATTGGGGTTTATGGATGCTTTGGCATGTATATATATGTATTGTAGCACTGAAAGGAATATAATGAAAAATCAACCTAGTAGCCTCAGCTTTGGGATCCGACCAAAAATGTCTATGTACATTCGTTTGGTTTCAAGGGGATGCCATTACTACAGAGAAGTTTTTCTCAGGCTTATGGGAAACACTTTTTAGTGGGAGATCTACGGGATTGATTCTTGTGGTGAAGGAATATGGTGACCAGTGGAAAGATAGAGATAGAGAAATTTAGTGGTCAGAGTTTTGAGTGGTGGAAACTCAAGATGGAGGATCTGCTGGTGGATAGAGATTAGTAGATCATAGTAGATCCGAGTACTAAACAAACAACAATTTTAGCTGAACACTCAAAGAAGTTGGATCAAAAGGAAAAGAGCACAATATGTTGTGTATCTTAGATTTAGTATTGTTAAATATATCAGGGGAAGCTTAAGCAAAGGCTTCGTTGGACAAGTTAGGGAATTTCTATCAATCTAAGTCTCTGGTGAATAAACGGTTCTTAGGAAAAATTCTATGTAACCTGAGGATGAAGGATGGAGAATCTATGATAGAGCATCTAAACACATTTAATATTGTGGTTATTGAGTTGTTATCTATTGATATAAAAAATATATATGAAGATAAGTGCATCAACTTTTTGTGTTACCTACTAAGTTTGTGGGATAGTATGGTTGTTACAATAGGTAGAAATGTGAATACCTTGGAGTTCGATGAAATATTCTCATCCTTGCTATCGAAGGAGATGAGATGGAAAAATATGGAGGGACAAAATGCTGATGCCTTGTTTATATGAGTACGGCCCCAAAATAGAAAAAAAATAAAAATCCTTGAGTGGGAGATCTAAATCTAGAGGGATATTTCAATCTCTAGTAAAAAATGTAAAGATGTTCTCGAAATGTGGAAACGAAGGGTACTTCAAAAAGGAATATAGATGTAAATATCCTTAGAAAGGAAAGGGATCCGATGATGCTCCTTTTGTAGAGGAGAAAACCACCTCAGATGAAGGTGGGGATGTGTACCTTGATTCTTCTTTAGGTACACATGTAGATCATGAGGCATGGTTGATTGACTCAAGTACATCTTTTCAGTTCACTCCCAATAAGGATTGGTTGTGGGAGTATGGTAAATATGATGGTGGTGATGTCTTATTAAGGGGTGCTAGGAAGGCTAGAAGTTTCGATCATAGAAAAGTTAAGTTGAAGTTGTAAGGTGGAAGGATTAGAACACTTCTGGGTGTTCTTCATATTCCTACATTGGCCACAAATCTGATTTATATAAACAAGATAGATGATGCATGTGTAAAAATAGTTTTCAAGAAACATACCTAAAAGATGGTTTAGGGAGCACTACTATTGATGTGGGGAGTTTGGATTCGAACCTTGTACAATATTTAGGGTAGCACTGTTATTGATGGGTGCAGTAGTCCTGTGGTTCCTAAAAATGGAGTAGAAAATATAGTCGTCTCTAGAGAAAAGACCTTGCTTTGAAATCAAAGGTTTGGATGTATTAGAGAGAAGGGCCATAAAATACTTCATGGTAATGGGATGGTGGAAGATATGCCCAATTTCTCTCTAGATTTTGTTTTATGTCAAAATTTCATATATGGGAAGTAGAATCAAGTGATTTTCCCCTATGGTGATAAGAGGGAAAAACAAATATTAGAGCTTGTGTAGAGTGATGTGTTCAGACTTGTGTCGGTTCCATCACTGGGACATTCTATGTACTATGTATCATTTATAGATGGATTCTAAAGGAATAGATGGATATATTTCCTCAAGAAGAAATATGAAGTCTTTGAGAAGTTTAAAGGATTTAAGGCTCTAGTGTAAAACCAGACAAAGAAGAAGATAAAGGTGTTGAGGACAGATAACGGTGGAGAGTTTTGCAAGAAGGAATTTGAATATTTCTATAAGAAGTGTGGTATAGCACGATAGAAGACTAATCCATACATACCTCAGGAAAATGGAGTTGTAGAAAGAATGAACAGGACTTTAATGGGAAAAGTAAGAAGTATGCTTAGTGGTGTCAGGTTAGGATAGGAATTCTGGTTAGAGGTAGTGGAGACCGCATGTTACCTAGTCAACAAATCACCTTCGTTAGCGTTGGCAGATAAGACTATACAAGAGGTATCGAATAGTAAGAAACCCTCTCTTTCACATCTGAGGATATTTAGATGTGATGCATATTTACATGTTCTGAAGGAGAAAAGAACCAAGTTGGACAAAAAATTTGAAAGGTGCATCTTTATTGGGTACAAGGATGGTTTAAAAGGTTATAAGCTTTGGAACCCATAAACAATGAAGGTTGTGTACAACAACGATGTGGTGTTTAAATGCGTCAAAATTGTTTTTAAACATAAAGTCCTACAAAATGAAACTAAGAGGATAGAGTTTGAGTTAGAGGAGGAGGAATCAAACTCTACAACGTAAGAGGAATCAAAAGATGAAGAGGCATAAACTTCATTTGTGAGAAGACTAGTTCGAGAAAGAAGGAAACTAGAAAGGTACATTCAAACTGTTTTTTGTTCAAATTTTTCTTTATCTATTACTAATTATGATCCTAGAAGTGTCGTGGAAGCAATAGATTCAGACTATGGAAAACACTAGAAAGAGGCCATGGTTGATGAAATGGCATCTTTGCACAAAAATGAGGCTTGGGATATGGTGGATTTGCCAACAAGAAGGAAACCCATTGTAAGAAAATGGGTGTTTAAGAAGAATATGAATGAAGAAGGAAAAGTGGAGAAATAGAAAGATCAGTCGGTAGTAAAAAGTTATTCCTAGGTGCCAAGAATTGATTTTGCTGATATTTTTTCTCCTTTTGCCAAGGTAGCTTCTATTAAATTACTTTTATATGTTTCTATTGCTTTTGATTTTGAGGTAGAACAGATGGATGTGAAGATAACATTTCTTCATAGGGATCTAGAAGATGAGATCTACATGAAACAACCTGAAGGCTTTGTAGTGAAGGGTAAGAAAGAAGTGGTATGCATGTTAAAAAGGTCTTTGTATGGGTTAAAATAGTAAACCAGGATGTGATATCAGAAATTTGATACATATATACGGGGATATGCCTTCACCAAAAGCAAAGAATATCATTGAGTTTATTTTAAGTTAATTCATGATCATGTTATTTATTTGGTCTTCTATGTGGATGATATGTTGCTGATTGGTAATAACAAAGAAATTATCCAAGAATTGAAGACCCAATTATCCTCCAAATTTGACATGAAAGATCTTGGTGCTATAAACTATATTTTTGGCATGGAAATTAAATGAGTTTGGGAATATAGGAAGCCTTAATTAAACCAAAGGAAGTATGTCAAGACAATATTGTAGATTTTTAATATGCAGGATAATAAACCAGTGAGGGTTCCTATTCCTGTAGGTGTAAAGTTATTTGTTGAATAGTGTCCCAAAACACAAGAAGAGGAAGAGGACATGTTCTGTGTTCCATATGCAAGTCCAATAAGTAGCCTAATGTATGCAATGGTATGTACTAGACCATACATTAAACATGCAGTGGGAGTATTTAAAAGGCTTATGTCAAAAGCATGGAAGGGGCATTGGAAAGTAGTGAAACAGGTTTTCAGGTAATGATGTGGCACTAGTGGTTATGGTTTGTGCTACCAAGGAAGAGTGTGATTGGGCAGAGCTTTGGATATCCATGGCTTTGATGATGTAGACTTGGTTGGAGATCGATATGAGAGAAGATCTACAAGTGGGTATGTATTTAACCTATTTGGAAGTGCATTTAGTTGGATGAGTAAGAGACAGTCTATAGTGCCACTTTCAACTACACAAGAAGAATACATGGCAGCCACTCATGCAAGAAAGGAAGCAATTTGGTTACAAATATTGTGTCCAAATATGCAGTTAGTACAACTACCTATAAGGATAGACTTTCATAGCCAAAGTGCAATTTTCTTTGCAAATAACCCTTCTTATCATTCAAAGACAAAGCACATTGATTTTCAGTATAACTTTCAAGGGATATGGTTGAGGACAAAAAGGTGTTGATGGTAAATTTTGAAATTTTTAAGAATACTACAAATACATTGACAAAGTTTGTGAGAACTGATAAGTTTTCTTGGTGTAGAGAAATAATCGGCATTGCAAGGCTGGACTAATGACTAAGATATCCTATGTCCCGCTGTGGAAATAAAACAAAAAGTGGGGGAATGTTTGGTGTGTGTTAATTTCTTTCCATCACTAGCCACATGCATGGGGGTCTCACAAGAGAGACAAAATCCCCCCATGTTCATTGCGTTTGACATAGCAGGGGTGTCACAGTGGAGGAAAAATCCACCCTTGTTGGGGGGTTTGAGGGGTTGGTAGCCCTACTCTACAAGGTCTGGGGAAATGCCCTGGGGAATTTATTTTTTGGGACCCTATAGTAGGTGGGCGGACCTACCAATGGTTTTGTGCATGGATTTCACACATTGTTTTGCTAATGATGACTTTTTGCCGATGGTATTTTGTAGATCTGGTCAAGGGAACTATGATTATGTTCTAATCTACGATTAATGGATTGGGGCTTATGGATGCTTTGAAATATATACATATGTATTGTAACATTGAAAGGAATATAATGAAAAACAATCTGGTAGTCCTCAATTTGGTATCCATGGGAAATTCTCTGGGCATATATGTTTTATGTTTTATGCTATCTCCATCATTTATTTTTTGTTTTTAGAATTTATATGCAGACAATTTTTTTGTTGGGTTAAAACCTACAAAAGGGACATATTTTCAATTTTACTTGTGTTACAATCTAATTAATTTTATCATTTCAATTTAAAATTACATCATATGAATGTAGTGATCACCTTCCTTTATGAAAGAATAAGTGTACATAAAATCTATTTCAAGATTGTGAGGTACATGATGAATTTTTATACTTGTATGAAGAAGGAAGGATTTGTATAGGCTCCTTAGAGTTTATGTATCAAGGTTCATCCCATGTGATTTGTTTTTTTATTAAAATTCAAGAACCCATGTGTTAGGGGGAGTATAATTGATCAAAAATATTTTATTTAAAGGGAGAATTCAAGAATCCCTTAGGAAACCTTGTTTTAGCTTCAGAGGGTGTTGATCTCTCGAATCAAAAGGTTGGATCTTGATAGTATGAGTGCCATAGGGAGAAAATAATGGGTGTCACAATATGATCTACTTCAAAAATAATACCCAAACAGGGTAACTAAAAATTACTAAGATTATGGATCAAGTGAATGTAGAAAATACTTCAAGGCTTGCAAGTGCTAATGAGAGAAAACTGATCACAAAAGAAATAAGATTTCTCTACCAGAAATCTATGGAAAGAAAAAAATGAATAGAAACACAATAAAACATAGAACGTAAAATATATTTAGGGAAACCAATTAGAAAAAAACCATCTTTATGGGGAATCCTGAAGCTCCTTGCAATAATGATCAACTCTCTTCAAGACTTGCCCAACACCGATGTAAATAAGACTTACTAGTAGCTCCTATTTCCTAGCACAAATCTACCCCTAAAAAATAGGAATTTCTCCTATTTCCTTGTACAATTCCCAAGAGAAATAGTTTGACTCGGTTGTCAATCCTATGCACTAGAATCTTCATAAAATAATGCTTTACAATTGTGCCTTCATTCAATATCTATAGGAAATTCGAATTGAATGGCCTACTAGTGCTATTGTTAACAAAGTGTAATTTGTCTTAACACAAAGTTGACTACTCAGCCAATGATATGTCTATCTTAGATATGTCTCTATTCTAGGACTAGATATTAGTTAACTAATAAATACAAGAGTTAACTCCACTAGATAGCTAATTTTACTCATCAACTAGATCACAACTCACTACATGCCATCTAACTCAAATTAACTAAGTATAACTTTGTGATATGACACATCAAACATGTTAACTAAAATCTAACTCAATCAACTATGAGACAGAATTTGAATTGGCATCTTTGAAAAAGGCAAAAGTCAAAGAATCCATTCCTTGCTACATTCTCAACACTCCCTCTTAGCAAGGAAGGGATTGTGAACAACCCCAATGTTGCCTCTATGAAGCTTGAACTTCCCCTTGATAGGATCTTATTCAAGATGTATGCATCCTATTGCTCTGCAAGAATATATGGTACCATAACAATCCTCCTATACACACAATATCTAAGATGATGGTACATGATTTCTATATGCTTGGAGCTATCTTCAAACACTGGATTCTCAAGAGTTTCTTGAAACATGATTGTGGCAGTAGATCAATGTAGAATCCATCCCATGACTAAAGAATCCTATCAGGATCTTCCTCATCAAAATGATTGTGCATGGTTCTTCACTAGAAGCCATGTACTGGACCTTTTTTGAACTGAGTGTAACTGTTTTATGCTTCCTTTTGTACTAAGAAACAGTAACTGACACAATGTTGAAGATTATTCCTGATGTGCTCTTCCTATCTATAGGAATCCTGACTCAATATGAACCTTTGAAAAAATGAGCCTTTTGAAGCCTCAGAAATCATTGCTACAACATGGATGAAAATCACTTGGTCTAGACCTTGGTTGGAAGCTCCTTTTCCATTTTGTGTAGTGGCTTCGACTCGGGATAATGGGACCAATTTCCCAATAGAGATTTTGATAGTGTTGATGGGGTGATATATGATAAAATGGGGGAATGTTTAAACTATGTGTAATCCAATATAAACTATTAATCTCATGCATATATCCTAGTTTTAAACACTATCTAACAATAACTATACCTGGGAATAAAATTAAAGTATGCGATATACAATAATTTCCTATAGCAATTGGTAATAAATAAAATTCAACTACAATAAGAAGTGAAATCATTTAACAATTATCATTTTGGATAAATAGTTAGCCAAAATGATTGTGAAAAATATATCAAATATAGAAGTGTTCATGTATTCAGCATAAGGTTTAGGCCAACACCATACAAAAGTGCAATAATGCTAACCAAGATTCAAACCTTCATATATAAAGAAATTTGAATAAAATCTATTACTTGATACATAAATAAAACAAAATTACAACATAAAAGTGCCATTTCTAGTAAGTTATGCTCATGTGTTTCAGCAATATCGACCTACATCCAACAAATCCACCACCATCTAAGAGTACAAAAGTGCAATTTCAATAGAACATGCAAGATAAAAAGAAAATAAATGTTGTTCCATTCATTCCATCAAAACCTCCTAAAATGTACAAAAGTGCATGTTTTGAAGATTGTTTCTGATAATTTTTCTGTACCACTCACTAAATGCATGAGAGGGGTTTACATACTAAACTATAGGTCCTAAAAATAGATTATTAAAAAAAAGTAGTTGAGGAGGTTTAAATGACCTACCTTAGATTATTTGAAATGAAACTAAAATATAAATAAAAAAAGGTGACTAAATCCTCTGTATTTGATCCTTAAGATCACAAATATCCATCATTGGTTTGAGCCGTGTCTATTGGTTGATCGTATATTTCAGCGTCTCAATAAATATGGCATTTGTTAGTGTTGGCACCACTTTCTATGTGGAAGTTGTTAGGCATCACAATGGCCATACATAGGCTTTATGGTTTGACCAAGTATTGCCAGTATGCTTCCCAGTTCAGCCTACTCATTTTCCTAATTTCTTCCTCTCTTTCCTTTGTCGCATGTCTCCACTACTGCTCCAGTTATTTTGCATTTAGAGGAAATCCTGGTATGGATTCTGCAACCAGGTTTGCGCCATGTAGATTTTCACTGATAGTTTCAATGTCAGTGTTTGCTGCTACTTCGGCCACTGTTATTGCCCTTTCTGGTTTCATGGGCTGAGAATCCCAATCTGCAAATAGAATTTCCTTATGTGATTCCTCCAATTTAGGAAAATCAAACTTTCATCCATCTTCTGAGTCCTTCCAAGCGATAAATTCTAAAATAATTTTTGATTTTTTGTCATACTTAAGCCTTACGTCAACAACTTGGCTTGTTAGATTACCATTGATCTCGAAACAAGGACTTAATTGCAAGATTTTCTAGCATAGAAATTTCTTTTGGTGCATTAATTAGAAGTTAAGGTTGAGTGCTTCTATTATAAACTAATAGATTTGTGGAATGTCCTTATACTTATCTATCATGGCTTGTATATACACATATTTTTCTGCTAGGCTGACATGATTTTCTATTTGTATATGTTTGAATTCCTGCTGGAGCTTGGCTACTTGCAATTCTGCTTGTTGGTTAGACTTTTTCTGCTCTAACTGTTGTTCCAAAAACAAAATTTTATGTTCTTTTTCTGTAAGCAACATTTGGACCTCTGTCACTTTATTAATATTTGTTGTGGCATAGTGTTGTGGGGAAAAGTATCCGATGCGGATGACCCTATCCCTACTCTAAAGGTGACAGTCTTTAGCAACAACTGAAAGTAAAGCTTTGATGTTTTCCTTTATGAAAGTACAGAGAGGGGGGAGAAATGATCAACCAACCTGGTATCCTTTGCTTAGTCGATCTTGATCCTCTCTCTTTGTCTCTTGTTCCCAGCTCCTTGCTCTCTTTGCCGGTCCAGCTACACACAAGATCCTGCACAAAACAAGAGAGGAAACTACAAGATACATGTACTCATAACTGATGCATGGATTAGAGTGAATCAAATATACATGTAAATACAATACATCAATGCAATACAAGTATATAGGAGAACATGCAAAACTTTATTGATAGAAGTAACAGGGTTCTGAGAAGGTTACAACCAATGATGGCTCCAATCCAGCAGCACCTCCCCAGCAGCAAGAACTCTCCTCTTCACCTCTAGTAAAACAATCACTCAATAGCTCTAACTATAATCCAACAGCACCTCCTTGCTTTACACAAAATTCCAGCCTCCTTAGACCTCATAGAAGAGCTCTATATATAGGAGAGAAGAAGAGAGGATGAGTCAGCTTGAGGCTGGCATAGAGCTAACTAGTGTCCTCTCCCTCTTCAGTTAATCTTCAGTTCTTGAGTCCACTTGGAGATCCTTGCTTACACATGGTGATCAAGTACCTCTTACTCATCACAGGGCGAATCTCATGAACCAAGTGTCAGTTTGGAAGCTTCCTGGGCAGTTGACACCTTGCAGTATGACTGTGCCACTTGGCCAATCTCGCCCAGCGCAGGTAGCCCTCATTACTTTTGACTTTCAGCGCAGGTACAGAGTGGGACAGTTGCATTACAGCGCAAAAGCTCAGTTAAGCAGCTGACATGATCCAAAATAAGCCTGTTTTGAAGTGCTTTCAGGTGGAGAACTGATTGGAAGTGCTGTTGTTTGATGACCTTGTTCTTTTAGGGGTAAGAACAACATGTTTAGGGACTGAGGATCCCTGTAATTATTGACATTCCATGCTCCATGATGCGAGGCACAAAAATGTCTATAACAGTTGCCCCCTAAAGTATGAGCCCGTTTATCGGGTGAAATGCTTTATCTAGAGGATCCGAAGTTCGTTCCAGTGCTGAGGAGAGTGCCCTGTAATACAATACAATACAATACATCATTTTTCATTCATCATTATTCTCATGATCTAGCTGAGGCGGGCATTCCCATGCTCAGCTTTTTATAAATACATTTTGGTACATATGACAGACAATCGTCTGAAGATAGATTGATAATTTTCTGCTGAAATTATCATCCTTTGAGTAGGATGATCATCTGCTGCAATGATGTACATGGCAAATGCTTTTATATTTCCTGAATATATATCGCAGCCCGGATGGATGAAACTAGATCCGGGGTCTTCAAACTCGTTCGATCTTCACTCTAAGTACAAGTCGATCCATGTGAGAATTGCGCTGAAGTCGAACATGGAAAGACATCGCTTGATTACCGGTCAATAATGTAAACCGTTAACAAGCGCGAGAGGAATCACCAATAATGACGATGACCCTCAAGGTACTGCAGTACAATTCACGTGGCGTGAATAAAGGACTTGGCGTCGAACGCCACGCAAAATCTTCTGGTCGAAGGTCATTGATGTATACCTGTCGCCGGAAGTGAGAAACTTGCCATTGAGGCATGCAAGCTTCAAAGTACTGATGGGGGTGTTCCTAGATCAACTTCTTGGATAATGAGCTGAAGTCGACAAGAAGCGATCTGTCAAAGGAGGGCCTTAATGAATCCCACATCAATGACACGGAACGGAGCTAATGACTTTAGTGGAGGTGAAAACAAATTGTGACATATGATTCAGGGTGGCGATCATGAATGGATGAAGGATAATGTATGGTAGTGGATGGGACACGGTTGACACTTTCAGAAAGACCCCTCTTGAACATATAACGACACTGATGCGATGGATCGGTAGCATTACCCCAAACATGGATGGTGTGGCGAGGACCATGGTGATAGGACCGGTGAATGAAACAACCCAACCCGATGTGATACGGAGGAAAAGTGTCATGTTCAAGAGTGACTTGCTACCATTAAACTTTGAATGTTCTCCCAATTTTTCCCCAGTCATTTCTGACCAGTACCTCTTTATTTTTGTCAAGCTTGAGGAGGATAACATATGCTTGTTCTATAACCTGCCCTTCGGGCAAGCCCATCGCTATGATTTAACGAGCCTAGCGATAGGGAAACTCGTTCTCGTCTAAAGACAAGTTTGTCGCTATTTAATCATTTTAACGAGTCTAACGACAAGGAAAACTCGGTCCTTTCATTTTTAGAGAGTCTGAAAGGTACAGAAAGTCAACTCCATGATTCCTTTTTCGTCAGCAAATCCCTTAAGTCCGAAAAAGTATAAAACAATACAGAAGGGATGGCTGTTCGGTACTTTTAACGAGCCGAACAAGACAAGCGCTCGATCCTTTTGTGCAATAATCCCTCAGGTCCAAAAAGATTAAAATTTAGAGGAGGGATAGCGTTCCGGTCATTTAACGAGCTGGAAGGCCAAAACTCGGCAAACTTTTCATATTTTACGAGTCAGTGAAAAGAGCTGAAAGAAGACTCGTCTTTTGAGGAACGAGTGATAAACAGGGATAGCAACTGATTCCAGGTACAAATTGGAATTTTCCAATCACGGCAGTGTCGCAAGGATGGCTAGGTGAAATCACTCTTCGCAGCTGTTTCTCAAAAGAGGTAAACACACAAATGGAAGTGAATGATCGGCCAAATGAACAGTGGAGGTGATGGATGAAAACACGATCAAGGTTCTTATGGCTGATGAATTTACGATCTCAAAAGGTTATTTACCGGTTCATTTTTTCCATGAGCTTGAACTCTGAGGGAAACTTTTGCTCACACTTTTCTATTTTTTAACGAGCATAAATTCAGTCCTAAAACTGCTCGGATTTGCGTTTATTTTTTAACGAGCATGAACTATATGCTAAAACTGCTCGATATACCAGTCATATGAAGAACGCCTCTTGTAAGGACCAATTTTTATAGAGCTTATGCCTTACTACAGCTGTGCTCACTTTTAGCAAATTTTACTTTTGCCCCACAGGCTTTCTTTCATGCAAGTTTGGACACGGCTAATCTTAAAACCAGATAAATAACCGCCCCTAGCTTGCACTCCAGAAAGTTTGCATGCCCCCAGGTATAGGATAGAATTTCGAGGCTGCCCCTCCTCTCCCCTACTTCTGCTTTTCTTTGGGTGTTCACATTTATTTGTCATCTTGCTAATCTAATGCTAACGATACTTGTCTTCTCGTTATTTTAAGGGGTCTTACGCAGTACTCAGGCTTCCCGTCGGCCCACTTTTAACAAACAGCTATTTATGACAATAGAAGAACACTACTCAAAGATAAAACATTGGTATTATTGAGGGAGGCTTGCCTCTTTCTTATTATTCCAAAGACGGTTCGATTTGCTGCCGCAGATCAATCTCTTTCTTCGGCGGTGCCTATCATTGGGTTGTCCTAAGATGGTTACCCTCTGTCACAACAATACGGTCTCCTTCTTAGTAGACTGCCCCTGCTTATCCTTCAAAACATATGTTTCGATGGGCGAGGCTTGAATTTAAAGATGGTGACTACTTGTTGTAATAAGGGAATTCCTACTTGGGCATTGCCCACTTTTTTAGACAAAGGTGAATGATTCCCAAACACATAACTTTAACAAAAGATCATTATTCCAGAACAACCCCACTTCCTACGGACGGGGTACGGACTAGTCATGTTCTTCTGCGGAAATTCTGTCTTATACCCGGAGTTTCTTCTGCCCGAAGCAGACCAGGGTGCATGCCCCCTGGGTCCTAGTCTTTCTTTCCGAATCACTCGCGCTCATCGGGAAGGAGGACCTGGGGTGGAGGCGAATCTTGAGTGAACAGACCATTTAGGATTGGTATTTGACTATTTGCGATGCGAGATCCCGGAAATGAAAGTTGGTCTACGAGCTTGACCACCTTTCCTTCATGTGGAAAACACATTACTCTAAAGAGTGAGGAGACTATCGCTCCCATGCAATAAATATAGTCGCGTCCAAGGAGTAGGTTATAATCCAAGGGTCCTTGAACTACCAACACGTTCATCCTGACGGTCTTCCCCTTCAATGTAACAGGTACATCGGGGAGGATCCCTAATGGTCGACTGGTTCCTTTATCAAAACCTGAGAGATTTCTCAACTCAGGTAAAAGCGCCGGGGAACCCAGTGCTTTCCAAGCAACAGAGGAAAGGATACTCACAGACGCCCCTTCATCAATGATAGTACCTGCCATAATCATTTTATAGATCTGGACAATGATTCTGAATGGTACACTGGCTGGTAACCGGGGTCTACCTAGTTGATTCCAATCAAAGGATACAACCAGGTTGCTTGGCGGTGGGGCCGAATATACGGCCGGATACGACTCTGATGACGTTCCTTCCTGCGATAAAGGAATGGGCGCATTGCCCTGATGCTCATCGGAGTCGGTGCTGATGAAAAGAACTTGGATGGTGTCATCCTTGTTCTCATCAGTGAGGGTGTCGCATGAAGACGACTCTTCGGCGACGGTGTCATTTGAAGACGGGTCTTCAATGACGGGGTCATTGGACGATGGAACCTCTGAAGGAAGAACCGGGCCAACTGCCGTATCGACCTTTAGACTTTCATCTAGTCTAGATTCAGTAGGTTCATTCTCAATGACCGACACTTCAGCTGACCACTTGAGTGGTTCAACCGGATTTTCAACTATCGAGGGATTAGGCGCGAGTTTTTGATATCCAGGTGGAAGTCGCACCGGTGACACCGGGCGATTTTCCAAAACTCTCTTGGCCTCATCTAAGAATGGACATTTGTGGATGGCATGATGACCTTCACACAATAGACAGGGTGATCTTGGTCCCCTTCTTCGTCCTTCACTCTCGCTAGTTGACGAAATGCAATCAACTTGACAACCAGAGGTTGACGCTACCGGATTGTGCAACCTTGGGGACCAGTCCCTTAGTATCCGGGGAATACAAGGACAATCACGATGGAAATGGATCCCTTTGCAAATGACACATGGCGATTTAGGCCTGGTCGGTGCTGTGTGTGGGTTTTTGTCAGCTTTCTTCTTCTTGCCCCCAGTCGCCTTCGCCAGAGGCTCCTTCTGCTTCTTTTCTTTCTTCTTTTCCTTCTTCTCTTTGGGAGGCTGACTTTTGCCGGCTCTACCTTGCGAAGATGAAGGATCAGAGGAAGTATCATAAGAAGTGGAAGGCTGGTGGGTAGTTCTAGATTGTTCTGACTGTTGATTCGACTGCTCAGGATTAGTGGCGATCTGGACTACATTAGTTGAAAAGAGCCATACAGGGAGACCAATTGTCAATCCTGGAAGAGACAATGTAGCCATATGAGGCGCACCAACATCTCCCCAAGAGGAGAAGGGATTTGGACTTCCGCCAAGGTTACTTCCTTGGTTGGTGGGCTCCATACTTTTCAACTGAAAGATCAACGTGGGAATAACAGGTGATTATGTTCCGCTTTAAAATAAATTTTATTAACGACGCTTTTAGACACAAACTTGCTTTTTCATGTTTTAAGAGTCGAGAAAAAGCTAAAGATGACTCTAGTCGCCTTCGATGTATTAACGAGCCCGAAGTGACAAATGCTCGGTTGGACTTTTTCAGTTATAGAGTTTGAAAAAGGCCAAAAGAAACTGCTCTGGAGATCTAGGCAGAGGGTGTGCCAAACCTTTCGCGAAACCACAAAATACGTTTTACGGTACGGGTGGTCGATCTTCGTGAATGCTGTGTTCACTGCATCGCGATCAGTAGGGCGGCCGACACGGTTTCCTAAGGATAAAGGATAAAAACCTATAGGGGTATCCCAATATACGCGACGGTACGCGGGAGCTCAAGTCCGTGTTAGTGCCACCGACTCTCAGGAGGAATCACCCACCTTCGTAGAGATCGACAGTCACTATGTTTAACGACGCCGGAACACGTCTCTACCTAGACCTCTAGATGTTTGCGTTAAATTCCAAAGCGTTGTTATGTAAATTGAGTTTATTTTAATGTTAATCTTTCTTAACAGTTTGCCTTTCAGGTTCGCCACGAGATGTATATATACAACTTCCTATATGCAATCTAAGAATGAGAAGCAAATCTTTTCAATCTTTCAACTTTGAAAACCTTAATCTACTTGAGGGAAAAGAAGGACACAACTTTTTCCACAGATCAAAGAACACACACTAAAATGCACATCTTCTTAAATCGTCAAGCATACAGTCAAATGCAAAATGCACAATGCATGTATTTCTTTTCGTTATCCTTAATGTTGATGCTAGACAAAAAGGAAACTGTTGTATAATTTTGAATCTAATTTCAAGTAGAAATAAACAAGCTTGTCCACAATCAAAAAGACACCTTATGATAGACTTGTTTAAAAACACAGGAAATGTCTAGATTCAAACCATGAAATGAAAAGCAAACAAACTCAAACAGCCATGAACAGTAATGAAACTAGCTCTTAAGATCTCAAAGACACTTTTACAGTTCAGGATCTAAGAGGTCACAGCTATACTGGTTCGCTTTTCACAATGGGAAACTGTAACTGCAACAAGAAATACTGAAAGAACATTCACAGTTTCATCACACAACTGAGGCGGAATAATGTCAAGGAGAAGTGGCTTACAGCAAGTACAATAACCAGCAAGCAATCAGCCAAAAACAAGTGCAAACAGGGCCAAGACACAATAGGAAGACTGAGCAAGACAAGGGCTAACTGGACCAGCGCAGGTTCTAGTCTGCCAATTTCACTCTCAGCGCAGTTCCCGAAGGGAGTACCTGCGCTGTAATGCAGACTGCCTGTGTACAGCCTGCACTGACTCACGAGAGTTTCGTCTACAAAGAATTCCGGGTCATAAAAAGCTCAAAAATGCACTGTTTTTGATGAAATAAAAAGCTATAGGTCAAGTACAGGCTAAGGTATGATCAAGAGGATGAAGATCTATCACAAAGAGTAAAGAGTCTTTTGTAGATAGGCTCTTCAAATCTTGAATTTGCTCAGCAAATGAGCAAGAGTAGCAGTCCCTCTACTTCGCTTTTGATATAGTCAAAAGCTTTTCGATTTGGTACTCTTTTCTTCAAGAAATGAATAGAAAAATACTACAAACACCAACAAGATACTAGGCTCCCCAGCGGAGTCGCCAGTTTGTTGTGGGGAAAAGTATCCGATGCGGATGACCCTATCCCTACTCTAAAGGTGACAGTCTTTAGCAACAACTGAAAGTAAAGCTTTGATGTTTTCCTCTATGAAAGTACAGAGAGGGGGGAGAAATGATCAACCAACCTGGTATCCTTCGCTTAGTCGATCTTGATCCTCTCTCTTTGTCTCTTGTTCCCAGCTCCTTGCTCTCTTTGCCGGTCTAGCTACACACAAGATCCTGCACAAAACAAGAGAGGAAACTACAAGATACATGTACTCATAACTGATGCATGGATTAGAGTGAATCAAATATACATATAAATACAATACATCAATGCAATACAAGTATATAGGAGAACATGCAAAACTTTATTGATAGAAGTAACAGGGTTCTGAGAAGGTTACAACCAATGATGGCTCCAATCCAGCAGCACCTCCCCAGCAGCAAGAACTCTCCTCTTCACCTCTAGTAAAACAATCACTCAATAGCTCTAACTATAATCCAACAACACCTCCTTGCTTTACACAAAATTCCAGCCTCCTTAGACCTCATAGAAGAGCTCTATATATAGGAGAGAAGAAGAGAGGATGAGTCAGCTTGAGGCTGGCATAGAGCTGACTAGTGTCCTCTCCCTCTTCAGTTAATCTTCAGTTCTTGAGTCCACTTGGAGATCCTTGCTTACACATGGTGATCAAGTACCTCTTACTCATCACAGGGCGAATCTCATGAACCAAGTGTCAGTTTGGAAGCTTCCTGGGCAGTTGACACCTTGCAGTATGACTGTGCCACTTGGCCAATCTCGCCCAGCGCAGGTAGCCTTCATTACTTTTGACTTTCAGCGCAGGTACAGAGTGGGACAGTTGCATTACAGCGCAAAAGCTCAGTTAAGCAGCTGACATGATCCAAAATAAGCCTGTTTTGAAGTGCTTTCAGGTGGAGAACTGATTGGAAGTGCTGTTGTTTGATGACCTTGTTCTTTTAGGGGTAAGAACAACATGTTTAGGGACTGAGGATCCCTGTAATTATTGACATTCCATGCTCCATGATGCGAGGCACAAAAATGTCTATAACACATAGGGTCCTGAAAATTGTGATAGTCTAGTAAGGCTTTCAAATGGGTCAATGGGAAAACCTTTCCAGAAAATATTCATTGGTTCATTGTTAGGAGTGGTAATAGCTGCAACATCCAACTTTCTTTTGTTCCTCTACCTCCTGCTGACAACTTTATGGGTAGGGCTATGAAACACATATAAGGGAGTAATTTCCTCAATTCTTAAAACAGTATCAGAGGTGGTGGTCGTAGGAATAAGCTCCACATATTGAGTGCTTCTAGTTTTGTCCACTGTAAATTCTTGAGTCGATATGTGCTGTGGAGTCTATACCTCAGATGTTTTTTCTTCTGTATGGTGATTTTTATTAAAATCCTCATATTATTTTTCTAAATCAACAACTAGACTTTTTGACAACTGGGTGGATGTAGAGTGAATTTCTGCCTGTCTCTTAGCTGAGGTTTTATAGATTGCTTTCCTTGTACTTCTGGAAGTGTCCCTTTCAAAATATTTGTTTTTACTATGCCCATTCTAGGACTATTGCTCTAAGTTCTTTGACTCATGAGTATACTTCTCCTCGGGCTCTACTTCAGAATTATCTTTGGAATTTTCTCTGGGGCATTCCACTAAGCTTACACTAGGAGCTGTCTCCTTTATTGGTTCAATATGTAATAGGTCCAATGGGACCTTTAATAATATCCTCTCTCTATATTCATGGAAGGCTTCAAGATCATCTGGGGAAATAAGTAGTGATACCATATTATTCACATCTGAAAATCTCCCCTTTTGTAGGAAGAGGTCATCGAATGCATCTTCCTAATTAGTGAATGTTTTCACTTTCACCATGGTAGTAAAGTCTTTTGTAGTGCCACTTGGGTCGTAGCATCTTCCCAAGAATGTAGGTAGCTTTAGAGACTTCATAATCTCTACTTATTTGCATGAATGTCCAAAATCGTGTAGTGAAAAACAACCAAACTGCAATGGAAATGTAGGCCAAATGGCCTTTTTTTATCCTTTAATCCTTTGTTGAGCCCAACTTCACCTGTTGTTTGGTACACTATCTCCCTGGCCATTAACTTGTTGCGGACAGTATAAGAGAGGATATGCAGTGAAGAAATGCTCCAAAATACTCTTATATACATAAATGTATCCTCCATAAACCATTTGGCCACAGGTAGGATATCTATTTCAGCTTCTCTAGAAAACCTAGGGGCATTTTGGTTATAGACTTGTTTATGGATAGGCAACAGAATTCCATGACAAATTTTGTGAAAATAGGGGTGAAACTGAAACTCCTACACACTCTTATGATATATATATGAATGGAAAGCAAGCCTTGCATAATCCACTTCCATCCCATGATACGATATTTGGAGCCAAAAAAGATCACATCCATTATAGCCTTTGCCAAATTATCAGACAAAATTTGGGCCCAATTCATTATTGTCACGTTTACAATTGCATCTATTAATGACAACCATTCTAGTAAAAATGTGGCAATGTCGGGCTTGTTGAACATTCTACATAGCATGGCTGCTACAAAACTAAGAGGGGGAGAAATAGATGTTGTAGAATGCATACCCGTTTTATCCTTTTTGATCTTTCCTTCATTTTTTGTTTAGGTCTTCATGACATCTATTGGGCCTTCATTCTTCTTAGCAAATTTCTCAAGGAGTTGTTTGTTGTAGAGCTTTTGTGGCTCCGGAAGATTATACATAAGATGGAGGTTATCTAGTGAAAAAGATCCCATAACCTCCTACCTGCCATTCTTAAATTCTCTGTCTGAGACATCTACCCAATCAATTATCCACTAGCCCATATCTGTATATGGAATTATCTTAGGTATCATGGCTATGCAGTGCATAAATCAACATGTCATCTCAAAGATGGAGGCTTTTGAGGAAACATGACCATTGTTTGTGGCCTTTGTTACTAGAGGTCTTGGTTTCTCTTATTCTAATAGATCATACATGGTTTCCCATGTAGAGGTTCCTCCATCTTTGTTGCATGTAGCATCAGAGAATAAACGAGCCATTTATGATTTCTCTGAAGTGGCTGCCTTACCCCTCTTTGCCATTACTCCCAATGACTCTTTATGTGGATTTTTGCTAAAAATGGAGAAAAGAAAAAGCTATCAGATATACAGAGATAAGAATGAACATAAGAATGAATGATACATATAACTTTTGAAAAGATGACAAGAAATGAGTTTTACTAAATGCAGGTGAGAATATATCATATCATGTCGAACTGATTTTCAAACGTAAATACCATTAATGCTTACTAAATGACCATCAATGGTTCCTTATCCCTACCTTTAATGCTCTTTAATGTTCGCATCATAAGTAGGGGAGGAAATTTTTTAGGGTGGTGAGCCTTTAAACTTCGAAAATGCCAATTTTGAGATTTCAATGCAATATCACAAATCACATTATTGCATTATGTTTATGCACTTTATTTAACATTTCTTAACTTTCTACAGGATGCGAAATGTGGGCCGCTCATTATCATTTCCAAAGAATATCTTATTTATTAAGATTTTCTATGTGAAACCATTTTTCTTAAGCATAGGACTTGAGTGCTTCTTTATAACATATCTCGGAATCAGGTCTAGGTCTCAATCGCATTTTACAATCTCGCCTGATGATAAGGTTTCAGGCTTCTCTTAGGTGTTCATAATACGATGCGATAAGGGAAATTGCATTATCGCAATATCGCATATCACATCGTTTAAGATACTTTGTTAGGGAACACCCTTTTAAGTGGTGACATGTGATGCGAGCCTTATTTTAATAAGAGATGACTTAGGACTTAGTTCTCATGGAAAACCTAATAGTTTCGACGTTTAGCGAGGTGTTCAATTTTGATTTCTTTTCAGTAGTTTTGGTGGATATCAAGGCTTTTGACACTCTTGATCATGTGACATGTGAAAAGGCGAACATTTGCTAGCTTTTTCAAAATGTGTTATCATGATATCTTACTTTATTCCAAAAATTAACAAGAAAAATGCCTAAATGATAAACTTATTTTTTGAAGTATTTTTAAAGGGTACCCATTTATTAATATAATATTGAATATCACATTTAACAAATGGGGGGTTTTTGAATAGCACAACAATTAGCAATTCACTTGGAAGAACCAACTATCTCTGACATTTTTTTGCAATTTCTAAAAACTTCCAAAATAAGGATTCTTTAGAAAATAAAAATTACATGAAATATAAGATACGTAACATTCCTTTGAATAATAAGAACAACATCCACCTAACTACCATCCTTTTCAAATAAGATTTTTTCTTTGTTTACATCAGTCATTACTTGGTTTTAAAGACAAAAACAGGGGGACTCTCACCTATCAGCTTTTTTCTATACTCAGTTATCATAGGTAGAGCCTCTGCTTCGAGTAGGCATCCATAGCCTTGATAGGGTTACCTTTTAATAACAATGATTTAGTATCCCATCTAGATAAGAAAGTAATTTTTAAATATAAATTCAGTCCTTTTCGGATTTTTCTAAACAATTCCTTTTCTTTAATATTTTCATATTATTCCTTAAAGGACAATGTCTTTGTTTGGTGACCAAAATTGACAATGCCATTCACTTGGTTGTAAATTAGCTAAACAAGTTGACTCTTGATGAGACCCCTTGTCTTTTGATTGATAGAATCTCAAGTAATTACCCTATTTTGATATGCAGTATTGGTAATGTCAGCTAGTCATGTCTCTATGATCATGGTAATCCGACTCTTGATGAGACCTCTTATCCTTTAAGTTTTAAGCATATATTAGAATTACACTCTGAAAAATGAAATCTCAGTAGATTTGGGGAATCATAGACTCCCTAAGAGTTTCGGATGACAATCATACAGTTTAAAAATGCTTCGTTGTGGAGAGACTTTTCTTTGTTACAGATACTTTTCTTGACTGATGGTAGAACAAAGGTTTCATTATAAAGTCAAGTTTCAGCAAAGGAAAAATAATTGCAGGCAAGAACAAGGAATTTCAGAGGAATAGAACTTAACCTATGTTTCCAATGAAAAAATTATTGTTTTAGCAATCTTTAATTATATAAGCAAAAAGTCAAAATATAAAAGAGACTATTATTTGCAAAGCCAAAACTAAATGCTTACCTTCAGTTGTTTGACAAAAATTACCTTTCCTTACATAACTGTGTGTATCCTTGAATAAGGTTGGCCAATAATACCTAGCATGCAGGATTTTGTGTGCAGTTGTGTCTCCTCCAAAATGTCCACCAGCTACTCCATCATGGAGTTCCTGCAAAACTTTTTATGCCTCAGTTTTTTCAAGACATCTAAGAAAAATAGAATCATAGTTTTTTCTAAACAACATATCATTGATGATTTGGTATTATCTATATTTTAGCCTTAATGCCCTTCTCTTCTTATAATTTAATTGTGTCAGGGCATACCCATTTATTAAATAAAAGATGATATTAGCATATCTTGACTCAGTGTCATTAAGTCTTACTTCATAGACTTGTACATCATCAGCTCAGTCTTGTAGCAATGATAAACAGGATGCTCCTGCTAACATCCTGTAAAAACCTTGACCTTTTACATAATTAGCTAGTCTAATTTCAATGTCATATTCTTGCAGTGCTATTACCCAATTTGCCCTCTTTTCACCTACATCCTTTTGTATTAATAGATTTATCACTGTTGAGAATGGAACTACTACCTTGGTATGGGTTTTGAGGAGAAAAGGACTAAAATGCTTTATTGATTTGTAAACAACAAAAGCTTGTTTTCTAACATTTTAATAGTTTAATTCAGCCCCCTACAAATTGAAGCTTAGGGCTTCGGCTTTGTCATCATTGACCTTTTCTAATATAGTGGCATACGATTTCTCAAAAGAAAAAGTATATAAAATGAAATTACTGGAAAATTTTGGAGTTTCTAAAGAGGGAGAATTTATGATTGCTTCTTTAATAAGATTAAAGGTTTCATGTTTTGTGTGTCCTCATTTAAAAAGAGAATTTTTCTTAATCATAGATTGAAGAGGTAAAACAATTTATGAAAAGTCAAGGACAAATATTTTCACAAAATTTATTTCACCTAGGAAATATTGCATAGATTTTTTGTTATCAGGTAAAGGAATTTAAGAAATTTCTCTTATTCTATCACAGTCAATGTAAATCCCTTCTTTGGATACAATGAATCCAAGGACTTTTCCTACACTTATTGCAAAGAAATGTTTCTTGGGATTAAGAGAAATTCCATACCTCTCACAATTCTCAAATATTTGTTTCAAATCTCTCAAATTATTACTGCTCCTCTTAGGATATATAGTTATATCATCTAGATAGATTACTACTTATTTGTTTACTAAACCTTTGAAACCTATGTCCATGGCTCTTTGAAATGTTCCACCAGCATTGATTAATCCAAGTGGCATCTTTTGATAAGCGTAAGTGCCCCATTTTGTTCTAATGTAGTTTTTAGCTGGTCATCTAGATGTACTAGAATCTGATTATAACTTGGAAATCCATTGAGAAAAGACCTTAGCTCTGAGCCTGCAACTGATTGCAATATCCATTCTATAGGAGGCAATGGAATGTTTTCCTTCTGACAATCTTTGTTGAGATTGCAAAAGTCTATCCATATTCGAATATCACCATTATTTTTCTGATTGGGACAAAGTTGGAGACCGACCTAGAATGTCTGACAGGAAAAATAATTTTGGATTTCAGTAGCTTGTTCAATTCAAATTTAATTTGATTTTCTAAATTGGGATGAATCTTTCTCAATTTCTGCTTCATAGGCTTTGCATCAGATGTCATGGGTTTAGTATGTTGAATCATAGAAGTGTCATATGATTTAATATATTCATAGTTCCATGCAAAGATATTCTTATATTTCCTCAACAAATGTATGAAGACTGATTTTTCATATGACATAAAACCAAGGCCTAGATTAATATTTTAAGGTTTAAGGTTAGTTCGAAGGTTAATCAATTCATACCTCAGAGTGGAACTCTAAAGTTTTGAGTTGGTGGGACTTTTGAATCTGTATTTAAGGCCATATAAATATTCTAGCTTAAGTACAAACATAGGTATGGGATTCTTAGCTATTTCTTGCTTAGTCTGGTTGTCATGTTGATCTTCATCAATTATCTAGTCATCATAAGAGCCTTCTGATGTCAAAAATCTTACGATATTCAAATTTTTATTAAAGACTTGCTAATTGGTGACACTGTCAACAATATAAGGCCTAAAAATCAGTTCAATATAAAAGCGAATGGGATTGTAATCAATTGGTGGAATAAGCTTGGAAGCCACATTAGCCAAAATATTAATGCTTGCATTTTGGAGTCTAGGGATAGGGGAAATATTGAATTTTGTAAAGTGAGAAGTGAGACCTTGTACTAATGATTGATAATGTTTCAAATGTCTAGACAAACAATGTATAGTATTTCTTACCTACTTTAGCACAATTTCTGAATCTTCGAACACTTGAAGGTGTTTGATATTAAGGCTGATTGCTTTATATAAACCTTGAACTAATGCTTCAAATTTAGCAGTGTTGTTTGTGCAATCAGATTCAAGTCTGCATGCTATACTAGTTTTTTCCCCTCTTGGGCTAACTAAAATACATCCCGCTCCTATTCCATCATTGGATTTAGATCTGACAAAAAATAATTTCCAAAATAAAGAGTCAAATACAAGTTTATCTACAAAATTTACACACTTAAAATTATTTGTTTGAGAAAAAATTTCAACTTGTGATACAACATATTTTTCTAAGGTGAAGTACAAGCACTAAAATTTCCTATAAATGATTCTAACATGTAGTTTCCAATGATATTGTTGTTATACCTCACTGGTTTGTTTTATCCTTCTAGCTCTGTGACAATGTATTTCTGATGTTTTTCGCTATCAACCCTTATTGGATTTTGCTTGCCATTATAGGGAAGCCACATGTGAGACCAGTCAGTTACAAAGTAGCCATGGAGCTTTTTTTACGAGTCTCTACTAAGGATTAAGCCATAGAAATCGAGAATATCAACTACAAGAATGTCAATGACGTGACAAACTTTAAGGTTTGAAGAAAGTCTAATGGTAACTTGATTAAGTTCCCCTATAACTCTGACGTGGGATCGGTCTAACTGTACGATGCATATAACAGATTTTTGAGGGTGAACATTCAACTTTGCACAAATTGTTCTTCATAAAATGTTAGATGAAGCTCCAGAATCAACTAAAATTTTTTGTAGCATTTTATTAAAAAGTTCAAAAGTCAGCAGAAATGCAGGAGTATGGGATTTGCATATTCCTCCAATTAGAGAAATATCAGTAGAATCGATTGTCTAATGAGGTGTTAGGGGGTCACCCCATTTCTTGGGTAGCTTGCAAGATCACATCAACAGAAAGAGGTGAAGTATGGACTGCTTTGAGTTCCTTCAGGAGTAGCTTTTGCTGATGTTTCAACTTGCTAAGCTCATGAAAGGTAATGTTCATCATATTATTTTTCATATCATAAATAATGTTGTATTCCATTTCATTGGTGAATATCAAGGTTTTAGCTGGAGGTGAAGAATTCAATTGAGAAGTAGTTTGAGTAGATTTAGGTGAATATTGCTGACCTATTTTTTTTCCCCTGGGAGGTAGCATTGAAGCCTTCTGTTTTCAATTTGTTTGTGGAAAATCAACAGGGCCTTTACTTCGGGGGGTAACAGGGAGTGCTTCTTGTGTTTCTTCACTGGGAAGTATAAAATCCCACATTACTTGTAACTCAGCCAGCTCTTTATCATATTTTTTTTCTTCATTTGTTGAGACTTCATCTTCCTCCCATATGATTCAACATTTGATATAGCATTTGGAGGCTTAGGATCAGTAGGGGAATTCCTTTTATATGGTCTAAAATATTTATTTGAGGAAGTCTCTGCTACTTGTTTCTTGATATCAACCTTTTCATTAGACATGGTTTTGAGGACTTTTTATAAACCTTTGAGATCAAAAGGATATGTTGGTGGTTTTTTCTTGGATTCATCCCTAAAAGTAACTTTCTTGGATTTTCATCTTCCAATGCATTTTTTTTTATCTAAGGCTATAATTCATTTTTCTACATCTATTGCTTCTTTCATATTTTTTGCCAAAGTTTCCTTGGCAACTCTATGCATGAAAATAGTTGTGTTTGAAGGGATAGCAGAAATGTACCACTCATTTTGGACTTCAACGCTGGGCTTGGATGCTACTCGTATTTTATTCAATAATTTATTGAAGCAGGAATTGAAGTCTTTGATCAGTTATTTAGGTTCAGATTTCAAATTGGAGATATCATTGATTAGGGTAGTCATGGATCTGTCATCTCTAAATTTGGTTAAGAACTGCTCTTAAAAGGCATCCCAACTATTAATAGAACCTGATGGTAATGAAAAGTACCATGACACTATTGGTCCTTGTAAAGTATATGGAAATAATCCTACAAATGCATCTTCTTCTACTACCTCATTTCGGTTAATGGACAACACAAAATTATTTATGTGTTCCTCAGCTAGTAAGCCATTATCAGGATTAGACTTTAGTAGCCATTTTTATCAATGGGCTGGCAATGGATGTAAAGATCCTGCCATCCTTACAGCTCCTAGATTTGTCCATGGCCTTGGAGGGTTTTCATCCATTGTTGGTATCTTCGTAGAAGAAGATCTTCCTGTTGTTGAAGGTGATTGCGTAGAAGAGGATTGAGTTCCAGTACCTATGTAAATCACGATCTAGAGTTGTGAGGTGGGTGATTAATCTTGTGATGTTATGGATTGAATGAGTGAAGATGATTGAGGTGTCGATGAGAGAGCCTAACTATGGGATTCAAATGATGTCTTCTTAGCTTTCTTACGACTTGGTAGAGGGAACTCGAATGGTGGGATCCCAAACTTTTCAATATGTGCTCTAGTTAACCGTTGAGAAGGGGGGAACTGAGAAGTGACACTAGCTTGGGATAACTCAAATTCTTCTTGATATATCAAATCCCTTGTAACTTATGAATCAAAGATTAGGCTTCAGGGGTCCAATAGAAGAATAATGATTTGACTTCTTTGAGATTTTAGTTCTAAGTTCTAAAGATCACTTTACAACTTCCCACTTAGGATTCGGAGATTTGGAATGTGATCGAAAAGTTGGAGGTTAGGGCGACAAATTTTTACTCTTAGAATGGGTTGTTGGTTTGAATTTACTTTCCATTCATAGTCACGCCATCCTTCTAGTGCCAAAATGTTAAAGGCTTGAAAATAATTGCTACAACATGGGGGAAAACCACCTGGTCTAAACCATGGTTGGTAGCTCCTTTTCTGTTTGATGTAGTGGCTCTTACTAGGGATAATGGGACCATTTTCCTAATAGAAATTTTGATAGTGGTGATGGGCTGATATATCATAAAACGAGGGAATGTTTAAACTAAGTGTAATCTAATATAAATTATTAATCACATCCATATATTCTAGTTTTAAACACTATATAACTATAACTATACCCGGGAATAAAAGTAAAGTATGCAATCTACAATAATGTCCTATAACAATTGATAATAAAGATCATTCAACTGCAATAAGAAGTGAAATCGATTACCAGTAATAATTTTGCATAAATATTTATCTAGAACGATTGTGAAAGATATATCACATATACAACTATTCCTTTATTCTTCATAATGTTTAGGCCAACACCATACAAAAGTGAAACAATGCTAACCAAGATTCAAACTTTCATACATAAAGCAGTTTGAAGAAAAACTATTGCTTGGTACATAAATAAAACAAAATTACAAGATAAAAGTACCATTTGTAATAAGTTCTTTTCATAAGTCTCAGCAATATCAACCTACTCCCAATCAATCCAACACCATCTAAGAGTACAAAAGTGCAATTTCAGTAAAACATGCCAGATAAGAAGAAAATAAATCTTGTTCCATTCATTCCATCAAAACCTCCTCAAAGGTACAGAAGTGCATGTTTTGAAGATTTTTTCTGATAAAATTTCTGGACCACTATCTGAATGCGTGAGAGGGGTTTAAATACTAAACTATAGGTCCTAAAGATATATTATTACAAAAAAATAGACGAGGAGGTTTAAATGACCTACCTCAGATTATGTGAAGTGAAACTAAAGTGGAAATAAAATAAGGTGACTAAATCCCTTGCAATTGATCCTTAAGATCGCAAATATCCATCATTGATTTGAGTTGTGTCACTTGGTCAATCACAGGTTTCAACTATCCAGTAAATACGACATTAGTCAGTGCTGGCACCATTTTCTATGTGGAAGTGGTTGGGAATCACATGGTCATCCACTGGTTGTATCGTTTGACTAAGTATTGCCAGTATGCTTCCCAGTGTAACTTTCTCATTTGCCTAATTACTTCCTCTCTTTACATTGTCGTCTGTCTCCAACGTTTCTTTAGTTCTTTGGCATTTGGAAGAAATCTCGGTATGGGTTTTGCAACTAGGATGGTGCCATGTAGATTTTCCTTGATAGTTTCAATGACATTGTTTGCTGCAGTTGCCACGACCATTGTTGACCTTTCTGCTTGCTTGAGACGAGAATCCAAGTCTGCAAATATAATTTCTTTACGTGATTACTCTAGTTTCGGAAAATCATCCTTTCTTCCATTTTCCGAGTCTTGCCAAGTGATAAAGTTAGAAATCCTTTTTGATATTTTGTCCTACTCAAGCCTCATGTTGACGACTTTTCTTGTTATCTTACGACTCATCTCATAATAAGGACTTAACTGTGAGAATTTCTTGCATAGAAGTTCATTTTGGTGCATTAATTTGGAGTTAAGGATGAGTGCTTCTATTATAAATTGATTGATTTGTAGATTGTCCTTATCCCAATTCAAACAATATTGCCAGAACTTGACGAGGAAGGAAAAATCGTATTGGAACCTAGAGCAGTCATAGAAACAAGAACCCAACAGCTATGAAATTGATCAATTTCAGAGTATCTCATCAGGTGGAAGAACTTACCCACTGAAGATTCCACATGGGAGGACAAGAATATTCTACATAAGCATCAATAACTACTCAAGCATTGAGGACAACACTTTTTGAAGGAGAGGGGCATGTTAGGCCCCTATACTACTAGTGTAACCCCTTATTGTTAGTAGTACAACCCCCTTATTATATTGTTGTACCCATGTAGTCCCATATTATTACTATTGTGCCGCATAGAAGCCCGCTATTGTTATTATTGTTCCCTTACATTATTATTTTTATGTTTGCTATGATTATATTATGACTACTTAGACTCCTATATATAGAAAGGAGGTCTTTTCATTTGTATCATCCAAGAATTGTCCATTTGTGTAATCTAAAGGAGGTTGCCCCCTCAAAAAGGTTGAACTCTAAGGCATTCAACTATCTTTTCTATCTTTTTGTGAGCTGGTTTCATAACAACATATCTATCATGGCTTGCATCTATGCAGCTTTTTCTACTAGGCTGGCATGATGTTCTATTTGCATCTGTTTGAATTCCTACTAGAGCTTGGATACTTGCATTTCTTCTTGTTGGTCATATTTTTCTTGCTATATCTATTGTTCCAACAATATAATTTTATTTTCTTTTTATCTAAGCATCATTTCAACCTCTATCACTTTATCAATAGTTGTTGTGGCATACGCTCCTATAAATTGCGACAATCTAGTAAGGTTTTTAGGTGGGTCCATGGGTGGATATTTCTAGACAATATCCATTGGTTCATTGTTAGGAATACTAAAAGCTACAACATCCAACTTTATTTTCTTCCTCTACATCTTAATGATAGCTTTATGGGTAGGTCTATAAAACACATCTAAGGGAGCAATTTCCTCAATTCTCAAAACAATTTCAGAGGTGGAGGTGGTAGGAATGAGCTCCACATCTTGATTGCTTACAGGTTTCTACATTGTAACTTCTTGAGTTGATCTATGCTATGGAGTTTATTACCTCAGATGATTGTTCTTATGTATGGAGCTTTTTATTAAAATTCTCCCATTCTTTTTCTAAACGAATAACAATGGGTTTTGTTGACTGGGTGGAAGTAGATTGAATTTCAACCTTCTTCTTAGCTGAGGTTTTCTCGACTATATTGCCTGTAGTTCTAGTAGTGTCTCTTTCAGACTCTTTGTTTTTACTACCCCCATTCTGGGATTGTTGCTCTGAGTGTTCTAACTCATGTGTAGACTTCTCTTGTGACTCTTCTTTAGAATTATCTTTAGAATTTTCTCTGGAGCTTTCCTCTAAGCTTACACTGGGATTTGTCTCCCTTATTAGTTCAATCTGTAATAATTCTAATGGGACCTTTCATAATATACTTTCTCTATATTCATGGAAGGCCTTCAGATGATCTTTGGAAAAATGTAGTGGTGCCATATGCTTCATGTCTGAAAATGTCTCTTTTTGTAGGAAGAGTTCATTGAATGCATCTTCCTCATGGATGAATGTTTTCAATTTCATCATGGTAGTGAAGCCTTTGCAAGTGTCATTTGGGTCGTACTATCTTCTTGGGAATGTAGGTAGCTTCAACTACTTCATAATCTCTTCTTCTTGAATTCATGTCCAAAATTATGTAGTTTAAACACACAACATTCCAAAAGGAATGTAGGCCAAATGGCCTTTTTCAAATCCTTTTATCCTTTTCTCAGCCCACCTTCACCCTTTGTTTGGTAAGTTATCTCCCTATCCATTAACTTTTCAAAGACATATTATGGGAGGATATGTGGTGAAGCAATACTCCCAAATAATTTGATATAGATAAATGTCTCCTCCCCAAACCATCTCGCTGCAAGTAGGATATCTACTTCAAGTTCTCTAGAAACCTAGGGGCATTTTTGTTGTAAACTTGTTCATGGACATGCAACATAAATCCATGACAAATTGTACAAATGGGGGTGAAACTAAAATTCCCACATACTCTTATGATATATATTAATGGGAATTGGGTATTGCAATGTCCACTTCCATCCCATGATAGAAAATTTGGATACAAAATATTTTGCATCCATCACATAGATACTCATAAAAAATGTAGGATAACCCCTCGAAGAGATAATCCTCTTTCTCCTATACTCCATCATATCCTCTGCCAAATTGTCAGACAAAATTTGGGCCCAATTCATTATTCTCACGTTTACAACTACATCTTTTAATTGTAGGCATTGTAGGAAAAGTTTGGTACTATCAGGCATGCTGAACATTCTACATAGCATGGTTGTTGCAACACTATGAGGGGGAGAAATCAATGTTGTAGAATACATACCCATTTTATCCTTTTTTTTCTTGACTTCATTTTGCTTCTAGGACAACATGAGATCTGCTGGGTCTTCATTCTCCTTAAAAAATTTCTCTTCGAACTGTTTGTTGTAGATATCCTATCGCTCTAGCAGATTGTACATAAGTCACAGGTTGTCTAGTGAAAAAGATCCCCTAACCTCCTGCCTGCTATTCTTAAATTCTCTATCTCAGACATCCACTTGATCAATTACCCACTTGACCATATCTGTATATATGGAATTATCTTTGGTCTCATGGCTATGCTATGTGGAATCGAGAATGTCATCTCGAAATGGAGGTATTTGAGGAAACATGACCATCGGATGTGGCCTTTTTTACCTAAGGTCTTGGTTTCTCTTCTTCTAATAAATCATACATGGTTTCCCACGTAGAGGTTCCTTTGTCTCTACTACAAATAGTGTCAGATAATAAAGGAGTCATTTCTAATTTCTCAGACGCAATTGCCTTGCCCCTCTTTGCCATTGCTCACAACGACTCTTTCTATGGTTTTTTCTTGAAGATGGAGCAAAATAGAAGCTATCAATATATAGAGATAATAATGAATGATGCAGATAAATTTTGAAAATGTGACAAGAAAGGAGTTTTATTCAATGCAGGTGAGAAAATATTGTATCATGTCGAATTTCTTTTCAAACGTAAATGCCATTAACCCTTAGTAAATGCCCACTATTGGTTCCTTATCCCTAGCTTTATTGCTCATTAATGTTTGCATCGGAAGTTGGGGAAGAAACTTTTTAGGGTGGAAAGCCTTTAAACTATGAAAATGTTGATTTTCCGATTGGGATGAAATATAGAAAATCACATTATCACATTGTTTTTATGCACTTTCTTTAACGTTAAACTATGTGAAGTGAAACTAAAATAGAAATGAAATAAGGTGACTAAATCTTTTGCATTTGATCCTTAGGATCACAGATATCCGTCATTGGTTTGAGTTGTGTCACTTGGTCGATTGCAGATTTCAACTGTCTACTAAATATGACATCTATCAGTGTTGGCACCATTTTTTGTGTGGAAGTGGTTAGTCATCAGATGGCCATCCATTGGTTGTATGGTTTGAATAAGTATTGCTAGTATGCTTCCCAGTTCAGCTTTCTCATTTTCATGATTGCTTGCTCTCTTTCCTTTGTCACATGTCTCCACTGCTGCTCCAGTTGTTTGGAATTTGGAAGAAATCCTAGTATGGGTTCTGTAACCAGGTTTGTGCCATGTACATTTCATTAATAGTTTCAATGGTGTTGTTTGTTTCTACTATCATGAACGCTATTACCCTTTATGGTTGCTTGAGCCAAGAATCCCAGTCTACAAATATAATTTCTTTACGTGATTCCTCTAGTTTCAGAAAATCAACATTTCTTCCATATTCTGAGTCCTTCCAAGTGATAAAGTCAGAAATTATTTTTGATATTTTGTCATACTTAAGCCTCATGTCGACAACTTGACTTGTTAGATTACCTTTAAACTCAAAATAAGGACTTGACTACGATATTTTCTAGCATAGAAGTTTCTTTTGGTGCATTAGTTGGGAGAAAAGGCTAAATGCTTCTATTATAAATTGATAGATTTGCGAAATGTTCTTATACTTATCTGTCATGGCTTGTATCTGCACAACTTTTTTAGATAGGTTGACCTGATGTTGTATTTACATCTATTTGAATTCCTGTTGGAGCTTGGCTACTTGTAATTTTTCTTGTTGGTTAGATTTTTCCTACTCTAACTGTTGTTCCAACATAAAATTTTATGTTCTCTTTCTCTAAGTAGCATTTGGACCTCTATCGCTTTATCAATAGTTGTTGTGGCATAGGCCCCTACAAATTGTGATAGTCCAGTAAGGTTCTCAGATGGGTCCATGGGTGAACCTTTCCAGAAAATATCCAACTGGTTCATTGTCAGGAGTGGTAATAGCTGCAACATCCATATTTCTTCTCTTCTTCTATGTCTTGACAACAGCTTTGTGGGTAGGGCTATAAAACACTTCTAAGGGAGGAATTTCCTTAATTCTCAAAACAATTTCAGAGGTGGGGGTGGCGAGAATGAGCTCCACATCTTGAGTGCTTATATTTTTCTCCACTGTAACTTCTTGAGTTGATCTCTGTTGTGGTGTCTGTACCTCAGATATTTGTTCTTCTGTATGGAGTTTTTTTATTAAAATCCTTCCATTATTTTTCTAAATCAGTAACTGGGGTTTTTGCCAACTGGGTGGAAGTATAGTGGATTTCAACCAGTTTCTTAGCCAAGATGTGCTCAGCTGCTTGCTCTGTAGTTCCGTCTATGTCCATTTCAGACTCTTTATTTTTACTACCCCCATCCTAGGACTATTGCTCTAAGTGCTCTAACTCATGAGTAGACTTCTCCTGGGACTCTACTCTAGAATTATCTTTAGAATTTTCTCTGGAGTTTTCCTCTAAGCTTACATTAGGAGTTGGCTCCCTTATTGGTTCATTCTGTAATAGGTCCAATCGGACCTTTAATAATCTCCTCTCTCTATATTCATGGAAGGCATCAAGATAATTTGGGGAAAAAAACACTGATGCCATATTATTCACATATGAAAATGTATCTTTTTGTAGGAAGAGGTCATCCAATGCATATTCCTCATCGATGAATGTTTTCACTTTCACCATGTTGGTAAAGTCTTTGGCAGTGTTGTTTACATCATACTATCTTCCTAGGAATGTAGGTAGCTTTAGATCATTCATAATCTCTTCTTCTCTACATGAATTTCCAAAATCATGTACTACAAACATGCCATCCTGTAATGAAAATGTAGGCCAAGTGGCCTTTTTCTAATCCTTTAATCCTTTGCTCATCCCACCTTCACCTGTTGTTTGGTACGCTAACTCCTTAGCCATTAACTTGTCGGGGACATAGTTTGAGAGGATATGTGGTGAAACAATGCTCCCAAATAGTCTGATATACATAAATGTCTCCTCCCCAAACCATTTGGCCACAAGTAGGATATCTACTTCAGCTTCTCTAGAAAACCTAGGGGCATTTTTGTTATAGATTTGTTTATCGATAAGCAACATAAATGCATGAAAATTTTTGTAAAAATGGGGGTGAAACTGAAACTACCACATACTCTAATGATATATATATGAATGGGAAGCAGACCTTGCACAGTCCATTTGCATCCCATGATAGGAAATTTGGAGCCAAAATAGATCCCGTCTATTACGTAGGCACTCATAAAAAATTGAGGGTAAACCTTCAAAGAGATACTCCTCTTTCTCTTATACTCCATTATATCCTTCACCAAATTATCATAGAAAATTTGAGCACAATTTATTATTGTCGTGTTTACAACTACATCTACTAATGGTAGCGATTTTGGAAAAAATGTGGTACTATCAGGTTTGTGGAACATTCTACATAGCATGGTTGCTACAAACTATGAGGGGGAGAAATAGATGCTATAGACTACGTACTCTTTTTATCCTCTTTGATCTTGCCTTCATTTTTTGTCCGAGTCTACATGATGTCTACTAGGTCTTTCTCCTTAGAAAATTTCTCGAGGAGCTGTTTATTGTAGATCTTCTGTGGGTCTGGCATATTGTACATAAGATGCAGGTTATCTAGTGAAAAATATCCCATAACCTCCTACCTGCTATTCTTAAATTCTCTATCTAAGACATCCACCTGATCAATTATCCACTTAACCATATCTGTATATGCAGTTATCTTTGGTCTTACGGCTATGTGATGCATAAATTAGCATGCCATCTCAAAGATGGAGGCATTTAAGGAAACATGAGCATCATTTCTGGCCTTTGTTACCAAGGTCTTGGTTTCTCTTCGTCTAATAAATCATACATAGTTTCCCACATAAAGCTTCCTTCGTCTCTGTTGCACGTAGTATCAAAGAATAAAGGAGTAATTTCTGATTCCTCAGATGTGGCTACCTTACCTCTCTTTGCCATTACTCCCAATGACTCTTTATGTGGATTTTTCCTGAAAATTGAGAAAAACAAAAATTATCGGATATAGAGAGATAATAATGAACATAATAATGAATGATAGGTATAACTTTTGGAAAGGTGACAAGAAATGAGTTTTATTGAATGCAGGTGAGAAGATATCATATCATGTTGAACTGCTTTTCAAATGTAAATACCATTAACCCTTACTAAATTACCACTAACGGTTTCTTATCCCTAACTTTATTTCTCATTAATGTTCGCATCGTAAGTAGGGGAAGAAGCTTTTTAGGGTGGCGAGCCTTGAAACTGCGAAAATGTTAATTTTGCGATTACGACGCAATATCGCAAATCACATTAGTGTATTGTGTTTGTGAGGCTTCTTTAATGTTTCTTTAGTTTTTGTGGGATGTGAAATGCAGGCCGCTCATTATCATTTCCAAAGCATTGCTTATTTATTAGGATTTTCTATGTAAAACCTTTTTTCTTAAGCATTGGACATGAGTGCTCATTTATAACATATCTCAGAATCAAGTCTGGGTCTCAATTACATATTTAATCTCGCCAGATGATAAGGTTTTGGACTTCTCTTAACTGTTTGTAATGCGATACGATAAGGGAGATTGTATTATTGTAATACCATATATCGCATGGCTTAACATACTTTGTTAAGGCACACCCTTTTTAAGTGTTGATATGCGATACAGGCCTTATTTTAATAAGAGATGCCTTAGGACTTGGTTCTCATGGGAAACCTAATAGTTTTGAAGTTTAGCACAATGTTCTCTTTTGATTGCTTTTCACTAGTTTTGGTGGATAACAAGGCTTTTGACACAATTGATCATGTGATATGCGAAAAGGTGAACATTTTCTAGTTTTTTGAAAAGGTGTTATCATGATATCTTGCTTTATTCCAAAAATTAACAAGAAAAATGCCTAAATGCTAAACTTATTTTTGGAAGGATTTTTTAAAGGGTCCCCATTTATTAATATAATATTGACTATCACATTTAACAAATGGGGTTTTGTTGAATAGCACAACAGAATCCTCACTCCATTATTCTGTATGTACCATAATCCAAAATGTATTATTCCTCTGATGTATCTCAAAACACGTTTTGTAGTTGTCCAATGGACCTAGGAAGGATTCACCATGAACTAACTCAACTGGTTTAATAAAAAACAAATATTAGGCCTTGTGTCCCCCAAATACAGCAAGGAACCAGTAAAATACCTGTATATTCTACCATCTATTGTAGTTACTATGGACACACCCTCCTTCCTCCAATTAGTAGCTCGAGGAGTGTTCATGAGTTTGAAATCGCACATGTGGAATCTCAAGAGGATATCAGATATGTACTTCCTCTATCTAAAAGATATCTCACCATCACTCTAGCAAACCACCAATCCAAAGAAATGGGGCATTAACTCCATATTGTTCATCTCAAACTCTCTTGCAAGGTACTCCTTGAAATCCTGGATCAAACTTTCATCTTTGTCATAATCAATTCATCAACATACAAAAGTAAGATGAGTAGACTACCACCTACCATGATATATAATAAGTTGGCAAATGCCTCACTCTTAGTGAATCCCAATCCTGTGAGATAAGAATGAATGCAAGTGTAACATGCTTTAGGTTCCTTCTTGAGCCTATAAAGATCTCCCTTCATCATACACACACGTGTGTCTCTACTGAAAGTATCAAACACATTAGGATGATCAATATATATTTGCTCCTAAAAAGAATCCATTAAGGAAAGTTGTCTCGATATCCATCTGGTGGACTCTCCATCCTAATTGTGCTATCATTATAACTAAGGTCCTGGTACATGAGTATCTTTCCACTATGAAGAAAGTATCCTCATTGTTAGGACTCCAATATGTACCATTTTGTTATATACTTTGATATCATTTTACTCTCAAAACCATAAGCTCCAATGTCTTTTTCATTCACTATATCCTAAGGTATATGGAAACCTTCTCTTTATTATATGATTAATCTGTCTTACATTTAATTCCATAATACTCTTATATTTTATCAATTATTGAAGTGCATTGTTGCTACCACAAGTCAAAGATCGCAGATAATATATGCCTTGTTGGGAACGAGCGGTCGTTGCTGAAACAACTGAACTTCATTGCTGAAACAGCCAACTCCGTTGCTGAAACAGCTGTCCCGTTGCTGAAATAGCTAACGCAGTTGCTGAAACAACCGTCAAAGCACGCAACTCCCGCTATGCGTTTTTGCGATTCTGGAAGAACTTTTTGTGGATAACAGCAGCAGCCAGAAGATACGGTTACCTGGATTATCTGGAAGATAGCATTTTCTGTTGTCTCGGTTGTAACAGTATCTCTTTTTAAGAAAGAACAGAATAGTTTTGTTTAGAACAGAATCGAGATCTTCGCTCTTATGTAAAATTGTAAATGATGTCTCCTCTTTAAAAAGAGGAGACATCATCATTAGAGGGGATCGAACTGTAATTTTGAGAACAGCATTGTGTGAGACAGGAGCTAGTCTCCTCTTTTGTATGTACCAGTTTCTTGATAGATGAATAAAGACCTGTTTTGAGCATTCTAGTCTAATTCTTTCTTTTGGGGAATCTTGTGAGAAGGAAAGGGCCCGCCTTCCTCACAAGATTCACCCCTTCATTCATGTAGTTGTTTATTTCTTATGTATTTGCATTGTATTCAAGTTCTGTTGCTGAAACACTAGTTACATGGTTTGTGATACTCTGTTTCTTAGCGCTACATGTATTGATTGCACGAGTGGATGATGAGAGCATGTGCTGAAGATCCCTGTACAGAGGGATAGGGTCTTGCTCCATTGATTGCTTTCTTTTACTTGCAGTGTGATTAGAACAGAGAGGCCAAGTGCTGAAGATTCCTGTTCCTGGGAATAGGGTCTTGACCTCTTAAGGTTACTTCTTTTGCAGTGTGATTAGTGCCAGGCAGCAGGTGCTGAAGTTCCCACCAAGGAATAGGGTCCTGTTCCTGCTATAGTTGAATGATTTCTTTCTTTATACATTTATTTCCCTTTTGCTGTAACAGAGAAATCGTGTCTGCTATAAGTTAATTGACTTCAACTTTAATTAAGTAGACTGTGAATTGATAGATTGCTGAATTTAACAATTATGTGTGACTTTCTTTTACTACAACATTGAACTGCTTTTGAAATTGAGCATATCCAGTGCGCTATTACCTTTGGAATAAAAAGACCTTCTCGGGTTGACAATTTATGTGGAGCTCAAATTGTGAAAACAATTAGAGCGACCAACATTTTGGCGCCGTTGCCGGGGAAGGTAATTATAGATTTCAAAAAGCATTTATCTATTTTCTTCTAATGTGCAGATTGTATGAGAGGACGAGGAAACCAGAAGAAAAATAACCGCGCAGGTGGCAAGGGCTGGGAAGGACGAAAAACGTTTATTGACGAAATCGTATCAAAGGCTGAATCATCACAAAGACTGAGTTCTCGAAAGTCAAAATTTCAGCGTTCCCCTCAGTCAGATTACAGAACAGAAGAAGTTGTGGGTCCTGAACATACAGAAGAAGTTGTGGGTCCTGAAAATACAGAAGAATCAGCAGTCAGTGCTGAAGAGTCAGAGGAAAGTAGCAGAATAGAAGAACATATCGAGGAGATAGTAGAAAGCGCTGGACGACCAGTAGGAAATATTGAAGAACCAATAGAGGATTCTGACGATCGAGAAAGTGCAGTAGGAGGACCAACAATGGAAGACAACAATGATAATCTCCTCTTTGGAGGAGGACGTACAGGTCCTGAAGAAGAAAGAAGGGATGAAAATTCTCTTTCTACCTTGGGATTTCCCATCAGTGATCTTCCTGCAGGAACAATGAAAAATATCCCATTGTCTGCCCTACCTAACTTTCATGGTTTATCTACTGAGGATCCTGACGAGTTTCTTTTTGAATTTGATATTTTATGCAGAAGCTACGATTATGTTACTAATGCTCAAAAGTTGAAACTGTTTCCAGCCACCTTAAAAGGGAATGCCTTGAGATGGTTCATGAGCCTTGGGAGCCAGGTAATCACAACATGGGAGCAAATGAAACAAAAATTTCTGCTTAAATATCAGGACTACTGCCGGACAAGAGAGAAGAAGGATGAATTATTCAATATGGCACAAAAATCGGATGAAAGCTTGGAGGACTACATCGAAAGATTGCAATACAACATACAGAGATCCGATCATCCAGATATAAGTAAGGAAATTCGTAAAACAATATTACTTAGAGGGTTAAGGGATGATTGTTTAAATATGTTAAATATGCTTGCTAAGGGAGATATATCTAAAGAATCATATGATGAGATTTGTGAACTTGCTAAAAGATGTTCTAGGGGAGCTGCAAGAAACAGAATAAGAGATTCCACCTATTCAAGGGTACAGAAATCAGCCAATGGAGGAGCAACAAGAGCAGAGATAGGTAATTTGCTTGAAGAATTTAAAACCGAAATGCTAAGTTCTTTTGCTTCGCAGATTGACACTTTGCAGGTTAAGAAGAAGCAGGCTGAGGCAGAAGCAACTCTGGCTGTCTACTGCCCGAAATGTAGAGATAAACATCCACTAAGGGAGTGCCCAAGAGAAAAAGTACCAGTTTGCACCCTTTGTGAGAAAGATCATGAGACAGAACAATGTCCATCTCTACCGGGGATAAAAGCAGCGATGCAGCCAATAGAGGAAGAAGCTGAAGCAGTCTACCTGCTAACTCAAAGAAGACAGTGGCAACCTAAAGGGCAAGGTACGAATTCTGGTATGCCATTTAATCGTTGGAACAATTATTCATCTTTTGGCCAAACAGGCTACCCCCCCTTCAACCAAATGCAATATCCACTTTTCAATCAAATGAGTTTCCCACCCATGCAAATGCAAAACCCTCCCTTTGTTGATCCTTCAATGTGGACTCCTTGGCCTCCACAGCAACCACCTGCTTTCAATCCTTGGAACCTAAGTTGGAATAATCAATCACTTCCATACCCAAATCAGATGCCTCAATTCCAACAATCACTCTCTCTGCCATCAAATGCCCCACCGAACAACCAAATGAGACCCCAACTACCCGCGCAACCAAATCCTAACCCCAACAATAAAGCTGTGCAAGTTATTGAAATTCAGAATCAGTCTATATCCCCTACTATGCAATGTAATGATATTCATTTGAGATCTGGAAGAGTAGTAGAGCCTATTATTGATGATATAACTGATTCAGATAAAAATGAAACCGAAAAGCAAAAAGAAGCTCAACCACCCTCTAACAAAAATGCTGAATCAACAGAACCTCCATTCCCCGAGCGTTTGGTTTTAACCAAAACAACTGAAACACCTGCTTTTAATTTTATGGGGGAATTGCAAAATTTGTATATTAAGATTCCACTTTTACAAGCATTAAAAGATGTACCAATTTATGCCAAAACATTAAGGGATATTTGTGTGAAGAAACCTGGTAGGAAAACCAAGGATCCCCTTACAGTACATGTGATGGGAGACTTGTCTGCATTAATGTCTGGAAAAACCCCTCCTGTAAAATACGGTGATCCTGGCCATCCTACTGTTACAGTTCAGATTGGTAAAGCAGTAATCCCCTGGGTTTTGGTAGATTTAGGTGCAGCAATTAATATAATGACTCTGGAAACTTCACAATTGTTACAGCTGAATAACACAATCAGAGATACACCCACCATTTTAGAGTTAGCTGACCGTTCCACAATTAAGCCAGAAGGGGTTGTCGAAGACCTGCTCATTTCAGTTGAATCCTGGAAATATCCAGCTGATTTTGTTGTATTGCAAACTAAAACAAAGCTGGGGGGACATCCCTTAATTCTAGGAAGGCCATGGTTGGCCACAGCTGATGCATTTATAAGTTGCAGATCTGGTTCAATGACAATTTCTAATGATTATGAAACAAAACAGTTAACTCTTTATCCTCACGCTACGCCAGTAGTTAATAATGAAGATTCTATATGGATGGATTATGATGATAATGCTGTTCAGCCGATTCTAACTATAGGACAAGCTTTAACTCTTAAAGACAATACAGAAGATGAAATAATCAATAATTTTATTTGTGAACCTTCTTCTGTTATTGCTGAAACACACAATCAATTGACTGCAATTTTTGAAACTGATATGCAAGAAAAGATTGAACCTGAAGATTCATCTCAAACTTTAAACACGATCCCATCTAAGAGCGTAACAGTTGAGATTGAACCCGGTAAGACATTAAACATAAATCCTGATTTAACAGACACTGAAACAGAGCAGCTAATGAAGTTATTACACAAATATAAGGAGGCATTTGCCTGGGATTACACGGACATGAAAGGTATTTCTTCTGAATTATGTACTCATAGAATTTACATTAAAGAAGGATGCCGACCTGTTTGTCAACCCCAAAGACGGATGAATCCTAATTTACGAGAAATTGTTAAAGAAGAACTTCAAAAATTGCTTAATGCAGGGTTTATATACCCCATATCTGACAGTGAATGGGTTTCCCCGTTAGTAATTGTTCCTAAGAAAAACGGGAAATGGAGGGTATGTGTTGACTATAGAGCTTTAAACAAAGCTACCCAAAAGGATCACTTTCCCTTACCGTTCATTGATCAGGTGTTGGACAGTCTTGCAGGGAAGAAATTCTTCTCTTTTCTGGATGGATTCAGTGGTTATAATCAGATAAAAATTGCGCCCCAGGATCAAGACAAGACCACTTTCACCAGTCCTTGGGGAACTTTCGCCTATAGAGTTCTCCCATTTGGATTATGCAATGCACCAGCAACCTTTCAAAGAGCTGTTATAGGAATTTTCTCAGATATGCTGAATGACTGTATGGAAATATTTATGGATGATTTTACCCCCTATGGTGTGTCTTTTGAAGAGGGATTACAAAACCTTGAGAAAGTACTAGAAAGATGTATTCAAGCTCACCTTTCCTTAAGTACCGAAAAATGTCACATGATGATGAGTGAGGGAATAGTGCTTGGACATTTTATTTCATCTCTAGGTATTCAGGTAGATCCATCTAAAATATTAGTCATTCAGAATCTTTCTGTTCCTAAAACTCAAACTGATGTGAGAAGTTTTTTAGGACATGCTGGTTATTATAGGAGATTTATTAAAGATTTCTCTAAAATAGCTTCTCCATTGTTTGTATTGCTTATGAAAAATGCTGAATTCAAGTGGACTAGTCCTTGTCAAAAAGCTTTTGAAGAACTGAAGCATCAGCTGTCTACTGCTCCTATTTTGAGGGGGCCTGACTGGAATCTTCCATTTCACATATCCTCTGATGCTTCAGACAGTGCTATTGGAGCAGTCCTGGGACAAGAGGAAAATCATCTTCCTTATGCTATATACTTTATCAGTAAGAACATGACCTCTGCTGAGCTTAACTATACAGTTACCGAGAAAGAGTTCCTTGCAGTAATCTATGCCATTAATAAATTCAGACACTATATTACTGGTTATCCTACGTTTGTGCACACTGATCATTCAGCTATTAAATACTTAATGAACAAATCTGTTACAAATGCTAGAGTTACCAGATGGCTATTACTATTGCAGGAATTTGATATTACAATTATAGATCGGCCTGGTAAAGAAAATGTGGTGGCTGATTTTCTTTCACGGTTAAAAACTGATAATGATATTCCAGTGGATGATAGTTTTCCTGACGAATATTTGTTTGCAGTTTCTGCTCATTCTCCATGGTATGCAGATATTGCTAACTACTTGGTTGCAGGAAAACTACCAGCACACCTGTCATATAGGGAAAAAAGAAGAATTGTTCAACAAAGTGCCAGGTATAGCTGGATCAGCGGATGTCTCTTCTATACTGGGCTTGATCAGGAGATTCGAAGATGCATTAGAGAAGATGAAGTGTATGACATACTCAAAGCTTGTCACGATGGCCCTTGTGGAGGCCATTTTGCTGATAAAAGAACAACGCATAAAATTCTGAGGATGGGCTACTATTGGCCCTCACTATTCAAGGATGCAAAGAAGTATGTAAGGGCTTGTGATAGCTGCCAGAGAATGGGTCAACCCAATCATAGAGACCAAATGCCACTAAACCCCCAGGTAGTTTCTGAACCATTTGAAAGATGGGCCTTGGACTTCATAGGACCCATTAACCCTCCATCCAATCAAAGAACCTATATATTAGTCTGCACAGACTATATGACTAAGTGGGTGGAAGCCAAAGCACTTATTAGAGCCAATGAAGAGGCTGTTTTGTCCTTCTTGTTTGAAGATATTTTCACTAGATTTGGAATCCCCAGAGAGCTAGTTACTGATGGAGGACCTCCATTCAATTCTCATGGTTTCAAATCTACTCTTCACAAATATCATATTCAACATAGAATGACCACACCATACCACCCCCAGGCCAATGGGCAGGTGGAAAGCACAAACAAAGTTTTAGAAGCCATTCTAACTAAAACAGTAAAGGACAACCGAAAGGATTGGTCCCAAAGGCTCCCTGAGGCATTATGGGCTTACAGGACTACTTGGAGAAACACTACCGGTTTTTCTCCCTATGAATTGGTTTACGGTAAAAATGCTATTTTTCCTGTGGAATTTGAAATTAAAACTTTAAAGACTGCCTTAGCTGTTAATCTTGATTTGAATGATGTGCAGACAGCTAGATTGCAGCAACTTTTGGAGTTGGATGAAAAGAGATTGGATGCCATTCACCAAACAAACATGATTCAGCAACAAAGGATGAAATGGCATGACAAAATTATCAAACACAAGCAGTTCCAAAAAGGTAATTGGGCCTTGCTGTATGATTCTCGGTTTGAAAATTTTCAGGGAAAGCTACGTACACGTTGGCTTGGACCATATGAAGTAGAAGATGTCTTTCCAAACGGAACGGTAAGACAGTGCTATTAGAGTCCCTAGGCCACAAACCTAGCCTTGTAGTTATCCACATTACCATCTTCTACATGCTTCACCTTATACAAACAACTGGACCCAACAAGTGATTTGTCCTTACATCTAGTCACAACCTCCCAAACATCATTCTTCATGATGGGGTTATAATCCGCCAACATGCCATCCAAAAAAGTCCTATTGGGAAGCTACTGCTTCAAGATAAGATGGCATAGAATCTATCAACGCTGTGATCAATTCCATGTATCCTATGTATCTATCTAGTGATCTGTGTTGTTTGTGCAAGGAACGAGGAGGTTGAACCTACTCCTGATCTTCTTCCACCAAATTTTTGACGAACTTAGTCCTCTTCCTCCCTTCTCTGGGAGTTACTATGTGACTAGGTGCCTTCACTTGGTCTACTCTTATTTCCTCATCATGTGGTGATTCCATGTCATCCTCCTATAATGTCCTTTTTCCCTTAGGAAATGAATGACTTTGTGAATCTGACTAACGCTCCTCCTTGGCAGCTAGAAGCTCTTCTTCTGGTGCTATGCTCAACTCTCTCTCTAGAGAAATCCTCATGGATTTATCTTCATTAAACCTAACATCCTTTATCAAAACAGTCCTTTTGAGAGAGGGAATGTACATCCTATAAACATGAACTATCTCAATATAGCCCACAAGGATCCTCCTCTTAGCAATGGGTTACAATTTCTTCCTACAATCTTCAGACACATGACAACACACCATGGACCCAAAATTGTCAATGTGAGAGACCTCAAGCTTCCTACTAGTGAAAGCCTCCTCGGGTGTAGTCATACCAAGAATTCTATGAGGGCTCTTATTCTACAAGTACATAGCTATATTGCAAGCATTTTCCCACAAGGATAAAGGAAACCAATGGACATGTAACATGGATCAAACAACCCCAACAATAATCCTATTATTCCTCTCTAGAACCCCATTCTACTAAGGATTGTGTGGTGCAATCAACTCTCTCCTAATATCATCCTTGGAAGACAAATCTATGAAGGCATTGGATACATACTCTCCTCAATTATCACTCCTCATGGAATTGATTTTCTTCCCTATATCATTATCCACTAAGGCCTTGAATTCCATACAATTTTAATAGACATCATCTTTCTTCTTCATGAAATAAATCGAACACTTATGAGAAAAATCATCAATGAATATCACATCATACCTTTGCTTGGTGAGTGAAACCATGGAGAAAGGGCCGCAAACATCTGAAGGATCTATTTCTAGAATAACTCTAGCTCAGCTATATTACCCATGAAAGGATAATTTGGCATATTTGTCAACAATACATCCCTTGCAAACATCATGTTAATTAAGGGCGCACTATGGCACCCCTATGGAAATACGTTGAAGTATCTTCAATGCTCCATAATGTACATGTCCCATTCACCTATGCAAGATCTCTGCACTATCGTGGTTGTCAAAAAGCTTTGCCTCGGTTCTCAAGGTTTCACATGCATCAACATCCAATTTGTAGAGGCTCCTTATCCTAAAATCAATAAGATTGACCATTCTTGAAGTAGAATGCTTGAGGTAGTCATTCCTTTTGTTGAATACTTCATCATACCTTTCATCTTCAAGGACTGCTACTTAGACAAGTATTTTCTTCAATCTTGGAACATACATCACATTCTTGAGATGGAAATGCAAATGAAATTCCCTCTTAAATCTCACTATAATAACTTATTTGGTCATGTATCTACAATAATTTCCAAGCTCAATATGGAATTGCATTTATTTCTCCTCCAAAATACTGAAACAAGTAGTTATTTCCTCTCATGTGGAATGAATCCCATGAACCAATATACTACACATTACCTCAAATTGAGCTTTCCATCTAATCTATTAAAGTGAAATCCAATTCAAATTAAGAAGAGAGTGATCCTCCTACTATTTTTGTTGCAATATTCTTGTTGAATTTCCTGTTTCGACATTTTGTAGCATAACGTCCAAACTCATGACAATGAAATCACTTAATCTTACTAACTTTCTTCCTTCTATTGCCTTCATTATGACTCAACTCCATATTTCCTAGGGTCTTCTTTCCCTTGACTTTCTTCACCTTTCAAACTAAACAAAAGTTCTCCTCATCATCAATCCTAGCTGAGACTTGATCCCTTGTGTTCCTCCTTATCTCTTCCTACACAAGATCTAATTAGAGTCTCTCTCAATCAGAGAGCTTATATCTACCATTCACCGCATCCTATAAAATTTACCAAGATTTACGAAGCCCAAGAAGAGAAAGGCTCACAACATATATTGATGGAACTATCTCTGCAATACCTCCAAATTCATCACTCACTTGAGAAAACACAGATAGATATATAACAGTGGGCTTATTATTTCCCATTTGAATATTCCTCAATTTGTCCTTTAATGGCAGTTTTTTGGCATCATTATTGATTTAAAATAGATCACTAAGGACCTTGGATATTTGGAATGCTATAATCTACTCATTAAAATTTGGAACATTATTGTCTCTGACTCCTTCTAGGATCATCCTCCTAGCTTTGGCAATGTCCTTATTTCATTGAGCTTTTTGTTGTGCATTTAATGGATAAAGTTGAGGAATATCATCCTTGACGTATTCCAAAAACCCCATTATCATCTAGCACAACATCCACTCTATCCTTCCATGTACAAAAATTTGAAGTCCCTTCTAGGGCATGGTCTATCCCGAAACCATAAAATGACATGATTCCTGCACTCATAGAATTCCAGCATTAACTAGTCTTCTTTCCGTTACAATTTGAATATGATCAGGGAACTCGGTCTCTATCTTTATTTCTAGTCTAATACCATTTAGAAAATCCTTGAAACCTTACAACTTCTAATGAGAGTAAACATTTCACAAAATACACAATATTTGTCTACCAAAAATGTATGGAAAGAAAACAATTAATAGAAACAAAATCACACATAGAACACAAAATATATCTGGGGAACCCAATTGGGAAAATCCAATCTTTCTTGTATTAAGTCAACTGAGCAATCTAATCTATTACATAGATGTTACTTGAATCCGGAATCTCGCTAATATACTAATCAAATCTCTTCAATATTTTTCCAACTCTTGGGAAAAAAAGGCATGCTAGGAGCTCCTATTTCCTAGCAGAAATTCACCCGTAAAAATAGGAATTTATCCTATTTCCTTGCACAATTCCCAAAAGAATTAGCTTAACTTGATCCTCGATGTCGTACACAAAAACTTATTTAAAATAATGAAATATAATTATGTCTTCATTCAATCTCAATAGGAAATTTTAATTACATGACCTACTAGGGAAAAATTTAGTAATCGCTACTAACTGAGAACAAGTTGACTTAACACAAAATCAACCACTCGAATAAACTCATGTTTATCTATATTCTAGAACTAGAGATAAGTTAACTGACAAACACTAGAGTTAACTCCACTAGAAAACTAATTTTTGAGATCGACTAGTCCACTACTCACTTCATGCCATCTAACTTGAATTAACATACTTTAACTCAGAGATAGGCCACATCACACATCGTAATTGAAATCTAACTCAACCGACTATGAGACTAAATTCGAATTGGCATATTTGACTAAGGTACAAGTAAAATAAGCCATACTTTACTTCATTTTTGACAATGAAGGAGGCATATCAGTCTATGAGTGAGCCAAGAGTTATAACTGAACATATGTTGAAGTGCCAAAATGGTACAATTATCATCAATTACAATTTTAGAGATTACTCAAAAAAGGAAGTACAATTGCAAGGATGCACTAATTCAAATTGGGGAAAGAGTGTTGAAAATAGAAAGAGTTTGTATATAAGTTCAATTTAGGCTCCATTAGGATCTCTTAGATGAGTAAGAAGCAAACATATGTTGCAACCAAAGGCCAAGTATATTACAAATTGATTGGAAAATTGAGAAGGTGTATGAATTTAGGTTGTAAATTATTTATCACGTGAAGAGGAAATCACGATGATAGGATAAGGAACCATGAGGAGAGTAGTATGGATCTATTATATAGTTGACCATATATTAAAGCACCAACATGGTACAATTATCATCAACTATAGTTTTAGAGATTACTCAAACATATAAGTATAGTTGCAATGATGCACTAATTCAAATTGGGCAAGGAGTGTTGAATATAGAAAGATTTTGTATGTAAATTCAATTTATGCTCCATTATGATCTCTTAGGTGAGTAAGAAGAAAACATCTATTGCAATAAGAGGCCGAGTATATTACAACCTGCTTGGAAAATGAAGAAGCAGTATGAATTTAGCTTATAAATTTTTCATCACGTCAAGATGGCATCATGATGATAGGATAAGGAACCGTGTGGAGAGTAGTATGGGTCTATTATTATCAAGCATATTTTCCAATGAAAACCTTGGATTGACTGAGTGTGTCTCTCGACAAGAGGGAGTAATGGGATAGAAACATTAGGGGGCAGTCATACCTCTCTCAGATTGAGTGTTGATATGATAGCATCATGGATACTCATTCTCCTTGTTTCAAATATGTTTCTGAGTTGGGGAGAATAGACTGTTTTCCATGTGTTTAATATGTTGGCCAATTGAGGAGTATGGTCCTAGAAACATAGGCTCACTTAGTTAAGCATGTGGCTTTCAACATCAAGCTTATCCTTTCAATATAGGATGAGGAGATCATTTAGCATCATGCCTAGTTGATTAGATAGAGTTTTTCCTTTATGGTTTCACCAAGATGTTAGAGTTTCCAACGCAGAGAATGGTAAACCAAAACTAGTCTTGGTTAAGAATATAAAACAAGATTATGGGTCAATAGTACTGACCAGAGTTTTCATAACTAGTTGATACTAAATGTTATGCCATGTGCCAAGAATACTGACCATGATTAAGGTTCAGGAATACCAACCAATGGTGGCAGTTAGTAGATGTTGATTATTTACCTAAAGTCAGGGTTTCTAATAAGGTTATATTAATTATATGATGATGATGTTGATACTAATGATGAATTTTTATAACCCCTTTTTAGACAAATTTTTCAACATGAGAACATATAAATAGTCATTATGAATACCTCCTTGACATATGGGGAATTTTGTGGTTTGTAGCTATGGTCCTTTATTAGAGTTAACATTTTGTCCCTTGTTATGTATGTAATGATAAATGTGAAGCATGTTCTTTATGTTGGATCCAAAAATAATTTTTTTGTATTTGTAAAAAATCAAAATTTATCTCCAATTGTAAAGTCATCCTTCCATAATTTTAGGTCAACCCACCACTTTGGCCACACTCATTTGGCCTCACAGTAAATTTTATATACACCATTTTTTCCTCGTCAAAGAGACATGAAAACTTTGAGTTTCTATGGTTGCAAATAAGACTCTCTAAGGCAAGTGAAGAAGTGTTCTTGTGGAAAATGAATAAGTCAAATCTTGGAAAAGTAAATAATATTAATCTAAGGCATATAATGTGATGAACATATGGGAACATTTATGGGGTTATCTAGAGCATATAAGAATTTTCTTGAGAGAAGAAGAACGATGAACTTTATCACTAACAAAGCATTCTAGACCAAGTTTAATTGAGTAACTTAGTCACTTGATCTAAGGGTCATGGACTAGATTTTACCTTGCTTTAATATTTATCAATTTAACCTTATGTATGAGTTGATGCATCTCTATTGAACTTAATGATTTTGTTAAGAATAAGGTTTGTTGGTTTTTTCTCCATGCAGGTTTTCCCTGGGTAAATTATTATGTTCTTGTGTGGTTGTCTCTTTATGATACTACTAGAAATTTTCTTTTTACTATTGAGATTCTTGGTTCAGTTAATATATGACTAATTATAAGTGCAACAAAATATTAACCTAAGATAAGATAATAATAAGTAATTTTTTTTCAGGGGATCCTTTAAAAATCAGCAATAAAGTTAGCACTTGTACCACTACTTGGATAATACTTAGTTTTTGAGGAATTTGGCTCTAGGTGACCATCTACCATTTTGGAGTTATGGCCTTAGCTCATGGGTAACCCAATATTAATATTTTTAGGCTAGTTTGATCAACAACTAGGAGGAAACTAATTCTTGGCTCATCATAAGTGATAAGCATTAAATTCTTTGTGCAATGCTTAATGTGTGTATATATTGTGTTCTCACATATGATTTTTTTATATGAATTGAATCTTATTCATGTTGTATATCCATTTTATGCATATATTATATTATGTATTCCGTAAAACTAAGCATGCATATGATGCTTCTAAGCATATTGATTAGGTGTGTAATTAAGTTAATTGCATTTGACCTAGGTAAGCTCTAAGTAGGAAAACATGCCTTGGATATACTAATTAGGAGAAATGGGTTTCATTAATAAACTAGATCGAAGAGCTTAAGAAAGTGATAAACATATGGTGAAGACTTTGTGGAGGATGTCTTCATACAAAATCTAACCCTTTAGCACATGATCCTTTCTAATAAAACTAATTAATTTATCATAAGTAATTAGTTGATTTAACTAGGCTTGTACAACCCTATAAATGAATGGGAATGATGAAAATTTATTTGGAAATAGATGGTGATGAAAAATGTGAATCACACCCTATTTGGTGGGAATATTTGGATTTTTCTCCTTCAATAGAAACATTGTATGGGTTGTATTTGGTTTGGTCGAATTATGGATCTTTTCCAAAAAAATATATATCCAACAAAATCCCTTAGTTATTATAAATCTATATATTTTATATGTTTATATAAGAATTAACTCTTAGTTTAAATGATTCTATGGGGATGTCACCCTCAATAATATTTAGCCATAATGTTGAATTTTCTATTCAAAATTGTAATAGAAACAAGACCATGTGTTTCCTAACTAAGAATAAGTGACAAATATCACACAAATGAGAAAAATGAATAAATGACTTGTCACTTATTTTGTTCCTTGGAAATTGTTTAATTAATAGCTTTAGTGCATTAGAGTTCGGTCAATTTTGTATTCTCAAGGACTTAGGATCCCTTGAGTTTGGATGACTTATAATACTAGATAGTTACAAAAAGAGTAAGCAAAAGGCAGCCAGGGAAAATTTGTTGAGGCCTATAATGTTACATAACTCTAAGGATTGATTCATGAAATTTTGTGATGGGAGCTTTAGATCCATCCCTAGTCACATGGGCCACTAAGAATCGGCCGCTGAGTTAGCCATAGGGGGAAAAGGTATAAATATAAATATTTATAGTGGATAGACCCCTTGTTATCCATATTAGCAGGAATATGAGAAAAAATGTTTGAGGGTATTTACAATTCTCGAAGGGAATATACAAAATCTCGGATGTTAGATGCCCAAAGGGGTAGAAGCCCCGGTAGACAAAATCTAGTGGGGAAGCTGCGAGTAATTTTGAAAGCTAGAACATTCCATAAACAACACAAAGGTTTTCATAGATCCAGATATCTTGAACTTTGTTAAAAATATCCTAATAAAAAATTAGTGATTTACTCTCCATTAGTATCTAAAGACCCTCCCATCTTGAAAGATAATCTAAGTAGTGAAGATTTAGAGTTAAGATAATTCTCATTTATATCAAAGCTTTATGGTCATGTCATATATATATATATATATATATATATATATATATATATATATATATATATATATATATATATTATCTTTATTTAAATTATGAATTGGAATATCTTAAGTAACTTATAATAAATAAAAAAGAAAATTAAAATAAAAGTTAGTAAAAATTAATTCTCTTAGAATTATTATTAATATTTTAGTGGTTGAAAATTAGTTTGACTACATGTTAATATTTTGTAAATATTTGTATATTAAATAAATTTAACATAAATATTTATTATTTATTATTTTATTTGTTATAATAACGAGTGCTACATAGTAGCTAGTCACTATGCTTTGTTTTAAATATAATTTAAGTAAATTAAAAAATAATAAAAACAAAAGTTTCATGCAAAAATAAAACAAATAATAAAATAGTGTTGTTGAATGTCATCACAGAAAATATGATTAACTAATATTTCCTATATTAACCTATATATATATATATATATATATATATATATATATATATATATATATATATATATATATATATAGATAGATAGATAGATAGATATGATTTTTTATTAATATATTTTATATTTTATAATTTAATTTATTAAAATATATTTTTAATATAATAATAAGCGATCTTAAATTGAAAATATGGAGAAAAAAATTATAATACATGAAGATGGGAATAATAGAAAAAAAATAGAATTAAAATTAAATAAAATTAAAAACAAAAAAATAGTAACTAATAGAAATGGAAGTTACTAAATAAACTTAGAAATAAACAATATTAAATAATAATGAAAAATAATAAAAATTGAATTCTTAATGTGAAATTATGGATAAGCTGGAAAATATTTTGGTCAATGGCAAATTAATATATGAATGCGTAATAAATCAAGTGCTACATAGTAGCTAGTGCCTTCCAATTATATTAAAAAAACTTAATGAAAAAATAACGAAAACGAAGATTTCGTCACAAAAATAAAACAACTAATAAATATTATATCATTGAATGTCATCACCAAAAATTAAGAAATATGATTAACTAATATTATTTATATTAAAATACATATATCCATATGTGTCTTTTATTTTTATTAATATATATAATTTTCCATTCGGTAAAAAATCACATGAGAGTATTTTTTTAAATAAATTAATGAAATAATATCAGTATTTGAATATTTTTTTAAAAATATCCATAGCGGTTACTTAATAATATTTGTTTTTAATATACTAATAAATTGATGTTATAATTTAAACATTATTGTTCAAATATAGCAGTTACTTGAAATTATGTCTCTACATTGCTCTCTATTTAAGCATTTGTCATGGTCTACCTCTTCGTCTGGTCATGATGATGAACCATACGATGTTGGTTTCGATGAACCACACTTGTTGGTTCGAAATATAGCTGTTACTTGAAATTATGTCTCTACATTGCTCTCTATTTAAGCCTTTGTCATGGCCTGCCTCTTCATCTAGTCATGATGATGAACCAGTTTCGATGAACCACACTTGTTGGTTCAAATGGCGCTAGCCAAAATATTCTCTCATGTGATTTCTACCGAAAGTCTTTGTTTAGTTCATTGTGTATCACAAAAACTTGAATACAGAAATTTTATAATTAAATTTATTATATATGTTTTTAATATAATAATAAGTCACTTTAAATTGAAAATATTGTGAAAAATTGTAATTCGTAAAAAATAAATAAAAAATTTAAATAAAAAAGGAAAGAACTAAAAACAAAAAAGTAGTAACTAAAAGAAATGTAACTTACTAAATAGCCCATAATAAGATGTCAACAAATCGCTCTACAAATAAATAATCTTCAAGATTAATAAAAATTGAATTCCTAATGTTAAACTATAGATAAGTGTCATATATATTTAGTCAAAAACAAACTAATACCAAAGGTAAAACTAAATACATTATACCATTCCTTAGTATCATTAAATGTTTTATACCAACACTCCAAAATTAATATTATTAAAATACTTTTTTTATTTAATTTTATTATTAGAGGATCTTAGCAAGAGTAGATGTTCTGTACCAACACTCCAAAATTTAATATTACTAAAATAATTTTGTTTTGTTTTGTTTTTTTGTTTTTTGTTTTTTTTTCTTTTACAGTATGTTAGCAAGGGTAGCTCGGTAGAAAATTCTTTCAAGCTAAAGAAGTTAAAGTCTAGAAAGACATGTTGTAATTGACGCATTGTGGCATTTATGAAATAGTTGCATATCTTCTAAAATTGGTAATGACGTGCTCTATGTTAGCATATTACTTATTAGGGAAGTGAGCATAAAAATAAAAAAAATTAATAAGAATAAGTACATCAAAAAACTTAAATTTCTTTGTTAACCCATAATTAAAATATGAAAAAATTATTTACTCATAAACATTTAAAGAAAGGCATAGAAGATATTTAAATCTCTAAATTAACAAGTTCATCTAAATTGTTACGAATTGTAAGTTAGATAATCATACTATTTCATATCTATTATCAAATAATATTAATAATCTACATCTCCATAAAATAAACATATTTAACAGACTTCATATATATAAACAAACTAGAAATCTCCATATATTCATTGAGTTGTAAGGAAAAAAATATAATTGAAAAATTGTTTGGCATTAGTCGTTGAATATTTTCTTATGTTTTTCTTCCTATATCTAATTTACCACTATGAATATGACTTCATGTCTATTTACCAATAATGTAAAAATATAATATAAATATGAAAAATAATATTAATAGTTTACATTTCCATAAAATAAACATATTTAATACACTTATTAGTCCCTGCCATCTGGCAATGGCCAGGTACTATAGTAATCGGTTTTGGTTGATTTAGCATTACTTCCAGGTGCTATTTCGGAGAATGTGTTGGTTAGAGCAAGGTTTTAAAATGTTTTGTGCTAGGATGACCAAAGTGCTCAGGTTTGCCATCTTATTTGGCCTCTTCCCGAGGCGGGAGAGGTCGGAGCTTAGGTTATTTTCCTTAGACTCGTTTATTTTTGCTGATCGTGAGAGGATTTCTTGTTTTAATGTTAGCGTTTCTTAGCATTAGTTTGGATTGTTTGCAGTTTGTATTGTTTGCAATTTTGGTTTGGGCGTATTAGCAGGCAGGTATTGGTAGGCAGGTGTTCTGCATGCAGGGGCTGCAGCTGTCTGTGCATGGCGCAGCCGAATCAACTATTGCTGGATCAGGCAACTGGTGCTGGATCAGCTACCCACCTTCGCTCAACCCGCCTATTTCCCTCCTTCGATTGCCCTACTAGCTCTTCCTTTGGTTCACTCTGGTGTCTACTGTCTTCTTGTTTCTTTTTGCAGTGGTCTCTTGCAGAGTGGAGGATTTGGAGGAGCCGACGTCGTACGCTAAGGTTCCTAAGCAGCCGTGGCCAGCCAGCAGCTAGAGACAGATGCCCAGCTGATGATGTCACGACAATAGGTTTTTAGAAGCTAGCCGATTACAGGAAACCTCCCTGAGGAGAAAACCAAATTTGATTGCCATGAAGGGAATAACAAAAATGGCAATGGCAGAATGGCTGGTAAGATACTAAGTTATGAGGGCAGAGCTTACCTCAGCTTACCTTTCCGAGGATAGCTTAGCCGAGGCCGAGTATCAGAGCGCAGAAGGGAGTGAGCAGTCCTGGCCCGAGCAGAGCCTGTGGGTTATCGGAATAGTGAGAAGCGCTCAGTGACTAGAGAACAGTTTGACCGAAAATATTGGCCAGAATTCTGTCCTTTATGCCCAGCAGAACAAGTCACTGATGTAGACCGATCAATTGCAGCAATTCTGGTTCAGATCGAGCACTGATTAGCAGCCATCCCTCAAATTGGTCTAGGTGGAAGTAGGTGGGGCACACCCGCCTTATTCTGCTTCATCTATAAGGACCAGTCTCTTTATGAGGCCACGAACTTGGACAACCACATTTGGACTCCTCGTATCCTCAGTTACTTGCTGTCTGACTAATGATTCCTCTGCGGCAACATCTTCATCATCAGGACTACTTTCAGGTGACGGTGGAACAGATCCTGTACATGTACAACAACCACCGCTTGCAGAAATGAAATCTTCTTAGTGAAGCACATTGATGGGTGTTATTTTTTTCAGAAACTACAATCACATCATAGCCACATAGCCCTCATCGATTCTGCCATAGGAGAAACCATCACCTTCCCTCCATGGCCGAAAGACTCGCATCCTAATTTCTTCTTCTTCTTCTAACTTAGGGTCACAAAATAGCCAAAATTGTGTCTCCACTCTGCACAACCTCATCATGGTATTGAATCCCACCGACGCCCCTTCTGTGAAAATCGAACTAGTGCTCCTTGTGGGTCTCTATATTATTTCAGTAGTATTGGCAGGAGCATTTCACAAGAGCTTTGTGGTAGATTTATTAGGTGGTGTTACATTACATTGTGGGGTCTTCCTGCTCAGGTTTCAGGTTTCAATATGCCTGATCACAGATGTTAGCCTGATTACAGATGTTACACTAGTTTCAATCTTCTTGCTCGAGTTCCAGGTTTCAATCTGCCTGATCACAGCTGTTAACCTGATGCAACCTTAGGTGGCCTGCTATAGAGCTTGCATGTGTTATGCTATGGAGAGAGAGGTGTTAGGCACATGGCCCTCATGTAGGGCCCACAAGGTGGATAAAAGTTTTGACTTTCATTTTTATTTTTATTGAAATCGATTGATTTTCTTATTTTTATTTAAATTTGAAATTTCATGTTGCATTGTCGTTTCTCAGTTGAGAGCTTACCAGGGTTCTGCCCCATTGATTCACTCTTCGCCTCTGTCAACGAATACGACTTAACGACCCTCTTCTGTCGCCCTTACTTGGGAAGTGAAGGAATCTTTGGATTGTTCTTTGCAGGTTCATTCATTAGAAATCCAAACTGGTTGAAAAATTCAACTATTTTCACAGTGGTATGCAATGTGCATTTTATTTCCACTCATATACTTTTCCAAATATGGATTTTTTATCAGAAATTAGTTGCCTTATTTCAGCCTAATAGAATATTGTCTTTCAGGTATGTTGGGAGGCTTTTTGTCAAGGCTCTGGGCAAGCCAATAGAAATTATTACAAAGATGAATGCGATGGATGGTTTTCCACCAGATGAGGAAATTGGTCTTTATGAGGTTAGTTGAATAAAAGCTTTTGGATATTGTGACACTAATTAGTGACATTGTCATGTGGCGCTGGCAAATTAATTATAAGCATTCTTATTCCAAGGTATCTGTGGATCCTTGTTGCACCTAGTTTGTTGGTTGTCTATGATCCATTGGTTAATTTTTGATGCATTGGGTGTTGTAATATGTAGGAAATCAAATTTGAACCAAATGTCATGTGTGAACCCATTGAAAAGAGAATTACTTTTCGATCTAGGGATCAAGATCTTAGCTAATGCAGATGTAGCTAAGCGGGTGACAAAGGAGTCAAAGGTAACTAAGGAAGTAAGCAGCAGTGCTAGAATTCCCTTGAACATATATTTTCTAGTTTGGGGATTGCCTACCTTTGAGGGAGATTCAAGGTATAGGTTATTTTTCTGCAGATGATCTTTCGAGCTGGGATCATTTATAATCTTGTTGCCGACAATAATGAGATATTGATGATTTTTTTTTTGCTTTAATTACTTCATGTTTATCCGCACTCAATTTTTATTTCATAGTACATCTTACTTTGGCACATGAATATTGGAGCAGTGATGAATTGTTCACGTCTTGCACTTTTTTCTAGAAGCTTCAGAGATGGCATTTTCAGGGTTCCTTGGTGCTACACATGATTGTGCTGGTAATGCTAACTGTTCCATTCTATTCTGTGTATGATTACAATCTGATTTCATATTCACCCAAATTGAACATAACAATTGCATTAATTTGACATATAGGAATTGCATTTTATTCATTACATAGAAGGGAATGAATGAATAATTTAATGTAACCACACTTGGACAGAGACGCAGAAAATCCTTGAACATAGTAGGACCTTGTAATCTTCATATGGGAAACCATATAACTTTGACAGTGAAGTCAAACAAGACTGAACCCATCTTTCTACCAAATCCACAATAAGTGTGGAACGAATGTCCCAAAATACCCCAGGGGCATAATATTTCTTTTAATTTTATTATTATTATGAGTATCCCAATTTATGAAGCTAAGGTAGTAGAGGGGCAGTTGCCAATGGTATCACATCCGAGAATATCCCTGTACTCTCTTGTTATCCAAAACTGATCATAAACTTTCCCATTTGAACTTTTCTTGTACTCGAGCAACAAAGAAGAATGATTAAAAGCTGTGGGCTTAACAAATCCATAATCATGGTCCTTGAAATAACTCCAACTAGTTTGTAGAGTAGTATAATCAGCTAGGGCACATCCTCCCCCACCAACCACTACGTGTATGGTTGCATTGAACGTACCACAATAGTGAGACCTTTCAGAACTCACACATATGTTTTGCACCATGACAAAAAAACCAAGATGAATGCTCCTTCAAATGACATTTTTTTTTTAAAACTCACTTTATAAAAGAGTCCCATGAAGATTACAAGGAAGAAGGGCACGCAAAATTGCACAGTATAACACCATTGTTGTTCCAAGACAAATCAATGCATCAATCAGAAAATGAGCTTACCTCATAGATGGGACATGTTCGCTCATAATTGTGAACATGGCCATAAAAGGCAAGGTCCACTTTATACTTCTGCCAGAGCTTTTGCAGCATCTCTCTCCCCATAGGCTCTTCAAATGCTCCCTCCTCCGCATACCAGGAGGCTGAGGAGTAGCCTAGAACATGATGAGCAATAAAGATAAGCCAAGGTTGCTTCCATTTATCGACAGATGCAAAACATTCCTCGATGAACTTGTATTGCTCTGTTCCCTCTCGCCAATCATGTTCTGAATCAGCAATACAGAAATGGAACATGCCATAGTTGGTAGAGTACCTGAACAATAACATACACAGAACACTCACAATTACACTTGCTTGAAAAGAATGAATTAATAGTATTTGATAGTCTTTCATCGTCTAAAAGAAGCTACACCTGAAAGCTAATTTTCCCATCTTCCTTTTAGTAAGCCAAACTGAAGAAGGAAAGCTCCGTTTTGGAAGTATTTGCAAATTTTACATGGAGTCTATATCAGTTATTAAGGTTGATTCCACTGCTTCCATATGTATTTAATAACTTGCCATGGAATTTAAACTAATCTAGTGCGAAGCAGTAGATCATTTGCCCCCATATTTTGGCGTGTTGCTTTGGTTTCTTTCATACTTTTTTGATAAAAATGTCATTACTTAAGGATATGTCCTTATATACAAACATTTTTTCACAAAAGTGCCTTCTTATTTCTCATAGAAATTCCTCACCATGTTGCGAGTATTGAAAAACCAATTTCAACTCTTCGGTTTTTTGTCACAAATGTAGTCAGCAACCAATAATTACCAACCTTCTTGCTAATCAACATAGGCTTTTCAAGTTAAAGGTCGTGGAGGCGGCGCAGTGGTAAAGTCGGCCTCGCCATGACGGACCGGTCTTGTGTTCAATCCCAAGCAAGGTCGTAGCTCGTCGTGCGAGTAGTTAGTCTAAACCGGGCCAAGCCCACTACCTTTTCTTTGTGGTGCTCAACACGATGAACTGAATGGAAGGGAGTTGAGATGCAGAGATCATCCCACCTACAAAACTTCTGAGAACCCTAATCACAGATCTCCTCTGACGGTTCAAGCTCGCACCGCTGGACTCCTTCTGACGGCCTTCAGTGGCTAAGACTGCAGGAGGGGAGGGCTCCTCGCCCGCTCCTCTCATCCCTCTAGCCTCTGACATGAATCAGCACGCGACTCCTCTGACCCCTTCTGGCACTGTCCTTGAATCTAAGCAGGGAGGACAAAGGACGAATGGAAAAGAGATACCCGCAGCTCAGAGTGATGCGGTGGACATGGAAAAAGATGCGCACCAGAAAGCCTCTTCGTCACAGCCAAAGGCGACCTCGGCCACCTGTATCCCGAAGGCTGCAGAGCACATTAAGGTTGATCTTCCAAGCCATCGCATTAACGGTGAGATCCAATACATGAAGGATCATGCGCTAATAGGAAAGTTTCTTGGATTCTGGCCTACTGAAAAGGCATTGCAGGGTTGGATAGCTTCAAAATGGAAGCCCAAAGGACAGGTCACCCTGCAGCTTGGACTGAAAGGCTTCTTCACAGCCATCTTCCATTGTGTGGAGGACAAATTGCGGGTATTCGAAGGCGGCCCATATTTCCTTAACTCCTCAGGACTTTATCTCACGGAGTGGAAGCCAAGATTTAACCCTGATAAAGAAGATTTCAGCTGGGCTCCAGTATGGATACGAATGTATTCCCTCCCAGTGGAATACTGGAAGGAAGAAACGCTAGAAGATATTGGCAACAAACTAGGGACCTTCATCAAAGTTGCGGCAGAAACAAAAACCCGCAAATACACCTCGTACGCTAGGAACTGTGTTCAGATGCACCTGACCAAGGCTTTAGCTGACTCGGTAAGTCTCTTTCACGATGACTTTGAATGGACACAACCTTTATATTATGAGCATATCCCCTTTCGCTACCGTAAATGCCATGAGCATGGCCACCTCTTCCGATACTGTCCTCTGAACTCGCAGTCAAAATCCGCCTCCAATGAAGCCAATAAAGACTAGGATGGATTCACCAAAATTCCTAACCGCCATAGGCATGCCAAGAAAACCCAGGTAGCCCCTGATAACGCCATTAAATCAGATACCCAGAACAGATTCACTCTGCTTGCTACTCAAGATCCGCAGGATATACCAAGCTCTGAACCCAAGGAGAATATTTCTTTGCCTTCTTCTTCCCTTAACCCCTTAGCCCCCATGCAATCCTTAGATCTAGTCTCTTCTCGCCCCTCTCCTAATCCTCTTTCGGATAAAAATAAAATGGTTTCAGATCTCAGCCCTTTCCCCTCTTCCCAGGGGAAATCTGTTCTAGATTTCAAACAGCAGGCCTCGGCCATGGACCTAGATGCAGCTCTTGCACTCAGTCTACAGGAAGACGCAGATGAGGAAGACCAGAGCTCCCCGATCATCATGGAGGAAGATCTGGAGCATGTCAACCTAGATGGTCTTGATATCTTCAAACTTGAAACGGCCTACAAACAAAAAGAATATAACTCAATTCCCCCTTGGCAAATCGACAGGCTTGAAGGTGTCTTGACCAAAGTGTAGCACAACAAAAGTCTTGGTATACAAGGAGGAAGCCCCTGGGACGGAAAAAAAACTCTCAAAGAAACCAAGAAGAGGGGATGTAAGACAAACCTTCAGCGGACCATAATAGTAGGAGAAATACTTATGGAATCGGGCCGATTCCCTAAGTTGACAAAGTTCTATAAACCCAAACCTCAGTATCCATGAAGCTCATCTCATGGAACGTGAGAGGACTCAATAGCCCATCAAAACACCGGATGATTAAAAACCTGATTCAACAAGAAAAACCATCCATAGTTTTTCTGCAAGAGACAAAAAGCAGAAACATAGCTATAGAAAGAATTCGAAACAAGATCTGGGCAGGTAGCTGCTCAATTTCAGTTGACGCCTCAGGGGCTTCAGGCGGACTTCCATTCTATGGAATCTGCAGACTCTTTCACTATATGATTTCCATGCTACCCATCACCTCATCCAAGCATCCTTCCACCTCATTGGTACCAACATCCATGGGCATCTCTCAAATGTGTATTTTCTGCAGTCTATTCAACAAAAACTAGATCTTTTGGAAACAATCTCTATTCTAAATGAGAACAGGCAGTTCCCCCTCTGGATCAGTGGAGGAGACTTCAACATAATAAAATCAATGGAAGAGAAAAAAGGACGCAGAATCAGGTTAGACAGTGACAACAATGGCCTCAGAGAATTCATTCAAAATAATCAACTCCTGGATATTCCAACCTCCAATGGAATCTTTACTTGGACCAATAAGCGTAGGGGCATTCATCACATAGCCTCTAGGCTCGACAGGTTCCTCATTTCGGACAATGCAATACATCTGGGAAGTGACTTCCACACTTCCATCATACCCCAAGGAGGATCCGACCACTGGCCAATTATGTTACAATGGTCCCGGCCCACTCGTAGCAATAGACCCTTCCGATTCGAAGCCTTTTGGCTCACAAGTCCAAACTTCAAGACAGTGGTAAGTAAGGCATGGAAATCTTTTATCCCGCTAGAGGGTGCCAAAATGTATCAATTCCAACAAAAGTTGAAAAACTTAAAACAATTACTCAAATTCTGGAATCGCACACATTTTGGCAACATACAGGAGAATCGCAAGAGGCTGGAACAACAAATGAAAGCGCTTCAACAAAATTTCATCCTAGAAGGCAGAACAGATGAACAGACACATCAGGAGCAGATCCTTTGGAATCAAATTGAAGAACACAAGTAACAAGAGGAAATTCTCTGGCGTCAAAAATCCAGAATCAGGTGGCTAAAAGAGGGGGAAAAGAATACCAAATTCTTCCATAAAACCACTATCCAAAGGAGAATGCACAATAACATTGCATTTATCAACAATCAACATGGGGAAAGAGTAGAAGCACATGAAGATATGGAGAAGGAGTTCACAGGCTACTTTCAGGATATTCTCAGGGAGCCCATAGGTAACAGAGATGAGGCAATTAGAACTATCACGCAACACATTACTCGAATCATAACGGAGGACCACAACAACAAACTGCTCCAGCCGGCGTCACTGAGGGAAGTTGAAGAAGCTATGGCCCAACTCAAAGATGGCAAGGCTCCTGGGCCTGATGGCTTCACAGCCAATTTCTTTCATGAATTTTGGGAGCTCATCAAGGAAGAAGTATGGGAACTTGTGGAGGAATTAAGAATTATGCACTCGATTCTTCCTGCCCTCAATTCAACCTTCCTAGCGTTGGTTCCCAAAGGTGAAGAACCAAATAAGCCTGAAAAATATATACCAATAGCGCTATGCAATGTTATCTATAAGCTCATCTCAAAGGTAATAGCGAATAGGCTCAAACCTGTCCTTCGACTTCTCATTTCTCCAGAACAGACGGGATATGTAGAAGGACGACAGATCATGGATGGTATAATTCTATCAAACAAGCTGATTCACTCATTAAAGCTTCTAAAAGAACCAGGTATGATTCTAAAACTGGATCTCTCTAAAGCCTTTGATAAACTCAGTTGGAATTACATTCACAAAATGTTACTGGCTTTCAGTTTCAGTTCAACTTGGACCAGATGGATCATGAACCTAATTTCCTGTCCCAGCATCTCTGTCTTGCTGAATGGTTCTCCTTCTTCTCCCTTTCGTCCCTCACGTGGCATCAGGCAGGGGGATCCCCTTTCACCTTTCCTCTTTGTCCTAATGGCAGAAGGGCTCAGTAGGCTACTAAAATCCGCTGTTTCCTCCCATAATTTAAAAGGAATCTCCCTCCATGGTCTCAATCCCCAGTCCCATCAGCAGTTTGTAGACGACACTATGTTATTTGGTCATCCATCCTCTCAAGAGGCCTCTGTCTTCAAATCCCTACCCTCCCTCTTCTCCGACGCCTCTGGCACCTCCATCAATGCCTCGAAATCTCAGCTCTTCTTTTTCAACACCCCCCCTCCACGCAAAGGAATATTGCTAGAATTCTGGGGTTCACCATATCCAAGCTTCCTTCAAAATACCTAGGAGCACCCCTAGCTGACTCTGCCATCAAGCATGCTTCTTGGAGGTCTCTCCTAGATAAATTAGAATCCAAGCTTTCGTCATGGACTTTTCGTGCTCTAAACATGGCTGACAGACTTGTCTTAATTAAATCGGTCTTACAGGCATTGCCTTTGTATCTTTTTTCCATCATGGCAGCTCCAAAATGGGTCCCTAAAGCCATACGCAACCTTCAGCGCAACTTCCTATGGGGCTCCTCCGGCCTGAACAGAAAATGGGCTCTTGTCAACTGGAAAGAAGTTAGCAAACTCAAATCTGAAGGAGGTCTAGGCTTAAGAGATCCTCTCCAAAGCAACAATACAATGGCTGCATGAATGTGGTGGAATTGGATCTCCAAGCCACACTCACCATGGGCCAGACTCTGGCAAGCCAAATATGCCCCGGGCAGTCAATGGAACGATCTTATCAGAATCAACTCCACAACCCAAGGATCTCTAATATGGAATACTGCAAAGCTTCACAGCAATTTCATTCAAGAGCATAGCTTCTGGGAAATTCACTCAGGCACGACGACAAGGTTCTGGGAGGATTCATGGCAACAACTCCCAAAACTGGCAACTTTATTCCAAAAGCCACTTTGGCAAATTCACATGCAGCAGACGAACCTCACCTGTGTTCATCAATTCTGGCAACAACCCACACATCATGACTTCCAAATCTGGAAACCCGCTAGCCTCTGGCAGATGGACTGGCAGGGAGAAACGCATTCTGACATAGATCAAGAACTCACCTACAGAAGGATTCGTTACTCCAACCAGCAGGACAAACTCAGATGGGGTCATATGCCCAAAGGAATATTCACCACTAAAGAAGCACACCGACTGCGCTATTCAGATATCCAGACAGACAAGGACCAAATATGGGAAAACGTCTGGCAACCAGGAATATGGCCCAAAATCTCAACTTTCCTATGGCTTCTAAGTAAAAGGCGCATAATCACATGGGACAACCTGTTAAAGAGTGGATTCATTGGGCCCTCAAGATGCCCAAACTGTAATCTCCACTCTGAGACCATCAGTCATTTAATGGAAACATGTCCACTAGCTATGCAACTCTGGAAGAGAATTGAAAAATGTAACATGAGATCGGAAGCAAGGATGGAGGATGTAACATAAACTATAAGGAAATGGACTAAGAACCCTTTTAAAAGTTAGCTTCTTAACTCTCTGTGGAGTCTAATACCAGGCTTTCTATATTGGATTCTCTGGAAGGAAAGAAACTACAGAATCCTCAATAATTCCTACCGGTCAATAGATGCTCTGTGGCTCCTCTTCAAAAAAAAATTACAAGAAACTCTAGCCATCAGAACCTGGTATGATACAGATCTGCTAGAATCTCAGCAGGAATGCAACATATTGAAAGAATGGAATATGGACCTCTCCTTCTTAGCAAAGGTCAGTACTCGTCCCACAACTAGCACCGCCTCTCAGCTATTCTGGTCCCCACCGGCAATCAACTCCTACAAGCTGAATTTTGATGGGGCTGCCAAAGGTAATCCTGGGACTACGGGATTTGGAGGAATCTTCAGAAGCCACACGGGAGTAATATTGCATATATTCTATGGATCGATTAGCAAAGACACTAACAATTCAGCAGAATTGGAAGGACTTTTGGAAGGGATCTGCATTGCAGAACAAAAGCACTTCTTCCCTCTTGAGGTCGAAGGAGACTCTCTCATTCTTATAGCCGCTGCTAAAAGAATACAAGCAGGTTCCACAACAGTCAAGATTGCATCAAGCTGGAGATTGCTCAGTAGATTGGAATCACTGGAGGAAAACCTCAAAAATCCCCAAAGCATAGCCTTCCAGCATGTTCGAAGAACAGCAAATCAAGTAGCAGATAGACTAGCTAACCAGGGCGTAACTTAGCTACTTCCCCACTTCTCAGGATCTCTTGACATGGTAGATGATGACTAACTCAAAAAGGATTGCATTTCTCTGGTGCAGAAAGATCTCTCCCTCCCGGATGCGGGTGATCAATGAGTTTGGCAATTCCAAGGTGGCACTTCACATGGGTAGGTGTCAGCCCATGCGCGCCACCCAGTACACCACAGCATGTTTTAGCTGGTCGCATGCAGGATCTTTAATGCAGGTTTTAACTTTGGTCTTGTTCGCCTTAATATGCCTCCTGGTAACCTAAGCGATGGAGCTACATAACCTTGGAGCTCCTGCCACCTTTTCGCATTCCTTTGCAGCCGTTTGGCATACCACTGCAACACTGGCGCACATCTCTGTGGTGTGGGGGATTGCTCAGGGGCATTCTTTCTCTGCGCCCAATTTAGACATTGTTCCAAGCCTGCGAGTGGTTTATAAGCATTGCACGCCAAATTCTGCAGCCTCCGTCCTAGTTAATTTCTCCTCTCCGGGTATCTGCACGCTGGTTCATCCTCTGAATCCGGCAATGCGGCAATAGCAGCTTAGAATGAGCAGCAGACGAGGTTAGTTCCCCCTTAGCCCAATTAGTTCCTCCTTAGCATAGTGCCCACAATTGATCTGCAACGCCCAGTTAGTTCCTCCTTAGCTACTCAAGTAGGCCTGGCGGGTCCAAGCGAGCCTCCTCAAGGAGTCCCAACCAGCTCGGTGGTCCCACTCTCAGATTCGAAAGACTCCCTGCAATTTGGGTGCAGGGTAGAGGAAGAACCATACACCACGAACAACGATTGATCCGGTCAGGCATTCCGCTCTCGGCAGCCTCGGAAGTAGGCGTTTTACTCTGTCTTCGAATCTTGTTTTTCTGTATGTGTTTGGCTGTAGTCTGGGTCTCGAAGTCTTTGTGTCGGCAATATGGGTCAGTATGTTTGTAAGTCCATGTTTAAGCGGTGTTCATCATCGTTATGATTGTCTGCCTCAGCATGTCTCTGTTGTGCACTGTTTAGAGTCTTAGGAGAAGACGCAACAGAAGGAAGTCACCCAATTTTTGACTGTGTTCAATTTTGGCATGTGTAATTCCGGGAAAACTGTCAATCTCATGGCAAGATTTACAAGGCCATGGCCTTGTTGTAACTCTGATGTAACTTTTGACTTTTTTGTACTATAATAAAAATAGACTGATTCAGAAAAAAAAACATAGGCTTTTCAAGTTTCAACTACTGCCATGCATACCAGATCTTAATGGGAATGACCTTGTAAGAAGCAAATACTAGTCAAATCCATACAAAAATGGGCATTAACGAAATTTATCCACAGTACAATCAGACTAAAACAATGATGTCTGTTGTAGATTTGAGGCTTCTGTGATCCATAACAAGTTTATGATAGATTTTTCGGCGAAAATCACATGAGAGACCATTTGTCGACGCGTTTCGAACCAACCAGTGTGGTTCATCGTCAGGACAAGTTGAAGAACAGATCTAGCATAGCCTGTTTAAATAGCTAGAGCAGAGACACCAACGGTTACCTGGGCAAAAAGTTGACTAAGGAACAAGGTCAAATTTAGTTATATTAGGTATAAAATAAATATATAAATGAAAATTAATAAAATAAATTATAAATGGTACCATTAGTTAGGTAAAACTAAAGAGAAGAAGTTACGAAACAGAACTTCTCTTTTAATATATAAATATGTAAACAAATTAATTTGTTTACATATTTATATATTAAAAGAGAAGTTCCATTTTGTAACTTCTTCTCTTTAGTTTTACCTAACTAATGGTACCATTTATAATTTATTTTATTAATTTTCATTTATATATTTATATATTTATTTTATACCTAATATAACTAAATTTGACCTTGTTCCTTAGTCAACTTTTTGCCCAGGTAACCGTTGGTGTCTCTGCTCTAGCTATTTAAACAGGCTATGCTAGATCTGTTCTTCAACTTGTCCTGACGATGAACCACACTGGTTGGTTCGAAACGCGTCGACAAATGGTCTCTCATGTGATTTTCGCCGAAAAATCTATCATAAAAATGATGTCTGCTATCACAACGCTCTTGGTTTATATACAGATGAATTAGAGGATAAGTGGTTACATTCTTTCTGGAATCTACTTTTCTATCTTACTATTTGCAGACATTGTTTACTATCTCACTCAATTGCAGGTCTTCAGAAAAACTTGATGTTATCAATTCATTTTGTGATGAGCATGGCCTACAGGGTAATCTTGGAAAGACAAATATTATGGCTTTCAACATGTCCAAGAAAGAAGCATCCACTATAAATCTGACATATAGAGGACAACTAATGAAGGTGGTATCATCTTATAATTTCTTGGATTGGGTATCTTCTGGACCATCTTCATCTTGATTCTTGCATTAGAAATAAGATTTAACAAAGGTTATGCAACAATAACACCCATTAAGCAACAATATTTCCAGCTTCAGTAGAAAAAAATTCACAATCTTTGCACCACCGTTTGGCTTAAATGGGCAGTATCAATGTTTCTTCTAATCTTTTGTTTAACACTCTTGGTTTATATACCAACGAATTAGAGGATAAGTGGCTACATTCTTTCTGGAATCTACTTTTCTATCTTACTATTTGCAGACATTGTTTTACTATCTCACTCAATTGCAGGTCTTCAGAAAAACTTGATGTTATCAATTCATTTTGTGATGAGCATGGCCTACAGGGTAATCTTGGAAAGACAAATATTATGGCATTCAACATGTCCAAGAAAGAAGCATCCACTATAAATCTGACATATAGAGGACAGCTCTTTGCACCACCGTTTGGCTTAAATGGGTAGTATCAATGTTTCTTCTAATCTTTTGTTTAACAAGCCAATGTGGTAGCACATGTTAGTGCTCTTACTGAAGCTTATGTGAAGCACATATCAATCTGTCTCTTCAGTGCTAAGTTGTAACATTAAAAGCATTTCTTCACCTTCCCCTTCATTCAGCTCGAGAGAATTATCATTTTTCCATCATATTTAGTTGTTGTTATCAGGTAATGTGTCTAGTTAGTTTTTCCTAATAACCATTTCGAGTGAGATGCTTTAATGATCTAATATTTTTCCCTTGCAAAATCAATAATGGGGATTGCTGGCATAGTACCCAGGATGGACAGATGTTCTCTGCTTGTCTGGTAGAGCTCTTATCCTACTCAACTGGAAGTTAACCATATAGACTTCAATGGAAAATAATATTTACTCTTTTCACTACTATAGGACACAGACAAGTGGATGCAAGTGTCCTCCTAGATTTAGGGGAGATGGTGTTGATAAGTGTGAAGGTATGTTGAGGCAGATACCTACTAATTCTCTTTTTGTTTTAATAACTTGCCGCTCAGATATAAATGAATGCAAAGAAAAGGTAGCTTGCCAGTGCTCAGAGTGCAGTTGCAAAAATACATGGGGCAGCTATGATTGTAGCTGCAAAGGTGACCTTCTGTATATTAGAGACCATGATACCTACATAAGTAAGTAGTTCAGTCATCTGAGAAATAAAGTATAGCTTTCCAGTTAACCAGGGCAAGCAAATGACCCAATCATTGTTACCATATTACTCCTTGAACCAATTAATGCATTAGCCTGTATGTCATCACGTGTTGTAAGCTTATTTCACCAGCTTAGCTTGGACTATTATGGTACTAAGGGCATAATTAGAGTCTTATACATGGAGGCACAATAAAACAGAATATAGCTAGTATTATGTAGTGTGCTTTATAAGAAAGGGCTTTAATTACACCATTACAGACTCAAAGATGGCTTTCATTTCACTCATTAAACATCCTTACATTGTAGGATATAAGGAGGCATGGTGTCTTTTAAATTGGGTCACTTTGAAACATTGAGGTAGTTTCTTGTGCTTTTGCTCTACCATGGTCTGTGCTTGTGTTTTTCCTAGTTGGGTTGTGCAAATGTATCATTGATGCCAATATTCCTTTCAGGGAAAGTACCGTATGCAAGTTTCCAATTTTGTTTGGCAGCAGTTGCAGTTATCAATTGTTTGAGACAGGTTTCTATATATATGAAAACTTTCTGAAAAGAGTATCAGTCTGCTTGATATTTCTAATGTCTTAATTGTTAGCATTTATTTTGTATCAGGTTTATTTTATGTTTGTGTCTAACCTGAGAGTTTATATAACGATAAGATTCTTTCACTTATATGAATATTGCCATGTAAACTCTTCTTTTAGTTCACTAATGTGTTTCATTACTCTGAGCACTAGATTTTCAAGCTTGAAACTTGCATCTCAGTATATCCACTGTCCACTAGAAGCTGACTTAATGCATATGCTGGGATGTTATACCTAGGGCAGTGCCACAAATAGTAGAACTCATGCCACATATAACCAAGAATATTCACTGCACAGGGTTCTATCCTTGATAGCTACAGGTCTTCATACTTTCAGGAAGACAATTCCTTTAGACTACTCTGCTACTGAAGTTTCCTATGACTGTATTAAAGCTTAGATGCTTTCGCTTATTGATGCCTATAGCTACTATAAGATAGAAAATCTCCACAAGTTGGCTTAACTTAGTCTCCTTTACGCACAACTTAGTTTCCTTTACGCACAGGAGACTCACTTGTTTTCAACAGATTCTCTGCTCTGCTACTGAAGTTTCCTATGACTGTATTAAAGCGGATGGACAAGTAACTAGTTTTAACTTGATGCAGGGACTTGCTGCCTCGCAGCTTCCCTTGTTATATATATATATATAAACAAACTAGAAATTTCCATATATTCATTGAGTTGTAAGGACAAAAGGATAATTGAAAAATTGTTTGGCATTAGTCATTGAATATTTTCTTATGTTTTTCCTCCTATATCTAATTTAGCACTATGAATAAGACATCAAGTCTATTTACCAATAATGTAAAAATATAATATAAATATGGAAAAAATTGAAGTATTATTCCAAAGTGGGTGTTATTGAATTGGAAAAACATGCTTGAAAAAAATGCAAAAAACCAGAATATGAATAGCCATTAATGTTAATATTGTTCAAACAATAGAAAGTAAAATTAACATATACATATATATAACTTTTCATAGGTTTAATTTAGTGCAAGGAGCAAAAGGTAATTGAAAATCTTTTTCGATTAGTTATAAGTTTTCTTTTTCTTTCCTTTCTTTATATTTTTCTTCCCATTTATAATTTAGTAGTGGTTACTAAATAATAAGCTTTCAATTCTATTTTCGAAGAACCTAGTATAAAATAAAATATAAAAATCACAAAAATTTAAGTATTATCCTAAAGTGTAAGCCATTGAATTGGAAATATAAAAAACAAGAAAACAAGCGCTAAAAAAGGAAAGGAAATGAAACTTAAAAACAAAAATTAGGAAAAAAAACTTATGATTAATAAAAAAATGGATTTTAAAACTGATTTTCACTTCTTGTTCTTTATACCTATTCTGTAATAATATTTCCATTTTCTTTGTTTCAAGGCCATAAGAGTGGTGAGGTTGATTAGATACAATGAAATGAATGCTAGCATGATTGCAAAGGTTTACAAAAGGGTCTAGCCCAGGAGAGGAAGTAGAGGTAGAGGATGTATGACTCAGGCATAATGGCATGGTAGTAACCCAAATAGGTATGAAAGGATCTCCCTCTTTGAATGAGAAGGATGGTGGTTGAGATGGAAGTTGATGAAATTTTTAATAGAGGAGAAAGTTAATGGGTATTTCATCACATATTGGGAAACAACCTAAGAGATCAACAAGTTATTTTATAAGTTTTGTACAATTGTATTAGATACAATGGTTTCCACCTTGTTAAGGAAAAATAAGCAACTTGTGTCCTAACTAGAGTGTTGGAATCCAAATTCCCCTTCTAATACAGTCTCCTCTAAATTCCAATTCTCTAGATAACCATTTTTCCCCCTCTGTGAATTCCCCACACTTGCTACTTAATAGTTCCCAAACTCAAATGTGGGGGATGTCAAAGCCAATAAAATTAATGTAAAGGCACTCCAAGAAACTGTGTTTGTTGAAAAATGCAGGGAAAGAGTATGCCACTATGCTAGGAAGTTGTTACTAAGAAGTTCAAAGAAGAGACTCCATAACTGGTCGTCAATACTACACATGGCTATGAAAGAATGACATTTCAATGGGAAATACATCCCTAGTTGTTGGAACATCATGAAAACCCCTTTTGTTAGCTTCTAAGATAGTTAGGAGCACCTCCAACAACTAGTAAATTAACCCACAACCTCCATTAATATTTTTGCATGTTTTCTTTGATTTAGTTGTTAAATTTAGACCACAAGACCCTGAAGAATACGGAAAATGGTCTTCCCCTAGCATGGTTTTGTGCAAGCCTTAGTTTTCCTAAGATCTATTCTTTGAACATGTTGAGGTCGAGCACATACTACATATGTATTTATATGTATGTAAACATTGTAAATTAATATAATTTATCATAGCTTACAAATATATGTTTATTTTACTTTAATTATGTTTTAATCAACAATAAATTTTAATTGCATATTTTCTTAAATATAAACTTATCCATATTCACTTTAACTATATATTATGTATTATCTAACTTTTTAAATAAATCCTCATCTAAAATACAACAATGCTTGTTTACAAAATATTTATTCAATGTTTATACTAATAGAACATTATTAAACATCAATATCTCTTATTAATAATTGGTGAACCATTCATCTCTTTTTCGACTATCCAATATCTCATTTTATATAATTTAATAACCTATAAAATAGTGAAACCACATTAATATATGTAGTTGATATACCCTAATTCATGCCATTATTGAATCTTGATTGGCATATGAAAGGTGGAAAATGGCATGAGTGGACATATATCAACTAAATTTACTAATCTGGCTATATTAGTTGATGACTTAACTATGAATGACGATACTTTTCCAAATCTAAGTAAATGTAACATGTTAAGCTAATAATCCTAATAAACTAAACAAACTATGTAAAACTAGTAAATCATGTAATCCTAACACATCAACCTAGTAAAATTGATATATCAACCTTGGTAAACGAAGTAAACCATGATCAATGTAATAAGGTAAGTAAATGTTACCTATTCATTAATATCATATATCAACCTTAGTCACTCATACTTATCATGGTCAACCATGATTAAACCCTCCAAACCATATTAACCATGGTCAAACCATTAACATAGTTTGACCAATTTAACCCTAATTACCATGGTTTTCCCTCTTTACCTTGATAACCATAATTTACCATAGTCAACCATTTTAAACATGTAGACCATCATTGAAAGTGGTTTAACCATATTTTACCTTGGTTAAGCATGATTAACTATCTTTTTCACCATGACCATAATTGACCTTGTTGTCAAGTTAACTATGTTGAACCACCTAGGACCATGCTTAACTGTGTTTCAAAATAGGGAATCAAGAAATGGTCATGATTTTTTTAGTTGAACATGGTTGAGTATGTTTAACAATGGTTTTCTTTGCCTCATTATGACATTTTTTTCTATAATTGTAATAATATTCATTTTTTGCCAAGTTGTGACACCATTTTTTTCTTCACATTGCTTCATTGTTTATTATTTGTCACATTGAGAACAACATTATTATCGTGAAGAATATATAGCTAAAGTAACATTAAATTTCTATTACTAAGTTATATTACAATGATAAACCCTATAATATAGTTATAAAAGTTACATAAAAAATTAAATATTCAATAAATTTAGGAGTAAATAGTATTAAAATTATACTAAATATAAACCTAGAAAACCCTATAAATCTAATAACATATTAAACTTGATATATCAAGCTTAGTAAACCCAAACCATGGTTAACCTAGTAATTTTAGTAAATGTTACATGTGGTTGTATCAACCTTAGTCACCCATAACCATCATAGTCAAACATGGTCAAACTAGAGGCAATCATGAGGCAACTATTTTGAATAGGTAAAATATTGTTGAATGTGTTTTGACCATGTTTGACCATGGTTAAACATGGTTGACTATCTTGACCATAATGACCAAAGTACACCCTATACTTCGAATTAAAAATAGAAAGGATATGAAAAACCCAAAAATTAGAAAAGTAAAAAACTAATAGGCATAAAAATCAAATTAAACAACGGCTACATAATAGCTAGTACTTAACTTATATATAACTTAATTAAACTAAGAAATAATAAAGACAAAAATTTCATCACAAAAATAAAAGAACTAATAAAATGTTATATTGTTGAATACCATCACCAAAAATGAAGAAATATAGAAATATGATAAATTAATTTTGTTTATATGAACATATATACACATTAATATATATTAAACTCATTAAAATATAACATACATATATATATATATAAGCATATAAGTCAGAAAAATAAAAAGTAATAGACAAAAAAGTGAATAAGAAAAAAATAAAAATAAAAACGAAATAAGAAAGGACATGAAAATTAATAACTAACAGAAATAAATAAAATTTCAACCAATTACCTTTTAAATAAAAAATATCAATTAATAATAATAAAAGAGCATAAAATGAATTTCCAATATTAAACTATTAAAGCTCAAATTTTTGGTCAAAAACAAACTAATACCTAATAAAAAACGAACTAATACATAGTCAAAACAAAAATAAATATATAATACCATACCCACACATATAAACTATTAAAAAACTATTAATAAAAAACAAATCTATTTATAAAAATATTAAATTTATTTTTTTAATAAGAAATCATTAAGAAAATAATATATATATACACTTCAATTATATAGAAGACATTCATCCTGGTGTTATCTTATTTTATATATGCTATTAGTCTATAAATTAAAATTGGAAACATCCATCTCTCCAATGCTTCTGCATTCAAATAATTTGCCATAACACCCCATAATAATATGATGAAATTGGTAACATTCCATTTAATCCAATACTGAGTACTGGACATAACCATACCTCCCAACAAGAACGGGAAACAGCCATAATTGCGCTGTGAAAAAGGATAGAATTTACCAAGCTAGCCAGGGACTGAATTGGCAACACATATCATTACAAAATGGTAGAAGCTGCCTGCAGAACGACGTAGCACAAAAAAAGCAAAATAGGTGTCTTGTAAGGTTAAAGATGGCTTCTTCAACTGCGATTATATTCATCTCTTTAATATGTTTTTTGGTTTTCGCAGTGCTATCCGGAGGAGCAGATGTCCAAAATGGTGCACAAGGTAGTATTTGATTCTATTGTAAATTTGGTATTTCATCAATATCTGAAAGCTGAATTTAATATTTCTCCAAAACTGTAGGTGAAGCTGGAGTTCATTCAATGCGTGAGCCTGGAAAGTTACATGACGAATTGAAATCGCAGAAGATATGGATTGATCCTGGATGCTTTCAGTGCAAAAGAGCAAATTGTCGCTTTGATTACTGTTGCACCCGCTGTCCACAATTGTCGTGTTGCCCAGATTTAAAGTAACTGCTCCTTCGAATTGTCCTTTTGTTGACTATTATTACGATGCGCAGTGGCCGTGCGAAAAAACTATGAAAATGATGTTCCCGTTTTATTAGTGTGTCAATAGCTTGTTCTGAGTTCAGAATCATGACGGAGATTTTCTTTCCTTATTCATAATATATCGTGGATATGAATGACGACTGAAAAGGAACCTGAAATGATGACACAAATATATTAAGGGTGCTTCTCAGTAATATTGTAATTTTATTAAGCTATTTTAATAGCAATTAGTATTTCCCCTCTTCTTGATAGTATACACAACTTTACAAGCCTCTCAGTCATATTGTAATACTGCTTAATTCTATTTACATAGTATTTGTTATTTCTCTATTTTTTTTCTTAAAAGTATTATCAATGATATTTAAATAAATTAAATAAATTTAAAGAGTTTCAAATTAGAGAATGATAGTGCATTCTAAAAACATTTATTAATCTAACCTAAACCAATCAAATTATTAAATAAATTTGTCTTCCACATGTGTACATATTCTTTTTATATATAAAAGGTCTCTTTGCTACCTCTAGATATATTGCAATTCTACTAAAGTACTCTATTAACCTTTATTATAACACTAGCAATGAACTTAAAGACTTTTTGGAAATTTGTCTGCCACATTTGTACATATTTCCTTTCTATATATATGTGGAAGGTCTCCCTGCTAGATATAATAGAGTATCTCATTAATATTTATTATAAAAATATAAATGAATTTATATATATATATATATATATATATATTTGAAGGTTTCTCTGCTAATTCTAATAGAGTATTTCATTAATATTTAGTATAAAAATATAAATGAATATTTTTGAATGATATACAGTTTTAGGGTATTTTATTATGATAAAATTACTATATTAAATTTAATAATTAATTTCACTTTATTTTATTGGGAAAATTATTTTTTAGAAATTAATCATCAAAATTTTCTATATTCATGGATTATGTTTTATTAGGCTTTCATTGACGTAGATTATAGAAATATAATCTTTTACATCTATGAGGGAAAAAAGGGGAAAAAATATAGTTTTTACAAACTAATCAAGGAAGTTTTCTATATTTATGGATTATGTTTTATTGGGTTTTTTTATTGAATTATATTATAAAAATATAAAATTTTGCATATAATTAGTGTTAGGTGTGAAAAATGTAAAATAATTTTGTTTTATTTAGAAATATGAGAATATATTTGGAATTTTGTTACAATAATTTGTTTTTGTTGGCTTTAAATTATTATAAATAATTTCTTTATATATTATTTTTTGGTTTTAATTTATTATAATTAATATTTTATACCGAGTTTAAATTTAAAATTTTGTTTATATATATATATATATATATTTGAAGGTTTCTCTGCTAATTCTAATAGAGTATTTCATTAATATTTAGTATAAAAATATAAATGAATATTTTTGAATGGTATACAGTTTTAGGGTATTTTATTGTGATAAAATTACTATATTAAATTTAATAATTAATTTTACTTTATTTTGTTGGGAAAATTATTTTTTAGAAATTAATCATCAAAATTTTCTATATTCATGGATTATGTTTTATTAGGCTTTCATTGACGTAGATTATAGAAATATAATCTTTTACATCTATGAGGGAAAAAAGGGGAAAAAATATAGTTTTTACAAACTAATCAAGGAAGTTTTCTATATTTATGGATTATGTTTTATTGGATTTTTTATTGAATTATATTATAAAAATATAAAATTTTGCATATAATTAAATAATTTTGTTTTATTTAGAAATATGAGAATATATTTGGAATTTTGTTACAATAATTTGTTTTTGTTGGCTTTAAATTATTATAAATAATTTTTTTATATATTATTTTTTGGTTTTAATTTATTATAATTAATATTTTATACCGAGTTTAAATTTAAAATTTTGTTTATATATATATATATATATATATATATATATATATATATATATATATATCTATATATATATATATATATATTTGAAGGTTTCTCTGCTAATTCTAATAGAGTATTTCATTAATATTTAGTATAAAAATATAAATGAATATTTTTGAATGGTATACAGTTTTAGGGTATTTTATTGTGATAAAATTACTATATTAAATTTAATAATTAATTTTACTTTATTTTGTTGGGAAAATTATTTTTTAGAAATTAATCATCAAAATTTTCTATATTCATGGATTATGTTTTATTAGGCTTTCATTGACGTAGATTATAGAAATATAATCTTTTACATCTATGAGGGAAAAAAGGGGAAAAAATATAGTTTTTACAAACTAATCAAGGAAGTTTTCTAAATTTATGGATTATGTTTTATTGGATTTTTTATTGAATTATATTATAAAAATATAAAATTTTGCATATAATTAAATAATTTTGTTTTATTTAGAAATATGAGAATATATTTGGAATTTTGTTACAATAATTTGTTTTTGTTGGCTTTAAATTATTATAAATAATTTTTTAAATTTTGTTTTCTTATAAAGAGAATTTATATTTGTTTTTAAATTTAATATTAATTTAGTTATATAAATTGAATGGATGGAAATTATTAATAACATGTCAAGTAGTATCAAAACTTTAATCTATTAAGGTGGATGATGTGTATTTACCATTTTCTTCTTCCACACTAGTGTAGAATTTTTTTATAAATGAACATTTTTTTTATAGACATTTCATTCTTTGGGAGTAGATGAGTATCATTGCGCAAGAAGTTATAGTGGAACTAGGTATATTTATCTCCAAATAGAACCTTGGTAGTTGTATCTAGCTCATAAGAAACCAATCGAACTAATACTATATTTGCAATCAAAAATTTAGCTCTTATAGGATAGTAGGGGTGGAAAGGAGTTATCAACGAAACATCCCCATTTTCTTATTTGGTTAATAGGATAGGATGTGTATTATTATCATTATTTCTAATATAATAAATTCAAAATTTATTATATCCACGTACAAAATATTTCACAAATATATTTCTATTTAGTAAAATTATGGTTTAATGTTCTTTGAAATGTATTTTTAAATAATTAAACTAATTTTAATATAATAACTTTTAAAACAATTAAATATTCAAAAATATATATTTAATTTCTAAATAATATAATAAATAATAAATCAAAAACAAGTTTTTGGAAAAATAATGTAACAAATAATGTAATGAGAATGATTGCAAGTAACCAAAACTGTATACTCCTTTAGTAAACATTGGAATTGTATTATGGTACTTTGATAATAGTATTCATTACATCTATTTCATCTATTCGTTTTTTTTTTAAGAAAATATTATTGATGATAATTAAGCAATTAATAGTTTTTTTGAACAAGTGGTGATAGAGCATTGTTAATTTTTTTATCATAATATTGATTTTTTAGAAATGTTTAAATAATCATACTTAACTAACCAAAACAAAGTAAATAATTAATCAATTGGGTTGCCTCATTCGTACAGGTAACACCTAAGTCAATTAGAATTATTTGGGATGGTTGAGAAGAATGACTAGATATGTTTTTAGTTCCCATTTGAAGATTTTTGTACCTTGTTATTCATTAACAGAGATTAAAAAATTATAAACAGATGTTGTATAAAATAATCCAAAATTATCTAAAAAAACATGGAAAATAAACCATTTTTATCTAAATAGCAATGCAAATCATCATGAAAACTATTGCCTTTTTATATAACTACTAAATTGAATACTACAAAATAAAATTTTAGTATTCAGGTTATGTTTTCAAATAAAATACATACTAAAACGAACAATGAAAAACCATTTGTAATCTCATAAAAAACAAAATATACTAAGATCATTTACAAAACCTATTTTAACCTTTAGTATTAACGAGTTATATTGTCAAATAAAATGCATACTAAAACGAAATATGAAAAAAAATTACGACCTCATTAAAAGAAAAATATACTAAGATCATTTACATAACCTATTTTAACCTTGACTTTCTATGAGAAAGAACACTATAAGTGGGTCCCAGATAAAGATTACTAGAACTATGCTACCCTTATGAGGTAGGTTTCTTTCCACTCATGATAAAAGAGAAAAAAAAAAAAAAAAAAATGAGGTACCTGCCCTTTTTGATAACGAATCTTCGTAAGCGTTCCATTCCAAGATATTGATATATTTTTTAAATAACGATTATTCCAAACCGTTCCATTCCAAGATATTGAAATTCTTTCCTCATATTCCAAGATATATTTTATTTTATAACGAATCTTCCAAACCGTTCCACTCCAAGATATTGAAATTCTTCCCTCACATAAAATCATGAATGCCAAAGTTAACACCTACCAAATTTAACTCTGAAAATTATGTCAACCAGGGAATTATACATTTAGATTCACCATATACTTGTAAATAGAAAATTATGTCAACCAGGGAATTATACATTTAGATTCACCATATACTTGTAAATAGAAATTTTTCATAGGTTGAATAGAAAGCAATGATTTCTACGTCAATGTATGTTCCATGTCCTATATGAAACCAAATTTGAAAGATATGAGTTCCTTGGAATTTGATAAAGGTATCCATACCAAATAATTCTCCACCAAAGAATACAATAAAAGAAAATTGTGATAACATTGGATATCTTATATGTTTGGAATTTTTGGCTTTTGGATTTTTCAAATATTTTTTTTGGCTTTCGAATTTTTTAAATATTTTTTTTTTCTAAGCAGTGTAAAATTATGGATTGTAGATTTTTGTGATGTGGTTTTTTAGAATCTGAATTAGGATATTTCACAGTTTTTATTTTTGCTTTGACCATGTTTCGAGTCTAGACTAAGACTCATCATCAAGACTTGGTTTACAAAGAAGAGAGATCGTGGTAATAAATATGTTTATGGTTGTGTGAGATGACAAGTATTCTAGCCTACTAACCTATGATTTGAAGAACTAGATTTTTACTATTTACTATATTCTTATAATTTTTCTTATTTATTATAAAGTTGTTTTATAATTAATTGTAATTTATAATTAATTATGATTTATAATTAATTATTTGTAATCTATAATTTATTGTAATTTGTAATTAATTGTAATCTATAAATAATTGCTATTATAATGTTCTTTTATCATTAAAGTTCTTTATAATTAATTGTAATTTATAATTAATTAATTAATTGCTTGAATACATTGTTTATATTTGTTTTGCGTATAAGTGTTAGTTCCATTTTATAATTGTTCATAATTTATAATTAATTATTTGTAATTTATAATTTATTGTAATTTATAATTAATTGCAAATTTTAATTAATTAATTAATTAATTAATTAATTTTTTATTTTATTTATTTTTATTTATTTTTATTTATTTTTTATATATTATGAAGTACTTTTAATTGCTTCAATACATTATTTTTATTTGTTTTATGTATATGTGAATTGTTTATGCAATAATTTATTCATGTATTTTTATTTTTATTTTTTATTTATTGTAATTTTACAGTAACTTTGTTTATATTTATTTAATTCTTCCAAGTTTTTTAGTTACTTAGGAGATTAATGTATTATTGATGTTGAGTTTCTTAGGCTTATATGATTGTTAATGTAATAGAAGTTTTATAAGGTTAGGAGAGGAGTTGATTAGATCTGAAGCAGAGAAGGTAAGAAGAAAGGCAAGGTCATTTTAATCCATAGGGGTGAGGAGTGAGGTCCAATTCCTACTAATTTCCAAGCCTCCATCCCTATTGAGGTTATGAGGGTGTTTTATGATCTCAAGAGCTTCTCGGACTTTACGCTTGAAATGGTGTTTTTCATTTGCAATGACTTTTGTGTTTTCAAGGCATATATGGTGGTTTGTCTTACCTACATGTTCCGCCAAGGCTGAGGAATGGGTTCTTTCCCTTCGGATATCTGCACTATGTTCTTTAAGCCTGATACTCACTGACCTTCCTGTTTCTCCGATATATTGTTCTCCACAGGAACAGTTGATGATATAAACACCTTTTTGCTAGAATTGTTCTGGGTTATCTTTGACTGATTTCATTCTTTGTCTAATAGTTGTCAGGGGTTTGAATGAGGTTTTGATATTCTTTTTTAAGAGAATTTTGGCTAGTTTGTCAATTACACCCTGAATATATGGAAGGTAGGCGTTAATGGCTGGGGAATTATTAGTTTTGTTTTTATTGTTTCCAGATTTGGCTTTTTGAATGGCTTTGAAGATATCTTTATTATTGTAGCCTATTTTTGGAGAATGTTCCTTTTAAGTAGTTGATTTCTTCTTCAGTGTGGCTCTCATATGAAATTCTACAAGCCCTAGTGAAGAGGGTTTGAAGTACACCCAATTTTTGAGCTGGGTGGTGGTGGGAATTTGTGTGGAGATAGTTATCAGTGTGCGCCTTTTTCCTAAACACTTTGTGACCTATGGAACCATCTTTGTTTCTAATGAGGAGGATGTCTAGGAAAGGGATGCAATTATTCTCTTCCATCTCCATTGTAAATTTGATGTCCTTGGAAATGCTATTGAGATGGTTTAAAAAAAATTTAAGTTCGTCCTCCCCATGAGGCCAATCGACACCGGTGTTGTCCACAAACTTGATCCAAAACTTAGGTTTTAACGGGTAGGTGTCAAGAGCCTTCTTTTCGAACTTTTCCATGAAGAGATTGGCTACAATAGGTGAAAGGGGTGATCCCATGGCCACTCCTGACGTTTGCTCAAAGATCTCCCCTTGGAAGGTGAAGATGGTGGACCACAGATAGATTTCAGCTAATCTTGCAGTTTGTGGGTTTGCCACCTTTTTCACTACTTGAACTGCTTCATCCAAGGGAATTTTAGTGAACAGCTGGACTACATCAAAGCTGACAATTTTATCATCAGGATCTATCATAGCATTTCTATTGAATTCAATGAATTGGTTGGAGTCTTTGATGTAAGAACTGGTCTTACCAACCAACGGAGCTAATTTTCTAGCGACATACTTTGCTAATTCGTATGTGGGTGATCCTATAGTATTGACTATAGGTCTCAAGGGGACATCAGCTTTATGAATTTTGGGGGCTCCATAAATACGAGGGGTAATTTCACTATCAGGCGTAAGGTGTTTTTTCAATTTTTCGTCTAGATTCGTTTCTTTGATGGCTTTTTTGACTAGTCTTGTGATTTTAGAGATGGGGTTCTTCTCTAGTTTTTTGTAGCTACCACTGTTGTATAAGTGGTCCTTCATTTTGTTTATGTAATCTTCATGATTCATTACAACAGTGGCACCTCCCTTGTCAGCTTTTAGAATGACAATGTCATTGTTATTCCTCAGATTTTTCAGGGCTCTGAGATGATCTTGGTTCAGATTCTTTTTAGGAGGTCTTGCTTTCCTGAGGATAACCGCACATTCCTGTCTGACAAGTTCTTTGTCTTCATCATTGAGCGTCTTGATTCCATCCTCCAGGCTGCAGATAATTTCTTCATTAGGGATTTGTTTAGGGGCTAAGGCAAAATTGAGGCCTTTGTCTAGAACTTCAATTTCTTCCTTTTTTAACTCATAAGAAGAGATATTTATAACTTTATTGTTGTTAATTAGGTTATTGTGAGGAGTTGTTTTAATTACTTTTTCAGATATAATGTTTGTGTTATTTATATTATTTTCTAACCCATTAATATTATTGGTCATAGTATTTGTTTTATTACCCTTTTCATTGTGTTCTCTTATGTTTTTTATGCTACAATTGTTTTTTTTACTTACATTCTTGGTTGTATTATTTTTATTTAACTTATAATTTTTTACTTACATTCTTGGTTGTATTATTTTTATTTAACTTATAATTTATGTTAATTAAGTCAATGTTATTAAAACTTACCTCCTTGAGATTTTCTATTCCACACCTGATGTCTGTTGACATTTTCCTAATGCTTTTGTTGCTATGCAGATATCCGAACATGTTTTGGCTGGAGTCGAATGCAGTTCTTGCGCTGTCCAATGATTCTTTGCTGGGTGGTTCTCTCATCTCTCCAGTCTTGGCATCGTTTGACCCAATTTCTGATTCGTTCATGTCTTTGTTGTGCATTTTGTTTGCTACATTTGATGTCCCTGCCAATGTTCTCGGCGTTTGCATTTTGGGGTCACATTTTGCTTCTGCGCTGTCATTTATGCATTGATTTTCTGCTCCACACCTCATGTCTGTTGACTTTCTCATAATTCTTCCGTTGTTATGCAGATATTCATACAGGTTTTGGCTGCAGTCGAATGCATTCCCTGCGTTGTCCAGTGATTCTTTGTTGGGTGGTTCTCTCATTTCTGCAGTCCCGTTTGACCCATTTTTCGATTCGTTCATGTCTTTGTTGTGCATTTTGTTTGCTGCGTTTGATGTTCATCCCAATGTTCTGCGTGTTTGCATTCCGGGGCCGCATTTTGCTTCTGCACTGTTGATTTTAGGTAAATCATTTATGTACTGACTTTCAGATTCAGTCCCTACGCTGCCCATTGCTACCTGTTCAGCTTCATGCACAGCGTTCTTTTCCTTGACGGCGTCTTTTATTGGGGTGTTCTTTGCCAGAGTGTTTTCTTCACTGCGTGATTTAGCCACTGTGTTTTTGTGTGTTCCAGAATTATTATTGCCATCCTCGGGGTTTGATCTTGTTTCCATGTTTTGTTGTTCTATTTGGTAATGCTTGTTGTTGGTGTCCAATTTCTGTCTCTGTTCATTGTTATGCTCACGCTGTTCCTCCAGTCTCTGTAGTTTGTTTTTATGTTTTATTTGAGCTGCGTGACCTTCTTTGTTTGCTTTGAGTGCTGCGCAGGCATCAATGACTATCCAAAGGTCTTCTCGGATCATTGCTGCCAGTTTTAAGTGCGTTTCAAAGGCTGTTGAGGCTAGTGTAAAATTCTATTATTAACTATTTAAATTGGAAGGGAAAGATCTTGAGAAGTGGTTGTTTTTTAGTTTAGAGTTTTTAGCCTATCAAATTTAACTTTGAAAATTATGCTAATTAGACAATTATATTTTTAGAATCACCATAAAATTATAAATAAGATTTTTTCTTCAAAGATGATTAGAAAGTAATGATTTTCACCTCAATGTATATTCCATGTCCTATATGAAACCAAATTTGAAATATATGAGTTCCTTCGAGTTTGAGAAAAGTACCCCTACAAAATAATCTAATTCTAAAGCTCCACCACAAAAACCATAAAACAAAATTGTGATAACATTGGATATCTTATATGTTTGGAATTTTTGGCTTTTGGATTTTTCAAATATTCTGTAAAGTAGTATAAAATTTTATATATTAACTATTCAAACTTTGAAAGGAAGATCTTGACAAGTGGTTTGTTACTTAGTTTATAGAGTCCTTAGCCTATAAATATTGGAAGAGGTTTATGACATTCCATGTTTGTATCCTAAAAGTTAGATAGTCTTTTAAAAAAAAGGACTCATTAATTTGTGGAGTTAGAAACTTTAAAGTTCCATTCCATGCATCCTTTGCAAAGGTCAATTATACAATGAGATAGTCCACATATTTTGGCTCAAAATTACAAAGTTTGTAAACCTCTGGACTAATAAATCTCTTTCTTTGTGGGTTATCTTACATGACTATACAATTTTAAGGTCAATTATACAATGAGATAGTTCACATATTTTGGCTCAAAATTACATAGTTTGCAAACTTTTGAACTAATAAATCTCTTTCTTTGCAGGTTATCCCCACATGATTATACATTTTTTGGTCTGAGCCACAAAAGCATATAGAAACATATGTAAAATTCCACGGTCTATAATCATAGTAATGATATTTATAGATATTTTTATTGTTACAAAAATAAATGTTAATATTTTGAATAAACACTCCATCCACACTTAAACGACTCAACGAAAAATAATAATTATAAAATAGTACAAATAAGATTATATGGCACACTTAAGGACCCAAAAAAGCACAATACTTATAAAAATAGGATTATATAGGTGCGAGTAAGTAAAAGATGAACGTTAGAATTCGTAGGAAAAATGGAACTTTAGAATTCAATGGTCAAAAGTCAATCCGATCAATAAAAATTATCTTTGGAGAAAATTTTAGTACTAAAAAATTAAGATTAAAGTTCAAATGTAATTTTGAAATTAACGATTGAGAATAATTGAGATTTTGAAATAAGAATAATTAAAATAATATTTTTTTAAATTTAACTAATTAATTTTTAATAATAATTAAATATATAGGTTTTAATTCGAAATATTTAAATAATAAGAATAAAGGTCAGAGGGTTATGTTATTAACGAGGTTAGGGGGCCTTCAATAAGTGGGAGGGGTAATAAAGGAAACATCTTGATTAAAAATAAAATTAATTGGTGAGAGTAAACAGAAAAGGTCAAGTGGGTGGGGAATTAATAAAGGAAACATCCCATTAAAAATTAAAAATAAAATTAATGGGTGAGAGTAAATATAAAAGTTCAAAAAATTATGGGGTTGTGGGATTATTGAAGAAAGTAGATAATGAACAAACCAGAAGAAATAGAAATAAGTATATTTTTTGAATGAGAGGTTCTACGAATGGTTTAATTTGTAATCATCTTCATGATTAAAACTAGTTGGATCTTTTTAAATTTCATGAACTTTGGTGATGATCTAAGAGGAATAGAAAGGAGCCGGGGTAAGGATTTTTTCTTGATCAAAGAAGATAGGGTGTTTTTATTTATGGAACCTTTACTAATTTTAAAAAATTATTATGATATGTATCGAATATGCGCTTTTTTCATTGGGATTTAATATATTTTCCAATTTGACATATACAATTTTTTTACATGACCATGGAATTCTATAGACCACAGGTCTCACCAATGAATCAAATTGATATTTGGGGGATTTTTATAATCGATTTAACATTTTGAAGGGATTGAAAAGAACTATAATGTTTTTCTTGGCTCAAATTTTAGAGATGTGATGCGTGATCCCTTATTAGCCAAGAAAAATAATAGGTCTAAGGTTTGAGGGGTGGGGGTTGTTTAGGGAAATCAACTCAAGCAATATGGAATTCCTTATTGATATGACGAAAAGAATATCGATTATATTTAGAAGGGATTTCTTATTTTATTTTTCCTTAGAGATTAGGTAAATTTTGAGGTAAAAAGTTAGCCTCGTAACAAGAAATGAACTAACAAAATTAAATGGAAAATAAATAATACGATCATGATGGTGATGTCATCTCTAGGGGATATATTTTGGAGGGAAAACAATAAAACTTTTTTTTTTTTTTTTCATCTTATCTCCTTGAAGGTTAACTAAAATTTCAAGAGTATACATGTATTGGATGTGGAAATAAATTCCACATACATCAAGTATATAGTCAACATACTTTTGAGTATATCCACATAAGATAAATTGAAAATGCAGGTAAAAGAACATAATCAACACATTCTTTTATTTATTTTTCTGTCTTTTCTGATGTGTATTTATTTAAAGTATGAAAATTAGGTAATAAATATATTTGTACTTAATTTATGTATTCCATAGGTCTCAACTATTGACAATTGAGTAAACATACAAAGGTATAAACCAAAAATACAATACAATTTTTTTTTTATTATTTTTTTATTTTATTAATTTTTTAAATTCACAAGTCTTATATAATTACTTAAATTATTATTTTATTATTTTTCTTAGGAAACCTAGAACTATTATTTTATTATTTTCCTTATTAGGGTTATTTTAGACCTCAAAATTCCCCTATTTGAAATTCAAGGTTAGAAATGCCAATATCCTTGGTAAAGAGGGTTTTCCATATGGCTTATTTATGGGCCAAATGCAATGAAAATAGGAATGGAGGTACATGTCAGTGGATGATACCATAATTATCTAGTCCCATGGACTCTTTCCATTCATTTCTTCCTAAAACACCTCAACAACCTATCCCCTTATGAGCAATTTACTATGGAATTAGAGGAAAATTTTTCCTTGTCGTTTTTGGGTATGTCAGTCTACCATCATAGTAGTGGTTCGTTTCCTCATCTATTTCTCTATAAAAGTCTCTCACTACCTCCTACATCCATTCCCACTCTCATCACTATCCTACCCATAAATTTGTCATCTGCAAGACCCTCTTTACCAAGCTATTCACATTTTTATTCTCCAGCTCCTCTCTTAGGAAAAATCACATCTTATGAAAGCTATTAAATGCAATGGATATTCCTCCTACAAAACAAACAAGGAAATATTATATGCTCCACTCCCTTCCCCTAAACACTCTCAACCCCTCCCCCCTAGAGCTATAGTTTCACTTCCCTATATAAAATTGACCATTGATCACATCTCTAAATTTCTAGCCATGAAAAAGATTAAAATCTCTTTTCAAACCCTGCAAGATGTAAAAATAATTATTAAAATATACCAAAAATCACGTGTATCCATTTTTGTTCCCTAGGGTCTATAAAATTCCATTATCGTGTAGAAATTCTTATATAGGCCAAACTAGTAGATGTATTAAAGCATGAGTAAAAGAAATATAGCCGATGCATATCATAATGATTTTACAGAATTAGCCCTTATGCTTAAAATCACCCATAAATATTAGCACAATATATTCTTTGATCAAGAAAAAGCTATCTCCCCCACTTGCTTTTATTCATCCTTGATCATCTACAAAACTCTCAAAATTGAAAAGAATGTAAATAATTTTAACTACGAAGATGGCTAGAAATTAATCCATTTATGGAAGCCTCTCATTCAAAACCTTAATCCATGATTTAGTTTTTCCCCCTTCGTTCTCTATTTATTTTCATCTTTTATTCCTCCCCTTCCCTCCCTTTCTTCTTGACCTTTATGTTTCTTGCTATTATTTAATCTTCTTTATAACATGGATGTTTCCTTTCAAATCATATTTTTCTTTATTAATATTCCCTTTCAACCCTTCCTCCCCACCTCCCTATCAGTTCAATCATAATCATAATCTAAATTACTGCCCCTACCCACACATTTATCAATTTAATCTTATTCATAATATAAAAAATTATCACCCCTCTCTTTCTCCTCCTCCCTCATTCCTAATCTCACCCTTCTTATTGAATGTCGCAAACCTCTTTACTAACCCAACCCATCTTTCTCCTCCTCCCTCATTCCTAATCTCATCCTTCTTATTGAATGTCACGAACCTCTTTATTAACTCAACACATCTAACCTATTTTATTATTATGTAAATACTTTAAATTAAAAAGTATTATACATTTAATTATTTTTCAATTTTTTATATTAAGTTGTTTAAAATTTTTTTTTTTTAATTATATTTAATTTAAAATTGGGTATTTCATTATTCTAAATCATTAATTTAAAAATTACATTTCAATTTTAATTTAAACTTTGAAATTCATTATTATTTTCCTTTAAATATTTCTGCAACAATCATTTTCGTTTGTTGAATAGACTTTTGGCTATTGAATTTTGACATTCCATTTTACCTATAAAATATTCATATGTCTTGTCCTTGCACCTATATATTCATATTTTCAATTTTCTAATCATTCTAGTTTACTTGGTCATGAAGGATGGGTGGAGTGTACACTAAAAAATTTGGACACTTTCCTTATACCACATACATAGTAAATATCTCTAGAAATAACATTGTTATAAATGCATTTATGCTTTTTAAGAAGGTCCCATTTCCACAACTTCTTGTGCCACCAAGTATCTATGTGATCTAGAGCGGAAACGGAAATAGATTCATATGTATATCTAGTTGTTTCCAGACTTGTATAAGTATTCCAACTCTAGTTTATAATTTCCACTTATTCATTAGTATGAACCCATTAGAATACACAAAATTTACGAAGTTATCCCCTTCAACTTTAGTTATCCTTGAAGACCCAAATCAAGAGATTTTTTCGAGTATCTATAAGAGATTGTATTTAAAGTTGTTCATTTTAAATGAAACAACCTGCATGAACCTTTCATGTTTAAGAAGGAAAATAGATCTAAGGAGAGTTGTAAAAATAAACTCTTCCTATGAAAGTATACCTCATAAAATTATATAGTTATCCTTTCCTACCTTTTAAAGTAACTATGACAAGATCCAAACGAAATAGTTCATGAGGCCTTTCTAGATCACATATCTAGTTTTATATGCTTATTGGACATTCTTTCCCATCTAGTTACGTAAATACCTATTTTTATACACTTTTCCTTGATAATAATGTGCCAACGACTAGTACCAGATAATTCTCCCCATGCATTTTCCATAGAAAGGGATAAGCCAAAAAAAATGCATATTTTTTAAGCCTCAAAGCCAAAGTATCATTGATGGAGATAATAGTTCACATCTAGCCAAATGTAAACCTTCATTTTCATTTTTTCTCATCCATAGAAAAGTAAACATTCATTTCCTTATTTTACTTTTAATAAATCTTGGGATCTTTGTCAGTGTAATCGAATACAATGGGACACTCTTTAACACTGACTTGAATAGAATCAGTTAACCACCCAATAATGACCTCTTAAATCACTAGTTTTTAATTCTAATTTCAGCATTTTTAACGTACTAGGACTATTCCTCCTTGTGGAAACAATTAGGTTTCAGATAATAGCCTAGTCGTTTGAATCTTTTCCCTAATTGTACCACTTTATAGGCAAAAAATGTGTTAATAGTGGCTAGGGTATCTTCCCAAGTTTTTTTTTGTACAAAAGGTATATCTATGGATGGTGACCTCCACTATAGATAATTTGATGAAAAGATTAATGATTATAGAAAGGGCCTCCCGTTCAGTAACACTTCCTTCTCCAAATAATACAACATCGTCCACAAAAAGGAGATGTGTAATATGCAAAGACTTAGATACCTTATCCCCTTTTAAATAACCATTTCTTTTACATTTTTATCAATCTACTCAAACATTCAATGGTAAGTAGGAATAGTTAAGGACAACATTGGAAGTGTTGTCCCGAACCACTTGAATCAATGATAAAACTAAATATATAGCGATTCAATAAGAAAAAAAGGCTATTTGAAGACATCCCATTATCTAATTTGTGACCTTCATATTTAAGCTAATTCCAAGGAGTACTCACATTTGCAAGTTCCAATTAACTTCATCATATGCTTTTACTGAATCCATTTTTAAAATTGCGGCTTCAAGATTTCTTAGCTTAATAGAGTGTGGGAACTCTTGAATCATACCAATAAAATTATTAATCTACCTACTAGTGAGAAATCCAAAATCTTATATTGAGACAATTCCTGCAAGTTTATCTTTTACTCTATTTGAAAAGATCTTGGTAATAACTTTGTAGATTATGTCACATAGTGACATTGTTCTGAAGTTATTAAATGCCTCTATATTTGACCATTTTGGGATCAAAGAAATAAAAGTTTCATTTATCACTCCAAAATCCATCATTTTTCTTCTAGCCTCTTCAACTACGTTAAAAATATCTTCCCCAATCAAATCAAAAGATCTTAGGTAAAGTACAATAGTCCACAAATGTAGGCTAGGGTATTCTCCCTTTGCAAATGATATTAGGAGTTATTTAACTTCTTCCAAAGTTACTAGGCCAACAATTTTAGTACAATCATCCTCCAAGAAAATTCTTGGGAAAATTTGGCATAATTTGAAGAGGTGGTTGAATAATACTACTAAGGCCTTTTAAAAGAAATGAAATGTGATCCTTCACAACCATCTGCAAATCCCCCTTGAGAGAGTCCAATAACACCACATTTTTCCTTAATTTATAGAGAAAAATGTAAAACTCTTCTAGACTTTGCAACTTATGGAGAAAAAAAAGTTTCCATCTCCATCCTTTACACTGATTTCCCTTCTTTTCAATCTCCATTCTTTAACTTCAAATTTTAAAATATAGGAATTTTTGTCCTTTAGTTCACATCAATATGCTATCACTTCTTTAGGAATGTTTGAGTTGATATAGTATTTTAAATTTTTTCCATACTCTTGTTTAATAAGAAACTAATCCATCTTCCTTTCTTATTTGTTGATCATTTCCCACGCCTTGTTCTTAGGTTTGAGTTTCTTCACCTTGTTCACCCAATATTCCATGATTGAATTAGATTTTATAGTTGATAAGTTCTTCCAATAGGATTTCACTAAAGAGATGAATGTTTCGTTTTCTAACTAATAATGGTTGAATTTGAAAGGGTAATTTACGCAATAAGCTTCAAAGTATATCGAAAGTAAGATCAACAAGTTGTCTGAGATACCTTAAGTACTAACCCAAGATTTAAATCTACTCATCATATCAACTAGGGACTCAGCTAATAGGAATCAATGAAGCCTTTAAGAAATCCCATGATCTCCTAATATACCACTTCTCAATGTAGAGTCCATGCTAGAGGGACATGCATGAATTCAGATGGATTCTTATATTATATGGGAGAATGCAAGTGCTAAGGGGTCATTTTACCTATAGATATGTTGAATTTCACATTCCCAACTAAAATTGGAAGAGTGATATTGTAAAAAATCATTATCCTATAGTTGTTTTCAAAACTCCTCTCAGTCCACATTGTGCATAGAAATTTACTAGCTTTATAGGGTTATCCAAACCTATTCTAGTACCTTCCAACATAATATCATACTTTCATATAAATTGTTTAAATAAAAAATCCCTTGGATCCCACATAAAAAAAAACTCCGTTAGAATTCCCAGAGGCATCCATAGAACAAAACATTATAACCATGAAGATCTTGAGAAACTCCTCATCATTGTTTTCCCTTGACACCATGGTTTCCTATATTAAAATTATTAATGGTCTATGAAGCTCCAGTAGTCTCCTTATGGCATGTTTTTTAGGAGCCTCCACTACTCCTCGTATATTTTTGGACCTCATAATCCTGAAGAACCCTCTTGAGAGGGCTTCTCCGCTCTATGTTCCCTCTAATTACCAAAAACAATTGTGCCCTCCATTAAATTCGCTCCCTAGGTAACAACTTCATACATCAACTCTTTCTTGTTTTTCTAATAGTTACATTAATAGAAAAATTCATCACATTTGAGGCATCTAGACCCTTTAAATATGAGGTGCGGTAAACAAATAGAGGGTTAAGATTTATGTTATCACCTAAAAATTATCACATAACTAGTTATTACTAGGTGGATGGAAATACACCATGTAGGATTAATTTTACCATGGTAAAACTACTTTCACCATGAGAAATAATTTAGTAAACAAATTTTCCCTCATTATTTGTCATTAAAATTAAAAACCCCATGACAATAATTGAATAAATCATTATTTATTTAATTTTCTCCATAAATCATTATTAAACAATTATTTGATAATTATTATTTCACTATTTATTTATTATTTCCCGATTTATTCCATATTTTTCTTATGAGATACTTATTAAACCACTATTTAATAGTTATTTCTTTCTTAATTCTCACAAAATGATTAATAAATCATTTTTATTTGTTAATTACTTCAACCACTTTTGAAATAACGATATTTCACCATTTTCAATATCTTTTCTCTCACAAAAAATATAATAGAATATTGCCAATGACTAGATTTTTACTCGGTCAATAATATTTTAGTATTTTCTAATTCCTAATTTGTCTCAATAATTTGTTATAAATAAGAGGGTTTTCCATTCATTCTTCACCTTGATCATTCTTGTCATCATCACTTTCATCTCATCACATTTGCGATCCCACTTGAGTTCAAGTTATTTTTGTTTGTTATTTCCCATTGCAAGTTGAGACAGAAATAGATAATTGAAGCACAAGTGAAAAGGACTCATCCCACGAAGGGGGAGCTATAGACCCATGTTTATAAATTCTCCTTACCAGGTGTTTCATTTACATTAACAAAATTTTCTTATTTATATGATCCATTGGGTTGCTACAATTTTTATCTTTGTTGTTATATGTTTTTGGTTACATATGATATTTTACTATAAGGTTTTTCTTTGTTTTTAATTCCATATTTCGAGCATAGACAACCATATTTTGTTGTTAGGGGCACTTCTCACCAGTAACTTAAGGGAAACATTTTTGGTGCACTTGCTAAGATTTTTCATACTAATAAATGGAAACTCAATTGGTGAAGTAATTTAGAACATGGGTGACCATTATTTGATTTATCTCCAATTTTTTCCAGCTATTTTAGCCATCTCAATTTCTACATTAGATCTATTATATTTTTTGGAAAATATTTCACTTATGTTGGGGTTTCACAACTATCTACAAGTCACAAGTACCAACTAAGAAGGAGATGAAAAAATATTGGTTTATATGTTCAACAAGATAAGAACAAATACAACACACTTTTTCACCCATTAATTACACCTAGTGCACTTTTCTTCCTAGAATATGTGCACAACGCACTTTTTAGGTTGATTTTTCCACTTTGCAATTTTTCGTATTTTTTTTCTTCATATTTTTCCAGTCATACTGAGACTATTTTCTATGTGTTGGGGAGAGTTATTGTTATTTGATAAGCCACCTCTAGGACTATATACACTTATTAGTTTCTTGCTGAGGAAGGAAAACCCCCCTACAGTTTAGAGTAACCTCCACTCTTTAAAAGAGAATTTTTGATTTGAGGAGTCTAGTGTGTAACATTTTTAACCACTAATTGTTAATGTTTTTTCCACAGTTTTGTAACCATTTTTAGACAAGTTTCCAAAACACTTTATTCCCTTTAGATTCTTGTGTTGTTTTCCCCCCTCAAGATCAGATTATGTACCATGTCTATCCTTTTCCATCATTTTCTCCCATGTGGTTCACTCATCTTTTTCCTCATTTTTAGCAAATTATCCCTTATAAATTAGGTATTTTGGAAATTTGGTGTGTTCTTGAGTTGCTTTTTTTCCCTCTTTTCCTTTCTTTCTTGATTTCCTTCTTGGGTGGGGAGCTTTTTGCTTCGGTTGGTTTTTCATTTACTATTCACTTTTAATATTATTTATAGTTTACGCACTTTTTTTTAGAACCATTGACCTCATTAAAACATGCTCAATTAACTCATCCACTTGACACATTTTTGACGCTCACATGCCTTAAGGGAACATGAGCTTAGTTAACACTGCTAAGCCAAGACTCTAAACACTAAACCTTAGTAATTGAACTCACATAGGTTAATCCCCATTGGTCATCGAGGCCAAAACAATTTTGTAGTTAGGTGTATGATCAATCACATAGGCTTCCAATAGCACCCACTCATGACTTACCTTGAGACATAGAAAATTGACATATTAGGGAGCTCAAAATCATTCAACATCCCACAATCCAAATGTGGAGTGTGTCAAAACTTGATTCAAAGTGGTTTGTACTAGATCATGAGAAAAGTAGTTCTCCTCAAGGTTACCCAACCCATAGTAAGGAATTTCGTGCCATGGTTGATCACTAAGAATCTCAAGACTTGACCATCCCCATGGGACAACTATAATCTTAGTGGTCAATCTAAGGAAAACACCCTATAGGACTAGTTGTGGTTAATCCGTTTGTCATAACATAACACCTATCCATCTTGCATAAGGACTCTCCTAATTCCTTTGTTGCAAGCATTTGTGCATACTACGGAATCTTTGTCCAGATCTACAATCTTTAATACTTGTGGATGTTTCCACAACTTCTTAAGCTACTCAAAAATAGCCTTACACTCCTCTATTCATTCAAAATTCTTGCCTTTCCTCTATAATGATGTAATAGGAAAATAAATCTTTAAGAAGTTCCTGATGAACCTCCTATAATAAACACCAAACCCCATGAAATATCTCACCTCATTTGCATTCTTGGGAGCTACCCAATCCATGAAGGCCCTTATCTTTTTTGGATCTATTGAGAAACCCTCTGTGGAGACAACATGCCCAATTAATGTACCTCAGTCTAAAAAAAATTGCAGTTGTTGAGCTTAATATACAACTGATGCTCTCTCAACAACCTCAACACTACTACTAAATGGTCGGCATGTTCTTTGTCATTTTTATAATATACCAATATGTCATCAATGAAAACAATAACAAACTTATCCAAATACACACCAAACACATTATTAATAAAACACATAAATGTACCTGGAAAATTAGTCAAACCTAATGGAACTATAACAAACTCATAATTCCCATAACTAGTTTAGAAAGTTCTCTTGTAAATTTTCTCCTCTTTTATGTGTACTTGGTGATATATAGATCTAAAATCAATCTCTGAGAACATTTTTTCTCCCTTCAACTGATCGAATAACTCATCAATCCTTGGAAATGAATACTTGTTTTTTACGGTCACTCTATTCAGCTGGCTCTAGTAAACGGATAATCTGAGAGTACCATATTTATTCTTCAACGATAACACTGGCCCACCCCATGGTGATACACTTGGCCTAATGTATCACTTATCCAAAATTTCCTTCAATTTTAGCTTCAAATTTACCAAGCTAGGTGTAGTCATCTTATAAGGTGCTTTTGATGTTGGAGTTGTCCCTCACACAAACTCAATAGAAATGTCTACCTCCCTATGAGGTGGAAAATCTGAAATATCCTGAGGAGATACATCATCAAACTACTGTATAATTGGGTACCTTCTCAAAACATTTTCATCCTAAACTTCCATACCTTTGTCACTAGAAATGTGCATTGTGACAACACACACATTTTTGTGGCTACATTTTTCCTACATAGTTGTCACCATCCTAACTGATATGGTTTTATTCTTTCCTTGTAAGAATCATGGTCCCCCATTGTCATCCAAGAACTCAATAGCTTTGTCATAACAATCCACCTTGGTTCTATGAATATAAAACCAATCCATCGCCAACATGATACTAGATGATCCCAACTGTGATACATTCAAATGTGTTGTGGTATGCATACCATTTAAATCAAATGCACAATATCTTACCCAATGACGAACTCTCTTATTTGTACCTAATGAGCCCTAGTATTTCAGCAAGGATGTTGTAACTCCTAGGGCAAACAACTTTACTTTATCAACTTGGGGTTCATACAAACTTTGAGGTGACAATGCTATATGCACATCAAATGCAACAATCTACTCCTATCACTTCTCAACTATGGTGATATACCACTAGGGATGTTCAAACCAATATTCTATTGATTAGAAGGAGGTTGACTATTGACAATGAATGTAAAGCTATTTTTAATGCAGAAAGTAAATTCTTGCCTAGGTTAAGGAAATGAAAGTGTTGAATAGAAATTGCTATGAAAATGACATGAAATCACCTAAGTAGGAATTAACACACATTACTTTCAGAAGATACCTAATTTAACCTTTCATTCGATCATCTAGTTATCTTGATTAAGTAGGCATGTAAATGATCCTAATAATGTTAAGACTGATATATACATGCAGTAGCTAAATATAGTAGAAACAAACCTTTTGGTTTTCAATTTGGAAACGTAAATGTTAAATTGATACAGATGATATTTTGTGGGTGATAAATATATGGGAAAACTAGTCAAAAATGGCATTGATGGGTATGAAGGAAAATTTGAAGGCCTGTCCTAGGCTCTGGTAATTTTTTCTTCCCAAAATGGTGTAAAATAGGATGTTATAGGGTTTCTTGTAATTACTACAGGATTTCCTGTAGTTACTATATGATGTCCTATTTTACTACAAGAAACTTAGCTGAAAACTATAGGAAGGTAAGGAAGGTGAAAGGAATTATTGGGAAGGTGGATGCTTATGGAATAAGGTATGGGGAAGGTGCACACTACCCAGGCATCAACCCAACTCTTCAGGATGGTTGAATTTGCTCAAGGTGGTTGTCCATAGTGGGCTACAAAACATAAATCTGAATCGATGGTTGGTAGGGTTTGGCGAGAGGTGAAGAATACTTATATGAGGTGGGTGGAATGATTTCTCCTTGCAGATCAACAACTCCTACAACAACACATATTAATTTCTTCATTTATGCACAGATTTATGTAATTGTGGAAAAGATGACTTGAATTTAATAAACTGAATTATTAATGGTGAGAAGATAAAATTTATTTAATGGAACCCTTTATAATATGAAACAACCTTAAGAAACCAAAATAACAACTGCAAGTACTTCTAGTAAATCATGAACAATGACCTACTCAACGAGAAACCCTAAGCTACGCAATAATGAAAAGATAACTCTGTTTTTGGGACTATGATAGTGGGGTATTCAAATCACGATCCCATGAGGGAGATGGGCATGAGGCAAGTATCACAAGATTTTATGAAATCTTTTCTTTCCCTACTATAACACCAATCTACTTGTCCCACTAATGGAATGTAAACTAACCAATCATTCAAAGACTTGAAAATTTAAGAAAACAAAAATAATTGCAGTAGCTAATCTATGATGTTAGTCTAAGGATACATGTATTAAAAGAAGAGGAGCCTCTTCTGCTAGGGTTGATACCTAACCCCAAGAGATTTATCCATGTGAGTTAACTCATTGCTGGATCAAATAAACCCTTTTCATTATCACCAAAATGTCAAAAATAACATGAGAATAACACTCACAACATCTTAAGCTCGGAATTTCCACTTACCTAGAATAAAATATTGAATCCTAGTCAGGAACTAGGATTTCTTATTTATACAACTGAATCTACCAATAACTTCCTTCAAATTAAGTACGATTGGCTCCCAACTTCAAGATTAACTTGTCTTCAAGTATCACTGCCTTGGCTACCAATGAACTCAGTGGGATTGGCTACTTGTAACTCTGAGTTGATGACATATGGTGGAGGAATCTTCGAGTGATTGAGGAGTTAATTAGGGAGATCCAATCTCCTAAACTCCAACTTACTTATCTACTTCAAGTTCTTGCACTTAAATTAGCCAAAATTTTCTCCACATCATACAATTAATGCACATTATACCACATGATATAACACCTCACATTTGCACCTCTCACTAAGAAAAACATAATAAAATATGTAAATAAATGTGAGAAAAGTTGATTTTAATAAGTTGTAGAGTGTAATTAAGGCCCATATAATTTACCTATTAATGAGCCTCATCATCACCCCTCTACTAAAATTGTTTCTCATCCTCCGAGAAACTTAGTCTATGTCCATGTCTTTCATAGATCTTTTGGAATCTCTAACATCCCAGAACTCTATTGATGGAGTTTCCTCTTGTGGGTAAATTCTGGAAGGATTATCTATTTCCTCCCACATATTTCCTTCCTCTTCCTCCTTTCATCCTTCTAGAATACCCAATAGCAAGGGTGGAATGAGTTTCAAACCAATCTAGTTGATTTTGAGTCTCTGTAGTGCCTTCTTATAGAATGGAGTCATTTCTAGTGCATCTCTTTTTTCCTTGATCCTTAGGATGTATGGTAGGGTGCCCCACCTCCTTTGGAATTCTTGTTGGCTTTCATCTCCTAGAAATTCATGGTGTCGTGAGAATGTGTGACTTATTTCCCTTATGTAGCTAGGTATATTATTGCAAGTCAGGGATCATTCACGATGATGTTATGGGTGCTAATGACAACCATAGAATTGATATGTTCTGATCTGATGTAAAGGGTCTATTTTTCTTCTTTTTCCAACACCCTCTTCGCCTCCTTAGCCCTGGCCTCCTCATATATCATCCATGGTGCAAGGGCCATTACTTGTAAGTCCCCAAAATTTGCATTGGGGTCCCTCATATTCAAGTCTATTAAGGCCAATTTGTGTATGTAGAATTCAGAGCTCTTTACCTTATACTCTAAGGTGCTTTAGTCACATAGCTCAATGAACTACCTATAGTCTTGGAAAGGCATAGTCACCCATCGTGCTAATGTCGGTATCTGAAATTGAAATCATTTATCTTTGAGGTATAAGGAATGTGACTTTGGTGGCACATGACACTGGAGTGCCTCCATGGAGAGGCTTACCATGGTGGCCAATTGGCTCTCTTTTGCATGTAATTTCCTCCTTATCCATGTGTTTTATGGATCTATTTGATATCTCATAATTTCTTCCCTATCTCTTATAATATTCAAATCTCTAACCATCTCTAGTAGCTTCTCTTCCATATGGCCCACATCCTCTACATTCTTTTATTTAGCAATTTGCATCCAACAACATGTCGTTCTTCTCTGTTTCTCAAGCTCAAAGAAGAGAGGGATGGAAATGTTTTGTGGTATTACTCTGGCTCCTTCAATGAATCTGTAAGAAGAGCTCAGATTGGACTATGGGCTAGGTTCCTATAGCTCTTGGGATTCTCCTTTAGGTGCCTTTGGAGAATTTACCTCCTCTTGCACTTGTGTTGCTTATTCATTTCCTTTCCTCTGTCATTGTTTTCCTTCTTGCTTCTTTTTGTGTGTCTCTTGTAGGACTCTCTCAGTTTCCTATAGAAGGCTTTTTGTTTTCTAAAATGGGTTCAAAGGTATCTTGTTTTTCATTATTGATTCTAACCTGGTGATAGGCCTCCTAACATAGGTTATGGGAAACTTTGGGGAGGTATGTTTTGTGGTGCCCTCTTCACCTTTTATTTCCAGGGAAACCAGATTTTCCTTCTCTTTCGATAAATCCTCAATAACTATTGGAGTTCTCATGGGTGTTTGTGGTTTCCCCTGTTTGATCATAATTCTCCTCCTTGTTTTGAAATGTAGGGGAGTCTGCCTATATCTCTTCCCCTTTTATTTGACATGTCTACATAGGGTAGCGAAGGTAGTAGTTTTCTCCCTCTTAGTTGGTTCAAGAGACAACCTTGGAGATTCCTCCCTTTCCTTGGTGTGTTCCTCAAGGCTTGCTTCTTCCTTCTATTCATTTTCTTTACCTTTCTCTTCCTCTCCTTATTCTTTTTTCTCCTTATTCCTCTGACTTCTCTGTTTCTACCTCCTCTTCTTCAAGCTCTTCTCCTTCCTCTTTAGGTTCTTCTTCTTCCTCTTCCTCTTTTGGTTCTTCTTCAACACTATAGGTATGGTCGCTATCATATTCAAGGGATTGTATTTCAATCACAACCTCTCTATCCATGTCTCTAAATGTGTACCATTGAATGGGCATTCTCAAATGGCTAAGGGAATCCTCTAGTATTAGCCTAATAATTCCTTGGTGTGCCAATTATGGATGTTTTTCCTCTTAAACTTTTAAGCTCATGCCTAATACTGATTGCAGAAAGTAGTGGGGTATACTGAGTCTTCTATCATGTGGTATCCCCTATCCAAATATCAACCCATTGAGGAGCCTAAATTGATAGCCATAGACTATACTAAGCCTCTCTTCATAAGAGATATATTTGATAATATGATATCCTACCTCATTCCAATGGTAGGGAAGTATTTCCTTTCTTATCCCATTTTTATCCTGAACTGGCTCTTCATCCCTTAAGAAGAAATTTTTCTTTGCAAAACCGCTTGCATCCTTATCCTCATTTCTCCATGACATCCCTTAAGGAATTCTGGTCATTCTGCTAATTACTTCAAGAGTAATTGTAATTGATAGTCCTCTTACCACCGTGGTAGCACTGATCCTAGCTTGAGGATTATGTGACATGGAAAAATATTGATCTACATCATCATAATACCCTTTGAGTAGCTCAAAGACTCCCAACCAGTTATGTCTTCCAAATATTTCTACCACAGGGGAATGGAGGTGTATTCTCAATGTCTTTGTGAGTTCCCTTTTGTTAAACCCTCTTGTCATTTTCCTTCTTTGGTTGATTCACTATAAGGATTATGGTAGTCTTAGCTTTAATTATTAGGATGACTGAGGATGGTGGATGGATGCAATTTTTTCCCTATCTCCACAACTTTTAAACTATTCACAATTTCTTTTAAAACTCCCAGGCCCATTGTTTTCACTTAAAAACCCAATTTTTTTGTTCCTAGATATCAATTCAAAGCATAGGAGATATGGTCCACCTACCTTTCAATTTTATGGTTTAGATGAGGATAGTTACTGAATAACTGGAACCTATGCACATCCTTTAAGCGTTCTCTATGAATATCCACTATTTATTGTACCTCCCTGCATTTCTTGTGGTTGTTTTTTCTTGTAGGGTAGATGAAAAAGGTTTTCCTCTTAAATGGCTCTCCAATTTGGTATTGGTTCTCTCTGATCTCTAAATGAATAAATTGTGCATGAGAGTTTATAATATTCAATTTTTATGGTTGATTCCTTGGACCATTGTATTGGCTAGCAGCATACGAGATTTTGTCTTATGGATCGTTGGCCCACTGCTAGCTATCATGCAACCTCTCCTCGTAAGCATCACCCACTCTCCAATAACTTATCTCGACCACTTTTTAAACTCATTCCTCTTTGACGTGATGCTGCCATGTGTCAAGCTGACTAGGAGTTCACTTTTGTTTTCGAATTGAGGGTAGCCAAGTTAACTGGTCACCTCCAACTTATAAAATCAATTTTTCCATATTCCTACAATTTTACTATATCATACCTAAGGAAGAACTCATATGAGGTGCCATACATGTTCCTTCCTTTTCTTGCCTACTACATGTTGGAGGATGGATCTAATGTGGTTATTTTTGTTCAAGTAAGAGCCTTTCCTTGGTCATTTTTTTGTATATTTCTTCTTGTTGATGTCGTTGTGCTCTTTGTTGTTGTGTGCAGCTACTTGGTCTTGTTGAGGATTATTTTGAGCTTTGGATGGGAGTCACAGTGTTTGTAGCATTGTTGTAGTTCCTTTATTTCCTTGGTGTTGAAGGGGAATGCATGAAGATAGTTTTTTGTGAGAGCACAGGTTACTATAAGGTATCTTGTAGTTACTGCATGAAACTTGTCGCTGCTTTTTTCATCACTTTTTTCTATGTTTTTTTACTTGGAGGAGGAATGGGTGGTGATGTAGGAGTGGAAATGATGGAAATGGGGGAGATGGAGTGGTAGGTGAGTGAGGACAATGATGGCACAACCCTTGGAATTTTCTATATATATATATATATATATATATTATTTATTTATTTTGAGTGGTTTTTTATGGACACAGAGGGTGGTATGGTTATGAGATGGTGTTGGGTGAGAGATGGTGAGATGTATGGTCTACTCTTTCAACCCAAAACAATCCCGTGTCATCATTTCCTAGCTGGAATTCCGTTCTTGTAGAGTTTGAGGATATCCTGTAGTACTATAGGAAACTCCTCTAGTAGCTGCAGGAAATCATGTACATGTGAGAAAATTTCCTACAAACTAGTCTTTGATGCCTGGAAGTGAGGATGGGTGATGGATACATGCTAGGCATGGGATATATGAAGTGATCCAAAGAATAATGGCGTGGTTCTTGTCTTGTTGACCTCTAATGTTTTTGTTCTATGTTTCCCTTAAAATCCTACAAAAATTAAATAATTTTATTAGTGGGGAGGTTTGAAGTCCATTCCATGTTATTTTTCTTTTTTTCTTTTCTCTTTTTCTCCTTTTTTTTTGAAAGGCCTACAAGTCACCTCAAAGGAGGTTTTTAACCTGTCTTCCTGCCCTAGGTGCCTCAAGGGAGGTTTTTACCTAGGGATCTTTTTATTTTTCCTATTTTTTCACTCTTGGGCTACCTCAAGGATATTTTCAACCCAAAATATGTCCTTGGGTGCCTCATAGATGTTTTCACTTATATCCCTTCTTTTTTCTTCTTTTTTTCATTTTTTTTTCAAAAATAAAACAGCCTTCAAGAATTTGGCGAGTTGGAAGTTGAGACACTTCCAGGCACATTCACTTCCTTATTGATGGTACTTATGAACCCTTCCCTTCAAAAATATCTTTTATAAGCTTTCAAACTATATCCACTGACCAACAAAGGGATACCTTCTTCGTTACTGGTGCTTACTTGCACAACCCCATTTTCATGGCACTTCTCTATTACATATGGGCCTATCCACTTGGTCATCAATTTTCCTTTGAATTCCTTGAACTTGGATTCATATAGTAGAGCCCAATCACCTTCTTGAAAAAAATTTCTTTGATGTTTTTGTCATGCCAAATATTTTTTTGTATCAGAGTCACCTCCATATGTAGAAGGGCCTCCATCTAGAATTCATCTAAAACATTGAGCTAGTATAGCCTCTCCTTTTGCACCCTTGTAACATCGAAATCCAATTGTGCTTACATTCTCAAAGTGTTGTACTCAAACTCAATGGAAAGAAGAACCTTCTTCCCATTAACCAAATCATAGTGGGTGAAGACAATTTTTTTCTACCATGTTTTGTTATAGGCCCAAGTCACCTCCACTGGTCTGTTAGCCCAATTTTTTCTACTGCTATTCACAACCTTTGTGAGAATTCCTTCCAATGCTCTATTTTCAACCACTACTTGTCCATTGGCCTAAGGATGGTGAGAAGTTCACTTCATGTGATGGACCTTATGCTGACTCAACAAATTTTCAATCAAATGTGAGGTGAGTTAAGCACCCTGATCAGTGACTAGCTCTTTAGGGTACCCAAACTTGTAAAACACATTTTTCCTTAAGAACTCAACCACATTCTCTTTTGTTTCTAAATTCACGGCCTTGGTTTCAACCAACTTTTTCAAGTAATCAGTGGACATAATTATGTGTTTTTTTCTGCCCTGATGGTAGATCAATGGGCCCAATAAAATACATGCCCCACATATCGAATGTCCTAAAATTCACTTGAGGTTGCAAAGGAATTTCATCCCTAGGAGTAGGTTTCCCCATTCTTTGGCACTGGTCATATCGAATAATATATCTTCTTGCATCTGAGTGGAGAGTGGGCTAGTAGTAGCCAGCTTGCAGTACCTTGAAGGTTGTCCTCTTGTCTATAAAGTCACCTCCATGAGGCCCATCATTACAATCCATAATGATTTAAAATACTTCCTCTTCCCTGACACATCTCCTCATAATTTGATCTAGGCTTAGCTTGAAGAGATTTCCCCCAATCCAAGTAAATGGTGTGCCCTTTCTTATAATTATTCTCTTTTCCTTTGAGGACAAATTTCAAGGGAACTGTACAGCCACTAAGTAGTTGGATATGTTATAAAAACATGGAGAGAGAATTGAAATAGAAAATAAATGCTCATTTGGTAGCTGATCATCAACCATTCCTTTCTCACGTGCAGGAAAAGCAAGTATAGACAAAAAATATGCAACTACATTTTCTCTACCATACTTATCAATGATAGTTAGATCATACTATTGTGATAAAAGAAACCATATAATCATTATGGCATTCACATCACGCTTGTTCATCAAATTATTTAATAGTAGGATGGTCAGTATGTACAAAGGTTTGGTAAGTAGTGATGTAATGTCTAAATTTATTCAAGGAATGGGCAACAACTAGGAGTTCTTTTTCAGTCATAGTATAGCTCAAATTCGACCTTGGATAGATTTTTAATGATGAAATAAATGACATAACATAACTTGTCATATATATGGCTTAGATCTACTGCTATAGCTTTGTCAAAGGAGTCATGATTGATGTGGAAGGAAGAGCCCAATTTGGCCCTCATAGGATAGGTGCAATAGTCATCTTGTCCTTTAGGGTTTCTAGAGCCTCTTGGCACCTTTTTGACTAGAAAAATTTAAAGTTCTTGGCTAATAGTACAAACAAAGGTGAGGCTACTTTTCTGAAGTCCTTTATGAATCTACTAATATTATCTAGCTAAGCCTAGTAGACTTCTGACATCCCTCTACTTTTGAGGAGTAGCGGCCTCTTTATGATAGCAATTTTATTTGGGTCCATTTACAGTACTTCCTGTGATATTGAGTGACCTAGAACATTCCCTGCATTAATTAGTAACTTACACTTCTTAGGAGTAAAGGATAATTCAATTTCAATTCATTTATTTAATACTTTCACCAAGTTAGAGAGAACCTCCAGGAAATCACACCTATAGGGAGTGAAATCATCCATATAAATTTCTATAGAGTGATGCACTAGCTTCGCAAAGATGCTCATGCCTTCCCTCTAAAAAGTGGCAGGGACATTACGTAATCTAAAAGGGAGGACCATATAAGAAAAGGTATCCCAAGGACAAGTGAAAGTGGTTTTATCTTGGTCCTTTGCACTAATATGGAGTTGATTGTCACAACTAAATCCATCCAAGAAGGAGAAGAACTTCTTTCCTGCAAGACCATCCAATAATTGGTCAATGAGAGGTGGATGTAAATGGTCTTTTTTTGTGGCTTTGTTTAGCTCTATGTAGTCCACATAGATCCTCCATTTTCCATTCTTCTTTTGGACCAAAACCAGAGGAGACACCCACTCACTATCTGAGATGGGGTAAATGAACCCTGCATCCAACAACTTCTGCAGTTATTCTTTAACTATATCTTTGAGGGCTAGGTTAATTCTCCTCTAATTTTGGCACACTAGATTGTAGCCTTCCTCAGTAAACACCAAAGGGTTGACACCCTTAATTTCCTGATAACTCCATGAAAAGGAATCGTCATGGTCTCTTAGCATGTCGCATAACTCCTTTCCCTGATGTGCAGAGAGAGAGAGTTTGATTTTCAATGTTCTTTCTATACCAAATTCTATCATCCTGACATGAGTACGAATTGAGTCATCTAGGGACAAATCATTCCAAGGGTTATCTTTAGCTTTATTTACTAACTCATCAAGAGACATGGTGTTGGGGGGCTGATGATAGAGGATTTGATCAATCAAGTCATCTTCATCAGGTTCCCCCTCCTATAGTAGCATCTAGGGTATAGACTATGTAAGAGGTGGCAGAGTAGACTTCATATTTATTCTCCTCTTCCAACCATAAAGGTAAGTCATCCTCTAGAGATAGTTGAGAAGGAGGGTGTTGTAGCATTTTTTAGTTTTGGTAAGTTAGAATCAATTAGTCAAAAAATAAAAATATTTCTCAAAACATGTTAAGCTAAGATATGGACAAAAATAATATTGAATAAAAATGTTAGGAAATATTTTGATAATATTTCCATATTAAAGAAGATGTTAGAGTAAATTCCCTAAAAAATGAAGGCAAGAACAAAATGTTAGGTTAGAAAGAAAAAGAAAAAAGAAATAAATTCTGAAAGTGTGCAAGTCCAAGTGCCACTACTATTTACTTTATTATGAAAAATAATGGTTGTGTGTAGCTTGTCATAAATGTCACAACACATGATAATCAGATAGTTTAATCTTGACTAGTTCATGTTTTAAATTTCATGTTTATAGTCAGAGAATAAAGATCTAGCGAGACTGTTTAATCTTGGAAGATCAGTAGTTAGGTAGAGAATAATAAGGACGTCATTAGTTTAATCTGAGCCCTTGCATGTTATAAGGTTAGAAATAGATATTTTTCTTTTCAAAATGGAAAGGAAAGAAAAGGGTCTTCTAGCTTAAATTCACCCAATTAAGTGAAGAAAAAAAGTTAAGGCAAGTAATAGGTAGGTATAGGAAAGGTTGCAGAAGTACAAAGTTGATTGAAGCATAAGTACGTTTACCATGCTTGATCATGTGGTTTAATGTGCAGCAGTAGTTACGAAACCAAAAATAGGTTCACAAGTTGATTTGGTTAACTTCCACTCATTTCATTTCATCCCCCACTACATACTTACTAATTTCCTCATTTATCCCATCATTTCCTAAGAAAATACCATTTTCCCTTCATTTCCACCTTTTCACCTTGGTTTCACACATTTTCGTAGCAATTTACCCTCCCGAACCATTCCCTTACCCAAAAACCCCTTTTCCCTAGTGTGAAACCCCTTTCCCCATTGAAAAAGTCACTTTCCCCTTGTGATTTCCATAAAAACCCATAAGAAACCCATAAAAGCTCTTCACCATAAGTATAAATTCCCCCCTTGGATTTATCTAATAAAACTCTGCATAGCCATGAAATCCCGACAAAAAGCCTTTTAACCCACAAAACCCCTCTTAGACTAAGTTTTCTTTTACCCCTTCTTTATTAAAATAACTACGAAAATCACATTTTCCGAAAATAGAACCTGTTTAACCCACCCCCTAGGCATGGTTAAATAAACCCCACCTCATTTAACCCTGGTCCCAGTCTTTAACCCATTGCGATATGTTTAATCACCTATTTTTTCATTAAAATAATTACAAAACGCTTGTAATTAACCCTCGGGCCCACTAAATCTCCGCGCCTTCTCCCTTCATGCATGTCAACCATGTGATAGCCATCTGATCACCTTCTACCATATCTAATGACTCACGGGAATACCGTGCACTCTCGATATCCAAGCTTTACCCACCCTAGAGCACGCAAAATTCGTGGTTTTCCTCAAGCCCCTTGTGGTTATGTGGCAGTCCCACATTAACTCGTGTGCCCTTGGAGAGAAACCACCCCATGGCCAAAAGTGGTGTGATGAGCCTCCAAAACTGCTCCCTGTGTTCGGTAAAGCCATCCACTATTTACTTTGCGTCAAATTTTAAAAATTTAACCATTTCACGTTTAAACGTGAAATCTATCATTTTCGCTCTTTTCACCCGTTTACACAGTAAAACCCATCTAAAACCTGCCTGCACCACGCTGACCCTCAGCAACTCATTTTGACCTTCGATTACCATACAAACACTACCAGGACTCTGTCCACACAATTTCCTATCCCCTAAATCCATTTATTTCCTCCTTTCCAACCTGTGTTTTCTTAACAATTGTTGTATTTTGCAGGCAATTAGCAGAAGGCTAGAAACTTTGATAAACAGTTTGATACTAATCTCAAGACCTATTTACTCCAAGGTTGACAAGGAATTCCATCAAAAGTGTTTATTCAAAAGAAAAAGACGATTATACACAGAGTAGAAGAAATCATTTACACAGTAAAAAGACAAAACAGAGGAGGCAGACAAGGCATACAATTAAAAGACAAACAGATAAAATATATAGAAAGATGATCAATATCTAACTACCTCATGCTGAGACATGTAAAAAACTAAATGATTTACCATTGAAATACATAGTAAAAGCTTGAAATGTACAGTAAAAGTAAAAACCACAGTAAAGGATATTGACAAGTCAACAAGGTCAAAGAGTATTAGATGAAAGTGTATCAGATGAGATATCATCAGTAAATATAACATCCATCGTAAAGATAAAACAGACAAGCAGCTTAAAGGGAAAAATATCAATGACCAAAGCCAATAGAACCTAAATAACATGCAAAACAAGCAGCAGTTCAATAGTTGTCTCTATCTTCTTGCATGAAGATATTTCATTTTTCCTAGAATAAATGTAAAAATAGTTTAGGATTTTTTCTTAGTCCTACTGTTGTATTAATAACTCTCTTTATCCGTTATTATGGGTTAATTGTTCACCATTGAAGCAGGTTGACCATTGAAGAAGGATAACACTCTTGAAGAAAGATTGCACCTTGATGAAGCATTTGTAAACATTTGATGTACTTAGCCTTTCTGGACCCTTAATATAAAGCAAATGATTATAAATTCATTTTTACATAGTTTGTGTTTCCTGTAATTTCTTCCAGTTTTACACATTATGATTTTCTTCATATTCTTATGTCTTACAGAGATACCTAGGCAGGAGTAATTGTGTTTCAATCTATTCTTATAAGCTTCTCGAGTGATAATCTACAAAAAGAATGGATTAATGGACTGTTTGTTTAATTAATTGCCTCTAAATCAATAAATAATCAACATCTTGTTGTAAGCATAAGCATATTCTCTTGAACCTTCTGAACATCGGTCAGAGGTTTTCATACTGATGATTATCTAATTTTCTATCTGAAAATTGTGATAATCATATTATTTTTTGTTTCTACTCACCAATATTCAATCTATTTCATTGTGTAAAATTTTATAGCAACACTTTGTTTTGGTATTAAAATTAATCAAAAGGTTAGCCATTACAGTGTTATATCTATTCCATTCATTGGTCCTCCAAATCAAAACAAAAACCCCAAAAACAATTATCTTAGATGGTCTAGCTTGATAGCTGACCATTATCAACTCAAAGGTACAACATTAGCGTGGCGTCGTTGCCAGGGATTCGAATTCCATTAAGCTTTCCTAGGGCAACAATATTCATTCTATTCCTTTAAGGTGATTAAAGGTCTAGAAAGGTTAAAATCCTTCACCTGGCAACTCCACTAGACCAAACTAGGACCTTTTAAGAATACCATATCTCATTCAGTATCTGACTTAGTTAATCCTCTATCAGATCCTGAAAAACTTCTTAGAAAGGCAAGTTCTAAAAGTAGACATCAACAATCTTCTTTTCAGCCTCTCAGTCTGAAGATTTAGCATCATTTGATCCTTCTAGTAATATTCCATCTGATCCTGATTTGACACAAAAACCTCCTAAGGTTTTTGAACTATTAGATAGGGGAGTTGATTTAGGTTCAACTTTCCTCATTCATTATTTTGAAACACATCGAGAAACCCCTCTACCACCAGGATCACCTAAAACTAATTCTGACTTGGGTATTCATTTACCTAAATACAAACCCACAGATTTCATACCCCCTACCACTTATTCATTTCCTTCCACTTCTGAATGACTGAAGCTTCTACTTTTGAAGAACCTGAAGAGACCATCTCTGTATATTAAAATCCACTCTTTGAAACAAAAGAGGAAATTCGTACACAGGTCCTAGAGTTAGTTTTTAAGATTCCTTTAAAGATATTTAGGAGACCTCCTCCTTCTTCACCTCCACATAGTCACTCACTGCCTCAATCACCTTCTTCTACCTCTTCTACCTCTTCTTTATCTTCTTCTTCTTCATCCACACAATCATCTCATACAACACCTTCTACTATAGCATTCCAACCTATTGTATAGGCTAGATATGTAGCTTTAGTCTTACCTGCTAACATAGATGCATTCTGAGCTGGGTACTTGAAATACCATCCCTGGTATAATGGAGAAACTAGTCCAACAGCTAAGGACCATCTTCAATCCTTTCTAGAATTTGCAAACAACATGAATATCAAATAAGAAAATGTTTACATGAGATTGTTTGTATAGTCACTTAAAGGAAATGTAAGGATTTGGTTTCGGTAGTTACTTGTAAATTCTATTAGAAATTGGAAGAGCTTACAAATTTATTTAAAAACCAATGGGGCATAAAGAAAGATCATCTTTACTTTCTGACTGAGTTTGAGGAACTTAAAAGAAACTTTGGTGAACCTGTATAAGATTTTATCAAAAGGTTCAATAAACTTTATCACAAGATTCCCCCTGATTGTAAACCCCCTATAGTAGCAGCTAAGTCTAGGTTTTCTAAAGCCTTTGATGATGATTTTGTTGTAATACTCAGAGAGAGAACTTCAAGAAATCTTGAAGATATGCAAACAAATGTTATATAGGTGGAAGCAAATAGGGTTTCTTTGACTTCCTTGAAAGCTAAAGAGGAAAAGGCCCAAAGAAAACTCAAATATATTCAAGAAGTCTCTAGTTCCTCTATTTCTTCCAAGACTAAAACTGAAGATTCTAAAATAGATGAAATAACTTCTCTTCATAGAAATATATCTAATAGAATTTCCAACATTGAGACTCAACCTAGGGTAGTTCAATAAATAGTTACTTGACCCCAAAGTCAAAATCAAGGTCAGTATAGAAGGAATCCACAATTACAAATTCTTAACAGACCTGGTAATGATCAGCAAGTGCCCACTCCTTTACTGATAGATGACTAGTAACCTGATAAAAATACTATGATTATTACTGAAGCTATCAATAGCATGGATACTTCTCCTAATAAAATAGCTATTATTCCTCTCTCACAACAAAATTACGTTCAAGAAGATCAAGAATCCTCACAGGTCTCTAAATACCATTCCTTCTCTGAATTTTTAATTGAAGAGTTGAACAAAAGATATGATCTTAGGCCTAGACTAGGCCTTGGAAGACCTCCTAAGGCGACTCCAATAATTGAACCTCGTACCAAAGTTGCTGAAACCCAAAGAACTTTTATTCAACCATTAAACTCGTCAACTGATACTGCTAAAAATGATAAGAATTTTTTACTACATTTAATGTTGAAAAAGAGTTAGAAAGAGTTAAAACCCAATTCCACTTTCAGAACTTTCCAAAAACCTTGGGTATAAAAATCAAATCTCAAAATGGATACAAAACACCTCAATTGATGGTGAAAGTGATATCATTAGTCCGCAAGATGAAAAACTAGCAGTTGTCTTTGGTCCTAGCTTAGATATGATAGATGAAATAGTGCCTCCTTTCTATGTAACTCTTAAGACAAATGATTCCATGTTATAAAACTATATGGTTGATTCTACAACATCACATAACCTCATGCCAAAAACTATCATGGACCATTTGAAGCTTGACATAACTAGATCCTATCAAGACTTGAACACCTTTGATAATAAAAGGGTGCCTTGCTTAGGATTGATGAAGGATTTAGTAGTCACCCTTGCCTAAATTCCAATGAATAGTGTAGTGCCTGATATAGTTGCCTCATATATCCCTCCCAAATTTGGAATGCTCCTTTCTAGGTCTTGTTGTGCCAAAGTAAGGGGAACTCTTCATATGGATATGTCTTATGCCACTATTCCAGTTTATCGGGGAGAACAACTAAGGTTATATAGAGAGGCAATATTTGTGCACACTATTTTGAAAATAGACCAGCCAAGGAACCATCCTATTTATGCAACTGATGAGCCCCAAAAATGGACAATTATTTGGGCTCATTCAACCTCCTAATTTGACTTAATCCACCATTCTCATTGGTTTATTGCATGTTTTTTATTATTTTTATGTTAATAGAGTGAATTTGGTTAGTCATTATGCCAACAAGTCTAATGGGTGCTTTCTGTAGCCTTTTTGGTCAACTTGGAGACAAAATTGAAGGTCTTAATGAGCACTTGGCAGCCAAATTCATGGGAGAACAAGCTAGAGGATTTGTAGGAAGGTGTCCCCCTCATTTATGGGCCCTTACCTCGAATTCTCCACCATCAGCTCGGAGTTCAAAGGCCACCAAATCAATGAGCACAAGGGCAGCCAAGCAAGTCAAGTAGGACTGCTGTTAACCACAAGTCTTGGGCAGCCAAGTCCCTAAATTTTAGGAGGACTGTTGGGTCCTCAAATTGTATAAATAAGAAGGCTTAGGGCCTCATTTTGGTTAGCTAGTGGTTGGTCATTTTTGTAGCTAGTGGGTAGTCATTTTGTAGCCAGTTAGTCATTTTGTTTTAGCCATTAGTTAGCTAGTTTGTAGTTCGATTTTTATGCAATAGATTAGCTTTGCTTTCAGCTCATGCTCAAGCTCTCCTTGTGGACAAGTTTTGATGTAACTCTCCATTCTTGTTTAATAAAGATGAATCCAGCTTTGCACCAGCTCTAACTCTCTCTTGGGAGGCTGTAGCTCTTAGGGTTGGGCCCATCTCAAGCGCTCATTACCTCCCTTGTTTACCTTTATGTGTTTGCTGCGTTCTTAAAATGAAATCTGCTCTTTAGATCTTGCTTTGTTATTTTGGTTGTTTTTGATGGTTAAAGTAGCTTTTTATGGTTAGAATCGATTGGTAGGAGTTTGTCATGCATTTATATCTTTTTGAATGTTCTTACTCACGTGATGTACATGGTTCTCTTTCCAAACAAAGCTGTTGTTTATTCATTTCATTGACAGTTGGATTAAGTTAGCTAGGACTTGGTTTGTTTGCAAGGATTCATTGATTCGTTTGAATGAGCATTGTGCAGGGAATCTCTATCACCTTCATCACCTCCTCGTTCATCTGAGCCTCGTCCAGATCAGCTCCTCCATCACCAAGTCTGTTTCCTCATCTCCCATCTGCTCTTTTGCCACGAAACCCTACCTTCTTGCTTTTCCATTGCCTACACCTTCGTTGATGCAAGTCAGCCTTCCACATCATCTCACCACTCCATCCATTAGTTCCTGGGTCACTTCAGACCCCCATCCTACCTCCATAACCATCCATGCATCTTCCATCAACCATCCATCCTCAAACATCCCATTTCGAAACATCCTGTAGAAACCCCTGCAGACTTCCTGTAGAAGTTCATAAACACGGTTGCATGTCATCAAGACTTTGTGAAACTCGCAGAAAGAATGTTAGGGATCCCTTAGACCCTCTCTGTACCATCCCAACCTTTCCCAAAGCATTTCATCCCTTGATCCATCCCTGCACAGTGGAAAACTAGTTAGAAGCACATGCATGATAATTTCAACAACTTAAGCAAAAATACAAAAATATGTTTTCTTCAGATAGTAATAACTTAGACACATGCATTTTACCTTCTTAGAAGTAAGGGCATCTCTTTCAGTAGTTTTCATGCTCTCCTTTGCATCAGTAGGACTAGCTGGTAGAATTAGGGTTTGCTAGGGTTTGTGTTTCTTTTTGGCTTTCAGTTTCTTTCCGCAAGTAGATTAGCTTCCTTTGAGTTAGCTTTCGTCCATCAGTTAAAAGGATTCTTCTAAGAGCTCATAGAAGTTGGCTTGAGCCCCTAGCGGACTTGTGCCAGCTAACCAAGTGACAGCTGCGGCAAGAGCTAGTACTTGTGCATACAACACCGTCGCTTCCAAGTTTGTTACGAACTACCGGGTTGATAAAATTAAAGAAGGGAGTTCCAGGAGTTGTAGCATTATTGCTACAATATTGGGGCTCACCATATTTTTGGCGCCGTTGCCGGGGAAGCGGCAGAGTATTGGTGATTGTTGCTATTCTTCTATTTTCTACTACAACTTTCTGCTAAGTAGTTTATTTCATTTCCATTCTGCAAAAGTAGCATAGACATTTCCTGCTTTCATGGATTAGCATTTCCTGCTTTCATAGATTAGCATTTCAATTCTGCAATTTCATTTCTGCAAGCGTAGATTAGCATTTCAATTTCACAAGCGTAGCCTAGCATTTCATTCCTGCAATTTCGTTTGAGCAAAATAGATTAGTCCTTTCTTGCTTTCATTTCAATTCCACATTTTCATTTCAGCAAGATAGTTAGTTGCAGTTCAATCTATTTTAGTTTTGCAGGTAGAAGTAGGAAAAAACAAAAAAATCAACCAAAAATATTTCATTTCATGCTTTGTAGGAGTAGAGATAAGTTAGAAAAATGATTGCACAACACCCCCACTGCTTCACACAACCAACGTTCTTCTTCGATGGCTGTGATGAAAGAACCCCTGGGTGGACATCAAGACATATCTGAAGAACCTCTAGGGGAGAAGAAGAAGAAACATTCCTCTGAAGCAAATGGCTACAAGCAGAAATGTTGGGAGCAGTCCCTTTTCCAAAGATGAATTTGAAAATCAGATCGAAGATTTCAAGAGTGATATGAGGCAGTTTCTTGCCATGCAACTGGATACCTTGCGGATCCAAAAGAAGCAAGAAGAAGCCAAGAGGGCTTTGGCCATTTTTTGTCCTAGGTGCACTAGAAAGCATCCTAGGAACGAATGTCCAATGCACCCTCTAGAAGTGTGTTTCATCTGTGAAGAATACCATCCTACAGATCAGTGCCCTTCCTTGCCCAGAATCAAAGTTACATATAAAAGAGCCAAGGGAGCCACTGAATCACTCTGTTATATGAACCAAACGAGGCCACATGGACCCGTACCCTACCAGCAAGAACTACAAGGGACACCCGAGACCTATTATGACCCTTACCAAGCCACCTTCATGCCTTCTTTGGGTCCCCCTGCTCATCCTTCCTGGTTCACACCTCCTCCTTATTCCTTCACAGATCCATATTATGCCCAACCAGCTGCTCATTCGTTTCACTCTTATGCTCAGCCACAACCTCAGTGGAACGCACCTTATCAGGAGTGGAGGCCCCAGTACAACTCTCATCCCGCTCATTTTCCTCCACCACCTGCTCATCCCCAACCATCACCTCCTCCTCCACCAAGGCAACCCCAAATGCCTACCCAACCACAATGCCATCCATCTCCATCTCAATTTCACACCTCCACTCAACTACCCGTACCATTTCCAAAGCCACACAATGGAGAAGCTCACCCCCATTGCAAATCTGAGGCACAACATATGCAAACAACTCCTCTTGAGCTCAATTATCTTCACCATAGCTCAGGAAGAGTGTTGCAAAGCAGAGATTATCTTGAAAGCATTGAAGGACCACATCCGACAAAAGAAGATTCAAAAGAGGAGATCAAAGAACCATGGGCTGCACTTGATGAAGAGAAGAGATCAGAATCATAGATCGAGAGAGTTCCCTCATGGTTACCATTAAATCTTCCATGTATTCAAGAGAAAGATCAATAAAAAGAGGAAGGTCAGAAGGTCATGATAGAAGGTGACATGAAGAATGATCCAAATCAGCAAGATGACCAAGGATATCAAAGCTATATTGAGATATGGTTTCAGAAGGTCACTAAGTTGCAGCAGTACTCTCCTCCTCAGCTATGTTTGGTACTTTCAAAGTCAGATCATTTTGTCTCTAAAAGTTGGATAGTTGTCAAAGCATGCATTCCGAGCCTTTACATCATCTTGTCTCTAATCTCGATGTGCACATGGCTCCATTGGAAGTATTCTTATACTTGAGAATGAGTTTGTTTTTCAAGTAGGGTAGGGTAGAAAAAAAGGAAAAAAAAAAAGAAGAAAAGAGAAAAAAACAAAAAGAAAAAATGAAAAAAGAGGAAAACAGAAATCTAAGGTGAAACCTCCTTGGAGGCGCCTTAGATTGGCTCATTGATTGAAAACCTCCATGAGGCGGTCAATGGGTTGAAAAAGAGAAAAGAAAAGAGAATAAGATCTTTGGGTGAAAACCTCCCTTGGAGGCGCCCAAGGCAGGCAATTAGGGTGAAAACCTCCATGAGGCGCCCTAGTTGTTTTTAAAAAAAAAAAGAGAAAAAGAAAAAGAAAAATAAAGCTAATCTCCATTGAATAATTTCATGTTGCAGCAGTGACATTGCAGGTTGCAAGAAGGATGTTTCATGACAGGAGGAGCACTCAAATCAAGGTCAAAGGAATTTTCTTGCCTTCTACAGGAAGCTCTGTATTTCTACAGGAAACATCCTGTAGAACCTTTGGACGAGCCAAATCCAATTTCAAAAGTGAATCTAATGGTGGGAATATGTTGATTAGGCCTACAAGCACTTGTGTGTCCATCCCTTGCCTTCATCCATCATTTTTTCCACCTCCTTGTGCTTCTCATTGTGCTTCTACAGGAACTTCCTGTAGAAATTGTGTGAAACTAGGCATGCATTTCAAAAAGTGGTTTGGCGAACATGGTAGCTTCCTCAAGGGTTTAGAAGTCCTCATGCAATCTTCCAACTCCTCCTCCATCATCTCCATACCTGCATCACAGACAAAATTCATTTTGTCATACCATGCAACCAAAATGCAAAGTGCCTTGAAGCAAAAACACATAGAGCAGAATTTGTTTATGCCATAACTTGAAAACCATGCATCCATTTGACAAACCGTTTTATGGGGAATTGTACAAGGTTGATGAAAACATACCTGAGAAGTTTCATGCAATTCCGGTGTACGGTTTCCAAGAAATAAGCCTCCATCACCATCAGCCATTTTTGCATTTTCTCCATATCCGTGCATCCATTTCAAAACCTGTTTCATGGGGAGATGCACATGGGTGATGGCAACCTACCCAAGCAGTTTCAGCCGATTCCGATGCACGGTTTTTGAGAAATCGACCTCTGAAATCTTCAGCCATTTTCCCTTTTTCTCGAAATCCGTGCATCCATTGATCACGATTTTGCTATGGAAGATGCATACTGATGATAGGAACATGCTCACCAAGTTTCAGATCAATCCGCTTCACCGTTTGGGAGAAATGGCGAAAACAAGTTCTGGTCCTGTGAAAATTCAATGGCAGCAGTTTGAGGGTGCAGATCTGAACGTGGAAATGAACTCTTGTTGCATGCATCTGGCCAGAGGACACCTGCACAAGGAAACCAGCCATGAATCAACAACCATAAAATCAAAGGCATGCAGCAATAACAGCCCACAACAGCTCACGGCAGCCATTTAAGTTCGAGGTATGTGACTGATCTCATTCTTCTATTGCATAGATTTAATTTGAAAACTGCATGAATTGATGGGATGGTGGAATTAAGCCACGAATAGAATAAGTTTAACCCGACATCCAGTCCTCTAGCACTCATGAAAAATCACGTAGCATGCGTGGATAGCCATTCACGTGGAAGTTGAGAAACACAAGCAATGGTAGATGTGTTGAACTCCAGTGAACATGGCATCAGTTGATTAACAAATAGAAGACATGCAGTTCATAACATCACTTCAGTTCGAAAAAAGCCAGCGCGCATGTTTTTTGCCACCTCACCACAAATCACGCAGTAATTCAAGGGACGCTCGGCTGAAACTCTCACCACTCTTTGATCAACTGCGGTCAACTGAAGCGCATGTCCACCATTTCCAGACCAGTTAAACAATGGTGCTCTACCGATTTCTGCCTTTTATTCTCAAGATCTCTTCAGTTCCTTAAAAAATTTCCGCCTGTCGCACTCTATAGGCGTTTCTACAGGAAGACGTTCTACAGGAAAGTACAGCAGAGCCTCCTAGAGCAGAAAAGCTTGGATTTTTCTTCGACAAATTGGGAATCCCGAAACTGGTAGGCTTGAAAAAACACTCTTCCATGCATGATACATCTGAAAGGTGGTGAATTAAAACTATTTTTGAATAAGAAAGTATGAAAGAAATCTGTCTGTGGGTCAAGAATGGTAGTTTTCCTGTGTGATACACAAAATTTTTCAGTTGTTTATGCATCACATTCCCCTCCACAGGTCCTATTAACAAATTTCTCCTGTACAAAAGTTAAAGCACTGTGAGGACTAACATTTGCATGAAGGATGTGAAATTTATGTGGTTGTATGCATGCTGGGGATGAAAATTAAGCTCTACACTTTGTCTGTGGGAGCCTAATTCCCTTCTGACAGTCGAGTATTTGGGCAGCAAAAGTCTTGAAACGAGGGAATTGTTGTTCATTGATATCAAACAGCTGAGGAATTCTTCCTTGAGTCCAGGGGGAAACTATAAACAACATTTCTGTTTCTAAAAGAAGAATAAGAAAAAGGGAGCACTCTTACCATGCCAGGGGGATTCATGATTCTGCATTATCCATGGTTGTCATGTGAACTTACACTTCCTCCAGCAGTGAGGAAAAAGAAGCAGTGGCCGAGGGAAAGAAAGAAACAGGCTAGAAGACCCCGACCACAGTGCAGAAGAAAGAACAAAAGAGGAAGCATGAGAAAAAAGATGACAAAGAAGAAGGTGACACACCCATCTTGTGAGCAAGAGAAAAGAGGTTGAAGAGCAGAACGGACAAAGCTGAGGTGGTCCACATCAGCCCAAGTACCTCATCAGGACCTGCAACCAAACCAAAAAGCAAAACCCATGCAGCAAAGCAAGCAAAGGTGGTGACACCCGTGTCTACAGGAAAGCAGAAGCAGGCTTCTACAGGAAGCCCGAAAACAGTAAAAGGGTCTTCTATAGGAAGCCCGAAAATCATTGAAAAAGGGGCTTCTACAGGAAGCCCGAAAACTACCAAAACAGGGGCTTCTACAGGAAGCCCGAAATCGGCTAAAACAGGGTCTTCTACAGGAAGCCTTAAAAAGGCGAAACCCAAGGAGAAGAAGGCGGACATCCTAGCTAGGGAGGCAGCAGCTGTGCTGGCCGCCCTAAGTACCTCTCCCAAGCCGAAGGAGAAGTGAAAGAGGGAGCTTCCACTATTTTTTAAGGCAAGAAAGGGCATGCAGATAAGAATTGGCAGACCCCAAACCATAGTCAAAGAAGCAAATTGTCATTGAGGACACACAAGCTAAACAAAAGATAGAGTCTCCTTCAAAGAGATCCATCATCTATGAATGAGGAAGCTAAAAGCCTTCACCTAAAGAGAGCAAATCAAGATGATGGACTCAAAGACAGTTCTACAGGAAGCTGAGACAGTTCTACAGGAAGCTACAGGACTTTCTACAGGAAGTTCTGTATTTTTAACAGAAACATCTTGTAGAAGCCCTTGGGCAGGCCAGAATCAATTATGGAGAGGGAGTGGAAGCTTGAAGTCTGTTGAGGAGGCATGCAACCACTCTTTTCTTCCATCCTCCACTGGTTTCATATCCTTTCACCACCATTGTCGCCATCAGATTGAATATACTTGCACAATCATACCAAGGCTGAGAATTCACTAGGAAAAGGAACATGCAGTGGGAAGAAGCAAAGAAGCATGGTTTCATGACAGAAAAGAGGACATCACTTCAGAAGCTTGGCATGACAAGGAGGCCACCAGGGCCATCAAAGATGAGGAGAGAGATTGGTTGCTCAGAGGATGAGCAACACTTTCAGTAGGGGGGTGATGATGAGCCCCAAAAATGGACAATTATTTGGGCTCATTCAACCTCCTAATTTGACTTAATCCACCATTCTCATTGGTTTATTGCATGTTTTTGATTATTTTTATGTTAATAGAGTGAATTTGGTTAGTCATTATGCCAACAAGTCTAATGGGTGCTTTGTGTAGCCTTTTTGGTCAACTTGGAGACAAAATTGAAGGTCTTAATGAGCACCTGGCAGCCAAATTCGTGGGAGAACAAGCTAGAGGATTTGTAGGAAGGTGTCCCCCTCATTTATGGGCCCTTACCTCGAATTCTCCACCATCAGCTCGGAGTTCAAAGGCCACCAAATCAATGAGCACAAGGGCAGCCAAGCAAGTCAAGTAGGACTGCTGTTAACTACAAGTCTTGGGCAGCCAAGTCCCTAAATTTTAGGAGGAATGTTGGGTCCTCAAATTGTATAAATAAGAAGGCTTAGGGCCTCATTTTGGTTAGCTAGTGGTTGGTCATTTTTGTAGCTAGTGGGTAGTCATTTTGTAGCCAGTTAGTCATTTTGTTTTAGCCATTAGTTAGCTAGTTTGTAGTTCAATTTTTATGCAATAGATTAGCTTTGATTTCAGCTCATGCTCAAGCTCTCCTTGTGGACAAGTTTTGATGTAACTCTTCATTCTTGTTTAATAAATATGAATCCAGCTTTGCACCAGCTCTAACTCTCTCTTGGGAGGCTGTAGCTCTTGGGGTTGGGCCCATCTCAAGCGCTCAGTACCTCCCTTGTTTATCTTTATGTGTTTGTTGCGTTCTTAAAATGAAATCTGCTCTTTAGATCTTGCTTTGTTATTTTGGTTGTTTTTGATGGTTAAAGTAGCTTTTTATGGTTAGAATCAATTGGTAGGAGTTTTTCATGCATTTAGATCTTTTTGAATGTTCTTACTCACGTGATGTACATGGTTCTCTTTCCAAACAAAGCTGTTGTTTATTCATTTCATTGACAGTTGGATTAAGTTAGCTAGGACTTGGTTTGTTTGCAAGGATTCATTGATTCGTTTGAATGAGCATTGTGAAGGGCATCTCTATCACCTTCATCACCTCCTCATTCATTTGAGCCTCGTCCAGATCAGCTCCTCCATCACCAAGTCTGTTTCCTCATCTCCCATCTGCTCTTTTGCCACGAAACCCTACCTTCTTGCTTTTCCATTGCCTACACCTTCGTTGATGCAAGTCAGCCTTCCACATCATATCACCACTCCATCCATTAGTTCCTAGGTCACTTCAGACCCCCATCCTACCTCCATAACCATCCATGCATCTTCCATCAACCATCCATCCTCAAACATCCCATTTCGAGACATCCTGTAGAAGAATTGCAGAACATCCTGTAGAAACCCCTGCAGACTTCCTGTAGAAGTTCATAAACACGGTTGCATGTCATCAAGACTTTGTGAAACTCTCAGAAAGAATGTTAGGGATCCCTTAGACCCTCTCTGTACCATCCCATCCTTTCCCAAAGCATTTCATCCCTTGATCCATCCCTGCACAGTGGAAAACTAGTTAGAAGCACATGCATGATAATTTCAACAACTTAAGAAAAAATGCAAAAATATGTTTTCTTCAGATAGTAGTAACTTAGACACATGCATTTTACCTTCTTAGAAGTAATGGCATCTCTTTCAGTAGTTTTCATGCTCCCCTTTGCATCAGTAGGACTAGCTGGTAGAATTAGGGTTTGCTAGGGTTTGTGTTTCTTTTCGGCTTTCAGTTTCTTTCCGCAAGTAGATTAGCTTCCTTTGAGTTAGCTTTTGTCCATCAGTTAAAAGGCTTCTTCTAAGAGCTCATAGAAGTTGGCTTGAGCCCCTAGCGGACTTGTGCCAGCTGACCAAGTGATAGCTGCGGCAAGAGCTAGTACTTGTGCATACAACACCGTCGCTTCCAAGTTTGTTACGAACTACCAGGTTGATAAAATTAAAGAAGGGAGTTCCATGAGTTGTAGCATTATTGCTACAATACTGGGTCTCACCAGCAATTGATCAAGGTTTTGGTTGCTTTCAACTCTCTTCAAACCAAATACATGAAACTCAAGTCAAAATAGAAGATGTAATTGAGAGTATTGTACCAAATCAAACTGATGTATGGAAACTATTTTTTTATTATTCTTGCACAAAAGATGTGGCAGGAGCTGAGGTAGTTTTAATTTCACCAGAAAAAAAGAAAATATCACCCAATCATGCAAACTCGACTTTGAAGTTGCAAATAATGTGGCTAAATATGAAGATTTCCTTTTAGGGCTGCAATTAGTAAAAAGCATAAAGGTTCAAAACTTAAGTGTTTTTACTGATTCAAAACTTATTGTCAAACAAGTAAGAAACAATTTCCACACTAAGCATCCTATACTTAGGTCTTATTGAAATGAAGTTTGGAATTCAGTTGAAAACTTGTTTGATGCTTTTAATTTGACTTATATTCCAAGAAATCAGAATATCCATGTAGTTGCCTTAGCTGTTTCTGCTAGTTCATTTAAAATTACTGATCAGACCAATGTACTGTATCAAATACAATTCAAGTATAGACCATCCATCCTAGACAATCTAAAACATTGGAAGATTTTTGACGATGATGAAAACTTGAAATCTTTTCTGCAAGTTATATATGACTTTTCAGTTCTACAAATTGATGAAGATAGAAAATAAATAGATGAAAATACAAATGGAAATGATACTTCAAATTTCAATTCAAAAATTGTTGATCGTGACATTATTCAATTGTCTAGCAATTTTATTCCCAAAGGCCTCATTCCTTTAGAAAAACTGTTTTACCAAAATGATGTCCTTAGAAACCCTTAGTCCATTTCTTCATAAGATGACATAGAAGAAATTAATATTGGCACAAATGATGATATTAAAAATATCAAAATCTGTGCATCTCTAGATCTAGAGATTAAAGCTCAATACCTTAAGTTACTTCAAAATTATAAGGATATTTTTGCATGGACCTATGTTGATCTAAAAACATATGATACTTCATTAATATAGAATAAGATTCCTTTAATGCCGGAAGTAGTTCCTTATCAACAGAAAATTAGGAGGATCAATCTTGCTCTTCTACCAACTGTAGAAAATAAGATTAAGAAAATGGTAGATGCCCAGATCATTCTCCCTCTTAGATATTCTAATTGGGTTGCAAACTTAGTTCCCGTTAGAAAGAAGAATGGAGAAATTAGACTTTGTGTGGGCTTTAAAAATTTGAACAAAGAATCATTAAATGATAACTATCCTTTGCCCAAAATGGATCATTTACTTCAAATGGTTTCAGGAGCACAAAGTTTTTCTATGCTTGATGGTTTTTCAGGCTATAATCAAGTAAATTTTGATTCAATAGACAGAGAGAAGACATCCTTTACTACACCTTGGGGTACATTCATGTATGCTAGAATTCCATTTGGCTTAACCAATGGTGGAGCGACATTTCAAAGAGCTATCGATGTAGCTTTTGTGGGTCGGGTAAATAAATTTGTGGTCATTTATATTGATGACATAACTGTTTTTTCTAAATCTGATCAGAACATCTAAAGCACTTAATGAAGGTTTCTGACAGGTGTAGAAAATTTGGAATATCATTGAATCCTAAAAAGTCTCCCTTTGCTATCAAAGAAGGAAAATTGTTGGGCCATATAATTTCAAAAGAAGGAGTCGTGATTGATCCCAAGCATGTGTCTACCATTGAAACGTTGACCTTAACCAGAAACAAGAAGGAGATTCAAGCTTTTCTAGGCAATATTAATTTTTTCAGGAGATTTATCCCAAATTATGCTGAGATTGTAAAGGATATAACTAAAATTCTCTGAAAGGATCATGAATTTAAATTGATTGTCTCTTCCAAGAATGCATTTGATTAGATCAAGAAGGATATCTCTAAAGCTCCTACCTTGGCTAGCCCTGATTACACTAAACAATTTAGTATCTTTTCCTTTGCCTCAGAAAAAACCCTTGCTGATGTTCTACAACAAAAGAATAAAGATTCACATGACCAACCCATAGCCTTTTTCAATAAGGTTATGAGAGATGTCGAGCTTAAGTATGATATAATTGAGAAGCAAGCATATGCCCTTATTCAAGCCCTAAAATCATTCAGGATGTATGTCCTACATTCTCCTATTACTGCTTATGCTCCTAATAGTACTGTGAAAAATGTTTTAACCCAACCAAACACTCATGGGAGAGAGGTAGATGGTTCACTCAAATACTAGAGTTTGATTTAACTATTAAAACTAAAAAACTAGTAAAAGGCCAAGGATAAGCGAAGCTTCTAGCCGAATCCAATCGTAAAGTGCTTGGAATCAATTCTATTTTAAAAATACAAGGGAAGAATCCACAAGAACCTTCTAAAACATTAGATGAGAAGAATACAGAAGAACCTTCTCAAACATTAGATGAGAAGAATACACAAGAACCTTCTATCCTTGCAGAAGGGGAGAATCCACAAGAACCTTTTCTTCATCCTAAAGAGGAGAATCCACAAGAAACTTCCCTTCATCCTAAAGAGGAGAGTCCACAAGAACCTTCCCTTCATCCTGAAGAAAAGAATCCACAAGAACCTTTACCTTCAGATCATATCAGCCCTTTACACATTGATGAAAAATTTCTGTTGTCAGATTGGTACCAAGACATTATAAAATTCTTGATCCATCTTGAATGTCCAGCATCATTCTAGAAAATCTAGTGTGAAATTGTCAAATTGGAAACACTCAAGTACTACATCATAAATGAAAATTTGTATTGGAAAGACCGACTAGATACTTTTTTATTATGTTTAAGATAATTAGAAGCTGAAGGAATCATTGACCAGTTCCATACAGGATTTTATGGAGGAAATTAAGCTTGGAAAGAAACAACATATAAGATATTAAGGGGAGGATTTTATTGGCCAACATTGTTCTTAAAAGTAGAAGAAAATGTCAGACGTTGTCTTCCTTGTCAAATGTTTGGTGGAAGAAAAAACTAGCAGCTCTATCACTTGTTCCATCAATAGTCTCAAAACCTTTTAGCCAGTGGGGATTAGATTTTATTGGAGGGATTCATCCCACTTCAAGTAATTAGCATATATGGATCCTCACTACAACAAACTACTTCACCAAATTGGTGGAAGAATTTCCAATGAGAAATTCTACTCATTCAGTAGTAATCAAATTTATTGAAGAGAACATCTTATCTAGATTTGGTTTACCAACTCAAATTATCACTAACAACGCAATAGCTTTTCCTAGTGTTAATATGATTGAGTTCTTCCAGAAATATTAGATTATGTTACTTCATTCAACTGCATACTATCCACAAGGTAATGGCCTTGCAGAATAAAAAAAAATGGCTTGGTAAAGGTAATGGAAAAGACTCTAGCTGATCATAAGAAGAGATGGGACTCTCATTTAATTTATGCAGTATGGGAAAACAAAATTAATCGATAGAGATCTACTAGAAAATCTCTTTTCCAGTTAGTTTATGGGAAAGATGCAATCTTCCCTACCATTTGGCCTTCCCTGTTTTAAAATGTCTTCAGGATTCAACAGATGAACCTGATGGTTTTTCAAGAATAATAAATTAGATTATTGAACTAAATTAAAAAAAAGTTGAAGTTTAATACAAATTGAAAAAGTATCAAAATAAGATGAAGAGCCTATTTGATAGAAGAGCTAGGGAAAGGGACTTCAGGGAAGGTGATCTAGTCCTAAGATGGGATTCTAGGAGAGAACAAAAGGGAAAACATGGCAAGTTTGACAACATGTGGTTTGGACCCTTAGCAATTTCTGAAGTGAAGGGAAACAACACTTTTGTACTACAAAATCTTGAGGGGCTATATTCCACTTATCCCGTAAATCGAAGGTTTCTAAAAGATTACATTCAGTACTGAGAAGTTGAAGTATATTTCATTACTACCATTGTCAGAACTTAGTTTCTTTTACTTTTCAAGTTGTTAGTGTGATTTTTTACAGCAAAAGACTCCATAGCCCGAGGAGAAGGCACATGGATCTGCAGGTTATCTGCATTCTACAGGAGAAAGAAGTCACGAGTTGGAGCCAATGTTATAACATTTTTTGGTTTTGGTAAGTTAGAATCAATTAGTCAAAAAATGAAAAAATTTCTTAAAAAATGTTAAGCTAGGATATGGACAAAATGAATATTAAATAAAAAAGTTAGGAAATATTTTGATAATATGTCCATATCAAAGAAAATGGTAGAGTACATGCCCTGAAAAATGAAGGCAAGAATAAAATTTTAGGTTAGAAAGAAAAAGAAAAAAGAAATAAACTCTAAAAGTGTGCAAGTCCAAGTGCCACTACTTTTTACTTTATTATGAAAAATAATGGTTTGGTGCAGCTTGTCATAAATGTCACAACCCATGATAGTCAAATAGTTTAATCTTAACTAGTTCATGTTTTAAATTTCATGTTTATAGTTACAAAATAAAGATCTAGCCAAACTGTCTAATCTTGGCAGATCAATTGATAGGTATAGAATAATAAGGAGCCCATTAGTTTTATCTGATCCCTTGGATGTTATAAGGTTAGAATTAGATAGTTTGCTTTTCAAAAGAAAAAGGAAAGAAAAGGGTTTGCTAGCTTAAATGCACCCAATCAAGTTAAGGAAAAAGGTTAGGGTAGGTAAAGGGTAGGTAGAAGAAAGGTTGTAGAAGTACAAAGTTGATTAAAGCATAAGTACATTTACCATGTTTGGTCATGTGTTTGAATGTTTAGGAGCAGTTATGAAATTGAAAAGTGGTTCACAAGTCGATTTGTTTAAATTTCCCTCATTTCATTTCATCCCCCACTACATGCTTACTAGTTTCCTCATGTATCCCATCATTTCCTAAGAAAATACCCTTTTCCCTTCATTTTCATCGTTTCACCTTGGTTTCACACATTTCCTAGCAATTTACCCTCCACGTCCATTCCCTTCCCCAAATACCCTTTTTCCCTAGTGTGAAACACCTTTCCCCATTGCAAAAGTCACTTGCCCTTTGTGATTTCCTTAAAAACCCATAAAAAAACCATAAAAACCCTTTACCCTAAGTATAAAATTCCCCCTCCACTTTATCTAATTAAACTCTGCCATAACCGTAAAATCCCGACAAAAAGCCTTTTAACCTGTAAATCCCCTTTCAGCCTAAGTTTTCTTTTACCCCCAAATTTTTAAAATAACTGCGAAAATCATATTTTCCTGATATAAAACCCATTTAACCCACACTTTAGATGTTTTTAAATAAATTACACCTTAGCTAACCTTGGTCCCACTCTTTAACCCATCGCGATATGGTTAATCACCTATTTTTTTTATTAAAATAATTACAAAACACTTGTAATTGACCCCCGAGCCCTCTAAATCTCAGCTCCTGCTCCCTCCGTGCATCTCAACCACATGATAGTTTTCTAATCACTTGCTCCCGGCTCTAATGACCCACAACAATATCACGTTCTCTCTATCTCCAAGCTTTATGCACCCGAGAGCACGTGAGATTCGTGGTTTTGATCAGGCCTCTTGTGGTCACATGGTAGTCCTGAGTTAACTCGAATTCCCTTGGAGGAAAACCACCCCATGGCCAAAAGCAGTGCAATGAGTCTATGAGAATTCTCCCGGAATATGGTAAAACCATCCACTATTCTCTTTGCGCCAAATTTTAAAAAGTTAATTGTTTCATGTTTAAACGCAAAAACCCTCGCTTTCGCTCTTTTCGCCCGTTTACATAGTAAAACCCATCTAAACCATATCTATGCCACCTTGAGCCTCTGCAACTCATTTTTACCTCTGATTACCTTACAAACACTTCCAAGACTCTCTCCACACACTTTCCTATCCCCTAAAGCCATTTATCTCCTCCCTGCCAACCTACGTTTTCTTAACAATTCTTGTATTTTGCGAGCGATTAGCAAAAGGCCCAAAGCTTGGATAAATAGTTTGAAACTAATCTAAAAACATTTTTACTCCAAGATTCACAAGGAAATCCATCCAAAAGCCTTTATTCATAAGAAAAATACAACTATACATAGAGCAGAAGAAATCATTTACACAGTTAAAAGACAAAACATAGGAGGCAAACAAAGCATACAATTAAAATACCAATAGATAAAATAGAGAGAAATATGATCAATATCCAACTACCTGATGTTGAGAGATGTAAAAAACTAAATGATTTATTATTGAAATACACAACAAAAACTTGAAATGTACAGTAAAAGTAAAAACCACAGTAAAGGATATTGACAGGTCAACAAGGTCAAAGAGTATCAGATGAAATATCATCAATAAATATGGCATCCAACGTGAAGATCAAATAGAAAAAAAGCTTAAAGGGAAAAATATCAAAGATCAAAGCTAGCAAAACCTAAATAATAGGGACAACAAGAAGTATTTTAATAGTTGTCTTTATCGTCTTGCATGAAGATATTTCCTTTTCCTAGAATAAATGTAAAAACAGTTTAGGATATTTTCTTAGTTATATTGCCATATAAATAACTCTCTTTATGGGTTATTATGGATTCACTATTCACCATTGAAGCAAGTTCACCAGTGAAGAAGGATAGCACTCTTGAAGATAGGTTGCCCCTTGATGAATCATTTGTAAACATTTGATGCACTTAGATTTTCTAGACCCTTAATACAAAGCAAAGCATTCTGAATTTAGTTTTACACAGTTTGTGCTTCCTATAAATTTTTTCCAATATTACACATTATGTATTTCTTCATATTCTTATGCCTTACAGAGATACTTAGGTAGGAATAATTGTGTTTCAATATTTTCCTATAAGCTTCTGAAGTGATAATCTATAAAGAGAATGGATTAATGGATTGTCTATTTAATTAATTCCCTCTAAATCAATAAATCATTAGCATCTTGTCATAAGCATAAGCATATTATCTTGAACCTTATGAACATCAGTCAGAGGTTTTCATAATTATGATTATCTAATTTTCTGTCTGAAAACTGTGATAATCATATTATTTTTTGTTTCTACCCACCACTATATCACTGTGTAAAATTTTATAGAAACCCTCTATTTTGGTATTAATATTATTGAACAGGATAGTCATTAGAGTGTTATATCTATTTCATTCATTGGTCCTCCAAATCAAATCAAAAACACCCAAAACGATTACCTTAAATGCTCCAGCTTGATAGATGACCATTATCAACTCAGAGGTACAACGAAGGGTATAATACCAATTGTTTGGAAAAATGCCCATTTTTAATGGTCATATTCCTAGCCCTACAACTTATGTAAGCATCAACAGTGGCTAACCATGGCCTTCCAGGGATGAGAGCATAACCATTGAACTTGTTCTTAGGTTGAAGAACTAAGAAGTCAATGGGGTATTCCTAGGAATTAATGGAGACCATCACATCCTCATGAAATCCCTCTAGAGATAATATAAATCCATCTGAAAGCTACAAGATTTTTGTGGTCTTCTGTAATGATCCAAGGACATTCAGTTTAAGAATAGTCTCATTTCTTCATCACATTAATGGAAGCCCCAAGATCAATTAAGGTATAGGGGAAAATGATACCATCGATGTTCACATCTACCATAAGACTTTTGGGGTCTAGATACTTTGAGAAAATCAATAGCCCCAACATTAAGTCAGAAAATTTTCCAAAGACATTAATGGTAGGTGAGTCTTTCTTTCACCTCCCAAGATGTTTGAAGCATTTCTCCTTGATTAACTTTTTATAAATGGGTACACCCTTGATATAATGGAGGAGTGGGATTTTAACACAAGTTTTTTAATTTACCTAGAACTTCAATCTCTTCTGGGGTGTGTTGGATAGGATGGATTAATATTTTAAGAAAAAGAGGTGGATTGGCTTTAGAAACACTCTCCTTCTTTCCTTCTTTCATCTCCTCAGGTGGAGATGCAAGTTGATTATCTGGGAGCACTCTTCCAAACCAGAGGTTGATTTCTTGAATTTCCACAACCTAGGCAGGGTAGGATGTCTCTCCAATATAGACCTATTCTACCTACTTATTGTTTAGGTTCAGACTTGTTTGGGCAGGCATCTAAGTCTACCTAGGCGGAGTAGGGTGAAGGAGTTGTGGTTGAGATGGAGGTGGAGAAAGTAAGGCTAGAGATTAGCTGTATGGGGACCCCCACCGTTGTGATGGTGCATTCCACTAAAGTTGCGGGGCAAGATATGGATGAAAGGATTTATTTGTAGGTTGGTAATGGTATTGTGGTGTAAAATAGAAGAGAGAAGGTATGGACCATGAAGGATGAGTAGGAGGACACCAAGGGGGAATGTATGTAATCTGGTTAGGGTTGTAATATGAATAGAACACCCCTTGCATGGCTTGATGGTATGGTCGAGCTCCTTGAGGCCTTATTTGGTCGATATAGAAGAGTTGTTGAGTGACACCTTCAATTCCTTGATACATAAATTTCAATCTAGGCAGAGAAGGGAACTTGTTTGTGGAGTGGTTTTCCTCACAGACTGAGTGGATCTCTATAATACGCAATGGACATTCATTTCTAATGTGCCTCCTAATGCATCTAGGGGAAAATAAAGTTAAGGCTCCATTTGCTTCCTCTTGATCTGCATGGTGTCCATTTGCAGAGCAAGGGTATGCAACATTTCACTCTTAAATTCTTCCAACATGTTCTCAATATCACTTTTGATGGATTTGCTGGAGGAGATGAATGGACCAAAGCATGATTATCCCTATCCTTCTTTCTGGCTTCCCTAGAATTATTTTTTAAAATTATCTTGATATCATCATAGGATAACTGGTAGATGTCCCGCGTTGACAACATGTTTAGGGTTTCTAGGAGATATTCCATGATCCCTCTAAGAAGGACGTGCTTGAGTGATTTAGGATCAATGGTGAATCTACCCCTTTTGTAGCTAAGTTGGAAGATTTCCTCACAATATTCCAATGACTCATCATATCCCAAGGTCATTCTAAATATTTCATCTTTGGTGTCTTTCTACCTACAATAATCCCGGTACTTACTGTTGAAGGCTTGTTACATTTGACTCCAGGTAGTGATGTTATCCCCAGGTAAACCCACGAACCAACACAAGGATGCATCCTTAAGGGTGGATGGGAACAATTTCAACTTCTAGTCATTAGGGGTATAATCATAAGTTTTTCATATGAAAACAAGCTCAAACAAAAAGGTATTGGGGTCCTCTTAGGTTAAGCCATGGAAGTGAGGAAGGGATGAGGGACTTAATTATTTCATCTTAGCATTTCCATTAGCTTCTCTGATGTGTTTTATTTTCAGCTCCAATTCTATATTCAATCCCATTTCTATTTTTATCCATGGCATAGGTTGGTGTTATGGTTTCTTCTTCTTCTTCCCCAAGAGGCTCTTCAAAGATATTTGATTTTTCGCCTAATGGGTCCACTAGCTCACAACCACCAAAGAAGAGGGAAGGTTGGCCTTTAGATCATGTGGGGGTATTTGTCAAAAAATTTCCTGACTTTTCTCTACTCCTATGATTCATGAAAGGAATTTGTTTTTTTGATTTTTAGTGTTTTTCAGAAGTACTTGAAGAAAGGAAATAAGGTGTAACGTGAAAGTATCTGCTGACTAGGCCTACTTTCAAAATGGAAAGAAATAAGAAATTGCAACTATCTGTTGAATGAAAAACAAAGGAATCGCCTCTATCTACTGAATGTTACATGGAAAGGAAAGAAGAAATCACATATACCTAGACACCTCGATGGCAACGTCCCAAAAAAGTGATGAACCCCAGTATTTGCAGCAAGGATGATGCAACTCCTAGGGCACCCAACTTTACTTTATCAAATCCGGGTTCATAAAAACATGGATGTGATAGTGTTATATGCACAAAAATGCAACATTCTACTCTTCTGACTTCAAAACTGGGGTAATAGATGACTAGAGGTTTCCAAACTAGTCTTATATTGACTAGAAGGAGGTTGACTACTGATAGTGCATGTAAAGCTATTCTTAATGCGGAAAGTAAATGCTTGCCTATGTTAAGGAAATGAATGTGTTGAATGAAATTGGTATGAAACTGATATGAAATTACTTAGCCAGGAATAACACACATTACTTGTAGAAGAGACCTCATTTAACCTTACATTTTATCATCTAGTTATTGATGAGCCCAGAAATAGGTAATTATATGGGCTCATTCTACCTCTTATTTAGAATTAATCCACCATTCTCATTATTTTTTTGCATGCTTCTGAATATATTTATTCTAATATAGTGAATTGGGTTAGTCATTTTGCCATGTAGTCTAATATGTGCCTTATGCAGATTTTTTGGTTAATTTTGGACAAAATCAAGGGATTTATGAGAAAATGGCAACCAAAACTCGAGCAAAACAGGGAAGAGGACTTGTAGAGGGGGTGTATCCTTCATTTATGACCCCTTTCCTCGAATCATCCATCATCAACTCGGAGCACACAGGTCCACATTGATGATTCCAAGGGGCAACCGAGCAAGTAAATTAGGACTGTTGTTTATCTCCAGTTCTAGGAAGCCGAGTTCCTTGATTTTAGGAGGACTGATGGAGGAATCCTTTTGTATAAATAAGGAGGATTAGAGCCTTAGTAGGTTAGCCAATTATTAGTATATTTTTGTACATTGGTGCAACATTGTGTTCATCTCATTTCCGAGTTCCTTTCTTAGAACAATTTATGTAATGTAACTACTATTTTTGATAATGAATATGAAACAGTTTTTGAGCTAGCACTGATATCTTTCGGAGGGTTGAAGCTCTTGTGTTAGGGCCCAACCCAAGCTACCCAACACCTCCAACTATTTACTTTATTTTTTTTGCTTCAGTTCATGAGTTAATTTCTGTTGCATAGATTCATTTTACTTTGTTAGATTAGGTTGCTTTTGATGGTTAGTATAGTTTTTCTTGTTTCAGTTTCTCTAGTAGGTTACTACAGTGACAGAATAAGATTTGTAAAGACCAAAAACAAGCCCTGATCTCCTTTCTGCCTTCCTGGGACTATGATTTTAGGTCAAGCCACTTCTGCTAGTGTGATAACCTGATTTGGAAATATTGATATTGGTTTAGATTCAATTTCTCAGATCATTTCCTATTATTTTACCATAGATATCTTTGCATGCTTTTCTTTTCATAGGTTACTGTTCAACATTTTCTATTTGTAGGTTAGAAATTAGGTCAAGCTAGACAAAGTTCTGTTTTCATGGTATAATTAGTTCTTTCTTTGGTCAGCTTTGATAAGTAGATATGAAAATCTCTTGTAGGACACCTCATATCACCATACATCCATAGAATGGCTAGCACTATCTCACTTTTCATATATTTCCTAGCTCATTCACAACATTTCGCCAATCTGCCCTAATGTCTGCGTTTTTTTCCATAAAGTTGATTTCTTGCTATTTGAACAAATCCAACCATCACTTTCATCCCTGATCTGCCTTGACAAGTTATAAACACCTCAACGCCTTAATTTAGCCTTCATTTCCCCTTTCCCATCATTTTTTCCACCTTCAAAGCTCCAAAAATAGCTCTCGACCTCCTCGTGTCGATCCCCTGCAGCCTCCTGTAGAATTTTCTATGAGTGATTTTTCGAAGTGCGATTGCTATGAAAGTCTTCAGAAGGGTACTAGGGGCTTCTTAGCACCTCTCCACACCTTCCTCACCCTCTGCAAAAGCCAACTCAATCTTCCTTTGCTACCAAACCTCTGCACAATCACAAATAGATAAATCACAAGCATAATAATTCCACATAAAAACACTCAAAAGCACAAAAAAATGTTTTCTTCTCATTTATTTTCAGAAGTAGATTGAATAAATGCAATTTATATTTTTAGTAGTCAAGGGCACTCATTTCATTAGTTTTCATCTCTTTTCTTGTAAAAGTAGGATTAATAGGTAAATTAGGGTTCGCTAGGGTTTGCGTTACGTTTCATTTTTCCTTCTCTTTTTGCAAATATAATAGCCCTTGTAGAGTTAGTTTTCTTTCATCAGAGTTAAAGATTCTACTGAGAACTCATAGAAGTTGGCTTAAGCTCCTAGCAAAAATGCGCCAGCTAATCAAGTGACAACCCGCAGGAAGAGCTAGTACTTGTGCATACAACGCCATCGCTTCCAACTTTGTTATGAACTACCGGGTTGATAAAAGTAAAGAAGGAAACCCTAGGAGTTGTAGCATTATTGCTGCAATACTGGAGCTCACCATTTTTTTTGGTGCTACTGCCAAGGAAGCGTCATAGTGTTTTGTGATTACTTCTTTTCTTGTATTTTCTACTGCAACATTCTGCTAAGTAGTTTATTTCAGCAAAAGTAGAGTAGTTGTTTCATTTCAATTCTGCAAAAGTAGATTAGGCATTTCCTGCTTTCATTTCAATTCTGCAATTTCATTTTAGCAAGTGTAGATTAGGCATTTCCTTCTTTCATTTCAATTCTACAATTTCCATTTCAACAAGAGTAGAATAGACATTTCCTGCTTTCATTTCAATTTTGTAATTCCCATTTCAACAAGAGTAGGTTAATTATTTCCTGATTTCATTTCAATTCTACAATTTCCATTCCAGCAAAGTAGACTAGTCATTTATTTACTTCCATTTCAATTCTTCAATTTCATTTCAACAAGATTCATTTCATTTAGTTGCAATTTGTTGTTCAATCCATTTCAGTTTTCCAGGTACAAAAAGAGAAAAAAACAAAAATCACCCAAAAAGAGATTTCCTTTCATGCCTTGTAGAAACAAAAACAATTTAGGAAAATTCCTACCCAATACCCCCACCACATCACTAAGTAACCCTTCTCTCTTCTTTGGTGGCAATAATCCAGAAGAACCTATAGGTGAACCACCAGAGATATACGAAGATCATATACCAGAAGAAGAGCACGAAACCATTCCTCCTAAGACCATGGCTGAAAGCAGAAATGTTAGAGGAAATGGGAAAAGAATAGAGGGTACCTTTCCTATCTGAGAGACCAATTGGGACACTAAAATGAAAAACATAATTTCTTCAGCTTTACCCCACTTCCATGGATTGACTACCGAAGATCCTGATATCTTCTTGTTTGAACTTGTTGTTCTCTGTCGAACCTATGACTATGCAAAAGATGAGTAGAAGTTGAAACTGTTTCCTTCTACCCTCAAGGATGCAACATTGCACTGGTTCATGGGGTTTCCAAGGAACAACATCACAACTTGGGCTCAGATGCAGCAAGCCTTTAACAACAAATACCGGGACTACTGTAGATCAAAGGATACCAAGGAAGAAATATTTCGAATGACCATGGGAATTGATGAACCCTTGGAAGATTATGAAGAGAGGTTTCAGCTCTGTTATTAAAAGATTAAGTTCACACTTGACCCCAAACCTCTAAATTTGGTCCTGCTTAGAGGATTCCCTAAAGACCTTCTTGATACCCTCCATTTGCTGGCTGGAAGAGACATCTACCAACTACTTTATGATGACATAAAGACTGTGTTTAGAAACCATTCTAGGGCAGCCAGAAAGAGAGGTAGGGAAAGTCAACCTTTAGCCAATACATCCTTATCTAGTTCATCTCCTAGAAGTGAATTTGAAAATCGGCTAGAAGATTTCAAGAGCGAGATGTGGTAGACTCTTTCTATGCAAATGGATACCTTGCATATCAAAAGGAAACAAGAGGAAGCCGAGAGGAATTTGGCCATATTTTGTCCTAGGTGCACTAGAAGGCATCCTAGGAATGAATATCCATTGAACTCTACAGAAGTGTGTTCAGTCTATGAAGAAGACCATTGTACGAATCAGTGCCCTTCCTTGCCAACACTTAAAGTTTCATATTAAGGGGCCAAAGGAGCCACTGAACCACTCTATTTCATGAACCAAAGGAGGCCACGTGGGCCCAGACCTTACTAGCAGTGAATGCAAGGGACATCCCAGGCCTATTACAACCCCAATCAAGCCACTTTCATGCCTTCCTGGGGTCCCCCTACTCATCCTTCCTAGTCCAAACCCCCTCCTTAGTCATATCCATCTCAATACCATGCTCAACTAGTTGCTCATTCGTTTCACTCTTATGCTCAGCCACAACCTCAGTGGAATGCACCTCACTAGGGATGGAGACCCCACTACAACTCTCCTCCCACTCTTTTTCCTCCACCACCTGCTCAACCACAACCATTTCCTCTTGCTCCACCAAGGCAACCTAAAATACCTTCTCAACTGAACCTGAACCCAAATAATAGATAGGCCCAACAGGTATATAGTGGAGAAACATCATACCTGAATTATGTTGTGGAGATTCATGATATTAACCTACAATCTGGGAAGGTTCTCCCAGATAACCAACCTGCCCCTATGGAGGATGAGGAAGAAAAATAGGAAAGTGAACCAGAAACCATTCCACCCTTTCCTAAGATATTAATTGGAACCACACAACCGAACCCATAATAGAATGAACTTCTGGGAGAATTAAAGTAGTTATGTGTAAAGATACCACTTCTCCAAGCCATAAAGGATGTGGCTATATAGAACAATATGATCAAGGAGAAGTGCTTCAGGCACCCAAGCAGGCGTAGGAGAGATGCTCCAACTATCAATATCATAGGACAACCTTCCAACCTGATGTTGGGGCATGTTATCTATCTGAAATATCTAGACCTTGGAAGTCTTGTAGTCGATGTCCACATCAATGGCACCATAATCCCCCATATCATGATTGAACTAGGGGCTACCATTAATTTGATGACCAAGGACACTATGCTCAAGCTCAACCTTCAAGGCTCCCTAAGAAAGACCACAACAGTACTGAAGTTAGCAGACCGCTCCACCGTGACCCCTGAAGGGATTGTGGAAGATGTAATCATTTCCATCAATTCTTGGGAGTACCATATTGATTTCCTAGTTCTCCAACCAAAGGAAAATCTCACTAGGTATCCTCTCACCCTGGGAAGACCTTGGTTGGCTTTGGCAGATGCCTACATTAGTTGTCGAGATGGCAACATGACAATCAAGAATGGGCATATTTCCAAGCAGCTAGTCCTATATTCTCTTGCCCAACCTTTGTTAGGACATGATTTACCTCTCTTGTTGGAGGAGGAAGATGAGGATGAAGTCTATTCTCCACCACTGTGTGCAGTAGAAGCTACCATGGGGGGCCCACAAACCGAGGATGATCTTATTGAAGACTTGATTCAAAATCCACCCCCCAGTGTGTTGCCATTAGAAGAGCTGGTGGAAGAAACCCAATCCAATCCTTTAATTGATCTCTATCTGGCTGATCTGACCTCTATCCGAGTTAAGAATGTGGAATTTGGCCCAAAAGAAACTTGAAGATCAACTCATTCCTATCCACCTCTCAGGAGAAAGAACTGTGTAGCTTATTGAAAAACCACTTGGATGCTTTTGCTTGGAGCTATAAGGAGATGAAGGGAGTCCACCCTTTAGTCTACACTCATCACATTTATATTAAGGAAGATTGCAAACCAATCAGGCAGCTTCAAAGGAGGATGAATCCAACCCTCAAGGACATTGTCAAAGAGAAACTACAAAAGTTACTGGATGCAGGATTTATCTACCCCATCTCTGACAATGAATGGGTATCTCCTTTGATGCTAGTGCCAAAGAAAATGGGAAGTGGAGAATCTGTTTCGATTATCGAGAACTAAACAAGGCCACCAAGAAGGACCATTTTCCTTTGACTTTCATAGATCAAGTGTTAGATGGCCTAGCATGGAAGAAGTTCTTCTCCTTCCTATATGGGTTTAGTAGGTACAACCAGATCGAAATCAGCCCGGAAGACCAAGATAAGACCACCTTCACTTGTGATTGGAGTAATTTTTCATATCGGGTCCTTCCTTTTGGGTTGTGCAATGCTCCAGCCACTTTCCAAAGAGCAGTACTGAGTATATTTGCTGAACTGGCTCATGATTTAGTGGAAATCTATATGGACGACTTTACCCCTTATGGTTCTAACTTCTAGGAAGCTTTGACTAACCTGGGAAAAGTTTTAGACAAGTGCATTGAAATGAACCTGTCCCTCGGTCCTAAAAAATTTGAATTCCTGATGACTGAAGGGACTGTGCTAGGTCACACAATTTCTCACCAAGGATTACAAGTGGATCCCAAAAAAATTGCCATCATCCAAAGGGTTCCACCTCCTCAAAAGGTAAGAGATGTTTAGAGTTTCCTAGCCTTAGCAAGGTATTATAGAAGATTCACTAAGGATTTCAGTAAGCTAGCCTCTCCATTGTTTGCTCTTTTGGGGAAGGATGTTGAGTTCATATGGACTGACAACTGTCAAGAGGCTCTAGATACCTTGAAAAGTAAAATAGTGACTACCCCAATTTTGAGAGGTCCAAACTAGGCCCTACCTTTCCACATTCATACAGATGCCTCGAACAAAGCGATAGGAGTAGCCTTAGGGAAAATTGATGAGAAGCTACCTTATGCCATATATTTTGTAAGTAAAAACTTGTCCAAGGCAGAATTAAACTTCACTATAACCGAAGAGGAGCTCCTAGCTATAGTCCATTCCCTAAATAAGTTCAAACACTACATCGCCGACTATCAAACATTCATACACACTAATAATGCTACAATTAGGTATTTAATGAAAAAACCATATTTAAATTTTTGTATTATTAGATGGTTACTTTTATTGCAGCAATTTGATTTAACAATTGTTGATAAGCTAGGTAAGGAAAATGTTGTTGCTGAATTTCTGTTTAGATTAGATCTGCCTGCAGGTGAAGAAGGAATGGTGGATGATCGAGTGCCAGATGAACACCTATTTCCTATCTCAATACTCTCTCCATGGTTTGCTGATATAGCAAATTACTTGGTTTCAGCATAGTTTCTGCCACACATGTCCTCAAAAGAGAAAAGCAAGATCGTGAGGAAAATTGCTCCATTCACCTGGATTGGGGGAAATCTCTTCAAACTTCACCCAGATCAGATTTTCAGGCGATGTGTCAGGGAGGAGGAAGTTTTTAACATTATCCTAACCTGTCATGATGGGCCCTGTGGGGGCCATTTTGCAGCAAAGATGACTGCCTTCAAAATTCTGCAAATAGGTTACTATTGACCCACTCTTCATCAAGATGTCAGGAGATATATCAGCCAATGTGATTGATGTCAAAGGATGGGGAAGCTTACTCCAAGGGATTAGATGCCCCTGCAACTTCAATTGAATTTTGAGCCATTTAAGAACTGGGGCATGGACTTTGTGGGTCCTGTCAACCCTTCTTCAAAACAGAAATCTTACATCATTGTGTGCAATGATTACCTGATAAAATGGGCAGAAAATAAGGTGATCAAGGCAACAACAAAAGAAAAAGTGGTTGAGTCTTTGAGAGAGAATATCTTCTACAAGTTTGTCTATCCAAGAGAATAAGTCACAGATCAAGGGAGTTAGTTTACCTGCAATCTGAATGAAGAACTACTCACACACCACAAAATTACGCACAGAAATTCCACCCCTTATCATCTACAAGCAAATGGATAGGTGGAAGTCACTAACAGAACTTTGGAAGGAATTTTGACCAAGGTAGTGAGTAGCAGCAGAAAAGATCAGGAAGATCGATTGGTTGAAGCCACTTGGGCCTATAACACCACTTGGAAAACCACCACAGGGTTCACACCCTATGAGCTGGTCTATGGGAAGAAGACTTTGATGTTAGTAGAATTTGAATATAACGCACTAAAGATGGCAGCCCAGCTGGACCTAGATCTCAGCCATGCACAAAAGGAAAGGTTACTTCAGCTAAATGGATTGGATGAACAAAGATTGCAAGCCCTTCTCCACTCAGAGGTAGTCCAACTTCAAAAGAAAATATGGCATGACACACACCTCAAAGAAAAACAATTCCAAGAAGGAGATTGGGCATTGCTGTATGATTCAAGATATAAATATTTCAAGGGAAAACAGAGGACAAGATAGTTGAGACCATACATAGTAGAAAAGTGCAATGACAATGGTTAAGTTCTAATCTATACCATCAATCAAAATGCCATCCCCATGCTCGTCAATGGGCATAGGTTGAAGATCTACATGAATCCCCTCTCCAACCAAGAATTCATTGAGGATCTGAGTAAAACAATGTTGGTAGTGGAGCAAGTCTCTACCTCCACTCCACCCACACCCTAAACACACACAAAAAAAGAGAGAATAAAATATCTTTGGGTGAAAACCTCCTGTAGGCATCCCAACTGTCTCATAAAAAATAAAAAATAAAAGGAGAGAAAAAATAGAAAAATCTAACTTCTTTTCAATGCATTGCAGATTGTAGGAGTGTCACAGAAGAAAAAAGGACATGGCTAGGGTGAATACACCCCTAATAGATCATTTCTCCATTGCCATTTTCTTTTCCTACACTCTGGTCTCACTTGTTTTGGAAATTATGCATCCTATAGGAAGCTCTGTGCATTCTACAACAGGCTCCTATAGAAACCATAGAGATCTCGAAATCAAGTTCAGAAAAGAATCAGAGGGCTAGAAATTTTTCCATAAGACCTATGGACCTCCCTACCACCATTCATCCCCCAAACTCTCCGTTCCATGTTGGCATTATGATACATATGTTGTACTTGATGGCAACCCACTCATCTCAGATAATAAATTATAGTGTAGATAAAAGTTCACGCACTTATATGCAGAGAAAAGTTTATTTCATGTAGAGAAAAGTTCACGCACTTTTATGCAGAGAAAAGTTTATTTCATGTAGAGAAAAGTTCACGCACTTTTATGCAGAGAAACGTTTATTTCATGTAGAGAAAAGTTCACGCACTTTTATGCAGAGAAAAGTTTATTTCATGTAGAGAAAAAGTTCACGCACTTTCATGCAAGGAAAAGCGCGTATATGTTGGAGAACTTACCTTTGGTCCATGGTAGTTAGTCCTTGGTATTTGAGCCTATGAGGAAAAGCGCGTATATGTTGGAGAACTTACCTTTGGTCCATGGTAGTTAGTCCTTGGTATTTTAACCTATGAGGAAAAGCGCATATATGTTGGAGAACTTACCTTTGGTCCATGGTAGTTAGTCCTTGGTATTTGAACCTATGGTTTTGGACCATGGTACGCACTTTCATGCAAGGAAAAGCATGTATATGTTGGAGAACTTACATTTGGTCCATGGTAGTTAGTCCTTGGTATTTGAACCTATGGTTTTGGACCATGGTACCTCGTCAAAAGTGTTGATATCACGCAATTTCATGGTTGGTTCATGGTATTAGTCCGACAGTCTTTGATCCTATGGTTTTGGGCCGTGGTATTACATCCAAAAGTGTTGATCTCACGTACTTTCATGGTTGGTTCATGGTATTAGTTCAACAGTTTTTTGATCCTATGGTTTTGGCCCGTGGTATTGTGAAAGGCCTAAGACTATAAAAGAGGAAGGAGATCATTTGGCAAAGCATCTTCTGAATTATCGAATATCTGATAAAGTGCTAGATCTGGAATATTGTGATTGGGTTTTGGTGCAGATCTGGATCTGAATGAAGAAGGAACCTGAGCGTAAGGAGAAGGATAAGTTCTATTGACGGGTCAAAATCTTAAGGCTTGAATAGTGGTATCTCTATATGATTTTGATCTGTGATATGTGGCATATGCTTGATCTATAAATCTAATAATTTGGGTCTGAATTATTGATGCATGTTTTATTTTACACATGTTATGATCTGGGTATGTCTGATGTAACAATTGCAAAGTTATAAGGAAATATTTGTAGATCTGTATGCGGGTTGGCTTTGGTGAAATCAAAGATTGATGATGCAAGTGTAGTTGATGGGTTTTTGATGTTCATGGATCCAGTTTGAAAATTTATGAAAAGTGGTCCTTGAAAGAAAAGAAGTAGGGGGTTGTAGCTCCCTTTCTAGGAGAGACTGGAAGACGAGAGAGAGTTGTAGCTCTCTGCAGGTTGCAGCCTGCGTACTGGTAAAGGACTACACCAGTACAAAACCATTGTAAAAGGAGTTTCTAATTTGAAAGAAGATAGAGACATATTGCAGCAGGTGGTTTTCACCCACATTGGGTTTCCACCTTACATCTTGTGTTCTTTGCTGTGACTATCTGTTTTCTTTGTTCATGCTCATTATTTTATGGTACTGACGTGCAAAAATAATTCAAAGAATAAATAAGGAAGATTTATTAAAAGAACTTGATAATACTGATTCACCCCCCCTCTCATTATTATTTCCAACAATTGGTATCAGAGCAGGTCCTTAAGAGAAGCTTGATCGCTTGAAGGAAGATCATTCATCATGAGCAACTACGAGAGGGAAGCATCAATCAGGCCACCAATTTTTGATGGGACAAACTTCAATTATTGGAAGGTAAGAGTTACTTCCTATCTTCAATCTCTTGGTACAGAAGTTTGGGATATCATAGATACAGGCTACACTTTTCCTTCAGCTACTCCTACAGATACGGCCGAAAAGAAGAAATATGAAACAAATGCTAAAGCAGTCAATACTCTGCTGGGATGCTTATCTCAAACATAATTCGTGAAGGTTATGCAATATAAATCCGCAAAAGAAATATGGGACAAGATTGTCTTGAGCTACGAAGGAGATGAACAGGTAAAGCGTGCTAAACTTCAAACCCTCAGGATTCAGTATGAGAATCTTAGAATATATAATGATGAAAGTGTGGCTAACTATTTCCTTCGGGTAGATGAGATTGTTAATTGCATGAAAAACTTGGGTGAATAAATAAAAGAGGCTATTGTGGTTTAAAAAGTTCTAAGATCATTGTCCCCCAAGTTTGAATCTAAAGTGTCTGCAATAGAAGAAAAGGAAAATCTACGAATTCTTGCTATGTCTCAGCTACACATAATTCTAACTGCTTATGAAATGAGAAAGGGAGGTCCATCAGACAGAAGAGAAGCTGCTTTCAAGGCTTCAGGCAAAGGAGACTATTATGAAGCAAGTCACGTGCCAAAAGAAGAAGAAGAAGAATGAAATTTTGTCAGAAATCTTAAAAGGGGAACTGGAAGGTTCAGAGGTAAGTTACCTTTTAAATGCTTTGCTTGTGGAAGAGTAGGTCATTATGCTGCAAAATGTCCTCATAAGGATAAAGGAAAGGAACCTGCTAGATGGAACAAGAAACAAATTGCAAATAAGAAAAGCTACTACACTCATCAAGATAGTGATGGTCTATCAAATAGTGACGAAGATGAACGAGGTAATGACTATAAACTCTTAATGGCATTTGAAGATGATGATTACATGGATGCTATAGATGTGGATAGCTTTTGTGAAGAAATTTCTAGACTCAAGACATGTATAGAAGAAAAGAATAGGATCATTGATACTCTACAACTTCAAATAGATGAAAAAGAAAAATACCTTGAAAAGTTAGAAGGCGAAATTGTTGGTCTTAGAAAAGAGATTGAGATCTGAAACTCTGGATGAGATCATCAATGTACAGCGCTCTCCTCTAAACAAGACAGGTCTGGGCTATAATGGAGAAACTTATCAAGCATCCACCTCAAAGAGTTACCTTGATGCAGCAAGAAGGAATGAGCAAAAGCACAATGGAGATCACCAAGTAAAGCAGGGACCAATTACAAACAAAGACTATCATGCAAATTAGGGGCAATCTGTCTCAAGGATGAACAAAGGCTACAACCAGCCACAGGTAAAATCCTCTCAATTTGATTCAAGAATGAATGACAATAGAAATTACAATCATTTGGCCGGAAGATTTGATAACCGCAGAAATTTCTTCAATGGACAATGCTTTTCTTGCCACAACTTTGGTCACAAAGCATCTCAATGTGTTGCATATAAAACGATCATGACTAGAGAAGCTCAAAAACAAAGAAGTATGACCGGGATTACAAAAAGGACCTATAACAACTTTTCGGTTCTTGAAAATGAAGTTGAATGTTCTATTTGCAATAACTTTGGTCATGAAGATTCTGAATGGAGGCGCAGGTTTCAGCAGACAAAGGAACAAGCCTCAAGCACCAAAACATGGAGAATAAAGGAACCACAAATAGAAAGATGTGGGATAGCATTTTATGCAGAGGGAAAGGAAAATCTATGGTACATTGACAGTGGATGTTCGAAGCATATGACAGGTGATAAAGAAAAACTTGAATCATATTCTGCTCTAGAAAAAGGAAAGAAAGTTTCTTTTGGAAATGATACTCCTGCAACTATAAAAGGAAAAGGCACTGCTCAGTTAAAAGAAAAGGTCAAAGCTGGAAATGTTTTGTATGTTGATGGATTGAAACATAATTTTCTAAGTGTGAGCCAGATGTGTGATCAAAGAACCGAGGTGATATTCAGATCAAATGGATGTCTTGTTCGTGATCTTGATACAGGTAAAACAGTGATCAAAGGTAAAAGAACTCCAAATAATCTATACATATTTGAAGAAGGACAACAACAATGCTATCTGAGCAAGGATGATGAGCACTAGTTATGGCACCGGAGGTTGGGGCATCTAAGCTTTTCACAAATAAGGAAAGCATGCAAATATCAGGCAGTTCATGGTCTTCCAGATATCAAAGTTCCAGACAACACCATATGAAAATCATGTCAGTTTGGAAAGAAAACCAAAACTACCTTTCCGGAAAGGGAAGGATTAGCTATCATGCCTCTTGATCTAGTACATACAGATACATGTGGTCCATTCAGGAAAAGGACACCTCGAGGAGAAGAATACTTGATATTATTCATTGATGATTTCTCCAGGTTTGTCTGGTTAGGACTTACGAAGCACAAAGATGAAGCATTCGAAAAATTCAAATCCTTTAAAGCCTTGGTTGAAAATGAATCAGGATACAAAATTAAGTATCTTAGATCCGACAGAGGTGGGGAGTTTACCTCAAATGAATTTTTCAATTTCTGTGAAGAACATGGGATAAGAAGAGAATTCTCTACAGCTAGAACTCCTCACCAAAATGGAGTGGTGGAAAGAATGAACAGAACTGTCCAACAAATGGCTCGTGCTATGCTTGATGAATCTGGAACTCCCGCAACTTTCTGGGGTGAAGCAGCACATGCTGCGGTTATTATTCTCAACAAAACAAATGTCCGAGTGAACAGCACTCAAACCCCTCATGAGCTCTGGTATGGTGAGACTCCTTCGGTAAAGCACTTCAAAATATTTGGGAGCAAATGCTATATTAAAAATACTGATGAGAAACTTGGAAAACTTCAACCTAGAGCAGATGAAGGCATCCTTCTTGGTTATTCTCCACACAGCAAAGCATACAAGTGCTAAAATAAAAGACTTGGAAGAATTGTTGACAACATTGATGTAGTGGTTGATGAGAAGGGATACATTCCTAGGCAAGTAAATCATGAAGATATCGAAGAAGATGAAGGCCATCCTCAAAGACAGAATGATGAAGAAGAAGAACCTCAAGAAGAACCAGAGAAGTAGATAAGGATAGAAGAGAAGACTCCATCTAGATATGTTCAGAAGAATCATCCAGAATCTCAGCTTTTGGGACAGAAAGAAGCAGGTGTACAAACAAGAAGAACAATTGCAGAAGCTTCAAGCTATTTGGCATTACTCTCTTCCACTGAACCACAAAATGTGAAAGAGGCATGGAAAGATGAATGTTGGGTCAAAGCAATGGATGAAGAACTTGAATAGATCGAAAAGAACAACACTTGGGAGCTGGTTCCTAGACCAAAGGATAAGAAAGTTATAGGAACAAAATGGGTCTTCAAAAATAAATTGAATGAAAATGGAGAAGTAATTAGAAACAAGGCCAAACTTTTTTGTAAAGGGTATGCACAGCAAGAAGGAATAGATTTTGAAGAAACTTTTGCTCCTGTTGCAAGACTTGAGGCCATCCGAATGTTCCTTGCTCTCTCAAGCTTTCAAAACTTCAAAGTATTTCAAATGGACGTGAAATCAGCCTTCCTGAATGGAGACTTGGAGGAAGAAGTATACATTGAGCAGCCAGATGGTTTCATTCTTGGAAATGATCCAAATCTTGTATGCAGATTGAAAAAGGCTCTCTATGGCCTCAAACAAGCTCCAAGGGCTTGGTACTATCGTTTGGACAAATATCTTCATCAACAAGGTTTTTCAAAAGGATCAGCAGACAATAATCTTTATATAAAAGTTGAAAATGAAAAATTGCTGATACTTGTTGTGTATGTAGATGACATTACCTTTGGCAGCAATGAAGAAGCTATGAGTCAAATCTTTGCCTTGGTGATGTAGAAAGAATTCGAAATGTCCTTGTTGGGAGAACTAACATATTTTCTTGGTTTGCAAATCCAACAAAATGAAGGAGGGATATTCTTGTCTCAAACCAAGTATCTCAAGCAGATTTTGAAGAAATATGGTATGGAAGAAGCAAAACTAGTATGTACACCCATGGTCACAGGATGTAACCTCAGTGAAAATGATGAATCAGCAGCAGTGCATCAACCAACTTACAGATCTATGATTGGAAGTCTACTTTATTTGACAGGTACCCGACCAGACATCATGCATGCAGTGGGAATAGTTGGAAGATTTCAGGCAAATCCAAAGGAAACTCATATTCAGGCAGTAAAGAGAATCTTCAAATATCTTCAAGGGACTCAAAACTATGGCTTATGGTATCCTAGAGATACAGATCTCACACTTCATGCTTATACAGATGCAGATTGGGCCGGAAGCGTGGATGACAGGAAAAGCACAAGTGGTGGTGCATTCTTTATGGGTTCCAGATTAGTATCTTGGTTCAGCAAGAAACAGAGTTCGATTGCCTTGTCTACAGCTGAAGCAGAATATGTTGCTGCTGCATCTTTCTGCACTCAACTCCTTTGGATGATGCAAACCTTGCAGGATTTTCAAATCACTTGTACAACACCCATCTCCATCTTATGTGATAATACAAGTGCAATCAGCATTTCAAAGAACCCAGTCATGCATTCAAAAACCAAGCACATACCAATCAAGTATCACTTTCTCCGAGAACAAGTGCTTGAACAAAAGGTCAAGTTGGAGTATGTTCCTTCTAAGGAACAGGTTGCTGATATACTCACCAAACCATTGCCTAGGGAGACCTTTGAATACCTCAGGCAAAAGCTGGGGGTTGTTGATGCATCATCTTGTTGTTGAATCTCTTCTGATTGTTGGTTGTACGCAAGGTTCATCTGAAGTATATGCGTACATGTACTGGGTTGCGGATTGGTCAAAGATCGAATGGCATAGGTTCAGGGGGAGCATATCATGCATTGTTGGCATTATGGAGGAAGTACAGAAGGAGATCATGGATGCTGGTCTGAATATTGCTGCAATACGTCTCTATCTCTTTCATGGTCATGGATTATGGTTCTTCTTTGCAGATCTGGTTTATAGTTAGGGGGAGCATGTTCTTAGGGGGAGCATAACCCTTTTCCCTTGATGTCAAAGGGGGAGAGTGATTGGTTGTTGTTGCCATCAAGTCCAAAGGGGGAGATTGTTGGCATTATGATACATATTTTGTACTTGATGGCAACCCACTCATCTCAGATAATAAATTATAGTGTAGAGAAAAGTTCACGCACTTATATGCAGAGAAAAGTTTATTTCATGTAGAGAAAAGTTCACGCACTTTTATGCAGAGAAAAGTTTATTTCATGTAGAGAAAAGTTCACGCTCTTTTATGCAGAGAAAAGTTTATTTCATGTAGAGAAAAAGTTCACGCACTTTCATGCAAGGAAAAGCGCGTATATGTTGGAGAACTTACCTTTGGTCCATGGTAGTTAGTCCTTGGTATTTGAGCCTATGAGGAAAAGTGCGTATATGTTGGAGAACTTACCTTTGGTCCATGGTAGTTAGTCCTTGGTATATGAACCTATGAGGAAAAGAACGTATATGTTGGAGAACTTACCTTTGGTCCATGGTAGTTAGTCCTTGGTATTTGAACCTATGGTTTCAAACCATGGTATGCACTTTCATGCAAGGAAAAACGCGTATATGTTGGAGAACTTACCTTTGGTCCATGGTAGTTAGTCCTTGGTATTTGAACCTATGGTTTTGGACCATGGTACCTCGTCAAAAGTGTTGATCTCACGCAATTTCGTGGTTGGTTCATGGTATTAGTCAGACAGTTTTCGATCCTATGGTTTTGGGCTGTGGTATTGCATCCAAAAGTGTTGATCTCACGTACTTTCATGGTTGGTTCATGGTATTAGTCCAACAGTTTTTTGATCCTATGGTTTTGGCCCGTCGTATTGTGAAAGGCCTAAGACTATAAAAGAGGAAGGAGATCATTTGGCAAAGCATCTTCTGAATTATTGAATATTTGATAAAGTGCTAGATCTGGAATATTGTGATTGGATTTTGGTGCAGATCTGGATCTGAATGAAGAAGGAACCTGAGCGTAAGGAGAAGGATAAGTTCTATTGATGGGTAAAATCTTAAGGCTGGAATAGTGGTATCTCTATATGATTTTGATCTGTGATATGTGGCATACGCTTGATCTATAAATCTAATAATCTGGGTCTGAATTATTGATGCATGTTTTATTTTACACATGTTATGATCTGGGTATGTCTGATGTAACAACTGCAAAGTTATAAGGAAACATTTGCAGATTTGTATGCGGGTTGGCTTTGGTGAAATCAGAGATTGATGATGCAAGTGTAGTTGATGGGTTTTTGATGTTCTTGGATCCAGTTTGAAAATTTATGAAAAGTGGTTCTTGAAAGAAAAGAAGTAGGGGGTTGTAGCTCCCTTTCCAGGAGAGACTGGAAAACGAGAGATAGTTGTAGCTCTCTGCAGGTTGCAGCCTGCGTACTGGTAAAGGACTGCACCTTTACAAAACCATTGTAAAAGGAGTTTCTAATTTGAAAGAAGATAGAGACATATTGTAGCAGGTGGTTTTCACCCACATTGGGTTTCCACCTTACATCTTGTGTTCTTTGCTGTGACTATCTGTTTTCTTTGTTCATGCTCATTATTTTATGGTACTGACATGCAAAAATAATTCAAAGAATAAATAAGGAAGATTTATTAAAAGAACTTGATAATACTGATTCACCCCCCCTCTCAGTATTATTTCCAACATTCCATACCTACACCACTGCATTTCCACTCGCTTCTTTCTTTCGTACACAGAAAACACAAAAATTCTGTTGCTTTTGTTTTTTTTTTTTTTTTTTGAATGATGAAGAATAAAACAACAACATCCTTAACTTGTTTCTTACCTAGTGCATACAAACTATTTTTCCTTTTCCTTTAGAACCTTCCTTAGCTATCTCTTCAGTCCCTACTCAAACCTCAACCAGAAATTTTAGAGGGAGAAGTAGTTACAGGAAATCCTGCAGGATTCCTATAACAGTTGATCCCCTTAAAAAAGAAGCTCCAGAGGTAGGGTCAGTGCAGCCATAGGTGGATACAATGCGAAGGAGCCATTCCTGATTAGAAGATCACCAGCATGAGGTAGCCAAGTCACCAGTTCAGAAGCCACGAGCGCCAATAGTAGTGGCAATCCATGAACAAAATGCCAAAGTCTGAGCATGCAAAGCACGGTAGTGACTATCAGGTAAGTGAATAAACACGTTCCTCTGTTGCATGAATATGATTTAGAAACTACATGAACCATTGAGATGGTCATGATTAAATGAAATCAGTGGCCAGCTAACTGACCACCCTCATTTAGTTCAAACAAGCCTCGTCCAATTCAAACAACATTCAGTGGGTGAAATCAACACGTGTGTTTAGTCAACTCGGGAAGAAAAATTCAAAACAAGTAATGGTGGCGGCGTGTACCAGGAATGATGGAAATGATTACGGATAGGCAACATTAAGTATCATAATGGAACTAGAGAAGGGACCAATGGTCTAGATGAAGAAAACGTACCCTTCCTGCCACCTCACCTTGTCACCGCAGAACATGCCACAAGCTTAAGTACGCTATAGTTGATGCCTTCATCAACTTTGTTTCATTTGCATCATCGTTCTCTCAACTGCAACAACTTACCTGCCACCTTCAGAACCTTGAAATAGCTGCTATCTATCAGTTTCGAAACCCCTCCACTTACCGGGCTCTACAGGAGTGGAAACATAGTCTATAGGAGCCTTTCTACTGGAAGGCCAGTGAGTAGCTCTATAGAGGGAAAATTTAGGATTTTATGCCGAATTCAAGCTCAAAAAAGGTAGGCTCATAAAACCTACTCTGCATGTTATATATCTACAAAAGGTGGCAGGATTTGAAGCGAAGTATTGAGTTGAAAAGAAAAAAGTGAGAATAGAAATCTGCCTATGTTTTTTTGAAATATATACAATCTCTCCATTTTACTCTCTGCACTGAAAGTCTGTCTCTTTCTCCTCCGTGGTACTCTCTTGTATGAATAAGTGATGCAAAAACAAGAAATTAATCCAGTAAAATAGTGAATTTGCATTGGGTGGTCTGCTTAATTTGTGAAAAGGAAAAAATATTGTCTGGTATACTGTCTTTTTTTTTTAAATAAAGAAGATATTGTTTCCCTCAAACATATTGAGAGGTAAATTAATTTTGAGAATAGGGGTTGAAGGGAAGGAAAATTACAAATTGCTTTTGTTAGAAAAATAAGAACATGAAAATTTCCCTCTCTGGTTCTAGAAAGAAAAAAACCTCAGTTGTTCCTCTGTTTTTAGGTTTCAAAATTTGCTGCATTCCTCCTCACCTGAGAATTTCCAGTAGTCATTGAACATCATCACAAGGGGTTTTATGAGACAGGAGCCTCTGAATTCCACCAAATTGCATGAACACCCAGAAGTGGTAGCCCTCTTTACCGGGCTAAATTGGATACCATTCTTTGAGAAATTTCATGGGTATGATGAGGAAGTTACAGAGGAACTTTTATTGTCTTTAAAACCCTACTCAAAAACCCATGCTATTTCAGGGTTATAACCATAGAACTTACACTAGAGTTCATCAAAAAAATTACAAGTCTTCCACTTCGGCTCCCCTGGAGCAAAGAAGAAAAACCATTAGGACAGGTTGCTAAAAAGACCTTTTTCCAGTCTAATGAACATCCCGTGGAGGATAAGAATGGGATCTAAAGGATAATTATACCTTATCCATGGGGTGAGGTCATATCAGATCATGAAGTATATCTCCTGTGAAGGAAGATAAAACATCATTTATGGTTGTCATTTCAGACTATTACATGAACTAAGATATGGCATGGACCTCCCTGCATCTAGAAAAATCAGTCTTCCATATTTTCTCCTCCAATTCTTGATAGAGTGTAGCACCAAATTTAATGCAGGGGTTCTAGACCAGCTGGCTCACCATGGGCCCATTAAATTGCTAGTGGAGAATGCCCTCCACACATACACAATCCCTATAGCCAAGGAGATTTTCAGGAACTTGTTGGGTCCCTATAATACTAGTGATTACCCCATTACTATTATAGTTATACCCCTTATTTATATTGTTGTGCCCCTATTACCCCCTTATTGTTATTTCTGTTCCCCATAGAATCCCTCTTTTGTTTTTTTTGTGGCTTTATATTATTATTGTTAGGTCGGCTGGATTATATTGTGACTCCTTAGACTCCTATATATAGAAAGGAGGTTTTGTCATTTGAATCATCAAGGAATTGTTCATTTATTTAATGTAAAGGAGGTTGCCCCCTCGAAGAGGCTGAATTCTAAGGCGTTGATCTATCTTTTCTATCTTTTCTTGAGCTGGTTTCATAACATTCGGTATCAGAGCTTTGGATTCTAGGGTTTCGCTGCTCCAAACAGGTCATCCTGGAATTTTTTCTATAACTTATTTTCTATGACGTTTCAGAAGTTGCAACAAAAACCAATTTGAGACGAAATCGCGCTGAACCTTCGGTCCAAATTTCAGAGCGTTTCACGCGTTATTTTCGGAGATATGATCTGAGGAAGTTGGTCTTTTTGCAGACTCCTTAATTACATTCAAAATAGGTGACCTGGGGAAAATCGTCATAACGTTCTCTCTGGGGATCGGATTGAAATTTCGTAAGAAGGTACATAAAGAGGAAGGACTGTAGTTTCTTTTGTCTGTGTTTTAGATTCAAAGGTTTAAACAGTGACTCGTGGCACGTCATACAAGTTCACTCTGCTGAACCAGTCTAAAAGCAAGTCACTGTGAGAGATTTCACATAACTCTTCCTTGGAGAATCCAATTTGGCTCAGAATTGTGGCATTAGAAAGAGGATGCAGAGGTCTACTACAAGTAGAAATTTCAGAACTGGCTGATCCGAAATTACAGAGATACATCATATTGAATGTTAGGCTTCTATAAAGTGAAAAAGGTGTGTAGTTTTTTTTTAAATTTTTGTGTAAGCTTGGTTTAACAGAATTCAAAGGGCATAGTAAAGCATTATTATCGGTAACTGATGCCCCGAGGAAAGAAAATGCAAACACCTAGTAAGGAACCTGAAAGCTCTAGCATTACTCATGAAGAAGAGGAAGAAATGCTACATGATATATCAAAATTACAAGAACAAGTGCAACAAATGTCACACTCACAAAAGCTAAGAGAAGCTAAGATAAGTGGCGTGGAATCTAAGGTAAATGGCGTGGAATCTAAGATAAATGGCATGAAAGCTATGATGGATGATTTGAATATAGATTTGAAGACATACATGGAAGAATTGAAGAATTTGCTACAAGAAAGGGTCACTAATGGTGAAAAGGTAGTAAAGGAAACTCATGATGAGAACAAAAGAAATGTTAATCATGATTCCATAGACGCTAATGTTGGATCGAAGAATCACCATATTCCAAAAATCGATATGAGGAAGTTTGATGGCAAGGATCCCGCCACATGGATATTACAGATGGAGCAATTCTTCGATCTCAATAATGTGCAAAATGCACAAAAGGTACGTATGGCAACTTGTATATTTAGAAACAAATCAGTTTGTATGGTATCAATGGCTTTGCTCTCGTAAACAATTTATCACTTGGGCAATTTTTACGGAAGAATTGATAGCACATTATGAAGATACAAAAAGCAACACTTTTTTTAGCCAATTGATAAGTCTCAAACAAAAGGGTTCAGTAATGGAGCACATTGAGGAGTTCCAAAAATTGAACATAAGGGTAAAAGATATTCCAGAGGAGCATAGGATTGATGTGTTCATAGGGTCTTTAAAGGATAATATCCAACATGATGTTCGCCTTTGGGAACCTGATTCATTAGAGAAGGCATTCAGGTTAGCAAGAAAAATGGAAAGAAAAATTATGGCAACTAGGAAGCATACCACTCACAACTATAAAGACAGAAGTGTTGTTGCCCCTAGTCTTCCACAACCTACAAGGTTGACACCACAACAATTGGAAGAAAAAAGAGCAAAAGGGCTTTGTTACAATTGTGATAGCAAATACACAAAAGGTCATAAGTGTGCTGAGAAGAAATTATTCTACATAGATTGTGAAGAGGAAGAAGAAAAGGAGCAAGAAAGGTCAAAAGAAGAGGATATATTCTAGGAACAAAGCCTAGATGAAGAACAAATAAATCCGACCATATCTTGTAATGCATTGGCGGGAATTACCACTCCTCAAACCATCAAGATAGAAGGACAAATCAAGAAGAAAAAGGTAATAGTGTTGATTGATTCAGGAAGCACCCACAATTTTATTCATTGTAGGGTAGCAAAAGAATTGAATTGCTTCCTATATCCAGCACCAGAGTGTCAAGTGATGATTGCAAATGGAGGAACAATAAATTGCTCTGGAAAGTGCCATAATATCAAGCTATCCATGGGAGAATATGTATTGACTAGCCCAATGCTTTCCATTCCAATGGGAGGTGTCGATGTTGTACTAGGAGTCCAATGGCTACAATCCTTGGGTACAATAGCTTTTAATTTTCAAGAACTTTTCATGAAATTTTCTGTGGAAGGAAAGGAAGTTGAATTAAGGGGTATTGCAGGGAAACCAGGAAAGATAATCAGCTCTAATGGCATGACAAAGCTTCTAAAAAAGGAGCAAAGAGGTGTAATTGCACAATTATGTTCGCTAGATGTTTCCACATTGGAATCATCTATTTCTCCAGATCTCCAAAAAGTCCTGGACAATCATTCCAAGGTATTTGAGACTCCCAAAGGTCTCCCACCTATGCGTGATCATGATCATGCTATTCATCTGATTCCAGGAAGTGTTCCTCCAAACATCAGGCCGTACAGATATCCCTATGTCCAAAAAGTGAAATTGAACGTATGGTTGCAGAAATGCTAGAGGCTGGTATAATTCAACCGAGTCAAAGTTCTTTCTCAGCTCCAGTAGTATTGGTGCACAAGAAGGATGGATCATGGCGCATGTGTCCGGATTATAGGGAGCTCAACAAGCTCACTATTAAAGATAAGTTCCCCATTCCTGTCATTGATGAATTATTGGATGAATTGCATGGATCAATTTACTTCACCAAGTTGGATCTTCGTTCGGGATATCATCAAATCAGAATGAAGATTGAAGACATTCCGAAAACAGCATTTAAAACTCATGAGGGTCATTATGAATTTTTGGTCATGCCTTTTGGCCTTACCAATGCACCTTCAACATTTCAAGGTTTGATGAATTCAATTTTCAAACCATTCCTTAGAAAATTTGTGTTAGTATTTTTTGATGATATACTAATCTACAACAAGTCTTGGAAGGATCATGTTGAACATGTTGACAGGGTGCTACAACTATTGGAGGAGAAACAATTATATGCAAAAAGATCCAAATGTTTCTTTGGAGTCCAGGAGGTGGAATATTTGGGTCATATTGTATCTCATGAAGGAGTTAAGGTAGACCCTAGCAAAATTAAAGCCATTAAGGAATGGAAAATCCCCACATCCATAAAGCATCTGCGAGGATTTCTTGGGTTGACAGGGTATTATCGCAAGTTTGTTAAGAATTATGGGAGAATAGCAGCACCTCTAACAACATTATTGAAGAAAGATTCATTTTCATGGACTCCGGAAGCAACAAAGGCCTTTGAACATCTTAAAGAGGCAATGTGCCAAGCACCGGTCTTAGCTACACCGGACTTCACAAAAACCTTTATTGTGGAATGTGATGCTTCAGGAAATGGAATTGGTGCTGTTCTAATGCAAGATGAAAGACCCATTGCTTTTGAAAGTCGTCCAATCAAGGGAAAGTTTTTAAGCAAAGCTATTTATGAGAAGGAAATGTTGGCAATACTCCATGCACTTAAGAAATGGCGACCCTACCTAATGGGAAGACACTTCAAGGTAAAAACGGATCATGATAGCCTTAAATACTTTTTAGAACAAAGATTATCCTCTGAAGAGCAACAAAAGTGGGTCACAAAGATGTTGGGTTATGACTTTGAAATCATCTACAAAAAAGGGAAGCAAAATGTGGTGGCAGATGCACTCTCAAGAAAGGATGAGGATGTGGAAGCATTGTTGTGTGCCATTTCTATTATCCAACCAGATTGGATAAACGAAGCAAGGGAGGAATGGAAGAATGACGAAGAAGTGTGGGCACTTATTCAAAAGCTACAACAAGATTCCAGTACTTCTGATACATTTAGCTGGCAAAATGATTCGTTATGGTACAAAGATCGCTTATACCTCTGTAAGAATTCCCAGCTAAAACAAAAGATTCTTATGGAATTGCACACTTCTCCCTTAGGAGGGCACTCAGGATTTTTAAAAACTTACCACAGGGTTAAGAAGGAATTTTTTTGGGATGGCCTTAAATCAGATATTCAAAAGTTTGTGGCGGAATGTTTGGTTTGCCAACAAAATAAAGTTGAAACAATTAAGACACCGGGTCTATTACAACCTTTATCCATTCCAAGCCAACGTTGGGAGGAGGTTTCAATGGATTTTATCACAGGTTTACCCAAGTCTGAGGGAAAGAGTGTCATCATGGTGGTAGTTGACAGACTTACCAAGTATGCACACTTTTGTGCATTATCACATCCATTGAAAGCCAGTACAGTTTCTACTGCATTTATGGAAACAGTTCAAAAGCTACATGGAAACCCAAAGATTATTGTAAGTGACAGAGATCCCATTTTCACTGGAAATTTTTGGACAAAATTATTTTCTTGTCTTGGTACTCAGTTAGCTCATAGCTCATCTTATCATCCTCAATCTGATGGCAAACTGAGATAGTAAACAAATGTTTGGAAGGATATCTTTGTTGCTTTGTATCTGATAAACAGACACAATGGGTCAAATGGTTGCCTCTGGCTGAATGGTGGTATAACACTTCCTTCCATACAGCAACAAAAATGACCCCATTTATGGCACTTTATGGGTATCAACCACCATCCATCACATCATATTTAAGAGAAAATTCTAAGGTTCAGGCAGTGGAACATCACATCGAACATCAACAACAAGTCCTCCAACTCTTAAAGGATAACCTCGTGTTGGCACAAAATAGAATGAAACAACAGGCAGATCAACATCGCAGTGAAAGAAGTTTTGATGTAGGTGATTGGGTATTCCTACGGCTACAACCATATAAGCAAATGTCCCTAAAGAAAGCTAAGAAGGATAATAAATTATCACCAAAGTATTATGGTCCGTACAAGGTGTTGCAAAAGATTGGTACTATGGCATACAAATTGGAGCTTCCTGCAGCTTCTCGATTGCACCCAGTTTTCCATGTTTCATGTTTAAAGAAGGTTATAGGCGACAAGCTCCCAATTCAAACAATATTGCCAGAACTTGAAGAGGAAGGAAAAATTATATTGGAACCGGAAGCAGTCACAGAAACAAGAACTCGACAGCTACGAAATCGATCAATTTCAGAGTATCTTATCAAGTGGAAGAACTTATCCGCTGAAGATTCCACATGGGAGGATGAGAATTTTATGCAGAAGTATCCTGAATTACTCAAGCGTTGAGGACAACACTTTTTTGAAGGAGAGGGGCATGTTGGGTCCCTATAATACTAGTGATTACCCCATTACTATTATAGTTTTACCCCTTATTTATATTGTTGTGCCCCTATTACCCCCTTATTGTTATTTATGTGCCCCATAGAATCCCTCTTTTGTTTTTTTTGTGGCTTTATATTATTATTGTTAGGTCGGCTGGATTATATTGTGACTCCTTAGACTCCTATATATAGAAAGGAGGTTTTTTCATTTGAATCATCAAAGAATTGTTCATTTATGTAATGTAAAGGAGGTTGCCCCCTTTAAGAGGCTGAATTCTAAGGCGTTGATCTATCTTTTCTATCTTTTCTTGAGCTGGTTTCATAACAGAACATGACTAAAGAAGATGACATAAAAACTCTCACTAATGACCTTAGTCCATCTGGCAGTGAAGAGGAGGAACAGAAAGAGGAACCTGAGAAGGAATTCCATGAAGAAGCACAAAATATTCAATTGCAAGAAGAAAAAGAAGAAAAATAGAGAGGAGAGGAGAAACATGACACCACCACAGTAGAACCTAAAGTAGAGAGGAAAACAACATCAAAAGTAGAAAAAGGGAAAACCACAACAGAGAAAAGGAAGAGGACAAGAACTGAAAAGAAGAAGCTTAATATAGCTTAGAAAAAGGCTACCACAGGAAAGGCAGAAACTCAACATGTAGAGGAGAACACAACACCACAGACAGCATAAACAAAACCAAAGACAGTAAACACATGAAAAGGAAAAAATTAAGAAGAAGAAAAACAACAAGAAGAAGTGTCTCCTGAGACACTAGCAAGAGAAGCAGCAGTTGTTCTTGCTGCACTTAGTACTCCAGCCAAGAAAAAAGGGAAAACAAAAAGACAACCCTCTATGTACTTCAAAGCTTGAAAGAGCACCAAAATCAAGATGGGGAAGCCTCAACCACCTTCATAGGAACCCATCATCATTGAGGATGTACCTACTATAACAAAGGAGGAATCTCCCTCCAAAATCCCCATCACTTACAAGAGAGGAAGTCCTAAGACCTCTACCTAGAAAGAAAGGAACAAATTAATGGACTCTAAAGTAGTCCTACAGGAGGCACAGAACTCTCTAGAGGAGACATTGGCAAAGCTCAAAGAAACGGAAAAACTTGAAAAGAAGGTAGAAGAACAGACCCAGGAGGAAGATAAGGCAAAAGAGATACCAGAGCCTGGACCTCAGCCTAACTTAGGCTCCTACTAAAACCTTCTGGAAGGTGGGAAGATCATCCCACAAAAGTTTGCAGTGCCTCTTTTCTTCGAGCTGGAAAAGGAAAGAAACAAGACCCATATGTGGATGCAGATTGCAAAATCAAAAGGGGTAGAAGACACTGGGCACATGGAAAACAAGTTGAGAGAGATGGGAAAAAAATTGAGCATGGTGAGGCATATCGAAAGCATAAAAAAAGCTCAGTTGGAGGAAAAAAATGAAATGTTGAAAAAGAAACTACAAGAAAGGGAACCTGAAGGAGGAAATGAATTGTCAATCTTAAAGGGACAACAACAAAATGAGGAACCCCAGGTAGATAGTGAGGCAGAAAATAGATAGCAACAAGAAGAGGAACCCCAAACAGACAGTGACATATTGATGAAACAATAACAGGAAAAAGAATCCCAAGTAGAAAATGAAATATTGATTTTGAAACTACAGCTGCAAGAAAAGGAAGCCTAGTTAGCTTGCATGGCCAGTTGGGAAATAGAGGCATTACAGTGCAGGCAGCCAGCCAAATCATATGCATTGTACCTCAAAGATCACTGGCTCCAATTTCAGATTAAGACACTAGCCTAGAGGGGCACAATACCTTTTTAGGATTATGTCCAGTTTATACATTTGTGTGATCATATTTCAGCTGAGGATAAAGCGAAGCTAGCAGAATTTTACCTGCACAACATGGCACTTACTAACACAAACTTATGGGATCCAAATGCTGCGTTAGGAGACTTGCAGTTGATGGCTATGGTATCTTGGATGAGCCATGAAGAGAAAAGGGCAATAGGAATCCAGAAAATGATGGAAAAAGAGCTAAGTGAACCCCCGATGATTAGAGCATAACACGCAAAACCCTTAGCTCTCATCTATGCCCACCAACACCTTGCAGCTAATCCTCAAGTTGTCCCTGACTATGATGAAAAGAAAGCCCAGGATATTGCTCATTTTGAGGATATGGCGAGATTGTTTGGCGATGACTGCATTCATGCCTACATGAGAAGGTGGAATACATTGCCACATAGCCTAAGGATCAGGGAGTATCACTCCCCAAATAGGATGAGGGAAGCCATGTGGAGAGTGCCCCTATATAAGCACTCAATGAAAATCTTGAAGGAAAATTGGATTGGCCTTAAATTCTATCCTCCACTGCTGCTAGGACTGCTGGAACGACTAAAGGAGGAGGAGGTAGATAGGAAAGTAGGTTTCCATGATAAAGAGAAAGACATCACATCACATACTTGGGATGTCAGGGAATCTGTCAGAGCCATCAAGGCTGAATGGTTAGATTAGTTTCTCAGAGGATGAGCAACCCATTCAACAGGGGGCGATGATGAGCCCCAGAAATGGGTAATTATATGGGCTCATTCTGCCTCGTATTTCAACATAATCCACCATTCTCATTAGTTTATTCTATTTTTTTATAATATATTTATGCTAATAGAGTGAATTGTGTTAGTCATTTTTCCATGTAGTCTAATATATGCCTTATGCAGATTTTTTGGTCAATTTTTGACAAAGTCAAGGAATTTATGAGAAAATGGCAACCAAAAATCGAGGAAAATAGGGAAGAGTATTTGTGGGGAGGTTTCTCCTTCATTTATGACCCTTTACTTGAATCCTCCATCAGCAACTCGTAGCACAAAGGTCCACATTGATGATTCCAAGGGACAGTAGAGCAAGTAAAGTAGGATTGTTGTTTATCTCCAGTTCTAGGAAGCGAGTTCCTTGATTTTAGGAGGACTGTTGGAGGAATCCATTTGTATAAATAATGAGGCTTAGAACCTTAGTATGTTAGCCAGTTATTAGTATATTTTCACACTTTGGTGCAGCATTGTGTTCAGCTCATTTTCGAGTTCCTTTTGTACAACAGTTTATGTAATGTAATTTCTATTTTTGATAATGAAGATGAAACAGTTTTTGAGCCAGCACTGATATCTTTCACAGGGCTGAAGCTCTTGGGTTAGGGCCCATCCTAAGCTGCCTAGCACCTCCTACTATGTACTCATATGGTTTTTCTTTAGTTCATGAGTTAATTTTTGTTGCATAGATTCATTTTACTTTGTTAGATTACGTTTCTTTTGATGGTTAGTATAGTTGTTCTTGTTTCAGCTGTTCAAGTAGGTTACCACAGTGATAGAATAAGATTCAAAAAGGCAAAGAGTAGGCCCTTATCTCCTTTCTCCCTTCCTGGGACTATGATTTGAGGTCAAGGCATTTCTGTTGCCACCAAAAACACAGTTTTTGCTCTTCCATGCAACTGCTAGTGTGATGACTTGATTTGGAAAGATTGATATTGGTTCAGATTCAATTGCTCAAATCATTTCCTATTTTTTTACCATATATCTCTCTGCATGATTTTATGTTCATAGGTTACTATTCAACATTTTCTGTTTGTAGGTCCGAAATTAGGTGAAGCTAGACAAAGTTTTCTTTTCATTGTATAGTTACTTCTTTCTTTGGTTAGTTTTGATAAGCAGATGTGCAGATCTCTTACAGGACACCACAGCTCACCATAAATCCATATACAGCTAGCACCAGCTCATTTCTCATGGATTTCCTAGCTCATTCGCAACATTTCGCCAAACTACCCTAATTTCTGTGTTTTTTCCATAAAGATGCTTTCTTTCCATTCGAACAAATCAAACCATCTAGTTCATCCCTGATCTTCCTTGACAAGTTCTAGACACCTCAACACCTTCATCTAGCCTTCAGTTCCTGTTTCCCATCATTTTTTCCACCTTCAAAACTACAAAAATAGCTCTCAGCCTCCTCGTGTAGATCCTCTTGTAGATCCCTTGCATCCTCCTATAGAATTTCCTGTGAGTGATTTTTTGAAGTCCCATCGCTATGGAAGCCTTCAGAAGGGTACTAGGGGATTCATAGGACCTCTCCACACCTTCCTCACCCTCTACAAAATCCAAGTCCATCTTCCTTTGCCACCAAACCTCTGCACAGTCGCAACCAGATAAATCACAAGTATAATAATTCCACATAAAAACACTCAAAAGCACAAAAATATGTTTTCTTCTCATTTCTTTTCAAAAGTATCTTGAACAAATGCAATTTACCTTTTCAGTAGTCAATGACACTCACTTCATCATTTTTCATCTCTTTTCTTGCAAAAGTAGCATTAATAGGTAAATTAGGGTTTGCTAGGGTTTCTTAGGGTTTGCGTTACATTTCAGTTTTCATTCTCTTTCTGCAAATAGAATAGACCTTGTTGAGTTAGTTTTCTTTCGTCACAGTTAAAGCTTCTTCTGAGAACTCATAGAATTTGACTTAAGCTCCTAGCAAACTTGCACTAGCTGATCAAGTGACAGCCTATAGTAAGAGCTAGTACTTGTGCATACAACACCGTCGCTTCCAAGTTTGTTACGAACTACCAGGTTGATAAAAGTAAATAAGGAAGCCCCGGGAGTTGTAGCATTATTGCTACAATACTAGAGCTCACCAGTTATCTAGGCTAAGTAGGCATGGAAATGATCCTAATATTTTGAATGTTGATATACTCATGCACTACTTAAATATTGCATAAAATAACCTTTTGGATTTAAATTTAGAAATGTAAATGTTAAACTAATCAACTAATCTTTTGAAGGGGAGAAAGATATGGGAAAACTGGTCAAAAAATGAATTGAGGGGTATGGAGGCCATGTTGGAGGGCTAGCGTAGGCTCTGTTCATTATTTCTGCCCAAAACTATCTAAAACATGTTGCTAGAGGGTTTTCTATAGTTGTTATAGGATTTCCTGTAGATACTATGGGATGTCCTATTTACTATAGGAAGCTTAGCTGAAAACTTTAGGAAGGTAGGGAAGTTGATAGGAAGTACTAGGAAGGTATATGATGATGGAATAAGGTATGTGAAAGGTACACACTACCCAGGTATCAACCCAACTCTTCAGGATGGTTGGATTTGCTGAAGGTGGCTATGCACAATGGGCTACAAAACGATAATATGAATTGATGGTTGGTAGGGTTTGGTGAGAGGTGGAGAAGAATTAGATGATGCCATTGGAATGATTTCTCCCTAGAGATCAATAACTCTTGCAACAAAACGTATTCATTTCTTGATTCAGTAACTCTTGCAACAAAACGTATTCATTTCTTGATTTATGCAGAATTTTATGTAAATGCGGAAAAGACAAGTTGAATTTAAGAACCTGATTTATTGATGGCTAGTGGATCAACTCTATGGAATGGAATTCTTTCTAATCTACAACAACCTTAAGAAATAAAATTAATAATTGCAAGTGCTTCTAAGAAATCATGAACAATGACCTAGTCAACAAGAAACCTTAAGTTATGCAATAATCAAAAGATAATTTTGTTTTTGGGACTATAAGAGTGGGGTATTTAAACCATCATCCCATGAGGGAGATGGGAATGAGCTCACTATCACAAGATTTTTTGAAATGTTTTCTTTCCTTACTATAACACTCATCTACTTCTCCAACTAATGGAAGAAAAACTAGCCTATCATTTATAAGACTTGCAAATTTTATAAAACATAAATAATTGTAGCTGCTAATATATGATTCTAATATAAGGACATGTATAAAAATAAGGGAAACCTATGCTACTAGGGTTGGTCCCCAACCCAAGATCTTTTTCCATCTGACTCAACTCAGTGCTTGATCAAGTAAACCCTTTTCATTATCACCAAAATGTCAAAAATAATGTGAGAATAATAGTCACCATATATTAAGCTCAAAATTGCCTCTTGGCTACAATAAACAGTTGAATCGTAATGAGGCCCTAAGCCTTCTTATTTTTACAACTGAAGCTACCAACAACTTTCTTAAAATTATAGAGGCTTGGCTCCCAAACTCAAGATTAACTTATCTTCAACTATCACTAGCTTGGCTGCTAATGAGCTTGGTAGGCTTGGATGCTTATAAACCTAAGCTAATGAGATTTGATGGAGGAATATTTGAGTGATTAAGGAGATAAGGAAGGATATCCAATCTCCTAAAACCCCTCTTTCTTGTCTACTTCAAGATCCTACACTTAAATTAGCCAAAAATATCTCCAAATCTTGCAATTAATGTACATTAGGCCGCATGACATAACATCTCACATTTACCCTTCTCACTAAGCAAAATATAATAAATATGTAAATAAATGTGAGAAAATTTGATTTTAATAAGATGGAGAATGGAATTAAGGCCCATATAATTAAACTATTCATGATCCTCTTTAGTACATGTATCCAGCTACATTAACCAAGATTCTACATGCAATTCCTTACTCAAACCACATTATCTAGAAAGTCAGGACTAACATAGCTATAATTTGATCCAAGGTCAACAAAAATGAAAATATATTGATCACAAATATTAATTTCCATCTCACTGATAGATGCTTGATGGTTTGCATATATATGAGGAACACTTTAACCAACATCCCCACTAGTCTGTGCATCCTATGCATTATATATCTACAACCTACCACCGTGATTTTGTGGACAATCTCTCCTGTGATGATCTTCCCACAATTCTAACACTCTATAGGCTTCCAACATGCATCCTTATTGTGTTCTTCCAATTGAAATCCTTGTCTTTTGTGAGATGCATTGAACTTATTAGATGGAACTCCATTCTCTTTATTACTTGTACCCTAAGGGCTTTCTTTCTTTTTGTCCTATTTTTTTTCTTCTTTGAATTACCTTTCTAGCCTAGCTTACCCTCAAATTTGCGCTTCGATTACTGATAACATTTCATTAGATTTTAGATAGTCTCCTCCAATGATATAGGATCATTGAACTTGATCTTCTCTTTGAATGCAACTGGTAATCCATGAATGAACCTGTGAATCTTGACATTCTTGTCCATGAGGTAAGGCACATACCTCAGTAGCTCCAAGAATCTCCTAGTGTACTCCTCATTTTTCATCTATCCCATCTTTAACTAATATAATTCATTTTCCCTCTCATCAACTTATCTCTTCGATAAGTATTTCTTCTTGAATAACTGCTCAAACTCACTCCAATTCAATTCCTCCACATGAATACATCTAAAATTCTTCACTTCTTTCCACCAAATGTCCAGTTTACCTTTGAGACTAAATGTAGCTACTCTGGATTTTTTGTCCTCTGAATAATCATGTAACTTGAATAACTTCATCATGCCAAGAAACCATGCCTCTCCATCGTGTGATTTTGTCATCTCTCCATCAAAAGTGGGTGGCTTTGATTTCTTAAAATCATATGTAAAGTATCCCCTATCACTTCTCTTGTAAGGATAATAACAATGCTGATCATAGTGCCTATCTGAACTAGAACTAGAATAGTACCTATGTCCATCACCTCTCTTATCTGGACTATCCAACAACTTGTCATATCTCATTGTGCCATCTCTATCTAGAATATGACCACCACGAGACCTGCTACCATATGCCCCATTAGATATTTTCTCCTACTCATATCTTATTTGACGTGGTCCCTATCGGTGCAAATGTGACAAACTTTGAAGTATTACTACATTCAACTCTTCTTGTTTCTCCTCTCGTTGTATGATTCTATCATTGTCTTCCTGACAAATACTTATGTTTTTTCTTTAATCTTTTCAATGTTCTGCTACATCAAAAGAATGCCGAATGCCATGTTTCCCATCTAATCCATAGAGAGAGTATCGAGAACTGTAGTCTACCATATTGTTAGTCATCTTTGATATTCTTCCTGCAAGGTATATCATGTCATCTAAACCAAATCACAATAAAATAATGTACCTTAGTGTAGTTCAGGGAGGATATCTTGTCTGAAAGATAAGAAAATCAATGTGGTGCATGTATAACATAATCATGATAGCATATAGAAATATAACATATAATAATATAACCATGAAACCATCATTCTATTTAGAGTCCATCACCAATGCATGACCATGTCAACCACACATACTATGAACTAATTCATTTTGACATCAACTGTACCATTTTACATGAATAATTCACAACCATAAATGTAGATGATACACCATCACATATGTGACAACACACAAGAATAACCATGGACCAAACACGTGCATAAACACATATAATCAAGCATAAATGAACAACACTTGTAACTACAGGTAAGAACATGTAACCAAGAATAAACAAGTGATACATGTAAGTGGCATATAATAACATGTAGCCATTCTCACACTCATGGCAATCCAATCCACTAGAACAAAAACAACTTCCACATATAGAAATCATTATTACCATGATCAACACCATACAAATGCAACAATCACATGGTCTAACAACACAAGGCACACACACGCAATCAACATGCATGCATGACCAACACACAACCCACCTAGTCTAAGGGATGAACCACACTCTAATACCACTCTGTAACACCCTCCTCCCACATCTAACCGAGTAATTGGCAAACTGGGGTAAACATTTCATGAGAAGTTAATATGATGTAATTCAACCTCCTAAGTCACATCAAGGAAGTGGAACTAACAAAAAATCACCATATGGACCTTCAACATCATCTACAGGCCCCTAAGAACCTTCCCAACATTTTTGGTAATGAATCTCTGAGTCCCATTGAGGTTTTAGATGACATGCCCCCTAGGCACTCCCACACTATAAGCCTACAAGCATCTTGAAGGCTCTAGACACTCTCACTGTAAGGTATGCCAACCTTCAGGGACTATTTTTCTTAGTGTTATGCCAGTTTCATCAATATTTGAGCTACTTTTTTAGGCCTAGATCTTGGGTCACTTCCCATAACTGAATGACACCTTCAAAACATAAATATAACAAGGAAATAATGAGGAAAATCCAATACTTGAACAAGCCCTTAACTAGACCCCTACTAGCCATGACAAGGATTTTGTCAAACATACCACGAGTATGTAATATGCAGGTGTAAATAACATATTTAAGGATAGTGGTCTCATACTTAACTACGAATCACTGAGAAGCATTGATTCCTCAATACATTAGCTTCCATTTCATCCATTAGGTCATAGATACATTGTTAATTCATTTACAAGTGAAAACATGATGACAACCATACATAGATATTGTCATAAAACATATACATAACCAGCATAATAAAAACATAAATGCCAAGGAAATCACAAACATATAATCAACATATAAACCAATATAATACTAATATAAATACAACGAGAAATAACCTCATATTGATGATGAAAAACCCAAACCTGGGATGGGGCTTCCATGTTCCACCTGACCATAGAATGGCTAAGCTAAATCTTTATTCAGCCATTCACCTCCATGCCATATTCCAAGCATGAATTTGGTATCTCATAAAACACATCAATGCAAAACCATCCATGGTTTCTAGAGGTCATCCACCCCAACCCATCAAACAGTGATTCCACCTCATGGTCAAACATCACAAAACCATAATTCGATTAGTTTCTACCCAAGAAAGCTTCCAGGGCTCTAAGGTGTTTGCTAGAACTAAGGCTTCAAGGAATAGTAACACAAAACACAGATGTCCTCGGGCTTCCATAACATTTTTTCAACTTTGGCTTCCAGGACTAATAACTCAACCCATCAAGGGCTTCATGAGCATTTTTCCAATCAAGGCTTCCAGGACAACTAACTCAACTCAAGATGTTATAGGGCTTCTAGAGTGTTTTTCCAGTCAAGGCTTCCAAGAACTAATAACTCAACCCAAGTTAAAGTAAACATGACAACAACAAAGAAAACAAGGAAATAAACCCACAATCTTCATGACTGTCTAGGAAATGGCAAGGCTATGTAACAGACTGTTAGTCCAGGAAATCTTCCATGCTAGTGAGAGAGCATGATGAATAATCCACATGCATATTCCATGCATGCCAAAAATAGAGAAGGAAAGCATACATGCAAGTCAGTACCTGCAAGCTAAATTTGTTGTAGTTATTGATCTGGATGTCCTCTTGTGCTTTCCTACTCTTCCATTGCCTTCTTTCTCCAAAACTCCAAGTATGCCCCACTCTCCAAGAGTACTCCAAGAAAACTCTAAGTCTTCAAGAGTATGATAGAGAGAGAATAGAGTGAGAAATCCAAAAATGAACAGACAAAGTTCTATGTACTAATCCTCAGAAATCATTTTATGAATGACACCTCCATTTTCTTCCTTTTTCATTATTTTCCTTCATTTTCCTCCTCAAATGTAACCCGTGACCTTTCACCTCCCCTTTCTCCTGAATTTACATCATTTTCATAAATAAATGTGCCAAGAACTCCATTTTTCCTTTCAAAATGCTTTGCAATTGCCTTTGCCAATTTCCTTAGCCATTAATAACCAAAATGTACACCCACAATAGGATCTCCTCCCCAACATTCATCTAGGAATAAGTGTCCCATCAACTGTGGTTATTATTTTTACTCTATTAATTTTTATTACATGAAATTTTCACCAGGGCTATTATAGGACCCTCCCCCTTAGGCGAACACAATCCTCGGTGTTCAAAAAAATATATAGCCACAATACTACTATAAGAAAAACATAATGTTAATGGAGCTTTATAGCTTAGCTCGATGAAATATTTACAATGATCAACTTATTGAGAAGCAAAACAACATGGAAACATAACATCATAATGATATGACACCAACACCAGTTATTGGGGATCTATAAAATAGCTCATGGTGGTATTTACATCCATATACATATCTACATATACCAAACGTCACCAAAACATGTACCAAAATATATAGCAAGACATATATCAAAATGCCATTCCAAAACTACTTTGGCTCAACCAACAAACATGGAAGGATACATAGCATGCATCTGATCTGCCATCTCCCATGTAGCATCATCAAGCCCAATGTGCTTCCATTACACCTTAACCTACTCAATTGCTTGGTTCTGTAGCATGAAAACCTTTTTCTGCAATATACATTGAGGCTACAACTAGAATTCTCCATCTGGTTCCACCTATGATATAGACCAATCAATCACATGATCAACATATTTAACATACTTCTTAAGCAATAACACATGGAAAACAAAATGGAATTTCATTATGGGAGGAAATGCAAGTCGATATACTAGTGGCCTAATGCTCTCAATGATACTGAAGGGTCCAAAAGACTGTGGTGCAATCATGGCACATGATCCAATCCATAAGGATCTCTTCTCTAGTTTGATGCGTAAGTACACTTGTTTCCTGACCTAGAAGTCACTGAACAACCTATTCCAATTTGCATAGCTCATCTGCCTATGTTGTGTTTCCTTTAAATTCTTCTTTATAACCTGCATTTCTTGTTCCATGGACTCTGCCAACATGTCTGGTCCAATCAACACCCTATTAACTAGATAACTCCAATTGATGGGAGTATTACAACTCAACACATACCATGCCTCACATGGACTCATTCTCAAGTATTCGTGATAATGATTGTTGTAAGCGAACTCTACTACTAGAATATACTCTTACCGCTTTCATTGTTGATGCACCACATACACTCTCAACATGTCCTCAAATATTCTATTGACCCTCTCTATATATTAATCTTTCTGTGGATGATCAAGGAAAACTTTAGGGCTAATATTCACCCATGGGCTAATTTTCTATACGTTTTCCAAAGAAATATTCGCTAATTTCCATTGTTTTGTAAAAATGATTCACCCAAATGTTATAGAATGAAATTATTTTACCCTAGAAATTGCCAAAAAATTACATATAGACTATATAAAATTATTATAAACTTGAATATTTTTATAAAATATATCCAAACATTTTATAGATTTGATATTATGGACTAGTGAGATTCACCAAGGTTTCTAAAATTTAAGATAAATTTCCATCCTTAAAATTTTCGTGGATGATAATATGTATTGAAGGCCCCTCTCTGCTCAAACCTCTAAATGACTACTTCCAAAACATTGAAGTGAACTTTGCAACCCCTGTATGACACAATCTTCTTTAGAACACCATGAAATATGACAACGTATGAGATGAATACCTATGCTACGTCGCTGGTTGAGAATGTATACTTCACTAGAATGAAGTGTGCAACCTTTTTCAACCTATCCAAAACAACCATGATGATATCATGTTATCTCATCATCCTCGGTGAACCTATTGTGAATTCAATGGAAAGGACCTCCTGTTTCCATTATAGAACCACAATCAACTGTAGTATTCCATCTAGATGTTTACCCTCTGCTTTCACACACTAATAGTTAAGAGACCTAGCCACAAACTCTAATACATCTTTCTTCATGTTTGGCCAATTATAAAACTTCTTTACTATATTCAATGTCTTCTAATAGCTTGGGCGACCTTAATATGGTTTCACATGAAACTCCCCCAAGATCAACTTCTTGAGCTCACTACTATCTGGCACATATATCTTATATCTGAATCTAAGCAATTCATCTGTTGTAAGGCAATAGTCCACATCCTGTGCACCTTCACCTATACCTGTACCTATGCTACTACTTGTGTCTATACCTATACTACCACTTACACCTATACCTATACTACCACCTATACCTGTACCTGTGATACAACTTGTACTGGCACTACCAAATGTATTTGTACTCTATGCAACCTGTGCATAATATCCATAAACCTAGCATCCTGATGACCTACCTCCATGATCTTTTATTGTAAGTCTATACCACAGGAGCTCATAGCTGATAAGTGATTTACCTATATCCACCTCCTAGGACCATCTACCACCCTATAATGTTTACCTTGATATGGCTGATTTCAAAATGTAACTCACTAATTGTGGCCAAACACTAATCATGCCTACCATTCAGGTTCGGTTGGTCAAATAGATACTGCAATCCACTATGGTAATGGATCAAAACAAACCTCCTACCCAAAATATAATGTCACCACATCTTCAATGCATGTATGATCACTACCATCTCATGATCATGTGAGGGGTATCTATGGTCATGCTCATTCAATTTTTGTGACTCATAGAATAACACCTGTATGTCATTCAACCAACTGACAGAATAGAAGAAGAGATGGATCAATGACTTTAAAATAAGCCTCTTCATAGGGGAAACCTCCTTTACATTAGACAAATGAACAATTCTTGGATCATAAAAATGACAAGACCTCCTTTCTACATATAGAAGTCTTAGGGGTCACAATATAATCAGAGCCTACATAACAATAATGAGTACTTTCTTTCAAGCATTTGTGCATACTACAAATGTTTTGTTTGATCTACAATATTTAACACTAGTGCATGTGTCACCAACTTCTTACGCTGCTCAAAAATCACCTCACACTCGTCTATCCATTCAAACTTTGTACCTTTCATCTCCAATGATGTAATAGGATAAACCAATCTACGATAAGTTCCTGGTGAACCTCTTATAATAAATTTCAAACCCCATGAAATACCTCACCTCATCTACATTCCTGCAAGCGACCCACTCCATGATGGCCCTTATATTATCTAGATCTACTGCAATGCCCTTCTTGGAGAAAACATGCCCCAAATAATGTACCTCAATCTGAAAGAAGCTACACTTGTTGACCTTAGCATACAATTTTTTCTCTCTCAACAAACTCAACGTTGTTGCTAAATTCTCAACATACTCTTCCTCATTTTTAGAATATATCAATATGTCATCAATGAACACAATAACAAAATTATCCAAATATGGATGCAACACATTATTCATCATGACATAAATGTAGCTGGAGCATTAGTCAAACTGAACGGAACTACAAAACAATCATAATGTCCATATCTGGTCTGGAAATTTTTCTTGTAAATGTCTTCCTCTATGACGTGTACCTTGTGATATTCGAATCTTGAAAAAATCTTCAATAACACTACTTCTCCCTTCAACTGATGAAAAAGGTCATCAATCCTTGACAACGGATAGCTGTTCTTGATGGTTACTTTTTTCAACCACCAATAGTCAATGAATAATATGAGAGTACCATATTTCTTCTTCACAAACAACACTGGTGTGCCCCATGGTGATAAACCTGGCCTCATGTATCACTTATCCCACATTTCCTCTAACTATAGAATCAACTCTACCAACTCAAGTATACTCATCCTATAAGGTTTTTTTGATGTCAGAGTCACCCCTAGCACCAACTCAATAGAGAATTATACTTCCTTGTGAGTTGGAGACTCTAAAATATCCTTAGGAAAGACATCCTAAAACTACAGTCTAATAGGGTACATGCCTAAAACATCTACATCCTCAACTTCCTTACCATTGTGAGTAGAAATGTGCACTGTGAATAACACACACCCTTTTCTACCACTATGTTTTTTCTACATAGTCATCATCATCCTAACTGACGTGGCTTCCCTCTCTCCTTGAAGTAATCTTCGTTCCCCATTGTCATCTAGGCTCTCAATAGATTTTTCATAACAATCCATAGTGGTTCTATGAAGATGTTGGATAGAGGGGGTGTGTACCTAGGTTCAGAGTTAGTCACGCTAACCAAGAAAACCCTACACTACCACCCTTTTGGCAACAACTCGCATAGTGCAGGCTGCAGTGTCACTCGAGGTAGTATTAGGAGATGTTAAAACCAAGCTTCTACTTCCATATGTTTATGTGATGTTTTTTGTTACTTCTAGGGCCTTATTCCGACCTTCGTGAACCCTAACCCTTAAAACCCAGAAGCTACAGTATCTAAGAATTAACAGATTCGAACCCTTCGCCGTTTTTTCTAAGAATTCATAACATCATGTAATTAAGAAGATCTACCCTTTTCCTGCACCTATTAAGCATGTTTCATGATAAGTTGCGGTAAACAAAGTGAATATATAGTAAATTCTAAAGTAAATAATAACACAAAAATACACAGATAATGCTCCAAAACAACCCTTATTATGCTCATAAATTCTATTACAGACTCTTTCAACCCTCTGCACACAACTGCAAGGGCTCGCACACTTAGCTGCAGACTTACCAATGTTTCCACGAACACAGCTGCAACAGCCTTGCCCTTCACCCAAGTACAAAATAGGAAATATATACCCAAAAGTTTACTTATCTATGTTCTTTTCTATTTGGATTGCCTTTCCTATGACCATCTATGACTCCTTTTATATCTTCCTCTATTACAACACCATGGTCCATGAATAATGGGTTGGTCACAAAATAACTTATCTCCTAACAAACTAAGGGGCTTTAACCTTCCTAAAGTCCCTTTGACTCCTATCGATCTATGCACTCCATTCCTAAAAATGCAGAGACTTTACAATAATAACAAAACTTTTACAAAAATGACACTAGGGGATGCTATACAAACATTCCCCCAACACAAAGTCATGACTCATCCTGAGTCACTCTATTCAGGTTTCCTCTATCCTTTCCTGTAGATTGCTGAACTCTGCCTTAAATGTTCGATGATACATCTGTAATTCATCAAGCAGAGCAAAAATAGTTTCCTTCAAAAGGTGTGAACCCTTATCGGTCATAAAAGTTTTAGGGCAGCCAAACCGAGAAAAAATATATTCAAAAATGAATTTTGCAGTTGTAGCAGTGCTACAATCCTTTATAAGTTGTGCCTCAGCTCGCATGGTCAAGTATTCAGTTGTTGTAATGATGTCTCTTTCTCTTGTCTTCCTTCCATTTGGATGAATTGGTGTTATGAAGACTATTTCCCACTTATCGAATGCCTATAACGACACTAGCGGGTAAATAGGCAATTCATCCCTTCACAACAACCACCCTATTCTATGAGAGACATCGTAGGCCTGAAAATATTCCTCAGAATCCCTATGCATAGTGGGCCACAATAGTCCAACTCGTAGGATCTTTTGCACAATTTCTCTTCCTATGTAATGTCCTCCTGCAACTGCTCCATGGGACTCAACAAGGATATTTTGTTTTTCAAAATATGGGACATACCTATGCCGCATCTCATCTGATCCCATTTTATATAAATGGCCTACAATAACAAAAACAATTGCAGGCCTAATCACGAATTGTACCTATAAATAATATTTGAATTATATATGCAAAATGTTCACTCACGACACACTCACCAAAGAGATGTGCATCAGGAAATATTTCATCATGATTCATAGGTGCCATTCTTACTCCACAAGAGGTGATCTGATCCAACATTCAATCGTCCTGGCTTCACAACTACCTCAAAGTCATATTCTTGAAAGATCGTCAACCACCTACAATTCTGCCCCCTCCCCCAACATAGGCTTGATGACCAGGTACTTTAAAGTGGAATGGTCTGTGTACATTTTGAAGTGTGAACCCAAAAAATAGTGCCTGAACTTTTGCAGCACATACACCATTGCCAATCCTTCACACTCCATAGTTGAATAATTCTTTCTGCCTTTGATAGATTCCTAATTGAAAACACTTTCAAATGGTCAGTATAACCTCTGCTAGGTTGGTTTAGCACAACACCTAATGCAATGAAATACATATCTACATGTACATGGAATTCCTTCTTCCTATCGGGGAATACTAGAATAGGTGTTGTGACATTTTTTTCCTTCAATACATCCAAACTCTTCTGAAAATCATCATCCCAACAAAAAGTCACTTCCTTCTTCAGTAATCTCTCCATGGGCACAATAATCTACACATATCATTTCATGAACTTCCTATAATACCCAGTATGGCCCAATGGGCACAATAATCTACACATATGCTTTGATTAACTTCCTATAAAACCTGATATGGCCCAATTTCACACACAATTCTTTGAAATTCCTAGGAGGCTCCAAATTGATAATCACTGTGATTTTTGCAGGGTCTATGATCAACCACTCCTTACAGACAACATGGCCTAAGAGTATCCATATTGTACATAAAATAAACAATTCTTCAGGTTAAGCAATATATGGTACTTTCAACAAGTATCCAAAATGACGGAAGACTTGCGACATGATTTTTCACTAAGCCAAACACTTTTCAATCATCAAAGTAAACCTCTAAGAACTTAAGGATATTTCTTTGAAAGCTATGACTACCACCCTAGAAAAAATTGCAGGGGAATTCTTAAGTCCAATGGGCATAGCTGTATACTGAAAATAGCCCCATTTTATAGCAAAGGTAGTCTTACTCTGATCCTATGGTGCCATTTTTATTTGATGATACCCTGAGAACCCATCAGTAAACGAATAGGCTTCCTGACCTCCAACATTCTCTAAAACTTCATGTCTGAATGGAATACGGAATGGATCATGGACACAAGCATCATTAAACTTCCTTAAATGTATAGAAATTTGGACTTATCTCTTTGTCTTCTTTTCCTCAACCACCATAGGAATAACCCAGTCTAATTCTTCTACATGCTCAATAATTATGGTTCCAAGCATCTTATCTAATTCTTCGCACACTTTCTCCTTGTACTTAGGATTCAACCGGTAAGGGCACTGCTTCACTCACTTCACTCGCTTCATATTTAGCTTCAAAGTGATATTCATGACACCTAGATCACCTACTATCCCCTTTAGATTAGAGAACATAGTGGGAAATAAGTCCTAGTACTCCCGCAATAACTCTATGACATGGTATCCTCATCCTGGTAGTCACCTATATTTTCAAACTTCAATTGTGCTTCTGACGCAATGTTCACTTGTTTAGTTTTCAAGGGCTTTGATATGTTAGGGACTTATGCCTTAGGCCCCTCGAATTCATGATTTCCTTCTAACTCAAGAATATTAATGTTCCTAGGGTCTTACTCAGCCTTCTCTGTGGTCACATTGTAGCATTCTAGAGCACGGCATAGTTGGGAACTCCAATCTGGTTCTACCCATGTGATAGGTTGTTTAGTAATTTTGAATATTGTAGTCTTAATCTCTTGTAACAATTGATCAATACACTCAATTCCATCCTCAAAGCTGAAAGTTAACATGAGACTTTCCTTCAGAACATCCCACTTTGTGGTTCCATGTCGTAACTCTGTTTCTAGATACCACCTCATCAGAATAGTATCCAAATTGTGGTAGAATATGTGAATCCATAATGGTTGTGGCTCTTCTCCCTAGGATTTTGTCCATCGAGCCAAATTCTAATGTAGCTCATCTTTTCCTACATATTTCTCGGTAATTCGTGTATTAGCATACCCAAACCATAGCTTCATCATATTTCAATATTCCTTCCATTCTACAAATTCTTTCTTATGCGTGCCCCACCATCTGGAAACAGTAGCTCTCAGTGTGATATCTAATGGCTAGAACTAATGTTCCTTCGGTACATCCCTTTCAAATTTATCTAGAAATAAATTTATATCTTGTAAACAAACATATATGGTAAGTTACGTACCTTAGTGGAAATATATCAAATAGACTCAGTAAGCCTATGACATCATAGCATTGATACCTCTTGCAAGTTATTCTACCAATGCTTGAGCTCTTCATCTAAATCCAAATTATATCATTTTTCCTTTTCCCAAGTAATTTGCCCATCCACTGTAGGGTTGATCCAATCATCATCTCATGCAGTAAGGTTATATATTTGACCAATGTCATCCTCCTCATAATAATCTCAGACTAGTTCAGTAGATCGCACACCCTTGGTTAGATCCAATGGAACAATAAGCCTTAGTTCCTTCTTCTTGAATGTCATGTTGATGATTGAGTTTATATCAAATTCTGAATCAATACCGAGTAATTCCAAGTATGGATTTACGTCATCCACTATTTTGATTACTTCAAGCTCGATTATGGCATGCACCTTGAACATCCATAGTTTCTCCATGTAGCACCCCATAGGAATAATCTTTTGTTGATTCAGCATTCACAGCTAGGTCGAGCACCATTGTAGTGTTGGCCTACCAGTCGTTTCCTACAATTGTTTTGGAAAAACATTTACATCAGATCCTAAATTAAGGATCACATGTTCATCTCAAAGTCTCTAGTCAGGGCAGTCAATCTCATCTCACGACTAGTCATCTTCTTACCTTTGTCTACCTTTTGTATTGCACATTATTTAAGAAGGGGCTTTCTCTATCCAATTCAGTTATCTACTAGCTCTTATAGTCCCTTTACTACTTTTTTAGAACTTAGGAGCTTCATATAGGTCTATAAGATTGATGCCAACAATTAATATTCTATCTCCTGCGTAGTATTGATGCCTTCAGACTTCACTGTGCATGTATTCTTGGCCCTTGATGTAGAAGCTCCTGCGTCTGCAAAGCTCCTCTTTTCCTCTGTAAAAGTCTCTTTTGCCTTCTTCAAATTGAATCCAGCCTCCTTATCAGTAGCCTTGCGTACCCATCCATTGTCCTCTGATTGTTTCCCTTTATCCTCCCTCGTAGCTATGCTGCTTCGTGTAATAATATTAACACTAGGTCCATCTTCATGCAATTTTGATCATTTGGATGTTTTGGGTACGCTACTAAGTCCCAGTCATCTGTTCTTACATTTTTGCGAAGAGAACAAGACAATATTCTATGACATGATTAAACTATTTGTAATATTACCAAGAAGGGTGTGTTGGATTCTAAAAACCTCACACAAAGTGACCTCATTCTCCACAACTGTAGCAAATCATATGGACACAACCTCTTCTAGCTCCTCTTTATTTTCCTCTTCTTCATCCCTGGGACTCTTCGTGCGCTACATTTTCATCTTGATCTTGTTGAGGAAGTGCCTCTAGCTGCACTCTATATGTTTGGATGTTTCCCATAATTAATTCATAACTCCGACAATAGTGCTCATCATGGCCTACAGACTTACAAAAATGGCAAACAAATTGTTGGGGAGTCTACACAAACTTTTGTAGTAAATGAAAATTATTTTTCATATGTTTTCTTGTAATCTAGCAGATAGTGCACCAAGGCACTACCCCCATACTCTTCCCAACAATATTTTATGGCTTCAAGGGGACAAGACCTCCCCTAACCAGATAATTCTAATGCACTCGGCAATGATCCTTGTCGTGACCATGGCCTTTGAATTTTAAAAACCATACTTCTGCGTGGGTTTCATTCTAGAATACTTTTCCCTTTTTGAGACTCTACAAATCCATATGTAGGCCAGCCAACTGTGACTAAATATGTAGCACTCCCACATTTGTATCTTAAATAGGTGAGACCTCTAATTTCATGGAAATATTCAGTGCTCAACCTCTATTATGATCTTTTGTTGTGACATTAGCAATCTCAAAGGAGGTAATAGTGAATAAATATACCACTCCTTGTGTTGTTCATCCCTGATCTGCATATTAGCCTGTTGTACTAGGTGTTTCAATCTTTGATCAAAATCCCATGCTGATTCATTTACCTTCTGCTTGATTTTATTGACATCCATTACAAACTGAGGTTGAGACTTAGTCTTTTTAAATTCTTTATTTAGTGCTTTCTTCGTATGTTTTAGTGTCGCATTTCGATGATTCGTAATACACTTAGTATACCAAATTAGCATCCTATCTTGTAATTTTGTAACCAACTATGCTTTCTTCAGGTAATCGTGCATTATCTACTGTCACTTCCACACAATATCTTCTATGAACCAAAATTGTTTAGGGTCTTCTCTCCCTTGACCCTTGATTATGGGCATCTTCATAACATTCTCCATATTGAACAATGGATGTGGAGGTGAAGGCGGAAGTGGAGGTGTAGGTGTAGGTGTGTGAGGTGGAGGTGAAGGTGGGGGTGGAGTGGATGGATGTGGTAATATTGCAGTACCATGAATTACCATCTGTGGCACACCTTGAGGTGTCTTAAGGCTATGATTCGGCATCACTATCAGATGCTCCTAAAGAAGACCATACTCAGCACTTGAATTTAGACCTTTCTAAATGGATTTCCACTTCACGTAGTTCCAAACATTAATTCAATGGCATAACCCATTTTTCACACAATTTCATCTTAATCTAAGTTTTTAGGGACTTTAGATACTTACCTATTGGCTCTTTGAAAAATCGGCATTCAACTTCATTATAACTGACAAAGGTGTCAATCATGAATTCAGTAATGTATCCACCGAAAAATGTTATCAATCCAACAATCAACAACCCTTGCAATATCTCTTTCTGAAGCTTCCAAGAACCTCACCAATTCTGGAGTCCACACAATAGGGTTATCCATCTTCCATGTACCTTGACTGTCCACAAATTTAGTGAACCATTCATATAACTCATACAAAAAAGAGCAAAAGAAATTTTTTTATTCTTATGTATACATGTATCTATTCAACCACTCTTCCTTTGACAGCTGCAAATTCCTATTTCCATGGGCTACAAATTCATTCAACTTCTGATATATACTCTTATCAATATCCTTCTTAGTTGGGAAGCATTTGTTTGACATCACACATTCCTCAGATAGATCCCAGTCCTGACAACATAACCATTTTTTGGAATCAGCGGGTCTAGGCCGAGGTTTAGAGTTAGTTGCACTAACCAAAAAAACCCTACACTACCTCCCTATTTGGAAAAAACCTAGATAGAAAATGTTGTAGTCTCACCCAAGGGAGTATTACACAATGCTAAAACTAGGATTATGCATGCAAGGGATTATGTAATGTGTTTATGTTACTTCTAGGGCCTTATTCCAACCTTCGCGAATCTTAACCCTTAAAACCCACAAACTACAATATCTAATAGTTAACAAATTCAAACCCTTCGCTAATTTTTCTAAACGTTCATAACGTCATGTAATTAAGTATATCTACTCTTTTCACGCATCTATTAAGCATGTTTAATGAAGCGTATTTCCCACTTACCGAATGCCTGTAATGACATTTTCAGGTTCAAAGGAAATTCATTTCATCGTGATGACCTCCCTATTCTCTAAGAAACATCTTAGACCCAAAAATATTTGTTGGAATCCCTATGCACAGTGGGCCAGCATAGTCGAGTTTGTAGGATCTTCTATGTAGTTTCTCTTCTCGTGTAATGTCCCCCTACAACTCTTCCATGGGCTTCAGTAAGGATACTTTGACTTTCATTGTCTGGGACATATCTACACAACACTTCATTTGATCCCATTTTGTATAAGTGCCCTAAAATAATAAAAAAAATTGCAGCACTGACTGCCAATTATTTCTTATCTTACTTTCTATATCCTTGAAGAGTTGTACCCATAGATAAGAACTAAATTATATCTCCAAAATGTTCATCCATGACGTGCAGAAAAAAGAGTTGTGCATCATGCAATCCTTCATCTAGGTTTGTAGGCTCATCTCCATTCTCAATCCATGAGACATGATCTAGTATATCATTCAAGCTCCCTGGCTTCAGAACTACCTCAAAGTCATATTTTTGAATGAGAAACAAACTCCTACAAATTCCCCCCAAACAAACACTTGTTGACGAGGTGCTTCAAAGTGGAATGGCCCATGTAAATTTTGAAGTGTAGACCCACCGAATACTACCTGAACTTTTGGTGCACATACACCATTCCCAATCCTTCACGCTCTATAGTTGAATAATTATTTTCTACCTCCAACAATTTCTTCCTTGCAAAATCTATTGAACGGTCAATATCACCAGCACTAGTTGGGTTACCACAACACCTAATATAATGTAGGATGAATCTACATGTACATGAAATTCCTTCTTCCTATTGGGGGACACTAAACTAGGTACTGTGATCAGTGTTTCCTTCAATACATTCAAACTCTTCTTGCAATCATCATCCGAGTAAAAATTCGCATCCTTCTTCAGTAATCTCTCCATGGGTGCATTGATATGCACATATGCTTTGATGAAATTCCTATAATACCCGGTATGGACCAATGTCACACACAACTATTTGACATTAATCAAAAGCTCCAAACCAATAATCACTACAATTTTGGTAGGGTCTACCATAAACCCCTTCTTATAGACAACATGGAATAAGAGTATCGCATATGGTATGCAGAATATGCACATATTCAGGTTAAAGGTTATGTGGTACATTCAAAAGAAATCCATCCTGAGGTGAAGACTTATGACATGAATTTTCACTAACCCAAACGTTGTCCAATCATCAAAGCAAACCTCTAAGAACTTATGGATAAATTATTTGAAAGCTACCTTTACCACCCTAGAAAAATTGCAAGGGAATTCTTAAGTCCAAAGGGCATAAATGTATACTAAAAGCAACCCCATTCTGTAGTGAAGCTAGTCTTACTGTAATCCTTCAGTGCAAATTTTATCTTGTGATACCCTGAGAATCCATTAGTGAATGAATAGGCTTCCTGATGTCCAAAATTCTCCAAAACTTCATTTGTGAATGGCATAGCGAATGGATGATGGACACTAGCATCATCAACATTCCTCAAATCTAGACAAATTTTAATTTCGCCCTTCAACTTATTTTCCTAAACCACCACAGGACTAACCCAGTCTTATTCTTCTAAAGGCTCAATAATTTAAGTTGATGATGGGCCTCTAAATTAGACATAAATTAAGGCCCATGCCTATGAATTAAACACAAATTAAGGCTAATCTAATTATCCTTCAACACATTAAACGTCACATTTTCATTAGATTATGCATTTTTAACTTTAATGTATTTATTAGGAAGGTTTGTGAATAATTCCATATTTGTGCCTAATATTATTTATTTTTGTGGAATATTATGAGAATATTGGAAAAGTTATGAAGATTTGGAGGAGGAGATAATTTAGGTTCTTTCTACCTACTTGTCATAGCTCCAAACCTCACTCTTGATGTTTGTGATGCTACACTCATGGCCTAGGGCAACCCCTCCTTCCAGACCTGGTCCAAAATTTAAAAAATAGTTTTTTACTCCCTGTACGTGACATTTCCCTGAGCTAAACGCATGTGTATGTGGGTCTATGTATACCCAACCCGCGTATATGTCTTAAAACACTTAAAAAAAAAATCTCCTTAATTCGGGTGGAGATCATGGGTTTCACCTGTTGATTATCTATTAGTGCTCGTGGCCCAACTATTCCCAACTAAAAAACTACTTTGGGAGAAGTATAAAAGGCTCCAATGGGAAGGCCTAAAGGAGGACAGAAGAGAGAGAAATATCACTCTCCTAAGATTTTCCCTGACCAAGTCTGAAGATCCTAGTGCTTCCAGCACTTCCCCCATTTACAGGGAACTCTTGTTTCCTTGTGTGATGATGTCTTTCTATTACTTGAGATATCATGGAGTAAGTCATGGAAGGAGTTTGTTGAAGGCTTGAGACTGGATGAATCCGGAGGATGGTTCTGCTTGGAGCCTGCGAAAGGACGACTCAGATGAAATCATTCCTTTCTGTACTTTAGTTATCTATAATAAAAGAAACACTTGTCTTTGTTCCCTTATGTAAATCTTCTTCATGTTTATGATATCAATGTTATGATTCTCATATGAATGGTTGTTTTAATTGTATAACTAAATACCTTTCAATATTATATGAAGATGATTTCTTTATGATGATTGGTCCATATATTGTTGTATTTCTTGAATTGATTGTTTTGCAGGTTGAAGGAGAAAAAGGAGTTCCAAGAGGGTTTGGATCATGGCTGGATCTTCCCAAACGAAGGACCCCCAGGTACGCCTCTCATCATAAAGTTTGTTTATATTAGCATCATGGCTATATGGAATGTACGTTTCTCTATGTGGATAACCTTCGATCTGCTAGGGTATCAACCCAAGGCCCTAGGGGAATTTATCCCTTAACAGAATTGGCAACTCCACTAGGGACAACAGTATTGTTGTTCCTAGTTTGGGTTTATTCAAGCCAATCAGGGCTCAACTGTTTATTTTCTTGTTGTCATTGTGTAGTCTGTTCCTGTAGGAACTTGAATTGTAAGTTTGATTAGTTTCTTCAGACCGTTTTTTGTTTTTCCTGTAATCTTTTGTATACGTTGTTTTTCCAGTTTACAAAAGTGTATATACACATGTTTCCTTAAGTAAACTTGTGTATACGTGTGTTGCTTTAGACTGAATCGCGTATACATGCAGTTGTGCACTAACACAGTCGCGTATATCTTATAATTTTCAATATTTTTCAAATCTTTTTATTTCTGAAGGTCTGTCTGTTGGTCTGATCCAGTCCTAGACAGTTACTTTTCTGTGTCAATCTTTATTTTTACATCAAGTACATGATTTCAAATTCTCTCTGATTGCAGAAAGTGTTGGTCTTATTTTTTTTATTCCAAGCATCATCGTTTTTGTCAAGCACACAAGATTTCTTGCTAGAAGTCTTCGCTGCTCTGTTTTGTCGATGCAGAACGGTTGATCTCAAATCTTTGTGTCAAATCTTGTTTTGGTGACTTTCTTGGTTTGCATGTCAAAACTATATCTTTGTGACCATCTGCTTTTCTTGCTTGTTGAAAGCTCTTGATTCACACTTTCTTGGAAAGTTGTCTTTTCAATCTTTTGGTTTTTTTCCAAGCTCTTGTTGTTGCTTTTTTATTGTTAAGAGCATTCTAAAACACATTTTTTGTTGAGTTCTCCCCTGTTTTGTGTTGAAAATTTGCAAAGTGTTTTGTTGCCTATTCTTCGATCATAAAGTTTCAGTCTTGTTTGGAGCACTTTTGAAAAGTCATTTTTTTTTTGCTTTTAAAGAAAACTTCTTGAAAACTTGGTTTTGCTTTCTTGAAATTTGTTTTGATTTAGTTTCATTTTTGTGAGTGAAAGCGAATTTTTGTTTGTCTTGAAACTTGCTTCTAGTGTTTGATTGAAAATGAGCATCAGTAACCTATATTCTATCTAAAAATTTTAAGTGGCAAATTAAAATTGATAAACAAGTTAGTTTCATTTCTTGATTTAAGAGTAGTTTTGAGTTTTGCATCAACATGTACTTATTGCATTAGTGAAATTTGTGCATCTTTTTAGGCATCCATAGTTTTGTTAATTTTTGTGAGTGTGAAGCTTGAGTAAAAGAAAAGAAAAGAAAATTTTGTTACTTTCTTTGAAGTTCCTTTGAACCTAGTATAAATTTCTTTCATCGAAAAACAAGTGCATTTGCATGTAGTTTGGTTTTTATTAATTTCTTTTGTGTCAAAACACCACTAGTTTCATTTCCACTTATCCCTTGACTTAAATAATAGCCCATTTAAAAACAAGCACTAATTAAAATATAATAGAACTTTTTATAATTGTCAAGTTAGACACACCAACAAATTTTAGCATATTTTAGGGCCTTTGATTAGGCGAGTGGAGAGAGAACTCTCCAAGGCCATTTAAATTGTCAAACATAAGAGTCTAAATAGTGAGTGAAAATCCAATAGTGTTAGGGAGACCAGGAAAGCTCCGGATCTAGGAGTTAAGCACGAGGGTTTTTGAGGACAAGGAAGAGAGATACCCACTCTCCTACTCGTCGGATCTTACCTCAAGACTATTCCGCTTGGCTTCTGACACAAGTTGGCAACCTTAGTTGCTACTCCTAGGGATCTACATAGGTGGCTGTGGAGGGGAATCCCGTGGCACCTAAGGTCGACGTTATATCACTCTCAACGGTACTACTGGAGGGCACCCTTGTGAAGCTTGGGGGCTTGCACCGGTGCATGCTATTGTTAGGAGGTCAGCATAACTTCCTCTGTTACCTTCACTGGTAGGACTGGGTCGTCATTATCCCAGACTATCTTCAGAAAGCCCCTTACTTCACTTTCTTGTATTTTGGTGTCCGGTCTTTATCACCCACAACAAAAATACTTGAAAGTTGTTTGACTGGCTGATATCTTTTAGGGACCTTTTAGTGTGTGCTCTATGCTCTTAGTTGGCCTAGCTTTCATCTTTTCTTAAGTCTTTAACCAGATATTAATAAAAAATTCAAAGTGGCTGACCGATCACCTAGACGGTCTCGAAGACTTTGTGGTCTTTCACCACCAAGTTTAGAGCCTTCTCCTAGAAGGTGCAGAGGTAATACTACCAGTGGGTTTCATCCCATGGCAGCTGATGCATCGGGGATTGATCCTCCTCTCGGGGGCATTAGTGTTCAAGATAGGCTTGGTACTTCCACAGAACAAGAGAGGAACACTCCAGTTCTTTCTCGAGTTCTCTTTCAAACAGAAAATAACATATAGGTAGAAGAACTCCCAGAGTCATTAGCGGCTCCAAATTCTCCCCTACCTTCTAGCTATCCAGAGGTATTACAATACGTTGGGACTCCAATGCATAGACCATCAAGTCCAAGTCATATTACGCACTTACCATCGTTGACCACTACTGGAAGCATGGCTTCTACAACAAGTGCTACAACTATGCAGACTCCAACATTGGTACAAGGGGGAGGAACTATTTCCATCCCCTCTGCTTCTTTATTTGGGTATTTTGCTAGCATATACTTAGTTGGGTCTACCTCCATTCGTTCTACTAGTGGAAATTCCCAAGCCAATGCTTTTAGTTCTAGATTCTTGCCATTTGGCACCCATTCACAAGGTATTCTGTCAGTTCAGTTTAGTGCCTCCACATCCATTATGGTTGGATCGACTTCATTTCATGGTTTTCCTTTTCGAAGTGGTCATATACCACATTCCAACCCAATAATTGGATCTATGCCTTTTTCTTCTTTAGGACAAAGCATCAATCCTTTTCAAGGTTGGACTAACCCTACGGTTAGCGGCATGGGAACTGTGAATCCATTTTTCGGCCAACAAGGGAATAGGTCGTACTCCACAGTTAGTTCATTTCGAAGTATTCCTCCCTTAGCTTCTGCTTGGAATCCATATCAGGGGTTATCAACTCCTTATAATCCTTTAGGAGGGAGCTTCGCAGGTTATGGAGGTTTTTCGGCTAGAGTTGGTCAAACTTCGAGTTTTGTTGGATCACAAGGATCGCCTTTTGGTTCAGTTGGTTCTGCTGGTTACTTCGGGCAGCCTCGTGCCTTCCAAAATCCATGCCATTGTTTTCAAAACTTTGGGAGCTCTGCCCAGTCAAGGTGGAATCCCCAAGGTCCTCCTAGGCTTCCTTTTTTTGCAATTTTGAACTTTCTAGATCTCATGAAATTAACAAACGATCCAATCAAATCCAACCTGGCCTGGCCTCCGGTCCCAACCAAACTCCCTTTAGAAATTCCAAAATTTGAAGGGAAGGGTGGTGAAGATCCAGGCAACCATGACCCCACATTCCATTTGTGGTGCTCATCAAACTCCCTTATTGATGACTCGATTAATTTGAGACTTTTTCAATGCACCTTGACTGGTAATGCGGCCAAGTGGTATATAGAGTTTCCAGGGGGCAACTTTACATCTTCTACCGACTTAGCTAATTTTCTTAAATCATTTCTAGTTGCTTGTCCATTATGATGCCAAAACTGAACTTCTGGCCACTTTTCGTCAAGACACGACAACCCACATTTATGATCATATTTAGAAATGGAGACGGAGAAAGAGGTCCATTAAAGTCGAATTTCCTCCAGAGTACCATCTCAAATTGTTTTTGAAATCTTTACAACCAAAAATCTCTAAGGATGTCTCGATGTCCGGAGTCTATTATGAGGAGAAAGCTATTTTTATGGCCCAACAATTAGAATTGATTTACTCTCAGTCTAAGGTCCTACAGAAAATCTTGCCAAATGCTCTTGGGTCTAAGATTGATATAGCCAAGTTGAAGCCAGGTCCCCATGCAGATGGTATCATTGGATCAGTAGACACAAATGTGGTGAACTTGTTGAGCCAATTGCAGGAGTTGTCTTTGCAAACTGATCCTAACAACCAGGTCACATCGTCTAACCCTTCGTCTTCCCAACCTTCTACGACTAATGTCATGCAATCTGATAACCCCAAAGGAAATCAAAATTCCAATGGGAAAAAGAAAGGACAAGGTAAGAAAAAGAGTCAGGATGGGAAGGCTAATGCAAACAAATCCGGCAATAATGCTGGTGGTGGTAGAAATGAGTCTAGAAAAAAACTCAAGTTTCCATGTAAGTTATGCAGTGGAGACCATTTAACTCATCTCTGGCCAAAGAGTCAGGATGCTCAGCGCTTGTTAGGGCAGCAAGGGACTTCTAGATCTCAAGCTGTGTTAACCAACCCTTTTCCCCAAGGGCAGCAATTGCTTGTTGGTGCGAGCTCAAATCTAGGTACTTCTGCAGGGGGCAACCAGGAAGGGGAGAAATCAACAAATGTTTTCACGATAGGTTCTAATGTTCATGTGGCCACTCGGTCACATGATTATGGTGAAGCTGAAACTTCCAAGGACAAAGCTACTCCCAGAAATACCGACCTTCATATTGATGGACCCCCTGTCGAGACTATACCACGGATACCGAAAGGTTCCACTAAACGTGCAACTATTAATCCTAATTCTAGGGCTACCCAAAATTACTCCATTGTTGAGGATTTTGCTCAGAGTCCATGCACCGTGTCCGCTTTAGAGGTCTCCAGTCGTATTCAGCTCAACAAAGTGTTTTAGTGTCAGCAATTGGGGCAGCTGATCCAACCAAATCTTTAGTGCTCACTTTTGACATGTTAAATGTCAAAAAGTGACTCCCTCATCATATGGCTTTTCAAATAAAGTTTACATACCAGAAGATTAACATTTTTCATACCATTATTGATGAAGGAGCTTCCACATGCATCATGTCGATGTCATGTTGGAAGGCCATTGGATCACCTTCGATTATTCCTTCACCTACCCTCCGGACCGCATTTGATGGGCATTCTCAAAATCCACATGGGATTATCCCAAATTTTCCTATATGTGTTGGGGGGAAGGTCGTCAATATTGAAGTAGAAGTCATTGATGCTAACCTAGACTACAATCTCCTCTTAGGAAGGAACTAGATATACGAAATGGATGTTGTTGTTTCGACTCTATTTCGTGCCATTTTCTTTCCTCATGAAGGGAAAATTGTTAAGGTTGATCAATTGGATTATTGTCCAATTGATCCTCAAGCAACTTCTGACTTTACTATTCCTTTAGTGGATAACCCTCATCTGCCTACTGAGAATCTAGGAGCTGGGACGTATTCTTCATTGATGGGTACCTTTGATTTTCCCTCTCCTATTGCTAGAATTAATATCGTTTCATCATCTAAGGAGTCGCTTCGAGAAGAGTTCTTCCGAACTCATTATTTTTCAGACCCTTGGACCTTGCCTTCACCTACGACCACATTAGCTGAAGGACAAGTCAATGTAATGGTATTCCCTATGTTTGCAGCTGAGCTTAGATATCAATCTATTGTTAACTCTATAGACAACCACTCTACTTCTTTTTATGAGGAGGAGTTAGATGGTGATGTGGCCGCAACCTGGACCCTTGATTCTACCTCCGCCATGGACTACTTAGATACTGTTTTATCTTTTGAAGAAGCTCCTAGAAGTAATGATGGGTGTAGATCGACCTTGGGAAGACTTACACCATCGTTCATATTTTATTCCTCCATTGCAGGAAGTAGAATCTAGGTTCTCCAAGCTCTTTACTAGTGATGTTTGTACGGTATCAAATCCTTTGGCTCCAGCACACTTTCGTGCCGAAGGTAATATGTAGATGAATTCAAAAATGATATCTATAAACATCTCTAGGAACCCTAATGTGATCGAGAATCTCTTCATTGGAATCGAATGTTCCCCTGAAGAAATTCAAATTTACATCGACCTTTTCAAGGAATTTCGAGATGTATTCGCTTGGTCTTATGAAGAAATGCCTGGCATTGATCCTTCTATAGTTCAACATGAGATCATGTTGGGTCCCTATAATACTAGTGATTACCCCATTACTATTGTAGTTATACCTCTTATTTATATTGTTGTGCCCCTATTACCCCCATATTGTTATTTCTGTGCCCCATAGAATCCCTCTATTGTTATTTTTGTGGCTTTATATTATTACTGTAAGGTCGGCTGGATTATATTGTGACTCCTTAGACTCCTATATATAGAAAGGAGGTTTTGTCATTTGTATCATCCAAGAATTGTTCATTTATGTAATGTAAAGGAGGTTGCCCCCTCGAAGAGGTTGAATTCTAAGGCATTGATCTATCTTTTCTACCTTTTCTTGAGCTGGTTTCATAACATTTGGTATCAGAGCTTTGGATTCTAGGGTTTCGCTGCTCCAAATAGGTCATCGTGGCATTTTCGCTATAACTTTTTTCTGTGACGTTTCAGAAGTCGCAAAAAAAACCCATTTGAGAAGAAATCGTTCTGAACCTTGGGTCCAAATTTCAGAGCTTTTCGCGCGATATTTTCGGAGATATGATCTGAGGAAGTTGGTCTTTTTGCAGACTCCCGAATTACATTCAAAATAGGTGACCTGGGGAAAATCATCATAACTTAATATCTGGGGATCGGATTGAAATTTCATCAGAAGGTACAGAAAGAGGACGGGCTGTAGTTTCTTTTGTGTGTGTTTTAGATTCAAAGGTTGAAACAGAAACTTGTGGCACGTCGTACAAGTTTTCTCTACTGAACTAGTCTAAAAGCAACTCACTGTGGGAGATTTCACGTAACTCTTCCTTGGAGAATCCAATTTGGCTCAAACTTGTGGCATTGGAAAGAGGACGCAGAAGGCTACTACAGGTAGCAATTTCAGAACTGGATGATCTGAAATTACAGAGATACATCAGATTCAATATCAAGCTTCTATAAAGTGAAAAAAAGGTGTGTAGTTTTTTTTTTAAATTTTTGTGTAAGCTTGGTTTAACGGAATTCAAAGGGCATAGTAAAGCATTATTATCGGAACTATTGCCCCGAGGAAAGAAAATGCAAACACCTAGTAAGGAACCTGAAAGCTCTAGCATGACTCATGAAGAAGAGGAAGAAATGCTACATGATATATCAAAATTACAAGAACAAGTGCAACAAATGTCACGCTCACAAAAGCTAACATAAGCTAAGATAAGTGGCGTGGAATCTAATATAAATGGCTTGGAATCTAAGATAAAGGGCATGGAAGCTAAGATGGATGATTCAAAGACAGATTTGAAGAGAGACATGGCAGATTTGAAGATAGATTTGAAGACAGACATGAAAGAATTGAAGAAGTTGCTACAAGAAAGGGTCACTAATGGTGAAAAGGTGGTAAAGGAAACTCATGATGAGAACAAAAGAAATGTTAATCATGATTCCATAGACACTAATGTTTTTATCGAAGAATCACCATATCCAAAAAAAATCGATATGAGGAAGTTTGATGGCAAGGATCCCGCCACATGGATATTACAGATGGAGCAATTCTTCGATCTCAATAATGTGCAAAACGCACAAAAGGTACGTATGGCAACTGTATATTTGGAACCAAATCAGTTTGTATGGTATCAATGGCTTTTCTCTCGTAAACAATTTATCACTTGGGCAATTTTTACGGAAGAATTGATAGCACATTATGAAGATACAAAAAGCAACACTTTTTTTAGCCAATTGATAAGTCTCAAACAAAAGGGTTCGGTAATGGAGCACCTTGAGGAGTTCCAAAAATTGAACATAAGGGTAAAAGATATTCCAGAGGAGCATAGGATTGATGTGTTCATAGGGTCTTTAAAGGATAATATCCAACATGATGTTTGCCTTTGGGAACATGATTCATTAGAGAAGGCATTCAGGTTAGCAAGAAAAATGGAAAGAAAAATTATGGCAACCAGGAAGAATACCACTCACAACTATAAACATGGAAGTGTTGTTGCCCCTAGTCTTCCACAACCTATAAGGTTGACACCACAACAATTGGAAGAAAAAAGAGCAAAAGGGCTTTGTTACAGTTGTGATAGCAAATACACTAAAGGTCATAAGTGTGCTGAGAAGAAATTATTCTACATAGATTGTGAAGAGGAAGAAGAAAAGGAGCAAGAAAGGTCAAAAGAAGAAGATATAATCCAGGAACAAAGCCTAGATGAAGAAAAAATAAATTTGACCATATCTTGTAATGCAATGGCGGGAATTACCACTCCTCAAACCATCAAGATAGAAGGACAAATCAAGAAGAAAAAGGTAATAGTGTTGATTGATTCAGGAAGCACCCACAATTTTATTCATTGTAGGGTATCAAAAGAATTGAATTGCTTCCTATATCCAGCACCAGAGTGTCAAGTGATGATTGCAAATGGAGGAACAATAAATTGTTCTGGAAAGTGCCATAATATCAAGCTATCCATGGGAGAATATGTATTGACTAGCCCAATGCTTTCCATTCCAATGGGAGGTGTTGATGTTGTACTAGGAGTCCAATGGCTACAATCCTTGGGTACAATAGCTTTTAATTTTCAAGAACTTTTCATCAAATTTTCTATGGAAGGAAAGGAAGTTGAATTAAGGGGTATTGCAGGGAAACCAGGAAAGGTAATCAGCTCTAATGGCATGACAAAGCTTCTAAAAAAGGAGCAAAGAGGTGTAATTGCACAATTATGTTCGCTAGATGTTTCCACATTGGAATCATCTATTTCTCCAGATCTCCAAAAAGTCCTGGACAATCATTCCAAGGTATTTGAGACTCCAAAAGGTCTCCCACCTATGCGTGATCATGATCATGCTATTCATCTGATTCCAGGAAGTGTTCCTCCAAACATCAGGCCGTACAGATATCCCTATGTCCAAAAAAGTGAAATTGAACGTATGGTTGCAGAAATGCTAGAGGCTGGTATAATTCAATCGAGTCAAAGTTCTTTCTCAGCTCCAGTAGTATTGGTGCACAAGAAGGATGGATCATGGCGCATGTGTCTGGATTATAGGGAGCTCAACAAGCTCACTATTAAAGATAAGTTCCCCATTCCTGTTATTGATGAATTACTGGATGAATTGCATGGATCAATTTACTTCACCAAGTTGGATCTTCGTTCGGGATATCATCAAATCAGAATGAAGATTGAAGACATTCCGAAAACGGCATTTAGAACTCATGAGGGTCATTATGAATTTTTTGTCATGCCTTTTGGCCTTACCAATGCACCTTCAACATTTCAAGGTTTGATGAATTCAATTTTCAAACCATTCCTTAGAAAATTTGTGTTAGTATTTTTTGATGATATACTAATCTACAACAAGTCTTGGAAGGATCATGTTGAACATGTTGACAGGGTGCTACAACTATTAGAGGAGAAAAAATTATATGCAAAAAGATCCAAATGTTTCTTTGGAGTCCAGGAGGTGGAATATTTGGGTCATATTGTATCTCATGAAGGAGTTAAGGTAGACCCTAGCAAAATTAAAGCCATTAAGGAATGGAAAATCCCCACATCCATAAAGCATCTGCGAGGATTTCTTGGGTTGACAGGGTATTATCGCAAGTTTGTTAAGAATTATGGGAGAATAGCAGCACCTCTAACAACATTATTGAAGAAAGATTCATTTTCATGGACTCTGGAAGCAACAAAGGCCTTTGAACATCTTAAAGAGGCAATGTGCCAAGCACCGGTCTTAGCTACACCGGACTTCACAAAAACCTTTATTGTGGAATGTGATGCTTCAGGAAATGGAATTGGTGCTATTCTAATGCAAGATGAAAGACCCATTGCTTTTGAAAGTCGTCCAATCAAGGGAAAGTTTTTAAGCAAAGCTATTTATGAGAAGGAAATGTTGGCAATACTCCATGCACTTAAGAAATGGCGACCCTACCTAATGGGAAGACACTTCAAGGTAAAAACGGATCATGATAGCCTTAAATACTTTTTAGAACAAATATTATCCTCTGAAGAGCAACAAAAGTGGGTCACAAAGATGTTGGGTTATGACTTTGAAATCATCTACAAAAAAGGGAAGCAAAATGTGGTGGCAGATGCACTCTCAAGAAAGGATGAGGATGTGGAAGCATTGTTGTGTGCCATTTCTATTATCCAACCAGATTGGATAAACAAAGCAAGGGAGGAATGGAAGAATGACGAAGAAGTGTGGGCACTTATTCGAAAGCTACAACAAGATTCCAGTACTTTTGATACATTTAGCTGGAAAAATGATTCGTTATGGTACAAAGATCGCTTATACCTCTATAAGAATTCCCAGCTAAAACAAAAGATTCTTATGGAATTGCACACTTCTCCCTTAGGAGGGCACTCAGGATTTTTAAAAACTTACCACAGGGTTAAGAAGGAATTTTTTTGGTATGGCCTTAAATCAGATATTCAAAAGTTTGTGGCGGAATGTTTGGTTTGCCAGCAAAATAAAGTTCAAAAAATTAAGACATTGGGTCTATTACAACCTTTATCCATTCCAAGCCAACGTTGGGAGGAGGTTTCAATGGATTTTATCACAGGTTTAACCAAGTATGAGGGAAAGAGTGTCATCATGGTGGTAGTTGACAGACTTACCAAGTATGCACACTTTTGTGCATTATCACATCCATTTAAAGCCAGTACAGTTTCTACTGCATTTATGGAAACAGTTCAAAAGCTACATGGAAACCCAAAGATTATTGTAAGTGACAGAGATCCCATTTTCACTGGAAATTTTTGGACAAAATTATTTTCTTGTCTTGGTACTCAGTTAGCTCATAGCTCATCTTATCATCCTCAATCTGATGGGCAAACTGAGATAGTAAACAAATGTTTGGAAGGATATCTTCGTTGCTTTGTATCTGATAAACAGACACAATGGGTCAAATGGTTGCCTCTGGCTGAATGGTGGTATAACACTTCCTTCCATACAGCAACAAAAATGACCCCATTTATGGCACTTTATGGGTATCAACCACCATCCATCACATCATATTTAAGAGAAAATTCTAAGGTTCAGGCAGTGGAACATCACATCGAACATCAACAACAAGTCCTCCAACTCTTAAAGGATAACCTCGTGTTGGCACAAAATAGAATGAAACAATAGGCAGATCAACATTGTAGTGAAAGAAGTTTTGATGTAGGTGATTGGGTATTCCTACGGCTACAACCATATAAGCAAATGTCCCTAAAGCAAGCTAAGAAGGATAATAAATTATCACCAAAGTATTATGGTTCGTACAAGGTGTTGCAAAAGATTAGTACTATGGCATACAAATTGGAGCTTCCTGCAGCTTCTCGATTGCACCCAGTTTTCCATGTTTCATGTTTAAAGAAGGTTATAGGTGACAAGCTCCCAATTCAAACAATATTTCCAGAACTTTACGAGGAAGGAAAAATTATATTGGAACCGGAAGCAGTCACAGAAACAAGAACTCGACAGCTACGAAATCGATCAATTTCAGAGTATCTTATCAAGTGGAAGAACTTATCCGCTGAAGATTCCACATGGGAGGATGAGAATTTTATGCAGAAGTATCTAGAACTACTCAAGCGTTGAGAACAACACTTTTTTGAAGGAGAGGGGCATGTTGGGTCCCTATAATACTAGTTATTACCCCATTACTATTGTAGTTATACCCCTTATTTATATTGTTGTGCCCCTATTACCACCAAACTAGTTCATCAAAGGCTTCAACCGGTTAACCATAGGAAAGCAGTAGCCATTAAAGCTGAGGTAGAGAAGCTGCTCAAGGTGGGTTTTATATACCATGTCTCTCTTACCGATTAGGTTTCTAATCCAGTCCCTATGGATAAAAAGCAAGGAAAAATCTGAGTATGCATTGACTTTAGAGACCTAAACAAGGCTTGTCTGAAATATAATTACCCCACGCCATTCGTTGAGTAGATTATTGACGAGTTTGCGGGTAATGAGATTTTTTACTTCATGGACGGTTTTTCCGGTTATAATCAAATCTCTATACGTCCTGAAGATAAACATAAGACAACTTTTATATGTCCCTGGGGTACCTTTGCATATAGAAAGATGCCTTTTGGTCTTAAAAATGATGGAGCTACTTTCTAGTGGGCCATGTCATATGCTTTCCACGACATTAAACATATCATCGAAGCATACTTGGACGATCTCGTTGCTCATTCTCGAAAGAAAACTGATCACTCTAGCCATCTTCGATTGGTTTTTGAGCGATGTCGTTTTTATAAGATCTGGTTGAATCCCAATAAGTATGTTTTTGCAGTTACGTTTGATTGGTTATTAGGGTTCATTTTGTCAAATGAAGGGATTAGGGTTGATCCCGTCAAGGTAGAGGCAATAATTAAGTTTCCTCCCCCATTCTCAATTCGTAAACTTCAAAGTCTTCAAGGGAAGCTAATTTCTTAAGACAGTTTATAGCGAATTATGCCGAGATCACTAAAGGGTTTATGCGTTTGCTACGCAAAGGAGTTCCATTCGTGTGGGACGACTTTGCGCGGTGGTCGTTCAATGCTTTGAAAAAGACATTAGTCTCTGCCTCACTTTTGAGTCCATCGAATTATGGTAGGGACTTCCTTTTATATCTCCCTGCAGTAGAATCAACCATTGGTATGGTTCTTGTTCAGGAAGATGATGCTCTCGTAGATCATGTGATTTATTATTTGAGCTGAGGCTTGATAAGTCCTGAACTTTGCTATTCTCCTGTTGAGAAGTTGTCCTTCGTAGCCTTCCATGTTGTCCAGTGGCTCCACCATTATATCTTGCTATGGAAAACCTTTGTCTTAGCAGTGGTCAATCCATTTCAATTTGTCCTCAGTAGGCAAGTGATTGGGGACAAATATAATCGATGGATAGCCATTTTACAAGAATTTGATCTCAAGTTCTTGTCCGCTAAGTCCAAGAAATCTATGGGTTTTACTGAGCTAATTTCCCAGCTGCCTTTGTGGAGAGGATACTATTTATGAGGAAAGTTTTCCCGATGAACATTTATTCCTCATCTCTTCACTTGACCCTTGGTATGGAGATATCATTGTCTATCTCCAGACTTCGAAGTTTCCCTCTACTTTCTCTAAGGATGAACGCCGAAAGTTACATCACCTGGCTAAAAATTATGTTATCACTAGTGATACATTATATTGTCGAGGGGTTGATTCAATCCTTTGGCACTGTTTAACCTTAGAGGAAGCAGAGTCAATGCTCAATGACTACCACAATGGAGCTTGTGGTGTTCATCCATCAGGGCTTGCTACAGCTCAGCGTATCTTATGTGCTAGCTACTTTTGGCCTTCGCTCTTCAAAGATTTTCTTGAAGTCGTCAAACGTTGTCAGCCCTTTCAAATCTATACTCAAAAGATGCATGCACATCCAACTCCTCTTTTTCCCGTTGTCACTGTCGGTCCTTTTACTAAGTGGGGTATTGATTTTACAACTTGTAATCTACCTTTAGCAGCGAATCACAAGTACATTATCATGGCCGTAGACTACTTCATGAAGTGGGCTGAGGCCATGCCCACTTATAAAAACGATAGTGAAACAACAACATTGTTCCTTTTTAATCAGATTATCTCAAGGTTCGGTATCCCGAGAGAGATTGTCACTGACCATGGCAGTCATTTCCAGAATCAACTAATGTCTTAATTGGCTCTCAAATTGGTTTCCAGCAGGAACATTCGTCTCCTTATTATCCTCAGGCCAATGGACAGGTTGAGGCAGTGAACAAAACTAATAAGACAATCCTGCAAAGGAAAATCGACAAAAATCAGTCCAATTGGGATCTTATGTTGTATCCAGCTCTTTGGGCATACCAAAACTCTGTAAAGACTACTACAGGTTTTACACCTTTTCAATTAGTTTATGCGATGGAATCTATCTTTCCTATTGAATTTGAAATCCCATCTCTTAAGTTAGCTGTTGAGCTCCTTCCAGAGACTTCTAGTCTCGAAGAGCGCCTCCTTCATTTTGGAACATCTCGATGAGCAGTGTCGAGATGCTGTCACAGTAAATGAGGCTCATAAGAAAAGGGTTAAAACTCAGTATGATAAAGCTATCCATCCTCGAGTATTTTCTGAAGGAGACCTTGTCTTGGTCTATGATCAAGATAAGGACACCTTTTGGGCAGGCAAATTTAAGCCTATGTGGTACAGTCCCTTCATAATTAAACAAGTTTTAGGAAAAGGGTTATATGAGTTAATCAATTTTGAAGGAAACAAGTTTGCGGAGCCCCAAAATGGGTTCTACCTCAGGAAGTAATTTGCTTAAGTAGTAGCTAGGCAATGGCTTCTTTGTAGATTTTGAATATTTGTACATATCTCATTAAGAGTTTTTTATATCAAAACTTTTTGGTCTGTTGTGGCAGGTGCTGATGGATGACTTGGTCCATTTTGGATTTGCCGATGGTGCTAGTCAGAACACTCGGAACCTCGCTTCCGTAGCTTTGGTACTCTACTATCCAACTCGTTAGTTGATGGTATCAAGGGGAGTATGCATTGGTCCTTCTTCAAATAATATGGTTGATTATACTGCCGTCATTAATTTACTATTCGAGGCAATTTCCCACAAAATCGACTCGTTGGTAGTTTATCTTGATTCACAATTGATCGTGTCACAATTGAATAACATTTATCGGGTAATGGATCCATGTTTATATCCCCAGTATTTACGCTACCTTTACCACCGTAGAAAAAATTTCAGGGGAATTCTTAAGTCCAAAGGGCATAAATGTATACTGAAAGAAACCCATTCTGTAGTGAAGCTAGTCTTACTGTAATCCTTCGGTGCATTTTTTATCTTATGATACCTTCAGAACCCATTAGTAAATGAATAGGCTTCCTGATGTCCAAAATTCTCCAAAACTTCATTTGTGAATGGCGTAGTGAATGGATGATGGACACAAGCATCATCAACCTTCCTCAAATCTACGCAAATTTTAATTTTTCCCTTCAGCTTCTTTTCCTGAACCACCATAGGATTGACCCAGTCGGATTCTTCTAAAGGCTCAATAATTTTAGTTGATGATGGGGCTCTAAATTAGACATAAATTAAGGCCCATGCCTATGAATTAAACACAAATTAAGGCCCATCTAATTATCCTTGAGCACATTAAACGTCACTTTTTTCATTAGATTATGTATTTTTAACTTTAATATATTTATTAGGAAGGTTTATGAATAATTCCATATTTGTGCCTAATATTATTTATTTTTGTGGAATATTATGAGAATATTGGAAAAATTAAGAAGATTTGGAGGAGGAGATAATTTAGGTTCTTTCCACCTAATATAGGAAGATCAATATTAAATAATAAATCAATGAGATACTATGGAATTATGGCATAGATTGTGGAACTCCATTGGTTGAGAAAATCTAGGAATGTGTTCCCTAGCATTTAATGAAGATTCCTAGTATTGGGAACTAGATCCACTAATCAAGGGATTTTGGTGGGGAAATATTCCTCCTTTCATGAGGAATTATCCCCAATCATTTTTTATAATTGCCAAGTCAAATTTTCCTCTAGTGATAGATTTGGACTAGTCTTCTTGTGGAGAGAACTCATATTTTTGCAGCTCCATTATATTTTCTTGCAGGGATATAATTGTATTGATGAGAATAATGAAGATTGGTGTCATGTTCAGCTTCTAAATCTTGTTCTTCTCCATATGTATCTAATTTTCCTTAGGCTTGGCCATCCTAGGAGAATTATCCATTTTCTATCATTTTCTTTTCTTCTAGTCAGTTCATAATCACATGCATCTCTTGTTTTTATTCCCTTCTATTTCTACATTAGTAATAATCATTTCTTGTTGTAGGATTGGATTAAATGGTTGATGTAAGATCTTTTGCAGGATCAAAAGAATCATTTCATCCTTGGAAAGAATTTGGAAGGTCATATTAAGCATATTAATCACTAAGATACTTGGATTAATATTCTTAGTTGCAAATCTATCTTTTTGGAACTCCTTTGTAGCAAACAACAATAAATTTTTGCTATTTTTTAGAGCATGCTAAAGAGATTCAATCAAGTTTATTTCACTTGCATGAGATAAAAAAAACATTATATTCAATAAATAAAACTACCCCATTGCATTTTCACTTGATTAGGTTAGGAATTTGATAGATTTATTAGCTCACGAGTTCTCAAATTTTTGGATTTTAGAATAGTAATTTTCCGTTATTTAATAAATATTTCACATCTATAGATGAATATGTGGAGAGATGCATAAAATAATGTTTGTTGTTTCAGGATCTTCTACATTTCAGGGAGACCTCATCTAGTTTGCCTCATCCCGGCCTCATCCACCCATGTCGCCAAAATCCCCTAAAATGTCAATCTGAATTCTTGTTCTATAAGAAAATATTGGCATTTCCGTTGAGAAAATCTACCCATATTGAAGCCCTTGGTTTAGTTTTTTGTAGTTTCCACCACCTACATGCCTTATTCTTCTATTATTCACCTTTCTCGAGCTCCATTCCACCTTCTAGACCACTTGCTAAGCTTCCGGCCTATTTTTTCGTAATAAAACATGGGATCTTGTAGAATCCTGTAGGAACTAGTAGATCCTATTGACATCTTGTAGGAGATTTTGTAGCAGCTTGTTTTGAGTCCGAATTGAGAAAAATCATCATTTAGGCTAGGATTAGGACTTTAGTTGACCTCCAAGCCATCAAAGCCGTTATACCTTCTTCCTCCACACCTATCTCCCCTGCCAAAGATCAAGGAAATATTAGCATTTCCATTGATAGAATGAAAAGATAAACAAAAATACTTCTTTTTATTTATTAATTAGCACATAAATTCAACAGTTAATACTCCCTAGGTCAGATTCCATTCTCATTTGTTTTAAATCATCACATGTGATAAATAGGGTTGAGTTAGGTTTATTTTACATTTAGTTCATGATCTTTATGCAATTAGAATATGTTTCTTTCTGTGTACTTTATTTCTTGCAATAGGTTAGGGTTTCCATTTTGAATAGTTCATTTTCTACAATTAGTTTAAGATTTGATTTCAGTACATGCACTCCATTACATCATGATATCGTAGGAACGAAACACTATATGCTGCACATATTGTGTCAATACCTCTTAAGTTTGTACGAACCCTGGGCTAGTAATTAAAGTCGATAGCCTTGGGAGTTGCAGCATTCTTGTTGCAATACTGAGGCTCATCACTTTTTGGCACCATTTCCAGGGAGGTGTCAAAGTATGCATTGTTTTCTTCCCTAGTTGATTCATTTATTTTTTATTTTTTGAAAAAACAAAAAATAACTGCATTAGGCATATTTCATTTCAAAAATAGAAGAAAGAATTGCATAAGTGTTTTCATTCAATCATAAAAACAAAAAGAATCTCCAACACCAACCAACCCCCAAATTTGATCATGTGGTGTAGTAAGAGCCACATCCCCATTCACTTTTGCAGGTAGAAGAAGAAGATGACAAAGAATGTAGAAGAAATGGATTGAGATGATGACAATGAGGAAGATCCTCTTAGATTTCGCATTCAAGATACTGATGATAGTGTGCACATTAAAAACATCCCTCCATGTTTTCTTTCAAAATTTCATGTTCCAAGGTTAGAGGATCCAGAAAGCATTCTCTTTGAATTTGAAATTGTTTGTAGATCTTATGGTTAATTATCAGAAGCTCAAAATTTGAGATTATTTGTGGCAACATTGATGGATAGAGCTCTTAAATGGTTCATCTGTTTAGGGACTAATTCAATAAGATCGTGGAATGATATGTAAAATACATTTCTAGAAAAATATAAAGATCATGATCTTAAAGAATAAATATTTAGAATGAAGCAAAGAGGAGATGAGAGTTTAGAGGATCTAATAGATAGTTTCATGTATAATGTTAAGATTTAAAAGTACATCATTTAGAATCTGACCCACTAAAAACCCTCTTACTTAGAACAATTAGGGATGAGTGGATTGATCTCCTTGATCTCATGAGTGGAGGTGATGTATACCAACTATCATTTGAAGAATTTTGTGAAACATGCAAACACATATCAAGAGGAAGGGAAAGTATAAGTCAATCAACATTAAGATTACTAAGTCAATCTAAACATAGAAATTTCATTGATAACTTTAAAACAAAAATTCTTAGCAGTCTAAGTGAATAAGTAGAAATATTAAGAATGCAAAATGAACAAAAAGAAGATGTTGATATTTTTGTTTCCATGCCGAATCACATAATGATAAATATTGTCCATCGTTACCAAGGTTGAAGGAAGTTTACCAAGAGGAAAATGGAGCAAGTTAATCACCAGTGTAGCTATGTCATGTAGCTCCAAGAGGAACATGATAGCCTATTCAACCTAGTATGGTGCAAGAACCTAATTCACAATTTCAAGCTTATGCACATCCATATCAAAGTAATTGGAACCCACCCTTTCCTTGGCAACATTAGCCATCTCAACTGCAAAACCAATGTTGGAAAGGAACTTACGAGAGTCATCCACAATATCCTCCATAGCCAACTCCATGTTATCCCTACCATTCACCTCCACCACAACCACAACCCCAATCACATCCATCTCAAATATCCACTCCCAATCAGCTACTTGTACCACCATTTCCAAACCCAGACAATGAAGTAGCTCAGCCCAATTACAATGCTGAGGTACAACACTTCAAAATATCTCCTTTCGATCTCAACGATATTCATCTCATATCAGAAATAATATTGAAAAAAATAGATTCTATTGATGCCACTGAAGGACATCATGCAGAAAAAGAAGATTCAAAATAGGAGATCAAGGAATCATGGGCTGGATTGATGAAGAGTAGACAACAAAATCAGAGACTGAGAAATCTCCCTTGTGGTTACCATCAAATCCTCCATGTGTTCAAGAGAGAAATCAACAAAATGATGAAGATTTCAAGGTCATGGAAAAATACGACATCCAAGATGATCCAAATCAGCAAGTGGACCAGGGGCATCACAACTATATTTAAATATGGTTCTTGGCAGTCATTAAGTTGCAGAAACACTCTCTTCTTCAACTATGCTTGATCCTTTCGAAGTCAAATCATTTGGTCTCTGAAATCCAGGTACATGTCAAATCATATATCGCAAAACTACACATCAGTTTATCTGTCATCTAGATGTGCACATGGCTCCATTGGAAGTGTTCTTATACTTGAAAGTGACTTTGTTTTTCAAGCAGGGTAGTGTAGAAAAAAATGAAAAGTAAGATGAAAAAAATAAAATCTCAGGTGAAAACATCCTTTGAAGTGCCCGAGATTAGCTCAGTTGAAAACCTCCAGGAGGCAGTCAATGGGTTGGAAAAAAGAAAAAAACAGAAAACAGAAAATATCCTAGGTGAAAACCTCCTTTGAGGTGCCTAGGCAAACCTACAAGTTGCAAACCTCATTAACACGGCTAGTAGGCCTAGAAGAAAAAAAAAGGAAAAAATAAAAAATATTTGCTCCATGTATCTCTCTGATGAATGTGTGTTCTCTCCAACATCTGCAAGCAACAAAAACAACTTGGCACCAAAGAAAAGAAACAAATGGTCAAACCTAGTCAAAAGAAGTCAAATTTTGACTTTCTCCTCCTTTTCTCAAATGCTCCAACAAGGCCAATGTCATGCCAATCCATCACCCTCATCTATTTCCACTATCCACCCGTCATTCTCAATATTCTTGCACTCATTTTCCTTTTTGTCATGAAATATTACAAGAAGGCTCTATTTTACTATAGAAAACAGAAATACATAGAGCATCAGAATATTTTTTCCATATATTTCAAACAATTCATCCATTTATGAAATTGTTTCAGGGGGAGATACATATGGATGATGGTAACATGCTCAAGCCATTTCAGAAAATTCCAATGCACCGTTTTCAAGAAATTAGCCTCCATCACCTACAACTATTTTTGAATTTTCTTGATATCCATGTATCCATTTAAAACTATGTTTCATGGGGAGATGAATATGGATGATGGTAACATGCCCAAGAAATTTCAATGAATTCCAATGCACGATTTCCAAACAATTGACCTCCATCACGTTCACTAATTTTTAGTTTTTCTTGAGCTTCATGCATCCGTTGGCAAAGAATGTTTTATGGGGAGGTGCATAATGATGAAAACAACATGATCAAAAATGTTCATTTCAATCCATCCTACTGTTTGGGAGATATGGGCAAAACAAGCCTGCTACAAAAGATTGTCCTCAATTATTACAGGATCTCTACAGGAAGGCCGAGAAGAAACTACAAAAGGAAATATTATGGATACATCAGTGAAAATTTCATGTATTCTTTATGGAAGGTTGATATAGGTCCCCCAACACCACCTTCATTACTCATCCACTCCATGTAATGAAAATCCATCTTCAAATTCCACTCTGCCTTATGTGAAGAAAAAAAACTGTAGGTGAAAACCTCTTTCAAGGCGTCCAAGGAAGGAAACCATGATGAAAACCCCCTTTGAGATAACCTGGTTTTCTTCCAAAAAGAGAAGAAAAAAAAAGAGAAAAAGCACAAAAATAATGGCAGGGACCTCAAACTTGCCCACTCATAAAAATTCTGGTTTTGGCAGGTTTGCAAGAAGATAATAAATAGAGAGACTAGAGGGCATCAAGCCATACAAAGCCCCATGTTTTTAGTCATCCATTACATCTCATCCATAACACCGATGTTCCTTCATCCATTCTCATTGCTAGCAATAGAAAAATCCAATTTCAGACAAGTCTGCGCTTTCTACAGGATTTCCTGTAATTACTATAGGAGTTTCCTCTAGTACTACAAGAAGTCCTAAAAACTTAAAGGAAAGGCAGTCTGATGGAAAAATTATGATGCAAGCCTATTTTGGGCTAGGAAGAAAGGACATTGACTTCACCACATCTTAGCCAACACCTATCATGACCATGTCACTCTATGGCCACACCTTCCACTAATTCCAATAGCTATTTACTCTCCAACAGAGAGAGGAAACAAAAATTCAAAAAAGGGGAAGCTACAGGACTTCATGTAGGAATAGTACAAAAAACCCTGTAGCATCCTATTTGAAGTAATAGTAGGCTCGAAGCCTAAGCTTCAACACCATGATTGAAATAGGAGAAGCATAACTGCATACAATGAAACTCCTCCAAGAGCTCAGCAGCAACAAAGGAAGCTAGCACCTGCGCATAAAAAAGAAGACAACCCATCAGAAAAATAATATAAAATAAAAATAAAAAGGCAATCAAGAAGATGTGCCTGAGAAATGAGCAGCACAACAACATAAACTCAACAACAGCATGCATCTCTCTCTTACAACCATCAGGTAGGTACAAGTACGCAATATTCTTTAACTCTTCTCTTGAGCATATTAAAGTTATAAATTTGTTGTAAATGCATGAGAGATGATGTTTCTAAAGCTAAGGATGGGTCATCAAACTCAACTGCCTTCAACTAACCAGTTGCATCTCACTCCTTCATTGATGCAATGTTGAAAAGTTAAATTATGAAGGGTGATGATTTCAAGGAATGAGGACAATAGTTAAAAGAATAAATTTTTACAAATGCCAAGTCACCACAACACTCTAATGATCTGAATGGAAAATGTCATTAAACCATGGTATTCATCCATTCATGTTATTCATCCACCCATAAAATTTACCTTGGTATTGGGTGGATCCACCCATGGTATTATGACATCCACCCATGGTATTCATTCAGTCATGGAATTAACCCATGGTATTGTGATATCCACCTATGGTATTCATTCACCCATGGAATTGACCCATGGTATTCTAATTGAAAAATATTATAAGTAAAAAGTCGCATTTTGTAAATGGACAGATTGTCCACAACAATGTAGCTCATACAATTATTATCTATTTTAATAAAAAAATTCTTTATGCTTTTGTTTAGTGGGCATTCTACTGTTTTTCTTCTCGCAATTTCAAATTTTCAGATCTTGGGGGTCTCCCACCAAGATACAAATCAGTGGTATTAGAGTAGGTTACAATTCCATGGGAATGATGGTTTCATGCTTATTTCAGTTTCAAATTTTTGCAGCAATATTCAACAAACTTCAGGCACTCACCGCAACCTCCATAGAGCACTTTCTTGGGCCAAGCCAAAAGAATTTTTCTTCTTTCATTTTTTGCATTATTTTTATTTTTTTGCGTGTTGAGTTTTCAGATCAGATCTAAAAATTTTGGTGAAATATTGATCTAATAATGATATATAAGACAAATAATAAGGTATTACAGACTCATGTGCATGGATTTTTTCTATGTTATTTTATGCAATGGATCGATAAGATTGCAAAATACACAGACAATGAATCAGTACAGAAGCATAATAAACAATACACATAAACACAACAAGTCTAATAAGGAGTTCACCCAATACTTCTGGGCTACATCTCCTTGTCCACCCTTCAGTGCTGACCTCTCTATTATGTCTTCAAAACAGAATGTTACAACAGTAAGCTAAATTTGAGCTTCACACAACAGATACAAATAATAAGGCTTTACTTGGATCCCCCGAGTCTCTTCTGACTTCACAGACTCTCCTAACTAACTCTCTGTCTCTATTGCTCTGTCTGAGAACTGCGTGCACTGCTGCTTGCCTTTGTCTTCTGTTTCTTATGGTTTCAAGCCAATCTCTACTACCTGTTCGTTTCCTCTTCTCGAATTTATGTCTCTTGACCTCTGTCCGCTCGAATCCCTCTTCTAGTGTTAAATAATCATTGTATAATGCCTTTAGGGGAGGTGGCCAACTATTTTACAAAAGATGAGTACATCGAGCCTTTGAAATCCTTGAAACGGTCACTTTCTATTAACACAGAGAAATGCTTTCAAAACTGTGAAAATCTACCAAAACACCATTCATATGGACTTCAAATATTCATAATCACATCCTATTCTCCTATCGAGTCCACCTTTAGGCCGCTTATCGCATCTCCACTGTTGATTTAGGAGATTCGGATCCAACGACTGTGGTTCATTTCGGATTACTCTTTTGTATGGAGGTTAACCACCCAATGAGGGTGGTTTCTTCTCTCTTTAGCCTAGACATGTGGCAGCCGGTGTGTGGGATCAGGCGGACTCAGCCCAAACCACTTACTTCCTATGGGTCCTCCCAAAATCCTCCCTGTATTGTTATTTCCCTTTTATATTAAAAATGCATTAAAAATGCCATTTGGCGGATCTGAAATCTTATGAAATAGTGTTTATATTCCCATCGGGCCCGGCTAATTGCATCATATATATATATATATATATATATATATATATATGTGTGTGTGTGTGTGTGTGTGTGTGTGTGTGTGTGTGTGTGTGTGTGTGTGTGTATGTATGTATATCTGTGTGTGTGTGTGTGTGTGTGTGTATAACCACTCCTCTATGTAACTCTGATTGCAATATCGCGATACGATTGATCACAATCACATATCGTGATAACCTTGGGCCATTTGGTGAGTGCTCTATTATTGTTTGCCGATGTGATGTTGCGATGCAACATGGGCCGTCGATCTGTGCACTTGATCGATAGTCCTCATTGACCCTGTTGATTGCTATCACAATACATATATGATATGCACCAATATCCTCCGATAGCCTTTTCCGATTGTGATTTTCCGATCAGATCTAGACCATTGATCGACCATATCTGACCGCAACTGTACATTGATTGTTGACTCTACCGATAGCTCTTTTTTCACTGTTTTCCTATGTTTTTCACCTCCCGATAGTGTTTTTTCGACTTTTTTAAAAATTTTCCTCATGTGATTGTTTTGTTATTTTAAATTAATTTAAGAAGATTTCGAAGACTTCGAGAGTATTATAGGATCCATTTGGATCACACCTTCCCACTAAAAAGGCTTTTGGACCACGAAAAGTTGTTTCCAAGCATCGATCAATTGAGGATAAAGCTTCCCCACTTTTCCAATCTCTATCCACTTTGCAATGTTGGGTTTTGAACCTTTGAGTCCAATTCTGAGGTACTCAATATCTCCTCTGCACGTACTTCTCACCTTCCTATCCAGAACTATATCTTTCTTCAACTCATTGAGATATTTAGGCAACAAATCATCAATAGAAGGAAACTGACTTTGCTCTTCGAGATCTTCAATCAATGAAGGTTCAAACAGTCTCTGCATTTAGCACTGAATAAATATGCATGTAAGCTGGAAAATCAAGGCAGAAATCATTCTCTCCAATTTTCTCAAGAATCTAGAAAGGCCCATAACTTATTAGCTTCAGCTTCTTTCCTTCACCTTGCATTTTGTCTTTGCTGATGTACATCCATAATTGATCACCAACTTGGAAGCTATGCTCAATTCAATGCTTATCATGCCTTGCCTTATACTTGGCTTGGCTCTTTTCTAGTTGTTCTTGCACTTCCTGGTGAATTTCTTGGACCTATTCACTAAAATTAGTTTCTTTGTCCACATCACTATGTCCATCAACTGTTATGTCTTTACTAAAGACAAAATCCAAGGGAGACCTTGGTGTAAAACCAAAACAAGTCTCAAAAGGAGATCTCTGTGTAGAAGAATGTTTAGCACGGTTGTAAGCATGTTCCACATAACATACATGTTCATCCAAAAGCTTGGGATGCTTGCTGCAATAGCCCCTGAGCAACTGGATCACTATCTTGTTGACTACCTCTATTTGGCCATCTGTTTGTGGATGAAAGGTTGTGCTCTTCTTCAATCTGGTGTCCATCAATTCCCACATACTTGCAAAACTTCCCAACAAATCAGGAATCTTGATCAGATACAATGGAAGTGGGTAACCAAAAATGCACCTAGACATGCTAAAAGAACAACTTCGTTGTTTGTTTAGCTGTAATATTCTTGTTACAAGGTATTAAAATACACATTTTTCTAAACCTGTCCACAATAACATATAAATAATTATGACCTTTTCTAGATTTTGGTAGTCCCTCAACAAATTCCATGGAAACACTTTCCCAATGATGAGAAGGAACTGGAAGTGGAGTGTACAAGTGTAGTTTTCTATTGTTGGGCTTGCTTTTAGCACACATGGTACATCGTTTAATATATCTAGAAATTGTTTCATGCATTCTAGGCCAATAAAGAAATCTTTGCAGCTGTGCAACTATTTTACTCACACCAAAATGACCTAATATTAGAGAAGTGTTTTCTTTTTAGATTATGTTAACTCTTTCAGTTTGAGGAATGCATAACTTTCCCAAATGATCTAAGAGTTGGTCCTTAACATGACAATCCAATTCTTCTACCTATTTTCCATGACTTAAAGTTGCATATACATCTTTAAAATCTACATCTTCAGCATATTATTCAATGTAGCTTTCATGCGATACTGAATTATGCTTAAGTATAGTAGATGCATTTATAATCGATCTGGACAACATATCTGCAACTCTATTGTGTATTCCCTTCTTATATCTCATGACTAGATGAAACTATTGTAGAAATCCCATCCACCTATAGTGTCTTGATTGTTACAATTTAATTTGCGAGTGCAAATATTGAAGTGGTTGATGATCAGTATGTATAACTATTTCTTTTCCCAATAGGTAATGTTTCCACTTTTCACACTCTGTAGTAATGCATACAATTATTTATCATATGTAGGATAATTAACTACTACAGAATGAAATGTCTCAGAATGATAACATATGGGTTTACCGTGTTGCATCAACACTAATCCCATGGCATAGTCAATGACATCTATTTCAATCTCAAATGGTCTTTGAAGATTTGGCAATGCTAGTACTGGTGATGTACTGATTTTTTCTTTCAAGGTGTCGAAGGCTTTTTGTTGTGTACCTCCCCACTAAAACACCTTGTTCAATCTTGTCAAAGCATGTAAGGGATATGCAATCAAGGAAAAGTTAGCAATAAACTTTCTCCAATATTGTGCTTCTCCCGGGAAGCTTCGAACTTCTGTAGCAGATTTGGGTTTAGGCTAGTTCACAATGACTTTGACCTTAGAGGGATCTATCTTCAATTCACCACCCCCTACTATATGACCCAAATAATTCAAATGTGTTTTTCCAAATTCACGTTTTGATAACTTAACATAGAGATTTTTTTTTTTTTCAAAACATCTATAGTCTGCTTTACATGATTCAAATGTTCTTCCCATGTTTTGCTGAAAACAAGAATGTCATATAAATATACAATTGCAAAACCATCAATAAAAGGTCTGAGTACATCATTCGTTACTCTCATGAAAGTGGCAGGAGCATTAGTTAAGCCAAAAGGCATAATTAGCCATTCATACAACCCTTGCTTTATTTTGAAAGTAGTCTTCCATGCATCTTGTTCTACTACTCTAACCTAATGGTAGCCACTACGCAAGTCCAACTTGGAAAAGTAAACAACCTCTTTCAGCTGATCTAATAGATCATCAATGTGAGGAAGGGGATAGCGATTCTTGATCGCTATTTTATTCAGTGCTCTGTAATCAATGCACATCATCCACAAACCATATTTCTTTCTCACCAACATGATTGGAGATTCGCATGGTGATGTGCTTGGTCTTATGAACCCTTTCTCGAGCAGCTCATATACCTGCTTCTTGATTTTTGCATTCTCTAAAATGGATAACTTGTACATTCTGATGTTAGGCAATGGAGCATCTTGTTGCAAATGAATATCATTTACAATTTCCCTTTTGGGTGGCAGACCTTTAGGTTCTTGAAATAAGATATCATATTCTGAAACAACTTTTTCTAAATCAACTTTCTGTTTAGCATCACAACCCTCAAATACATTGCTTTTATCAGGGGTCTTTTCCTTTACAACCATTAGTAAAAATTTCTTGCATGAGTTTACAATTCTTTTCATCTGCCCTGGGTTAATGAGAGTGTAGTTATTTTTGAGCTAATGAACTCTTACAATATATTCTATTCCATCTTTTGTGAGTTGATACTTATTTTCAGCTCTATAGAAAATGGCTTTTCTATCATACATAAAGGACTTCCTAAAACAATACCACATATATCCAAGGGAACTATATCTAACTCGACCTCATCTACAAATGTTGACCCAAATGCAATCCTAAGTTTACATTGTCTAGTCACTTGTATTTTTTCTTTATCACATACCCAACCTAATGGATATGGCTTCTTGTGAGGTGTGGTTAGTACTCCGAACTTCTTTACAATTGCTTTAGAAATCAAGTTTACTTGTGAACCACTAACAAATAAAGTATCAATCTTTTGATGCTTGGAAATAACTCTAATATGAAAAATCTCATGTCTTTTCCTCTCATTTTCTTCATTATCAATAGTTTGTGTAGAATTACTAGTAGATACTTCAAAATGTTTACCTTTTATACGTGTAGCTGTTACTATTGTTTCATCACCTGAGTCTGACCCCAAATCTTTCTAAATAGCTGCAGTAGTCTTCTTATTCTTGCCATCAAACTTCTTGGGTTTTAGCTCTAGATGCAAAGACCAGCAATGTTCATCATTGTATCCACCCTTCGTGTAGTGAGTGCATGAAGGTTTGTATTTCTGTACAGCATTTGCCTTCCCCTCTTTCCATTTCTACTTCCTCATTTCCTTGTTCTTGCTTGCAGTGGGTTTTGATTATCCCTCTAGGTTGACATTCTTGCCTCTAGCCCCTAGACGTGTAGCCTAAACAGATACCTTATCTATGCTAGTACGGTTAAACATGAGAATGGTGTGCCTCAAATAACTATGTAGACCACCTATATATTTCAACGAAGTTTCAGGTGAGTCTAGAGAAATCCCTAGAATTAAAGCTTTTTTTTCTAAATTACTCGGTATAGCTTTTTACACTTTGCCCTTTTAATTGGAGAAGAGTTTTCCAACTCATCATAGCTTGTACATATAAGCTAGTGGATAGAATTGTTTTTTAATGGCAGAAACAAATTCACTCTAGGTAGAAAGAATTTTACCATGCTTCTTCAAATCAGCTTGGATCCTTCCTTCCCACCACATGAGAGTAGTTCCTCTAAGGCGAAGACTGGCCAACTGAATCTTTCTCCTTTCAGAGTAGATGTTCTACACCGTACAATATGCATCAATCTGTCTAATCTAGTTACCTAGATTTTCTATATTTAATTCTCCATCATATATTGGAAAATCAAATTTTACATCTAATTTAATCAAAGTGCTAGAAGGAGGTGTCATTAGAGGAGGCTCTTTTCCTTTCCCTTTGCCTTCAGAATTCCCACCTAGAAGAGGTTCCTCCATTCCTTTGTCATTTTTGGACGTTGAAGAATCTTCACTTTGACCTTTCTTAAATTCTCAATAAATCTCTTCTACCATGGCTCTCATGCTCATGAAACTATCCATGAGCTAAGAGTCTAATTCCAAGGGATTCTTTTCTGCCATTCCTCCTAGGATAGACTCTTCCTATTTTTGGGTTAGTCTCAACTAGTTCTCCCTCTCCTAATTTGAGCTTTGACCTAGTTATCATTCACCAATCCAACACAAGCTTGTCTAACCTTAGCAACCTAAATCTCTAATACCACTTGATCTGATAATAAGATCTAAGACAAATAATAAGGTATTACAGACTCATGTGCATGGATTTTTCTATGTTATTTTATGCAATGGATAGATAAGATTACGAAATACACAGACAATGAATTAGTAAAGAAGCACAATAGACAACACACATAAACACAACAAGTTTAATAAGGATTTCACCCAATACTTCTAGGCTACATCTCCTTGTCCACCCTTCAGTGGTGACCTCTCTATTATGTCTTCAAAATAGAGTGTTACAACGATGAGCTCAATTTGAGCTTCACACAATAGATACAAACAATAAGGCTTTACTTGGATCCCCCGTGTCTCTTATAAGTTCACGAACTCTCCTCACAGACTCTCTGTCTCTATTGCTCTGTCTCAGCACTTCATGAACTACTGCTTGTCTTTGTCTTTTATTTCTTATCGTTTAAGCCAATCTCTATTGCCTGTTTGTTTCCTCTTCTCAGCTTTCTGTCTCCTAGCCTTTTTCCACTCGAATCCCTCTTCTATCATTAAGTAATCATTGTATAATGCCTTTAGGGGAGGTGGCCACCTATTTTGCAATGGATGAGTGCATCGGGGCTTTGAAATCCTTGAAACAACCACTATCTATTAACACAGAGAAATGCATTCAAAACTATGAAAATCCACCAAAAAACTATTCATCTGGACTTCAAATATTCATAACCGCGTCCTATTCTCCTATTGAGTCCGCCTTTAGGCCGCTTGTCACATCTCCATCGTTGATTTGGGAGATCTAGATCCAATGGATATGGTTCATTTCAGGCTACTCCTTCGTACAGAGGTTAACCTCCCAATAAGGTTGGTTTCATCTCCCTTTAGCTTGGACATGTGGTAGTCGGTGTATGGGATTGGGCAGAGCCCAGACAAAACCACTTACTCATTTGGGTCCTCCCGAAATCCTACCTATTTTGTTATTTCCCTTTTATATTAAAAATGTGTTAAAACATTAAAATCCCATAAAAATGGCTTTGGGAGGATTTGGAATATTATGCATTCTCATTCACAAACCCTTCGGCTGCACTTTTCATCACATCAACGCTTCCCTTTGTATTTCGTGTCATAAACGAAATACACAAAAATACATTAAAAATGTCATTTGGCAGATCTAAAATCTTTTACAATAGTGTTTATATTCTAGCGGGCCCGACTAATCACATCGTATATTTATGTGTGTATAACTTCTCCTCTGTGTAACGTCGATTGTGATATCGTGATGTGATTGATCGCAATTTCATATCACGATAACCCCAGGCCATTTGGTGAATGCTCTATTATTGTTTGCCGATGTGATGTTGTGATGCAACATGTGTCGTCGATCTGCATGCTTGATTGATAGCCCTCGTTGACCTCGTTGATCACTATCACAATACATGTATGATATGCGCCAATATCCTCCAATAACCTTTGTCGATTGCGATTTGCTAATCAAACCTAGATCGTTGATCCACCAGATCTGACGACTACTATGCATTCACTTTTGACTCCACTAATAGCTTTGTTCTCACTGCTTTCCTGTGTTTTTCGCCTCCCGCTAGTGTTTTTCCAGCTTTTTAAAAGGTTTCCTCATGCAATTGTTTTGGTCATTTAAAAGAATTTAAGAAGATTACGAAGACTTAGAGAATATTCTAGGATCCACTTGGATAAAATGTTTACAGAAAATAAAATAAAATATCTAGATTTATTACAAAAACATACCAAAATTGAAAAAAAAAATCCGTTGAATCAGAGTTTGGATGAGGGAGATGTCGTTGATTTAAAATCAGCTATGCTGTACAATTTATTTATTTATTTTATTTATTTTTTTAATTTAATTAAATTTTTTTTATATATATATATATATATATATATATATATATATATATATATATATATATATATATATATATATATATATATATATATATATATATATATATATATATATATATATATATAGAGAGAGAGAGAGAGAGAGAGAGAGAGAGAGAGAGAGAGAGAGAGAGAGAGAGAGAGAGAGAGATATTTCTGACGACAACTGGTGGAAAACAACTCTCCATTCATTTTGTAAAGTTTTGTGCATAATTTCATAAATAATATTGTATATTTGAGCTCCTCTTGAAAAACCACCCAATTTAAAAAAATGGGTTGAATTAGAGTTCGAATGTGAGAGATATTGCTCATTTAAAATCAACTATTTTTTCAGAACTTTTGTGAGGACGTAAAAATTGTAGTGCGAATATGAGATTCTAGAGTGTCTGGAGAGGGATTTCCAACACATGGGAAGATGCAAAATGGTCGTTATGCTTCCAAAAACAATTTATAATAAATATTCTGAGTTATATTGATCGAGTTATGTGCATTTTAATTATGGAACAACATTCGGAACAGGTTTCCATTGGAGACATGCCCTACCACCCCACTTTAGTAGGCACCTGCTTCACATTCATCAGTTTCATCATAGCAACATTTAGCTTGGGTTATTTGGAGATGTGCCCTCCCACCCTAGGCTATGTAGGCACCTGCTACTTCATCAAGAACCAACATCATGGTTATGGGTCAACCACACAAAATCCTTGTCATCAAAGTCCATTTGCTAGGCCACACACTATTAGTATCAAAGTTGGTCACAAGCATTACAACGTATCTCTATTCTCGGATCTTCGTTTGTCATCGTTATGGGTCATCCACAAACTCACACCTCATCCTAGTCCATTTGCTAGGCCGCATAGTGTCAATATCAAAATTGGTTACAAGGATTACAAGGTATCTCTATCCTTGGATCTTCATTCATCATGGTTATGGGTCATCCACAAATCAACACTTCATCGATGTCCATTTCTAGGTTGCACACTGCCAGTACCACAGTTGGTCACAAGCATTACAGGGTATCTCTATCCTTGGATGTTTGTTCGTCGTGGTTATGGGTTAACCACATAAAACCCTTTTCTTCAGTGGATCTTCATATTCAACCAAAGCTTCACAAGAGGGAACTTCATGCAATCGGAACCATTGCTTCTTAAGGAGGGAGGAATGATCCGAATGGAAAATGGCATCAACCCATGGTATTCATCCACCCATGGAATTTACCCATGGTATTGTAAATGGCATCCACCCATGTATTGTAAGTGACATCCACCCATGGTATTCATTCACCCATGGAATTGACCCATGGTATTGTGATATCCACCTATGGTATTCATTCACCCATGGGATTGACCCATGGTATTGTAACTGAAAAACATTATAAGTCACAAGTCACATTTTGTAAAAGCACAGATTGTCCACCACAATGTAGTCCATATAGCTATTATCTATTTTAATAAAAAAAATCTTTGCGGTTTTGTTTGTTGGGAATTCTACTCTTTTTCCTCTAGAAATTTCAATTTTTCAGGTCTTGGGGGCCTCCCACCAAGATATGGATCATCCAAGCCCTCCATCAACTTTATATTTACTATCTATCTATCATTCATCCATCCCATTTCATAATTTCAACAACAAACCCTACACTCTGTCTTACCCTAAAAATTTCTTGAAAAAAACAAACAGAGAATCCTCTCCATTTTCACAAACTTACATCATTTCTCATCACTCCCATATAGTGAGAAGACTTTGAAGAAAGAAGGAATGGTTGTTATAGGAACACAGAATGTAGGTACAAGAAGGAAGAAATGAACAAATTGTCCTAGAACCGAAAAAAGGATAGTACCTAAGATAGACCTAGTCAAAACAGATAACTCCAAGGCCATTAGGAAATCATATATGCCATAAAATAAAAGAATAAGGAAAGCTAGTGGTCTCAAGAAACAATGATTTTTCTTTGCACAAATATTTTTGGGATTTTCCATGCAGAACATATAGCCGATATTTTTAATGAACAAGAGAGAGACCACCACGGCCATGAATGAGGCACAATAAGCTCACTAATTTGTTTCTAAGAGAATGGGAAAAACTTTCAATAGGGGGTATGATGGGCCTCTAAATTAGACATAAACCAAGGCCCATCCCTCTGACTTAGCAATAATTTAAGGCCCATCTGACTATCCTTGAGCACATTAAACATCTCTTTTTGCATTAGATGATGTATTTTTAACTTTAATATATTCATTAGGAAGGTTTATGAATAATTTCATATTTGTGCCTAATATTATTTGTTTTTGTGGAAAATTTTGAGAACATTGGACAAATTATGAAGATTTGGAGGAGGAGATAATTTAGGGACTTGCTCCCTACTATAGGAGGATCAATTCTAAATAATAAATCAATGAGATATTACTGAATTATGATATATATTATGTAACTTCAATGATTGAGAAAATATAGGAATATGTTCCCTCCCATTTAATCAATGGATTTTATGGGGAAAGATTCCTCCTTTCATAAAGAGTATTGGGAACAAGATCCACTAAGGGATCTTAGTGGGGAAATATTCCTCCATTCATGGGGAATGATTCCTAACCATTTTCTATAAGTACCAAGTCAAATTTTCCTCTAAGGGTAGATTTGGATTAATCTTCTTGTGGAGAGAACTCGTATTTTTGCAGCTCAATTGAATTTTCTTGCAAAGATGTAATTGTATTGATGAAAATAATGAATATTGGTATCACATTTAACTTCTAAATATTGTTCTCCTCCATAGGTCTCTGAGTCTCCTTGGGCTTGGCCATCCTAGGAGCCCTAGAGCCCTTTTGTATATTTTTCTTTTCTTCTTCTCACGTCTTATACACATCCAGCCCTTGTTTTTGTTTCTTTCTATTTATGCATTTAGTATTAATGATATCTTGTTGTATGATTGGGTTAAATGGTTGATGTAAGCTCTTTCACAGGATCACAATAATTATTTTTTCCTTGGAAAATATTTGGAAGGTCATATTAATCATTAAGCTACTTGGATTAGTCTTCTTATTCCCAAATCTAGATTTTTGGAGTTCATTTGTAGCAAAGAACAATAAATTTATGATATTTCTTAGAGCGTGGTAACGAGCTTCAATCAATTTGACTTCACTTGCATTACATCACAACAAAATTATATTTAATAACAAAATTCACCCCATTTCATGTTTACTTGAGTATGTTAGGAAATTGGTAGATTTCCTAGCTCACTAGTTCTTGAATTCCTCGATTTTAGACTAGTAATTTTCCATTATTTAATAAATATTTCCCATTTGTAGATGAATTTGTGGAGAAATGCAGATAATAATGTGTGCTATTTTTGGAGCTTCTACATTGTAGGGATACCTTATTTTATTTGCCTCATCCAAGCCTCATCTACCCATGTCCTCAGAATCCACTAAAATCTCAATCTAAGTTCTTGTTTTATAAGCAAAAATTATCACTTCCATTGAGCAAATCTACCCATCTTGAAGCCCTTGCTTGAGTTCTGGATATTTTATACCACCTCCATGCCTAATTATTCTATTATCCACCTTTCCCAAGCTCCATTCCACCTTCTAGACCACTTCCTAAGCTTTTAGCCTATTTTTTGTAATAAAACAGGAGATCCTATAGACATCGTGTAGGAAGTAGTACATCCTGAAGGAAATCCTATAGCGGCCTGTTTTGATCCTAAATTGCTAAAACTCATCATTCAATCTAGGATTAGGCCTTTACTTGACCTCCAAGCCATAAAAACCATTGTACCCCTCTTCCTCCAGACCTATCTCCCCTGCCAAAGAACAAGGAAAGATTAGCATTTGCATTTATAAAATGAAAAGATAAAGAAAAATAGTTCTTTTTATTTCTTAATTAGCACATGCATGCAACAATTAATACTCCATAGATCATATTCCATGCTCAGTTAGTTTAAATCATCACATGTGATAAATAATTTTGAGTTATGTTTCTTTTACATATAGTTCATGATATTTATGCAATTAGGATATGTTTATCTCCTTGTACTTTATTTCTTGTAATAGGTTAGGCTTTCCATTTCGAGCAATTCATTTTCTACAATTAGTTTAGGATTTGATTTCAGCACATGCACCCCATTACATCATGACAGCACAAGAAGGGCACATTTTATGTTGCATAGATAGTGTTGATAGCTCTTAAGTTTGTATGAACCCTGGGTTGATAATTAAAGTTGGTAGCCTTGGGAGTTGCAGCATTCTTGTTGCAATACCGAGGCTCATCAACTACAAGCATCTTATCTAATTATTCACACACTTTCTACTTGTAATTAGGATTCAAACAATAAGGATGGTACTTCATTGGATTTGAATTCGACTTTAGAGTGATCTTCATGACAACAAAATTACCTATTATCCCTTTTAGATTGGAGAACTTAGTGGGAAACAAGTCATGGCACTCCCGCAATAACTCTGCAACTTTCTCCATGGTGTCCTTATCCCAGTGGTTGTCTATATTTGAAAACTTCAGTTGAGCTTCTGACCCAATGTTCACCTCTTTCGTTTCAAGTGCTTTGATATCTTAGGGACTTCTACCTTAGGACCCGTGACTTCTCATTGTCCTTCTGACTCAAGAATACTAATGTTCCTACTATCTTCCAAAATCTCCTCTATGGTCACATTATAGCCTTCTAGAGCATGATGTAGCTGTGTACTCTAGTATGGTTGTTCCCATATGATAGGTTCTTCAAGAATTCTAAATATTGCAACCTTAATATCCTATAACACTTCATTAATACACTTAAATCCATCTTCAAAGCTAAAATTTAACAAGAAATTTTCCTTTACAAAATCTCACTTTGTGGTTCCGTTTTGTAGCTATGTTTTTAGATAATTGTTCATCAAAATAGCTTCCCAAGTGTGGCAGAATATGTGAACCCATTCTAGCTATGGCTCTTCTCCCCGTGATTTCATCCACCAAGCCAGATGCTCACGTGGATCATCCTTTTCTATATATTTATCTGTAATGTGGGTACTTCCATACCCAAACTGCAGCTTCATCATCCATCAATATTCCTTCTAGTTTGCAAATTTTTTCTTATGCCTCCCCCACCATTTGGTAGTTCTAGATGTCACTACCATGTCTAATTCCTATAAGCAATGTTTATCTAGTACATCCATTTGAAATTTATCCAGAAATAAATTTACATCTTCTAAACCATCATAATATAGTAATTTACATACCTCAGTAGATAGAAATCAGGGTGACTTAGTAAGCATCTTGCATCGCAATGTAGATACCTCATACAATCTACTCTACCAATGTTCAAGATCCTCATCTGAATCTGAATTACAATAGTTGTCCTTTTCCCAAGTAATTCACCCATCTACCGTAGGGTTGATCCAATCTTCATCTCATGTAATAATATTATGTATTTTATTAATATCATACTCATAATAATCTCGGACTGGTTTAGTATATTGCACACCCTTGGGGAGATCCAATGGAACATTAACCCTTAGTTCCTTCTTCACGAATGTCATGTTGAGCTATCACCTCACCTATCTAGAGTATCCAACCACCTATCTTCTATCATTGTGCATCTATATCTGACCTTTGACTACCATGAGACCTACTACGATATGCCCCATTAATTCTGCGGTCCTGCTCATAGCTAATCTAGTGTTTTCCCTATCACTGTAAATCTAACAAACTTTGAAGTATTACTGCATTTACCTCTACTTGTTTCTCTTGAGCATGTATGATTTTGCCATTGTCTGCCATACAAATGCCTATTTCTGCATTTAAGCTTCTCAATGTATTTGTTAGATCAGAAGAATTCCCAACACCATGTTTCTCATCTCATCCATAAGGAGAGTCTCCAGAACTATAGTTTACCATATTGCTACTCATATTTGATATTCTTCCTCCTAGGTATATCATTTCATCTAAATAAAATGACAATAAAAAATGTACCTTACTATAGTTCAGGGAGGATATCTCATCTTCAAGATCAATAAATCAATGTGATACATGTATAACATAATCATAGAAGCATATGGAAACATAAAATATAAGCATATAACCATGCAACCATCATTTTAGCCAAAGTCCAGTCACTAATGCATGACCATGTAAACCACACATACTCTAACCTCATGTATGACAATGTCATTGTTATAGACATTTTTGTGCCTTACAGCATGAAGCATGAAATGTCAATAATCTAAGGGATCCAAAGTCCCTAAACATGTTGTTCCTACCCCTAGAGGAACAAGGTCGGCAAACCACAGCACTGAAAATCAGTTCTCCACCTGAAAACACTCAAAAACAAGCTATTTCTGGATCATGTCAGCTGCTCCACTAAGCATCTGCGCTGAATGTCAACTGCTCCACTCGGTACCTGCGCTGAATGTCAACTCCAATGAAGGCTACATGCGCTGGGCGAGATTGGCCAAGTGGCACAGTCATTCTTGAAGGTGTCAATGCCCAGGAAGCTTCCAAAATGACACTTGGATCAGGGAATTTTCCTGGTGATGAGTAAGAGGGTCTAGATCTCCAAGTGGAAGCAAGAACCTCCAAGTGGATTCAAGAACTGAAGAATAACTGAAGTGGGAGAGGACACTAGTCAGCTTCATGCCAGTCTCAAGCTGACTCATCCTTTCTCCAAAACTCCTATATATAGAGCTCTCTCATGAGGTCTAGGGAGGCTGGAATCTTGTGACTGTAAGGAAGTGTTGTTGGTTTGAGTATAGAACTATTGGGTGATTTGCTTGAAGGAGGTGAAGAGGAGATTTCTTTCTGCTGGGAGGTGTTGCTGGATTGGGCCTCTTATGGTTGTAACACTCTCAGAACTTTACTTCTTCCATTAATAAAGCATTTGAGGTTCTTCTATATGCATGTATCTCAATGGTGTATTGTTATGCTTGTATATTTGATTTATTCTAATCCTTGAATCAATTATGAATGTATGCTTCTTGTAGTTTCCCTCTCTTGCCATTTTGCAGGATCTTGGTGTAGCTGGGCCAGTGAAAGAGCAAGGAGCAGGGAGCAAGCAGCAAAGAGAGAAGATTGGATCAATCATTAGCGGAAGACAACAATTAGTGGATCTATTTCTCCTCTCTCTTACATCTCATAAAGAAGTAATCCCGAATAGCTTTGCTTTGATTGTTGCTGAGGTACTATCACCCTTAGAGTGGGATAGGGTCATTCCGTATTGGATACTTTTCCCAACAAAAAATTGGCGACTCTGCTGGGGATCGTATCTTGTTGGTTGTTTGTTCTTTTGCTATTCATTTCATAAACACAGGGAGTACCGAATCGAACTGCATTTGGGTCTTTCAAATGCAAAGTAGAGGGCAGCTACTCTAGCTCAGCTTCTGGGCATGTTTATGATTTGAAGAGCTGATTCACAAGGACTCTAAATAAGCTCTTAGTGATAGCTTTTCATCCTCCTTTTCATCCCTTAGTGTGTACTTGACTGATAGCTTCTGATTTGACCAAAAACTGTGAATTTTTGAGCAATCTGTGACCCGAAAACTGAGAAAAATGAAAGTTTGAATCTTCAGTGCTGGCACTGTGAAGGCAGTCTACATTTCAGCGCAGTTCCCGAAGGGGCTACCTGCGCTGAAGGTCAAACTGCCAGTGTACTACCTGCGCTGAACCAGTTTTGCCTAGTGCTACTGGGGTTCCCTCCTGTTTATTGCCCTGTTTTCACTCTTGTTTTTGGAGCCTGTTACCAGTCAATGTACCTATCTGAAACCAACTTTCCTTGCCACTATTCCGCCTCGATTGTATAAAGAAACCGTACTTGTTCTATTTGTATTTCTTGTATCATTTACAGTTTCCCATAACGAAAGTGAACTAGTCTTGCTGTGGCCTCTTAGATCTAGACCTGTGATAAGTGTCGTTTTGATCTTAAGAGTTAGTTTGTTTACTGTTAATAGCTGATTGAGCTTTTGTTTTCGTCATATGGTTTGAATTTATATATTTCTAGTGTCGAAACAAGTAAATCTTAAGGTGTCTTTTGATTTTGGACAAGCTTGTTTGCTTTCACTTGAAATTGAATTCAAAGTTATACAACAACTTTATTTTTGTATCGCACCAACATTAAGAAAGAGAAAAGAAATACATGCATTCTCCATTTTGCATTTGATAAGTTTGCATGTTGATTTAGGGAAAAGTGCATTAGTGTATGCTCTTTGATCTGTGTGAAAAGATGATGTCTTTCTTTTCCCTCAGTAGTTAAGATTTTCATAAGTCGAAAAGATTGAAAAAGCTTGCTTCTCATCTTAGACTGCATTTAGGAATTTGTATCAAACATCTCGTGGTGAACCTTGAAAGGAAAACTTTAAAAAGATCAACTTAAAATATATTGAATGAACCTAACAACTCTTTGAAACATAACGCAAACACATAGAGGTCTAAGCTAGAGACGTGTTCCGGCGTCGTTAAACGTAGTGACTGTCGATCTCGACGAAGGTGGGTGATTCCTCCTGAGAGTCGGTGGCACTAATACAGACTTGTGCTCCCACGTACCATCGCGTATATATTGGGAGACCCCTATAGGCATATATCTTTCATCCATAGGAAGCCATGTCGGCCGCCCTACTGATCGCAATGCAGTGAACACAGCATTCACGAAGATCGACCACTCGTACCGTAAAACGTATTCTGTGGTTTTGCGAAAGGTTTGGCACACCCTCTGCCTAGATCTCCAGAGCAGTTTCTTTTGGCCTTTTTCAAACTCTATAACTGAAAAAGTCCAACCGAGCATTTGTCACTTCGGGCTCGTTAGAACATCGAAGGAGACTAGAGTCATCTTTAGCTTTTTCTCGACTCTTAAAAAGTGAAAAAGCAAGTTGTGTCTAAAAGCGTCTAATAAAATTCATTCAATTCGGAAACACAAATTTCCCGTTTTAATATTTTGGTTGATCGAGTAATCCGCAATCGTGGAAGAAAGTCAATTGAAACCCCGTCGTTCGCGGAGGCTTACGAGTCAACCGTCTTTGTCTCGGGAATCGAAAACAGTACGGACAAAGCGAACTCGTTTAACCAGTTCAAAATCTCCTTTAAAAGTTAGAACAAGTGTTCCAACTACATCTGAGGTTCCGGTTACTCCAAACATTTCTGGAAACCCTGCCTCTATAGAAGAAGTTCAACAGCCACAGAAGGACAGTAATACTGATCCTAGTCTGGGGGCAAATACTTGTATAATTGAACCAGTTCCATCTGTAACCGTTCCAGAGAGTTTTGTTCCTCAAACAACTGTCACTGTCGAAACAACCACTTCTTCGGCACCAGAAATATTTTACGGACCTGACGGTCTTCCTCTCCCACCGGGTTTGATTGGAATAGAGGAAATTGCAGAGGATCCGCAAGCAAGTACTCCAACTCATTTTGGAGTCGGGGTCACTCTATTTCCTTCATCAGAAGTTAATCCACCACAAGTGGAGGTTCCTGTAGAATCGCTAGGAAATCTATTGGATAGACTTAAAATGTCTGAACAACCGTCATCATCTAGGACTATGTCAAATGACACAGCGACAACAGAAGCCCCTGTCGTCACTCCGACGATGTTTGCCGGCATACCAACTGTCCCGACTAGCTCTCAACCACTAGAAGGAGTCCACCAAGGGACTATTTCGACAGTGTGGTCTGTTCCAGTTTGTTCATCCGAAGTAATACCCGGCAACTCTTATGTTGAGACTCGACAAATTGATCCTCATGGAGGACAATTTGGGCCATCTAGTCCTCAAGGACTAACAATCCCTCTGAGTTCCAGATTGCTACCGTATGGGGGGCAGTATGCCCTTTCATTACCTCCTCCGGGAGGATATCCATACGACAGTTCTCAACAGTATTCAGGTTATACTGGAATTGCATCAAGTAGTTGGGTACCTATGCTACCTCAACAAACAAGAGTTGTATATTCTATGCAACAGTGTGTACCTGTGACGAACATCCCAACCACACCGGCTATTGTAACAATGTCACAAGTTCAAGCGATACCTGTTGCATGTCAACCTCAGATTTCTCAGGTTGTAATGCAACAACCACTTGATCATGGGTCACAACCACAATCGCCAACTGGGGGGGCGACACAAGTACAAACGGGTACAATTACCCCACACCTTGGTCCAACGGTTAGCATAGCACAACAGAACATGGCTTCACAACCATGGCTTGTGCAATACCAACAACCGCAATTCCAACAAGTGTACCAAGGTTCTGAGCAGCAGATCTTTGCGAATAGTGGACAACCGTATATCCAAAATGGTCAAAATCAACCACTTTACAGTGGTCAAGTCCACCAACCGTATCAATCATACCAACATCAATTACATTATGCTGGTATGCAAAGGCCCACTGCTCAAGCGATTCCATCGTACCCTGGTTATGCTTCGCCTAACCTGAATCAACAGTTACCATTCGTGGCGACTTTAGAGTTACCTGATCTACACCGGTTAACCAACGATCCGATTGCTTATGCCCCTTGGTGGCCAGCGATTCCTCATAAACTTCCATCTGACATTCCTAAATTCAATGGAAATCCAGGTGAAGACCCATCAAATCACGTGATGACTTTTCATCTGTGGTGTTCGTCGAACATCCTAAATGACGATTCGATAAGGCTTCGCCTTTTTCAGAGGACATTGACAGGTCCATCGGCTAAATGGTATATTGAATTTCCAAGAGCCTCTTTCGACAATTTTAGTTCCCTAGCCACGACTTTCTTAACCCATTTTCAATTACCAATAAGGTATGAAACGGGAACAAAAATATTAACCAACTTCAAACAGACAACTGCCACCCATATATCTGATCATATACATGAGTGGCGTCGTCGTCGTAGGATGGTGAAAACATATGTTCCCGATCAGCTATTAGCTGAATGGTTCATAAAGTCATTACTTCCGGCTATTACGGAAGATGTGGCCAAGGGGGGAGTCGTAACAGAGGAGCAAGTTATTGCTCGTGCACAATACTTGGACTTAGTTTATACTCAGTCCGGCACGCTCTACGACAAAATACCTGACGCCCCTAGACCGGAACTTTCAATTCCTCCCCCTCCTAAATCAAATAATGACTCTCATGCTGGTGATGGCGTGATTGGCACAGCAAACACGAAATCGATAAAGGCTTTGTCAAAGAAAGCCCATAAGAATTCGGATCAAAATGCAAAAGGATAAATTCTTGCTTCGGAAGTAAATGCCGTATCAGAAGATAAAGGCAAAGAAACCAATCAACCAGGAAGCAAGAAGAAACAAAACAAAGGGAAAAAGAAAAAACAAGGTGAATCATCGCCTAGGAAAAATTCTTCAAACCCTCCTGGGCAAGGGAAACAAATTTATCCATGTCAAATATGTGATGAAGAGGATCATTACACAAAGAATTGCCCATTCAAAGCTGAGTTAAAGAGGTTCTTTAAAAGTTCCCAAACCTCAGCTGTGTTAACTTATCCATTTCCCAACCTAGGTCAAAATCTGGTTGATAGTGGAAATGCTTCCCCGTCGCAAGTACTCATGTTGTCGGCTTCAAAACAGCAAAATGATGCTTTGATCTCGACAAGGAACAAAGATTATGGGAATCCTCAGCTGTCGAACGAAAAAGGTAAAGATCAACCAAGTAGTTCGACAACAACTTCGGAAGAAGTTGTACCACCCATCATCCCTGAATTAACAATAAAACCGTCAAAGGGTGTAGTACACAAGTCGACATTTAATCCTCGCGCCAGAGCGGCGCAGCATTATAACATAGTGGAAGATTTGGCACAATCGCCATCCGCTATGTCGACTCTTGAAGTAGTACAAAATTGTCCAACCCAAAGGCAGGCGTTGTTATCAGCAATTGGTGGGATTGATCCTAAGGATTCCAATCTTGTATCCTTTGATCACAAGGGATATGATCCTCAGTTACCAGCTCAACTAGCTTTCCTTATTCAAGTGAAAGCCCTCAACAAAACTATTCACAGAACAATTATTGATGAGGGGGCATCGACATGTATTATGTCGATGAGATGCTGGAAAACTTTAGGATCTCCAACCTTGTCCCGATCATCGACGACATTAAAAGCTTTCGACGGAAGGACTTATACCCCTTACGGTATCCTTAACAACTTGAAAGTTGAACTAGGAGGAAAAACAGTAGAAATTGATGTTGAGGTCATTGATGGAAATCTTGACTATAACATCCTACTGGGTAGACCATGGATTTATGCCATGGCAGCTGTTGTGTCGACTTATTTTAGGAAGATCGCATTCCCATTTGAAGGAGGGATAACGGTCGTCGACCACCAGAACTTCCTCCCTAATGGTTCACAAGTTACAGGAAGCATTCCCATGATCCATGAGAGTAACCATTCGATTCAAGATATCGAAGTAGGATTATTGAAAGACCCCACATTGATGGGAACTTTCGCGCTACCACCTCCTATTTATATGGGAAATATACCGTTTGTAGCGACCTGCAACATGATATCTTCCACGAAGGTCAACATGGATCATGCAATGGTTTTGTCCCCAAGCCATTTAGAAATATTGTAGCAATCAATGTTTCAAGCATGGGAGGCGAGCCCAAATCAACGCTCGTCAAGCGTTTGGGTAGATAGGTCTAGAGAATATGGAACCCCATTAGATCCTTGGTCGAAAGTACATGGGACTGATGAAGGAATCTTACAATCAATGATGATTGAGGGGGCACCATGGAATGATCACCACCATCGTTCCCTTCTTCCGGAATATGAAGAAGATACTCAAAGCGACCTTTATCACCCCTCAGTATTTGAATTCCTAACAAATACTGTAAATACGGTGGATTCCGAGCGAAACCTATCCAATATTGAAGAGACCATAGCCATAAATATCTCGACCAAGACAGATATTGTAGAGAATATTTATGTCGGCAAAGGTTGTTCCCCTTCAGAACTGGAAATATATAACGCTCTTTTCCGCGAATTTAGAGATGTCTTTGCTTGGTCATATGATGAAATGCCAGGCATTGACTCGAGTATTGTTGAACATGAAATTAAAATGTATCCTGATGTCAAACCAGTAAGACAACAACTTCGGCAGGTGCACCCCAAGAAAGCCGCGGCCATTAAGGCAGAAGTTGAAAAACTTCTCCATGCTGGATTCATCTACCCGGTTCCTCTAACCGATTGGGTATCGAATATTGTCCCTGTTATGAAAAAACAAGGGACGATTAGAGTGTGTGTCGACTATAGGGATGTAAACCAAGCTTGTCCGAAGGACAACTACCCTACACCCTTCATCGACCAGATAATTGATGAATGTGCCGGATGTGAAATCTTTTCATTTATGGATGGATTTTCCGGGTATAATCAAATAAATATCCGCGCACAGGACCAGTCAAAGACTGCATTTATTTGTCCGTGGGGCACATTCGCTTATCGAAAATTACCCTTTGGTTTAAAGAACGCAGGGGCGACGTTTTAGAGGGCAATAAATTATGCCTTCCATGACATCAAGAACATTGTTCAACCTTATCTCGACGATCTTCCGGCTCATTCGCGAAAGCGAACTGATCATCCGCAGCATTTAAGAGCGATATTTCTACGTTGCCGACACTACAAGATAAGACTCAATCCGCAAAAATGTGTGTTTTGCGTCGGTTCTGGTCGTTTACTTGGCTTTGTAGTCTCTAAGGATGGGATTCGTCTCGACCCCTGTAAGGTTCAGGCAATCATTAATTTGCCTCCACCTTCAAACTTGCTTCAGATTCAGAAACTCCAAGGGAAAGCAAACTTTCTGAGGAGGTTCATTCCAAATTACGCAGAACTTGCTAAGGGTTATACTCGTCTTTTGAAAAAGGATGTACCTTTTGTCTGGGACCAAGTGGCGCAAGCTTCCTTTGATGCTCTGAAAGATTGTCTAGTAAAAGCATCATTAATGTACGCCCCGGACTATCAAAGAGATTTTAACCTGTATCTGGCTGCAGCAGATACGACCATTGCAATGGTTTAATTCAAGAAGTCGATGGAATTGAACATCCTATATATTATTTAAGTAAAAACTTGAATGATACAGAAAGTAAATATTCTTATGTTGAAAAACTAGCGCTTGCAGCTGTTCAAGCGATTCAAAGGTTTCGACATTATGTCCTCTTTCGGAAAACTACTATCTTGTCAGATTGCAACCCCATGACTTATATACTGTTGCGACAGTTGCTAGGGGGCAAATATTCAAAATGGATAGCGATCCTTCAAGAGTTTGATCTGGAATTTGTAAAATCCAAATCAAAGAAAGCTCTAGTTTTCGCAGGATTATTATGTGATTTCCCATCGTCATCCAACGATGAAACATCGGAAGAGTCAATCATGGACAAAAGTTTGTTTCTGATATCTGCAAGTGATGAGTGGTGTGGAGATATCATAGTTTATCTCCAAACCCAAAAGTTCAGGCCAAACACCTCTCGCTCTGAACAAAAACGTATACGATACCAAGCAAAAGACTACATGATCATCGGTGATTCACTTTACCGTCGTGGTGTCGATACAGTTCTGAGGAGGTGCCTTACCCATGAGGAGGCCGAAAAAGCCCTGAATGAGTGTCATTCAGGCGCGTGTGGGGGGCATCAATCTGGATATGCAACAACACAAAAAAATCTTGCGAGCAGGATACTTCTGGTCAACCATGTTCAAAGATTGCATAACCGCAGTCAGAAGTTGCCATGCTTGTCAAATTTTTGATAGCAAAACCAGACGACCACCCGCACCTTTACAGCTGATAGTTGCTGTTGGGCCCTTCGCCAAGTGGGGCATCGATTTCATGCAATGTAACCCCACCTCGACTGGGGGGCATGGGTATATAATAGTCGTTGTTGACTATTTTACCAAATGGGCCGAAGCGATGCCTACATTGGATAACACTGGTGAAACAGCTGCCCTTTTCTTTTTCAATCATGTAGTCGCCAGGTTCGGCATACCACAGGCTATAGTTACAGATCATGGGTCGCATTTTCGCAATCATATGATGGTCGAATTAGCTGCCAAGCTAGGGCTATCTCACGATAGCTCTACCCCGTATTATACGCAAGCCAACGGACAAGTTGAGGCAATCAACAAGGTCCTGAAGCGTATGTTGCAAAGGATGATCGGGGTTCATAAAAGAAGGTGGCACCTAATCCTGTACTCAGCCTTATGGGCTTACCGAACCTCGGTAAAGAACGCAACCGGGTTCACACCTTTTCAACTAGTGTATGTCCTGGAAGCAGTCTTGCCGATCCAGTGCGAAATTTCGTCACTTAAACTCGCAATCGATCTTCTCCCCGGAACTTCAGAAGAAGAGGCTTGTTTCTTGGAATTAATCCAATTGGATGACACTCGTCGTGATGCTGCTTTGGCTAACGAAGCCCATAAGAAACGAGTCAAGGCTCAGTTCGACAAAAATTTCAAACCCCGTGTCTTCTCAGAAGGTGATTTGGTCTTGCTTTATGACCAAGAATCCGATAAATTGGGAGCAGGGAAATTCAAGTCCTTATGGATGGGCCCCTATATTGTTAAAAGGGTGTTAGAAAAAGGAGCATACGAGTTAATGGATTACGATGGAATTCCACTGGCGCAGCCCCGCAACGGGCTGTACCTCAAGCGTTACTATGCTTAAATAGTAACCTGCATGCTTTTGTTGTATTTTGTTTTCGCTAAAGTATTTGTTCTGGTCGATTGATCCACCTTATTCATTTGTTGCAGATGTCGAACCTTCTAGAGACATGTGTTGGATATGCCGACGGAGCGAGTCGTAGTTCGCGGAACCTATCTTCCGCAGCCTGGGCCATTTTTGATCCAAGCGGCGAGTTAGTAAGTTTCAGAGGTGTGTGTATTGGGCAATCAACGAATAACATCGCTGAGTATAGAGCGTTGATAGAACTACTCTCTGATTCCATCACATGTGGCATACACCGACTAATTGTCAGGCTAGACTCACAGCTCGTAATACTACAACTCAATGGTATATATTATGTTCGCAATCCAGCTATTTATCGCATGTTCCTAAGGGTTAAGATCTTGGAAAGACAATTTGATTCAATTCAATATCAACATATTTCAAGAAACTTAAACACATTAACCGACTCATTAGCAAACTATGTGTTAGATAGACATTTGCAGCATTTATAAAAAGGACACATCATCAAAGATTGTACATATGGATCCTATAACTCAAACAGAATAAAACTCGAAAATCAAAATACATATAAGATGTTTATAGTTCATACATAATGTTCTGTAACCAAGATAAAATTGGTCATATGAACGAAAACTCAAAAAGATGCTAGGGGGTACCCCAGCCTAATGGTGCTCATTATAGCACGTCACGGCCTGAGCAATCATGCGCAAGAGACGAGTCCATTGCCCAGGCACGCCAGTGGTGTGTCGCTGCAGCTGTAAAGGTAACTCATCAATCCTCACATCGGGAATGCCAAGAGTAAGGCTCTCAACCTGCTCCTGCATAGCTGTAAGGGTCTCAGTATCGTCAAGGTCGTGAAGAATAGCTCTCCTAGCAGGCTCTGCTGCCGGGGCAGCAACTGGCGGTCGCGGACGAACTGCTGGACGAACAGGACCAACATCTGCATGCACCCAAGAGTATGATTAAAATTCTTGATAGAATAAAGCACAACAATATTATGAATAAGAACAGTAAACAGTAATATGGTCGAAGAATTTACCAATAGCGCCCCACTGTTCGCCATCCGGTAACACCAAATCCGGGTCGCCTCGGAAATCCATACCCACATATGGATACTCGGAGAAGACCATCTCCTGGCAATCGAACCACCTGAAGAAGGCCTCAGTAAAAGTAATCTGAGGTTGACCAGCATGCCTCGACATGTGATCAACCCACCTCTGCATGCCTGGCTCGGTCGGAGAAGGCAAGTCGAGTATGATGTACTGGGGCTGCATCAGTGGGATTTTCTCTAGGGAAAAGGCAGTCAGAATAGAACCAAATCCAAAGTTCTTCAGCTTCCCGTCCTTTACCTTGGTCAATTGACTTTTCATCTGAACAAGTACTGCATCACACCAGTTGAATACTTTCGGTTGGAGACACTCCAGGGCGTGCTGCATATAAGATCTGTTGGCAACATGTAGAGTTGCGCTGCCGGCCATCCTACCAATGGTAAACAGAATGGACCTGAGAGACCTGTCAGTAATCTCACGGATAATAATCTTGCCGTCTCTGCTCGGCTGAGAACCTTCCCTGCAATACTGGCGGACATAATCTCTGGTGGAATCAGTCCCCCGGGCCGTACCTGACAAGGAAATGGGGGCACCTCGTCTTGACAACCCAGTCAAGAAGTACATGTCCTCTATGGTCAAGGGGATTGACTTTCCCCTAATCTGGAATACTTGGTTAACAGGATCCCAAGCATCAAGCATATACTGCAGCAAAGTAATCTGTGCCCTCATGCTAGAGATACGGAAAAACTTCAGCAGGCCACAGTTCCGCAGCGCGTTCACCGTGACCGGGTCATGGAGGGAAATCATGTCCTCCTCTTCATGTTCTCGTTCTCGCCATGTGAGGGACATTTTGTTCAAAGTTCCCTGCAAAGCAAACAAGAGAAGGAGTAAGTTCCTGATTTCGATGAAAAACTGGCGAAAATTCATCAAAAAATGACCTGAAAACCCAGTTTTCTGAGCCCAGCGCAGGCAGAGAGTCTCCCACCTGCGCTGAGGGTCAGTCTGCCTTAAGGCAGCTTGACCTTCAGCGCAGGTTTCGAATGGGGAACCTGCGCTGAAGCTAGGGCGATTTTGCAAAACCCCTGGGGCTCAGAAACACTGAAAAACAGGCCTAAAACTGGAAAATGAAACCATGAAAAGAAAGAGCTAGGGTTTAGCTCCTACCTGGTCCAGACGGCGCCGAAAATCGTCCGCAGAATCTCCCGGAATCAGCTGATGAAAATCAAGGGGGAAGAGGCACCTCCAGAGCTCCAACAAACCAAATGCAAATGAAATGGTAAATGAGAGGTAAAAACACCTTTTAAATAGCTTTTTACGTAGTTCAAAGTGAAATATTAGGGTTATAATCTCATTTTCATGCAAATATTATTCATTTCTAACAAAGTTTGTTGCAGCAATTGAAAATGCAGTACTATACTTGAAAAGAGAAAAGCTAGTAATAGTAAAAAATCAAAATTTGACCATAAAATCGAGCAGTTTTACCGCGGAATTTATGCTCGTTAAAAAATAGAAAAGCGAGATCCGAGCAGTTTTAGTACATAGTTCATGCTCGTTAAAAAAATAAACATGAGATCGAGCAGTTTTACCGGGGAATTTATGCTCATTAAAAAATAGAAAAGCGTGAGCAAGAGTTTCCTCCAGAGTTTAAGCTCATTAAAAAATGAACCTATCCCGGTAAATAACCATTGTGATCATAAATTCATTAGCCATAAAAAGCCTTGGTCGTGTTTGCACCTACCACCTCCATTCCATTTGGCCAATCGTTCACCTCCATATGATTGTTTACCCATTTTGAGGAACAGCTGTGAAGAGTAATTTCACCTAGCCATCCTTGTGACACTGTCGTGATTGGAAAATTCCAACCTGTACCTGGAATCTGCTGTTATCCCTGTTTATCACTCGTTCCTCAAAAGACGAGTCTTCTTTGAGCTCTTTTCATCTGACTCGTAAAATATGAAAAGTTTGCCGAGTTTTGGCCTTCCAGCTCGTTAAAGGGACCAGAAGAGCTATCCCTCCTCTAGATTTTAATCTTTTTGGACCTGAGGGATTATTACACAAAAAGGTCGAGCGCTTGTTTTATTCGGCTCGTTAAAATTATCGAAAACTCATCCCTTCTGTATTGTTTTATACTTTTTCGGACTTAAGGGATTAGATGACGAAAAAGGAATTTTGGAGTTAACTTTCTGTACCTTTTCAGACTCTCTAAAAATGAAAAGGACCGAGTTTTCCTTGTCGTTAGACTCGTTAAAATGATTAAATAGCGACAAATTTGTCTTTAGACGAGAACGAGTTTCCCTATCGCTAGGCTCGTTAAAACATAGCAATGGGCTTGCCCGAAGGACAGGTTATAGAACAAGCATATGTTATCCTCCTCAAGCTTGACAAAAATAAAGAGGTGCTGGTCAGAAATGACTGGGGAAAAATTGGGAGAACCTTAAAGCTTTAATGGTAGCAAGTCGCTCTTGAACATGACACTTTTCCTCCGTATCACATCGGGTTGGGTTGTTTCATTCACCGGTCTCATCACCATGGTCCTTGCCAAACCATCCACATTTGGGGTAATGCTACCAATCCATCGCATCAGTGTCGTTATATGTTCAAGAGATGTTGTTCAGAAAGAGTCGACCGTGTCCCATCGACTGCCATACATTATCCTTCATCCATCCATGATCGCCACCCTGAATCATATTTCACAGATTGTTTTCACCTCCACTAAAATCATTAGCTCCGTTCCGTGTCACTGATGTGGGATTCATTAAGGCCATCCTTTGACGGATCGCTTCTTGTCGACTTCAGCTCATTATCCAAGAAGTTGATCTAGGAACACCCCCCTCAGTACTTTGAAGCTTGCATGCCTCAATGGCAAGTTTCTCACTTCCGCCGACAGGTATTGTTGTAGGGAAAAGTATCCGATTCGGATGACCCTATCCCACTCTAAGGGTGATAGTACCTCAGCAACAACTATAAAGAAAACTACTTAAGGTTTACTTCTTTATGAAAGTAAGAGAGAATGAGGAAATGCACTAACCGTTGCCTTGCGCTTAATGTCGAATCCAAACCCTTCTCTTTGCTTGCTTGCTCCCAGCTCCTTGCTCTTTTGCTGGCCCAACTACAATGAGATCCTGCAAAATAACAAAGAAAGAAACTACAAGAAGCATGCAATCATAACTGATTCAAGGATTAGCATAAATCAAATATACAATTATCACAACACATCATTGAAACAAGTGTATATAGAAGAACCTCAATAGCTTTTATTAATGAAGAAGTAAATTTCTGAGAAGGTTACAACCATTGAAGGCCCCAATCCAGCAACACCTCCCAGCAGAAAGAATTTCTCCTCTTAACCTCCTTCAAGCAATCACCCAATAGCTCTATAGTGAAACCAACAGCATATAATTACTTTGCACAAAATTCCAGCCTCCTGAGCTCATAGGAGAGAGCTCAATATCTAGATGAATTGAGAAGGGATGAGTCAGCTTGCAACTGATGTGTAGCTGCCTTGTGTACTCTCTCTCTTCAATTGATCTTCAGTTCTTGAGTCCACTTGGAGAACCTTGCTTCCACTTGGAGAAACAGAGCCTCTGACTCATCACAAGGCGAAATCCCTGATCCAAGTGTCATTTTTGGAAGATTCCAGAGCAATGACTCAGTGTGCCACTTGTCCCATCTCGCTCAGCGCAGGTGGCCTTTGTTCCACTTGCTTTGCAATGCAGGTACACCATGGAGGAGTTGAGTTTCAGCGTAGAAGCCTAGTGGAGCACCTGCTTTGATTTCAGGATTGCTTGTTTTTGAGTGTTTTCAGGTGGAGAACTGATTTGAGAGCTGTTGGTTTGCTGACCTTGTTCCTCTACGGGTAGGAACATCATGTTTAGGGACTTTGGATCCCTTGGATTACTGACAATTCATGCCTGATGCTGCAAGGCACAAAATTGTCTATAACAGATGCCCCCTAAAGTATGAGGTCGTTTATCGGGTGAAATGCTTTATTAGGAGGATCCGAAGTTCATTCAATCTGCTGAGAAGTGTCTTGTAATAAGATACAATACAATACATTATTTTTCATACTTTTTCATGATCTAGCTGAGGCGGGCATTCCCATGCTCAGCTTTATAAATACATTTTGGTACATAGAACAGACGATCGTCTGATGGTAGACTGATAATTCTCTGCTGAAATTATCATCCCTTGAGGAGGATGATCATCTGCTGCAATGATGTACATGTCAAATGTCTTTATGTCCTGAATATATATCGCAGCCCGGATGGATGAAACTAGATCCGAGGTCTTCAATCTCTTCCGATCTTCACTCGATGTACAAGTCGATCCATGTGAGAATTTCTTGAAGTAGAACATGGAAAGACATCGCTTGATTACCGGTCAATGATGTAAACCGTTAACAAGCGCGAGAGGAATCACCGATAAGGATGATGACCCTCAAGGTACGGCAGTACAATCCACATGGTGGGAATAAAGAACTTGGCGTCGACCACCATGCAAAATCTTCTGGTCGAAGGTCGTTGATGTATACCTGTTGCCTGAAGTGAGAAACTTGCCATTGAGGCATGCAAGCTTCAAAGTACTGAAGGGGTTGTTCCTAGATCAACTCCTTGGATAATGAGCTGATGTCGACAAGGAGCGATTCGTCAAAGGAGGGCCTTAATGAATCCCACATCAGTGACACGGAACGGAGCTAGTGATTGTGATGAGGTGAAAACAAACTGTGATGTATGATTCAGGATGGCGGTCATGAAATGGATGAAGGACAATGTATGGCAGTGGATGGGACACGGTTGACTCTTTGCAGAACAACATCTCTTGAACATATAATGACACTGATGTGATGGATTGGTAGCATTACCGCAAATGTGGATGGTGTGGCGAGGACCATGGTGATGAAACCGGTGAATGAAACAACCCAACCTGATGTGATACAGAGGACAAAGTGTCATGTTCAAGAGCGACTTGCTACCATTAAAGCTATGAGGTTCTCCCAATTTTTCCCCAGTCATTGCTGACCAGTACCTCTTTATTTTTATCAAGCTTGAGGAGGATAACATATGCTTGTTCTATAACCTGCCCTTCGGGCAAGCCCATCGCTATGTTTTAACGAGCCTAGCGATAGGGAAACTCGTTCTCGTCTAAAGACAAGTTTGTCGCTATTTAATGAATTTAACGAGTCTAACGACAAGGATAACTCGGTCCTTTTCATTTTTAGAGAGTCTGAAAAGGTACATAAAGTCAACTCCAGAATTCCTTTTTCGTCATCTAATCCCTTAAGTCCGAAAAAGTATAAAAAAATACAGAAGGGATGAATTTTCGATTGCTTTAACGAGCCGAACAAAACAAGCGCTCGATCTTTTTGTGCAATAATCCCTCAGGTCCAAACAGATTAAAATCTAGAGGAGGGATAGCTCTTCCGGTCGTTTAACGAGCTGGAAGGCCAAAACTCGGCAAACTTTTCATATTTTATGAGTCAAGAGAAAAGAGCTCAAAGAAGACTCGTCTTTTGAGGAACGAGTGATAAACAGGGATAGCAGCAGATTCCACGTACAGGTTGGAATTTTCCAACCACGGCAGTGTCACAAGGATGGCTAAGTGAAATCACTCTTCGCAGCTGTTCCTAAAAATGGGTAAACAAACATATGGAGATGAACGATTGGCCAAATGAACGGATGGAGGTGAGACTGCAAGAACACGACCAAGGGATTTAATATGGCTGTCAAAGGTTACATTTACCAAGGTTATTTACCGGTTCATTTTTTCTGGGTGAGCTTGAACTCTAGGGGAAGATTGCTCACAACTTATGTTTATTTTTTAACGAGCATGAACTATGTGCTAAAACTTCTCGGGTCTTGCGTTTATTTTTTAACGAGCATGAACATTGCTAAAACTGCTCGAATCTTGCGTTTATTTTTTAACGAGCATGAACATTGCTAAAACTGCTCGAATATACCAGTCATAATACAAGAAACGCCTCAGGTGAGGTAGTCATATTTAAGGAGCTATACCTCACTAGTTACTCCAATTTGGCAAGTTTTAACATTTGCCCCACAACCTTTCTTTATGCAAGCTGGAAACGGCTAATCCTACGAGTTTAACGGGTTAGACCTACAGGTTTAAAGGGAGGACCTAAAAATTTAAAAAATAAATAGTCGTCCCATGCTTTCACTCCAAAAGGTTTGCATGCCCCCAGGTATAAAGTATAATTTCTAGGTTCTTCCTCTTACTTATTATCCGAAAAATGGCTCTGTTCGCTGCCGCAAACTAAACTCTTTTTCCCGGCGATGTCTATTACTAGGTTACTAAAGATGGTGACCACTTGTTGCAACAATTTCATCTCTTTCTTTGGAGACTGCCCCTACTTATCCTTCAAAACATATGTTTTAATGGGTGAGGCTTGACTTCAAAGATGGTGGCTACTTGCCGCCACAAATGGATCTCCTTCCTCAGGAGAGCCTATTTTTTAGACAAAGGGAGCCGATTATTTCGCTCACATAACTTTGACAAAAGAACTTTATCCTAGAACAACCCTCTCTTCCTTCCTTCGGACGGGGTACGGACTAGTCCCATTCTTCTGCGGAAATTAACTTTATACCCAAGGTTTCCTCTACCCAAGGCAGGCCGGGGTGCATGCCCCCTGGGTCCCAGTTCTTTCTTCCGAATCACTCGCATTCATCAGGAAGTAGAACCGGGGGTGGAGGCATTCCTTGAGTGAATAAACCGTTAAGGGATGGTATTTGACTATTTGCGATGCGTGATCCTGGACATGAAAGTTGGTCTATGAGCTTGACCATTCTTCCTTCGTGCAGAAAACACATAACTCTAAAGAGTGAGGACACTATCGCCTCCATGCAATATATATAGTCTCATCCAAGGAGTAAGTTATACACCAAGGGTCCTTGGACGACCATGACGTTCATATAAACTGTCTTCCCTTTCAATGTAATGGGAACATTGGGGAGAATCCCTAACGGGTGACTGGTTCCTTTATCAAAACCCGATAGATTTCTCATCTCAGGTAAAAGCGCCGGGGAACCCAGTGCTTTCCAAGAAATAGAGGAAAGGATACTCACAGATGCCCCTTCATCAATGATAGTTCCATCCATCACCATTCTGTAGATTTGGAAGATGATTCTGAATGGGATACTGGCTGGTAACCGGGGTCTGCCTAGTTGATTCCAATCAAAGGATACAACTAGGTTGCTTGGCGGTGGGACCGAATACACGGCCAGATACGACCCTGACGATGTTCCTTCCTACGATAAAGGAATGGGCGCATTGCCCTGATGCTCATCAGAGTCTGTGTTGATGAAAAGAATACGGACGGTGTCATCCTTATCCTCTTCAGTGAGGGTGTCATTTGAAGATGGGTCTTCAATGACGGGGTCATTTGAGGATGAAACCTCTGAAGGAAGAACCGGGTCAACTGCCGTTTCGACCTTTAGACTTTCGTTTGGTCTGGATTCAGCAGGTTCATTCTCAATGACTGACACTTCAGCTGACCACTTGAGCGGGCCAGCTGGATTTTCAACTATCGAGGGATTAGGCACGAGTTTTTAGTATCCAGGAGGAAGTCGTAACGGTGAAACCGGACGATCTTCCAAAACTGTCTTCGCCTCATCTAAGAATGGACAACGGTGGATGGCGTGATCGCCTTCACACAGTCTGCAGGGTGATCTTGGTCTCCCTCTTTGTCCTTCACTCTCGCTAGTTGACGGAATGCAATCAACATGTCTATCAGAGGTTGATGCTACCGGATTGTGCAACCTGGGGGACCAGTCCCTTAGTATCCGGGGAATACAAGGACAGTCACGGTGGAAGTGGGTCCCTTTGCAAATGACACATGGTGATTTAGGCCCGGTCGGTGCAGTGTGTGGATTTTTTTCAGATGTCTTTTGCTTGCCCCCAGTCGCCTTCGCCATAGGCCCCTTCTGCTTCTTTTCTCTCTTCTTCTTTTCCTTCTTCTCCATGGGAGGCTGACTTTTGCCGGCTCTACCTTGCGAAGATGAAGGATCAGAGGAAGAATTGTAAGAAGTGGAAGGCTGGTGGGTAGCTCTAGACTGGTCTGACTGTTGATTCGACTGCTCAGGATTAGTGGCGATCTGAACTACATTAGTTGAAAAGAGCCATACAGGTAGGCCAATTGTCAATCCTGGAAGTGACAATGTGGCCATATGAGGCGCACCAACATCTCCCCAAGAGGAGAAGGGATTGGGACTTCCACCAAGGTGACTTCCTTGGTTGGTGGGCTCCATACTTTTCAACTGAAAGATCAACGTAGGAATAATAGGTGATTATGTTCCGATTAAAATAAATTTTATTAACGACGCTTTAGACACAACTTTGCTTTTTCATGTTTTAAGAGTCGAGAAAAAGGTAAAGATGACTCTAGTCTCCTTCGATGTTTTAACGAGCCCGAAGTGACAAATGCTCGGATGGACTTTTTCAGTTATAGAGTTTGAAAAAGGCCAAAAGAAACTTCTCTGGAGTTCTAGGCAGAGGGTGTGCCAAACTTTTCGCGAAACCACAGAATACGTTTTACGGTACGGGTGGTCGATCTTCGTGAATGCTGTGTTCACTGCATCGCGATCAGTAGGGCGGCCGACACGGCTTCCTATGGATAAAGGCTTTGTTCCTATAGGGGTCTCCCAATATATACGCGACGGTACGTGGGAGCACAAGTCCGTATTAGTGCCACCGACTCTCAGGAGGAATCACCCACCTTCGTAGAGATCGATAGTCACTATGTTTAACGACGCCGGAACACGTCTCTACCTAGACCTCTATGTGTTTGCGTTATGTTACAAAGCGTTGTTATGTAAATTGAATTTACTTTAATGTCGATCTTGTTTAGCAGTTTGCCTTTAAGGATCACCACGAGATGTATGTAACAAATTCTTGAATGCAGTCTAAGATGAGAAGCAAACTTTTCAATCTTTCAACTTTGAAAATCTTAACTACTGAGGGAGAAGAAAGGCAAATCTTTTCACACAGATCATAGAGCACACACTAATGCAAAATTTCCTAAATCCTCATGCAAACAGTCAAATGCAAAATGCACAATGCATGTATTTTCTTTTCCCTTTCTTAATGTTGATGTATTACAAAAAGAAAGTTGTTATATAACTTTGATTTCGATTTAAAGCGAAAACAAACAAGTTTGTCCAAAATCAAAAGACACCTTAAGATTTACTTGTTTAATCACTGGAAATGCATCAAATCAAACCATAATGACGAAAGTAAAAAGACTAATCAGCTATGGACAGCAAACAAGCTAACTCTTTAGACCAGCAAAATGCCTAACACAGGTTCAGATCTAAGAGGCCAAAGCGAGACTATTTCACTTTCATTATGGGAAATTGTAAATGATGTAAGAAATACAAAAGAACAAGTACAATTTCGTTATATAACAGAGGCGGAATGATGGCAAGTCAGGTTGGTTTCAGAATAGGCACAAGAAAGACAACTTGCTGCAAAACTATAGTGAAAACAGGCAAGAAAAAGGGAGGAAACCCCAACTGCACAAGGCAAAATTGGGCCAACGCAGGTGCTGCTCAGCCAGTCTAGCTCTCAGCGCAGGTAGCCCCTTCGGGACCTGCATTGCAAAGCAGGTAGCCTGTGTACTACCTGCTTTGGAAAACGAAAGTTGCGTTTTCTCAGTTTCCGGGTCACAATTTTCTCAAAAATGCACAGTTTTTGCTCAAATCAGAAGCAATCAGTCAAGCACACACAAAGGGATGACTAGGAGGATGAAAAGCTATCACTAAGAGCTTACAAGGATCCTTGTAGATCAGCTCTTCAAATCATGAACATGCTCAGAAATGAGCTAGATTAGCTGCCCTCTACTTCGCTTTTGATATAGTCAAAAGCTTTTCGATTTGGTACTTTTTTGTTCAGGAAATGAATAGCAAAATACTACAAACAATCAAACAGATACGATCCCCAGCGGAGTCGCCAGTTTTTTGTAGGGAAAAGTATCCGATTCGGATGACCCTATCCCACTCTAAGGGTGATAGTACCTCAGCAACAACTGTAAAGAAAACTACTTAAGGTTTACTTCTTTATGAAAGCAAGAGATAATGAGGAAATGCACTAACCGTTGCCTTGCGCTTAATGTCGAATCCAAACCCTTCTCTTTGCTTGCTTGCTCCCAGCTCCTTGCTCTTTTTCTGGCCCAGCTACAATGAGATCCTGCAAAATAACAAAGAAAGAAACTACAAGAAGCATGCAATCATAACTGATTCAAGGATTAACATAAATCAAATATACAATTATCACAACACATCATTGAAACAAGTGTATATAGAAGAACCTCAATAGCTTTTATTAATGAAGAAGTAAAGTTCTGAGAAGGTTACAACCATTGAAGGCCCCAATCCAGCAACACCTCCCAGCAGAAAGAATTTCTCCTCTTCACCTCCTTCAAGCAATCACCCAATAGCTCTATAGTGAAACCAACAGCATATAATTACTTTGCACAAAATTCCAGCCTCCTGAGCTCATAGGAGAGAGCTCAATATATAGATGAATTGAGAAGGGATGAGTCAGCTTGCAACTGATGTGTAGCTGCCTTGTGTCCTCTCTCTCTTCAGTTGATCTTCAGTTCTTGAGTCCACTTGGAGAACCTTGCTTGCACTTGGAGAAATAGAGCCTCTGACTCATCACAAGGCGAAATCCCTGATCCAAGTGTCATTTTTGGAAGATTCCAGAGCAATGACTCAGTGTGCCAATTGTCCCATCTCGCTCAGCGCAGGTGGCCTTTGTTCCACTTGCTTTGAAACGTAGGTACACCATGGAGGAGTTGAGTTTCTGCGCAGAAGCCTAGTGGAGCACCTGCTTTGATTTCAGGATTGCTTGTTTTTTAGTGTTTTCAGGTGGAGAACTGATCTGAGAGCTGTTTGTTTGCTGACCTTGTTCCTCTAGGGGTAGGAACATCATGTTTAGGGACTTTGGATCCCTTGGATTATTGACAATTCGTGCCTGATGCTGCAAGGCACAAAATTGTCTATAACAGGTATACATCAATGACCTTCGACCAGAAGATTTTGCGTGGTGTTCGACGCCAAGTCCTATATTCACACCACGTGAAGTGTACTACAGTACCTTGAGGGTCATTATCATTATTGGTGATTCCTCTCGCGCTTGTTAACGGTTTAGATCATTGACCGGTAATCAAGCGATGTCTTTCCATGTTCGACTTCAGCGTAATTCTCACATGGATCGACTTGTACTTAGAGTGAAGATCGAACGAGTTTGAAGACCCCGGATCTAGTTTCATCCATCCGGGCTGCGATATATATTCAGGAAACATAAAGACATTTGACATGTACATCATTGCAGCAGATGATCATCCTACTCAAAGGATGATAATTTTAGCAGAGAATTATCAGTCTATCATCAGACGATCGTCTGTTCTATGTACTAAAATGAATTTATAAAGCTGAGCATGGGAATGCCCGCCTCAGCTAGATCATGAAAGCAGAATGAAAAATAATGTATTGTATTGTATTTTATTATAGGTCACCTCTCAGCGATTGAATGAACTTCAGATCCTCCTGATAAAGCATTTCACCCGATAAACGACCTCATACTTTAGGGGGCAACTGTTATAGACATTTTTGTGCCTTACAGCATGAAGCATGAAATGTCAATAATCTAAGGGATCCAAAGTCCCTAAACATGTTGTTCCTACCCCTAGAGGAACAAGGTCAGCAAACCACAGCACTGAAAATCAGTTCTCCACCTGAAAACACTCAAAAACAAGCTATTTCTAGATCATGTCAGCTGCTCCACTAAGCATCTGCGCTGAATTTCAACTGCTCCACTCGGTACCTGCGCTGAATGTCAACTCCAATGAAGGCTACCTGCGCTGGGCGAGATTGGCCAAGTGGCACAGTCATTCCTCAAGGTGTCAATGCACAGGAAGCTTCCAAAATGACACTTGGATCAGGGAATTCGCCTAGTGATGAGTAAGAGGGTCTATATCTCCAAGTGGAAGCAAGAACCTCCAAGTGGATTCAAGAACTGAAGAATAACTGAAGTGGGAGAGGACACTAGTCAGCTTCATGCCAGTCTCAAGCTGACTCATCCTTTCTCCAAAACTCCTATATATAGAGCTCTCTCATGAGGTCTAGGGAGGCTGGAATCTTGTGACTGTAAGGAAGTGCTGTTGGTTTGAGTATAGAACTATTGGGTGATTTTCTTGAAGGAGGTGAAGAGGAGATTTATTTCTACTGGGAGTTGTTGCTGGATTGGGCCTCTTATGGTTGTAACACTCTCAGAACTTTACTTCTTCCATTAATAAAGCATTTGAGGTTCTTCTATATGCATGTATCTCAATGGTGTATTGTTATGCTTGTATATTTGATTTATTCTAATCCTTGAATCAATTATGAATGTATGCTTCTTGTAGTTTCCCTCTCTTGCCATTTTGCAGGATCTTGGTGTAGTTGGGCCAGTGAAAGAGAAAGGAGCGGGGAGCAAGCAGCAAAGAGAGAAGATTGGATCAATCATTAGCGGAAGACAACGGTTAGTGGATCTATTTCTCCTCTCTCTTACATCTCATAAAGAAGTAATCCCGAATAGCTTTTCTTTGATTGTTGCTGAGGTACTATCACCCTTAGAGTGGGATAGGGTCATTCCGTATAGGATACTTTTCCCAACAACAATCACCCATACCAATGAACATGGAAGATGCACATGCATAAATGTAGATGATACAATAGCACATATGCAACAACACAACATCATAACCATGGACCACACACATGCATTAACACATATAATCAAGCATAAACTAATAACACTTGTAAAAACACATAGAAACATGTAATCAAGCACACAAAAATGATACATGTATGTGACATATAATAACATGTAACCAATCATACACTCATGACGATGCACTCCACAACAACAACACAAACATGCACATGTTGACATCATTATAACCATGATCGACACCATGAAAATGCAACAAGAACATGGTCTCACAACACAATACACGCACACAACTGACATGCATGCATGACCAACACACATCCCATATAGCCTGATGGATGAACCACACCCTGATACCACTCTGTAACACCCTCTTCCCACATCTACCCAAGTAACCAGTGAATTGGGGTAAGCATGTGACGAGAGTTTTTTATTATGTGATTTGGCCTCCTAAGTTATGTTAAGGAAGCAGAACTGACGAAAACTTTCCATTCATACCTTCAACATTAGCTACAGTCCCTTAAGAACCATCCTAACATTTCTAGTAATTAGTTCTTGGGCACCATTGTGGTTTCAGACCACTTGACCCAGGGGCACTCCCATGTTATAGGTCTGCTAGCATCTAGGAGGCTTTGGAAACTCTCATGAAAAGGCATGTCAACATCTAGGGACTATTTTTTTTAGTGTTGTGCCATCATGCCGAGGATTTGAGAAACTTTCTCAGGCCAAGATCCCAGGTCACTTCCTAGAATTTAATGACACCTTCAGAACATAAAGATAACATTTAAATAATAAGGAAAATGTAATACTCGAACAAGCCCTTAACTGGACCCCTACGAGCCATGACAGACATTTCATCAAACATATCGCAAGTATGTAATCTACAGGTTTAAATAATAGATTCAAGCATAGGGGTCTCACACTTAAATAAGAATTAGTAAGAAGCATTGATTCCTCAACACATTAGCTTCCATTTCATCCATTAATTCATAGATACATTGTTGATTCATTTACAAGTAAAAAAATAATGAGAGCCATACATAGCTACTCTCATAAAACATATACATAACCAACATAATAGAAATAGAAATTGCAAGGAAATCATAACCATATAATCCACATATAAATGAGTATAATGCTCATAGAAATACAAGGAAAAATAACCCCATATTGATGATGCAATATCCAAACCTGGGATGGACTTCCCCTTTCCACCTAGCCATAGAATGGATGAGCCAAATCTCTCTTCAACCATTCACCTCCATACCATATTCCAAGCATGAATGTGGGATATCATAAAAAAAAAAAATCCAAAACCATCCAGGGCTTCTAGAGGCCATCCATCTCAACCCATCAAACCATTATTCCACCTCATGGTTGGAGATCACAAAACCATCATCATATTGGTCTCCATCCAAGGCTTCCAAGGCTCTAGAGTGTTTATGCCAACCAAGGCTTCTAGGACTAGTAACTCAACCCACAATTGTCACTGGGCTTCTAGAGTGTTTGTCCAACCAGAGCTTCCAAGACTCATAACTCAACCCATCAAGGGCTTCCATAGAATTTGTCCAACCAAGGCTTTTGGGACAATTAAGTCATCCAAAGATGTTACAGGCCTTCCAGGTCATTTGTCCAATCAGGTCTTCCAAGGACTAATAACTCAACTCAAGCTAAAGTAAAAATGAGAACAGACAAAACAAAACAGGGAAATAAACCCACAATCTCCATGGCTATCTAGGAAATGGTGAGGATAGGAAATACATTGTCAATCCAGGCAATCCTCCATGCTAGTGAGAGACCATGATGAATAATCCACATGAATATTCCATGCATGCCAAAAATAGTGTGGAAAACATACATGGAACTTAGTGCCTGTAAGCCAAATCTGTTGTAGTTATTTATCTATATGTCATCTGATGATTTCCTTCACTTCATTTTCTATCTTCCTCCAGAAGTCCAAGTATGCCACACTATCTAAGAGTGCTCCAAGAAAACTCTAAGTGTTAAAGAGTATGAGAGAGAGAAGAGAGTGAGAATTCCAAAACCGAATGGAAATTTTTTTTTGTACTAATCCTCAGAAGCCTTTTTTTGAATGAGGCCTCTAATTTCTTCATTTAAATTATTTTCCTTGATTTTCCTCCTCGCATGCATCCTATGACTTTTGAACTCCCTTTTCTCCTAATTTCCATTATATTTATAAATAAATGTACCAAAGATTCCATTTTTCCTTTCCAAAGCCTTAGCCATTGGCTTTGCCAATTTTCTTAGCCATTAATAACCTAAATGTACACCCACACCAGGACGTCTTTCCCAAACTTTACCTTGGAATAAGTGTCCCATCAATTATGGTTATTATTTTTCCTTTATTAACTTTTATTACCTGGAATTTTCACGAGAGCTGTTACAGAACCCTCCCCGTTGGGGGAGCACCATCCTTGATGTTCAACTGCCTATTATCATAAGGCTACTGTAAGCAAAACATACTTCTGATGGATATTTATAACTTAGCTTGATTCTCAACCTCTTGAAAAGAAAACCAACATGAAAACATAACAAACATAACATGGTAATGACTTGACAACCATACCTCTTATTGGATCTTTATAACATAGCTCATGGTGGATTCTATATCCATATACATATGTACATATACAAAACATCACCAAAAAATGTACCAAACATACACCAAGACAAATACCAAAGCAACATACCAAGAAGCTCTTTGCCTCAACTAAAAAACAAGGAAGGATACATAGCCCGCATCTGATCCAGCATCTGCCATGTAGCTTCATTGGGCCCAAAGTGATTCCATTGCACCTTAGCCTGCTTGATTTCACGAGTTTGAAGTAGGAGAACCTTTTTCTACAGTATACAATAAGGTTCCGACTGGAATTCTCCATCTTGTTCTACCTATAATACACACCAGTCAATCACACAATCAACATATTTAACATAATTATTAAGCAATAACACATGGAAAACATCATGTACATTCACTATCGAATCTAGTGCAAGTTGATAGGCTACTAACCCATCTCTCGATAATACATAATGGACACAAAACTATGGTGCCAGTTTGGCACATGATTCAATCTGTAAGGAGCTCTTCTTTTGTTTGATGTGCAAGTACACCTATTCCCCAACCTATAACTCTGTGAACAACCTATTCTGATCTTCTTTCCATCTTGTGACGCCCTTATATTCTTCTTTATAACCTTCATTTCCTATTCCTTGTCCACCAACATGTCCAATCCAATCAACAACCTTATAACTAGATCACTCGAATTGATGGGAGTATTGGAACTTCGCCCATACAATTCCTTAATTAGACTCATCCTCAAAGATACCTGATATCCATTGTTGTAACAAAAATCTACCAATAGAATATAATCTTCCCACTTTCATTGCTAATGCATCACATACATGCTCAACATGTCCTCAAATATCTTGTTGACCCTCTTTATCTATCCATCTGTCTACGAATCATAAGTTGTATTGAAGGCCAACGTTGTGCCAAAACCTGTAAACAAATCCTTCCAAAACTTGGAAGTGAACATTTCATCCTTGTATGACATAATATTCTTCATAACACCATGCAAGCTAACCACATATCTGATCAATACCTATGTTACATTGCTACCTCAAAATCTAGACTTCACTAGAATGAAGTGTGCAACCTTTGTCAACCTATCCACGACAACCATGATGGAACCATGTTGTCTTGCTGTCCTCATTAAACCTCTGATTAATTCCATGGAAATGACCTGCCATTTCCATTCTAGAATCGAAACCAACTATAGTAGTCCACCTAGATATTTACACTCTGCGTTCACACGTTGACAATCAAAACACTTGGCCACAAACTCTACTGCATCCTTCTTCAAATTCAAAAAATAATAAAAGTTATCTACTATAGTCAATGTCTTTTAGTAACCTCGGTGACCTAAATATCATTTCACATGAAAATCCCTCAAGGTCACCTTCTTTAGCTCACTACTATCTGACACATATATCTTCTGTCTAAATCTAACCAATGCATCTATTCTAAGGCAATATTCTATGTCCTATGAACATGCACCTGTACCTACACCCATACCTTTACTACCACCTATACCTGTACCTATACTACCACCTGTACCTGTACCTATACTACCACCTATACTTGTACTTGTACTCTACTACAATCATTGCATAACTTCCATATACCTGACATCGTGTTGATCTACCTACAAAACCCTCTCCTCTAGCTCTGTCCCAATAGAAGTTCATATCCTCTAAGTGAGTTACCTATATTTGCCTACCAAGAGCATCTTCCACCATGTTCTCTTTACCTTTCATATACTTGGTTTCAAAATTAAACTCATTGGTCGTTAGTAGCCACTGAGCCTACCTAACATTCAGGTTTGTTCAGTCAAATAGATACCACAAACTACTATGGTCACTCATCAACACAAACCTCATTCCCAGAAGATAGTGTCTCCACACCTTCAATCCATGTATGATCGCTGCTAACTCATGATCATGTGTGGAGTAGTTCTTCTCGTGCTCATTCAATTTTCATGACTCATAGAATACCACATGTCCATTATGAAAATAGCTCACAAAATAGAAGAAGAGATAGATCAAAGACTTAAAAATAAGTCTCTTTGAAGGGGAAACCTCCTTTACATTACACAAATGAAAAAATCTTGGATCATACAAATGATAAGACCTCCTTTCTATATATAGGAGTCTAAGGGGTCATAATATAATCAGAGCCTACATAACAATAATATTTTAAGGTAAAATTAATAACAATAGTGGGCTTATATAGGCCAAAATAATAAATATATGGGGACTACATGGGCACACCAACAAAATAAGGGGGTTGGACTAATAAAAATAAGGGAATACACTAGTAGTATAGGGACCTAACATTCTCCTCTCATCCAAAAAAAGTGTTTTCCTCAATGCTTGAGTAGTAATGGACACTTCTATATAAAATTATCATCCTTCCATGTGGAATCTTCAGTGGGTAGCTTCTTCCACTTGATGATATACTCATAAATTGATTGATTTCATAGATGGTGGGTTCTTGATTCCATGACTCCTTCAATTTCCAATATGAGTTTTCCTTCCTCATGAAGTTCCAGGAATATTTTTTGAACTAGGAGCTTGTCACCTATAACCTTCTTGAAGCATGAAACATGGAAAGTTGGGTGCACTCGAGAAGATGTAAGAAGCCCCAATCTATATGCCATATTACCAATATTTTGCAACACCTTGTAAGGACCATAGTAATTTGGTGATAATTTATGATCCTTGATAGCTTGGTTGAGGGACATTTTTTGTATGGTTGCAGTCGTAAAATACCTAATTGCTTACATCAAGACTTCTTTCAATGTGATGTTGAGTTGCATGTTGTCTCATTCTATTTTGCACCAAAGTGAGGTTATCATTTAAGAGTTGGAGAACTTGTTGTGGATACTCGATGAGATATTCCACTGCATGAACCTTGGAATGATTTTCCAATACCTTTTGGAGATCTAGAGAAAAAGATGATTTTGATGTTTGAACCTCTAGTGAACATATTACGTTCCATTCTTATTTCCTTAGAAGCTTTGTCATGACATTAGGGATGATTATCTTTCATGTTTTGCCTATGATACCTCTTAATTCAACTTCCTTTCCTTCCTAAGAAAATTTAAGAAAAGTTCTTGAAAAGTAAAAGCTATCGTACAAAACATTGTAACCATTGGAAATGATCTATCTTAGCGATAACTTTGGATTATTCACCACACTTATGATCTTTAGTGTATTTGTTATCACAACTGTAACAAAGTCCTTGTGCGTTATTTTCTTCCAATTGTTGTGGTGTCATCCTTATAGGTTTCAGAAGGCTAGGAGCAACAACACTTCCATCTTTATAGTTATGAGTGGTAGGCTTCCTTGTTTCCATAATTTTGCTTTCAATGTTTCTTGCCAACTTGAATGACTTCTATAATGAATCAGGTTCCAAAAGGTGAAGCTCATGTTGTATGTTATCCTTTAAACTCCCTATGAACACATCAATCGTATGCTCCTATGGAATATCATTTACCCTTATATTCAATTTTTGTAAGTCGTAAATGTGTTCCACCATCGAAACCTTTTGTTTGAGATTTATCAGTTTGCTAAAGAAGGTGTTTCTTTTTGTATCCTCACAATGTGCTATCAATTCCTCTATAAAAATTAACCAAGTGCCAATTTTTTTTCACGAGAAAATCCATCGATACCATACAAAATGATTGGGTTCCAAATATAAAGTTACAATGCATACCTTTTGTGTGTTTTTCACATTAAGGAGATCAAAATATCGCTCCATCTGTAGTATCCATGTTACATGATCCTTGCCATCAAAATTCCTCATACCAATATTTGGAACATGGTGGGTCTTTAATCCAATGTTTGAGTCTATGAAATCATGATTTAGATTTCTTTTGTTCTCATTATGAGTTTTCTCTACTACCTTTTTTCCATAAGGAAGTCTTTCTTGCAGAAACTTTGTCAAACCTTCCATGTATTTCTTCAAATCTTCGATCCTTCCTTTCAATTTTGCATCTATATCATCGATCTTAGATTCCATTCCATTGTTCAATCCATTCAACTTAGCTTCAATTCCATTCTTCAAACCATCTATCATAGCTTCAATTACTTTTGTGAGAGAAAAATTTGTTGCACTTGGTCTCATAATTTTGATATATCACGTTGCATTTCTTCATTTTCTTCATGTGTCATAGTAGAGATTTCAGGTTGCTTACTAGGTGTTTCCATTTTCTTTCCTTGATTCATCAAATAATGATAATTATGCTTCACAATTCCCTTTGAATTACTTCAAACTACTTTCTCAAACAAAACTTATGCAAATTAAAAAAAAAAAAAAACTACACACCTTTTTTTCGCTTTGTAGGAGCTCGATATTGAACCTGATGTATCTCTATAATTTCAAATCTCCAAGGTCTGAAACTAAGTCTTGTAGTAGCCCTATGAGTCCTATTTGTAACCCCATAAGTCTAATCGATATTGGACTTTCCAAGAAATATTTATGCCCAGTATCCCACAATGAGCTCATTATAGTCGGGTTCAATAGAGCAAACTTGTAAGAAGTTCCATGTAACACTTTCGACCTTCAGGCCTAAAAATTATACCCAACCAACTACATTCCATCCTATTTCTATCACTTTTTATGAAATTTTAATGTAATGCTCAAAACTTAATTTATGATGATTTTGCAAAGGTCGGCTACCTGAGATCGAATTTTGGAGCCTACAAAAACCCTAGCTTCCTCAGATCATATATCCAAAAATCTAGAAAGACATGATCTGAAATTAATATACAAGGGTCACCAAGATTTTAGCTCAAATGGTTTTAATTTCAACTTCTGAATATTTGTAGAATAAAATATATAGAAAACATTATGTGATGGTCTATTTGAAGCAGGGAAGCCCTAGAATCCAAAGCCTTGATACCAAATGTTATGCAACGAGCTCACAAAATAGAAGAATAGATAGATCAACAACTTTGAAATAAGCCTCTTCGAGGGGTAAACCTCTGTTACATTAACCAAATGAAAAATTATTAGATCATACAAATGAGAAGACCTCCTTTCTATATATAGGAGTCTAAGGGGTCGCAATATAATTAGAGCCTACATAACAATAATATTGTATGGGCACAACAATAACAATAGCAAGCTTATTGGACAAAATAATGGGGGTGCACTAATAACAATAAGGGGCTACACTAGTAGTATAGGGACCTAACACTATCCATCATGCATAAGGACTCCATGAAGTCCTTTATTGCAAGAATTTGTTCATATTACAAACTCTTTGTCCAGACCTGCAATATTTAACACTAGTGCATTTGTCAACAACCACTTAAGCTACTCAAAACTAGCCTCACACTCTGTCCATTAAAACTTCTTACCTCTCCTTTGCAATGATGTAATAAGATAAGAAATTTGTGAGAAGTTCTTGAGGAACCTCCCGTAATAACCTGCGAACCCCATGAAAGACCTCACCTCATCTACATTCCTAGGGGCTACCCACTCCATGATGGGCCTTATCTTTAAGGACTCTATTAGAATTCCCTCCTTGGAGACAACATGCCATAAGTAATGTACCTCAGTTTGAAAGAAACTACACTTATTGAGCTTAGAATACAATTGATTCTCTTTCAAAAATCCCGAAATTGCTACTAAATTCTCGACATGCTCTTCGTCATTTTTAGAATATACCAATATGTAATCAATGAATATAATAACAAAATTGTCCGAATACAGATGCAACACACTATTCATGAAGAACATAAAGTTATTAGAGAATTATTCAAACCAAATGGAACTAAAACAAACTCATAATGCCCATACGTGATCCAGAAAGTTGTCTTGTAAATGTCCTCTTCTTTGATGTATACCTGGTGATATCCAGATCTAAAATCAATCTTCGAGAAAATTGCTAATCCCTTCAGCTGGTCGAACAAGTCATAAATCCTTATCAACAGATACCTGTTTTTGATGGTCACTTTTTTCAGTTTCCCGTAGTCAATGCATAATCTGAGAGTACCATCTTCATTCTTCACAAAAAACCCTGGTGCACCCCATGGTGATATAGTTAGCCTAATGTGTCACTTATCTAGCATTTCATTCAACTGTAATTTCAACTCTACCAACTCAGGTGTACTCATCCTGTAAGGTGGTTTTGATGTCATTGTTACCCCTAACACCAACTCAATAGAAAAGTCTACCTCCCCGTGAGATGGAAACCATGAAATTTCCTCATGAAATACATATTGAAACTACTGTAGAACTTGGTACCTACTCAAAACATTTTCATTGTCAACTTCCTTACCTTTGTCATTAGAAATTTCCATACTAAATAACACACACCCTTACGTTTTGTCTACATAGCCATCACCATCCTCCTTGATGTGGCTTTCCTCTTTCCCTATAAGGCTATTGGTTCCCTATTGTCATCCAAGATCTCAATAGATTTTTCATAAAAATCCACCCTGGTTCTATGAATATACCAAAAATCCATGCCCAACAACATAATGTATGATCCCAATGGTAATACCTTCAAATGCATTACAGTAGGCATACTATTTAAATCAAGTGCACAAGAGCTTATGTAATGATGAACTCACTTATTTGTACTTGCATCCAATTGCACTAAACAAGATTCTACATGTCATTCCTTACTCAAACCACACTTGTCCATCAAGTAAGGACTAAAATTTCTATAATTAGATCCAAGTTCAATCAAAATATAAATAACTTGATTTCTAAGCTTACTATCCATCTCAATGATAGATTCCTGATGGTTTTATTGTTTGCTATGCAATGATGCATAGATACGAGGAATTCTTTAACCAACATCCCCAACAATATGTGCATACTGTGAACTATATATCCAAGGCCTACCACCCTAGTTATGTAGAAAATATCTCCTGCAATGATCTTTGCCACAAATGCAACACATTATAAACTTCAAACCTACATCCTTATTCTATTCTTCTGATCAAAATTCCTACCCTTTTTCAGATGCATTAAACTTCTTATATGGCACTGCATTCCCTTTATTACCTGTGACCTAAGTTCTTTCTCACTTTCTATCCCATTTTCCTTTTTTCATTGCATTTCCTTTCGAGTTTAGCTTAGACTCAGACATACGCCTCGATTTAGCATAGCAATTCCTTAGCTTTTTAGTGGTCTCCACTAATGATCTAGGCTCATCGAACTCAATATTGTCTTTGAATGCAACCATTAATCCACTAATGAACCTCTAAATCGTAGCATTTTCCTCTATGAGCTAAGGCAAACACCTCAATAGCTCCAAGAACCTTCCAATGTACTCCTCATCTATCATTAATCCCGTCTTTAGCTCATAGAATTCTTTTTCCCTATCATCAAAGTATCTCTATGATAAGCATCTATTCTTGAGCAAAAACTAAAAATCACTCTAAGTCAAGTCCTCCTCATGAATACATCTAACATTCTTCGCATCTTCCCACCAAAACATTTGAGACTAAAAGAAACTACATTGGCTTTCATATTCTTTGAATAATCATGTAACCTGAAGAACTTCCTCATGCCGTGAAACCATGCCTCTGCATGCTATGATTTCTTCATATGTCCATCAAAATGAGGTGCATTTGGTTTCTTAAACTCATCTAGAAAGTATCCCGTATCACTCGTCCTGTAAGGATGATAACAATGACGATCATAATGTGTATATGAACCAAAACTAGAATAGTACATGTGTTTGTCACTTCTCCTATCATAAGTATACAAAAACCTTTTTGTCCCTCACTATGTCATCAATATACGAACTCTGAGCACCATGATACCTACTTCCATATTCCCCATTAGTTTTTTTCTCTTCATCATATCTTATCCAACATGGTCCTTGTCACTACAAATCTAACAAACTCTAAAGTATTACTGCATTTACCTCTTCTTTGTTCACCTGTGATTGTATTATTATGTTATTTTATGCCTTAAAACTCCTTATTTATTCCTTTAAGGTTCTCAACGTGTCTACTAGATTAGAAGAATTCACAACACCATGCTTCTCATCTAATCCATAGGGAGAGTCTCGGGAACTGTAGTCTACCATCTTGCTAGCCATCTTTGACATTCTTCCTACAAGGTATATCATGCCAGGTAAACCAACTCATAATAAACCAACGTACTTTAGTATAGTTCAAGGAGGATATCTCATCTACAAGATCAACAAATCGGTGTGATACATGTATAACATAATCATGACAACATATAGAAACACAACATATAATAATATAACCGTGCAACCATCACTCTCACGAGAGTCCTCTCACCGATGCATGACCATGTCAACCACACATACTATGAAAGCATTCATGACGACATCAATTGTAGAAAATTAAATGGATAATGCATAACCATAAATGTAGATGATACACCAACATCTATGTGGAAACACACAGTCATAACCATGGACCACACACACGCATAAACACATATAATGAAGCATAAATGAACAACACTTGTAGCAATAGGTAGCAACATGTAAGTGGCATTTAAAAACATGTAGCCACTCATACACTCATGACAATGCACTCCATAACAAAAACATCAACTTCCACATTATGGCTTCATTAAAATCATGATCGAAACCATGCAAGTGAAACATGCACATGATCTCACAAGAGAAGACACACACATGCAACCGACCTACATGCATGACCAATGCACCACCCATCCAGTCCGAGGGGTGAGCCATGCTCTAATACCCCTCTATAGTACTCTCCTCTAACATCTACCCAAGTTACCAGAAAACTATGGTAAAGACGTGATGAGAGATTATTATGATATGATTTGACCTCTTAAGTCACATTAAGGAAGTGGGATTGATGGAAACTCACCATACAGACCTTCAGCATTATGTATAGATGACCGCTAAGAACCATTCCAACATTTCTACAAACTAGTCTTGGATCCCATTGAGGTTTTACACCATTTGACCTCTAGACACTCCAATGATATAGGCCTTCCAGTGTCCAAGAGGCTTTGGATTCTCTCATGAAAAGGCCTTCTAGTGTCTAGGGACTATTTTTCTTAGTGTTGTGCCATCATCCTTAAGATTTTAACCGCTTTTTTAAATCTACAGCCCAGGTCATTGCTTAGAAATGAATGACACCTTCAAAACATAAATGTAACAAGGAAACAATGAGGAAAATGAAATACTTGAATAAGCCGTTGACTAGTACCCTACTAGCCATGGCATGAATTTCATCAAACATACCATAAGTATATAGTCTGTAGGTGTAAACAACATATGTAAGAATACGGGTCTCATACTTAGATGAGAATCACCAAGGAGCATTGATGCCTCAACACATTAGTTTCCATTTCATCCATTAAGTCATAGATACATTGTTCTTTCATTTATAAGTAAAAACATGATTAGATACATGCATAGGTACTGTCATAAAAAATGTGCATAAGCATCATAATAACAACACAAATGCAAAGGAAATCACAACCATATAATCCACATATAAACCAATATAATAATCATAGAAATACAAGGATAAATAACCTTGCATTGATGATGAAAAGCCCAAAATCAGGGTGGGACTTCCACGTTCCACCCACTCGTAGAATGGTTGATCCAAATCTCTCTTCATCCATTCACCCTTGTGCCATATTCCAAGCATGAATATGGGATCTCATAAAATACATCCATCGAAAACCATGTATGGATTCCAAAGGCCATCCACCTCAACCCATGAAACAATGATTTTACCTCACAATCAGACATCACAAAACCATCATCAGATTGGTATTTACCCAAGCCTTCTAGGGTTATTGAGAATTTTTCCAACCAAGGCTTATAGGCCTAGTAACTCAACCTACAATTGTTGTCAGGCTTCTATAACATTTTTCCAACTAGGGCTTCGAGATCATTTTTCCAACCAAGGCTTCTAGGACTAGTAACTCAACCCAAAATGTTACAGGGGTTCTAGAGCACTTGTCCAGCTACAGCTTCAAGGAACTAACAACTCAACTCAAGCTATAGGAAACATGAGCACCAATAAAAAAAAACAAGGAAATAAACCCACAATCTTCATGGCTATCCAGGAAATGGCAAGGTTATGCAATCGACTATCAATCTAGGAAATCCTCCATGCTAGTGACATATCATGACCAATAATCCACATGCATATGCCATGCATGCCAAAACTAGTGTGGAAAACATACATGAACCTCAGTACATGCAAGCCAACTATGTTGTAGTTGCTGATCCCCATGTTTTCTTATGATTCCCTTCTCTTCCTTTGCTTTCTTACTCCAAAATTCTAAGTATGTCACACTCTCCAAAAGAGCTCCAAAAAAACTCTAAATGTCCAAGACTATGAGAGAGAGAGAATAGTTAGAGAGCTCCAAAATTGAACTGGCAAAAGTCTGTGTACTAATCCACAGGATCATTTTTATGAATGACTCTATTTTCTTCATGGTCCATTATTTTCCTTCATTTTCCTCCTCACATGCAACTTGTGACCTTTAACCTCCATTTTCTCCTAATTTCCATTATTTTCATTAAAAAATGTTCCAAAAATTCCATTTTTCCTTCCCAAAGCCTTAAACATTGCCTTTGCCAATTTTCTTAGCCATTAATAACCAAAATGTACACTGAAACTAGGATTTCTTTCCCAACGTTCAGCTTGGAATAAGTTTTCCACCAAAAGAGGTCATTAACTTTCCTTTATTAACTTTTATTACATGGAATTTTCACCAAGGCAGTTACATATAGTCAACCCTAGGGAGGAACCAATTCCCCTTACACATATCCCCCACTTGATCCTCCATGTGTCAACTCTTACCAAGGTACAATCACATCATTGGCATATCCCCATCCACATCAGTTGATGCGAGGGAAAGTTGTTTCTCAACCTCATTATCCAAATTTTGCCACGAACCCTTACCATACTTATGCACCTCTCACTACTCCAACCCCATCGACACCAACATATCAACCTCCCATGCCTCTACCTCCTCTACCACAATAAAAAATACCTAAACAAAAGAAAGTGTATGCTCAATAGAGTACTACAAATCCCCCCACCCCAAGAGAAGTAAAAAGGGATAACATAACTAGAATCAACAAGTCAAGGTAATCAGAGAAACCAAGGTGAACAACCTAATGCCTTTAATGGTGACCATCCTAATCCCGCAAACCAGCAACATGGAAGACAAAATAAGAAAAATAAGGCCATTAGAAAAAATCAACCTTTTGCCTATTTTGAAGTTTTCAACCATTATATTCATGAAGGTACCCTTTTACCTCAAATGTGTCAAATATGGAAAGCTTAAGAAGTTTCTTCTAGAGGATCTCATCCCACTACTCACCTCCTTCCGCTCCTGCTTCATCACAATTCACAGTGCCTACAAATTCTTTTCCTTGTCAAGAATATGTGGCTACCTAACCCATAGAAAGTCACACAACCGCAAAACCTTCACAATATGGTTAGAACAATTACTAGATTCTGATGATGAATTCTAAAGAGCTCAACACCTGACATGTCAACCACTAGACTCGATCGTGCCGATATCACAAACCTCCTATGAACTTAGCAAATTCTTCCCAGCCCAAAGTTGTTGGCATTATGATACAGGTATGACTCAAGTGTTGTCCTTGATGGAAACTCTCTCAGATGAAAGATCTCAGTATAGTAGGTAAATAGCAAGAATGAAGAAAGAAAGGTATATGCAAGTTCACTATATACAGAGCCGCGTATACACAAATTTTCACTATATAAAAAGGCACGTATATCGTACACACGAACTTTCACAAAAGGAAAGGCGCGTACATGTTGGAAAACTAAGTTTTGGTCCGTGGTATTTGGTCCATGGTATTTTGGTATCGGTCCATGGTATTTGGTCTGAGGTATTGACCCCAGATATTGGGCCCAAGGTATTGGTCCTACGTTGTTTTGGACCATGGTATTGAGAAAGGCCTAAACCTATATAAGTAGAAGAAGATCATTAGACCAGAGAGAAAGTGTGAAAGTGATGAATATCTAATGAAGTGTGAGATCTAGTATGCAGGTAATTGTTTGTGATGTTTTTCTTGATCTAAACCAAGGATGCACCCATGTGGATGATGATGAATGATGGATCAAGATCTTAAGGCTTGGAATGCTTTATCATTATGTGGCTTGATCATGGATAGATAAGATATAAATGATTGACACATGTTTATTCTGTAAATGTTGTGATCTAGGTATGATTGATGTCTGGAATAGTTGAAAAGTTATAAGCTAGTATTTGCAGATATATACTCGGTTTCGCTTTCGTAAAAGCGCGTATACATGCTGGCTGGGTTCATAAGAGTAGTGTATACACAATGAAATATGGTATTTGAAGTTGCAGTTCGATCCGGTTGTTGTTGCAAAGTCTGGGTTGTGCTCTATGTTCTGGTGACTGTGTTTGATGATAGGGTTTCAGTGATTAAGTTTTTGGGTGGTTCAGAGATTGATGATGTAGATGTGGTTGATGGTTGTATTGCAGTGGTGATTGATTTTGTTCCTTGATGTTATTCATGGATCTAGTATGAAAATTTATGAAACGTGGTCCCTAGAGGAAGAGTGAAGGTTACAGCCTTCAGTAGGTTGGCGCCTACATACTGGTAAGCATATTAGCTAGTACAAGAGCTAGGGGGTTGGAGCTCCCTTCCAGTAGCAGCTGGAAAATGAGAGACGGTAGTAGCCTTTTGTGGGTTGGTGCCTACGTACTAGTAAATACATTGGCTAGTACAAGAGCTAGGGGGTTGTAGCTCCCTTCCAGTAGAAGCTGGAGAATGAGAGAAGGTTGTAGCCTTCTGTAGGTGGGTGTCTGTGTACTTGCATGAGTCTGCACTAGTACAATATTGTAAACAAGTTTTTCTTATATTAAAGAAAACAACAGCAGGTGGTTTTTGTCCCACGTTGGGTTTCCACCTTATATCATGGTGTTCATGTCTGTTTCTTATGTGTGATGATCTGTTATGTTTTTACTACGCCTGGTTACTATTTATATGGTTAATTATGTTTTGATGCACTGATTAAAGATCGGCATATAATGGATTAACTAAATCATAAGTTTACTAGATATACGCTAGTTGCATTAAACACAGTTGTGTGTACATGTGGGTTCCCTTAAATGAAGTAGTGTATATGAATCTGATTATCGAAATGAAAAAATTATTGATTTGCTAATACTGATTCACCCCCCCTCTCCGTATTATTTCCAACAATTGGTATCATAGAAATTCCTTTGGTAGAAGCTTTATCGCTTGAAGGAGATCCGTAGAACAATGGGAAAGAAAGCATGTCAAAAGAAGAAGACAACTCAAAGGAATAGGGACAACTTGCCATTAGGTGGAAGCAAGTATTCAGATTCTGAATCACCTCAGATTGAAGATGAACAAGAAAATGAAGCATCAGATAAAATCATAGATCAAAAATATCTATTTAGCAAAAGGGAGAATGCCCTCAAAGAAGAAGTTATTAGCTTAAAAGCTCAGCTGGAATGTGCCTTCAGAGTACGTCAAATGTTGTAGGAGCAGAATGAAGAACAAGAAAATGAGATTCTCAAACTAAGGAAACAAGTGGAAGAAGGAAGAAAGTCTGAAGAAATTTTGAAGAAGCAATGTCTGGAAAAGAAAGAACAACATCACGTTGAGGTAAATATCTTGAAAGGTAAATTAGAAGAAAATGATAAACTATTACGATTTCAAGACAGTAGTAATATTTTGGATGATATTCTTAGTAGTCAAAGGTCTCTTTTGGGTCCCTATAATACTAGTGATTACCCCATTACTATTGTAGTTGTACCCCTTATTAATATTTTTGTGCCCCTATTGCCCCCATATTGTTATTACTATGCCCCATATAATCCCTCTATTGTTATTTTTGTGGCTTTATATTATTACTGTTAGGTCGGCTAGGTTATATTGTGACTCCTTAGACTCCTATATATAGAAAGGAGGTTTTGTCATTTGAATCATCAAAGAATTGTTCATTTATGTAATGTAAAGGAGGTTGCCCCCTCGAAGAGGCTGAATTTTAAGGCATTGATATATCTTTTCTATCTTTTTCTTGAGCTGGTTTCATAACATTTGGTATCAGAGCTTTGGATTCTAGGGTTTCGCTGCTCCAAACAGGTCATCGTGGCATTTTCGCTATAACTTTTTTTCTGCGACGTTTCAGAAGCTAAAAAAAATACCATTTGAGAAGACGCCGTGCTGAATCTCAGATCCAAATTTCAAAGATCTTTGCACTATATTTGCAGAGATATGATTTGAGGAAGTTGGTCTTTTTGCAGACTCCTGAATTACATTCCAAACAGGTGACCTGGGGAAAATCATCATAACTTTTTCTCTGAGAATTGGATTGAAATTTCATAAGAAGGTGCAGAAAGAGGACAAACTGTAGTTTCTTGTATATATTTTTCAGAGCCAAGGACGAAACAGTGACTCATGGAATGTCGTACAAGTTCGCTCTACTGAACTAGTCTATAATCAGGTCACTGTGGGAGATTTCGCATAACTCTTCCTTGGAGAATCCAATTTAGATCAGACTGGTGGCATTGGAAAGAGGACACAAGGGGCTACCACAGATTGCAATTTCAGAACTGGATGATCTAAAAGTACAGAGATACATCAGAGGCAATATCGAGCTCCTACAAAGTGAAAAAACAGTGTGTAGATTCTTTTAAATTTTTGCTTAAGATTGGTTTGAAAATTTATTTTGAAGGAATTCAAAGGGCTAGTAGATCATTATTATCGGTAACTGATGCCTTGAGGAAAAAAAATGCAAACGCCTAGTAAGGAACCTGAAAGCTCTAGCATGACTCATGAAGAAGAAGAAGAAATGCTATATGATATATCAAAATTATAAGAACAAGTGCAACAAGTGTCACTTGCACAAAAAGCAACAGAATCTAAGATGGATGGTTTAAGGAAAGATGTAGAAGCTAAGATGGATGGTTTAAAGAAAGGTGTAGAAGCTAAGATGGATTGTTTAAAGAAAGGTGTAGAAGCTAAGATGGATGGCATGGAAGCTAAGGTGAATGGCAGGGATGCTAAAATTGATGGCATGGATGATAAGATGGAAGGATTGAAGATAAATATGAATAAATTGCTACAAGAAATGGTCACTAATGGTGAAAGGGTACTAAAGGAAACTCATGATGAGAACAAATGAAATGTTAATCATGATTCCATAGACTCTAATGTTGGATCGAAGACCCACCATATTCCAAAAATCGATATGAGGAAGTTTGATGGCAAGGATCCCGCAACATGGATATTACAGATGGAGCAATTTTTCGATCTCAATAGTGTGCAAAACACACAAAAGGCACTTATGGAAACTTTATATTTGGAACCAAATCAGTTTGTATGGTATCAATGGATTTTCTCTCGTAAACAATTTATCACTTGGGCAATTTTTACGGAAGAATTGATAGCACATTATGAGGATACAAAAAGCAACACTTTTTTTAGCCAATTGATAAGTCTCAAACAAAAGGGTTCAATAATGGAGCACATTGAAGAGTTCCAAAAATTGAACATAAGGGTAAAATATATTCTAGAGGAGCATAGGATTGATGTGTTCATAGGGTCTTTAAAGGATAATATCCAACATGATGTTCGCATTTGGGAACCTGATTCATTAGAGAAGGCATTCAGGTTAGCAAGAAAAATTGAAAGAAAAATTATGGCAACCAGGAAGTATACCCCTCACAACTATAAAGACGGAATTGTTGTTGCCCCTAGTCTTCCACAACCTATAAGGTTGACACCACAACAATTGGAAGAAAAAAGAGAAAAAGGGCTTTTTTATAGTTGTGATAGAAAATACACTAAAGGTCATAAGTGTGCTGAGAAGAAATTATTCTACATAGATTGTGAAGGGGAAGAAGAAAAGGAGCAAGAAAGGTCAAAAGAAGAGGATATACTCCAGGAACAAAGCCTAGATGAAGAAAAAATGAATCCGACCATATCTTGTAATGCATTGCAAGGAATTACCACTCCTCAAACCATCAAGATAGAAGGACAAATCAAGAAGAAAAAGGTAATCGTGTTGATTGATTTAGGAAGCACCCACAATTTTATTCATTGTAAGGTAGCAAAAGAATTGAATTGCTTCCTATATCCAGCACCAGAGTGTCAAGTGATGATTGCAAATAGAGGAACAATAAATTTCTCTGGAAAGTGCCATAATATCAAGCTATCCATGGGAAAATGTGTATTGACTAGCCCAATGCTTTCCATTCCAATGGGAGGTGCTGATGTTGTACTAGGAGTCCAATGGCTACAATCCTTGGGTACAATAGCTTTTAATTTTCAAGAACTTTTCATCAAATTTTCTATGGAAGGAAATGAAGTTGAATTAAGGGGTATTACAGGGAAATCAGGAAAGATAATCAGCTATAATGGTATGACAAAGCTTCTAGAAAAGGAACAAAGAGGTGTAATTGCACAATTATGTTCGCTAGATGTTTCCACATCGGAATCATATATTTCTCTAGATCTTCAAAAGTCTTGGACAATCATTCCAAGGTATTTGAGACTCCCAAAGGTCTCCCACCTATGCATGATCATGATCATGCTATTCATCTGATTCGAGGAAGTGTTCCTCCAAACATCAGGCCGTACAGATATCCCTATGTCCAAAAGAGTGAAATTGAATGTATGGTTGCAGAAATGCTAGGCTGGTATAATTCAACTGAGTCAAAGTTCTTTCTCTGCTCGAGTAGTATTGGTGCACAAGAAGGATGGATCATGAAGCATGTGTCCGGATTATAGGGAGCTCAACAAGCTCACTATTAAAGATAAGTTTCCCATTCCTATCATTGATGAATTACTGGATGAATTGCATGGATCAATTTACTTCACCAAGTTGGATCTGCGTTCAGGATATCATCAAATCAGAATGAAGACTGAAGACATTCGGAAAACAACATTTAGAACTCATGAGGGTCATTATGAATTTTTGGTCATTCCTTTTGGTCTTACCAATGCACCTTCAACATTTCAAGGTTTGATGAATTCAATTTTCAAACCATTGCTTGGAAAATTTGTGTTAGTATTTTTTGATGATATATTAATCTACAACAAGTCTTGGAAGGATCATGTTGAACATGTTGACATGGTGCTACAACTATTGGAGGAGAAACAATTATATGCAAAAAGATCCAAATGTTTCTTTGGAGTCCAGGAGGTGGAATATCTGGGTTAGATTGTATCTCATGAAGGAGTTAAGGTAGACCCTAGCAAAATTAAAGCCATTAAGGAATGGAAAATCCCCAGATCCATAAAGCATCTGCGAGGATTTCTTGGGTTGACAGGGTATTATCGCAATTTTGTTAAGAATTATTGGGGAATAGCGGCACCTATAACAACATTATTGAAGAAAGATGCATTTTCATGGACTCTGGAAGCAACAAAGGCCTTTGAACATCTTAAAGAGGCAATGTGCCAAGCACTGGTCTTAGCTACACCGGACTTCACAAAAACCTTTATTGTGGAATGTGATGCTTCAGGAAATGGAATTGGTGTTGTTCTAATGCAAGTTGAAAGACCCATTTATTTTGAAAGTCGTCCAATCAAGGGAATGTTTTTACACAAATCTATTTATGAGAAGGAAATGTTGGCAATACTCCATGTACTTAACAAATGGCAACCCTACCTAACGGGAAGACACCTCAAGGTAAAAATGGATCATGATAGCCTTAAATACTTTTTAGAACAGAGATTATCCTCTGAAGAGCAACAAATGTGGGTCACAAAGATGTTGGGTTATGACTTTGAAATCATCTACAAAAAAGGGAAGCAAAATGTGGTGGCAGATGCACTCTCAAGAAAGGATGAGGATGTGGAAGCATTGTTGTGCGCCATTTCTATTATCAAACCAGATTGGATAAACGAAGCAAGGGAGGAATGGAAGAATGATGAAGAAGTACGGGCACTTATTCGAAAGTTACAACAAGATTCCAGTACGTATGATACATTTAGCTGGAAAAATTATTCGTTATGGTACAAAGATCGCTTATACCTTTGTAAGAATTCCCAGCTAAAACAAAAGATTCTTATGGAATTGCACACTTCTCCCTTAGGAGGGCACTCCAGATTTTTAAAGACTTACCACAGGGTTAAGAAGGATTCTTTTTGGGATGGCCTTAAATCAGATATTCAAAATTTTGTGGCTGAATGTTTCAACAAAATAAAGTTGAAAAAATTAAGACACCGGGTCTATTACAACCTTTATCCATTCCAAGCCAATGTTGGGAGGAGGTTTCCATGGATTTTATCATAGGTTTACCCAAGTCTGAGGGAAAGAGTGTCATCATGGTGGTAGTTGACATACTTACCAAGTATGCACACTTTTGTGCATTATCACATCCATTTAAAGCCAGTACTGTTTCTACTGCATTTATGGAAACAATTCAAAAGCTACATGGAAACCCAAAGATTATTGTAAGTGACAGAGATCCCATTTTCACTGGAAATTTTTGGACAAAATTATTTTCTTGTCTTGGTACTCAGTTAGCTCATAGCTCATCTTATCATCCTCAATCTGATGGGCAAACTGAGATAGTAAACAAATGTTTGGAAGGATATTTTCGTTGCTTTGTATCTAATAAACAGACACAATGGGTCAAATGGTTGCCTCTGGCCGAATGGTGGTATAACACTTCCTTCCATACAGCAACACAAATGACCCCATTTATGGCACTTTATGGGTATCAACCACCATCCATCACATCATATTTAAGAGAAAATTCTAAGGTTCAGGCAGTGAAACATCACATCGAACATCAACAACAAGTCCTCCAACTCTTAAAGGATAACCTCATGTTGGCACAGAATAGAATGAAACAGCAAGCAGATCAACATCGCAACGAAAGAAGTTTTGATGTAGGTGATTGGGTATTCCTACGACTACAACCATATAAGCAAATGTCCCTCAATCAAGCTAAGAAGGATAATAAATTATCACCAAAGTATTATGGTCCATACAAGGTGTTGCAAAACATTGGTACTATGGCATACAAATTGGAGCTTCCTGCAGCTTCTAGATTGCACCCAGTTTTCCATGTTTCATGTTTAAAGAAGGTTATAAGCGACAAGCTCCCAGTTCAAACAATATTGCCAAAACTTGACGAGGAAGGAAAAATTATATTGGAACTGGAAGAAGTCACAGAAATATGAACTCGACAGCTACGAAATCGATCAATTTCAGAGTATCTTATCAAGTGGAAGAACATATCCGCTGAAGATTCCACATGGGAGGGAGAATTTATATAGAAGTATCCAGAACTACTCAAGCGTTGAGGACAACACTTTTTTGAAGGATAGGGGCATGTTGGGTCCCTATAATACTAGTGATTTCCCCATTTCTATTGTATTTGTACCCCTTATTAATATTGTTGTGCCCCTATTGCCCCTATATTGTTATTACTGTGCCCCATAGAATCCCTTTATTGTTATTTTTGTGGCTTTATATTATTATTCTTAGGCCGGTTGGGTTATATTGTGACTCCTTATACTCCTATATATAGAAAGGAGGTTTTTTCATTTGAATCATCAAAGAATTGTTCATTTATGTAATGTAAAGGAGGTTTCCCCCTCGAAGAGGCTAAATTTTAAGGCGTTGATCTAACTTTTCTATTTTTTTCTTGAGATGGTTTCATAACAGTCTCCTGCTATCAAAACTGGTCTTGGTTTTTATGACTCAATTGAAGGTGAATCTAGCTCACAAGGTGAGGTAAGGAACTCTAATGCAAAATAAGAAATGCTCAACAAAGAGATGAGAGGTCAGCCCCATCAACAACCAAGGAAAGAAATTCTTCAAAGAAAATATTTTTCTCCTAACTATGGAAGTGATAGATGATTATTTCCTCGGATAAATAATGTTGCATGTTATGTATGTAATAACCTTGGACATGTTGCAGCTAGATGCAGAAGTATAATGGTTCAAGACCGTCACATAGAAAGATCATCATGTTCCAGGTACTTTAACGGATATTATTTTTCTTGCAATATGTTTGGTCATAAAGCCATTGACTGCTATAGGAGGAATATGAAACATATAAGATTTTATGCATGTAATAAGCTTAGACATATAGCAATGGAACACAGGAGAATATTTTGGGTACCATACGAGAAGGAGAAAACATCATCACAATTGAAGATATAGAAGAAAAAGGAAGTACAACCAGAAAGATGTGGCATAGTAGAGTATACAGAAATGACAGACTCAGAGGAAGCTGAAAGTGTGGAATTTTAGTATTCTAAATCTCATACGCAAGTTTCATGAAGACAAGTCACATATATACGCGAGTTAGACACTTCACAGTCGTGTATATTATGTTCTAAAGAAAAGCAGAAATACAAAAGCCTGATATGGTTCAGTCACTTATCTGCTCTGTTTGATGATGGCATGGAACAGGTTCAGGGGGAGAATATCCCTCAAATAATTCATTGTTGGCACTACGGTTAAAAGTCCTTGGTGATGATGCTTATGATACATCTTTCTATGATACTTGGAGTCACATTGTTGGTATTCAGGTCAAATTCGTGGAAGGTTACTTAAGTGACATATTGGTTTGCCAAGAGAATGGGATTAAAGGTTACAGGTTGCTAATGTTGTTGAGAGATGCTTATGGTGCAGATCATGTGTTGTATGATTGTTGTTGATGACTATCATGGTCTTGTTTAGATTGTTGGTCATTGTTATAAAATTCATGTACATCATTTGATGTAAAGGTCATGAAACGACCTAATTTGTAACCCCACTTTGCATGGGAAGGATGATGTAATAATTTCTATTTCAGTCATGCACAAACAGTTGGTATAACCCCACTTGGTTGGGTGGATGAGTCAAAGTGGTGTATCCCCACTTGGTTGGGAGATTGATGTATGTTTGATTCATTGGTGATAGAAAGGTCATACTCCCTTAGTTGAGTTATAGAGTCATGTTATTCTTGCAAACTTGGCATGTGCTTAGGGGGAGCATGAACGGATTGATACATCTTAGCATGAACAAAGGGGGAGCTCAATCAACAATTTCAACATGTACTCATGGGGAGTATGGACATCAAAATGTATATCAAGGGAGAGAATATCTTGATCCACCCTTTTCCATTGATGTCAAAGGGGGAGAGTGAACAGTGTGGCTATTGCCATCAAGTCCAAAGGGGGAGATTGTTGGCATTATGATATAGGTATGACTCAAGACTCAAGTGTTGTCCTTGATGGAAACTCTCTTAGATGAAAGATCTCAGTATAGCAGGTAAACAACAAGAATGAAGAAAGAAAGGTATATGCGGGTTCACTATATACCAAGCCACGTATACACCCAGGTTCACTATATACAAAGGTACGTATATCATACACACGCACTTTCACAAAAGGAAAGGCGCGTATATGTTGGAAAAGTAAGTTTTGGTTTGTGTATTTGGTTTGAGATATTGACCGGAGGTATTGGGTCCAAGGTATTGGTCCTACGTGGTTTTGGACGATGGTATTGAGAAAGGCCTAAACCTATATAAGGAGAAGAAGATCATTAGGCGAGAGAGCAAGTGTGCAAGTGATGAATATCTGATGAAGTGTGAGATCTGGTACGTAGGTAATGGTTTGTGATGCTTTGCTTGATCTGAACCAAGGATGCACCCATGTGGATGATGATGAACAATGGATCAGGATCTTAAGGCTTGAAATTTTTTCCCGTTATGTGGTTTGATCATGGATAGACTAGATCTGAATTATTGATGCATATTTATTCTGCAAATGTTATGATCTGGGTATGATTGATGTCTAGAATAGCTGCAAAGTTATAAGTTAGTATTTTCACATCTGTATGCAGGTTCTCTTTGGTAAAAGTGCATATACACATTGGTTGGGTTCATTAGAGTAGTGTATACACAATGAAATATGATATTTGAAGTTGCAACTGGATCTGGTTGTTGTTGCAGAGTTATGGGTTTTGCTCTATGTTCTGGTGATTGTGTTTGATGACAAGGTTTTAGTGATTCAAATGTTGGGTGGTTCAGAGATTGATGATGTAGATGTGGTTGATGGTTGTACTGCAGTGATGATTGATTTTGTGCCTTGATGTTATTCATGGATCCAATATGAAAATTTATGAAACGTGGTCCCTGGAGGAAGAGTAAAGGTTGGAGCCTTTAGTAGGCCGGCGCCTACGTACTGGTAAACATATAAGCCAATACAAGAGCCAGTGGGTTGGAGCTCCCTTCCAGTAGCAGCTAGAAAATGAGAGAGGGTCATAGCCTTTGGTAGGCCAATGCCTATGTACTAGTAAATACATCAGCTAGTACAAGAGCTAAGGGGTTGTAGCTCCCTTCCAGTAGAAGCTAGAGAATGAGAGAGGGTTGTAGCCTTCTATAGGTGGGTGCCTATGTACTTTTATGAGTCTGCACCAATACAATATTGTAAAAATATTTTTCTTATATTAATGAAAACAGTGGCAGGTGGTTTTTGTCCCACATTCAGTTTCCACCTTATATCATGGTGTTCATGTGTGTTTCTTATGTGCGATGATCTGTTTTGTTTTTACTGCACCTGGTTACTGCCTATATGGTTAATGAAGTTTTGATGCACTGATTAAAGATGAACATATAATGGATTAACTGAATCATAAGTTTACTAGATATACACTAGTTACCTTAAACACAATTGTGTGTACATGCAAGTTCCCTTAACTGAAGTAGAATATATGAATCTGATTATGGAAATGAAAAATTTATTGATTTGCTAATACTGATTCACCCCCCACCCCCCTCTCAGTATTACTTCCAACAAAATTTTCCACATAACATCTATTCTCACAAAATGGCACCTTAAAAACCCCTCAACCTAAGGTAGAGGTCACCCTCAAACATCAATTATGTCGAAATGTTGCTTCATCTAAAACCTCCCATACTTATGACATAGTATATGACTTGGCACAATATCCTACTACCATGTCAATGCTAGAAGTCCCCATCCCAATGGGAATTTGTACTATTGTATGATTGTCTTAAATGTCGATAAAGTAGGGAATCCCCCGCTTCCTTCATCCGTTTGCTTTCAAATACTAGTCTCCATAAAAAATTCCACTATACATGCTATTGCTTGGAAGAAACTTTGTTCCCATGACCTGTCACCATCCAAAATCACTCCTGATGATTGGGATGACGACCCCTTGCATCCCCTCAGTTTATACTATAATTTCCCCATTATTGTTGCTAGAAAGACCATCTTGATTAACATCAAAGTCATCAATGCCCCGTTAGAGTATAACATCTTGTTGGATTGTAGGTACACCTCTTCCATGTCCACTATCACATCCACTATCTCTTACAAGATTTTCTTTCCTCGCAATGGAAAGATCGTCACTATCAATCAATTAACTTTCTATGACCCTTAGTCTCAGACCTCTCCTTAGACGACTATTTCATCAATGACTAGAAATCAAACCACCCCTTTCTTAAATGTTTTTTTCCCTTGGAATGTAAAATTATTCTATGTTTCTTAAGGCTTACTGTGATCCAACACCCCTTCTGAGCCCAACCGTTCTATTGTTTTCATCCTTTAAGTGTCATAGGTTGCAAGCAAGCAATTTGGTATGTGTTCTTAGCATCCAGCTCCTCTGAAGCCTCCTACTCAAAAATCAACTTTTCCTTCAAGTACAATACCTCTAGGTTAGTTCCCTCTTGTTGGTATCTCTCCCAATCCTTTTGTAATTGGAACTCTCCCCCCAGGTCTCTCTCATATTGTAGTAGTTCCTCCATGTCACTAATCCTCTCATTAGATACCTTTCTTATTCCCATTCTCAGGAATCTTTTCTACCTCGTCATGATCACGTTGAGTCTTCCTAACATCGCCTTGGAGATCTCAGATTGGTACAATGATCCTATCACAAACACTCCTCTCAACCAGCTCAAAACTTATACAACTTTGACTCTGGTTCAACCCATTATAACCACCCTTTGCTTCGCTTAAGTTCCCTAGCAACCTAAATAAGAAGCCACTTATGTTCTGAAACCAATTGGTGAGTGGGGAAAAGCCCAAAAAAAAGAAAACAAGGACAGGGCACCCCAAGAAACTTGCATTCCTCCTAAACCACTAAAGATTTCTCCTCCATGCACTTTTTTTGATGTTGCTAGGAATGCCACCAATAATTATCCTGAGCTCCCTAATATTATGAATGCGGCCTCTTATAATTTCCCTGACCCAAACATTTCTGAGGTCCATATTACCTTACTCGAGTCTGCCAATAGAAACAAAACCTTACACATGAATCAGGCTTATTCTTTGTGTGATAATTATGGACATTAGTCCCATCATTGTCCTCGTCTTGATAAAATTTATGAAACAGTTCAAGTTCTTCGTGAGTTATATGTCGCTCATAATGACTCTACTTCCCCTCTAACTAAGGGTCATGGCCCCAATGCATCTTCACCGCAGGAGGTATCTCAACCCACCATCATGATTCCTCCTCTTTATGTCAAGATGATGGAGAGTTTAACCCATATTCTCTAAGTGTCTTCATCCCTGGGATAATATTGGGTGGTCATGGCTTTCCTTATCCTTCAGATGATATGCCCCATTGTGCTTAGTTACTTCTACAACAAACACATAACCAATATGCTATGGAATCCAAGGACTTCATCCATGGTGAGGTCAACTCGTTCAAAAACACCATTCCTACACCAGATTCTTTCGAAAAGGGAAATATGGATAACATCTTCCCTACAATCAAAGTTGACATTTTGAATAAATAAGGGGTTGAATAAAATATCAACTTCGGGACAAAATGCACCTGAGAAGAAATTGAATTTTACATTATGTTATAAATCCATGATGCTTTAACCTGGTCCTGTTATGAGATGCCTAGATATGATCCTACCATTGTTGAACACCATATTGACACATGGACCAATGTTATTCCTATCCGCTAGAAACAAAGGCCTGTCCATCCTTCCAAAAACAATGTTATTAAATCTAAATTAAATAAGCTCAATGTTGGTTTAATTGATCCCATTGAATATGCCACATGGGTGTCCAATCTCATTCCCTTCTCAAGAAACAAGGCACTAGTCATGTCTCCATGGAATTTCATGATCTAAACAAAGCTTGTTTGAAAGAAAATTTCCCCACCTTTCATAGACCAAATCAATGATGAGTGTGTAGGACATGAGGTACTTTCTTTTATGGATAGATTCTTTGGGTACAGCGAAATTCATATCTGCTATGCCGATCAACTTAAAACTACCCTTACTAGTCTATGAGGAACCTTTTTTTAAAGGGTAATGCCTTTTGGTTTAAATAATGTTGGGGCTACCTTTCAGCATGCCATGTCCTATTTTTTTCACAACCTATCTCATATCCAAGATTTGATTGCACCACCTTGATGACTTGTATACCATATTCCTCTGATGTCGTAAGTACAAAATTCTCCTCGATGCCCTTAAGTGTGTCTTTTTCATTCCTGTCGACTGACTTTTACACATCATTGTGTCCATAGATGGTATCATTGTTTCCCCTATCAAATTTCAAGCCATTATTGAACTTCCTCCTCCTTGCACCCTTTTCCAGTTACACAACTATTACAGATCCATTTGGCCACATCACTCCCATCATCCAGATCAGTGTTTTAGCACTCATGAAACCCTAATTTTAGTTCCTACATCCCCTAAACAAGTCATCCTTCTGAATGCCTCCTTCCGAGACAATTTCATAGCCTGAAGACATCCTGAAATGACCTTTAGAGGGACCAACATAGGTATGCCCATGCAAGGGTGTGCTGCAAAGAAGCTAAGTCCATGCCAAGGTGCTCTGCAAAACACTTAGGCTACGCTGGGCGAGTTTGACCAAAATTCACATAGGGTTTATTCTTATGTTATGGAGTCTTCTAGAATATTCCCACACTTATCATCACCTATGACCTCGAAAATGGATGAGGAATGGGTTAAGATACCTTTTATCCTCGCATCCCTTCCTCCATGGAAGTAATTCTAAGTATGGAAAGTCATTCAATACCTTCATTGATGGCAAAACCTTCTCTATTTTCCTATAAATTGAGCACTCATCTAAGTGATCAGGGGTTGGACTTTGATGAATTGTAAGGAGATAATGTTAGTTTGAGAATTGAGACTATTGTAAGTGTTGTTATGCTACCCGAATGTCATGCTTATGATGCGATGTTGATGGAACCAAAGCTGGAGGAGTGACTTTGAATCAGGCTTCATGGTTGTAATTTTTCTTGCTATTCAATAAAGTATTTACACCTTTTTCCATATGCTTATCTTGATGCATATCTAATTCCATTTACTTGTAATAAATAGATCTTCTGGTTTGATTGGTTTTTTGTCTTTTATTCATGTTTATAGGTACTTCTCAAGCGTGTTAAGTATGGGAAGGAGTGACAAGACCGATACAAAGGAGACAAGAGGAAACTGAAAGTACAAGTAGGTCCTCTCATTCTCTTTGTCTTATCTATTGTTGATAGAAAAATGTTAAATTGCTTTAAACTGTTGTTCTAGATATGGCTACTTAACTAGGGAATCATTGTTTATCCGTAGATACCAAATTCTTCATAACAAATTGGCAACCATACTAGGGATTACATTCGACAGTTTTTTGGATAGGTACACAGCCTAGCAAGGATGGGAAAATAAACATCATCGAACATAATAGGGACCAATTTGTGCCCTATTTGAAAATCCTGATTTGTCAGATCCTATGCATGAACTAGGAACTACAATATTTCTATTTGTTGCCTCATTCCGGACAACCTGAAGTATTTGAGCAACCCACAGTTTTGAGGCCCTCAACTTTACCCTAATTATTTATGGAAATCATGTATTGTTCTTCATGCTCTCTTTCTCGCCAAGTAATATACATTCTGATCTGATGAAAGCCTGAAATCAAACTATAAGCTTAATTAGGATCCTTTCCATGCAAAAAAAGGACAAATTTTGGACCAAACAGGTGAAACAATTTTGGGAAACTCGCCTAGCACAGCCCAGGCAAGGAGATAGTGTGCTACAAAGTAGTAAACCTTCTATTTGGGTGCTCTTAAAAGTATTTTTTGACATGCAATCCTACGTTGATCATAGGGAAAAAAATATAACCCAAGAGGACCAAAAAAACCCCTAAAACTTGTATGAAATAGTAAAAGAATAACATGAAAAGAAAGAGAAGGGGGAGATATTCTACCTATTCTAGATGACATGAGAAATTGTCCATAAAATCTCTCTTAATCAGCTGCTAAACGTCGAGGTAAAAAACAGGGTCAGAGCATAAGCTAAATGATAAATATCAAATGGTGAAAATAACATTGTAAATTCTTGCTTTTATATTTATTTCATGATCATTAAATGAGTAAAATTTAGTATTTACCTATTTTTACCAATGAAACAGGTATGTTCAATCCGTTTGGTTGTGTTTTGAGTAGGTTTTACAACTGACTTATAGAAATTGATGTGCTCGATTGTAAATTGTATCTTTGACCATAGAGTATACTTTTATCTCTTTTTTGAGCTCTGCTAAATATTGAAAAAGGTAACCCCCTTAGAGTCATCTTTAAGCTCTTTTCAGACTCTCTAAATATTAAAATATTGAGGGGCGTTTGTCCTTTTCAGTTCATTAATGGATTAGAAACAACATCTACTCAGTATAAGTTTAACCCTTTTCTGGACTGAGATAGATTATTTACAAAAAAGGAATATGTTGACCGAACATGGTCAATATGTTCATTCTTATATTGTTTTACCCTTTTTCAGGATTGAGAGACAAATCTATGAAAAATAACTTGTGGAATTTCTTTTTTTCCCTTTCCAAACTCTCTAAACATGAAAAGGATCGATTTATCTTTGTTGTTAAACTCGTTAAAACATCAAATAGTGACAAACTTGTCGATCATGACAAGACTGAGTTTCAACTTTTCTAGACTCGTTAAAACATCACATAGCAATGGATTCACCCAAAGGGTGAAATTATATAACAAGCATATGTTATCCTCCTCAGGCTTGATAAAATTAAAGAGGTACTGGTCAGCAAAGATTGGCGAAAATGGGAAAAGGGGTAAACCACTTTATGGCGGCAGGTCACTCTTGAACATGACACTTTCACTTCATCATTGTGACTATTTGGGTTGGATTATCTACTTGATGGTCATCATACCTTGGTCTATCATACCATCCATTACTTTTTCTTTCGGTCAAAGTTGCCAATCCATTTAGTGTCGCTGACATGTTCAAGAGAAGTCACTAAGTTTGAAATTCATCCTTTGCAATACCATAAAACTTCATTTTCATGACCACCATTCCTAAACCTTGTGTTGTCGGTCACATTGCATCTCCAAAAAATAATTACACTCATTTTGTGTCGTTGATGTGGGATACATCAAGGCCCTCCTATGAAAAATTGCTTATTATCGACATCAGCTCATTATCCAAGAAGTTGACAAGAATCACCTTTCTAGTGCCTTGAGGCTTGCATACATCAATGGCAGGTTTCTTGCTTACAACGATATGCTGAAATCATCAGCCTTCGACCGAAATACTTTGTATGGTGTTCAACATCAAAACATACATTCACACCATGCAGAATGTACTGCAGTACCTTGAGGATCATTATAATTATCAGTGATTTCTCTCGCATCTGATAACAATTTACATCATTGGCTGGTAATCAGACGGTGTCTTCCCATGTTCTATTTCATATCACACATTCGCATGGTTAGACTCGTACTTGAGCAAACAATTGAATGAGATAGAAGACCCCAGATCTAGTTTCATCCATCCGAGTTGTAGGTTTTAACCCTGTACAGAAATTACCTGCATACGAATTCTTAAACAAAGAAAATAAACAATGCGAGAGCATAACCCATAAAACACATATGCACAGAGATTTTCCCTGGATCCCAAAACCGGGACTTCCAGCTTGATTTTTCATTATGTTCCTTTCAATTTTACAATACATATTTATACATGCCAAAGCATCCAATACCATGGACCGAAAACCATCGCGTCCAAAAAACATGTGCAAAAATCATGCACAAAACCATAGGTGGGTCTGCCCAACCTAACATATGGTCCAAAACCAAAAATTTTCGGGGCGGTGCCCCAGACCCCATAAAGTGGGGTTACGGGTGCCCTTCAAACCCCTATTAACTACGTGGAAAGAATATAACACAACCCAACAATCTCCCACTTGTTGTTTTCTTTCCATAGGGGGCCACAGGAGAGCTTAGTCATTTTTTCAGCCCTGAGATTCCCATTGCTTCTCTACACCAAGAGAACTTCTCAGAGCTCAAGATTTTGTCAATGAATCTTCAGTATTCTTCAAAGTGTCCACCTTTACCAGCAACACCTTTTTGTCTTCTATCATATCCCTCACAAAGTGATACTGAACATCAATGTGCTTTGTCTTTGAATGATAAGCAGGGTTCTTTGCCAAGAAAATTGCACTTTGGCTGTCACAGTCTATTCTTATAGCTCCCTGTACTAACCCCATACTTGAACACAATCTCTGCAACCAAACTGCTTCCTTGCTTGCATGAGTGGCTGCCATGTATTCTGCCTCTGTAGTTGATAGTGCCACTACAGATTGTTTCTTACTCATCCAACTGACTGCACCTCAAAATAGGTTAAACACATACCCACTTGTAGATCTTCTATGATCCAGATCTCCAGCCTAGTCTGCATCAACAAAGCCATGAATATCTAACACTCTGTCCAATCCTGGTCTTCCTTGGTAGCACAAACCATAATCACTAGTGCCACGCAAATACCTGAAAACTGGCTTCACTGCTGTCCAGTGCTCCTTCCCAGGTTTTGACATAAACCTGCTCAATACTCCCACTGCATGTGCAATGTCTGGTCTAGTACAGACCATTGCATACTTCAGGCTACCCACTGCACTTGCATATGGAACACGGGACATGTCCTCTTCCTCTTCTTGTGTCTTGGGACACTATTCAGCAGATAACGTCACACCTACATGAATAGGAACCTTCACCGGTTTACTGTCCTGCATATTAAACCTCTGGAGTATTGTCTCGACATACTTCCTCTGGTTTAACCAGAGCTTCCTCTTTGACCAATCTATTTTAATTTCCATGCCCAAAATATAGTTTGCAGCACTAAGATCTTTCATGTCGAGTTTGGAGGACAATTGGGTATTCAAATCCTGGATAATTTCTTTGTCATTTCCAACCAGCAACATATCATCCACATACAAGACCATATAAATAATACGGTCACCAATTAATTTAAAATACAGACAATGATCTGCTTTGCTTCTAGTGAAGCCAAGTCCCCGTATAAATGTATCAAATTTCTGATACCACATCCTTGGTGACTGTTTTAACCCATACAGAGACTTCTTTAACTTTCATACCAGTTCTTTCTTACCCTTCACCGCAAAGCCTTCAGGTTGCTTCATGTAGATTTCCTCTTCCAAATCCCCATGAAGAAATGATGTCTTCACATCCATCTGTTCTACCTCAAAATCAAAAGCAGCAGCAACAGATAAAAGTAATCTAATAGAACTTACCTTGGCAACAGGAGAAAAAATATCACCAAAATCAATTCCCGGCACTTGGGAATAACCTTTTGCTACCAACCGAGCTTTGTATTTCTCCACCGTTCCTTCTGCATTTGTATTCTTCTTGAACACCCATTTGCTGCCAATGGGTTTCCTTCCAGCCGACAACTCCACCAGATCCCAAGCCTCATTTTTGTGCAAAGATGCCATTTCATCGACCATGGCCTCTTTCTAGAGTTTTCCATCCTCTGAGTCCACTGCTTCCTTCAAAGTTCTGGGATCATTATCAGTAACAGACAAAGAAAAATTTGAACTGAAAGCAGATGGACTATACCTTTCTTGCTGCCTTCTTTCTCGAAATGATCTTCTCACAACCGGAGTTTGTGGCTCTTCATCTTCTGATTCCTCCTCTGCTGCAGAGTCTGATTCTTCCTCCTTTGGCTCACACTCTATCTTCTCAGGTTCCTTTGGTTGGACTTCATGTTGAATAACATCTTTTACCTCTCTGAACAACACATCTCGTCTGTACACAACCTTCCGTGTGACTGGGTTCCAAAGCTTATAACCCTTTAAACCATCCTTATACCCAATAAAGATGCACTTTTCAGATTTACTATCCAACTTGGTTCGTTTCTCCTTTGGAACATGTACATATGCATCACATCCAAATACCCTTAGAAGTGAAAGAGAGGGTTTCTTACCAGTCCATACTTCTTGTGGAGTCTTATCCTCCAACACTGATGAAAGTGATCTGTTGATCAGGTAACATGCAGTATCCACCGCCTCTGCCCAGAATTCCTATCCTAACCCGGCACCACTGAGCATGCTTCTTGCCCTTTCCATCAACGTCTTGTTCATTCTTTCTGTGACTCCATTTTGCTGAGGTGTATATGGAGTAGTCTTCTGCCGTGCTATACCACACTTCTTACAAAATTCTTCAAATTCCTTGCTGCAAAATTCTCCACCATTATCTGTCCTCATCACCTTTATCTTCTTCTCTGACTGATTTTCCACCAGAGCCTTAAATTCTTTAAACTTGTCAAAGACTTCAGATTTCTTCTTAAGAAAATATATCCATGTATTCCTTGAGAATTCATCTATGAATGATACATAGTACACAGACTTACCCAGTGATGGAACCTTCACAGGTCCAAACACATCACTGTGCAAAAGCTCTAATATATGTTTCGTCCTCTTACCACCAGAGGGGAAACTCACCCGATTCTGCTTCCCATATACACAATTTTCACATAAATCAAAATCCAGAGAGCTATTATTCATACCTTATACCATACCTTTACCATGAAGTATTCAAAGGCCCTTCTCTCCAATATGTCTAGGCCTTTGATGCCACAACATGGTCTTCTCTCCAGAGACCACTAGATTCTCTACTCCATTTTCAGGAACCATAGAACTTGGCTCCGATACCAAATGTAGGTTTTAACCCTGTACAGAAATTACCTGCATACAAATTCTTAAACAAAGAAAATAAACAACGCGAGAGCATAACCCATAAAACACATATGCACAGAGATTTTTCCGGGGATCCAAAAACCGAGACTACCAGCTTGATTTTTCATTATGTTCCTTTCAATGTTATGATACATATTTATACATGCCGAAGCATCCAATACCATGGACCGAAAACCATCGCGTCCAATACCATGGACCGAAAACCATCGCGTCCAAAAAACATGTGCGAAAATCATGCACAAAACCATAGGTGGGTCCGCCCAACCTAACATATGGTCCAAAACCAAAATTTTCTGGGGCGCTGCCCCGGACCCCATAAAGTGGGGTTGCGGGTGCCCTTCCAACCCCCTATTAACTACGTGGAAATAATATAACACAACCCAACACGAGTTGCGATTTCAGGAGTACTAAATCATATCTACAATGGCCTTATGCTGATGGTCCTTCCATGGTTCTATATCTCTAGCTGACTATCTATGTACATATAATGAAAAGTTTATATGCTGAGCATGGTGACTCCTTCCCTTAGAAATTCATGAAAATCCAAAATATCAGGAGATTATGTATTGTAATTGATGTAAGGAACCATCCACTTTGGAACCTCCTCATCACGTCGTAAAGCATTACATTCGACATTTACATTTTTTACTTCATGATTTAGGGGGTAGGTGTTAGAGATCCATTTGGGTGCATCACTCCCATCATCTAGATTAGCGTTCTAGGGATCATCAGACCCTAATTTCAGTTGGTACAAGCCCTAAACAAGTCAACGTTTTGAATGCCACCTTCCAAGATAGTTTCAAGGTCTGAAGACATCCTGGAATGACCTCTAGAGGGACCAATGTAGGTAGGCCCATGTAAAGGAGCACTGTAGAGCAATTAAGTCTATGCCAGGGTGCCCTACAAAGCACTTAGGCCCTCTTTGACCTACGCTAGGCGAGTTTGAGCGAAATTCACATAGGGTTTGGGGAATATTCTTATCTTCTAGAGCCTTCTAGAAGATTCCTACATTGATCATCTCCTATGAGCTCGAAAATGGATGAGGAATGAGTTAAGGTACCTCTTATCCTCTCATCCCTTCCTCCATGGAACTAATTCTAAGTATGGAAGGCCATTCAATATCTTCATTGATGAAAAAACCTCCGTCATCTTCCTATAATTCAGCACTCATCTAAGTGATTAGTGGTTGCACTTTGATGAATTGTAAGGAGATAATGTTAGTTTGAGAATTGAGACTATTGTAAGTGTTGTTATGCTACCCGAATTTCATGCTTATGATGCGATGTGGATGGAACCAAAGCTGGAGGAGTGACATTGAATCAGGCTTCATGGTTGTAATTCTTCCTATTATTCAATAAAGTATTTACACCTTCTTCCATATGCTTATCATGATATGTGTGAATGTATCTGATTCCATTTACTTCTAATCAATAGATCTTTTTCTTTGATTGGTTCTTCATCTTCTGTTGATGTTTATAGGTACTTGTCAAGTGCATTAAGTACAAGAAGGAGCGACAGGATCGATACAAAGGAGACAAGATGAAAGCAAAATTACAAGTAGGTCATCTCATTCTCTTTGTCTTATCTATTGTTTATAGAAAAAGGTTAACATTCTTTAAACTATTGTTCTTGATATGGCTACTTATCCGGGGAATTAGTATTTATCCCTAGATACCATATTCTTTATAACAACAACCTCCAAGGCAAAGACAACTTCCTTCATCAGTTTTTTATAACTATTCCACTACTACTGATCAGTTTCTCAGAATATTTCACTCAAAAATTCCATTCATTTGGTATGATAAATATCTACAGTATTTTGATGCTCTCAAGCTTGCTCTATCTTCCTCGCCCTTGACTAGCCCACCTAACTTTGAGAGGGATTTCATCTTGTAAATCTCAGATTCCACCTATTTAGTTGTTGGGGTCTTAATACAAGAAGGTGGTTCTTAAAATGATCATGTCATATACTATGTTAGTATGAACCTTAATGGTCCACCTATGTCCTATTCTCATGAATAAAAGTTGGCCTTAGTTGATGTGTTATTTGTCTGAACATTGCATCATTATCCTCATGCACATGACCAAGGTTGTGACTAATTCCAACCTCATGGCCTTCTTGTTGAGCCAATGAATCATCAATGGGAAATATTCCCATTCGATAGTTATCCTCTAGGAATTTATTTGGAATTTTGCACACCCAATAATAAGAAATGGTTAGCCCTTGCCAAATTCATTTCTTAATTTTCTACTATTGTGCCAAATCCACCGATAAATGATGGCCTCCCAGATGAACACTTCTTCACTATAACTTTGGATGATCCTTGGTATGGTGACATCCTCACCTATCTAAAAACCTAGAAATTCACCCCCACCTCAATCGTAATGATTGATGATGTATTTGACATCAAGCCCCTCACCATCTCCACATTGGTGACCATCTTTTTTGTTGCATTGTTGACAGTGTCCTTTGTTGTTTTCTCACCCATCATGAAGCTTCTCAAGTTCTAAATGCCTCTCATGATAGTGCTTATGGTGGTCATATCTCTAGAATATCAACTACCTAGAAAATAATCTTTGTCAGATACTTTTGGCCTTCTCTCTTTAGCGATTACATTGAGGAACTCAAGCACTATGTAAATTATCAATTATACACCCCAAAGGCTCATGCTCCAATTTCTCCCTTCCATCCTGTCATTCCAGATGAACCTTTCTGTAAATGGGCCATTGAATTTATGGAGTGTTTAACTACATGTGGTAATAACCATAAGTAAATTATCGTGGTAGTCCACTATTTCAGCAAATGGGTTGAAGCCATGCCCACGTTCAATAACACCACAACCACTACAACCCTATTTTTCTTTAACCATGTTATCACTCGATTCCGGGTTCTGAAGAAATTAGTTTCTCACCACGGCTGACACTTTGAAGATGATATATGGAGTGAACTATCTTCAATGTCGGGCTTTGACCACAAAAATCCCTCATCTTATTACACCCAAAGAAATGGACAAGTTGAAGATATCAATAAATTCCTTAAAACCATGTTTCAATGGATAGTGAATAAACACAATACCAACTGGCATCTTATGCTCTTCCCTTTATTGTGGGCCGACAAAAATTCTCTCAAAACTTCCACTATGTTCACTCCTTTATACCTTGTTTTTGGAAAAGAGACAATCTTACCAATCGAGTGTGAAATCTCGTCCCTCCACCTTGTTGTCAAACTCCTCCCAGACACCCAACCATTAGAAAACATACTCATCATGCTTGAGTGTGCCAATGCAGACTATTTTGTTGCATTAAAAAACATTGAAGCAATGAAAAAGTGCATCAAAGCTCAGTATGAGTGTAAAGTCCACCCTTGTACCTTTCATGAAGGAAACCTTGTTCTTGTCTATGACCATGATAAAGATGTGTTGGGGCATGGGATTTTTGAACCATTATGGCTTGGTACTTACATCATTCATAAGTGTTTACGAAATGGCGCATACCTTTTACAGGGTATAGAAGGAGAAATTATTCCCAACCCTTGTAATGCACTCTACTTAAAGAAATTTTACACATAAAATTTCCCATTGAAATGCATGTTAACTTTTATTTTCTACATTTAGGCATAGTTCATCCCCCATTATCTCATTCATTTTCTTCTCACACCCTTTAGATGGATCCATCATCCACACCACATATCATTTATGTTGATGGTATGATTTGCGTCTCCAGTAATATAACATTGGCATCTTAAGCCATTTTCACCCCTTTGCATTTGTTAGTCTATTCGAACAACATCTACATTATATATTATACCAATAACGAGACTGAATATGATGTATTGTTAGGTTTTCTAGTTGATTCCCTTGATCATTGCATCCTTCACATTCATGTTTGTCTTGATACATTGCTACTTGTCATGCAATTGAATGGTGTTTATCATGTGCCTAATCATGTCATATTTAGAAAATATCTACAATTTAAGCTTTTGGCACATGAATTTGAATCCATTACATTTAGTCATGTTCCTAGAGCATAGAATAACTATGTTGATACCACTGCAAATAAATTTTGAGACTTAAATTCATAGAAAATTTTAGGGGCGAATGTTCGCCCTTTCGCGAAATTAAGGGGTTTTAAATTTTTAGTGGGCGAATATTTTGTATCAGAGTACATTTTTACAAATCACCTCAAATAGCCCACATTATTTTAAGGGAGAGGGTAAAAAAGGTAAATTTAGCCCTTGAAATTAGGAGTTACAACCCCCCATTTTCAAGAATAGATTTTATTTAAGTGAATCCATTCACCCATTTTCAAGAATAGATTTTATTTAAGTGAATCCTATGGGCCAAATACCATATTTATAAAAGAGGTATGGTAAATTAATGAAAATATAAATAAATGAGAGGTATGGTAAATAAATAAAACATTTTTTATATTTACTCCATAAGTAACCTTATATACATGCAAGGGTGTAAACAAATAAAAATATAAATAAAGTGGAGGTATGGTAAATAAATAAAAATATAAATAAACTAGACGTATGGTAAATAAATAAAACCTCTTTTTATATTTAGTTCATAACCCTCATTCTATTTATGAAGGCTCAAGAAAGAGGTTTTATTTAAGTGAATCCTATGGGCCAAATACCATATTTGTAAAAGAGGTATGGTAAATTAATAAAATATAAATAAATGAGAGGTATGGTAAACAAATAAAACAATTTTTTATATTTACACCATAAGTCACCTTATATTTACTAACACTCAAAATATGCATTATATTTAGGTGAAACCTATGGGCAAAATACTATGGGACAAATACCATGGACTAGATTGTTATTAATACCATGCAAAAAAACATTACTAACCCTAATATTAGTATTAATAAAAATAAAAATGGCACATGGTATTGACCCATGGTATTCACCAAAATGGCACATGGTATTGACCCATGGTATTCACCTGGAATGTAGCCTATTTAAATGGGGGAATCTTTACTCTGGATCTACTAACCCCCGAGTGGTATCAAATATCGTGATATGCAAACTAGCATAGAGTGAAACAATATTTGATCCCTCTCGGGGTGGATCAAGAGTACGTTTCGGACTAGCTTGGTGAGTCCATCATCAGGGCAATGTGATTTGTATTTTGATAAGAGAGAGCATAATATTATGGAGCTATTAATAATTATTTTAATAGTGAATTTTATGTGTTTAGAGAGGCTATTTATATGAGATAAAAATTCATTAAGTTTATCTTAACCATGGCTCCATTTAGCAAAAATGTCATCTACATATCTTTTCCATAAAGTGATTTTCCCATCGTCATCAATGTTTTCTCCATGAAATTAAGTAAAACGACCCCCTAAGAGCATGACCCTTGTGGACCTTAGTACAAAGAACATCAAAATCGTTTTCTCTCCACACTAGCTTTATCTCTACCATACTTTCCAAAGGCATCAATTTTTTTGAGTTCAGAGTCATGATATTCATTTTCACTTCTTAGCTTCAGCTCCCTAGAAGCCTCGAGTATTGTCTTTCCGTGAGGTAGAAAGTGAATTTTTTCCACCAAAAACTACATTGGACACACTTTTCAGCCCCTTTTTCTATGTCATAGAGCATATAAAAAGGCCCAATGAGTGTGTTGTGATTGTGAATATAATCTAGGGTTTCCCTTAGTCAACTGAGTCCCCAATATGAGAACTTAACCCATGGAAAAAGATAAGTAGGGTTAGACCACCTACCTAAAAGTAACAAATCAAAAATCTGACAGTCATTTTACTTCTACAAGATCATCAATATTTAGTGCCTTATCCTCCTCTCCAAATTCTCTAACTGCTGACTATGTAAATGAATTGGATTTAGGGGGCAAGGATCCATTTTATATGAAAAACTGTGTTTTTTCTTCTTTTTACCTTGATGAGAAAACTTTCACTCATTTTGATGAACCATTAGTGTGATTGGAAATCTCTAGCCGAAGTCTCTGATGGGTCTCCCTTTATTTTAGGTAATTTGAAAATTCACTAGGAAGCCACTTTTTCCATGAGGTCCCACTTTTCCACCCATTAAAATTGAATCTCTTCAAATGAGTCACATGTACCCTAAGACCAATTTCATTTGCACTTGTTCACTTATGTGTTGAGTTTCTTCATGTGTAACCACTATTTGCTCATGTTTTTATGGTCCCCTTCAGACCTCTCCCATGTGGAAGCATGATCTAGTAACCCTCATTCAATGCATCCAATATGAGTCATCCTTGCATCCATGGAGTCTGTGCATAATCCCATTGAGTCATGTTAGAGCATATCATCCACCTTTCCATCAGAGTCATTCCATTTTACTCATATTTTGTATCTTTGAAAAGCCTTCGTTTTAGTAATTAACATCTCTTCTCGAATCAAGTCAATCACTACTAGGTAAACCATGCATATTATGCTCTAACAAGGGAAGTATTTACTCAGCCACTCATATTTTCTCCTTCCATCATCATCTCTGATGTCATTCTATCATTCACATTGTATCGACTTTAGCACATTTACTCCAAGAGAGTGGTTGAGAGGGTGATGTACCTCGGTTCCAAACTTCATCATTGTACGATATCTTAGATCAAGAAAGGGGAATCACCATTATGGTTTGACTTGTATGTTTCTCACGTTCTTGACACCAATGCATTATCACACAACCAAGTTCATGTGATATGTTCAAGACCTCATGAGGGGGTGGCTTTCAGGTAGAACCCCACATGTACGGATGTCATCAGATCATGACCCAACCTCATATGTAGTTTGGTAGATTTTACAAGCTCGATTCTCATCGCTTAGAGTTCCCACAACATGCATGTCTCATTCAGATCTTCAAATCCCTTTCTTATTTAGTATGGATTCCTTGGTTGTAATCTCCCCTAACCATATCAAATTGGGGGGAATTATGTCTCATGTACTCGAATCATAAGATATTATTGCATTGAGTCCTAGACTCTACTTTTTTATACACCTTAGGTATATGGTATTCATTGTATCATTTTATCACTCTCCATCCCATTATTTCCAGCATCTCCTATATAATGTTCAATGTTTGTAAGTAACACATTGTTGGGTGCACCATTATTATTTTTACTGAGTTATCTCAGAAGATATTGCTATGCCTCCCCTACCTCATTCCAAATCATGTACTCAAAAATAAAAGGAGACTTATATAGTTTTAGTAAGTCTCACCCCCCTCCATTTCCAATCTCTCCTTGCATTTCTCTCTCTCTCTCTCTCTCTCTCTCTCTCTCTCGCTGTGACTCCCCTTCAGTGTCTCATGACAGTGCAACCTTCAATCTATTTTGGTCATATGATTTGGTCCTAGCACTCTTACATTGGGGGGAATTCGTTATCATCAAAATTGGTCACAAAGCCATTTCATACTAGGTGGATCGAAATACACCATGTAGGATTAATTTTACCATGGTAAAGACACTTTTGCCATGGGAAATAATTTAGTAAACCATTCTTCCTAAATTATTTCTCATTAACATTCAAAAAACCCATGAGGATAATTGAATAATTCATTATTTATTTAATTTTCTCTACCAATAATTATTAAAAAATTATTTCTAAATTAATTTTCGCTTAATCACATTAGAATATTTAAATAAATCGCTATTTATTTATTATTTCCTATTTATTCCATAATTTCCTTATGAGATAATTATCAAACCACTATATAATAATTATTTCATTCTTAATTCTCATAAAGTGATTAATAAATCACTTTTATTTGTTAATTACTTAAAACAATTTCTAAATAATGATATTTGGCCATTTTGATTATCTTTTCCCTCTAAAATAATACAATAAAGTATTCCCAACGACTATATTTTGATTTCTTCAATAATATTTATTTTCCAATTACTAATTTAGTTTAACACTTTGTTATAAATAAGAGGGTTTCCCATTCATTCTTCATCCTGGTCATTGTCATCGTCACCTCTATCCTATTGCAAAATAGAGAATCTTCTAGCATATTTCATTTTGCTTCTAAAACTCATCCAAACTTGCATCCAAGTAACTATCCACCTTACTTGTTGTGTTAAAACATCCCTGGAACCTTGAAGATGAAATTTTGCATCATAGAGACAAAGTATATTTTCTAATAGAGTTCGTTGTACAAACTGTTTTTTTTTTGTGTGAAATTAGGTTTTTTTTTTTTATTTTTTTATTTTTTTAATTTTTTTTTTTATTTCCAAGATTTATTCTAGTTGTTTGTTTTATTTTTTTGCACAAGTAGTATATATATGATTTCATTTTATTATGGTTAATATGGATTTTTTCCTTTCATTCTAGCTATTATATTTTTTCTTATTTCATTTCATTACTTGCAATTCTGATTTTTTCGTGTAGCATAGAATAATTATAATGGTCTCTACATAACTAGTTCTCATCTCAACTCTTTACAAATTTATAAAGATAAAAATATAGTGCTTAAAGCACATATAGTGTTGACCCATCTTAGGTTTGTATGAACCCATTTCTCATAGTTAGTGTTGGAACCCATAGGATTTGCAACATCATTGCTTCAATACGCAGTGCCATCAATTGGTCAAAATTCCAAGCCCACTTTGGGTAACCATGGTTTTCCTCATGTTAGCATTGTACCCAAGGTAAAGTTTCATAATTCCAATAACTATTATTTGTTAACTCTAGTCTCAACATTCAAGTGTTAGAAGGTTTCACAAAACCCTAGCAGTGCTACGCACAAGGAATAAGAGAGCTTCTCCACACTCACTATCTATGGTTAGGGGGGGCAAGTGAAAACTCCTAGGGGTGTTGGGAAGTTCTAGAAAATCGAATCATATTAGCCCAATGGGCCTTTTTTGGCAGAAGTAGTGAGCATTATAATATTTTAAAAAATATTGAGACCATATTCTAAGAAGCCAACCATTACCATGGGATGCAAATTAGACATCTCTCAGGTGACTAGTGGAAAAAGGGGTATTGGTGGGAAAGTTCAATTATGTCATCCACGGTAAGGAGTATATTCTAAACTAGGTTACTTGGACATGGAAACCACTACTCGACTACTATCCTATTTTTATTTCCAATGAAATTTGGATTAGAAATCAACATCTTCACTGAAATCAATGCATCTAGTGCAAGAAATAAATTTGCATTAGAAATCAACATCTACATTGAAATCAATCCCTCTAGCACCTCAAATCAAATTGGATTACAAATCAACGCCTACACTAAAATCAAAGCCTCTATCGCAAGTAATCAAATTGGATTAGAAATCAACATCTGCAGTGAAATCAATGCATCTAGTGTAAGCACTCAATTAATATTAGAAATAAAAAACGACACTAAAATCAATGCATGCAGTGTAACTAATAAAATACAATTAAGCATAAACATCTAAACTATAATCAAGGAATCTATTTTAATGAAAAAGAAAAATATTCATTTCTTTTTAAATCCAACTTATTTTACAATATCTCCCTATCCATATTTACCAATCTATCTCTATCCCTCCCTCTACATCTCCATCTATATCCCTCTCCCTTCCCATTATGTCATTCTCTCTCTTCCTTCCTTAACACTCTTCTCTTTTCCTAACTCTATATCCATATCTCCCTTTTCACATGCTCCCTCCCCCCTCTCTCTCTCTCCACATTTATCTATGTACATCATTTGTCCTCCCTCTATCCCTCTAATCCCATCTCTCTCTCCTTCCCTCTATCAAGTCCTGTTTCTCCTCCTTTCTCCAACCCCCCTCTATCTCTCCCCCCTCCCTCTCTCACTCCAACTTTGTCACTATCTCCCTACCTCCCTCCAATCTCTCCCCCTCTCTCTATCTCACCCATCATATATACACACACACTCTCTATATCTTCCTCATCACTTCCTCTCTTCCTCCATTGTTCTCTCTTTATTTCTTTCTTTATCCTTCCCTCTCTTTTTCCCTGCAATTCCATCTCTCCCTTCCTCCCTCCCTCTCTACTTCTCTTTATAAAGTCCTCTCTTTCTTTCTTCCTCTATCTCCCTTTCTCTCTCCCTCCCTCTCTCCCCCCAACCCTGTCTCTATATTTCAGTGTTCCCCCTTCCATATATATCATATATATCCTAATATACACCAATTAAATGTTAAAATATAAAAAATGCATATAAAATATACACCAAAAAAAATTTTAATCGTTAACACAAAAAATCTAATATTTACATAACATCACCAATAAATAAAAAAATAATATATATACATACTTTCATTTTCAAACATGATTAAATATATCTTAATAATACAATTTATATTTATATAAAAAAAAAAATCTAAGTTTAAAGTATATATAGACTTTCCTTTTCAAGCTTAATTAGATATATCCTATTAGGTATCTCATTTTAATGTAATTATTTTAATAAAGATTAGATATACATCTTAAATACAAAACATTATAAATCTTCTCTCTCATGTGATGGAAGTAGGTTGCACTTCTATCCGAAGAGAGTGTCATACATACAATTGAGTTATTATTGATTTCTTTTTATTAAGACCGTACCAATGTGTTTTTAGTTGCACCATATCACTTTAAAAGGCTATAGGTAATTTAAACAACCTTATATTGGAAGAAATTAGGGTTTCCACATAAAAATCTGAAGGTTTTAGGGTATCATTAGGAAGTGAATATGCACTACATATAAATAAAATTTTAGGATTCCTAGACAACCCTAATTTAACTACTCTATTATCCAAGTTCTTTTAGAAATTATCTCAATAAACAATGTACCTAACGCCATAAAAAGTTTCATTTCATCCCTCTATATTTTCAATAAGATAGATTATCAAATTCAACCATCCCACCACTTCATATATTCTTTCTGCTTTTTAAGCTCAACAATTGCATTTTCTACTCCCATTATATAAGCCATTACCTAGGGTTTCAGCAATCCTAGTTCTCTTACTTCTTTCCTTTTTCTTTTACAGTGCGCTGCTAAACAGAGTGAGCTCATTTTTTGGGTCAAATTTAGTGGTTGGTATCACTTCGTAATGAGTAGAAATCATTAAATTATCATCAGATTTGGTGAACAACCTTAAAATTAAAAATTGTAAGTAAACTTTGAAAACTTGATCATGTTAGAATTATTGGAGAAAGTTGTACAATTAGTTGTTTAAGGATAGGATTGAGACTCTAAGATTAGGTCTCAGATCCTAATATCTAGGTATTTGTTGAAACCACCTTGATAGTGTGAAAGCCTGCATGTACTGGGTCTCAGATCCTAAGATCTAGGGAGTGGTTGAAACCACCTTGATAGTGTGAAAGCCTACGTGTACTAGGTTGTTCTCCTCATTGATGATAGAGTGTATTGTATGAGTGTTTCTACACTCTCCAGGTGTCTCACCTAGAGAGCCATTTAGATAATATATTAATATTTTATCATGGTACTAGAGCTTTAGGGTTGTTGATCCTGTACGCTGAGTGGAGGATTTGAAAGGCGCAACTGAGCCGAAATCATTGAAAGTGTTAGGTGCACAAACACGCTGATCCTAGTGTTACTCCCTTTCTTTTCATGTTATCTATCGTCACAACTATCTTGTATACAGTCGTGGAGATCTTCACAAGACCATGGTGTATAAGAGCATTGATTGTAGGATAGGTACTATGTGGAGGCCAGATCACAGAGGGATTGCGTTTTCTCTGTTCCCATGCCCACAAAGGCCTCTTCCCCCTAGCAGAGTTATTATTAGTAGTGGAACATTGTTTTGTTATTAATTAATTAGAGGGCACACCCCATCTTGATTTGTTGTTGTTATTTCGTTTGGATCCGGGGCTTCTTCCCGGTGATTGTTTACGCTTTTTTTGTTATTGGAGCAATAGAATTAGTTTATTGCCGAAGCTGCCGAGATAGCGAAATATATAAAATTGGTGGCTGCGAGCGTTGCGTGGTAGTTGCCTGGTGATTGCGCAACCCTGTAGCTGCGTGTTTCCTTTGAAATTGTGATTGAGGTGGCTGTGGCAGCTATGGCATGAGCAGAATTTGTTGCATGGTATCCTGCTTTTGTAGACTGGTGCAGATTACCATGTGAAGGATTCACATAGAAGTACTAAGATATGATTGTTGTATGTAGTGTGCTAAGAAAATCCGTGGAGTGTTGCTGCTGATTGGGTTTCCTGTATTGATCTTTTACCTCCATGGATCTATCTCTACTATTGGGTTTATGTTAACTCATTTTTTATGATGAAATTTATTGTTGCTATGGATCTTGCATGAGTATGATGAATCTTGAATTTTTGTAAAAGCAAATGATCTTCATTCCAACAACGGTTCAGATCGCCCGGTGAGGATTGTCAAGTTATGGTATGGGGTTGGAAAGGCATTGATTCTTCATCATTGAGCTGGTGGACTTGATCTGTGTCCATTGGTAGAACCTGATTTGGATATTGATAATTATCATCCTGCATTCCAAACTGGTTATTGTGCCCCTAGACGGTATTAACAGATTCAGATTACTGATGATCAAACTGCAGCCAACATGAAGGCGAAAATATCCTTACTCTTGAAATCGTGCGACTGAGTTGAAATCGATGATTCAAGGTTGATCTTGAGCGTTCCGTTTTGAGTAAAGGTTTTGCTCCATTTTAAAGTAATCTATCGTTTTTAATATATGTTGAGGTGGCCCCTTGCATAATTAATGTTTTTTTTCTAAATCTTTAATAAAAAATATGGAGCTTCTTTAAATTGAAGAACTTTGCATTATTTGAAGGAATTATTATTTAATATAAGGGGAGAATTTGGATAGCAATGATCCAGTATTGCTACCAACAGATTTGTCCTGGAAATTTAAATTGTTTGAGTAAGCTAGAAGTTGCAGGTTGTGGAGATCTAAAAACCAATGGGGTAAATTTATCTTGTAGGTTATTATGAAAGTGTGAAAGTTCGTGCTAATTTGAACCCTGAAAAAATGTGCATCTGAATTAGATATTTAGAACATTTCTAGCTTGTGAGAGGTCATTTTGTTGCTCGTTGCCAGAGCTGAGGGCACTAAGACCTACGTGGCACAAAAGCCACAATCTACAAGGTTCTACAATTGAAGAGTTGCTAAAGGAAGAAGTTTCCCAGCTGCATGGTAACGGGGTTGTTAGAGCTCGTTAAAGGACCATGTGGACTCGAAAAGAAATCTCGAAGCGAGATTAGTTGGACTTTAACATGTTTATATTTTTAGATATTTTTTATTCTAATGATGATGATTTTCTCATGTGAGCATTTCGAAGCATTAGCATGGGTAGCATGTTCAATTTAGAAGAAATTTCAAAAAAATAATGTGGTTCTGTTGATGACCACGAGAATCAAGAGGCACAGTCTGTTGTGCAAGATCCTAAGATTTAAGACAAATGAGCTGATCTTTAGGAAGGTTGTAAAGAGGAACAAAGTGTTGAAGATCAATGGGACAAGCCATATGAAGCTGATTGCAAAAACGTAGTAGAAGAATACAGAGCTAGAGAGAATTTAAATTGTGATGATCTCATTAATATTTCTGTGTGAGAAGACGTTACATCAATGAATGATCAAGACATCATAGTTGACTTTCAGATGGTTGACACCGGAAACAGTAAAAGGGAAAATTCTCTTATCTAGCCTGTCATAATCTTGAGAAGGGCGAGAATAAGAATTCAAGATTTTTATCACTGGGGAAGAAATGAGGTGAAGAGACATCACTACCTTATGGAAAGGAAAGCAAAGATGAAGCCTCGACTCAAGATGAACAAGCATGGACTCTCAAGCAAAAATACTAAAATGAAAACCTCTAATTACAAAGTTCTTCATGTTTTTAATTGTAAGCATAGCTAAGACTAGACCAACAGGCATATGTTATTGTTCAATACCCTTTCTCCATTAAGGGGGAGTGTTAGAATTAATGCAAAAAGTTAGAGTCAGTTGTTTAAGGATAGGATTGAGACTCTAAGATTAGGTCTTAGATCCTACTATCTAGGGACTGGTTGAAATCACCCTGATAGTATGAAAACCTATATGTACTGGGTTGTTCTCCTGATTAATGATAGCGAGTGTATGAGTGTTTGTACACTTTCCAGGTATCTCACCTTGAGAGCCATTTAAATAATATATTCATATTTTATCAAATCACACTTTTGCATATGAATCATCAAAATTATTTGAAATGGTTGTTAAACTGGGAAAATTTGAAATAATATTTGATCTACTCAACTAAGTTTCACGATTCAGAATGGAAATCTAAATTTTGCATTGCCAAAAAGACCTGCACCATAGATAGTGTCACAAATAGCCAAAAGAGTTTATCATAGATTAGTTGTGCACAATCTCTTCAACTGAGTCTTACGACTCAAAATGCAAATCTATATATTTCTTATTACCCAAAAGCCTCCACCGTACATAGTGCCACAAACAACCAAAAGGGTGTCATTATAGATTAGTTGAGCAATGTGGGAAAGGATAAAGCTAAGAGAGAAGAGGGTGTGTCCTATACCACATGAAACATATATTTCTAGAAGGACTAATTATTAAAATGGTTGTAGAAAAAATAAATTTGAAATAAAGGTCGCACTTTTGCATATGATTCATCAGAATTATTTAAAATGGTTGTGAAATTGGAGACTTAAGAAATGGAAAGAGTGAAATAATATTCAATTGTTCAACGCAATCTCAGCATTCAAAATTGCTCCAAAAAATCCACACCATAGATAGTGACAAGAATGGCCAAAAGTGTTCTATTATAGATTAGTTGAGCAATGTGGGAAAGGATAAAGCTGGGAAAGAATAGGGTGTGTCTTGTCGTGCACGAAACATACTTTCTTTATGTAAAGACTAGTGATTTTTTAAAAAATGACACAAAGAAGCTGAGGTGACATTTAACCATTCAATTAATTTTTTTTTAATTGATATCAAAGATGGATATTAATTCATCTTTATAGTACTATCACTCGGTATCATTGTCCATTAGGCCATCAAAATTGATTAATTGATATGTAAATGGAAATTCAAATTTATCATATTTAATATAAATTAAAAATATTAATATAATTTAATTGATTAGAGGTTTCCCAAAATTTATAGGAATTGACTAATCCATCACGGTAGTATTTTATAATTTATATAATAATCAAGATTAATATTAATTCAAAATAATCAAATATTAAAATTAATTTAAATATATAAATAGTAAATATGTAATGTATTTTATATATAAATATATTATCTGGGTGTTTCTCTATTTCCCTTTTATATATATAAAATGTTAAGTTTATTATCAGTTCTCTAACATGTTTTTCTAGTTACTTTTACGAGAAAAAATAACTCTAATGTTTAAATATTGAGTGCCACATACAATATGCACACACAACCTTTTGCTATATAGATACTTAAACAAAAAAAAAAAATACTCATGAGCTTGACATCCTAGATATCGCATATCGCCCTTACGTTGAGGTGCCACACACTTCCTTAATCGATCAAGAGATTTCTCCAATTTCTCAATTATGTATATCAGTGTTAAAGATGTTTTTGGCCTTTCTTCATGCGAATGTTTCAACATAGGCTGATGTTTTGTGGGTAGTTCAACATATTTTTTCACAGAATTTGTATTTCCCTAACCCTAACGAAAACGAAAACTCCAAAAAAAATAGTCTTCAAAAATCCCAACACTTTCTCAAGCTCCTATTGAAGCTCCCCTGTGGCCATGTTAGAATACAATTCCAAAACTCAGAATAGTAAAAAAAAAAACATTGAAACATGTTTCCCACCTCTAGGAAGCTGTTCATATAGTGATAAAACATCATTGCATTGAGAGTTAAAAGGAATACTAGTGAACCGTGTGGTGGCTAGTCCATATATACACTTACGTGAAAATACGTGCTAGTTATCTAAATCGTCCTGACCGTGTAAATTATTCTATACTGGTAGTCATAAGAGAGAGGCACTGCATATCGACTAAAAGTAATGCTTATGTGTAAATAGATTATATGAGTTTATATTTTTATCATAACTATATTTTATTTTAACCTTAACGTTAATGAAAAATGAAAGAGGACACATGGGTAGTATAGTACGAAAAACTAATTGCAACGGGGCTAAGAAATAGCAAGTATATCATTTTTTTTAAGCATAATATAAAACTAAATTTATGTTTAATGAAATTAAAATGGTTTTTACCTAACCGTTAGCTTCTTGTTGGTAGGGATGATCAGATAAGACTTTGAATTTTCAAACTTGAAATTTCTCTTGTACTAAAATTTCTATCATATTATATTATGTTTAAAGAAAAACCTTAAAACATGAAACTTATTACACTAAAATTCTATGATGTTATATTATCAAGTGTAAAACAGAACCTTAATAGCATGGCACTAGTTAATGAATTATTCAAATTTCTATATGCCAAACACTGAAAACATGATGCAATAGAAGTTATTTTTAAAACATACTTACCATGTTGTGCTTTAAACAATAGTTCAACCATTTCAGAGCTTTTTACCTATTCAAAGTTCTTTGGCATCAAGTGAGTTTGACAAAATACCTTACTTCTCTGGTCTGGAGGTGGGCGTTGACACCTTAAATGGGTTCCCAATCGTTGGAAATTTATAAAGAGGAGATTGCATTCCCTCCACTCTATAGTGATTCATCAACCGTTCGAAAATATATTTCATTTCATTCTTAGAGATGAGTAGGTAGATGATTACAATATTTTTGTGGTCAAGAGGAAATCAAGTGGTTTTGGAGGAATTTTCACTTTTGCTTAGATGATATAATTTCATGATTGTAAAGTGTTGAAAAATATGTTGTTTTAGATTTTGAATCGAAGGACCTCACTAAGCCTCCTATTCTTATCAATGATCAACCATCCAATAATTCTCCACTATCTAATACATATCCCCTCTCTCCATTAATTATCTCAAATTGAGCTACCAACATTGGTATCTAGGTCATTCTACTTAAAATGAAATGGTAGTGCTATCTACAAGGACATTTTCGCCACTTTTCCTACAACATCTTATGGTCTTTAGTGAGTGAAATTTGGTTTTTTATTTTTTATGAACCAAAAGCATCGATGGTTCTACATTTGATGCTTTTGTATGGTTCTCAGTGCAATGAGATGATAACAAAGGATCACTCCTTCTACCTTGATTTTTCTTCTACTAGTGTTCTTATTTGTGTGCTTTTAGAGTACAAATAGGGGGCTGACATGACACCCAACCACACGGCTATCCAAATGAGTTAAACTGTACAGGAGGATATGGAGGCTCTCCATTAAGGCGTAGGATACATATTCACGGATGACGTTATGGGGCCAAGGTTAATGCTCTTCTTGCCTAAATGGGAGGTCTACCACACGGGGGGTTACTACCCGTGTGGACCTGAAGGGGCAGACATGACTCTCAACCTCACTGCTGCATTAGAGGTTGTCCATCATTTGGTTAGGGAGTAAGGCAGCTTACTGGAGGTATAAGGTTACCACTGGTTGTAGTGGGCCTACAGGGCTACCAGGCGTTACCTCCCAGCCTCCTAGTGTTGGTAGTGGTTGTCCCTTTGCCGATCATCTATTTATCCATCCTGCCTATCTATCTGGCCTACCATCCTGTGCCACATCTGACTTGTTGGACCCACATGTAGACTTCAAGACAATATCACTCCTTGACTAAAATATTTTCCTTCAGAACTCAAAAATCCATCCCAATAATTATTTGATTTGGCTAAGACACAAAGCCCTGTTTGGCTAACCCTGGTACCTAGTCCACTGTATTCACAATGAGCTAGGAAAGAGAACCATCATTAATGATAGCCCCACATGAGTCTCAGTGCCTTAGTGATTCCAGGACAAGGCATAGGGGTGTTGATGCCCTTTTTAAAGGTGTGACGTACTACTATTTGCACCCAATGGCTTACGGCTCAGTGTTGCTTCAAGCTCAATATTTCCTGCACAGAGTGAGCCGCATACGAGTATGGTCAATTTCATTCCTGAGATGGCGTCAAACCCAGGAACACCATGCCTTGTAGGAATCATCACTCTGGTATATTGATTATCTAGATCTATGTTGGTATCTCACTTCCTTGTTTTTATCTGACATCCTTGTTGGTATGGGTAAAAATTTCTCTAAAACAACAATGGATGCATTTTTTTATCAATATTGGTTTTGGTTTTTGACATCTTAATTCTCTCTTTGAAAAATCTGGTTGGAGACTTATACTCCTAAATATGTTTTGCTGACAATCATATGCTCTCAATCTAAAAAATATATATATTAATAGAAAAGTTTTTTACCTACTTAGAGAAAGAAAACACAATTTTCCTAAAGAGTTTGTTCAATCAACCCTTTTAACACCAACTCGATAAAATAAATTTAAAGAAAAGGAAAATCCCTAGGTTTTTATGTGAAAGGGTGAATGTTTAAATATTAGCATTCAAAAACATAATTAATTTCCATTAATTATAATATAATTGGCAGCCAATTTATAACTAATGCATCCATTATGAAGCATAAATTTGTGAGCTTGAAAGGGTGGACTAGGAAATTAGCATCACATATTATTTATTTATTTAAATTTATTTCTTTAAATTTATTTCTAGGGTTAGGTTCAGTTTGAAGACATGCATTTATTTTGGAACTTCCACACTTAAGAAGAAATTGATCACGCTAGTTTGGGTGTTAATTGTGCGAAATTTTATGTAAATATTTTCGAGTCATTATCAAATCTAAGGATACTTTTTTATATGTAGTGGTTCACAAGTTGTGTTTGGTGTAAGGTAGGTACTGTGAGTCGAAATCATAAGAGGTATATCTTAGGGATTTTTTTAATCTATTTAACAAACCATAGATCGAAATGCATCCTCTTTCTGTCGAGGGCTTTCATAAGTTATAATTTATTTTATTTACTTCATGAGAAGGCATGGGGTGGACTTCCTCACAATTTTTTGTTAACCAATGTTTGGGGCAAACTTTATATATTAATAAACACTCTCGAACTGGCCCACATATGTTCTTAAATAACACAAATGGAATAAATGTTTGTAAAAACAGTGCAGCCACATACTTTGTCAACTATTCGCTATAAATTTTGTGACCACCTGATAATATTGACTGTGGTTTGATTTATTTGCTCGTATGGTCTAAAATCACTCTTAATAATGTAACATAACAATTTATTTTTTCTTTCATCTTCAAGCCTGGGAATGTTGGAAGAAGTAATTCCAACAACTACATGTTTGTTTTCATTTCCATAGTTAGTTTTAGTATAGTTCAATCAGTTGAGTTCTATTTCAGTTCTAGTCTAGTTATTTGTTACTACAAGTTTCCTTGTGTTCTATGTAATGTATTTAGTTGTTACTCAATGATGAGAAGAGTATATCTCTCTATTATTATTTTTTAATTTATTCTTGTACTTGTTCTTTGCTTCTCATTTCTTATCATGGTATCAGAGTGTGTGTTTGCATAACACAACTTCATAGAAGAATTTGGAATTCAGGTGCTTACAGAGAAATAATATAAGACAATAGCTCAAGGATGAGAGAAAAATAGCAACCCAGGAGAAGGAGAATTCACACTGCAAGAAATACTCCAAAAAGAATCCCCATGAAAAAGGCCTCTCCTACCAAAAGGTCTGCTAGTGAGACCATCACACCCCCAAATATAGAGAAAATATTAAATTATCCAATATAATGACACCTCATAATCTAGAGGCAGTACCACTATATCCAGGATCATCGCACACCAAAATCCATATGAGGTGCAATTACATCTTTGAAACCTTATGACGTGGAAATTTTATAAATTCTTTGTAGGTCTTTGTTGAAATATGTAGCTAGGTTAAATCTTCATAATTTCATATATAATAATGATTTTATGTATTTGATGTAAAGAGAAAAATAAATGTATTAATTTTATTCTTGAGGCATGGGTTTGATGTTCAAGGGAAAATTATTTTTAATTCAAGCATCCATTGGGTGCTTTGAGGGCTTTTCATTGAGCCAACAAGTTAATTGAATTATTCTCATGTATGGAAGACCCTTTTGGGAATGTCACATATTGTAAAGAAAATTTATTTGAGTCAAAATTAGTGCAAAAGGCCCTATAAGAACTTGTCAATGGGAAAGCACCATGTTTTCCAACATATACGAGAAGATTGACCTCATAGAGGTAATTCATACCCCTGAAAACCATATACATAAGAAGCAACTTGAACTCATTTTGATACACAACAAGAAAGTTTGATCTCGTCAAGAATGGAGCTGGAATAAAACAAAAATGAAGGATAAAAAGAAGAAAAGCAAGATCAAAGTTTTTGGGTTTCTCTCTCTCTCTTGTGTTAATTTTTATGAAGTTGTTGGGGAAGTCAAAGTACTAGAAATTTGTTGGGAAACTATAAGTGCTAGAAATTTGTTGGGTGGGTCAAAGTTGTAGAAGAAACTACAAGGTCAAACTTTTAGAAGAGATTGTTGGCTTGAAGTTGCAGAAGAAATTGTTGGGTCGAAGTTACATAACAAACTGCTAGGTTGAATTTGTAGAATAAATTCTTGGGTTGAAATTGAAAAATAATTTGTTGGGTCAATGTTGTGGAAGAAACTATTGGGATCAAAGTTGTTGAAGAATCCGTTGGGGTCGAAATTTATGGAAAGAAAGATCATCAAGGAAAAAGTTTGGCTTGGTCTTCAATGGGTATTTTTGAAGGGTATTAGGCCTTAAAATTTGAAATTTGAATATTCTATAAGAAGAGAATAATTCTTGTGGGTTTTCCTCTCAAGAGGAGAGGTTTTAGCCCTTGCTAATCACCTACACCTTGCGTTCTCTTGTCTCATTGTTATCTATGATTTGGCATATTTTTAATTATAGTGAAACTAAATATATTCAAGATAAGGAAGGATATAATTAAGTTAATTAAAAACACATCACAAGCGGTTATCAAAGTAAGAGAAATTACTTAATCTAGCTGCCCTAGATTTCTCAATATTGTATTAGACCTAAAGTGACAAGACAAGGAAAGGAAGCTTGTAGAAGTACCATCAAAAGGAATATCATGAAAGCTAAAGACCTTAAATATGGAATTGAATCCCCAATAAGGGATTCATAAGGGATGAGCAATCTAAGGAGCATCAAGGAAGAAACTAAGGAATATCATAGAAGACCTCAAAACCCTAACTCATCCAATGAAGCGTTCCACACTTGAAGAATTCTAGGGAAGCTCACACATTTTATAATCATCATCTCAAGGAAAGGAAATACCTCAATTATCATACCTCCACTCAAATAAAAAATATACATTTGAAGCTCCCTGAAGTATACGTTTCAAAGAAACAAGAAGAATTGTTAACATCATCATTGAAGGAATCAAGGTATTGTCCCCATGTTTGAATCAAGGATCATATCTCAAGCATATATGATGAAAGACATCATCATCAAAATCTAGAAGGAATCAAGTTCAAGATATCACCATCAAATGAGCATATTAAATTGAAAAGTAAGTATCCTTATATCTATAACTAAATATGCTATCAAAATGACCTCATTTTGAAAGGAAAACAGTTAGTTGGTTGGGTCATCAAATTTCCTTGCATGGAAGAAGAGGATAAATTTGGTCCTCATAGAAAAAGAAGTCATTGCACATGTTAAGGGTTCAATTGTCAAATCACCAAAATAAGAATTTGAATCTATAGAAGAATGTATGAAAAAATAAATAGGGTCTCAAATAATGCTATAAAATCAATCAAGGATTCCCTCATCCCTTACGTGGAAAAATTAGAGAAGTCAGAAGACATCTACGACAAACTCGTAGAATTATTCTCCATAATAATTGTAGGAGAAGTAATATCTTAGAGAAAAAATATATATAAGATGAAGGTATCAAAGGAATGGATAGCCTCATATCCTATGCAAGTGTTATAAATACGATAGAAACTACAAAATTTGTGGGAAATATTATTTGACAAAGAGATGACCACCATGGTGCTCAATGCACTACCTGATGATTGGGGAAACTTTGTATCAAGTATCTATGGAAAGATGGAATCCAACCCATTCAGTGAACTATGGCATTGTGTAAAATTGCAGAAACTAGGTTGAAGGAAAAAGGTGATGCAATACCAACCGAAAAAGTTCAATTTTTTGATGGCATGGCCAGGAGAAAAGAAAATTTTGGAAAATGTGTTCCTTAGAACATAATAATCTTTATATGTCAAAGATGCAATGCTACAACTATTAGGAATATGGGAATTTCAAGAGACATTGTCTGAATCTCAAGAAGGACAACAAGAAAAGGAAAGAAAGGAATGAAGCGGATGTCACCAAAGAAGTGGAAGAACTTGAGAAGAAGAAATCAAATAAGTATGAAGTGAAAGATCTATTCTATGAATCTAATAATCTACTTCACTTTGTTCTTTTTTAGTTTTCTTTTTAAGATAGCTATAATGGTAGAAAGCATTTTAAGTATGATAGGATTCTTCACATTAGGCTATGGAACCATAGTAGAAGCAAACGATTGAAGAGAGAGATGATGACATCATTAGAGAAACTTGAAAGGATAGCTAAAGTAGAAGTCTACATGGATAAGTAGTCATCATAGAAAGGAAGTAGTTCTTGGTAACCTCATTGAAAGCATAAGTAGTAAATATGAATAAATTCATTCGGAATGATAGAAGACAGAAATAACTTAGCATACATCATCATCACTAGAAAGGATCATTTATACGATGAGGGTAAACAAGATCCTTCATTGGAATATTCATTGTAAGGTTCACCTCTACCTATAATAAACAATTTTCTTTCTAATCATTTCACCTTATCAAGGATCTATCTTTTAGAAGGATGATGGTGCAACGAGAGAAGATTGTAGCATGTCTATATGGTTGAAGCACTTTCAATAAAGGAAAGGAAGTTTCCAAAGGAATTCAAGGTGGCCAGCAGGAGAAAAGAGCTATGTATATGTTTCATAGATTAAGTCATCTCATCATATAGTTGCAGATAGCACGGGTGAATGCTTTACTTCATGAGCTTGATCGATGAAAAGTGATTTATTCCTTTGAAAGGATGCACAAAGGAATAGTTCACATATTGATAAGATAAAATCAACATAATATGTCCTTATATGGAATATGAGGTAGTTGACTTGATGGAGGAACTTTGTATGGAAGTTCCTGGGGAACAATATGTGAATAAAGGAAATAGATTCTGTGAAAGATGCAACTATTCTCATGTAAGCTAGGATAAATGATCAAAATCCAATCATTAAAAGAATTGGCTATGAGATCGTGATAGTAAGGATATGAAGACTTTGATAAAGTCTGCAAAGAAAATATACCCTTGACATTAAAAGTCTTGGAGATATATTTATGAGTGTGCAGGATATTGATGTTTCGAGAAGAAGATGTCATGATGAAAGGCCATAACAAAAGGTAACATTGAGTAGATGTTCATTTCTTATTTTTGAACAACCTATGAGTGGGTTGATACAAGTCTATTGAAAGAGAGTTGTATGTGTCGCCTACAACTCACACTCATATGGTTGGATGAAATATCTTGAAGGAAACATGACTGGGAATATGTAGTTGTATGAAGAAAATGCAGATGTTGACTGGAAGATCACATTTTCATGAAAATAAGAATGAAATGACTATTGGTCTAATTCTATGGTTCATTTAGGGAAAGTGATGGATGGTCAATGCCCTATGAATAAGAACATGAAGATGAAGGATCTGTAATGAACAATATGAAGTTGATGACATTGAAATGAGGAGCTCTACTAGTAGCTAATAATACTACGATCTCCACTAAAGATCTACTATTGAACCAGTTCCTACTTAAGAGGGAGATATGTTATATTTCTTTCATAGTAATGAGTTGATCCTCCCTGGTTAAGAGGGAGTGAAAAATATGTTTCTCTAATTAATGTGTCGTGCACTAGAGTATGACTAATTGTTATAAGTCTTAGTGAAGGCCATGAGGAGAGATAGACACATCATTATTGTCTTCATATTGTGAAGAAATAATGGAATATTAGGTAAGAATGTGGGAATGATTCTAATACTCTTTGCAGATGAGGTATGGAATCCAAGATAAGAGTAGTCGAAGGGGAAATTCCTTGAAGATATTTTATTTAAAAGTTATGATTTTCTAAATGGAGACACCACTGAGAGACAATGATTATTATGTCTATTAGTGGACTGGAAGATCACATTCTGATGAAAAGAAGGATGACATGACTATTGGTTCACTCCTATGTTTTGTTGAAGAAAAGTTATGGATGGTTGATTCCCTACAAAGAATAACTTGAAGAACAAGGATCCATAATGAAGAATATGAAGTTCATGACATCGAAAGTAGGAGCTTGACTAACAGCTTATAGTACCATGATCTCCACCAAGGAGATACTATTGAACAAGTTACTAGTTAAGAGGGAGCTTGGGTATATTAATTTTATAGTAATGAGTTGGTCATACATGGTCAAGAGGGAGTGACATATATGGTTCTCTACTTCATGTGTCATGCATTAGACTAGGACTAATAGTGGTAAGTCTTAGTAAAGGCCATGAGGAAATATAGACACATAATTCTTGTCTTCATATTATGAAGAAAGAATGGAGTACTAGATAAGCATCTGAGATAGATTCTGATACTCTTTGACGATGAGTTATGGCATCCATGATAAGAGTAGTCAAATAGGAAATTCCTTGAGGATGTGTTATTCCAAGATAGGAATTTCCCTAAATACTGATACCCTTGAGAGAAAATGATAATATTGTCTATTAGTCATTGCTCTCGCCAACATTGTGTTATGATCTTGTGGAGAGATAGATTTGTTAGTCAAGACGTTCCTATGTGACAAATTTTATTGATATGATTACATACTATGACATAAGCTAATGAAGTAACCTATGATATGGCTTACTAATATGACTCTTCTTATGAGAATTCTTCAGTTTGAGAATGTCCAAGTACCTTGTATGGATTGTGAATACCTCCCTATTTAAGACCGAGTGTTGAGATATGTAACTAGGTCGCGTCTTCATAATGACATATGTAGTCACGATTTTATCTATCTGATATAAAGAGAAAAAAAAATTATCATTGTTAATATTGGTCCATGGGTTTCATGCTAAAGGGAAATTAATTCCTAGGTCAAGCACCCATTTGGTGCTTCTAGGGCTTGTCATTGAGTCAACATGTCAATTATGTGATTATCATGTATGGAAGGCCCTTTTTGGAATGTTATATATCGCAAAGAAAATTTATCTGAGTCAAAATTAGAGTCAAAGGCCCTCCAAGTCCTTGTCAAAAAGAAAGAAACAAGTTGACCTACATGGAAGAACAAGTCAGCCTAATGGAGGCAATTCATACCCCTCAAAATCGTATATATATATATATATATATATATATAATAAGGAACTCAACCAAATTTAGAAACATGATAAGAAATATTGATATCTTCAAGAAAGAAGCTGGAAAAGGATGAAAATGAAGGATAAAATAAGGAAATCAAGATCAAATATTTTAGGTTTCTCTCTCTCTCTCTCGTTTGTTAGGGTTTCTAAAGTTTTTGGGCAAGTCAAGGTTGCTAAAAAGTTGCTAGGTAGTCAAATTTGTAGAAGAAATTATTGGGTTGAAGTTGTAGAAGAAACTTATGGGTCAATGTTGTAGAAGATATTTTTGATTTGAAATTGCAAAAGAAACTTCTTGCTCAAATTTCTAGAAGAAACATTGGGTCTAAGTTGCAGAATAATCTTCTGGGTTGAAGTTGCAGAAGAAACTATTGAGACCAAATTTGATGAAGAAGTTGTTGGGGTCAAAACTGCTAGAAAGAAAGATCATCAATGAGAGAGGTTAACTTGGTATTTTAGGGGTTTTTATCAAGGGTCTTATTTATTTTAATTCTTCATTTGAATTTTCTATAAGAAGAGAATAATTGTTGTGGGTTTTCCTCTCAAGAGGAGAGGTTTTGGCCCTAGACGATTAGATACATCTTGTGTCCTTTTGTATTATTTTTCATTATTCTTTGGTGGTATTTTATTATAAGAACACTAACTATCATCAAGATAGAGAAAAAACAAATTAACTAAAGTAAAAATACATCACAAGCAATTATCAAAGTAAGTGAAATCGCTTAATCTAGCACCCTAGATTTCTCAATAGGGTATCAGAGCTGAGGGGACAAGAGAAGGAAAGGCTACTTGTAGAAATACCATAAAAAGGAATATCAAGAAAGCGCATCAAATCATCAATAATGGTTTCATAAGGGATGCACAATCTAAGGAGCATTAAGGAAGAAACTGAGGAATTTCTTATAAGACCTCAAAACCCTAGCTCATCCAAAGAAGGCTTCCACACTTGAAGCATTCTTGGGAAGCTCACATTTTTATAATCATCATCTCAAGGAAAGGAAACACATGAAGGATTCTACATCCACTCAAAAAAGGACTACACATTTCGAGAATCTTTAAGTCTCCATTTAAAATAAACAAGAAGAGGTGTTGCCATCATAATTAAAGCAATCAAGGTATTACCTCTCAGTTTGAATAGATGATCGCATATCAATAATATTTGAAGGAAGAAATGATAATAAAATTCAACAAGGTATTAAGTTGAAGATATCACCATCAAAGGATCATATTCACTTGAAAATTAAGCATCCTTATATCTATAAACGAATATACTATCAAAAAGACTTCATTTTGAGAGGACAGCAATAAGTTGGTTGGGTCATCGAATTTACTTGCATGGAAGAACATGAAAAAATTGATCCTCATATTAAATGAAGGCATTAGAAAAGTTGAGGGTTCAATCGTTGAACTAGAAAAAGAAGAATCTAGAGCTCTAGAATAATATATGAAAGGGGAAATAAAGGCTCAAAGAATCCTTATAGGAACAATACAGGATTTCCTCATCCTTTATGTGGAAAAATTCGAGAAGTTCAAAGACATATATGACAAACTTGTAGAATTATTCTCCACAAGAATTGTAGGAGAATTAATATCTTTGAGAACAAAGCTATATAAGTTGAAGGTATCAAAGGAAGGGATAACCTCATATCTTATGAGGATGCTAGAAATACAAGACCAACTACAATATTTGTGGGAGATAACATCTAAAAAATAGATGACCATCGTGGTGCTCAATGCACTAGTTGATGAATGGGGAAGCTTCGTATCAAGAATCTATGGAAAAAAGGAACCCAACCCATTCAGTGAACTCTGGTCATTATGTAAAATTGAGGAAACCAAGTTGAAGGAAAAAGGTGTTATATGACCAAGTGAACAAGTTCAATAATTTGCTGCAATGGCCAAAATAAAAGGAAAGTTTGGAAAATTTGGTCTGTAGAAAAAGAAGAAGACCAATATGTCAAAGATCGGCTTCTATGCCTATTAGGAAAATGGCCATTTCAAGAGAGATTGTAAGAAACTCAATAAGGACAACAAGAAAAGGAATGAAATGAAAGAAGGCAATGTCATTGAAGAAGTGGAAGAACCAAAGAAGAAGAAATCAAAGGAGGAAGTGAAATATCTCTTCTATGACTGAGATAATCTCCTTCATTTTGTTGTTATTCAGATTTTAGTGAAATACACCTATCATGGTAGAAATCACTGTAAGTATGATGGGATGCATCACGTTCCATGATGAAATGATATTAAAAGCATATAATTTAAGGTAGAGACCATGTCATCATTATTGTTGCTTGAAAGGATAACTGAAGTATAAATCTACATGGATATATTAGTCATCATAGAAATGAAGTAGCTCATGGTAACCTCATTCAAATCATAAATAGTAAATATGATTAAATTCATCTTCGATTATAGAAGATAGAAAGAACTCACCATACATGACCTTCATTAGAAAGGAGAATTTCCAGGATGATTATAATCAAGAACCTTTACTAGAATCTTCATTATAAGGTTCACCTCTATATGAAAGAAGAAAGTGTCTCATTGATCATTTCACCTTATGTGCAATATGTTGTTTAGAAGGATGATGGTATGGTGATAGTGGATTGTAGCATGTCTAGATGGTTGAAGTACTTTCAAAAAAGGGAAGGAAGTCTAGATGACCAAAAGGAGAAACTAGGTATGTATATGTTTGATAGATTAAGCCATGTCATCATATAGTTGTAGATAGTGTGGGTGAATGTTGTACTTCATGAGCATGATCGAAGAAAATCGATATCTTCCTTTGAAAATATTTATGAAGGCATGGTTCACATACTAATAAGATTAGATCAACATAATATGTCCTGATATGGAGTATAAGGTAGTTGACAAGATGAAGGAACTATGTGTGTAAGTTCATAGGGAACAATATGTGAGGAAAAGAAGGAGAGTCTGTGAAATATGCAACTATGGTAATGTAAGATAAGGTAAGTGATCAAAATCCAATGACTAAAATAGTTGGTTATGACATCTTTGTAGAAAGGATATGAAAACTTTGATAAAGTATGCAAATGAAAGAGACACTTGACATTAGTAGCCTTGCAGATATGTTTATGAATGTGGAGGATGTTGATGTTGGAAGAAGTGAATTTCATGATGGAAGGTCATCAGAAAAGGAAAATTTGATTTGATGTTTATTTTTTATGTTTGAGAAACGTCTGAATGGGTTGATATAGGGCTATTGAAAGAGAGATGTTTATCTCATGTATAACTCACACTCATATGGTTTGATGAAATATCTTGAAGGAAACATGACTTGGAAGAGGTAGATATATGAAGAAAATCCAAATGTGGACTGGAATATTACTATCCGATGATAATAAGGATGATATTACAATTGGTTCAATCCTATGGTTCATTGAAGGAAAGTGATGGATGGCTGATGACCTACAAACAAGAACTAGAAGATGAAAACTTGATAATGAAAAAGATGAAGTTCATGATAGCAAAAGGAGAAACTCTACTAGAAAATGATTGTACCATGATCTCCTCCAAAGAGTTTCTATTAAAAAAGTCCCTGGTTAAGAGGGAGCTTGGGTATATTCCTTTTATAGGAATGAGCTGGTTGTCCTTGGTTAAAAGGGAGTAGCAGATATGGTTCTATACTCTATGTTTCATGCACTAGACCTAGACTAACAGTTGCAGGTCTTAGTGAAGGCCATGATGAGAGATATACAAATCATTCTTCTCTTCATATTGTGAATGAAGAATGGAGGATTAGGTAGGCATATGAGACTCATTTTGATTCTCTTTGAAAATGAGGTAGGGAATCCAAGATAAAAGTAGTCAAAGATTAAATTCCTTAAGGATGTGTGATTTCAAGATATGAATAGTCCTAAAAGGACATATGATGTGAACAGTCGGGTGGGGTATATGCCTCGAGAGAGAATGATGATGGTTTCTATTAGTCATTGGTCTAACCACCATTGTGCTTTGACCTTGTGGAGATATAGAGTTGTTAGTCAATGCATTTCTATGTGACAATGTTGGTTGATATGATGAGATTCTCTGACATAATTTAATGAAGTAGCTTATGAGATCACTTAGCAATATGACTCTTCTTATGAGAATTCTTTAGTTTGAGAATGCCCAAGTACCTCATAAGGATTATGAATACCTCCCTAGTTAAGAGGGAGTGTCGAAATATGTAACTATGTTTGGTATTCATAATGAGATATGTAATCATGATTTTATGTATTTGATGTAATGAGAAACATATTGTTATTATTATTCTTGAGGCACGGGTTTCATGCTCAAGGGAAATTTATTTTTAGGTCAAGCACCCAGCGGGTGCTTCTAGGGCTTGTCACTAAGTCAACAATTCAATTAAGTCATTTTCATATATGGAAGACCCTTTTGGGCATGTTACATACTTTAAAGAAAAATTATTTGAGTCAAAATCAGAGTTGAAGACCTTCCAATGTATTGTCAACGGGCAGGCAATAAGTAAGCCTACATAGAAGAGAAGGTCAGAATCATCAAGGTAATTCATACCCCTCAAAAGACTATATATAAGAAGGAACACGAGCTCATATGGGCACACAACAAGAAAATTTGATCTCATCATGAAAAAAGATGGAAAAGGACAAAAATCAAGGATAAAAAGAGGAAAAGAATGATGGACGTCTTTGGGATTGTCTCTTTCTCTCTTGTGATAGTGCTTCTAAAGTTGTTGATAAATTCAAAGTACTAGAAAGTTGTTGGGCAAGTTGAAGTGCTAGAAAGTTGATGGGATGGTCAAAGTTGCGAAAGAAATTATTGGGTCAAAGTTGGAGAAGAAACTGTTGGGTCGATGTTGTAGAAGAAACTGGTGCGTCAAAGTTGTAGAGGAGACCGTTCGAACCAAAGTTGTTGAAGAAGTTGTTTGGTCCAAAATTGATGGAAAGAGAGATCATCAAGAAAAGAGGTTAAATTGGTCTTGGAGGGATCTTTGTCAAGGTTCTTAGGTCTTGGATTTCCTCATTTGAGGATTCTATCAGAAGATAATAATTCTTGTGGGGATTTCACTCAAGAGGAGAGGTTTTGGCCCTGTTTGATCGCCTACATCTTGTGTCCTTTTGTTTCATTGTTCTTTATGGTTTTATAGTTTTTGATGATAAGAACACTGAATATAATCAAGAGAAAGAAGCTTATTAATTTAAGTAAAAATACATAACAACCAATTATCAAGGTAAGAGAAATCACTTAATATAGTTTCCCTATATGTCTTAACAGTATCTAAAATGATAACTGCACTAGCATCCAAATAAAAAAAGAGGCACAAAAAGTCAACATTTTTCTTTCAAAGGGAAAACATGAAAACTATATACACCCATTTATCAGGGGAGTATTTGATTGAATTCTCTCAAAAAATTTGGATTCTAAATAGGATTTTGTTTAATGTATCTCGGTGTGTAGAGGATTTGACCCGGGATCACTTAGAGACACATAAAATGTTGGAATTCCCAAAGTTTTGAGGCCTTCACATTGAAAAAAGAGCGGTTGGAGCCCAATCACTTGTGTCCCTTCTTCGTGATGTCGAGAAATGAGGAAGTTTGGTTTGAATGTCCTTCTTCTTCAAAAAATATTAAATACCAAAATGTTTTCAAAATAAGGAGGACGTTCAAAGAGTTCTCTTTTAATTCTACTGAAAAAGGGTTTTTCTTCATATAGGTCTAAAAGGGTTAATTTCAAAACGAAAGTTGTGGCTCATTTAAAAAGAAAAGGAAGAGTTTTATTTATAAAGATATTTTCTTTTAGAGAAGAATGATGTCAAACATATTTAAAGGAGGGATTTTTTTAATGTGACATATTTTTTTTTATGTGTGGGAGGAGTGACAAGGTAAAGAGTATTAGACCTGTAATGTTCAACTAGTATGTGAAGCAAATATTGGGTAGAAATCTGTGAATAGTCCTTGAGGAAAATTCATAGTCATATTTTATAAAAAGAAGAAAAATACCTAGTTTTACAATGTCGTCTACAATTGGTGAAAATTGTAAAGTATAAGGTGATTAAAAAAATGGGAAAAGTTGAGAGGCTAAGAAAGTAAAAGAAACAACAAGACTTCTTTGTGCTCAAGTTGAAATATTTGAAAGACAAAAGGAAAGAGAATTCCTTGGAATCAAAACGCATAAAGGAATGCATATATGACAACATTTTCCCCCTAATTCCAAATCTAAAGATAACAAAGTAGGCTTGAGATATCCTTGGGAGAATTTTTTGTGTAACGGGGAGTAATCAAGTTGAATATGAAAAGGAAGGTGGATCGATAGCAACAAAACTACAAAAAGATGAAGAGATTGGTCAATCCAGCTTGAAAGTGGATGATAATGATTATGTTGTTTTATCAACAACAACTAAGTTTAACATAGATAAAGCTATCAATGGAACAACAAGTGGTTTGGTGGATCCAATAGTGAATTTTTTTTATGTTAACTAGATGACGAAAAAAACTAACTATTGATTTGTGATTGGGAGTGATGCAATGAGAAAATATAATTCCTATGTTGTTATTTAGTGAGATAAGTACACTTTTTTCATGAAGATAAGTAAAAGACAACATGTTTGCAAGAACAAAGGTTTGTAAAGAAGTGGAAAATGAATATGTTGATGTAACAACACAGGTAGATATGGAAGAAGAAGAGGAGGAATCACTCATTACAAAGCTTAAAGAACATAATCAATATGATTTTGCGTATGTGTTCTCATAAAAACTTAACATTGATTTTGAATGAGATGGTAAACATGATGATCATCTTCTGGTTGTAGTAAAAGGAGATCATGAAGAAAATAGCATGGAAGAAACAACAAAATTTGAAGAGGAATTAAAGTTCTTTGAATCATGGGTTAAGACACTATGTTTTGATGAAGTATGCATAGAAGTTGCAACAATGAATGCTAAAGACAATACAAACAATGTAGAAAATGAAAATGTTAACAAAATTTTCATGTAATGGGGTCATCAATAGATTAAACGTTATTATGGATTTCATTGGGAGTTATCCACTGAGAAAAAAACTATTCATGATGAAAATGAACTTGTTGAAAAGATAGTTGAAATGGATTGGCATCATTGTAGTTGCAATAAGAAACGATATCCATAGTTCATGATATAGAGAAGGAAGAGCATGAAATCAGTTGATAACCTAAAAGTTTTCTGAAACAAGTTCAAGATGAAATTTCTTCAATATGTTGAAGCAAAGAAAGTCAAAATGAAATATTTGAGTCATATTTGTAATCTTCGCTACTTTTTTTTGCCAAAGTTGTAAGTCACATTGTATTTTGTGGTAGGTTTCTAATCTTTATAATGTTTGTGATTTTTTTAGGGGAAGTGTTGGAATAACTAATTCCAACCACCACTTTTGAATCTTCGCTATCATAGTTAGTTTCAATTGGTTCTAGTCCAGTTATTTATTGCTATCATAGTTAGTTTCAATTGGTTCTAGTCCAGTTATTTATTGTTACATGTTCTCTTGACTCCTATGTAAGTTATTTAGATGTTACTCAATAATTATAAGAATAATTTATTTTGCTGCTACTCAATAATGAGAAGAGTAGTTCGCTCAATTTCAATTTTGGAATTTATTCTGGTCCTTGTTCTCTCCTTTTCATTTATTGTCAGGGAAATGAGCTAATATAGGAGTTCTTCATGGTGATGCAAGTTCTGTTGCTATGGTTTGATTTATTTTGTATTATTATTTGATTTGGAAATAAAGTACAGTTTGGATGTAATTATCTTTCTAGTTGGAGATTTTATATTGTAATTGGGTTGGAAAAATTTCAAATGTTTTAAATTATAAAAGGTGGATATGTGATAATATTAAAATATTCTTTATCTAATACATTATCCAATGCACTAAATAATTTTTTTAGGATAATCCTTAAATTTAATTTACTTATTATCCAACAGACTAAATAATTTTTTAAAATAATTCATAAAGTTAATTTATTAAATAAATAATACTTTGTGACACATGACTAGGTGTTGTAATAACGTGACATATGGTTATGAATAGTCCCTTTGCACTCCATAAAGATAATCAATCTTCTGCTAAAAAAAGTATGAGGGTTACCGAAAGTGTGAAACTTTTGGGCTCCTTCATTATGAAGCGTTTGCCTCCATAGATCTGACTAGGTTTTTATTAAGGTTTGTGTTGTTTAGGGTTTCTTCATTGACAATTTTGGTTACAGTTTCGTGTGTGGAGGTGCAGGCACAACAAGAAGATTATTAGGTTGGACACTATACAAATCTTTCCTGGCATCCTTGCAGCCAAATTCCCCCCTTGCTTATTATGCTTTCAATGCGGTTTTTACAATGGAAATTTTCTTACAAGGACATTGTTGTGTGGTCTGGCTTGTCAAGGTAGCGGTTGACAGTTTCAAATTATTGCAGTGAATGATTTTAAATTAAAGATCACAGTGCATTATCAAGGTACAGACTGGGTCATTGAGCCGTGACTTCCCGAGTGGATCCTTCAGCTGTGACTTCCCTTACAGATAAATCTCATGAAACAAGTTGACATTAATTCAAAGCATGTGTTGCCCAATTTCACCTCTATTCAAGCATGCAATTGAATTAAATATCATGTCTATTACTAAGCCAATGCTATGCATAAGAGGTCTATCATTGAGCCATTGCCCTACATATCCACTTCCATCAATTAATTTATTAAATTTAATAGATGTGTATTATAACATTTCTATGACTTACTAAAATAAAATAATGTAGTCAGGGAGGGGGCAAACGTTGGAAATGATTAGTCCACGAATGACAATAGAGACTTGCAGATTCCAGTATGATTTGTTGGCCGATAAGTCCACGCATGACAATGGGGCTTTCATAATTCCAGTATGACTTGTTGGCCAATAATACATTTTCAATCTTAATTCGTTGCATTAGAGATGTTGGTTAATAATTTGTGGGTTAGACTTAAAGATCCTTTACCAAGCTACACAAAACCAATAAGTTAATGGGATAAGTTAATGGGACAAGTTGAAGAAACAGATCCAGCTTAGCATGTTAAATAGACTGTTTCAACGATTATCTTGACTAGCGGCTAATTTTGACTTTAGGACCAGAGTCAAGATTTAATTGAAATTAGTTAAATTAAATGAATAAATAAAAATATAAAATAATTTAAAATTGTTAAAGATTAGTTAGAAAGTTATTCAAAAATTATTATAATTTGTTTTTAATGGGAGTTAAAAAATAAGTATATATATATATATATATATATATATATATATATATATATAAAGGTTAGTTAGAAAAAAATAGAAATATACATAAAAATAATAATGAATAAAATTTTAATTACGAAAGTAATAAAAGGTAAAAATATTTTATTTCATTTTAAATAAATAAATAAATTTAAAAAATAATAAATAAATAAAATAAAATAGAATTTAAATAATAATAATAATAATAATAAATAAAATAATAATAATAATAACAATAATAATGGAAATTAAATAAATTAATAAATCAACTAAAGTAAATAAATCAAGCGAGCCAAAAATAAAATAAAATAAAATAAAATAAATGAATAAATTAATTAAAATAAATAAAACAAGCGAGCGAAAAGAAATAATAATAATAATAATAAAATAAGCGAATGAGGAGGAAGGAAAAACAAGGCAACGAAGAAAAATGGCGAAATAAAGAGGAACCAATGAAAGCAAGAAAGGGGCCGGCTAGGGGTCCATCTTCCCTATGTCCAAGGAACCACTAACAATATTGCTCAGATTATTAAGAAGTATGATATTCCGTCAACCTTCAGGCCCCTCAACATTATTCGCAAATCCCTTAGATCAGTGAAACATCCCATTGATCCTAAAGATATGAAGGGTGACTATTTGATACTCTGTTCTTGTGGGACCCCCTATATTGGGGAAACATGGCGCTCCATCCATCAAAGGATTAGCGAACATGCAGCGAACCCAAGACATGGAAGAACCAAGTCTTTAGCGTTGGTAGACCATGTGGAAAAGACCAAGCATCAAGTGTGTATTGAGGAGGCCAAGGTTATTGCCAAGGTTGCTCAGTTCCATCACCGTAAATTCAGAGAAGCTATTGAAATTGAAAGAAGGCCGAGCAATCTCAATAGAGATGACGGCTGGAAGATCAGTAGGTGCTGGATCCCGGCCCTTTCTTCCTAGTCTTTCCCTTTCTTTCTTTCATTGGTTCCCCTTTATTTCGCCATTTTTCCTGGGCGCCTTGTTTTTTCCTTCCTCCTCGCTCGCTTATTTTATTCAATTATTTTTATTATTATGATTATGATTATTATTATTATTTTACTTTATTTTTTATTTTTTTATTTATTATTATTATTATTATTATTTCGCTAGCTTGTTTTGTTTTATTTATTTTATTTTATTTTATTTTTGTCTTGCTTAATTTATTTACTTTAGTTATTTTATTAATTTATTTAATTTCCATTCTTATTCTTATTATTCTTATTATTATTTTTATTTATTATTATTATTATTTATTTATTATTATTATTTTTTGAATTTATTTATTTATTTTAAATGAAATAAAATCTTCTTACCTTTTATTACTTTCGTAATTAAATTATTATTTTTATGTATATTTCAATTTTTTTCTAACTAACCTTTGTATATATTTCTCTTTTTTTCCCCTGGGAAAATCAGTAACTTTCATTAATATTTTGAAAATTACATAAGCAGATGCCGCGGCATTACTGTCATAGTTCATACAATATTCACCTTTTCAGGTCTGTTTCTGAGTCATAACAAAAAGTTCTAGTTACATCGTGATCTGTGCTTTACAGCCTATTTGCTATTACAATAAGTTTCTGTTCATAAATATCAGCAGTTCATATTGTTCTCTGTTCACTATTTAGCTGTTGGGACTGTTGTCCCGCTGCATCCTCTGATCTATATATGGCCGGTGGTAAAACTGATGTTCCTCCGACCCATTCTGCTCCACTATTTGTCCATTGCCTCGGGGAAGTGACGAGGCCTCTTTGGATAGTTTGTCAGCCTCGCTATTGTGTTCTCTGTAAATATGCACACATGTAAAATGTTCAAATGCTGCTTTGAGAGTAAGAGTATTTTGAAATAAATTGCTGAGCATGTGTACATGGCAATTTGTCACATTATTAATCCAATTTACAACCACCATTGAGTCCCCAAATATGTTGAGCTGTGTAATATGATGAGATAAAGCAAAATGAAGTAGATTATATAATGCAGAGAGCTCGGCAAAATTGTTCGATCCAATACCAAAACCTAGTTTTGCTAGATATCGATGATTTCCGTTAATGTGCAAGACAAAACCACCGCCACACCCTGTTTGATTTGATGCACCATCGAAAAAAGCCCAAGGGATTGTTCTATCAATCTCAGGCATTGGCTGAATAACACGGGTTCTGGTAGGGGTCGGATCTGGGAGTTCCTGGTATGCAGCGATGGCTGCTATTTCAATGTGGCTTCCGGAGAATGGTTTATCATCAAAGATGGCTCTGTTTCGAGCAAGCCATGCATACCAGATGGCCACAGGGGGGAGGTTTAATAGTTTGGAATCCGGGTGGCTACGGGCCCATGAGCACCAAGCCTCCAGTAGGTCAGCGCCGCTCCAATCTCCCGTAATTCCCAACTGCTGACAGATATTCCTCCAAATGCTTTGAAACGACGGGCAAAACAAGAAAATGTGGTCTGTACATTCAGATGCATTTTTGCAGAATATGCACCATGAGGGTCCCTGGATGGCTCTGCGGGTTAACTGTTCACCGGTAGGGACGATGCCATGAAGCGCACACCAGAAGAAAAGCTTAGATCGAGGAGTGGCCTTTAACTTCCAAATGGAGTGCCACCAAGGGTGGACCTGTTCCGGAGATCTGTGAGCAATGAGGGTACAGTAGCCTTGTTTTGGGACATATGTACCATGGTCGGCCGGGCACCAGATCAATTCATCAGGTCCTTGCTTAATACGAATATGGGATTCAGATAGAGCCATGATGTATTGGTCCCATACCTGGTGCCATTGGATAGGTAGATCCAAAGAGAGGGCGGTTCTCCATGCCTGTGAAAAGATATCAGTGTGTAGTGGATCAGCAATCTGTGCAAAATGTAGTATCCCCCGGCCATATAAATAATCTATAATCTCCTGGTTTAATATATGTCTGCCTCCACTGTTGCTCCAAGGGTCCAGGCCAATCCTGCCTGTCATGCCATCATTGATTCGCCATGCCAAGTTGTCCCGAATGAGAGGGAGGGAGTCAATCAAGGCCTTCCAAACAGATGAGCCCCCCTTCGAAGACCAGGATGGAAGACGTGCCCAGTCCATCATATTTTGAGGCCAGATGTATTTGTGGTATGTGACATGAGTCCATAGGTTTTGACTAGTGAGCAAGGTCCATCCCATCTTGGCAGCAAGTGCTTTAGCGAATACAGGGAGCTCCTTGAGGCCCCATCCACCCCATTTCTTAGGTAATGATATTTTCTTCCAGCTGATCCAAGCAAATGTACGTTTCTCCTGATTCCCATTCCAAAGATAACGGTTACATAGCTGCTGTATCCTCCCCAGGATAGTCCTAGGAATCCATGCAAGTGCCATCCAGAAGACTGGGGTAGCTTCTAGCACTGATTTTATGAGCACCAGTCTGCCAGCTCTAGATAGATATCTGTGGCTCCAACCCAGTAGCCTCTTTTCAAGTTTGGCAATCAACCAGGCCCAATCAGCAATCCTTTGGCATGTGGGTTTCAGATTAAAACCGAGGTATTTTAGGCCTCTATCCAAAGAGTACACCAAGAAGGGAAAGGCCTGTAGTGCAATCCTGGTCTCTTGGACCGAGGTGCGAGCACAAGAGATGGTGGATTTCAATTGGTTAGGCATCATACCTGTGGCCGCAGAAAATCTTTGCAAGATTTTCAAGAAGTTCCGGGAGTCTCTGACACTACCATCCAGCAGAATAAGAACATCATCTACAAATAGTAGATGAGTAAGATAGCACAATTCTGATATCCCAAGCCCACCAATATCCCCATTCCTCTTTGCAGCTTCCATGAGACGACTGAGTCCTTCCATAACTAAGAGAAATAGTAGTGGTGATAGAGGGCATCCCTGCCGCAGACCTCTCTCAGAGTGAAAAAAAGTGGATGCCGAGCCATTGATGAGAACACTGAACGAGGGAGAAGTGATACAAGCCATTATCCATGTAATATAGGAGTGTGGAAACCCCAGATGGATCAGAATCATCTTAAGATAGAGCCAACTGACCCGATCGAAAGCTTTGGAGAGGTCAATTTTGAGAAGGATGGCTTTCAGATTTTTGGACCAAATGGAATGAAGGGCCTCTTGGGCGAGTCCAATGGCTTCATGTATCTGACGAGAGTCTAAGAACGCAAATTGCTGGGGAGCATATATTTCTCTTATATATATATACTTATTATTTAATTCTCATTAAAAAAACAAATTATAATATTTTTTTAATAACTTTTTAACTAACCTTTAACAATTTTAAATTATTTTATATTTTTATTTATTCACTTAATTTAACTAATTTCAATTAAATCGTGGTTCTAAAGTCAAAATTAGCCGTTAGTCAAGATAGCCGTTAAAGTCTCTCCTCGGACTATTTAACATGCTAAGCTGGATCTCTTTCTTCAATTCATCCTGACGATGAACCACACTTTTGGTTCGACAACAGATGATTTATCCTGTCGTTTACGCCGAAGAATTTCTCATAAACCTATATCAATCATATTACTAATTGTGATTATACTAGTTGTAAGGTAATTTAGTTTGCAAACTTAAAATTTGTTTTGATAAGCATCGATCAAAAAAAATATATACATTCATTGTATCATTTATTTCCATTTTCTGCTTTTAAATTTATATCAAAGTGAAGTGTTTGTGTCTATAACAATTTCGACTATCCTCATTATTCGATTACACTACCAGCACTGGTGTCTATGGTCTTACATAATCAAAATAAACGAGAATTCCGTGTGAATGGAAATTCTATATTTTAATATCCTGAAACCGTAAGTGTGATTAAAGAACTGGTTTCTTATTTGCTGAAACAATCGAACTAGGTTATTATTTGATAAAAAAATCGAAGTAATCGAACTAGGTTATTATTTGATAAAAAAAAATCGAAGTAATCCACTGTTGATTGCCAAAACACTGGAAACTAATTTCTTTCTTTCCTTTATCTGCAAATCCTAATCCGAATGGTATAGCACTACAACAAACGAAACAATAAAAAATTTCACATGATTTATTGCTCACATTGCAGAACATATTGTGCTAAGTTCATGTGAATGCTATAGCACTACAAACAAACTAACCATTAAAATATCGACATGGTTTATCACTCATATCGTGGAATAGATTTTGCTAAGTTAATCTGATTGCTACAGCACTACAAACAAACTAAACCGTGGTTTATGTGCTCAGTTTATTCATTATTGGGTTACTTATCATTTGAATAGGTTCTTTGAACACACGTTTATTGGGTTACATGAAGGGATTTATCAACCTTAATCATAATTACTGGCCAAGCATCATTCTTCACTGGATGAAATTTAAATGGATTACACATTCACATTTAATATATTTATTAATCACAACAATTTAGTAAATATGTGAGCATAAAATGAAATCTTTAATTGATAAGTCAATTAAATACCATTTGTGGTTTAATTTCCAAATACTTTCCAAACATAAAACTCTTCATCTTATTGTGAGCACATGAATTATGCCACACCGACACGGTACTTTTAACTTTATTGGCCTAAAACAAACAATCATGTTACATGGCTTAAATATGGGCGATGTAATATAATTACATATTATTTGGTAGTTTTAATTATATGGTATAGAGTAATGACCAGGTAAAATAATATGGTTTTGAAAAAATACATAATTAAGTGAATGCAATACATAATTAAGTGAATTCATTATGATATTTTTTTTTCATATATATACCAGGACTAGTGGTTTCATAGTTTACTAAACGCTTAGGAAGTAAGTAGTTATCAAAGCAGTTTTAGAGACAGGCTTTTGAAGGTTCTTCGATCTTGAATTGACTTAAAAGAAAACTAGTTTTAGTTCTCCTCCAATTATAAGTCTAGGATTACCGTAGGGAATTTACCTTGGCCATGCAATTCTTCCAACACTAAAGAGTGCAATGAGCTGCTTAGTGATAGTTGTGGGCCATTTCATAGTTTTTTTTGAAGTTTTATTGGAAAGAGATTAGCATTTTTACATCTAAGGACAAGAGAATCTCAGTGATAATACTTGGAAAAAAATGATATATACATTTTTCTCTTTATTTATATAAATTTATCTTAAATTTCTTGAAACACTATTGATTTATAAATTTTAATGCATTAATGCGTATTTTTATTATAAGTACCATTTTAGATCCCAAAACTATTTCAAATTTTCTCTACCATGTTTTTATGAGATATCTAGAAATATAGAAAAAAGTAGGAGGAATGCAATAGTATTTCTTCTAAAGTGTACTGTAATTATAGGTATACTTATTATAGGTTTGACACCATAAGAGGAAAGTGAATTTTTTTATCACTAGTAAAGATATAATATTTTTAGGTTATTTTACTTATTTAGTTGCCTACTACAATTGTTATGATCTATGAATTCTACAATCAATCTCTAGGTAATATTTTAATATTTATTGTTTGAGTTTTTCAAATATAGTAATAAAGAAAATAAGTAGTATCAAAGTAATATCCTAAGCTAATATTATAGAGCACCTTACTTTCAGCAACTTATTCCAATCTCTTTAATATCATAGTAATAAAGATCAATGGATAAATTTATCATAATGGAAAAATACATTAAGGAGATACAAGTAGTTTAAATATGTTAGACACATTTATAACCTTTGTTGTGCCCCTTCAAGTAGTACCACATAAGGCAACATCAATGTATGGAATTTTACTTCCATTCACCCTAGATTATTGTAGTACCCCTAGGATACTTGAAACCAACTTTAGATAAAATAATAACCATACTACTATTGTGAACCATAAAAATATTCGGGAATATTAATCCCTAATTCTTTGGAAATTAGGTAGTGCAACCAAGGGCATGATCAAGCATCTTAGTTAGAGACCAAAAGAGATTATGTTGAGAAATACTACTTGATCCAACACAAATATCAGAGAGATATAGTACCTAGAATGTTTCCCTGAGAACCCTTGACATCTTGTTCGTTTGACCTATCCATGAATTTCTTATATAAACTTTTTTATTAATATTTTTTTCATTTTACCACTAGAATCCTTGCTTCCTACTACCAACCAAACAATTTCTTACATAACATTTATGAGAATTTGAAAATTTTAATTTCATAATGTTATCTAGGTGGGATTGTAACTTTGTAGAATTTTGAAACAAATTTCCTCCTGCCTACACCTTCATTTAATTTCTTTCTTAAAAAGTATTATATCATTCAATACTTATGATACCAAATTTCAATACGTCATTTTGGTGGACCTAGTTACTCCACTAGTTGGATCCAATCTTAGTAAAATCAAAACATTTTGGTGGACCTAGTTACTCCACTAGTTGGCACCAATCTTAGTAAAATCAAAACATAGTGAAACATATTTTTACAATTATTATTAATAATTTCTTAGTGGAATTATATCTATGTGGCTCCATAAGCCCTAAAAATATCCACTAGAGTCTTATCCTTGGAAATCCAACTTGACAAGTTGCATCATAAAATTGAATACAATGACTCTTCTATGTAATGAAATATTGATGATATGAAGAAAAAGATTTCGTAATCAAAGCCACTCCCAAACCATATATCCAAAGTCATGGTTATGTAACATAAATTTATGAGATAATAATGGTATGACTAGACATACAAAAACAAACTAATTGAATCATCTAATCCTATGCAACCTCACTCCACCATTTTTTTTTGTGATCCATGAATAAAATGTGGAAACAAATTTCTAAACTAGATCTCAAGTAATAAGGTGGACAAATGGTGTGTGGGACTATGGAAAAATGGGAGAAGCATGAAAAAAAATTGATATTAGAATGGCCAAAAACATTTTCATTCTAGAAGTTTTTGATTTAATAGAATCAATAATCTGATGTACAAAGTAAGTTTGATTGACAATAGTTATTTATAGATGTCAATGAAAGGGGGATGAAACAAATACCCCTCACTTATGTTCACATTAAGTCAATGGTCCATCTGCAACAACTTTGGGCTTCCTATTGCCAATAAACCTTTCAAATTACAAGGAGTAATTATTGATTTTTTGAGAAAATATCTTATATATATCTTATTGAAATTATTTTTTTAACCTGTCGAATTTTATTATATGACTGAGTTAAACATTATTGAGAGCTAACCTTTATTTTGAATATGATTACTGAACAGAGACAAAAACACATGTTGTTCCAGAATATGTAATATATGTGATATATTACACTAAGAATAATAATACCATATTACTAGGCAGGAGTCCTTTCTAAGGAGGTTTCCAATAGTTACCAAATGTTATCAAAGCAAAAATGTTCTTTAAGGTGTCATATTTAGTCTTTGCACTAATTTTCTATAATACATTTGAGAAATTTGTTATGTAATCTGGTGTAAGTTGTAACATTTCTATTTGGTTCTCTGAAAGAACAAATGACTATTTCACTTTTACAAATTAAAATATTGCTTAAGGAAAGAGCAATGCAAATGGTAATAGGGAGGGAGATAGAAGCATCATTCCCTAGGCCTAAAAATTTCAAATCTGTTTGGCTTGCCTCATCATAAAATTTGTTTGTGATGATTTATTTTTTGTAAAATTCCATAAATAATATAAGATATGGTCAATATTCTTTAAGACAAAGACTGAATGTATAGTTGATATGTACTATGAAGAGTTTCACTAATTAAAAGAATAATACTTATGGTTTTGGAAAATAATACATATAGTTGATATGTACTCCTTTCAAATATTCCAAGTCTTTTGTCAAGAGCATCACTAATTAAAAGAATAATACTTATGGTTTTGGGAAATAATGCATAGTTGATATGTAGTATGGTTGGAGGAGGGAAAGTAAATTGGAGTTAAAAAGGAATCACTAATTAAAAGAATAATACTTATGGTTTTGGGAAATAATGCATAGTTGATATGTAGTATGGTTGGAGGAGGGAAAGTAATTTGGAGTTAAAAAGGAATTTACTTATTGCTAGAATACATATGTATATAAATTTTATAGAAAAATATGTTAGTATAAAAGACCAAAATTTTAGAAATATTGTTAAAGAATCAAATCTTTGATTATATTTTAGCAAATAAAGAAAATAAATGATAAAAAACAAGCTCTTCTTTTAAATCTAAACACAAAACCATGCCGTAGAAAAAATCTTTAATTCATTTTAGCAAATGAAAAAAGAAAGGGATACAAAACAAACTCTACTTTTTATGTCTAAACACAAAACCTTGTAATAGAAGAAAATCTCAAGGGTAAAGAATGTAATGAAATAACTTTATGCAATTAGAGATGATAAAAAATGAATTACATTAAAATGTAATGAAAATAAGGGTTAAGAAAAGGCCTATGTATCTTTATAGATAAGACATTGTGAAAAAATAAAGCAATTTATCATCGAAAGTTTTTTTACTAACTAAAAGTTTTATAATTCAGGCTAGATTGGAAAGCTTACTAAAAAACATAAAAAGTTAAATAAATATAAAAAAGTTCAACTAGAGGATTATATGTTAAGTGGTTAATGCTAGTAAAGAACTCATTATTCTAAGAGGAACAAAGAATCCCTCATTTTACATTCCTCGCTTTATTTTCCTACCTAAATTATATTAGATTATATCTTATGGCTTATAGGCTATTCGTCATATTAAAGGAGATCTAAATAGTGAGTATGGTTATAGGGAAATATTAAGTATAGGTTATTTTTAATGGTCTTGGCTATTAGTAATATTAAAGAAGGAGATCTAAATAGTGAATATAGTTATAGGGAAATATTAAGTATAGGTTATTTTTAATGGTCAAAGAAAGAGGAGAGGTAAATAGTTTATTTGGTTATAAATAAAGAATGAGTTTGGGATTTTCTAACCAAGAAAGATATATAGGATAAAGAAAGGTATATAGGATAGTGGTTGTAATGGTTGACTTTGTGTTTCATATAGAATCGTAAAAGTAAGATGAACGCTCGTTTTTGGATAGGGTACTAATAATTCCATTGAAAACTTTAGTTTTAGTATATATACTAATTATAGTTTACTGTTAAAATTATAAATTTTATAAAGTAATTTCCAAACTACCATCAAAATTCTACAGTGCAATAAATGGAATGAAATGAATAGTAAACCTATTTGAGTATCAAAGGCCATATCCACAAACGGAGTATAGACGCAAAGAAGGTATATAGGCTTTACAGGGGAAAGTGGTCTTTGAAGAATTCCAGACAACGGGAAAGTGGTCTTTAAAGAATTCCAGACATCTACCTGTCTGCCTTTTAGTATATTATATAGTTGAGGTTAAATCAATGACGATTGAATTAGGATAATATAATATTTGTGATAGTTTACGGTTATTAATAAATTGAAAATTTTTGTTGTTTTATTGTTTTTGACATCTACCTGCCTGCCTTTTAGTATATTATATAGTTGATGTTAAATCTATGACGATTGAATTAGGATAATATAATACTTGTGATAGTTTAGGGTTATTAATAAATTGAAAAAAAATGTAGTTTTATTGTTTTTTAAATCAGATATAGATAAAGAAGAAGAACCTTACCTATATAATTATTATTTTTAAAATATTATTTTTATATTGTTAAAAGTTTTTTATTTTAATTTAAGGTGGGTGAAGATATCTTGATTTTTTTTTAATTGGCAGTTTAGATTGATTTTTAAGGGAATATTCTTAGCATATGCTTAGTCTTCATGTTTAGCAAGGGTTGTAGTGTGTTATGGAGTTTGTTAGGTTGCATTTATTTTTAATAAATTTAAAAAATTATATCCCTGGTCCACCAATTTCTTAGAGATTTGAGATTATTCCAATGCTAATAACCTCCTCCATGATAATTTCCTCATTATTCTTTATAACATTCATTTATATATAAGAAATTTTTGTTTAGTAAAATGGTCCATTACTTGCAATAAATTTAAAAATTTAGATTAGTGTCATTTACCAAAGTGGTCCATTACTTTCATTAAATTAAAGAAAAAAAGATTATTTATAACATTAATTTACATATAAGCAATTTTTTTTTAGCAAAATGGTCCATTTTACAATAAGATGTGTAATTCCTCTTTTTTCTCAAGTTAAAGTTAACCCACAACCTTTTTATAACTAGTTAATCAGAAAAATATGTGCATTGGTAAGACATCTTTAGTGTTGCAATATTTTTTTGTTATATTTATAAAAATTTTAGCAATATCAACCACATTAATACTTTTAATATAATTGTACTAATTTTAACAATAAATTGCTAAACACAAATTAAAATGGTTAATTCTCTTCATTTTGCTTGAACAGATATATTTCTCATTTATTTAAATAATGTCGACTAAGTTTGCATTACAAGCATTCGTACTCTTCCTGATAACTTACACTAAAATCAGAAGCATACTTCCTACGCTGAAATCGAAAGCCTCAATGGTTGAGGTGTTTCGCTGATACGAAACATCGTTATCATTCCATACCTGCTACAGTCAGATTAAAGACGCAGGTAGGAAATCACAGGATTTCCACTTTCGATGCCTGCACCAATAAAATCAGAAATACTCCTGTCGGAAATATCTGGTGAATAAAATTGGAGACGTTTTCTTCCATTCTCTGAAAGCATCTAATACTTCCTATAAGAAAGATCCATACTTCGCGGACTATAATTGGAAACAGCAATTACTGCATATCGCGCAGGATAATCCTTGACAGGGAGGTCAGTAATATTGGCATTTCAGGTTGCTATAAAAGCTGCAGGCCGCGTGCATAACTATTCACCCACCACAGAAAAAAGAAAAAAAACTGTTGTGATATTTGAGAGAAAATGGCTTTTTCCTCCTCTGTGGTTATAACTTTATCTGTCATATGTCTTTCTTTTACAGCGATGCTCTCTGGAGCAGCCGAAGTCCAAACTCATGCGGCAGGTAGTATTTAAAATTATTGTAAAACAGCTTACTTCATATCTGAAAGATGAATATAAAGATTTTGATATTGTGTAACGATTTTATAAAGATTTTGATATTGTGTAATGATTTTGTTACTGCACTTGAAGGTGAAGATCATCCTATGTTTATGCCAGTAAAGGTAAATGAAAATCTGGGATCCCGAAAGGCTCTCGGAGTTTCCAAACTGCATGGGAACATTAGAGAATGTATTCTCTGCCAACAATCAAATTGTGAAGATCCGTATAACTGCTGCTATACCGGTCATTGTCCACAGTTGTTCTGTTGCGGAGGCAATTGATGTCCCTCACGTTTAGTTTAGTTACTAATACCAATACTCTTCCCTTCCTCGTGATTCCAATGCACGGTGGGGGTTAGGAGGTCTGAAATAAAGTCAATAGCTTAATTCCTATGATATACCCTTCTTTCGTGTTATTACAATACGGGATGGAGTTAAATAAAGTTACCATTTTTCTTGTTTCGTGAACACCGAACACCATGGGCATTATTATCACTATAGCTCTATGATAATCATTTTGAAAGTGTTTTCCTTCTTTATTAACTTGATCATTAAGGATTAGATTTACTTTTCGTCCATTTACCTAGACATTAATTTTTGTCAAAAATTGGATGGTTAAATTCTGATTCTAAAATCTAACAAATAGAATAGTTGTGCAATACAATGCAGTTTTACTGTTTCAGATTTTCTATAATATATTAATATTTGGAAAAATTAATGGTAATATTTGAGATTTTTTTCGTGTTTGGAATTGATTTGTAAGTAGTGCTAGTCATATTTAAATTTTTGGAGATGTCGTCTATATATATCTCTAGTGTAGAAAGATAGACAACATGAAAACAAGTCCCATCAGCGACTCACTTTAAAATTTAGTATTCAAAATTAATTTGTAAGTAGTCACACCAGGTTTCTATCAAATCAATTAAAAAAAAATTATAAAAAAATGTTAATTTTAGTATTGTCTCTATTATTTGATTTATCTGTTATAAAATAAAATTGCATATAAAATAATACATATTACTTTTAAGCTATCTTTTACTTTTAATTGTGTTATTTTAAAATTATGTTTCACTTTAATCGTTAATTTTAGAAATATTTCAAAATCAAATAAATAAAAAAATATCGATATTTCACCTCATTTCTCTTCTATTTTAAAGTAGTTCCCAAACAGACAATCAAATTTAATTATTAATCTTAGAAATATTTCATAATAAGAGTAAAAAATGAAATCAATGTTTCACATCTTTCCCTTTTGCTTTTAAAATATTCCGGAAATAAACAGTCAAAGTAAGTTAAGGGCCAAGATATATTCGAGGAATTCACAATTATTTAACAATCAACTAGATTTATATTTGTGTAGTTGTCTATGCAAAAGACATTCCTAATTGTAACAAGTTTTTTTTTGTTTTTTGCTTTTTTTATGAAGTGTTATTATGTGTTTCTTTTTAAGAGGTCATATGTTTGAAATCAGAAAAAGTAAACTATGTATACTTTAAAAGACTTAAGAGTCAAATCACTTCTCTTATCCCAGAAACAAAAAATGACTCTCTTATCTCACGAACAAAAAAATCTTATACATCAATATAATATGACTTACACTTATAATATATAAATTAAAAACCATGTTGGAAAGGTTGTCACTCACTCCATATAAAAATACAAAATGCATAGATGGTTTGATAACACTTGATTCCGTCTTACTACTTTAATCTCATTATTTTTATCCCTTGGCTACTGAGTGGTTCGAAACATTGATTAATATACTCGACTTATTTTGTTATTCCTACTATAGTTTTGTCTGGACTATCTGGACTACATACTCACATCCATCGGGATAAAACCCCCACCTGTCCTTATTCGATATTTCCAGAAAAGTTTTATTACACTGGTTCACCCTGTATCTATCTCTTTCAGGATCTATTGTCCACATGGAGTAGGGTTAAGTGGACGGCAAAGATTTGGGGTGGGTAGTTATGGGAGTAACCGCCTCCTCCAAACGTACTCTGCCGTCTCATTCGGTCTCTTCCCTTGGCGAACATGGCTGCGCAACCGCAGAATTGAAACCCTAATCTTTATCACTGATTTTGCTGCCTGCACCAACAGGGCGCAGTTCGGATCAAAGTGCCTTGCATAATCTTGTGATATGTTTTATTCAGGGCGTTGCTTTATAGTCCGACCTTTCTCTTGGATTTTGTTACAATTTTTGCTCGAGTAACATCTGTTCATACCGGTGACGTTCACCCCTCTTACTTTCTCTGTTAATGTGATAGATTATTATCCACAGTAGACCGCATACAAGTTCTGGAAATCGCGTTTGACTGCCGAAGCCGCGGTTATCTCTATACTTCTTCCGCATGGAAGGGTTTATGCCCTCTCCCTTATTGGTATGCACACGGTTATGGAGCAGGAAGTATACTATTCTCGGACAAAAAATCACTGTATTTCTTTGCTCCTAGCTACCGCCTCGCAATGTTAAGTGGTCTCAAAACCCTTCTCAGGTTTCCATCGAGCTCCAGGGCGTGACCATGTTCTGGGTTCCCGACCCTGCTACAGGTAAAAGAAAAACCATTTCTTTCCTCCTAGGGTTTGATGGCTCTTTATTTCTTCGATTATCACTCCCAGTGATTACATTAACTCCCCTCCAGCTTGCATCCCGTGCAGGTACAGCGAGGACTCATTCCTGTGCAGAGATTTCTGGAGGTAAGATATGATCTAGCATTTGTGTGTATGAATTTCCTTAGTTTCGTGTGTCTGGAGGAGCTTTTAACAGATTGAATTTTCTTCTTCCAGGAAACCTCAAAGACAAGGGTGTAATAATTATGGCTTTGTAAATTTTCCTAGGTTTTTAGTTCTTCACACATTCCTATTCGTCTACTAGAATCTACAGTAATTGGGTCATCAATGTTACATACATAGAGTATGTATTAATAATGGTTTTGGTGGCCCATTTATACGGTCCATAGTTCTTGTTTATGATAGACTATTAAAATTGTTAATGTGTTGCGGTTGAAATACGTGAGTTCCTTTCTTCCTCAAATGAAAATTGGGTTATTACTACCCGGCCGGAGGCAGTGGTAATTTATTCGATTTTGAGTTGAGTTTCAATTAGTTACTGATAATAAAAAATTAAATCAGATTTAACAAAGTCAACATTAAGGCTATTTGATTTTACTTTTTGTCTATTTTTTATTTAAATTATTTATTTGCATTTGTATCCGTCAGGAGCAATAGAGTTTATTGTGTCAGCAGAATTTTATTGTGTCATTATTGTATTTCACTAATCTGCACTAGCATGGTCAGGCGCCTGCGAATTCAATGGGGATGGTACACCATTTCAAGTATCTAATTCTAAAAATGTAGTGTATAATATTAATGAACGATAGTTAATAATATAATATTAATGAACGACAGTCAATATATTATTTGGTAACTTGGAAACATTTAATTGGACGGAAGGAAATCGACAGAGATACTTACGGCCCCATTATCCTTTCCAAAGTCTATTTATGCATGCCAATCCATGGGCATAGTATTATAAGTAATCATATTGATATTGATGTTAACTCTATTTATGTTGACGTTCAATGCAACCAACTAGAATTCTGAATCATATCCACCACATTGGCACGAGCATAGTACTATAAGTAATCATATTGATATTGATGTTAACTGTATTAATGTTGTACCTCCATGCAACCAACTAGAATTCTGAATCATATCCACCGGAAAGTAACGTATAGCATCTTTCATATTGGCATACAACACATTACAAGGCCCAAAACATCAAATTTCCTTGTCAACTAAAATTGTATACCAGCTTTCCTTTCACATTTCAAACTAAAATTTTGTCAAACTAAAATTTTGCTAACTGGATTTCCATACCTGTTATTTTCCTGTTATTTTACAAAATATTTATATTATTGACTGCCAAACATTTTTTTATTATATTCAAAACTATGTCTCCTCTCCATCGAAAAGGTTATCATGTCAACCTCCAGATATAAAGCACTCGAAAATGAAACAAACCTCATCTTATTTTATTTCGAGTTTTAGTAAAAAGGAAGAAGGATTACTAAGCACTCAAAAGTGAAACGAATATCCCCTCTTATTTGGTTACCATCTTTGATTTTAATATTAAAGCATATTCACGTTATTGGTTATTGCTTATTTTATTCTGTAAATTTGAAATATAAGAACATTATTGTTTATTTTATTTAATATGGTGTAAATTTGATATATATATATATATAATTTATATTAATGGAATTAAAAGAATATTCCTTCTTATTACATTAACATATGTACATTTGAAATATATGAAAATTATTGCTTATTTTATTTAATAGTGTGTAAATTTGAAATATATATTTTAAAAATTCAAAAAAAATAATGTAATTGAAAAAAAATTAAAAAGCAACTTATTTTAACAAAGAATTGTTAGTATATAAAATATGGACATCGTTATCGATTTCAGAGAATGTCTTATTGCAAACAACTTCCACATGCCTTCTGCAATATCAATATATATTGGCTTTCCGTGCAACAAAGTTCAAAGTTTAGTCATTTGAAAGCAATTATATTTTTATAATTTAATTAATAAGTGAAATGGTTATTTTAGGACATTTTTTTTATATATTCTATTAAAAATATCAAAGAAAAATTAACAATTAAAAGTTTAAGATATTTAATATATAAAATAAAATATTTAAAATTTATCTCCAAAATAGTTATGGCTATTTTTCTCTTTTAATTTAATTAATTAGAGAAATGTTATATGAAATGAGCTATAGATTTTGTAAGTATGTGGTATTGAAAAATAGTTAAGCCGTTTCTTCCTTTTTAATTAAATTGGTTAATTAAAAGAACATATCTCATATAAACAAGAGTTGAGGATTTTAGAACATGCTCTATTAGCAAGCCATGGTATTGTATCAAAATCTATTTATAAGTTAGGAATCTTCATGCAAAATGAGATTAATCTACATCAATAAATATCTCATTACATGTATTTTAAAATATACATATGTATGTTTAAATCAAATGAAGCTTTTTTAGAATCAATAAGAATAGTATTAATAATTATGAAGTTATAATTTAGTTAAGACTTTTTAGTTTTATTTAAATTGGGCAATGTTAAATATATCATAAAATAAGTATTTTGATGTTTATATGTGTTTGCGAGCCATTTATATGGTCACTGTAATTTTAATAATAATAAAAAATAAAAAAATAAGAATTTATATCAAAACTAGTTATACCTTTTTAATTAACCTTTTTTAATTTTCAATTTAATAAAAAATAATATTATTTTTACCTATTTTACATTTTACCTATTTTATCTATATATATATATATATATATATATATATATATATATATATATATATATATAATTTGAAAATTTGATTATTTAAATAGTTTTTTTAATTAATTAATTTTGACTATATTAAATATATTAAAAAATATTTCTTTAAACATTTAGCAATATTTTTTTTAACTAACTAATGTATAAACTACTTTGATGAATTATGGTCATGTTACAAATTATTTTTCAAATGCTATCAATAAAGACAATCACTCTCATGGTAGTTGTTTTGGTTTATAAGACCGAATATTTGATGTGTCAACTTAAACCTATATTGTTAAATTAAATCAATTAACATATTACATATTAACAACTAAATGGAGATATAAATACAATTGGATTGAATAAAATTAATGTAAACATATACTTGTAAATAAGAAATTGGTTGTTCTATTAAATTATTTAACCCAAAATTATTTGATATTAATACTTATATATTTTTTCTAAGGGTCATATATAATTTTAATGATGGTTAATGGATAAATTATAACTACTTTTGTGGTTTCTATTATAGTTTTCACTTCTCCATGATTATGACCATAGTTTTGTTTGTAGCTAGTAATTATACCCCATTTTAGTGACCATAACTTTATTTGTAGATAATAATTAAACTCTTTTTTAATGATCATAGTTTTGTTTGTAGCTAATAATTATACTTCTTTTTAACTATTTTTCTTTCAATAATTAACTTCAAAATATTCAGTGAAGATGACCATCTCAAGAAAGATGAAAGACATGTATAATATAAATTGATTTAGCTGACATTTCTTTTCACTTAGATTAAATAAAATATCTTGATGCCATGATGTGTTGTAAAAAATACTCCCAACAATAATAAAATTGTAAAATAAATTAAAATTAAATAATAACTAAATATTATAACCAATATATATTAAATACAATGTATATATTACTTACTTTATTATATTCTAACATAAAACACTTACATGACCCAAAAATATTGAAGTGACATCAATGTTAAAAAAATTCAATGCTCTATATATTAGCAATTGTCCCAAAAGGTACAAAGAGAGGCCGATAGGATTATTAAATTGGAATTGTTGAATTTTTCTAGAAGAGTTAATTGGTTTGTGGAAAACCTTGTTTTCTTGGACTGGATCATTGTGCAATTACTTTTCTTTAGATGTTTTGTTTATATCTATATTACAAGGAACACATTGAATGTCTTATTTCATTTTAAAGTTAATTACCCAAAATCAAGAGGTTAAGTTAATTACCCAAAATCAAGAAACCTCTATAGATGGCCAAGCATATACGAAGAATACATCTCATTCATATGTAATACCACATCCATCTTTTCTTTTCTCTGAGTAAAATTTCAAAAGCATGAACACATGCCATTTCATATGAACAATAAACCCAATTTTTGAAATTTCAATGCTTGGATGCATCCGATTCATATGCTACAGTAAACCCATATTTTCCTTAAATTTCAATCCATAAACACATCCATTCATGAGCCATAACAGAACCACAAAAAACAAAACCCCCTGACCCGTTAATACATTATCTACTCAAAGAGAGGCAAGATGAAAGGACACCACTGTCTACAGATCCCCCATGTCTCCGAAGGAGATGAGGTCCTCCATGTCTCTGAGGGAAATGAGGAGCGTCCGTGTCCCATTAATGCATTGTCTTCTCAGCAGTGCGAGGTAAGACTAAAGAAAATCACTAGCTACAGATGTTTCATGTCTCCATAATGCCTGGATAAATCTTCGTTTATTTTGTAAATACAATAACTTGATTGCATTTTAATACTGTAAATACTAAAAATGAGCCCATAAAGAGCAGATAATCAAGAAAGAAATGCTTCAATCACAGAATGGAAATCAGGAATGGTGATTATTTTATAACGATCAAATCCACCTTCTAATAAAATATTCTTCCTTTCTTTATTTGTTCTTTCCTTCCCACCAGCGAGCAGTGCACCACCATTACCAAATCAAATACTAGAACTAAATTAAGATCTAGAACCGACTTCTCTTTCTGGCCACCATTATTATTATCATCGCCTCTGTGATTAGAGTCCAGCGCCACTACGTCAACAATAATGAGCTTCCCCATCTCCATGATCGCCTTCCTACAACTTTTCAGTATCTTGATACAGTCCTCGTGATGCGGGAGCATAGGACTCAGAGGGGAAAAATATCCCAAATTATTCCATAAAAAATCCAAAAAAATCTACAGGCAAGGGAGTGGGGTCCTTTAGCCTGCAATTTCCATGTTTTTAGTTAAAAATAGGATAAAGTAGGGAAATAAAACATGCTATTTATGCTAAGCTGTAGTAAAGCTTTTCAAGCTTTAAATCAATCGATAAAGCATGCTTTTCTTTGTATCGGATAAGGACCGAAAATGCGTATCCGTGGTTATAAATAAAGAGGCAGCGAAGCCCTCAGAAGAGAGAGGAGAGTAGTGGGTGCCAAAGTATAATTTTAAAAACTCTCTGGCATTTTAGTGCAATGGATTTTTATGATACTATGCATGTATCCAATGGTTGATTTTAACTGTGTATGGGAAGGCGTGAATGGCCGTTTTATTTCTCCGCTTACTATTTGACTGTGTGGATTAGAACCGACATTCTAGTTTCATTTCATTACAATCAGTTGAAAATCCTCTGATTTGCGCAGAATAATGGCAATGCTAATTAAAGGAAAGTCTATGTGATGACTTTAGCACTTCCGCAGTCTCCACATAGCACCATAGAATAATGGCAATGCTAATTAAAGGAAAGTCTATGTGATGACTTTAGCACTTCCGCAGTCTCCACATAGCACCATTGATTTTCCCTTGATAGATATTTAGTTTTGTATTAAACTTAGTGGGCAGACAACGAATCCTAAACGCTGTGTATGCATGTTTAATTCTTTGTTTTGACCGAATTGTGGATATCGAGAGATACCTGTTGGAAGAACCATGGGAACACGATATGGAATTAGATCATCAACGTTTTGAACTCAATTTAAATTGGGGCGATTGTACGCTGGTATTCAATAAAACAAATCCCATTGGTGTGTGGCTGTAGTGGATTTAGACTTTATAAGTTGGCGCACATATATTCTGGATATAACAAGGGTGTTTGCAATTTTCATTAAGTGGCTGAAGTGTATTTGGGGACTGAATAACCGTATGTCCTTACCCACCATAGTTCCAAGATTATATTAGCGTTGAGAGGACCTTAGGAGCGTCGATTGCGTGCTCGGCTTGCGAAGCCTGCGGTTCGAAGGAAGTCATATCGCAACAGGGGCCGAGTTCTAGAATTTGGAAGCGAGTTAATATAAATTGCAACGTATATGTATCGCCAGGTCCGGCATTCGGAGGTGGAGCAATTATCAATTAAGCCAACCACCGAATAGTGGAGCCGCCGAAGTATTAAACATTGCATATAATAGTATCGGTTCCGGAGGAGCGGAAGACCATCGCTTGAGTGATCGCCAACAACGGAACTGGCGACATACTAAAAGGCTACATATAATTATAATCGGATCCGTTGGGAAGACTTTTGTTTGAGCCTCCGCCGAATTGGATACGCGTCAAATGAAACTGTGTAGAGAGGCGGATATATTTATATAACCATCGGCCCATTATAAACAAGCCTTTGGTAAATCCCCACCTATAATTATCGCCGATCAAAAAGGATGCTGTGTATATATATAACGTATCATATATATATGATGTGGCGTAGGACCGTCAGGTGGATATCGCTTTAGACTTCACCGAAGAGCCACTGATGATTAATAAAGCACGATAGAGGATTTTTGAAAAGAAATGAAATATCATTTTAATGTCTGATGCGCTCAATCTAGAAAGAGAAGTTGATCGAGATATAGAAGAGCTTGCTGGAAAATTAGGGAGATTGTCTCTAACGCCTACACCCTCGCCATCATTAGTGGTACCAGAGCCATCAACTGACATTGAATTGAATCTCAAGAGCAGAAGAAGGATGGCTTTCAGAGTTGGAAGAGGATGAGGACGTGGTGGAAGAGGACGACCTGATGCAAATGTTGAACTAATGGAAACCGTAGAAGAGCTGCGAGCTAGAGTGGGTGCATTAACTTCATATAGAAATATAGATGATGGAGACGTCAGCGAGCCCGAAATTGAAGCTGCTGAAGAGGAGGAAGATGTAAAGGTTACTCCTGAGATGAGGTTCTTTCAGTCAGTGTTGAAATCCACAGCCAGGCCATGGAACCAATTAGTACCAGTATATCAAGGAGGACTGAATTCAGAAGAATTAGTCGATTGGATTAACAGCATGGAGAAATTCTTCGATTACGAGGAAACAGAGGATGAGAAGAAAGTAAAGTTTGTTGTCACCAAGTTAAAAGGCCACGCAGCACTCTGGTGGGATGGTGTGCAGGCGGAAAGGAAGAGACTTGGTAAACAACCAATCAAGAACTGGAGCCGAATGGTAGCAAAGTTAAGAGGTAAGTTTTTTCCAAGTAATTATCAGCAAACATTATTTAGACAAATGCAAAATCTTAGATAGAGAGCTTTAACAGTAAAAGAATATACAAAAGTGTTTTATAAAGTGAGCATAAGAGCTGGAGAAGCCCAAGACACAGATGAGAAGGTGGCTAGATATATGAATGGCCTCAGGATGGACATTCAGGATGAGATAAGTCTATTGTCTCCTAAAACAATAGAAGAAGCTTATCAGATAGCGTTGAAAGCTGAGGAAAAACTCACAAGGAAGCAGTCTGCCAGAGGGAGAGAGACTTTCAAAGGAAAAGGAAGTCAAGGTTGTAGAGGAGGATCTACAGCACCTAAAGAATGAGCTAGCAGTAGCTCAAGCCACCATGCACCCATAGGAGGTGATGCAAGAGGCAGAGGGAGTTTTTATAGAGGAAGAGGAGGCAGAGAAATAAGATGTTACAGATGTAACAAGCTGGGACAGAGAGCTTTTGAGTGTCCAGAGAATGCGGACATAAAGCAGAGGAATGCAATTGTTGATCTAGCTGAGGGAGAGATGCCAGTGAAGTAGGTGGCTGCTGAACCGCCACAGAGGAAAACTTTATTCAGGACAGTGTGCAAAGTCCAAGAGAAATGTTGCCAAATGATCATTGATAGTGGCAGCACTGATAATTTGGTCTCTACATAAGTAGTGGAGAAATTGAAGCTGAAGATAAGGAAGCATCCAACACCTTATAAGGTGTCATGCTTGCAAAAGGGACATCAACTATTGATAAGTGAACAGTGTGAAGTGGAATTTCAAGTGGGCAAGTACAAAGATAAAATTGTTTGTGATGTGATGCCTATGGATGTGTGTCACATATTGCTTGGAAGACCTTGGCAATATGACAAGGGAGCCATACATGATGGAAAGAGAAACACCTAGAAGTTTGGAAAAGATGGTGTTAATCATACATTGTTGCCTCTGCAAGAAGAAGATAAGCCGGGACAGAAGACTAATTCAGAAACCCTGTTACTTGGAAAAAAGGAATACCTTGAGCAGATGATAAGTATACCGTTGAGTCGTGAAGAGGAGATCATTGATGATTTCTTGCGTTATTGGATAAATCCAGACCAGCTGGATAATGTAGCTGATACTTTTGATGTGGTTACAGGGGCTGAGGAGGATGTACAATCTTGTGAAGCTGCTACAGTACAAGAGGGAGTTCTTATGGATGAAGAAGAAGTAGATCAGTCTGTAGCACGGATAAATGAAGAAACAGATGAGACTGTTGAGCTCTGTGATTTTCAAACTGACAGTTTGTGTGTGAATGTAGGGACTATAAGTGATGACGAAATGCTGCAACAATGCCTTAGAGAAATTGCATTGTTGGAATAATTGTTGGAGAATCCAAGGTATGAGAGGGAGATTACAAATGAAAGAGTTCAGTACAGTGGACAAAAGAAAGAAGGCATCATTAGAGCAGATGGTGTGGAAGAAAGACTAATGGACAGTCTTATGAATGTTGCTAAGAATTCGAATCAGCATGTTGATATGCTGACAGAGGACAAGGAGAAAACAGAGCAGCAAATTGAATTATTGCCAAAAGAAGATAAGGCACAACAGCCTTATGTTTTTAATTTTAACAAGTGTTTTGTGAGTGCAGGTGATGAACAAGACAATCCATCACTTGGAATTGTCTTGAGGGAAGAAGAACTGTTGCAGAATGAGGATAAGACAGTCATGTCTCATATGCAGAAACTTGTTTCCATGAGTGACAATAAAGAGTTGGCTTGCTTAAATAGCCAAGAGAGAGCTGGGGGACAGAATATTGGAGCTGCTACAATGTTAGAAGATGAGGCTACAATGTTTGAAGAACTTGATTTGATTGAAAAAATCAATCAAGATGATGTTGGAAAATTACTAAAGGTTGTCAAAGAAGGTGGTGAGCCAAAGAATGTTGCAGAGGGTCAGGAAGTTTGGGAGGCAGCAACATCTATGGCAGCAGCGGCAGCAACATCTATGGCAGCAGCGACAGCAACATCAATGGCAGCAACATCTATAGTGACAGCTAGAGCAGTTATGGTGACAGTTGAGACAACAACAGAAGAGGCACTGAAGCCTTATGGTTTTTATTTTAAAAATTGTTCTATGAATGCAGGTATTGTTGCCGGTGTTGAGGAACATTTCACTGAGTTGAGTAGTCAAATGAAGGGAAAAGAAGTTCTATGTTCCAGAAGACAAGAGGGTGTGGATGATCGGGTCACTGTCAGAACAAAGACCAGCATAGAGGCAAGAACTCAGCAGACAACAATAAATCAACAGCTGGGAGATTTATTGGACCAAGAGATTGAAAGCATCAGAAAACTAATGATGACAGTATCCCAGAAGAGGTCAACAGCAGTAAAACAAAGGAGAAGTAGCAAAAGAAAGATAGCAGAAGATTATGAAGCATTAGTCAGTGCGGCAATGCAGCATAAAGTGTGGAGACCTGGAGAAAAACAACAAACAAAAGCAGTGACAAGTGGAAAATGGAAGCACAAGATATGGGATCCAGGGAAACATAGATCTGAACACATGATCAGGAGATCATGAAATTTTCCTACCTTGGGAGTCTGATGCGGGAGCATAGGACTCAGAGGGGGAAAATCTCCCAAATTATTCGAAAAAAAATCCAAAAAAATCTACAGGCAAGGGAGTGGGGTCCTTTAGTTTGCAATTTCCATGTTTTTAGTTAAAAATAGGATAAAGTATGGAAATAAAACATGCTATTTATGCTAAGCTGTAGTAAAGCTTTTCAACCTTTAAATCAATCTGTAAAGCATGCTTTTCTTTGTATCGGATAAGGACCGAAAAGGCTTATCCTTGGTTATAAATAAAGAGGCAGCGAAGCCCTCAGAAGAGAGAGGAGAGTAGCGGGTGCCAAAGTATAATTTTAAAAACTCTCTGGCATTTTAGTGCAATGGATTTTTATGATACTATGCATGTATCCAATGGTTGATTTTAACTGTGTATGGGAAGGCGTGAATGGCCGTTTTATTTCTCCGCTTACTATTTGACTGTGTGTATTAGAACCGGCATTCTAATTTCATTTCATTACAATCAGTTGAAAATCCTCTGCTTTGCGCAGAATAATGGCAATGCTAATTAAAGGAAAGTCTATGTAATGACTTTAGCACTTCCGCAGTCTCCACATAGCACCATTGATTTTCCCTTGATAGATATTTAGTTCTGTATTAAACTTAGTGGGCGGACAGCGAATCCTAAATGCTGTGTATGCATGTTTAATTCTTTGTTTTGACCGAATTGTGGATATCGAGAGATACCTGTTGGAAGAACCATGGGAACACGATATGGAATTAGATCATCAGTGTTTTGAACTCGGTTTAAATTGGGGCGATTGTACGCTGGTATTCAATCAAACAAATCCCATTGGTGTGTGGCTGTAGCGGATTTGGACTTTATAAGTTGGCGCACATATATTCTGGATATAACAAGGGCGTTTGCAATTTTCATTAAGTGGCTGAAGTGTATTTGGGGACTGAATAACTGTATGTCCTTACCCACCGTAGTTCCAAGATTATATTAGCGTTGAGAGGACCTTAGGAGCGTCGGTTGTGTGCTCGGCTTACGAAGCCTGCGGTTCGAAGGAAGTCATATCGTAACAGGGGCCGAGTTCTGGAATTTGGAAGCGATTTAATATAAATTGCAACGTATATGTATCGCCAGGTCCGACATTCAAAGGTGGAGCAATTATCAATTAAGCCAACCACCGAATAGTGGAGCCGCCGAAGTATTAAACATTGCATATAATAGTATCAGTTCCGGAGGAGTGGAAGACCATTGCTTGAGTGATCGCCAACAACGGAACTGGCGACATACTAAAAGGCTACATATAATTATAATCGAATCTGTTGGGAAGACTTTTGTTTGAGCCTCCGCCGAATTGGATACGTGTCAAATGAAACTGTGTAGAAAGGTAGATATATTTATATAACCATTGGCCCATTATAAACAAGCCTTTGGTAAATCCCCACCTATAATTATCATCGATCAAAAAGGATGCTGTGTATATATATAACGTATCATATATATATGATGTGGCATAGGACCGTCAGGTGGATATCACTTTAGACTTCACCGAAGAGCCACTGATGATTAATAAAGCACGATAGAGGATTTTTGAAAAGAAATGAAATATCATTTTAATGTCTGATGCGCTCAATCTAGAAAGAGAAGTTGATCGAGATATAGAAGAGCTTGCTGGCAAATTAGGGAGATTTTCTCTAACGCCTGCACCCTCGCCATCACCTCGTCACCCCAATCATGCATGATCCACTGATGACATCGCACAAACAAATTGCATAGTCAAAATGTAATTTCAGCTCATTCTAATTGAATTACATGGCAACTCAGCAAGTTCAAGACTTACCTTTATGAATATGGCATCCGCAGAGGACACAGTTTCAAACATGTCTCTGCCCACGTGCTCGCCACCTATCTACATACATTTATATGTATTAGATTGTTATGCATATATACCATTGATGAAGCAAAGGTGTTGTTACTAACCTGGGAGATGGGGAGCAGTGGCCACGACATGTGGGAGGTCGTAGTTGATGCCTCTAATGGAAGGATAATGCCGCAACATTGCCTCGATTGTCTCCTCTGCAAGCCCAACCTCTCGAGGCAAATTAGAGAATGGAAGTCAAATTTTGAAAAGTCGATAGGATTATTAAATTAGCATTAAAAAAATAGGAAATTAGCATGATGATTTGATGTCTGAAACGTCAAACAAGGCCACACAACCTTGTGATTTTAAATATGACAATTTATTTTTCAAGTTTGGTCGAAGATTGACTACCAATGTAACCCCAAGATCCCTGGCATATTTGATTTTCACCATGCTTTTAAATTCAAAATTAATAATTCGTATTTGCTTTTGACACTTGTGCCTTCCATGTGATTTGTCGATATCACCCATTGGACAATTATCGCTAACCTATGAAAAAAACTTAAAACCATGTGAAATAATAAACAAAAATTATTTAACCTTCCCTACTATATCACGAATACAGAAAAACAGCTACGGCTCTCTGCAATAAAATAAGGTAAAAATGCCATGGTGCATATATACAGGGCAATACTGAACAAATTAATCAACTAATGTTAACCCTCATCTTCTACGAGCTTAACTGTTTACTTGGTCATTCTCATCTACCCATTTACATGGGTCATCTCCATAAATATAGGTTCTAGACATTCAACTGATGGTATTGATCAAAATAACAAGTAATTAAAAAAGAAAATATCGAGTTGATAAAATTTGCAGAGAGTGAACCGAAAATGACCGAAGGATTTCTCTCTTTGAGAAAAGAAGAATCACAACTCACCTTACCTAATAAAATGAATGTCATAAAGTGGTGTACGAACATCCTTTTGCACACTTATTATTGTCCTGTGTGTTGTTTCACCTGTCCAAATTCACGGCAGACCATTCAAATACTGTGTTAGAAAGATTTGAGAGACAAAATCCACATTTGCAGCAGATTTTGATGGATAAATAAATAAGAAACAAGTGAGAGAAAAGAAAAAAGATTCAGAAATCGAAGCTTCTCGTCTTATATTATCCCTCCATGGCGAACTCTTCTCTTCCCCTGTTGCAAAATTAATAGGTAGGGCAAAACAATTCAGCAAAAACTGCCAAATAAAATAAAAGCACTATCTCTACGGTTAAAGCCCTTGCAATTTTTCCACAGCTTCACTGTAATAAAGAAATAATCGATTGAAACTGTTGAAAATATTGGTTTCCATGCATAGCCATTATCTACCACGCTGCTTTTCCCTATACAAATTTATTAGTAAAACCCATAGATATTGAAAACCAAAAGCATACCTGCTTCTATCCATAAAAACATTCAAGAATTTCATTCCAATGGATCAAAAATTTCATCTGTATCGATTCTTCTGATCAACATAACAACAAAAAAATAGAATCTCCAAGATAAACCATGCAAACACTCTTTAAAAAAAACATAAACTAAATTCAAAACAGAGAAAAACACAAAGAAAATAAAATACTGTAAAATCCAAAATGCGTGGCCATGCAACAAAGAAAATAATAGATCTCTAAGAGTAAAGTAGATTAGAAAATAGCTTTAATTTTTATCATTTCAATAGATAAAAGATTAATAAGATACCTCCACTTTAAATGGTCTAAACTAAATGTTAAACTTTTTATACTAGATTTATAATATACTAAGAGATAACTAATTAACAATATATATATATATATATATATATATATATATATATATATATATATATTAATTATATTATAATTTTTTTCCAATAAATATCATAATTTTATTTAAAAAAAAATACAAAATTACATTTTTCAAATGAATACCCATTCTCATTCTGAGATTGATATGGTGAAGAAACAATAGAAATTTCTCTAAGCAAGTTATAGTTAGAGGGCTTTCCACAAGCTCCCAAGATTACAAAAGAAGAAGAAGAAAAAAAAAAAACTTAAACTAGTGACAAAATGTGATTCCTAAAATACATCATTGTATATGCAATAAACAATAAATTGATAAATGTGTCTTCAAATGCCTTTAACAATGATTTGAGACTCAATCATGCTCAGGAATTGGTGGGTTATCATGTATGAATGGTATGTGGTAAAATTCATAATGTTATGCTTCTCTTGTTTCGATGAAGTGGCACTTCCTGAAATCGAGTTAAACAAGGGAGCCACTGCCGTGGCTGTAGTCCCTGCCGGGGTCTGCCACAACAACACAGTACAAACGCTTTGTGCAACTTGTCTGGTAGCATGCAGAAATACAAAGACATCAGAAGAGTTGTTCCGAGATGGCTACATCCATCCCTCTTCATCTCCCTGTGGCTCTCCAGTGATTTTGCAACCTTGAAAGGATCATTCATGGTGCCTGTATTGAGGATTGGGCATGAAATTGAGCCAATACAATTCTCTTACAAGCTTACAGAAAAAATATTTTGACTAGCATATCGGTGTAGGATACAATCTCAAAATTGATGGAAGGTGTTGTCCTGCAACACGATCCGATGGATCATGGAATGAAGGGTTTCGAGTGAGGTTGCTATATGAATGTTTTGTCCTGCCGCCGAAGTTCTGCTACTTCTTAAAAATACACTTCATTTTGGTCACCTTGCTTGATGTCTGCACCATCCTTCTGAAAGGGTACTAAAGTTATCGTTCCTGCTTATCCAAAGGCCTGTGCAGATCCCTTGTCCCTTCTTTTTATAATAACTATCACAAGCCTAATGCAGATCTCTATTATGGATTGTGATAATTTAAAATATGGAATATCAGATATGCAAGAACAACAAGATATGGGCGATCTATTTTACTAGCATTCGCAGGTCTGCTTCGATAAGCAATAAACCTCCAAGATTGATATTATAAATGGCCCCTTCTGTAACTCAGTTGATAGACACTAACTGTAGATTATTACTGTAATCGCTGAAACAAAAATGCTATCGTGTTAATATGTCAGGAAATCCTAACTTCATAAGAATAAATTAATATTTCTGCACACCTTTCTCTTTTTAAATTTAATACTTAACCAAAAATTTTAAAAACAAACTCAAAAGCAGTCTTCTTATTACATAGGTGAAAGATTGACTTCCAAAGTAATTTTAAATAACTAAATTTAAGACCATACAAAGCAGGATTAACACTGGACACTATTTATCCCACACTGTTATTATTCTCAACACGGATGACTGTTGATGCACAGAGCCCCCTCCAAAGTGACAAATACAACCTCCTCGTCATAGAAGTAAGTTTGTTCGAGCTTATGTTGATGATTTTATGATACTTCAAACTTATTCGGATTCGTTAGACCTTAGGTTTAGTTTCTTCATCACTGGTAGTTTTTAAGATTCATTAAAGTATGGCGAAATGGCCAATATTAATAGTTTATATTTATTGATAAAGTTATGTTTTTAAATAAATTTAAAAATAGTTTGGATAATTAAATATTTTTATGTTTTGGTCAATGAAGGATGATAACAATGATGCAGCGTTGTAACTAACCCAATTATTAATCATATCTATGATGCAGCGCTGTAACGAACCCAATTCCATAATCCTATCTATGTTGCAGCACTGTAACGAACTCGATTCAGCTCTCCTTCTCGTAATTATTAGTTTTAGAAACCACTTATAGTTATATTTTTCACGCAAATTATTAGTAAACATTATTCTTGTATTGGAATAATTGGAGTTTATTTACTTTTGTTGCCTGCCTTATTTATTTTATTTCAGGGTAGAGATTCTATCCCAATCAAATTTTTGAGCCATTACAATCATCTTCAATAAACCAAAACATTTTGTTATATTCGAAGTCCAAAATTCAGATGTTCTTAAAATTCATTTCAGCCTCTTTGATTATGCACAATTTTTTCACTTTACAATAAACCAATTTTTTGCATTTATTTTTAAAACTCAAGTATAGATTTTAAGATTTATTTATTTATCTTTATTATTTTTAATGGAATGAAATTTTTTTGAGAATCAGATACATCTATATTAGTTATTATTATTATTATAATTTTTTTTAAACATTTTAAAAAAGTTATAAATGAACCAATTACATGTTTATTAAAGAGCTAGATAAGTTATTTAACGTTTCACATACCCTTAAAACTTTAGGATATCCAAAAATCTACAATATAAATTTTAAAAAATATTACAAACTCTACCATATAAATTTTAAAATATATCCCAAAATCTAAAAAATAAATAAAAATACCCATTTTCTTTTTATATTTAATCATATCATTTTTCATGAAACTAAATACCATTCCGATAACGATGTTCATGAAATAGATACACATCCTTGGATATACTTGAAGGGTAACGTAATAATTTGTAGAAAAAGAGCTTTTTTAATATATATTTCTTTAATAAAATTTATTAAAAATTATTGAATTTTTGAGAATAAATAAAGCTATTTTTATTTTTCAATTTAGTACAATAACATTGGAATTCAATTTAGTACAATAACATTGGAAAAGACAGGACTATATATATAAAGTTATTTAGAGTTATAAAATATAAAATTATTTATTTTATTTATTAGAATACAACATATCATAAAATATTAAAATATGTATTTTATTTATTATGATAGAAGACATTTAAATATACTAGCATAGATTTTTTTTAAGTATAGATCTTACATGAGCTGAGAGGGATCAAATTCACGTGTAATTTCTTTTAAAATGTAAAATATAATTAGTTGTTTAAATTGTATTTTTGAATACTAAATAGCGTATATATAAGTTCAACTAATTTTTTTTTCTATATATTAATATATATGAAGTTAGGTAACATAAATCTTCAAATAGTTTATTTAAATCTCTTGTTAAAATATTTTTGGAAAGTATAATATTTAACGATCAGATTCACACATTTTTTTTTACCTCTAATTACTTTAGAGCATATGACCACCCATCAAAACTTCTAAGGCAAATATATTTCATTAAAATAAATTATATATATATATATATATATATATATATATATATATATATATATATATTATTTTTTTTCAATTAAATGTTTTTAACTATAAAATTATTTTTATGAAATAGATGTAATTTTTTTTTAATATATTTCACTAATTTATAAATATTAAATATAATAATTTGAAAGGAAAAGTGTGTATATATATATGATTCTCATAAGTTTATTATAAGAAGAAAAAACAAGTCAAGTCTCATGAGCAGACAAGATCATTTGTTGTTGGAACCATGGAAATTGAGTTCGAGCTTAAACCCTTTTAGTTGCGAAGAGTAAGGAACCTGTACTGATTTTTTGAAGAGTCTTAAAATGGATCTTCTCAATTTGGAATCTTGGCATTATGAGGCCTTTCACACGGAAGAAATTAAATGCATCACTGCTTCTTTAGGAGCACTATATTCCAGTGAATCCAAAGATTCAATTCAAGAAAATTCAAATTCAAGTTGCTACTAAAAACTTTAATATATTTACTTATTTATTTAAATAAAATATTAAATCTTAATAAATTCAAGTCACTGCAAAAATCTTTAATACATTTACTTATTTATTTAAATAAAATATTAAATCTTAATAATTGAAATAAAATAAATTATTAAATATTAATAATTGAAATAAAATATTAAAAAGGTAAAAGAGTAAAAAACTTTTGGGTAGCATGCCTGATATGCATGCACCACGTGTGCACTCCACCTGGCATTTTCTCAATATAACAACTGTTGTGTCGATCCCACAACTTCTCTGATCCTCTACCTGGTGTATTTTCAATACAACGACTTCTGTGTTGATCCCACAGCTTCTCTGATCGTAAAATCTCCCCGTGATTCCTGAGTTTTATGTTCGGGGACTTTCTTGAGTTTGATATGTTTCTCATGGCCGGTTGTCCTACATTTTTGTTCTCGGGGCATCTATTAGGAGTGGTGCATCGAGTTCTCTGACAGTCTTTCCTTAGTAATTGAAACCGGTCCAGCTAGAGGATTAGACGACTACCTCCTCTGTTTTCTACCTTCCTTCTGATAGTCTTTCATTCCCCATCCGAGGTGTAACTCCTCTAATATAATATAATTTGTTTTTCACTGGTACATCCTTTCTTAATCTCAGAGAAATGGATGTTGGGAATAGTTCAAGTCAGATAATTTACTTTTCGAGGTATGAAATGGAAGACCAGGAGGCTGGAATGAACAATTCCGGGCCTCATTTCAATTAAGCTGAAAACTTCCACTCAAAACTGCACACCGCATCATATATATCTGATTTGGACATTTCTGCGCAAAGCAGATTCAAGTCGAAGAATGGTGGCTTTGTATGGAGGCTTGTGGTACACCACTGCTTCCGAACGAATTCATCCATGAGCCTGGAAATGGTGCTCCTTCATTTCTACCTTTTTGCTGGCAGATTGGTCGACTCTCCCGAGGGTTTTCTAAACATGGAATGCAATGACGAGGGTGCCCAATTTACAGGTTCTCCTTCACAAAAGTCCTCGAGATATTCAGGAACCGTTGTTTCCTCTGAACCATTCTATTTGTGCAGACGGCCAGTCTTTTCCTTTGCTTGCAGTTCAGGTATGTGATTGAAAAACCTCCTAATTATAATTTGCATTTAATTAATGATTTGAAAGATGTTTTCTTTGTTACAGTTTACTATACACAATGTAGAAAACAGACTTTTCGACAGTATATGTTTTTTGTGAGTTACAAATTTGATAAGAATTGGGTAGAATCCCAACTATGGTCGAAATATAATCAATTTTTTGAGCACCCAATAGTTTTGTTCCATTTAAATAAACTTAAATTATAATAAAATATGAAATTGTAATTCAATAAAAACTCTACTTTTCCAGTTTTGCAGAATAGGCTCATTCTCTCGAATGCACCAAAACACCTTAAATATCTTGAGAATACTAAATGAGAATACTAAATTAGGCATTTACCGTTATTTACCGTTGAGTTTTTGAGTAAGTTTTTCATGTTCAATATCGCCTGCAGTAAATAAAAATAAGAACAGTTAAAGAAAAAAAAAATGCATTTAAATGCAGAGGAAATTAAAGAAGCAGAGGAAATTAAAGCAAAAAATGGATGCATTTCTCGTTGAGTTTTTTATTAAGGTTTTGGTAATTTCACCTTGAAGCCACGGTGCTAAATTTATGCTTTAAATTAACAGGTTCTCCATGATCCTCTGCAGGTAGATCCCTTGCAGCTAGCGTAATAACACAAAATAACAAGTAAATAACAAGTAGCAGCTAGCGTAATAACACAAAATAACAAGTAAATAACAAGTAAGGTACTTCTCCGGAGTTAGTTGCATCTGAAGTTTGCCCAAATACATAAAGATAGTCTGATACATACCAGGTCTGTCAGGTCGCAAACTACAATGCTACTGCCTTCCACAATGCCATCTTGCAGACTCAAGCGACTCAATGGCATCTTGCAGACTCAAGGGACTCAAGCTTGTAGATAACAGAGCACGTTCAAGGACTGCAATTGTAATCTTGCAGACTCTTCTGGGCAGGCGGCGACTATCTTTTACCATACCATACCAGAGTTGCATGCTAATAGCCATATGGAAGGGGCTTTGCATGCTAATAGCCATGCGGAAGGAGCGTTGATATACATGTGGAAAGGACCTCCCAGTATTCACATTTTTCCCTATCATTTATTAAATTTAATTAATTATTTTATGAATTATCATAGGCCTTTTCTGATTTCCATAGTTCTAAAAATATTTTTTTAATAAAATAGTCATACTTTTTAATTATTTAAAATTAAGAAAAAACTATAAATTTAAAAAGAAACATTGTAGGTTGTTATATATCCTTTTTTTATATAGTTAAACATTAAGGGTATGATTGTTTTTTAAGATGTAAAATATATTAAAAATATATCAAGGTTAAAGAGGGAAAAATAAAATTATAATATTTTAATTAATTAAAATTAAAAAATTATTTAATAAAAAAATAAAATAAATTATATATTATTTAATTTTAGAAAACGTACAGTAGAAGAGTCAATTTGATGATCTTTATAAAATAAAAAGTAAAATTAATATTATACTTTTACTATTTACTATTTAAAATGTAAAAAATAACATTAACTATATATTTTCCAGATTTAAAATTGGAAAAAAATAATTAATTATTCTCTAAACATGAAAGTTTTCCATACCTATCTATAACTCAAATTTGCCCCTATGATTTTTTTCTACCATGCAAAAGGGTGCAAAATAAAATAAACTTTTTACATCAAAATTCATTGAACAGGTGATATGGATAAAATAACCACAGCGTACTTTGGATAATATGAGATTGCCTCAATAAGGCTGCAATAAGACCTCAATAGTTTGCCAAACCAAAAACTTTGGGTAAAATTTTGTTGAATAAAATTGGGAGCATCAAACTTAGGTTAAAATGTGAAAACACGAAAAAAAACCGGTCAAAGTATCAAGTAATGGTAGGTCAACCATCGATCGATCGCTATTAGTCCCAGGCAGGAACTAATAACTTCTAACATTTTCTATCTCTCTATTACTATTTCTAACATTACCAACCATGTATGAATGGTATTGCTGAAGTGGCACTTCCCAAAATCAAGTTAAATAACTTCTAACATTTTCTATCTCTCTATTACTATTTCTAACATTACCAACCATATATGAATGGTATTGCTAAAATTCGTAATGTTATGTTTCGATGAAGTGCAACTTCTTGAAACCTAGTTGAATAGATTTTAACATTTTTTATTTCTAACATTTAGCAATATTGAATTATATACATGTATGTATTTCTAACATTTTTTACCATTAACAATATTGAATTATATACATGTATATTTGACTCAGAATGGATTTAAAGTTTCATAATTTATCTGATGCTTCATACAAAACAATTATCAATTAAATTTTCTCATAAATATTAAATAATATATTTTATTCAAATTATAATTTTATATATTATAACATTATTTTTTTTAATAAATAACTTTTAATAAAATTTATATAAAAAAGATTTTTTATTACCTTCTATGTAAAAATATCACTCTGCTCCCCCATCTAGTAAATAACTATAACAATATCCATACATTTAATCCATTATTATCAATTAATCAACCATATGTAATCCACATATTATTATTTTATTCGTATAAACGTTAGTTATTTTTGGCATTACATTTTCTTAATTATCAACTTGATTGCTTGACTTTCTTTCCCACCTTTCCGAAGAAATAAATTTTTTCACAACGCTTCATAACCCTTCACGCATAGACGGTGGTTTTCTTAAACAAACCAACCAATAAAAAATATTAAAGTTGAAGATGCACATCGGTTGAACAGAGAAATAGAGCTCATTAATTTTTGGGCTAGTTTTTTGAATTGGCTTTTCTGGAAAAGTCAGATCTCGATTATTTTGTTTAACGAATCCTAGAATTGGGATGTACGACAGTAGATCCTGATTTTTGTTGGGGACGGCAGATCTTGATTCCTATCTTTGGTATTGTTCACGATATTATAACTCATTTTAGGAAGCCATTTTCCATGCAATTAATTTTCCCCAACAATACAGGATCTGTTTGGAAGGCTCGATTAGAATAAATCTTATAGTTGCCCATTTCCTTAATGCTTCGTGAACGACAGATATCTCTGTTATAGGAGTCGAGATATCGCTGTTATGGGAGTCATCTAACGAAGCGGAGGAATTGTTCACATGGCCAAACATGGTCGGAAATTGGGAAAAAAAATTTCAAAACATCTTGTAGAGGCAGTGTTTGAATAGTGTTTTTGACGGAGGAAATGGATTCAACACCATCAAAAACGTCTAGGACTCCTCAAATTTTGAAGTTTAACAATTATAACTTGGATTTACAAAAATCTTTGCCAAATTTTCTCTAAATATAACTCGAATTACCATAACTTTCCAGGCAACTCCTCCACTTCGTTAGACTACTCTCTGTTACTGTTCAAGACATTATAACTCATTTGAGGAAGCCATTTCCCACACAATCAATTTGCTGGCCGTGACAGAGGATGTGCCATTGTTGAAGACGTAGAGATGGGCGTCTTCGCCAATTGCTAGGGTGGGGTAAGCCCTAGCCATTATGCATGCCTTTCCCCCTTCTGCAAAGCTCTCCATGATGGAATGATCAACTTGCTATTTATTTCATTGCCATTGTAATGTTATCTGGAACTCCATTTTCCACAACCATGAAAAATTGCCAACAAATTAACCAATATTATGCATCTTACCAGGATTCGAAGTGAAGGGGTCTGCCCCTTGAAGGACCCCACATGATTCACGAAGGTACCATATGTTGTCTTATCAAGGTCGCTCGCTAAAGGCGATCTGCAAGCATTAACACAATATGACAGATTAATGTACTTTTCTTTTTCTTGGAATGTTCAGATTAATAAGTTATAGTGTTCATGAATTTATACTTGCTCTGGTCACTACACATTAATATCTTCAATCCGTTTCGAGAGCAAATGATCTGAAAAACCATAGAAATGCGTTCATTCAAGTCCTTGGAAGCCAAAACAAGCAACCCAAATGGCCCAAGAACAACCCTCGTAGATGAGCCAATCCGGCTGCACAGTTTTTGAGCTGTCAAATTCACTCCCATCTCTTCTTCGAACTCTATGATTTCGAGCCTTGGGAGATCGAAGGAGACCTCCACGTTAGCCTAATAACAATGACAAATTAACCGAGTAAGTTAATAAAATGAAACCACAGCCACAAAAAAAGGAAATAATTTCTTAAAATTTGTTTAGTCATGAAAGAGATCTTTGCCTCAACTAAGGTCATAGACGGCTTGTCCGATTCCCCTCCTATAAGAATCTTAAAAACTAGCAAAAGAAGTACTAACTCGATACCTAAAATCAATATTGGGACAATTAATTAGTCTAAACATTAAAACGACCATTGAGATGTTCTGAGCAAACAATTGTTAGGTAAAATGTACTGAATTAAAAGAAATTTATTGGTGTAGTAAGTACCTGCACTACGTTTATCCCTGCAATTGCAACAACGGATCCACTGCTGAGGTCAATGTTTTGTCTGACGAAGGTATTCTACTTTGGAAACTGACCACTGCAAAAGTTGTGTTCTAGTGATGTTGTCTAGCTAGATGGTTCTTGGAATGGCCTTAACAAAGCACAAACATCTGCATCAAGAAGTAGAAGAAATAAAAAATGTAAACAACATATAAGAGTAATAGGTGTGATCAGACTGACTTTACCTGAAGACCGGACCAGCCCTTGGTAATATCATTGGAGACGCTATCTGATTCATTCACCCATCCCCAAGAATTCACCGCTACTTATATTGATCAAAAAAGGACTTGGAGGCATAGAATTTTCCATAGTCATATCTCAACCCATTTTTATCGTCGCTACTAGTGTTGTCGGGCATGTATCGATCTTGACCAGAAAAGTAAGTTCCCACTGTATAATAATCGATCATGTTATCACCCAGACTCGGCTTCAAAACATGTTTGAGAGAGGGCCCAATTACGAAAGTGTTTAGCCCTTTGGTGTCAGAAAGAGGAACAGGGTAAAAATCAGGACCCTCCCACATTCCTGTCAAGTTTGACGAATGTAAAGGATGCTCGGCCTTCAACCAATTGACAAAATCCTCGCTTTCGTATAACAGAGCCACCCCGCTACGATTACTCTTATTTCCAACTACAATCCTCCATTTTCCATCCATGTCCAGCCATCCAGTGGTGGGATCCCTAAAGAAAGTCCCATTAATTCCATCGCTTGGAATCAGAATAGGATTTTGAGGTATCTTCACCCATTCCCTCAAAAGAGGATCAGAGATATTCTTAGGAACGGCCACGTTTTGCACCTGTTGGGATGAATTGGCCCATCCAGTATAAAGAATTACAGGCTTGTCTCCAGGCAGTAACGTCGCCGAACCGGACCAGCAAGCCTTTATATCATACCATTCGCTCGGAACAATGGCAGGATCCAGTGAATGCTAGTTAATGAGATCCTCAGAAACAACATGCCCCGAAACAGTATTTCCCCACACCGCTCCTTGAGGATTATTCTGGTAAGAAGAGATGGTAAAACCCTTTGTAGAACACGGGCACTGCAAAACGAGCCCAGTTTGATTTCATCACAGATAATTTTAAATCTGAGAACTATTGAATGAATGAATTGAAGAGGAAGGAAAAGGTCACCATTTAGGTCTGTTGGAGGTTTGCGACATAGTAATGGAGGCAAACACAAACATAACGAAACAGAGTTAGTAGATCGGCAGTAATGTGAAATACAGGCTTGTTATGAAAAATCTGGAATAGTATGGATTGTACACCATCATCCAATTCTTTTGAGGCTGAAAATGGTAGGCCGTGCGATACCAGATTTGAACATTTGTTCCGGTGGTGTTGACAGTACTTTCCAGATGAGAAACCCACATAACAATACAGATGCCTAAACAGAGCCCTGCTAGAGCTATGAGATAGATTGGAACGCCTCAAACCCATGACCCCATTCTGTGACCAGAACCGAATACACCAAATGCTATACGTTCACATGCTCTTTTATTGTATAGCACCGGCCATTAGATTTGCAATCGAGTGAACGATCATGTTACTAATCACTTCTTGCCAAAAGCGAGGGAAGAAGAACAGGAAAAAGCAGTAAATAGAATTTCAAGAGTGACATAAAAGAATGGGAAAAAGCAGTTAGGCAACTCTAACTAATATTTGGAAAAAACAGTTACACTACAAATCAACGGTTAAAAGTGTCTCACTTGATCCAACGGTACAGGGTAGAAGTGTTGACAATTGTTAATACATAGAAAGGTCTATCCACCTAAATATAATTTCAAGGAGTGACATAAAAGAATAGGAAAAAGCAGTAAGACAACTATAATTGATATTTGGAAAAGATAGTGACACTTCAAATCAACCATTAAAAATGTCTCATTTAATCCAATGGTAAAATGTAGAAATATTAATAATTGTTAATACATAGAAAAGCCTATCCACCTAAATATCTTCACGACCATTTGTGTTAGTAGTGACACGTCTTCTAGATTATAAATAGTGTTGGTAGGTCACACGTCTTCTATATTATAAATAGAATTCCTTGGAACCAATCAATATTTCAACGCGAAATCACATCGAACAAGATCGTGGAAATATGGTGTTAGGTCTTGAGATCAATTTGTTAATTTCTCCAGAATCAAGGTAATGAGAGATAAATATGTTCATTCATTGATTTAATTGTTTGTAAAATTTAAAGGAAATAAAATTATATTTGTAATTTTTCAAATTGGGAAGTTCATACCTAAAAAAGTATTGTGAAAGGGTATAATGTGAAAATTATATAATGTACACTATAATATTTATATGCCAAATATTTTTCAACATAATATTTAGAAAATTATTATATGTTTATTTGAAAATTTTGAAAAAAAATGGATAATAATTTTTTATAGAAATATTTTTTTTCAAAGTATATCATTATTTTTTAGAAATGTAATACGGTTGATTAGTTTCCTTTTTGGAAAAGAAAAACGATCGTTCTCATGTTTATATTATAAAATAAAATAATTTATAATTTTTTTAGAAAATAATTTATTTTTTAAAATTATTTTAATTTTTTCACTGATTTTATTAGTTAAATTAGCTTTTGTCCTTTTTGATAACGGAGTTGTTTATAATGTGATTTTTTGGAGATTCTGGTGACCAATTTGGTGGAAGAAATTGAAGTTAAATCTTGATTTGTTTCAGTTAAAATGGTTTTTTAACTGCATATTTAGATTCAGCACCCTGAAAAACACTTGGGACGCTTTGATTGTGCAGAAACTAGCTATCAAACTTGCGATTCCAATAAATTGCTGCCGGATTTTGACCAGAAAAACCCACCAGAAAAGCTTCCAGAAAGTCACATTATAGACAACTGCTTTGATAACTAATTTTTGTCTTTACTAAATTGCAATCCTGACAAAGTTACAGAGTTGCAGGTATTACTTATGTAGGGCAATCCCGATAAATTATGCTTTAGGGAAATCCTGATAAATTATGCTTTAAAAATTAACATCATTAATAGAATATAAAAATTGAGATTCTCAATAAAGTTCTGGTCAGGAATTAAATAGTGAACTAGTGACAACTCTCCAAAGATGGTTTGAGGATAAAGTGGAATGGTTTTAATCAATCTATAATCTAAGCAAAATAAATTTGATATGGATAATAGGTGCTATCATCTTTATGAAAGAAAATATGAAATTAAAAAATTATACTTTAATCAATTGAAATTTACTATATCCATCTATCATGATCATGTTTATCTAGCTCTGGTATCTGTGAGTGTTTCTGATTTTATTGTGGACTCTATTCACAAACATTGATTATGTGAAATGAGATCATTATTATTATGAGTATTCTTAATTTTCTTAATGATGTGATTTCCTTTCACAATCACTTTGGTAAAACTTGTGATTATTGTCATACTTAAGAATTAGATTGAGACTTAAAATAAAACATTAATTTTGGAGTAAGAAAAATAAAAATAAAAAAGAGAATAGTTTAAAAAAAATCATAAACTAATAGCTTTAACTTAAAAAAACTTACATATAAGTATTAATGTTAATGCATTATAAATATTAATATTAGGTATTTAAGGTATATAAATACTTATGTAAAGCCATTATACTAATTTCATTTTTGTATTTAAAGTACTAAAAATATAATTACAAGTGTTAATAATGAATATTATAATGAAAATATTATACATAAGATGTTACAATTGTGTAGTAGTATATTGCTAAAATAAATATTATAATTTCTTATTAATTTTAAAGTGGATATATATATCTATATATATATATATATATATATATATATATATATATATATAATTGTAATTATTATAATATTAACATTGTGATTAGGCTTAGACTTAAGAAATATATAATGCATTCCCTAATGTGTTGACTCGAACTAGTTTCCTCTCTGAAAAATATTAAAATGCACCTTTTCAATGTTTCCATTATAAGAGGATATATATATAATTTTTATTTGATTTGATTCGTTGAAATAGCTTTGGTCTTTTTTTAGTGATTAATAATGTTAGAGACTTGCACGTATGGTTGATAGCATCACTAGTAGAATATAAACATTGAAAATCTCAAAAAAAAAAATATTTTCAAGAATTAAAGAATTAAATAGTGAATTGATGACACATTTCTAAAAGAGTTTTTGGAAAAAGTAGAATGATGATAATCACCCTCCAATTTAGGCTAAATAAATTTGATAGTATAATAGGTGTTATCATCTTTATGAAAGCACAAGTGAAATTACAAAATTTCACTTTAATCAATTGAAATTTATTATAGCCATCCATCATGATCATGTTTATCTAGCTCTCTTATCTGTTACTATTTTGAATTTTATTGTGGACCTTATTTACAAACATTAATTATCTGAAATGACATCATTATTATTATGAGTATTCTTAATTTTCTTAATAGTGTGATTTTCCTTCCACTAATTTACTATGGTAAAACTTGTAATTATTATCATACGTAAGCATCAGACTAACACCTAAAAGAGAGAAATCTGATTGTGGAGTAATAAAAAGAAGAAAAGAAAAACATTTAAAAAAACCATAAACTAATAACTATAAATAAAAAAATTATTTATAACTGTTATTGGTAATGCATTATAAATATTAAAGTTATGTATTTAAGGTATATAAATACTAATGTGAAAGAATTATAAATATTTCATTGATTTAATTAAAATACTAAAAGTATAATTACCATAATATTACAAGTATTAATAATAAATATTATAATTGGAATATTATACATAATGGGTTAGAATTGTTTAGTAATGTAATACTCAAAGCAATATTATAAATTTTTATTAATTTTAAAAGAAAAATGAAATATATATAATATTAACATTGTAATTATTATAACATTATTATTGTTATTATTATCATACGAAAGCATTAGATTTAGATTTTGGACTAAGGAAAAAAAAAATCGACTAATAGCTTTAACTCAAAAACTTATATATAAGTATTTTATTTTGAGTTGACTTTCAATTAGTTAGGTATCAACAAAAATTAAATGAAATTTCACAAAGTTAACATTAAGTTATTTGATTTGATTTTTGATTATTTTTAATTTAAATTATTTATTTCGATTTATTTATTTGGATTTTTAATAGTAATAGAGTCTTATTGTGCCATTATTGTACTTTGCACTATACATTTAGAAAATTTAATAGAGATGGTACAAAATTTCAAGTCTATAATTCTAAAAATATAATGTGTAATATTAATGATCTATAATAATACCAAATTTAGAATTAATTTTTAAGAGACTTTCATATTTAAGACATATCATATAATAATGTGGAAAAATTTAATTGGATGAACCCGATAGAGATAGTTATAAACTCCACTACCCTTTCCAAAAGCTATTCATCAATTTCAATGTATGAGAATAATAAGTAATCATATTGATATTTATATTACTTATATAGAAGTTCTTCTCATGTAATATCCATACAACAATCTAATCCACCCGGACAATATAAGTTATCATTTTGATATTTATATTACTTGTATGGAAGTTCTTGGCATGTATTGTCCATGCAACAAAGCAATCCACAAAGTCATGTATCACAGTTTTGATAGTGATATACAATAACACAGTACCAAAACTGAAATTTGTGATGTATCATAACTTTCATATTCGCATACAACACATTACAAGACTTGAAATTTCAAATTTCATATACATATAAAGTAAAAATTTTCTAACGGTTTATTTATATTATTCACTGGCAAACATTTTTTATTATATTCAAAAATAATTTCTTATTATATTCAATATTATGTCTAATCTCCATTTAAGGGGTTATCTCAGGGTTTATCGTGTCCACCTACAGATATAGAGCCCTCAAAATTGAAAAACGCCCTCCTATTTTATTTTGCCTCGTCTTATTTTATTTCTAGTTTGAGTAAAAGGAAGAAGTACTGCTAAGCAATCAAAACCTAAACGATTCCCTTTTCTTATTTTATTTCGAGTTTGAATAAAAGGAGGACAACTAAGCACTCAAAACTGAAACGAATCCCCCTCTTTTAGTCAGAAGGAAGAAGGATTACGACTACAGAACCATGTAATGCTTTTGCCTTTTAAGTTTTGAAAAAAATCCTATTAATAAAATTAAATAATAAAAAATTTATTAATGAAATTGAAGTAAATTTAAAAAATTATTTATTTAAAAAATTATTAATATATAAAAAATGCAAAGCATTATTTGTTTTAGACAATATATTCTTGCAAAAAAATAACTTGAACATGAGTTCCACACTATCAATACATATTGGCTTTCTATAAAACTCTTAAATTAACTATTTAAAACTATGATGGGTAATTTAAATTAATGCATTTCAAATTAACTGGTTTAATTTTCTAAATTATGATAGGAAATTTAAATTAATGCAGTACAATTAGTTTTTTTTTTAACTTTCACTTGTGAAATTTCATGTTTTTTTTTCCATCCAATATGTTTAAAATACCAAAAAAGAAATGTTCCTCGAAAGCTCAAATTCAATGCTCATTACTTATAGATCAATGAGCAAAACAACAAATTGATTTCAATTTTTATTGGATATTCTCCATGTTTCCATACAACAATTGACACAATATCACAACTTTTGATTTTGTCTGTGTAGCCCTACAACAAGACATGTATGCTAACACATTACACTTAGGCACATTACACAATGCAAGTAGTATTAACAGTGAGATATTACCATAAAATTTGTGCGAAGTTTTGTTAATTTAAACTTTATTAGATAAATTGGGTCAAAGTTTTATTAATTTAGAGTTGGTTATTAATTTAATTTGTTAATCTCATAATGGGTTCATATTATTAAACACTCTTCATTATTAACACTTTTTATTCTTCGGCTTTAATTAGAGATCTAACTAATTTGTATTATTTTTAATGAATTTTATTTATATATTTTTATTATATTTATATTATAGAAATTTCTTGGCATATCTACAATACAACCCATTTTGATTTTACAATTCTAATCTCATCATTAAAAGAAATAAATTTATTTTATTGTTTTTGTTTGAGGTTTTTTTAACCATTTTATATTACTTTTTCGCAATATCAAACATTCATGTTTTCTAGCTATTAAAATTATAAAATAATTACTAACATAGACAAATTATTTTGTTGTTCATGTTTTTCTTATTAACCAAAACCAACTATGATGTCAAAATTCAATGTGGTGCAAGTGAATGAAGAGTTTTTGGGCCCAAAGCTCTAATATAGACTTCTATACCCTTGGTGTAACTAAAAACATTTCAATATATTTGAGTGTATTTCACTACATGATAAACATGGAAATAGTATAGCCATTTCAATGGATAGGGGTCTCTTTTGTTATATTTCTTGATTCGACTTAAATTTCTCAGACTTGAAGTTTCTCTATTAAAAATGTATAGAGCGGTAGTTGCATTAGCTTCCAGAATTGAGTTTGTATAAAAAAAAAATCAACTATGTTTACTTTAATGGCGTGGATGATAGGAATAGTTATGTTTGCTAGCACTCTGTGACTAATTTAATAGGTTTTAGGGTTTAAGTTTTTTCTAACTTTACAAATCTAGTGTATAGCCAATATATACTATAATGTAAACTTGGTATTGTTATCTGCTATCGTGATGATTTAGTGTGACATGTCATACACATGTTATTTGAGGTGTCTTAGGTTATTTTTAATGATGGTTTTCCTGTCAATCGTTCTTGGATTATGCACTTCTAGGACCATGCCAATTCTCTTTCATATTGTGGATAGTATGTCAAGCAATTTTGGGAACTATGCACCAATTCCTCAAATTATTCAATTGTAAGTTTAGCCTCCTTCTCACATAGTGTGTATTATAAAACAATTCAACGACAACAAAAAAAACTGACAATTAAAAACATTTAATGCAAAAGGGATACAATAACTTCAGGCAAGAATTAATCACCTATCCACATCACGAATATATATATGGTACAGTCCACTACACAAAAAATTCTTTGACAAGGGGCCAATTTCATACCACAATAATCAATCTACCTGGTCCGCTCATACTCAATAAATTCAAACATTCAACTACATGACTAGTTCTCTAGTAAAATATGTTAACTTTCATACAATAGTACAAGGCTTTGTCCCATTATACCTTTATTGTTTTTTAATTTAATTTAACTATATTTAAACTAAGCGACAGGGATGGCTAACTATACTTGTTTTATATTCATATGATTTCCCTATAAACATGGAATCTATTATTATTGTATTATAGATATATCCTATGTGCATTCATTTGCCAAAATTATTTAAAATGTGTGATTACATAAATTTAGAGTAACATAAATATTGTTGGATTACAAAACTTATGGTTTGATTACAAAATTTTACGATAATGGAAGTATATTCGATTACAAAAATTTCTAACTTTAATTTCCAATTCAAGTGATCCAATTCTTTAAAAACTATTAAAAAAAAATAAAATTAAAAACACACCCAAAAAAAATCAACATGGCTAAATTATTAAACTCTCTTAAACTTTATAGTAAATTTAAGCATTTAATAAACCTCAAAACAACTCAGTATGTAAGAATGTGTCATAATTAACACCCTAAGAAATTAAAAATGAATAACGATTTTTTTCTACCCTATCATACCATGGACACAAACCAATTAAAACACAATCTCTTTATTATAATAATATTATCTCTAAGAAGATTACTATAATCTTGGAATGCTTCCTATAACGTTTTTCGAGAATAAAAAAATATAATAAAACTAATTATTATTAATTAATAACTTAATCTATGAAAATAATTATGATTTAGAATATGAAAATAACAAAAATCGCGACCAGGGATTATATTTGAAGTAAGCATATTTGTCATATGTCTGTTTAGAATGGATTATGTAAAATACATAAATTAATTATACATATTTTAAAATATAAATTTTTATTTAATGTAGTTTATTTGATTTGGTTTTGTGAATAAATAATTATTTCGAAAAGAAAACATTTTAAAATTTATTTTAATTAATATGACAATAGATTTAACTGATTTAAAATATATATATTTTTTACGCAAACAAAATAAAATTAATAAACGTGAGATGCTAGATTCAATGGTTAAACAGTCAAAGATGTCAAATTCTAGAAATCATATTTCTCTCGTGCACTCCAAATATAATACTTGTTTAAACTTTCATCATAACTCCATATTCTGATATACTTGTTTAAACTTTATCATAGATCCACATTCTGATATAGTTGTTTAAACTTTTATTATAACTCCATATTCTATTCTTTTTCTTCCGAACGAACCAAAGTGCGCATAGATCTCGGAGATGTTTCAAAATCATGACAATTAGGATACACAACAGTGCTTTCAATGGCAAGACCATTGCACGCTAGGCATACAAAGGACATTTTGTTATGAATATTTTACTAAATGGTGCTTTGTTATTTAAACGATTCACAATTACCTATAAATGCTTTAAATTCTCTATAAAAGGTTAAAATATATAAATAGAAGGGTTTGTTTTGGAAGTGCGTCTAAAGATTTAATGGACTTTTTTTTCCCATAAGGATAGTTTAAGTTTGTTTATATAAGTTTTTGTGTGAACTTCTTTAACAAATTAATATTTTTTTATGATTAAATTTGTTTGCATCAGACATTTATATCATATTTGATACCCTAAGTGAGCTGGCTTCAAATAATTTGTTAAGTTTTCTTCAATCTTTTAATATAAATTAATTTTTTTGAAAAAAATGATAAAAAATATACAAATAATTGTTCTCTTAGATGAACAATTCACAAATTTTTTTATCAAATAAAAGAAAAAAAAAAAAAAAGGCACAAGATGTAGGCACTTTGTTAGGGAAAAACCCCTATCTAGGAGAAAACCCAGTCAAAAAATATTCCTTCAATAGTTTTCCTTGAGACTCTTCAACCTAGACACATACCTCCTCAACACCAAGTTAGCATCCCCTTTTCGATCCAACGTTTGACCTATTAGGAGCAACACTTTGACCCTAACAACTTTGACTTCAAAGGTTCTGGCATCAACAATAGCTTTGAATTTGAAAAGGAGACTTTGATCTCCTAAAATAGCCCACACGAGAGAGAGAGAGAGAGAGAGAGAGAGAGAGAGAGAGAGAGAGACCAAAAATTCAATATTTTCCTTCCCTTCCTTCTTGACCAAACTCGCACTCCTTTTAGCCTCCTTTTTCACCTTTGCACTTTTCCCATCTTCAAGCTTCAAATATCGAACTATGTGTGAGAGAGCGAGATGCTCCAAATGAGGTCGAACATCCTTCTATAAATAGCCTTCTAATGAGGTCAAATTGCCTTCCCTGAGTAGGGTCTCGTAATATACATTGAATCTAAGAACTCTTTATTAATCCTAGGAGTCCATAATGGGGACTTTGACTAATAAAAAGATGACCCAAGCATGAAACCCGTGCTTTGATAATTCATTGTAATAATAATAAAAAATATTTTTCCAAATACATTTTATGGAGACTGAACCTAGTTACATTTTTCAACAATCCCTCTTAACTAGGGACGTATTCATGAGGAACATCTCAAACTATATGAACTATGAAGATTTTAGGCACCGCAATGCCATCGAATAGATTCCTAACCATAGAAATCTATCCAAGCTCTCTCAACAATTTAGGCACTGCAATGACATAGGCCAGATAACTAACCAAGGAAATGTATTTGAGTGGGACTAAGATGGACTAAAGATTTCGTCCTCTCTATGTAACATTAGGCTTACATTCTAACCATCAACCTAAGGAGCAAGGTGTGTATCTGAGGTCAGAGCTTCATAACCAATGCCACCCTCCCTACTTCGGGAACTAGAAATCAACACATAGTGTTGGCTAGATGTTCTCCTAGGAGATGTGTCTCACACATAAGGCCTCAATAAATCTCTTCCAAAATTTTATCATCATCAACAAAATTAGGAATAAGAACTAAAATAAGCTTTCTTCTAAGGTATTTAAACTTATTATTAGGAAGACACTTTGTTATTATATCAGCTACTTGATCGTCTGTCATGACATATTGTAGCTTCACGATCCCATCCTACACCAAGTTCCTAATATAGTAGAAATTAGTATTGATATGCTTCGTCCTAGCATGAAACATGAGATCTGGAGACATCTTAATAAAAAATTGATTTCCATAATTAAACATAGTAGGATCCAGAGGATTCTCGAGAAAATATGTCAAAAACATCCTCAACCATACAACCTCCTTTCCTATTTCACATGCAACCACGTATTTTGCTTCAACACTACTCAATGCAATGGGACCTTTCTTTCTGCTCATCCACGAGATCATGGCAGATCCAAAAATAAAGCATCCAATGGTAGTGCTTCTTCCATCAGTCTCACTTCCACTGCAATCAAAATCTGTGAAGCCAATAAGTTCGACTTCCTAGCTATTGTACTTTAAGAGGTGATGTATCATGCCATGATGATATCTCAATATATGATTGGCAGCTATCGAGTCATCGTGATGAGGCTCCAATCGAAACTAAGTGAGGATGTTCACAACAAAGTATATATCTGACCTAGAATTTATCATATACATCAGATAACCTACCAACTAACGATAGGAGGTAGGATCTACAAGACTTGAGTAGGAGGTCCTCAGCTTCTTGAGATTAGTTATGATATGAGTATTTATGGGCTTGGTATCCATCATCATGAATTTCTGCAAAAACTTAATGATATACATTCCTTCCCCAAAATATATCTCCCCAGGATTTTTCCAGACTTTGAGACCTAGGTAATAGTGCATCAGTCCTAGATCCTTCATCTCAAATTAAGCTTACAACATCTTCTTGCATTCTTGTATTATTCTCTCCACAACTATAATGAATAGATCATCCACATACAATATAATAATGAATGTCTCATTATCCACAACCTTTATGTAGAGATTTGGATTAGCGGAACTCTTCACGAACCCAATTCCTAGAAGGTATACTTCCATTCTTGCAATACCATACCTAGGAGCTTTCTTCAAACCATATAGTGGCTTATTGATTCTATATACATGAGTATCTTTTCTATTCACCCCAAAGCCTTCAAGTTTCTCAATGTATACTTCCTCATCAGTGGTCAAATTCGGAAATGTTGTCTTCACATCCATTTCATGGATATTCCATCCCATTGTAGCAGCAAATGAAACCAAATATCTAATGGTAGTATACCTTGAAGTGGGTACAAATTTTTATTCATAATCTATGCCTTCCTTTTGAGAGAATATTCTTGCAACAAATCTATCTTTGTATTTATCTATACTTCCATCAACAACGTGTTTGATCTTGTAGATCCAATTTGAGTTGACAACCGATTTGTCACTAGGTCTAGGAATGATTTCCCTAACCCCATTCTTCATGATGGAATGATATTCTTCCTACATATCTTTCTTCCATACTTTTTGATGAGCAAATTCTTCCAACCTAGATGTTTTTGCTTCAATTAGTCTTGTCATATATCCAACATATCTTGAATATCTCTTCAGCCTTTTTCTTTCTCTAAAGGTTCCTTTTGCAGCTCCAGGCCCTCCAACATCTTCAAGCATAGATTTTAACCAATTTGACCTCTTCCATGATATGAACATGGGTTCAATAGGCTCAATTTCGCCTTATTCTTATTCTTGAATTATAGAAGGGTTGTCGGGTTGTACTTCTTGATGGCCCAGCCCTCCAACGTTGCGTAAGGGTTAATTCAACCGTGTGTAATATTAACTCGACCCTAGTTGGTAACCGCGCTAGGTTACAGGTCCCTCTTGTCTCTTTGTTTTTAAACTATGGTTATGTCACATGTCACGTTTGCGGTGCGGCGATATTAAACACGCTTCAGAGGTCCGTGGATTTGGATCCACTTTGCAATCTTCATGTAATTAATACAGTCCCTTTTCACCGGTCATAGAACGCCGTCTGTCGGTCTCCTCGATCTGGTCGCTCCCGCCCTTTGACAAACCCTACCCTCGTTCGGCTGTCATTTTCATTTGTTCATTGTGTTGTGGCTCTCCACTCTGCTCTGCCGAGGTATGTTGGTGCCTCCCGGGCTTTTTCTGTTCTGTGCGTTGGGCTTTTCTCTGAGAGCGACAACACTGTCAGTTCCCTGCTCTGCGCTATGGTATGATTGCTGTTACTCTGGACTGTTTTGGGCTTATGGGTTCGTTTCTCTGGTTTGGTAACTGTTGTTCTTGGTTGTGACAGGATAGCCCTTTAGCTCCACGCTTCTGGCTTGATTCATTCGACCTTGCCGCATCCGAGGTAAATAATTGGTCTATGCTATAATCTGCTTTGCACTTTCCTCAGGTTCTTATGGACTCGTTCCTTGTTATTAGGTTCTGGTTGTCTGTTTCAGCCTTCACTTGCAACGCCGCCTCATCAACCACAGGTACACGCTAATATGCTTGTGGTTTCATTTTGTTTTCAATGTTACTTTGTCCCCTGCTAACCCGCTTCCTCCTCTGTTGTGCAGGTTACTTAGAGTTGTTGGTCGCTGAGGGTTTGCTCTCTGCAATTTCCAGGAAGCAGGACAAAACCGGCCAGACTCTAACAACTGGGTAGGGTCATTCCGACCACGATTCTATTGTTAGCATCGTGATGGGGTTTTGCTACTCCTGGTTCTCGCTCCTTTTGTGATTACAGTCACTTGGTTGTTGTTGGGTCCGAGTTCCACTCTGTCACTCCATGGCACGAATAGCCCTTGATATGTTTTATTTAGTTTAAAAGGTTTTTTAAAGTTAACTTGTTTTTGTTTGAGCACTGTCTGGCTCAGAAACCCTTCTGTGCATTCTTTGCTTGTAATGGACGGTGGTTTTACCGGTTAATCGAATAAAACGTTTCTTACTTGCTTTCAGTACTTGTATTATTTTTCAAATGGGTCGATGGTATCGTATGCGTTACCTGGTAATTCGTTGGTGACTGTTTTGTATGCTGAATGGATCTCCCTTTCCCTTTCGTTGAAAATGGTTCCCTGTGTGCTATGTTCCTCCCTTTCGGCTCGTGCAGACCCTGTTGGAATAAATACAACTTGTTGTTCTATTGATTACAGTTGCATTTCTACTCACCAGTAAAAGAAATTATGAAACGAACATAGGAACTCAATGCATGGAATAATTGGCAGTGGATTTAAGTTGGCAAAAAGAAATGATTTTTATTACAGAAAACTGTCTTTCTATTTGTTTCTTTTCGCTGGAGATTCCCCCCTTCCAACTATTTTTCCTTTGTTTAAATACCTGCAAGGTGTAACTGCTACTTGCTTTCGGTTGAACTGTTCAACCAGAATCTGTCTAACTGTTAGCCAGTTCTTTTTCTTTAAAAAAAAAATTAACCAACTGCTAATTATTTCCTAAACTAAAACAGTTCATAACCTTAATCCTACTGTCTTTAACGGACTTCTGGAAAATGAAACAAATAAAAAAAAAATGACAAGTTTAATAACCTATCCAGCAATACATGAAATCTTCGGTTTGTTTTTTTTTTTTCGAGACAGTCAACCACCTTCTGTCTCCTCGGAGCTGGATGCTCCTGCATCAGGCTTCCGGGGTGGCAAAAAGTCATGGCTCCGTTCCATGAGGTCGTCGACAGAATAACCTGCTTTCTGTATCTGCGTTGCGTCGAGCCACGAACTGTCCTCCATCGGACGGTCCTTCCACTTGACCAAGTACCGTAGATATTCCTTCCTGCGTGTGCGCCTGGCTACCTGTGTGTCAAGGATCCTCTCGATCTCAAGGGGCTGTGCCATTTGCATCTGTCTCATCCATGAACTTTCCTCACAACTGGTGTTCCGCGGTGGCTTTGTTGCTGCGCTGTCTTCCGGATCAGCGACATAAGGGAACAGATCTGCCACGTTAAAGATGGGATAAATACCTATCCCTGGTGGCAACTGTAGCTCATAGGCATTTGCAGAAAACTTACGAATGATTTTGCAAGGACCGATCTTTTTATACTTCAACTTGTTGTATTCCCGTTTTGGAAACCGTTCCTTGCGTAAATGCGCAAGGACTTCATCTCAAACGTTAAACTGAACTTCCCGTCGCTTTGAATCAGCTTGCTGCTTATACTTTTGACTACTGTCCTGCAATTTCAGCTTTACCTACTCATGTAAGTTGCTCATTTCTTGGGCGAAATCTTCCCCATCAACACTTCGTTTTTCGAGATTTCCCAAATCTCGTAATTCATGCACTTTGCGTGGATGCATGCCGTATAAGATCTGGAAGGGACTATAACCGGTGCGGCGATTAGGTGAATCGTTATATGCGAATTCCACCTGAGCAAGTACACGGTCCCACATCCGTGAATTTTCGCCTATTAAGCTCCGTAGCAAATTCCCCAGGCTCCTGTTTACCACTTCAGTTTGTCCATCGGTCTACGGGTGGTAAGCGGAGCTGAACTGTAACTGGGTGTCCAACCTTTTCCACAAGGTTCGCCAAAAATGCCCGGTGAACTTTATGTCCCTATCGGAGATGATGGGCCTTGGGAGACCATGCAGTCTAACGATCTCGGTAAAAAACAAATGTGCTACATAAGTAGCATCACTGGTTTTCTTGCAAGGTATAAAGTGCGCCATCTTTGAAAATCGATCTACGACTACGATTACTGAATCAAAACCCCGTTGTTTCTTAGGCAAACCCAGAACAAAATCCAAGCTGACGGAGTCCCACGGTCTGCTCGGAATGGGTAATGGTAAATAAAGACCTGTATTCTTACTGTGACCCTTTGCTAGTTGACAAATCTTGCACCTACTTACGTACCCTTGTACGTCCCGTTGCAACTTTGGCCAAAAATAGAAATGCCCTACCTGTGAAAATGTCTTGTCTATACCGAAATGTCCGGCCAGACCCCCACTGTGTTTTTCCTGAATAATGTTCTCTCGCATAGAACAGTTGGGAATACATAATTGTCCTCCCCTTAATAATAACCCTTCCTGTAAATTGTAGTCCAACCATGGACTATTATTTCTCAACAGAGGGTTTTGGCAGGCCTCATAGGCCTCCTTAAAATCTGCATCTGTTTGATACAGTTCCCTTAGGTGCTCAAAGCCTAAAACTTGCATTGTACTTTCTTGTAAGAGTAGGGTCCTCCTACTCAGTGCATTTGCCACCTTGTTCGCTTGCCCACTAATATGTTTCAATACAAACGTGAAACTCTGAAGATACTCAACCCATGCTGCATGCTTATGGTTCAATTTATATTGCTGCATGATGTACTGTAATGCAGAATTATCCATAAATAAAACAAACTCATTACCTAATAGGTAATGTCTCCAATGTTTTAATGCTTGTATAATTGCGTAGAACTCCTTGTCATAGGTTGAGTACTTCTGTCTACTCTCGTTTAGCTTTTCACTGAAATACGCGACTGGTCTATCCTCCTGACTAAGCACTGCCCCAATGGCTGTACCACTGGCATCACAACGAACTTGAAAAAGTTTGTTGAAGTCAGGCAGCCTCAATATCGGCCTTTCGGTAATCTTCCTTTTCAAAGTCTGAAAACTATTTTCCGCTGCTTCGGTCCAGTGAAAAGGTTGATTTGCCTTCTTGATTGTATCCAGCATGGGTGCGCAGATTTCACTAAAATTCCTGATGAATTTCCTGTAAAAACTTGCTAGTCCATGAAAACTTCGGACTTCAAATAAACTTCTTGGAGAAGGCCAGCTAACTATAGCTGCCACCTTTTCTTGGTCCATCTTCAGTTCATTCTCTACAATTACAAAACCCAGGTACACTAACTCCCGTTGAAAAAAGGTACACTTTTTCAGATTGATCAACAACTCGTTTTGCTGCAGCTTCCTCAACACACTTCAAACATGCCTGAAATGTTCTTCCTTGGTTTTACTGAAAATCAGAATGTCATCCAAGTAAACAATTACAAACTTCCCAATGAATTCCTTCAGCACCTCATTCATCAGGCGCATGAAAGTACTGGGAGGGTTGCTCAGCCCAAATGGCATCACCAGCCACTCATACAGCCCTTCATTTGTCTTGAAAGCTGTCTTCCACTCATCTCCTTCCCGGATTCGGATCTGGTGATATCCACTCTTCAAATCAATCTTCGAGAAATAAGTCGCCCCACTCAAACAGTCCATCATATCATCCATTCTCGGCAATGGAAATCTGTACCTAACAGTAATTTTATTAATGGCTCTAGAATTCGTGCACATTCGCCACTCTCCTCCTTTCTTTGGAGCCAAAACGGTCGGTACTGTGCAGGGGCTCATGCTTTCTCTAACCAATCCCTTATCCAACAACTCGTGAACCTGCTTCCTAATTTCTTCGTGGTCCTTAGGGCTCATACGATAGGCTGCTTTATTTGGCAGACTGGCCCCTGGTATAAAGTCAATACAGTGACTGATACCTCTCCTGGGGGGTAGTTCATCCGGAAGATCGTCCACCACGATATCTCCAAATTCCTGCAACATATTTTGGATTTCCTCGGGCAAGTCTGAAATCTGTGTGTGCAGTATCACTGCCTTTGGTCTTCTTACGACAGCAAAATTTACATCATTGTCTTCAATCTGTTTTAGAAATTCTTTTCCGCCCATCAATAGTGCTTTTACCCCACTGGTCTCGGCTGCACTCTCCTCTTTAATGGGTACAAGCGTGTGCTTGATCCCATCTTTGACAAACTTATAGCAGTTAGTTTTCCCGTCATGAACTGCGCTTTTGTCAAACTGCCAGGGTCGTCCTAGCAGTATATGATAGACATCCATTGGCATAACATCGCAAATAATTTTATCCTTATACCTGCCTATCTGGAACTCCACCTCACACTGTTCATCAACTAACAGTTGATGTCCTTTCTGCAGCCATGACACTTTGTAGGGAGTGGGGTGCTTCAGTTTTTTCAATCCCAGTTTCTCCACCATCTCTACAGCCACTAAATTGTCGGTACTTCCGCTGTCGATGATCAGCTTGCAGCACTTACCCTGTGACTTGCAAACTGTTCGGAACAAAGCCTTTCGCTGGTCAGGTTCTGTAATTTCTTTTGTTGGTTTCAACAGCACCTTATTCAACACCAAAGCTTCACCCGTCTCTGGTGCGTTCTCCACTTCCTGAGGTAATGCCTCAACATCCTCCGGCTAGGCAACATAAGCTCCTCTCCCACCTACTGGTTCACCTTTAGGATAGTCATATGACTTGTGCCCCCACTTGTGGCAACGATAGCACTGGACAGTTCCCCTGCCCCGACCATTTACTCACCCTCGCTAGGCCGGTCGTCCTCCTCTAGTGCTATTGTCCTTCTCTGTTGTTCCTGCAGATTTAGAACTGCTGCCTTCTTCACTTGAACCTACACCTCTGCCTCTGCCAAAAACCTTTCCTTTTCCCCTGCCAGTTCCACCTCCTCTCCTGGAATTCTGTTTCCTGTTGATTTTCTTCTCCGCCTTTAGAACAAACTGGTATGCTTCATCCAAAGTTCTGGGTGAGAGGATACCGATTTCATCCAGTATTTCCCCTCTCAACCCATTCATGAATCTGGCTGTCTTTTCTGGGGTATCTTCCATATACCCTGCCCGCAGATTCAACTTATAGAACTCTTTTGTATATTCTTTAACAGTCATCCCTCTTTGCTTCAAGTTCTGTACCTACCTATACAACATGATCTCATAGTCTTTCGGCAGAAACTTCTCCTTCAGTTTTGCTTCCATCTTAGTCCACTTCTTTATAGGTTGTTTGTGTAGCCTTTTCCTTTCTGCCTGAACGCTGTCCCACCACAAGTACGCATGTCCTTTCAATTTTGTGGCGGCGAACTTCACCTGCTTGTCCTCACTGGTTTCCTCAAACTCAAAATACTTGTTTACTTCACTCAACCAATCCAGTAACACATCTGCAGACAAACTTCCGTCATAAGTGGGAATCTCATGCTTTGGCTTATGACTAGACAGCAAAACTGACTTTAATAACCTGAGTTCAGGTGTCACCCCTTCAAACTCGTCTTCTAATTCTGCCACATCTTCATCACTATCATCTGCTGGGTCTCTCCTTCCCCCAGCTTCTACTACTTCCAATCTTTCACGCAAAACGCGAATCTCCTCACGTAGTCCCTCTTCTGCTATTCTTCGGACTGTTGTTCCTCTTCCTCTTCCTCTTCTGCCAACCTCCATTTTTTCTATTCAGCAAACCGGCTCCGATACCACTTTTGATGGCCCAGCCCTCCAACGTTCCGTAAGGGTTAATTCAACCGTGTGTAATATTAACTCGACCCTAGTTGGTAACCGCGCTAGGTTACAGGTCCCTCTTGTCTCTTTGTTTTTAAACTATGGTTATGTCACATGTCACGTTTGCGGTGTGGCAATATTAAACACGCTTCAGAGGTCCGTGGATTTGGATCCACTTTGCAATCTTCATGTAATTAATACAGTCCCTTTTCACCGGTCATAGAACGTCGTCTGTCGGTCTCCTCGTTCTGGTCGCTCCCGCACTTTGACAAACCCTACCCTCGTTCAACTGTCATTTTCATTTGTTCATTGTGTTGTGGCTCTCCACTCTGCTCTGCCGAGGTATGTTGGTGCCTCCCGGGCTTTTTCTGTTCTGTGCGTTGGGCTTTTCTCTGAGAGCGACAACACTGTCAGTTCCCTGCTCCGCACTATGGTATGATTGCTGTTACTCTTGACTGTTTTGGGCTTATGGGTTCGTTTCTCTAGTTTGGTAACTGTTGTTCTTGGTTGTGACAGGATAGCCCTTCAGCTCCACGCTTCTGGCTTGATTTGTTCGACCTTGCCGCATCCAAGGTAAATAATTGTTCTATGCTATAATCTGCTTTGCACTTTCCTCAGGTTCTTATGGACTCGTTCCTTGTTATTAGGTTCTGGTTGTCGGTTTCGGCCTTCACTTGCAACTACGCCTCATCAACCACAGGTACATGCTAATATGCTTGTGGTTTCGTTTTGTTTTCAATGTTACTTTGTCCCCTGCTAACCCGCTTCCTCCTATGTTGTGCAGGTTACTTAGAGTTGCTGGTCGCCGAGGGTTTGCTCTCTGCAATTTCCAGGAAGCAGGACAAAACCGGCCAGACTCAAACAACCGGGTAGGGTCATTCCGACCACGAATCTATTGTTAGCATCGTGATGGGGTTTTGCTACTCCTGGTTCTCGCTCCTTTTGTGATTACAGTCACTTGGTTGTTGTTGGGTCCGAGTTCCACTCTGTCACTCCATGGCACGAATAGCCCTTGATATGTTTTATTTAGTTTAAAAGGTTTTTTAAAGTTGACTTGGTTTTGTTTGAGCATTGTCTGGCTCAGAAACCCTTCTGTGCATTCTTTTCTTGTAATGGATGGTGGTTTTACCGGTTAATCGAATAAAATGTTTCTTACTTGCTTTCAGTACTTGTATTATTTTTCAAATGGGTCGATGGTATCTTATGCGTTACCTGGTAATTCGTTGGTGACTGTTTTGTATGCTGAATGGATCTCCCTTTCCCTTTCGCTGAAAATGGTTCCCTGTGTGCTATGTTCCTCCCTTTCGGCTCGTGCAGACCCTGTTGGAATAAATACAACTTGTTGTTCTATTGATTACAATTGCATTTCTACTCACCAGTAAAAGAAATTATGAAACGAACATAGGAACTCAATGCATGGAATAATTGGCAGTGGATTTAAGTTGGCAAAAAGAAATGATTTTTATTACAGAAAACTGTCTTTCTATTTGTTTCTTTTCGCTGGAGATTCCCCCCTTCAAACTATTTTTCCTTTGTTTAAATACCTACAAGGTGTAATTACTACTTGCTTTCGGTTGAACTGTTCAACCAGAATCTTTCTAACTGTTAGCCAGTTCTTTTTCTTTAAAAAAAAAATTAACCAACTGCTAATTATTTCCTAAACTAAAACAGTTCATAACCTTAATCCTATTGTCTTTAACGGACTTCTGGAAAATGAAACAAATAAAAAAAAATGACAAGTTTAATAACCTGTCCAGCAATACACGAAATCTTCGGTTTGTTTTTTTTTCCGAGACAGTCAACCACCTTCTGTCTCCTCGGAGCTGGATGCTCCTGCATCACTTCTTCTTCTTCAAATGTAGGTAGATTTTCATCATCGAAAACAATAGGAATATTCGTTGATCTTTTGTAGTCTTGATTCTCATCAAACATAACATCCTTTCTTACTTCAATGTGTCTCCCTTCCTTGATGTAGATTCTATATTCCTTTGAGGAGAGACTATATCCAACGAAGATCCCTTTGATGCTTGTAGAATATATCTTCTTTCGTTTGACCTTTGGAATGTGGATGTAGGAAGGACTCCAAAAGATTTAGAGATGGTCCACACTTGGCTTCTTCCTTGTGAATGCTTCCTCATGTGTCATATTTTCAATAATTCTATGAAAACTTCTATTTTGAATATATACGACATTCATTGCTCCTTCTCCACATAGAAATTTTGGCATGCCTTGGTCAAGGAGCATTGTTCGTATACCTTCTTCAATTCTCCTATTATTTTTTTTTGTCACTCCATTTTGTTCAAGATAGTAGGGAACAATAAACTCCCTCTTAATTCATGTTTCCTTACAATATGCAATCATTTATTTATAAGTGTATTCCCGACCATTATTGGATCTCAAATTATTTATTTTTCTTTCAGTTAGGGTTTCCACATCACATCTAAACTCTTTGAATTTATCAAATACTTCATCCTTTTTCTTGAGAAGGTAGAGCCATGTCTTTCTAAAGCAGTCATCAATAAATGCTACATAGTAAAGATGACCTCCAAGTGATTTGTGAGACATGGACCCACACATATCTAGATGCATTAGGTCTAATATTTCTTTCAACGTCATTTCACTATTTGAAAATGTTTTCTTATATGTTTTCCGAAAGAGCATCCCTTGCTTCACTATCTTATTTGATATTGGGGATGCCATGAACTAGATTTGTAAGGGTGGGAATTACCTTGTAGTGAAGATGACCATATATTCTATGCCATAGCTCAACAAAAATGATTTCGATATCATCTAAGGCTTGAGGAGGTGGTGTAATGAATCTATAAAAACTTCTTTCACGAAATCCAATAACCCTAGCTTTATCAATACTTGAATCTTTTACCCAAACCAAGACCTTTCTATCAACAAAAGAAACTCTATCTCCTTTATATTATAAGCAAGAATTTGAAAGAAAATTATTTTTCAATCTTGGAACATATAGTATGTTGTTGAGATGTAGTTTTGCTCCATTCTCCAGCTTGAAAGATATAGATCATAGGCCCTTAACTAAATAAGTTTTGTTGTATCCCAATTCCATTGCATGGGAAGATGGTTCCTATGATAGATTTTGAAGGTTTTCTACCTTCCCCTACCATATTCCTTGATGATCGACTATCAATGATCCATGCATCATCATCATTAACTGATCTTGTAAGTGTTGTTGAGACCCCTTGACTTTTGACCTTATTGAATAAGTAGTAGGAAATGTTCTTGATCCATATTCCTATAGAATTGAATCCCATTCTTATCATAGAGGAAGTAATCCTTTCCCTCAATAAAATGAAGTGATATTAAATCTTATTTGAGTTTAGCTCTTATACCATGTTGAGAAATCAATGATAGGAGAATTAGGATTAGATTCATCTTTCTTGATAATTACATGTGAATTATGTTGGCTTATTTAACTTATTTGTTATATTATCTTTCACCAAGAAATTAAAAAACATGTTCATTAATATCAAAAAAACACAAGACACAAGAAGTAGGCACTCTTCCATGGAAAAACCCCTATTTACGAGAAAAACCATTCAAAATATCTTCCTTCAATAGTTTTCCTTTAGACTCTTCAACCTAGACATAGAACTCCTCCACACCTAGCCAACCTCTCCTTCTTCGATCCAACCTTTGACCTAGTAGCAGTAGCACTTTGACCCTAACAACTTCAAGTTGGAAACTTCTAGCATCAAAAATAGTTTTTACTTTGAAAAGGATACTTCAATCTCCTAATCTAGCCCACATGATAGAGAGAGAGATGCCAAAACTTTGACTTCTTCCTTCCCTTCCTTCTTGACCAAACTCACAATCATTTTAGCCTCCTTCTTCACCTTCTCACTTTTCTCAACTTCCAACCTCAAATGTCGAACTATGTGTGAGAGAGTGAGGTGCTCCAAATGAGGTCGAACTACCTTCTATATATAGCCTTCCAATGATATCGAATTTCCTTCCTTGAGGCAGACTTGATCTTCTTGAGGACGAATTGGCGTGGAGGTTACATATTTTGACCAAAATAATTCTTTTTACATGATTCAAAAGCCCAAGAAGGGTCTCATAAAATATGCAATGACTCGAAGGACTCTTTATTAATCTTTGGTGATTTGAATGTGTAAACTTGAACATTTTTTTACAATTTTCATGTGAAAATTTATATGTGTTTTGGGTAGAGGATCAACTTACTAAACACATAAACAGTAAATTTTAACCAAATTTTACATCCAAATAGACACAAAACCAACATATCTGAAACACATAACATAAGAATGATAAAGCAGATCATCCCTCTCTTGTGCTACATCTCCTATTATAGCCTCCAATCTAGGGCCTCTTTCATTAAAAAATCTCAAACGTGTGTTTACATTATTTATAGCTGAAAGAGAAGAAGTAGTGTCTCATATCGATCCAACACTATCAAAAAGCCCTATTTTGGTTCTTTCTACACCTCATTTGGCCAAAAACGAAGAAAGTTATGCTTGTTTCCTCATTTTCCCAAATTTTGCGGTTAACCTTCCTACAATTCAGCCTCAACCTCGCTTGAGCTCCCCAAATGTAGAACCAATGCACTAAAACTGGAAGAATTCCCACTCAATGGGTGAATTTGTAGGATCATTAAGGGCACCATTAAGTCCCCAATCCTGAAAATCATGGTCACATGGCGCCATGTGACCGCAAAGGGGGCCAAAGATCCTAGGCTTTTTCTAGCCCCCATCGTTGGCATGCATACATGGCTATATACAACGCATGTGACCATGGGTTAGCCCCCTCACGGCTGGCCCCTCCTCCACATGCGATTGCTCACATTGAGGCGCATAGGGCTTGGGGCTAGCCACTTGTGGTTGGCCCTCAATCTCTTTCCACCACGGTTTTTCACTCTCGGTCTTCGCTATCGCATGTCACTGTCTATAAGGGTTGTGAGATTGGTCGTGGACCAAGTCTTGTGGCACAGGGGTAGTGTTATAGACATTTTTGTGCCTTACAGCTCCAAGCATGAAATGTCCATAAACCAAGGGCTCCTAAGTCCCTAAAGTGTTGTTCTAACCCCTAAAGGAACAAGGTCAACAAATTACAGCTTCTCCCAGAAGTTCTCCACCAGAAACTTCTCAGAATATGTCAAAACACGATCATTTCAGCTGCTCCACTAGCTAAGTGCGTTGCATAGCACCTAAATCCACTGGCTAGGTGCATTGCAATGCACCTAAATGCACTATGAGGGTGCGTTGAGCGAGAAATGACAAATGGCAGTGTCATTCCGCGAGGTGGAGAGACAATGGAAGCTTCTAGAATCTTCTCTTATGACACTTGCCTCACTGAATTCGACCAAGGATGAGTAAGAGGCTTTCAGTCTCCAAGTGGAAGCAAGAACTGACAAAGAGAAGCCACTAATCCTCCTTGCATACATCTATATATGGATCCCTCATCTCAGAGATCCAGAGGCTAGAATTTTGCACATTGTAAGGAATTGTTGTTGGTTTTGAGACAAACATCAGAGAATTGGGTGATCTATGCTTCGTTGGAGGTGAAGAGGGGCTTCTTTGCTGGGAGGTTGATGCTGGGTTAGGAATCATCGGTTGTAACTCCTCCTGGATCGTATTGTTTATCAATAAAAACTATTTGAGTTTCTCCTCCATGCTTTTGTAACATTGATGCTTGTTACATTTGTATGGTTAACTTAAATCTAATCCTAAGTTATTTATGAATATAGATCCATGTCTTTGTATAGTTTTCTTCTTCTGTGATCTTACAGGTACTTGGTGAAGCTGGGCAAGTAAGGGAGCAGGTAGCTGGAAGCTGTCAAAGAAGAGAAGGATTGGATCAAAGGATTAGCGCAAGACACAGGTTGGTTCTTCCTATTCTTCTCTATTTATAGTTCATAAAGGAAATACAAAAGTAGTTTTCTCTGTTTGTTTCTAAGGCAGCTGTCACACCTTAGTGGGATAGAGCAGTTCTAAATAGACACTTTTCCCGGTAACAAAATGGCGACTCCACTGGGGAGAATGTCTAATTAGTTTGTTTGTGTATCTCTTGTTGTTATTTCATAAAATTATAAGTAGCATTCGAACTGCATTTTCCATAACAGATGAAAAGTAGACATCTGCTGCTTCAATTCATTCACTGGATTTGTTTATGATTTGAACAGCTGATTCACAGACTATCTGATTGCCCTTGTGATAGCTCTTAGACCCTCCTTAGATGTACCCCTGATTGTGCATTACTGATTGCTTTTACTCGGCCAAAAACCAAAGACTAAACTGCAAACTATGACCCAGAACCCGGATAGAATTGTCATTTTTGGCCCAGCGCAGGCACTGTGAAGAGATTCTGCATTTCAACGCACTTCTCGAAAGGGCAACCTGCGCTGCAATGCAGTTTCTCTGTGTTACAGGTGCGCTGATCAGCCTAGCCCTGTGCAGCTGGGGTTCTTGTGCTTCATTCTTTCCAGTTTTGTCTCCGAATTTTGCAGCCTGTGATCAGTATATGACTGTTTCAAACCCCTTTTCCTTACTGATATTCCGCCTAATTTGTACAAAAGAACTGTAGATGTTTTTGCGTGTTTGTTGAGTCGTTTATAGTTTTCCATTGCAAAAGTATAATAATCATACTGTCGTCCTTTGATTTAGATCTGTCGCAAGTGTCGATTTCGATCATAGGAGAAAGTTTATTTGCTGTTGATGGTTGATTATTCTTTTACTATTGCCTTTGCTTTGAATTTGTGACTTTCTAGTGTCAAAACGAGCATTTATTTCAAAATCATAAAGTGTCGTAATCGTCTCTACCTTTTGGTTTCGAAAAGAAGCTTGTTTGTGTTTGTCGCTTGAAAGCAAATTCAGATTTGTGCATCAACTTTCTTTTTAGCATCAATACTAAGAAAGTGAAAAAAAATGCATGTATGTGCATTTGCATATAGACAGTCTGTTTGGCTTGATTTAGGAAAGTGCATTTACAGTGTGCTCTTTGCTCTTTGTGAAAAGATTTTGTCTTTCTTTTCCCCTAGTAGCTAGGATTTTCATTGCCGAAAAGAGATAAAAGTTTGTTTATCATCTTTAGATTGCATTTTAGGAATTACATCTACATCTCGTGGTGAACCCAAAAGGCAAACTTCATAAGAAATATCAACTTAAAATAAATTCAATGAATCTAACAACGCTTTGGAACTTAACGCACAACATTTAGAGGTCTAGGCTAGAGACGTATTCCGGCGTCGTAAAGCCTGGTAACTATTGTCCTCACTGATGGTTGGGTGATTCCTCCACTTTGAGATGATAAGTGCCAGTACGGACTTGTGCTCCCATGTACCGTCGAGTATATTTTGGGAGACCCCTATAGGCTTAAATCCTTTATCCATAGGAAGCCATGTCGGCCGCCCTACTGATCGCAATGCACTGAACACAGCATTCGGGAAGATTGACTGTCGTACCATAAAATGTATTCTGCAATTTTGCGATTTGTTTGGTACTCCCTCTACCTAGACCTCCAGAGAAGTCCCTTTCATTCCTTTTCAGACTCCTTAACGGAAAAGGTCCATCTAAGCACTTGTCACTTCAGGCTCATTAAAAATCGAAGGAGACTAGAGTCATCTTTTGTTTTCTCTCGACTCTTAAAAACTGAAAAAACAAGTTGTGTCAAAGCGTATAAAAATTTATTTTAAACGGAATATTCATACCCCTTTCCTATGTTGATCTTGGGTTGAGAAAATGGAGTCTACCAACCAAGGAATTCCCCTTGGTGGAAATCCTAGTCCCTTCTCCTCTTGGGGAGATGTTGGTGCACCCCATATGGTGACACCCAGGAGGAGACTATAGAGCATCTTCTCAACAGCTGTGTCTTCACCGACAGGATATGGGAATTTTTCACCAACATCTTCAAACATTCTGATAGAGACAAAGAAAGTATTGCCAACACTCTAAACAATTGGAGATATAATTTTTCAGATAATGAAATTCTCAACTGTGCCTGGAATCTACTACCGATTTTCATCATTTGGAATGCATGGAAGGAAAGGAACAAAATAATTTTCAAAGAGGAGAATTCTGCCTCTCTTAGTCTGGTGGAGCTGATAGTAAAACAACTAAAGGAGACAGTGGGCACCACAGTCAGGAATCTCCCCAAAAATCCTCCCTCAGTTGGAGAGTTGAGAATCCTCTAGCTCTTAGACTTGCAGGGGCTTATTCCTCAAGGTCTAGATAGGATAGCAACTACGAGAGAAAAGGTGGAGGAAGTATGGCATCCCCCCCTGAAGGTTTCTTAAAGTACGACATTGATGGAGCTTCAAAAGGCAACCCAAGAGATGTCGGTTTTGGGGGAGTTCTAAGGGATGATACAGGTAACATTATCTCCCTCTTCCATGGTCACTTAGGAAAATCCACTAACAACATAGTAGAACTAATGGCATTGGAACAATGCTTAGAGTTTTTGATACAGAGCAACTGCCAAAATGTCATAATAGAAGCGGACTCAGAGTTAGTCATAAACACTGCCAAGAGAATCAGTAATGGAATAGGCCCAGAAAAGGTCACAAGACACTGGAGGTTAACTAGAGTCCTTTAGAGAATTCAAGTGCAACTACAGGAATTGCGTACTCTCAGATTTATGCATGTGAGGAGAAAGGCCAACAAATTGGCTGACATTCCAACCAACCAAGGTGTTAGCAACAAGGATAGTGCAATCTTAAGGAAGTGGAATACAATGTTGTAGAGTAACCTGAAAAAAAATCTTCCATATCTAGGCGGAGGAGGACAAAGAAGAACACAGATGCAAAATGACACATCCTAGTTAATAATGGTCTGCAGTCAGAGGGCTTCGCCAAGTGGGACAAAAAGATGCACTATGACAGGTAAAACTAGTTCAGAGGTTAATTGGACCATGTTTAGGAACATTCTAAGTGACGGGCGTATGAGCATCTCGAACTTTAGAAAGCAGCTTCAGAAACTTCTGCAACATCCCAATTATTCAGTGGTGGAAGTCAATATCGCCACTGGGCGGTTTCACAGAGATCGCACCGCTCTCAGGTTTAGAGTGGTTTCTATTTTTTGGCAGCGATGCCATAAAAATCACGGCACGTGGTGGAGGGCTTGGTTCAGAAACCACTTTCCCTATGGCATAAAAGTCGATAACATCGAGCGTGCGATTGGCTGCTCTACCGTCCGATGGTGCAAAGTTAATCAACGGGCTAGATCCATTGAGCTGTTTGGTAGGGCCCGATGGTTTATTGCTATCAAACCGTTTTTTTGTGGGGAGCGGTTTTTTGCTTATTGGTAGCGATGCCATAGGTAGCTTGACATGTGGAGGAGGGCCCGGTTCTTCAACCACCCTCCCCACGCCCTAAAGATCGTTAACCTCCGGCGTGCGATATCCTACTCAACCATCTGATCGCGCTTGGTTTTCAACGCTCTAGATTCATCGTGCAGTTTGGTGGGGCCATGGGTTTGGTGGGGTTTGTGGTTTCTCCGAGCAGTTTTGATGGTGACATACCTTGGGGTGATGTCCGTCTGTGTGGGGTTGTGGGTACAGTTAGATCGATTGGTTCTTTCTGATGGGACCTCGTGTCCTGGGGGCTTTTCACTTGAGTCTCTTGGATGTTTGTTTGCCCGTGATCTGGTCATTGTTTAGATTGGTTCGGCCAAATGTTTGTAAAGAAAGTTTTTGCTGTTTGATTGTAGCAGGGGGAAGCTTAATTTTGGCTTGAAGACCCTTGTTTCCCTGTCTTCTCTTAGAACTCAGGACCTTGTATATTCTGTAAATTTGGTCTCGATGTTATGAAATAGAAGGAACTACTCTTGCCTTAGCAAAAAAAATATTGAACACATAACAACCTTAATTGAGTGTATATTCTTCTCATAAAATGTCAAAATCAAAATATTGCAAGTATAAATACTTAATAGTTACAAAAAATGAGCTTGATTTCCAAGCATAACTTAAATTTAATCAACAATGTCACATAATCCAAACTCTTTTTCCTCTAGAGTTTCATCATTATCCTCTTCCACAATATTTTCTGCTTCTTTTTGCTCATTTTCGTCTTCTAATGAATTTTGGATGTCTGCGAATCTCCCAATATATGTCTTTCCAAACATCCCATGTAATGGTGGTTGAGGTTCCTTTACCTTTTTTGCCACACATGATTCACTAAAGTCCCCTTTCTTCAACCCAATTTCTTGCATTGCATCTGGAAGAAATTGAAGAACATTAATTCTTTGCTGAATGAAATTGCACTATAATGGATCTTTTTCAATTGCAATGTAATTTCTTCCTTTTTGAAGGCAACATGCTAGTGTTGTACCTAATTATCAAGCACAAAATAAATAATGAATTAAATTAGTACAATGACATATTAATTAAAAAAATAACATATTGAAATTCAATTCTATGTAATAAAACTTACCTGGCCAGAAAATAAATCCAAAACCCAATCTCTTTCATTTCAACATATGTCTATAAAATAGTTAATCAATAATTGTGGTTTTTGATAAATGTTAACTACCTCTCCTTTTGCTTCTTTGTCTTCATATGTTAGTTTTCTCACAACAACATCATAAGTCAATATTTGGCTATGACTCTTTTCGTCTACCCGATTAAAAATCATAAACATATAGCTATCATCTTTTGCCCAACTATCAATATGAATGAACTCACGATCATTTATAAATACTTGATCGTCACGTTAAGAAGATTTGACTTTTTCCTAAAACATGAAATAGTAAAAGTTCAATCAACTTGTACATAAATGAATTTTTCAACATTAATCAAATATACATTTTAAACGTCTTACCATGTAAGCTGCATCCTTGAATTTGTTTTCCCTTTGAATCTTGACAATATCATTGACAATTGTGTGTTTGAATGAAATGTCACAAATCTCCATAATGGTGATGATGTGACTTCTACAAATCTCGCAACCACTTTACTAAGAGCTTGATAAGTATAATGGTCACTATCATAGTCAATGTTTGGAATATTGAAACCATGGGGAATATTTGCAATAACTAGGGCATACTCCCTTTTAGGTATGAGTTTAGCAATGTCTTCACAGTCGCCTTGTATGACTTGATATTGAACAGTGTCTAGCTCATTCCAAATGAAATGAGTAAGACTTGGATCAAGTTCAACATTCTTAACATGTTGCTTCCTTAGTTTTTCGATCTTTATTTTTTCAATAAAGGTTCTGAAGCTAGTTGGCACTCCATTATCATCCTTCTTCATATTATTATAAAATAAACAAATATATGTGTAAGTTATAAATTAAAAATACTACATAGATGAATAGAAATGAATGTGTAAATCAAGATACCTTTTTACATGCAAGATAAAAAGTTTTTAATGTTTATGTAGAACTTGAATCTGGATAGTTGCGTACAACATCATCCCAACTATCTTCACTCAACAATCTAACCATTTGTTCTTGAATTTTCATGTAAACTTTGTGACTGCATAGATAAAGTAACAAAAAGTCAATATAATGTTATATATAACAAATACTACCAAGAACAACATGTTTTATTTAAAAGAAAATTATAATATAGAAATAAATAAAAATAATTCAACAAACTTACTTTTGAAATTCCTCAGGCATTTCCTCCAATGATAATTCCCCTGACTTCACATGAGATGATATTGTTTTGAAAAATTTTTCATCTTTCACTCCTTGCATTTTCTCTCCAAGGTATGATAGTCATATCTTCTAGAAGGTGCTTTAATTCAGGACCTGATTTACTGCCGCCACATATCAATGGCTTAGACTTTTTGACCTTCTGGTTTTTAATGCCAATGTTTTCCCACATGCTAAAAATCTCATCAATCAACTTCCAGACATCTCTAGTTCTAAATGCCAATTGGAAAATGTTATCAACACCTCTGAATATATCACTAGGAAGGTTGCGTTTTCCACCTTTTTAATTGGGTTTCTCTTCAATTTGATAGTCTATTTCCATATAACATTCCCTTCGAAAATATGCAGTAACATTTATCCTATCCCCATCACATTTTTCTTGAAATTGACTATAAATAAATCTAACCCTTTGGATGAAAGTCATAGATATCCTATATTCATTATCTGAATTATGATCCCATGCCACTAACTTTGCTTCTGTATATGATAAACCAGCATAAATGAGACATTTCATTGTTTCAAAATGTGGGTTATTGGGATATTCCTCCATCAATTGTCTTTGATCTTCTATAGAATGGTTCCCCCCAAGCACATAACAATTGTATTCAAAAGATTTTGATTTATCAAATGCTTCTTTGTTGGGAACTTGAATTGGATCAACAAGCATGAGCATATGGATTGTACCTCATCAATGTCTTCAAGTTGTGAACATGCAGATGATGTGGCTTTCTAACTTGATATTGACATTGTCCTTCACTTGCCTTATAGGTTTGTCTGAAATTAAGCTGAAATGTATGACCACCATCAATTAAGTTTTTCTTTGTCAAATTCTATCGAATGGCATTTTGTTTTGTTTTGATAATGCCATCCTCTAAATCAGCTCCTGGTGTAAATATTTCTTTGATTTCTATTGAAGTTTCACTAGGTTCTTGATTGCTGGTAATGACTACTTCAAAATCTTCAACTTTACTTTTCTTCGTCATAACATTCTCAACAAATTTATTCTTGGGCATTGTTACTTTTGGTCTTTTACGACTCTTCTCAGTTCCAATGTCATCTTTAGTAACGGAAACATATGCTTCACTGTTAGTTTCAACTTTATCATCCTCAAAAGTAACTTGTCTACCCTTGCTAGATTTATCCACTAGAGGCCTTTTTTGCTGATCCTTTAGATGTAGTTTTGTAGCATCATCAATTACTACATTTTGCTTGTTTTCCATATCTTCTTCTGACACTGAGTAAAATTTGTTGACAATTTTCATGATATCATGCTTTATGAAATGAATGCCTCCCAACCTAATTGAACAACTTTCAACAAAATTCCCCCAAACAAAATATCATATGTCAATAAAAACAAAATTAAAAAAATATAGCAAGACACTTTCAAGAAAGCAAAATACAAATATAAATAACAATATTTGCGATGTTTTGTTTCATCTCATTTACGAGTTGTTTACACAACTTTGTAGATACCTCTCTCATGTCATACAATGAATATGATAGTCGATATTTAATCCTTTCATGTGACTTGGTAGCTTTTGTAAATATGTAAACAACTTCAGTGTCTGGTACTGAACACATATCTATGACTCTTCCCATCAGCTCAAAAATTCCACTTTCATTCAGTATATCAATATATAGATATATATTCACATTTTGAATTTTTCTTTCTTTCACATACCATATTCTTGATGGGAATTTCACCTCTTTTGAATTTTTCCAATCTAAATCATTTTCTTATCATTTGAGGCACTTGAAAGATTTGTAGCCATGAGCTGAGGTGGAGTTTGTTCACCAATGTTTTTTGAAGATGCACCTTTAAGAGTCTTTGATCCAAACAGATTCACAAAAATCTTCTTTGATTCCATTTTCCTAAAAAATAGAAACACATAAATCAGTAAATAATGAAAACATATTAACTTAAATCCACAACAAAAATATATTATAAATTTTTAATTTTTATAATCAGATAATTGAAATTAAAAAAATATTAACACTAAAAAATGGCAGAAGCCCACTGACACGACCCCGTCCATCCACGGAGTGGCGGGCGATTTCCCTACCCCCTACCCCCCATGCCATGCCACCCCACCCCGTAATTGGACGACCATCCAACCCCACCCTTACGCCCCTTCCACCCTCCCCCCTACTCCCCACCCCCCAACCACTTCCCCCACGCCCCCCGAACCCCCACGCCACTCCACCCCCTTGCCCCCCACTCCCCAACCCCCTACAGCCTACCCCCCTTCCCCCCCCCTCCCCCACAATTGAGCCACCCCACCCCACAATCGGATAGCCACCCCAACGAACCCCTGCCCAGCCTTACCCCTCTTCCACCCATTCCCCCTATCCCCCTCGCCCCTCGCCCAACAGACTCACCCCTCTTCACAGTCGGACAGCCACCCCACCATAGCCCCCTTCCACAACTTCCCCCTACCCCCATCACCCCGTTCAGCCCTACCTCCTGCCCACCTCCCCCATGCCACCCACTTGCCCCCTAGCCCCACAAGCCACCCCCCTGCCCTCCCTCCCTAGGCGTTCCCCCCTACCCAACCCTACCCCCACGCTCTCCCCCTACCCCGTCAACCCCCCTGCCCCTACCCTCTCTCCCTTGGCCCTCCCTCCTAACCCCCTAACCCACCCATTACATCCCCCTCTCCCCCGACCCTCCCTCCTACCCCCTGTCCCCCCTATGCCCCTAACTCACCCCCCTCTCCCTCGGCTCTCCCTCATAAGCCCCCCTCACCCCACCCTCTCCCACAACCACCCCCTTATGCCCCCTCTCCCTTGTCTCTCCCCCTCGTCCTCCCTACCCCCACCGCATCCTAACCCCCCCACTCCACCCCTACCCTACACCCCCCACTCCACCTCCCACCCCCCTCGACCACCCCACTCCACCCTCTTACCCCCTCACCCAGCCCCCCTACCCTGCTACGCCACCCCGCTACTTGGCTCCCCTACCCCCTCGGGCCCTCCACCCTACCCCCCTACCCAGCTCCCCGACCCCACCCTACCCCCCTACCTGGGGTGGTGGGGCCCGATAGGTGGCTAGGATGGGGGGTTCGAGGGGGGTAACGGGGTAGGGGGGATGGGCAGGCAGAATGGGGCGGGGGGGGTGCACGTGGGGGTCGGGTAGTGGGGTAGGGTCGGCGGGGGGTGCACGTGGGGGTCGGGTAGTGGGGTAGGGTCGGGGGGGGGGGGGGGGTGTGTGTAAGGGTGTCGTGGGGATGGGGAGGAGGAAGGGAGGGGGTAGGGTTGGAAGGCTGGGGGGGGGTAAGGGGGTAGGGGGGATGGGGAGCGGGTGTGGGTGGGTGCTGAGGGGGATAAGGGGGCTGATAGGGGGCTGGCATGGGGGGCTGAGGGAGGTGGAGGGGCCGGGTAAGGAGGTGAGGTGAGGGGGCTGGGAGGGGCGAGGTAGCGGCGAGGGGTAGGGGGGATGGGTAGGGGGTAGGGAAATGGGGTGGGATGGGGGTTGAGGGGTGGGAGGGGAGGAAGGAGGCAGGGTTAAGGGGGTGGAGTGGGATGGGGGTTGAGGGGCAGGGGGGTGGTGTGGGGAGGCCATGGGGGGTAGGTGGTAGGGGGGATAGGGAGGTGCGGTGGGATGGGGGTCGAGGGGTAGGAGGTGACGGGGGGCGAGGGAGGGTAAAGGGGAAAAGGGTGGCTGGGTCAGGGGGTAGGTGTGGGGTTGGGGGGCAGCTGTGGAGGGGAAGGGGGGTAATGGTGAGGATGTGTGGGGTAGGGGGTAGGGGGAAAGGGGTCGATCGAGAATGTGGGGGTGGGGTGGTCGAGGGGACATGGTGGGTGAGTTTGGGGAGGGGGCCAGTAGGGTGTGCGGAGGGGGTGGTTCACCGGTCAATTGTAGGATGGGGGTGCCCCGGGCCCACCATGCTCATGACGAAAATATTGGTTAATTTGGCTGACAAAAAATAATAAGTTTAAAAAAAAAAATCTACTTCGTTAAACCAATTTAATATGAGAATTTTCAAGGAAAAAATTTAACTGACCTTTCAATTGTGAGAATTATTTGTTGAATATGTTGTTGATACCAATGTAGCTACTCCACAAATTTGATCCAAGTCTTTCAATGAACCCCAGAAAACCTTGATGTAATGTGAGTAATAGTGATAATGGAATTTAGTATATAGGTGAAATTATAGAGATGTTTTACTGTACGATGAATGCGGGATTAATCAGTTTTAATAAATTTTAACATGTTAACTTTTTTATGGCGATGAAGGAAAATATGATAAAGCGAATATTATGGAATTGTTTTATAGCGAGGTGAATGTGGGATTAATTTGTTTTAGGATGTATTATAAAAATTAAAAAAACCATTCAATTGTTTAGTAAATATTATATACTTTAACTATTAAAATAATTTAGGTAGAAGTTGTAGTTTACAATTTTAACTTTAATGATTTATTTCATAAAAAAATTTAGTTTGCATTTTTCATTAAATTGTAGAATAAAATAATGAAGAGAAATAAATCTCACAAACTTTTAGGAGGGAAATATTTTCGCGAAATTTTTTGTGAGGAAAATTTTTGGAGGGAAATATTTTCGTGCAATTTTTTGGGGGGGATGTATTTGGAGGGAAAATTTCATTCTCTAAGCTATGTAATATCTTTAGGAGACTCTCCATTCATATCATTCAACATCTTCTATTTGAAAGGGATGGATTGTCCTGATTATGAAGTTTCGATTTATACAGCATCAACATCTTCATCACATAACAACTCTATTCATATGGATGAATATAGCGGGAATTCTTCCACTATGAATAGAAAGTCGGTTCTTCCACTTAGTCGTGATCCTAAGGACTATGAGAGCGGCACTGATGAAAGAGGGGATGGAGAATTTCAAATAAATAAAGAGTCACAGATTCCACTTAGTCTGAATTCAAAGGACAATGAAAGTAGCAGTGATGATGAGCTTGATGACAAATTTCAAAAGGGTGGAGTCTCACGGTGTCCACTTAGTCCTAATTCTAAGGACTATAAAAGCAGTAGTGATGAAGAGCATGATGGTGAATTTCAAAAGAATGGAGTGTCATGGTTTCCACTTAGTCCTAATTCTAAGGACTATGAGAGCAACAGTGTTGAAGAGCACGATGACGAATTTCAAAAGAATGGATTGTCATGGTGTCCACTTAGTCCTAATTCTAAGGACAATGAGAGCAGCAGTGATGAAGAGTGTGATAACGAATTTGAAAATAATGGAGTGTCAAAGTTTCCACTTAGTCCTAATTCTAAGGACTATGACATCAACAGTGATGAAGTGCATGATGATGAATTTCAAAAGTATGGAGTGTCACGGTGTCCAATTAGTCCTAATTCTAAGGACTATGAGAGTAGCTTTGATGAAGAGCGAGGTGATGAATTTCAAAAGTATGGAGTGCCACGGTGTCCAGTTAGTCCTAATTCTAAGGACTATGACAGCAGCAGTGATGAATATCAAGACGATAAATTTGAAAGGAATGGAGTGTCATGGTGTCCACTTAGTCCTAATTCTAAGGACTATGAGAGCAACAGTGATGAAGAGTGTGATGATGAATTTCAAAAGAATGGAGTGTCACAATGTCCTCTTAGTCTTAATTCTAAGGACTATGAGAGCAGCAGTGATGAAGGATATGATGATGCCCGTAGTCCTAATTCTATGGACTATGAGAGCAGCACTGAAAATGCACATGAGGAAGAATATCCAATAAACATCGAGTCAAATTTTCCATTGAGTCCGAATTCTAAGGACTATGACACTAGCACTAAAGAAGGGGAAGATGAAGAATATCCTCCAAGTCAGTATTTGAAAAGCACAATTGATCATAGTGTGGATAACATTCCTCTTAATGATGATGAAAATCCTTATATAAATGATGATCCAATGATGGAGATGTTGCCAAGAAATATTGTATCAAGTAGTAGGAGCAAACCTTTTCGTATCAATGCAAGATGTTCTAGTTATATAAGGGGTAGAGCGGAATATCTAACGAGAAGAAGTTCTATTAGTGCACTCATTTCAAGTGAACGTTGCCAAAAAGATTGCTTGAAACATATGGATTTCAAATTTGCATTAGAGAGCAGGAAGAGATATTTGTCAATGTATAAATACATGCAAAATTCATATTTAGTTGGGTGCATGCAATCTACATTGTCAGGTTATGATGATCATATTAGGACTTTATTTATCTGTAGAAAAACTTTCAAAATGTTTCATTCGATTGAGAATTTTTGTCTCTCGAGAATTCAAGAAAAATTGGAAAAGGATCCCACATTTTATTCTAAAGTACATCAGAAAAACAGTTTGGGCCATTATCAAATACTGCAATGTCATGGATGAAAGATTTCTTTTCAAAGCATGGAGAGTGTATGCCAAATAGAGAGACAATACATATTCTAGAAAAATTTTCAAGACGAGAAATCTAAAACTTATACAAAGAATATGCAGAAGGTGCTGAGGGACATGGCCGGTTTATTACATATCAATATTTTGTGAAGGTATGGAAGAAAGAATTCAACAATGTCCGTATTCCTAAGAAGACAAGGATGGGGATTTGCAGTACATGTGCTTCTCTTAAATAAAAAAGGGACAAATGTGAAGGGTCAGAAAGAGGTAGGCATTCATAACTTTAACTTTTAAAATTGTAGATTCATCAAGTATGAAAACATATTTCTTAATGGCTTTCTTTTATGTTGTGTAGATTCAATTGTCAAATAACTTCAAGAGCATCGTGAACAACAAACAAATGAAAGGAAAAAGTTGTACAAGCATCGAAAGAAGTGTTATGATAATCCGAATAAATATTTGGGTTTGATAATTGATGGTATGGACTAGAAGAAAACACTTTTACCACATTTTGTTCGCACACCCAAAAATTTACAGGAGGAAAATTTTATTTAGTATCATTTGGTCAGTTGTCTGGTCTTCAATGGGAAAATGTTGTGAAAGGTGTACTTCACAGCTCCAAATATTCATAATGATGCAAATATGACCATAACCATAATTCATGATATGCTTTCTCATTGGTTTGGTAATCTTCCTAAAGTTTTGTGTCTACAATTGGACAACACTTGCCGTGAAAACAAAAATCAGGTTGTTTTTGGATATCTAAACATGTTTGTTGAATTGAGAAATTTTCAGAAGGTAAAGGTTGGTTTCCTTCTTGTTGGGCACACTCATGACCGTATTGATCATATGTTCAATCTTTTTTCAGTCACATTGAGGAGGAAGGAAGTTGGGAGCTTGCCATCGTTAATTGAATGTATTAAGAAATCATACATGCTAGAGCCTACTTTTGATGTGTTGGAAGAAACTGCTGACATGCAAAGATTTATTATGGGATCATATGATGAGGGGAAATGCATTGAACAACTTAATGACATTAGCTTCCAACATCAATTTCGTATTAAAAAAATTGATGGGAAAACAATAATATGGGGCTAGAAGTATTCAACTACTGCATAATGGGCATCGTCATCAGGTTTGCAATTTTTGAAGTTCATTCCAGATCATCCAATATTTGCATAAAAAATATTGTTATTACAATCAGTTGGTGAAGTTCATAATGCACTCAAACAAAATAGAGATATAAATTATTCTGATTGCCTAGAAGAAAACTAAAAATGTATTAGATATACATATGAGTATTTTGACATTGCTTATTCAGTTTGGTCGGAGTCATTTTTCAATAATCAAAGTGATATCATTTCAACAACAACAAATGAAGATATACCTCTGAAAAATCCATTTATTTGGCAAAAAAATGTGTCGAATGCACATGAGGAAATAAACATTATTGAACAACAACAATCTCAAGGTATTATTAATTCTTCACAGGCAAAGGAAAGAGAGATGTATATTGGTTCCAGGAGATCTCGTGCACAACGTGAAGCCATGGAAGACCTTTGCAGGATTTCAGTATAGGATATTAAGGAGGGTTGCATGATCGCAGTGCTAGCAGATGGAGATGCCAATGGCTATCCATTTTGGGTTGCTAAAGGTATAAAGGTCTTTACAGAAAATGAGGATGTTACAAGTGTTGAAGTACATTGGTATGCCACAAATACACACCCATTCAATGGTGTGTATAAGCCAGAGATGGTAGTTGACAAAAAAATGGCGGAAAGAGAAAAAGAAAGGGTATGAATATAAATCGTCGCCGCACAGACATATTGAAATTGGAGGATGTTGACATACTTGTTTATGACTTCAATTTAACAAAGGGAGGAACTCTTCGCTTCAAGAGGATAGAGATTCTAAAAAGGTTGTTACCAGAAGGAACATTGTTGAGATGGGATTCTGCTAAAACCACTCGTAGATCTAGAAGAATTTTGAAACCTGAAATGATGGGCATGCATGTGGACTCAGATGGGCACTAGTTGATGAAAGAGAAGAATATGGAACATCTTCGTCAGCATCTAGTGACTCATCTGAAGATGTGAATTCTAATGGTGTGAAAGAAATTATGAGTGATTTTGAATAATTGTTTAAGATAGTTTATCTAACTCATGTATGCATTGTATCTTGAAATAATTTTTTTGATTTCCATATGGTGTTAAATGAGAAGTTATGAGTCATTTTTATGTTATTGGATCATTTTACTAGCGTTTTTTTTAAATTTTGAAGATTGACCCTAAAAAAAAATCATCGTTCCAGTATAATCACTTTTTCATTTTCAAGCTGTATTTTGCACGGAAATTTTGTTTTCATTGCCATTTTTAAAACATGTTTAGAATTGTCCCTAAAAAAAAACCATCATTTCAGTATACACACTTTTCATTTTTAGCACTATTTTTTATGTTTTTTTGTTGTTTTTGGCTAGAGTTCCCGTTTTGAGTTTATAGTTCCCGTTTCAAAGTTTACATTGTTATATCATGCTTATGCATGCATTTCATCCTTCAACTTTCACTTAAGTACACTGTACTTTCGAAGTTGAAATGAGTATAATGTTTCAGTAATAAAGTGAGACTCCTACTCAATTTTTCCATTCACCTTATTGGTAAAACCTTGCAATTTGCATTCCATTAACAAAGAAATGCAAATAGATGTGTTATATTAATAGACATGTAATCTTAATTGGATAAGAATTCTAACCATTTCTTACCAATGCATTTTAAAGGTCGTTCCTTTGTTTGCACATCAACATCAACATGTGAATCATCTTGAAACACATCATTTATGGAATCTTTATTTTCATTCTTGCCATTCTCTCTTTCCACCTTCTTCAAGTTTCGTGGAAGCATTGTTAGATTCAAAGTCCAATAGTTTTAAGCAATGTTTCCTTGCTTATGGCAGTAAGTGCAATGCATGTGCATCTTCTCAACAACATGATTTTCCTTGGCCAATGGACCTTTAGCTTCTTGCTTCTTTTTTTTCGAAAGTTTCCTATATGTGGCCATTCTCTTCCAACATCTAGAAACATTATGGTTATCCAAACCACAAAAGGAACATGCAATTATTTTCCCATGCTTATATGGAAGTTTACCATGCTTTACACAATCAAAAGGAATATGGTTAAAACCATATTTATACCTTTCTCTTTAACCTTTATTTCCTTCATGAGGAGGTGAATTGAATGAAGAAGTAGCTCCCTCTAGAACACCATCAACCTCTTCAATGGTTTCAGAGTTTCCACAACTCTTTGGTTCAAGTGTATGCTTATGAACACCTTCATCCTAAAAATGATGTTTCAAGCTATTGCATTCCTCATGAATATAATCTTTACACTTTTGAGGTAGAAGACCTGAAATGAAACTCCTTCTTGGAACTGTTTCAATTGCCTTCATGGCAGCTTTGGAACTTTCTCCATAATATTGTCCATAGCCAAGACCCAATAATTAGGCCTTTCCTCAACCATTATTGGTTCAACAATACCCTGTGCATGTTTTTCCAATCCTTTTCCTTCATAGCGCATCTTGGACGTTAACTTGGACCCTATGCCTCTGTTATGTTTTTCAAAAGAACCAACATAAACATTCTTAGAAGAATTTGAAGACAAACAGGAATTGTTTAACTCTTCTTCAAGTTGATACTTGACTAAGGCTTCTTTGGCAACAAGGAGCTGTGTCTCCAACTCATGCATCCTTTCCAGGTTCATATTTGCAATATGAAGTTGTCTCTTCATTTCCTGCAATTTGTCAGAAAGCAACTGCTTCTCTTCCTTCATGGAATTCAACTACTCTCAAAGCATGATGCTATTCCTTCCATCCTCGTACATTTTTCTCACCATATCCATCATGATGAACAAGTCTTGCTTCATGTCTTCATCAAAGAATCTTATGATGAAGGGAGAACTTGAGGATTCACTTGTAGAAGTTGTCATTATCAAAATGAACAAAAGAACTTCAAACAAGATTAACAAAGAGCTTATTCAAGCAACATTTTTCAACAAACCTCTTATGCTTCAAGGATTTCTTTGAGGTCCTTTGGGATAAGAATAATTCCTTCAATCCTTCTTCCTTCGTGTCCTCTCTTAGACTTAGCTATCAATATCTTTCCCTTCACTTTTGCAAACTCAAAGAATAGTTAGTTTATAAACAATCAAACAATCAATCCTTGACTGTTTAAACACCTTTCAAGTTAAATAAGAAAATAGATTGCTCTGTCAATCAAGCATCCTAATCTGATACCACTTGCATCATGATACCATCTACTCTAGTATAACTTGGGCTTTGATACCACCTGATCTGAAAATGGGGCACTAAAGGCTTCTTGTCAACTTACAAGAACCTCTCCCACTCCAAAGCTTATATATTCGCAAGATCTAGCTTATAATTGATCATTTTCAGAATTAAAAGAACTTGAAATAGGTGTATGCTTGTGTTTGCCTTTAACTGTTAAGTGCTTATGTTCATTTTCTTAAACTGATATGAAATGCATATAACAGTAAATAAAGCAGCAAATAAGCAAACCGTAGGAGACAACGATATAATATGGAGTTCACCCTGATATCTTGGGCTACATCTCCTTGAGAACTAATGAACTCGATTAGGCTCTTTGGGATTATGGCTTCAATTATTTTACAAGTGCTACACTTATCTCCATTGGGTTACAACTGAACCAATGGGCTCAAAATGCCATCTTACCCTGGCTGTCCTTACTCTGCAGACAGATCTAGGCTTCTTTGGACTGGACTCCTTCAATTAGTGCTCTGAGCTATCTTGAGCTCTAGCTTGCACCAACTCCCTCAGAACTCTTTTAACTATCTCTAGAACTCCTTATTCTGTCTTCAACACACTTTGGACATCGGCAATAGCTTGATTATTTGATCTCTTTGTTGTCTTGCAACTTCACTACAACATCATGGCTCTTAGAAGTCTACTTTGAGCTCTTTGGCTCTGCGGCTCTGCCTCCAACCTCTGGTGGCTCTGCCTCTGTCAAGAACTCTAGCTTTGTGGCTATCCTCTGTCCCTCTAGCATCTATGGGTTCATCGCATTTTATAACACATACTGTTACCACAATCGCTTAAAGCGTGGAAATTGACTGTCCATCTCTTCGCCTCCTTTTGCATTTTAATTCGTGTTTTCATGACACGTTTTGTTCATAATTTCCTTACGGTGGGGAACAATGATGTTTGAATTAGAAACAGTTTCATAATTGAAAAGGAATTGGTGGGCATGGGTAACCCGATTGTTTTTCCTTCCTTCTACCTTAATCCTATAATAGACACATAACAGAATACACAAGAAAAAATTGCAAAAACACATCATGAGCCTTTAAGCCTGAAATCAAATAGAATTCAATCGCATCTTTAATACTATCGGATCCATGCCCTCATTGCAAATCACATGTCACATGGCCCAATTCTCCCCTTTGTATTGCTATGATCTGATCTCCGATCTCCGATTGCTTCAATCGGTGCTATCGGCCCATCGCTATATCGTTGTTTTGGCATATTAGCAGTTGCTACTTCCATGGTCTATAGCCCTTAAGCTTTCACAATCAGCGATCTCTGATCAAATCCTGACCGTTGATTCCTTTTCCGATCCGACGGCTTGAAGTGCTCATCGCAATCGGCCTATCACATATCGCAATGCCCTCAGCCTTTGGTTAAAAAATCGTGACTTAATCTTGTCCGTCGATTTACCATTTAATCCGATGGTTTGCACTAAACCCAAAACAATAAGCAGTCCGCTCAATCTCCACCATTGATCCGCAATCTCTAATCCGAAGGCTGACAATATTTTTGGGTGGCCCACTTGCGCGGAGATTACCCGCCTGAAAAAGCGGTTTTCTCTCTCTTGCAACTTGCTACATGTTGGCCAGTGTATGGAATCGGGTTCAACCCTTCCAATACCATTTACGACCTAGAGCTTGCTTGAAATACCATTTACCGCCTTCCTTCTAGAACTCAAAAGGTTTTAGCTCGTTTTATATAAATTCTTCGGATCTTCCTGGCCGAGACTACCCGCGTGCTTTTCAATGTAAAACATGCTTAACAAAGGTTTTTAGCGCATAAGGTTAATATTAACCCTTAGGCCAAATTTAATAAGAAATGCCTCCTTTTCTAAGGACATTGGGCAAATCTTCTTTTTACAAGAACTCCTTTTTCCGGAGTCCGTTTTGGCCCATTGAAATTGCATTGGATTCAAAATGAAACAATCTACGAAATGAGACTATTTTCAAAATCATCCAATGAGTTTCATTTTTCCTTTGTGATGAAAATTCATAGACTTGGAAGTCTATGTTAGATTCATTTTGGATTAGTGCTGGTCTAGAGAGCCTGACATACCACTCTTTAGGTGGGGAGGCTCCTGTGTGATTTCTATTGCATGTTATATAGATGCAAGCTTATCTAACAAAGAAAATCCTATCATTTGGGACATGGGTCCTTTTCTTAGTTCTCTCTAGGTCGACGTAGCAAGGGACGAGCATTGGCAAGTAAAGTTTGGTTATTGGCAATTCTTAATCTTCAAATTAGGGTTTTTTTTCTTAATAGGGGTTAAGTGGCATCCTGAGAGGCCCAATACTCAAGGTCATGCTCCTATGGGAGGGCTTGGAGTTTTCATTTCTTTTATGTACTAAGTTGTGCAGGGTAACTTTTTCTCCCTTTTTTATGTTTGGAAAGTGTTGGTTGGTGGTCTTTTCCCATCTCATTCGTTTGGAATTGGGGTGGTGGTTTCATTGTAGTTTTTGTTTGGATAAGTTTGGGGGAGTGCACTATTATCCTCCAAGAGGATTGGAATTGTGAGAGTGTTTGTTGGTTACTATTTGCCCATGGTTAGCCCCTACCCCATATGTTTGTAGTGGTGAGCTATGATGTGTTTCGTAGTGGGATCCCCTTAGTATCTTGGTCTATTCTAGTTCCTATTCGAGCCTTCAATGGTGGTTGAATTCTTGGTCTTTGTAAAGCATGCAAGGTTGGCCAGCTCTCTCAGGGCCAAAAGGGTTTACATGTGGTATTTTAAGGGCTTTGTATGGTCTGTGGGTCCTAGTGGCTTGGTTTTGAATGCACTCATTATTTGGGTTTCCATTTTGATGTTGCATCAATGGGGTTTCCCATGTTGTGGAGGAGGGAAATGTGGCCACAACAACCACTCACGAGCTGATCAACCATATGATGTGGAGGACATAGATCAATAGTTAGGAGACTCCAATGGGCATGTGGATTTACTTCTAGCCTTTGACCCATTGGACACTAAAATTTGGGTTATTTAGGCAAGTATTGACCAACAAGCCCAACAACGACGTGATGATCATAATGAGGTGATAATTTTTCTCAATGACATCTAACATAACCAGTGGCATATCAAGGACAACTGAGAGTCCCTCCACAGAGACCAGAAGCAATTTTAGAACATAATGGATAGTTTTAAGGGGCGCATGACACATAGGGAGTCGCATGTGCATTATGCTTTCCACCATCATGGTGAGGGCGATAATGCAACTATAGATCTAAACAATGCTCGAGAATGATGAAGAGGACTGTTTTTTTTGTATTTTGCATAGTATTGGGCCTCATGAGCCATTAATATGTGGATGTATAGTTTTGTTTTTTTGTTATCATGAACTTATATTAGTACTTGCTAGCCAACAAATCTGATTAGAGTTTTGAAACAACGTAATTTGATTATGAATTAATGAAAAATGTTGATTGACAAAAAACAGAATTTAATTTTTCTTTTGAGTCGGGAGGCCCATTCTACGTCCGTCATCAAAGTTGACATGGGGATTGTAAGTCTATTTTGCTGAGTATTGAAATTAAAACCCTGAAAAATTCATATTTCGTCGTTGGAAGCTGTAGTATCCCTTTATTACAATGCCCCTTTTGATATATATTTTAATGGAATCCAATTCAAAAAATTACCTCCAAAATTTTGGGTTATTTTAAGCTTTTCCTTTATAACTTAAAAATAATAATTTTTGTTTTATTTTAAATATATTATATTAACCTCGATCAGGGTGGTAACCGGTGGATGGAAATGTCTGCAGGTAGTAATGAAGTATATAGTTGAATTACGTACCATCGCCCCTCACACACTCAAGGTGATGGGTGCAGTGGCCCTTGGCATGAGTACATGCAAGGGGGGTGGGAAAGGTGGCAGAGATGGTAGTGGAGTGATAGGTTGTATAGAAACTAAGGTAGGATACACAGGTAAGGATTGTGAGTTTAATTGCGAAGTAAGGAGTTGGAACAGAGGCAAGGAAAGGCGACGAGACCAGCGACATCGAGCTTGGAGCGGGAACGAGTATGTATCTTGGTTCTTTGCCTCTTTTGCAATGTCGAACTGGTTTGATTTTTGCTAGGGGGAGAGGGAGATAATTGGGGGAAATGGAGGAGGCATCGAGTTGCAATAGTTTGACTATGCATCTTTGTATTGTGCTTGCCGGGTATTAACCCTACCTTTGGTTGTGTGGACCTTACATTGTTTGGTAGTGGGATCTTGGGCATTGCATACTACAGGATGAGTGGGGCTAGTAGCTGGAATTTGGTAGGTAGAGGCTTGGCATCTGAGGCTGAGGGCAACGAGGGTCAGCTAATATGTCAGGTAGGATTATGGCCCAACTACTGAAACCACGGAAAATTCTAAGGCACATGGAGGAATTATTGTGTTGATAGAATTCCTAGGATCCCTGTGGGTGGTGTCAGGCATGGTAATGACATAGGTGTTGTTCCAGCTTACTGGGCAAAAGAGAAAGGGATTGCACTCCATGGAGGAAAACTTGTTGGGTTGAGGCTAGGTTCACTTGCATGGCCTTGGTCTGGGATTGTCAACCATACGGGGTATGAGAGGCAATGTGGGGGTATGAGAGGCAATGTGGGTGGAAGGGTGAGAAGTTAGAAGGGATATGGAGCTCGGCCATATCTAAGGACTGGTTCTCCACCCATCTCGCCCCTGGTACTGATAAAAAATGGAATAAGGAAATGAACGAGGAGGATGGTGGCAACGACAACTCAAGTCAAGATATCTTGATTAAAAAATATTTCCTGTGAACAGGTGTCAAACAGTGTTGATATGGCTCAGTCAGCGAGAGGTTGTGAACATGGAAGATGAGACTTGAGAGCCTTGAAAGGATAAGGACCCGAGCACGTTAGGGCCCTGCAGATGAAGTAAATCAGTAGAGCATCTTATCAGTGAATCTATTGTGGCATACCGTGAGGGCATAGATGAATGCATTCAAAATTTGTTAGAGGAATGGGAAGAGGAAATTAAGCAGCGTAGTGAGATAGAGGAGGATATGGAGAATTGGAGGACACTCATCTCGGACCCTAGGAATACCAAAGGCAAGATAATGAAATTCAAGCAGACATTGTACCTCTATTGGTTAATGAAAATCTTATTGGATAAATCCATGGAACAAATCTTGGTGGGTATGGCGGTTTCTCTCCAAGGGATGATGAGTTACAAACAAGATCTGCAGAAAATTCAGTTTCAACTCCATAAGAAGGATATTAGGCTGGACATAATTGAAAGGCGTAATCCATGCATCTTGGAATTATCTGAGATGCCTAGAGCAACTGTCAAGGATCCTACACCTTTGGAATAGGCCTCGGAGGAGTAGAAGGGCTAGTCAGTTTACCATGTTTACTTTTGTTATATATGCGATTAGCATTTACTTTTCATCATGCAAGTATATGTGTAGATAGATATATAGAATCTAGACATGAAACAGATACATATATAGCTTCGCTAAAGAGATTGAAACTTTATAGTTTTTGGATGGTTTACAATGAGGATAGGTGGCCAATAGACTTGGTTTCCCATTAGGCAAGTTGAGGCCACCTAGCCAAACTATGTGGTGTAAAATCTATATAATTTCTGGGCAATTGTAAACAATTTAGTCTTATTCCTTGACATTTTATTTTATATAAAATGTTTATTTTAAATATATCATATTAATTTTTATCTATCTTTGGGAAATTGTAAATAGTTGTGTTATTCTTTTACATTTTATTTTATTTTTGGATATTTTCAAATTAATTTTATTTAAAAAATTATAACGATTTGTGAAATATACATATTTGAAATGTGTAGAATTTATAATTTAAGTGTTTCATGTGTAGTTATGATATTGAATCTATGTACATTGTAATATAGATTTCTTTTCCATTTACATATTTGGAATTTGTAGAATTTATAATTTAAATGTTTCATGAGTAGTCATGATATTGAATCTATGTACATTGTAATATAGATTGCTTTTCCCTAAAACACATCTAGTAAATTAGCTATATTGAGCATTATTGTTGTCATTTTCTACATAGTTTTATTCTTTCTTTCAAAAAATCCATTTTGCTGTAGAGACATTACAGTGGAAACTCTCTTCTACTCCTATGATTTTCACAAAATTTATTAAATTCGGAAAAGGTAAACTCACCTCCTTTATGTAATCATGAACACTTGATTTTTAGGCTAGGCTTATTTTTAATTAGATATTTGAAAGCTTAAAATTTTTCAAATGCTTCACATTTCTCATTAAGGAATGTAATCCATGTCATTCTTTCTTAATCATTAATAAAAAGCATAAAATATGTCCCACATTCTAATTTTTGCTTCATTGTTGGCCCACAAAGATTTGTATGAATAAGTTCAAATGGCTTTGATGATGAGTATTATTTTGTCTTGAACCTGACCCTGATCTATTTCCCGTGCTAACATGGATTACAAATAATATCATTTGGTTTTGATATCTTTGGCATGTCTCTCATTTCTTGCGTTTTGTTGATTTTTACTGGGCTATCAAAGCTTATATAACCCATCCTTCTAAGTAACAACCAGCTTTCATCCAATTTCCCCATGCAACATTTTTTTTTCTCCATCTAAAATATATACTTTACTTTTGGGTTTTGTTGTATTTTCCATCACTCTTCTAGAATCTACTTTTTTTTATTTCGCATCCTTTAGAATGGAATGTGAGATCATATCCTTAATAAAATATTTGACTAACATTCAAGAGATTATGTTTTAGACCATCAACATACAAAAGAAATTGAGCTTTGGTTTTTCCATTAAAGACAACTACCCCTTTACCAATTATTATGGCTAGGGCATTGTTTCAAATGAGACACTTCCTCTTTTGTCTTCCTTTAGAGATAGAAATTTGGACTTATCTCTAGTCACATGCTTTGAGCATCCACTATCAAGGTACCATTGGCTTTCATGGTTTTGAGTGTATAGTACAAAACCACACTCTTCTTGTCTCTTTTGTTCTTTCTCTAAATCTTTATTGTTTTATTTTCGTTTCTTACAATATCTTCTTCTATGCTTTAATTTAGAGGCCTCAAAGTGTTGTTCCTACGATCATGAGCTTTGTGCCCAAAATTATTTCCTTTGAAATATTCAACATGATCTATTAAAGGGGAAAATTAAATGTAATGTTTGAAAACCATTCTCATTAATACTTTTAGGATAGTTACTCACTCAAACATTTCTTGAGATTTTATAAGATCTCGTACCTATTCCTCATATAGTCATTTCTTACATATGGTTTGCAATATTTTTCCTTATAACCAAAATTATTACATAAAAGTAGTAGATATAAAAGAGATTTTGATACATGGATGTAAAAATCCTTCATGATGGCATTGATATTTTGAATCCATTCCTAGTATTTGGTTGGTCTTCACTTCTTTACCTGGTGCTACTTGTGTTGCTAATGAGGTTGTGTCTTTGTTGATCCTTATCTTCATTTCCAATTCTACTTACATTATTGCTAGATCCTTTGAGCACATTAACATAGCTTCTAGGTTCTTCTTTGAATTTCTTTTTTGATGTCATTGAGCTTGATTTCACTTGGAAGTTTCATGATAACCAAGACATGTTTTAATAAAGGAGATCTAAAGAAATTGAGAATGTCATCTAAGATTTAATAACTCTTTCCAAACTTCAAACATGGATTCATTTGATCAATGGGATTTTTTAAATAATTTCTCAAGGAGACAATCATAGCTTCTAGTTTCTTACAATGTCCTTTTTCTTTGAGTTGTCTTAGAAGAATTTCTTCTCTCTTCTTTTCCTCTTCTAGTAGTAACTTCATGTGAGAGACAATTGATTCATTAATATCATGATTTTTTTCTTTCTCATATTTATATAATATATACTCATGCTTTTTAATTTTTCTTCTAAGTCTGTCCAATTCTTCTATGCACAAATAAGTTCTCCCTTGAGATAACAATTTCTTCTTACTTTAAATCGGATTCTTCATTTTTATAATCAGCAACTTGAAAATTCATGGTTTTAAGTTTTATTGTCTTCTTCAAATCTTTGATAGTGTCTTCCTTTTGAGTTAAGTTCTCATTTCATGTGCAATATCCATCTTCAGTTTCTCCACTTCTTTGCTTTTTGGAACATCATCTTTCCCATCAAATATAGGATATTTGACTGAACCTTCATGAATAGTCATGGTCCTTATATATCTTCCTTCTTGTGCTAAACTGCTTCTGATGGAACCTTATCTGATACAAATTGTTGGATTCACAATTATATTGTCGGCGGGGAGTAAATCAGTATAATGGAAATTTTTACTTATTTAAACATTTCAAAATCATAAAACCTCATTCTCATTAACTAAACAAATAATATAAGACATACATGGAATATATTATGTGAGAAAACCACAAAACTTCTTTATATGAAAGATATTCTAGCCGCCAACCTATAGTTGACACCAATCTCCTCTATTTCTTTATATGTAGAAATCTATATGAGACATCAATCTCCTCTGCTACTTTGTAGGAACCAACCTATAGGAGAAACCAATCTCCTCTATTGCATTGTATGCACCAAAATACTCCACTAAGTTTGTTTTCTTCTTCATAATGTTTATTAGTTGCTTCTACTTTCACCAAGCCTTTTTTTTTTCTCTGTGTTTTCCTTCAGTAGATCCGTTAATTGTTTTAGCCTTCACCAAGTATACTTATTGCTTCTTCCTTCACCAAGTCTAGTTCTCCCAAAAATTGTTGTTTTTTCTTTCTTGCAAGGAACAAACTTGCACTACATTCCATGTGTTCAATTTTGAAAATTTATTTCTAAAATTTCTACCACATGCACCTAGAGACCTCTTCTTTATCTACTCCATATTTCATAGTTTGAAACATATTGTAAGGAAAGCTATAAAAAACGTTCCAAGTTGAATAGTTTTTGTTATGAAACCAGTCACAAAAATATAGAAAAGATGTATCAACGCCTTAGAATTCAACCTCTTCGAGGGGAAAACCTCCTTTACATTACACAAATGAACAATTCTTGGATCATACAAATGACAATACCTCTTTTCTATATATAGGAGTCAAAGGGGTCATAATATAATCAAATCCGACATAAAAATAATAATGTAAAGGCACAATAATAACAATAGTGGGCTTCTGTGGGGCACAATAATAACAATATGGGGACTCCATGGGTGTTACAATAAAATAAGGGGGTTGTACTAATAACAATAAGGGGTTACACTAGTAGTATAGGTGCATAAAATGCCCCTCTCCTTCAAAAAGTGTTGTCCTCAATGCTTGAGTAGTTCTTGATGCTTCTGTATAAAATTCTCGTCTCTCATGTGGAATCTTCAGCAGATAAGTTCTTCCACTTGATAAGATACTCTGAAATTGATCTATTTCATAGCTATCATGTTCTTGTTTCTATGACTGCTCCAGGTTCCAATATGATTTTTCCTTCCTCTTTAAGTTTTGGCAATATTTTTTGAATTGGGATGTTCTGCAACTTTTGAGTGAGTGACCACACTTCTTTGTCCTTTTTCCTTTCATCCCTTGCTTCATTTATCCAACAGGATTGGATAATAGAAATAGCACAAAACAATACTTCCACATCCTCATTCTTTCTTGAGAGTGCATCTGCAACAAAAAATTTCTTCCCCTTTTTGTAGATGATGTCAAAGTCATAACCCAACATATTTGTGACCCATTTTTTCTATTCTTCTAAAGATAATATTTGTTCTAAAAAGTATTTAAGACTATCATGATCCATTTTTACCTTGAATTGTCTTCCCATTGGCTAAGGCCACCATTTCTTAAGTGCATGTAGTATTGCCAATATTTCCTTCTCATAAATAGCTTTCTTGAGATGTAGCCATAAAAATACCCAATCACCTACATCAAAACATTTTCCTTTGCAATGTTGATCTACCTATTGTTTCATTCGATTCTGCACCAAAGTGGTGTTATCCTTTAAAAGTTGGAGAACTTGTTGTAGATGCTCGGTGTCATCTTTCACTGCTTGGACCTTTTTCTTCTTGATATGTCCTTCTATTAAGAGTTTGAGGAGTGGTAATTTCTTCCAATTCTTAACAAGATATGGTTGGATTCATTTCTTGATGCTCAATGTGATCTTTCACTTCTTGAACATTTTTCTTCTTGATATGTCCTTCTATCTTGATAGTTTGAGGAGTGGTAATTCCGAAGAATGCACGAATGCATTACAAGATATGGTCGGATTCATCTCTTCTTTCTCTAGGGTTGGTTCCTGGTGAGTATCCTTTTCTTTTGATGTTTTTTGATACTTTTCTTCCTGATATTTCACTGCTTGAACATTATTCTTCTTGATATGTCCTTCTATCTTGAGAGTTTGAGGAGTGGTAATTCCTACCAATGCATTACAAGATATGGTTGGATTCATTTCTTGTTTCTCGATGTGATCTCTCACTTCACGAACATTTTTGTTCTTGATATGTCCTTCTACCTTGACAGTTTGAGGAGTGGTCATTCTGCCAATGCTTTACAAGATATGGTTGGATTTATTTCTTCTTTCTCTAGGGTTGGGTCCAGGTGTATATCCTCTTCCTTTGATGCTTCTTGATCATTTTCTTCCTCCTCTTCATACTCTATGTAAAATAATTTCTTCTTAGCACACTTATGACCTTTAGTGCATTTTCCATCACAATTATAACAAAGCCCTTTTTCTCTTTTTTCTTCCAATTGTTGTGGTGTAAACCTTGTAGGTTGTGGAAGGCTAGGAGAAGAAACACTTTCATAATTATAGTCCTGAGTGGTGGGATTCCTTATTTCCATAATTTCACTTTCAATTTTTCTTACCCACCTGAATGCCTTCTCCAATGAATCAGGTTCCCAAAGACAAACCTCATGTTGAATGTTATCCTTTAAAGTACCTATGAATACATCAATCCTTTGCTTCTGTGGAATATCATTTACCCTTATATTCAATTTTTGGAAGTCCTCAATGTGCTTTGCCATCGAAACCTTTTGTTTGAGATTTATCAATTGGCTAAAGAAGGTGTTTCTCTTTGTATCCTCATTTTTTGCTATCATTTCCTCCATTAAAATTGACCACGTGACAAGTGGTTTATGAGAACAAAGCCCTTTATACCATAAAAAATGATTTGGATATAAATAATTAGATGCAATACATGCCTTTTGTAACATTGGTACACCATGTAGATCAAAATATTTCTCCATCTGTAGTATCCAATTTACCGGATCCTTGCCATCAAACTTCCTCATCTCGCTTTTTCTTGATTTTAGGAGCTTGATCTTGAAACTATAGTAACTATGTACTTTTGAATCTTTAAGTTCTAAAATTTTTATTTGTAATAGCCCTCTGATTCCTCTTTCTAACTCTGCAAGTTTGATCAAAATTGGATTCTCCAAGAAAGAGTTATGCACAATCTCCCAATATGACTTGATTATATACCTTTTCAGAAGAGCAAACTTGTATGAAGTTCCACGTGTCCCTGTTTTGAGCTTTGGATCTGAAAAATATATATCAGAAACTACAGTCCGTCCTCTTTCTATAACTTCTTATGAAATTTCAATCTGATACTTAGAGCGATATTTATGATGATTTTCCCAAGGTGACCTATTTGGAATGTAATTCGGGGGTCTACAAAAACCCTAACTTCCTCAGACTATATCTCTAAAACTATAGCGAGATAGGATCTGAAATTCATAGCTGAGGTTTAGACATATTTCTCCTCAAATGGGTTTTTTTTTAGCTTATGAAACTTTGTAGTGAAAGAGTTATAGCGAAATTCCCACGATGTCCTATTTTAGTTGAAATTCTAGAGCTTGCAAAAACCCTAACTTCCTCAGATCATGTCTCTGAAAATATAGTGAGACAAGCAATGAAATTCGAACTCAAGGTTCAACGTGATTTCTTCTCAAATGGGTTTTTTTTCACTTCTGAAACATTGCAGACAAAATGTTATAGCGCAAATTCCACGATGAGCTGTTTGGAGTAGCCAAACCCTAGAATCCAAAGCTCTGATAACAAATTTTATGGAACCGACTCACAAAAAGATAGAAAAGATAGATGAACGCCTTATAAATAAGCCTCTTCGAGGGGGCAACCTCCTTTACATTACACAAATGAATAAATATTGGATGATGATAAGACCTCCTTTCTATATATAGGAGTCAAAGGGGTCATAATATAATCAAAACCGACATAAAAATAATAATGTAAGGGCACAATAATAACAATAGTGGGCTTCTATGGGGCACAATAATAACAATATGGGTACTACATGGGTACAATAATAAAATAAGGGGGTTGTACTTATAACAATAAGGGGTTAAACTAGTAGTATAGGGGCCTAACAGTTTGAAGGATTTTTTAGGAGAATTTAGTAATATTAAATTGGGTCATATCTTTGAATTATAGTAAACCCATATATAACATTTCTACCATAAGTACCTTGAGATATTTTCTCTATCTCACCCAAATTTCACTATCTAAAATAATACAGAAACAAATTTACAGCGAGAATATAAAGTTGACCTATTTGAAATGTGTTTTAGGAGCATTCAAAAACACTAAATTCCTTAGATCGGTTATCAGGATGCCATCAAATACGAATTGCCAAACAGGATTGTCACAAGATGACATTTGCGACAGAATGGGAATGCTTTGAATATACCTTAATTCCTTTCAGATTGAAGAATGTGCAAGAGATTTTCTCTCAGATTATAGTGCATGTTTTTAAGGAGTCCATCCATAAGTTCTTCGAGGTCTATTTAGATAACTGGATACTGTTCAATTTACTACAGAAGCATATTAGTATTAATACTAATGTTGGAAAAACATCGAAAAATACAGATCTACTTGAACCTTAAGAAGTGCATATTATGTTCATCATTTGGTATGTAATATTGGGTCATATTATATGTAAATATGGACTATTGGTGGATCTTGCAAAGGTAATAGTTATAGTAGACCTTCTTCCCCTACATTGGTTTGGTCGTTTCGCACCACATTGGGATATATAGGGTACTATCATAAGTTTATTTATGGGTGCGTCTGCATAATTGCACCCATGGAGTGACAACTAAAAAAGGAGGTCTCATTCAAATGGATGAAAGAGTATCAACAAGCCTTAGACACGCTGAAGGAGAAAATGGTCAGTGCGCCTATCTTGATTTTTGATAATTGGAAAAAAGGGATCCATGTACATGTTGATGCATCAACTACTTTGTTAGGATTTGTGTTAGCACAACTATAAGAAGGCAATGTCTATCACCCCATCACATTCACTAATGAGAAGTTGTCTATGACCGAGCATAAGTATACCACCACGGACTGAGAAGGGCTCACAATGGTATCTACTTTACAAAAATACCAGCATTACATTTTCGGTAATAAGTTTAAGCTATATACTAACCATTCTAATTTAAGGTAGTCGGTAAACAAGCCTATGTTGGGGGGTCCATCTATAAGTAGTTTTTGTTGTTCCAAGAATATAAATTTGAGATTGTGGTTAATCCTAGAAGTTTGAATGCTGGACTTGACCACTTGTCGAGAATATTACGGGTGAAGAATTTGGAAGCTTGGATGATAGCTTATCGAATGCGCAGTTGTTTTCTATCACCATGGTAGATGACTAATTTGTACTGATCACATAGTTCCTAAGCGTAGGGGTTTCTCCAACCAACTATAAAATAGAGTAGAAGAAACAACTGGTAGTCAAGGATTCAAACTATCAATTGATTGGGGGATGCTTATACAAGTTGGGCGCTAATGGGATTTTGATCTGGTGCATCCTATAACATGAGAACCCTATGATTCTAGTCAAGGCACATGAAGGTGTGGTAGGAGGATACTATGCAGCATGAGCCAAAATGCAAAATATTTTGTACATAGGATTGTGGTGGTCGATGGTACACACATATGCAAAAATATTCTGCAGGAGTTGTTGTTGGGATGGGGTCCTCTGGGTTAGTTTGGGGTTAAGATAACCCAAATTTTGGTACAATTTTGTAAATAATGTAAAGTCTCCACGATTTGTGGATACAGAGTGTGCAAATGAATAAAAGTCAAAGGGGCTTAGCCCCTTACTTTGAATAACTTTTGAGTTGGTTTTGAGATTCAACCATGGTTCGCAGACCATGGCATTGTATGAAAAAGACTATAAATAGGTGAGTCTTAGAGAGTCTAAGGTAGGAAAGGAAGAAGAAGTGGGTAAGATAGAAGAAGAAAGGCTATGTAGCTGAGTGCACAAAGGGCTAGGTAGAGTCCGTAGTTGAGTGTTCAGACCCCTATAGCTGTTTGTGCATGGTAGTTTAAGTTTGTAACCTTGAATTGAAGATCAATAAAGATAGTTTTTCGAAGAATTATTGAGTATTTATGTTTATCTCTACTAATGTTATATGCTACTGATGAATAATTTGTTTATGATATATTGATTGAATGTTACACAATTCTCTTGAATAAGTCTTAATAATGTATGCAATGCATGTTTAAGTACTTTTGTGAAGACTCGGATGAATTATCTTATGTTTACTAATAACTTAAGTAAACCTATGTGAACTCTAATTTAGGGCTACTCTCTGATGCAAGTAAGTAGGCAAATTGACTGGTCAAGGTCCGCAAAGACTGATTGTAGAACTTTGTGGAGGTCCGGACACTGTTTTAACAAAGTTTAGCAACGTGCCCTAGGAGTTTATCAAATTGTGCGAAGGCATATTTAAGGTGCTGGAAGACATCACACAAGTCTCTGGATGTAGAAACTTGTATCCCCCCATACTACTTTGAGTGAGACTGTAGCCTGCACTATATAGGTTGTTTCCGAAAGGGCTAGTAGTGTAGGGTTTTGTTGGTTGGTGGAGCTAACTCTGAACTTGGTTTAGGACCCCCCTAAGCCAAAAAATGGTTTTGTTGTTGGGACAAAGATCTGCTTGAAGGAGATGTGTGATGTTGCATCATTGGAGTCCAACCAAGAAATATATTGAAAAGTGGTTGGATTGGAAGATTCATGAGTTCGCGAAGCAAGAAAACAAGAATCCACCCCTATCGAAGGAAGAGTGGTTGAACAGGTATTTGTATATAGAAATACACGAAATCTTCTTCTACACCTTCCCCATTGAACTGTATGAATGGTCAGCTAAATTGACAGACAGTCAGGGGAGGTGAAAACTCAATAGTCTTATAGTGTGGACTCTAGAGTTAATGTGATGATTAGAAGCTTCTGAAAACAAGATCGCACGGGTTGTCGATCAACAGATCGATTGGATTCTGGGAGGATTTGTTATAGAATTTGTGTTTGATACCTCAGTCAACTATAGCGAAGCGGAGCGACGATTTTTCAAAGGATTGTGAGGTAAATATTTTATATCATTGAATACTTGGATTAAAATGTTGTTATGTGAAAAATGGGTGATGCCATTACCTTGATGTTTGGAGCTATGTGAAGTGGATGATTCTTTAGAAATCATGAAGGATTGGGACCAGAATATAGTCCATTGATTGGACCTCCTTCAAGTGACGATGAAGGGGCGGGACAGACTATGCTGCGAAGCACTGTTCAACTAATCATTTAGGGGATTCCTCGATCAAATCATCCTCCCACTCCACCTCCACCCCCACCTCCACCGCATACAACTTTGACCACACCTCCACCCCCACCACCACCATTCAACATGGCGAACAAAATGAAGATGTCGATCTTCAAAGGCATAGGAAGTGAAGATACATAGAAATTCTGGTTTTTTGTGAATGTTGTATGGACAATGTAATATATTACTGATGACAATATAAAGAAGGCACAGTTGGTTACTGCTTTGTAGGATTGTGCGCTAACCTAGTACATTAAGTATTGTTTTGATAATCCTGTTGCAAAGCTAGAAGAAACTAAGGCGGATTTAACAAGGAGTTTAGTAAGCCTAAGTCTGACTCATGGTCAATAATTGGATTTAAATAGATCATGATGAGGATCTTTGAGACGGCCTAGGAATTTAGTCAAAGGTTGAAGTATCAGATCAGAGAGGCTAATGTGTAGATTACAGATAGCCAACATCGCGAATGGTTTATCGCGTCGTTTTTGCCCCACTTAAGCATTTCTATGTCACAACAGAAGATAGAAACCCTAGCAGAAGCCTTAGAGATCTCAATGAGGCTACAGGCATCACCTATTCAGGATACGAACTTGGGAGTACAATCGATCCACTCACAATTAGACCTCACAATTAGAAAGTTTACACCTAGAGTTATAGAGTTTGAAGAAAGACAAGGAGACTAAACTAGAAGTGCATGCAGAATTCTGGCGTTTGAAGTGTAAGGGCCATGGCTACGATAAAGATCATTGTCCAGTGTATGCGAAATATATTATGGGAGGGGGGCCAATTCCTTTGAAGCCAGAAGCCCCAGCTAGGCCGAGCATGGGGCTTGTGCTATCGTGTTCTATTTGTCAAGTTGTTGGACAACATGTGACGGATAATTACCATCTACTTCAAAAAAAAATCTAGACGCCCCAACAGTTGTTCTATAACTTCTGAAAATCTGTGGGCCACGATGAGCGCCACTATCGAAGCTATGAGCTGATGATGGAAAGGACATCTATATATTTTATGCAAGACAAAACTCAACCTCTAGGTCAGGGCACCAAAGGATCACATGGAGGTTATCAGGGTCGAGGACGTGATCAAGGAGGAGGAGGACCTGGTAGAGGCCACATCAGATTATCTGCTATAACTACAGATAACTAGGGCACTATGCACAAGAGTGCAAGAATCCGACACACCTATCATGTCAATTTGTAGGTGGTTTTGCCATACTATAGAAGAATGCCTGGTGCTAATAGCTAAAATGAAAGAGAAGAAAACAAAGCCTCAGCAGCCTACGTAGAATCTACAGATGATGAGGGTTGAGTCCCGTGAAGAAGATCAAAACATTAATAGTGTACTAAGAAGTGGCATGATGATAGGTGCTGATAAGGGTAAACGACCTAAATAAGAAGTATGGGTCCGCAAAGAACTAGAGAAAGAAGTTGGCTTTGATTTGGATCATGCTAAGGAGAATTTTATTGAAGCGAAGAACATCTTTGTTCAGGCCTCCACCTTAGGAAGCCATGACAAGGTGTAAGAAATCAGTGCACCTACAGAGATTGATCCCTCTATACTCACTATGTTTTTGGAGACCTGCATAAAACTAGTGTGTAATAGAAAAGTTGTGGAAGGCCTACAATAGTTAATAAATAAATGTGCTAGCAAAGAGAAAGTTCCCGATGGAAACTGAGTGGTCAGAAAAATTGGCAAACATAAGGCACAAATAGGGCGTGAGACGAGGCTCACCATGTAGATAGGTGATTATGAGATGAACTAGGTCAATTTGGATCTGGGGTTTGATGCAAATGTATTACTGAAACAAACATGGGAAAGGATGGGGAGACCTACGCTGCAGTGGTCTTCGATTCAGCTTAGAATGGCGAACCAGTAGAAAATCGTCCCCATGGGATGGTTATATGGAGAAATAGTTGATATTGAAGGTGTGAGCGTGATGGCCGACTTTGAGGTGATATAAATCGCTGACGACAGTAACCGCTGCCCCGTGCTCTTGGGAATTGACTGAGCTATTGACATGAATGGGGTCATTAATTTGAAGAAAAAGACAATTTTGTTTGAAAGAAAGTTGCTGCGGGTTATAGTTCCACCAGATCCTACAAAAGGGGTGCAATATACTGAAACAGACTGTGATTATGAAGAAAGTGATGATGAACTCGATCAAATCTACAAAATAATAGTGTGAGATCTGGACTGGACCAATCCGATGACAGATGGGAGGATTGCATGGGATTGACAGAGTTCCTACACCTATGATTTAGACGAGGAGTTAGAGCATTGGCAAGATCGCTTACATGGAGTGTCTACATTGTGATGCAACATGATGACGAATTCGCTACATTGCGTCTCGTTGAAGGTAAGAAAATTACCCTATTATGATGGTTTAACTAACGTGGATCTGTTTTTGGATGAATTTGAGTGCGAAGTACCTAAGGATCACCACTTCCAAGCATTAGAAATGGCTTTGCCTACTACGCTTGCACGATGGTGGGGTACACATAAGGATAGCTTTACTAGATGGCGAGATTACTGAAGAATGATGAGGTTGTGGTTTGGGTGTGCTAACACCAGAATGACTGAGAAATATAATGGAAGGGACTATCCACGCGATCACCTAGAGAAATGGACTAAATCATGGGGAACAGAACAATAGTCAGAGTGGGTACACATATTTTTCCATACTTCGGATACAATTCCCATGAACTAGTATCTGGAAATAGAGCTCCACCATGGGACCACGGAATGGGATGTATTGAAGGAAGGGTTCTTATTGACCTTTAGCTTTGAAGATTGCTTCGCAAGCATCAATGAAGCGCTACAAGAGATTAAGGCAGTTATCTTCAGAATGCCAAACGGACCTATGGAATGGAGCCAGCCAGACTGGAGCACCCAACTGCACCATGCATTGGAATGCTATAACATGACCCCTAAAGAGGAAGATGAAGACCTGACAAACATTAATATTCTAGAGGCAGAAGGGCATCGTGAAGTCGAAGGCCCACAAATAGAAAACCCAAACATTTCCACACCCTTGAAGACAAAGCAAGTAAACATTGGCACTGAAGAAGAATCGAAGTTCGCAAAAATTGGAGATTATTGGGATGATGCTACAGTAGATAAAGTTGTTGAATTACTCCGTGAATACTAGGATCTCTTCCCCACTAAGTTTTTGGATTTAAAGGGCATAGTGGGTGATTGGGTGTTATGAAGATCACTCTGAAACTGAATGTGAAGCCTGCCAAATAGAGGTCGTATTGCCTTAATCCTAAATACAAGGAAAAGTTTCGCCAAGAGCTAGATAAGATGCTGGAGGCAGGCATCATCGAACCTATTGAAGAATCTGACTAGGTGAGCCCAATGGTGGTTTAGGAGATGAAACAAAAGGGTGAAATAAGGATCTGCGTAGATCTGCTGAAGCTTAATGATGCATGTGTTCACGACCCATTCCCAACGCCATTTACAGAAAAAGTGTTAGACAATGTTGGAGGGCAGGAGGCCTACTCCTTTACTGACATATTTTCTAGGTATCATCAGAACAAGATCGTTCCCGAGGATAGGAGCAAAAAGACCTTCATGATAGAGTGGGGTTGTTTTCAATACACTGTAATGTTGTTTGGACTCAATAATGTGCCTACAATATTTTCCCGCGTATTCATAGTAGCGTTCAAGGATTTCATTCATAAGTTCTTAGAAGTATCGGTGTTTGGATTAGTGAAGCACCACATCACAAGCTTACGCCTGATGTTGGATACATGTCGCAAATACTAGATTGCACTGAATTTGAAAAAATTGCATATTATGTATCACTTTTGGGATCTTGTTGGGTCATGTTGTGTGCAAGCAAGGATTGATGGTGGACCCTGCAAAGATTGCGGTAATTGTGAATTTGGAGGCCTATAGGAATGTCAAGAAGCTACGTGCGACGCTGGGACATACAAGATACTATAGAAAATTTATCAAAGCTTATGCTCAAATTACTGTGCCCATGGAGAAACTATTAAAGAAGGATGCAACATTCTGTTGGGACAAAGAATGTCAGTGCAACATAGATGTTTTGAAAGAAAATATGGTCACTGCACTGATCTTGACATTCCCTGATTGGAAAAAATAGTTTCATGTTCATGTGGATGCCTCTTGCATTGTGTTGGGTGTAGTGCTAACGCAGGCCAGTGAAGGGGAAATGAACCATCCTATAACCTTCGCAAGTAGGAAGTTATCAAAGGCTGAGAAGAATTATTCAATGTATGAGCACAAAGGATTGGCCATGGTGTACACACTGCAAATATTCAGGCATTATCTGTTAGCAGGGCATTTAAAGATGTACATAGATCATTCTGCCTTGAAATACTTGGTCAACAAGCCTGTGATGGGGAGGAATATTTGAAGATGGTTGCTATTGTTTCAAGAGTATGACTTTGAAATCATTGTGAAGCCAGGAAGGTTAAATGTGGGACCTGACCATTTATCGCGGATCGAAACAAGAGAAGAGCCTACTAATCTAGAGGAAGGGGTGCCAAATGTGCAACTCTTTGCGATGCGTGTAGCAGATGACCATTTTGTAGACATTATTCACTTCTTGACTATGGGGATGGCACCATAAGGATATACAAGTCACCAGAAGAAGTAACTAGTAGTGCACGCGATTGATTTTTTTGTTATTGCAAGAAATTTGTATAAAATGGGTGTAGATGAAATATTGCGAAGATATGTGCCGGACTTTGAGCGAGATAGAATTCTTGATGAAGATCATGGGCGAGTTGTGGGAGGCCATTATGCAGGCAAGGAAACTGCAAAAATATTTTGCGCGCAGCTCTATGTTGGCCAACTTTGCACAAGGATTCTAAGGCATATTATAAGGCGTGCAATGCATGTCAAAGAACTAGCAGACCATCGCAAAGGGATGAGCTAACACTACAACCTCAAGTGTCCTTGCGGGCAATTGAGAAGTGGGTGATTGATTTTGTTGAGCCAATTCAGCCCCCGAGAAAGAAAACAGGCGTGTGCTATATTATCACCGCGACAGAATATCCAGATAGGTAGAAGCACAACCTGTTAAGGATTGTATAGGGGCTACAGTAGCAAAGTTCTTGTTTGATTATGTCTTAACCAGATTTGGCTGCCTGAAAGTGTTGATGAGTGATAGGGGTTTGCAATTTCTGAATGAAACAATCAACACATTGACTGAAGAGTTCTAGGTCTACCATCAGAAGAGTACACCATACCACATGTAGGAAAATGGAATTGTCAAAACTTTTAACAAGATTTTGGATAACGCACTGACAAAGATCTGTAACGCGTAGCAGAATGACTGGGATGTGCGCATTCCTACAGTACTATGGGCTTACAGGACTACTTGTAAGAAGCTGACAGGGAAAATTCCATTCAGATTAGTATATGGGATTGAAGTTGTATTTTCGATGGAGTACATTGTTCCTATTCTGCATATAGAAGCCCTGACAGATATGGCGGGTTGCAAGGCCTTGGAGGAACAGCTCGCGCAAATGATGGAGCTCGAAGAAGATCAATTTTTCGCAATATTCCATCAACAAGTGTTAAAGGAATGCGAAAAAGCATGGCATGATCGCCACATCAATCTTCACACTTTCAAGGTAAATGATCTTGTCTTGTTATACAATAGTAAATTCACTAAATTTCCGGGTAACTTCCAGATGCATTGGTTAGGGCCATATATTGTCAAAGAAATTACAGATGGAGGCGCAATTTAGCTCACAAAGATGAATGGGGAACCCTTCTTGGGAAGAGTGAATGGGATCAGATTGAAGTTGTATACAGGGGATCTTACACAATGACTATATGGCAGTAGGATAGTCTTAGTGCTCCAGGTAGTTGCAAGGGAGCACAGGACTATAAACTACAATGCCCAACTTGGAGGACAACGCAGCGATTAGGTTGCGCAAAGAGTATCAAAGATGCAACCCATGAAGACGCACTTAGGAAGTTGCGCCATGGAGGAAGGCACTGCAACATAGTAGGAAAATGACCTTTGGAGTTACTGTTCATGACTTGATGGCCAAAAGACGGTTAAGTGGAGAGGGGTGGCGGAATTTAAGGCAAAAATATTTGAAGATCTACCATAAAAACAACATTTATTATCAGAAATTGGGGGGAGAAATTTGATTTGAATTCAAAACCCCCTATAAATTATGCATGTTGGTCCAACAGAGAACACTTTGCACTCTAAGATTTGTTAGTGAATTTCACTGTCTGTTGCCTATGAGCTGAGAATTTTGGGAAGATTTAGTTGCAAGCCTCATGTTTTCTAAATTGCCTGAGATAAACCAAAAGCTTATTCTTGAACAAATGTCTACACCAAGTCCTGCTGAAACTATGAGTACTGGCGATGTTGTCTCCGACATAGCCACCCTGAAAGTTGTAAGTATGGAAGCTCTGGCTGTTGTGCCTACAGTGCCGAGGTTGCCTAGGCCGAAGCATACCCCTACCATAGAAACCCAACCATCCAAGTCAAAGCAATTCGTGAAGAACAAGTAGAAGAAGCTCGTGTCGATGCGCGCCTCCCTAAGGAAACATATTGAAACCCAGGAAAAGAAGAAGAAAGATAAGCACGCAGAGAGGGTAGTGGACTTGGAGGCTAAAGAATTTCGAGGAATAGAGGAGATTGATGCTGAAGGGATGGAACCCATGACAAGGCTACCTCGCTGTATCCCTCTGTGGAAGGGAAAAGCAAAGGTCACAAAGGACCCAGATACCGAGAAGTTTACAGTATATATGCCCCTACTACTTGAGTAGGTCCCTTTTGAAGGTCCTCGGCTTACAAGGACTTCGTTGTTAAAAATGGAGGATTGGGACCTCGTATACCACACTAAGTTTCCACATTTGGCGATGGACAAATATATGTGGAAGGTCTATTATGAAGAAACAAGTGTTATGACATTGGAGATGAAGGAATGGGTTCGTGGTGTCGAGCAATCAGGGTTGCTCAATCTATTGTTGGCGCCACATTGCCATTGCACCCCCATTAATACAATATGTGTGCACCAACTCCTCACACTAATCCACAATGGATGTTTATGGCTAGGAGAGCCTATCCCCATCATGGACATGCTAATTCACAGAATCATGTGGCTACCTTTCAAAGGTGCAAACCTGACTAAGGAGTTTAGAGGGAAGACTGGGGAGAAAGATCTTGCAGATAAGATGAAGAAGGAATACAGCCTCCTCAAGAAGTCGCGAGGGTATTCAATTCTTTCTATTATAGACCAGGCAGTTCAATTCGCTTCCCAAATTTTGGCTAAAGTTATGAGAAAATGTTGGCAAATGGCATAGAGTTTAATTGGGAAAGGTACCTCTATCAAAAGTTTCGAGCGAACTGTCAAGAAGCCCAAGAAGAAACCAAGTCATTCCACTACACTTGGTTGTTGCTATCAATTATGCTCATTACATGGAGGTTGCCAGCGAATAGCCAATTTCCTCCACTCAAGGAAGGATTGCGGGAGGCAGCGCAATTCACTTCCTTATGGTCTACAAAGGATGCCTCACAGATTACAGAGACAAAGATATTTTGGATTCTTATGGAAATGGATCACCATATGGCAATCAATCAACATCCGAGGTTGTCCCCAACCTTGTTCACACAGCTGCTAGCCTAAGCGGCATTCAAGGTTGACTTCCACAAAGTCTATTTCAAAGTGTGGAAGGATCCATAGCAGAAATGGCACCAATTTCCCTATTTGGTGTCAGAAATAGATGTGCAGGACATTGTAGCAAAATGGCCTACAAAGTAGCGCATCTCATCAGACTTGGATGTTAGAACAAGCACGGGTGCAGAAAGTTCTATTGCGTAAAAAGAAAGGAGGCTGCTAAGAATAGAAAAAGCATGAGGTTGAAAAACATAAAAAGCAGGAAGCTGCAGAAAAATCTCGCATAGAGCAAGAACACACTATTAAGGAGCATGTGGAACAAGAACAATGTGAGTCACAGGAAGGTGATAAGTCACCTTCTCCGGAGACAAAGATAGAAGAGCTTTCAGAACAAGGAAACGAAGGTGATGAGGAGCAGAGCGCCCCATTTATTTTGAAAATACGTGACAAGGAGCAGAAGGGTGGACCACAAAAAAAGATAAAATCAGATAAAACACAGGTTGATCCCATGGTGTTGATAGAAGGTGATCTTGATGAGATCAGTGATAAATTCAAGGATATAACGACAGAAGTGTTGCAGCAGTTTGAGAAAGAAATACATGTAGAAGTTGGTGAGTGTCCAGAAGGATCTACGCGTGTTGTGGATCCAAACTAGCAAAATACAGGTGGGCATTAGACAAGCGAACGCAGAGCAAGCGATCTTGACACCTAGGACAAGCCAAGCTACAGAGTTAGTAAGGACCCTAGATCTCATAACTATACGATTTCCAAATGGGTCCATTCGCACAGAGTCCATCAATGATCGTATTATTCTTAGTACAAGCAATGATATAAGACTGAATATAGTGGTGCTCTCCAATGAAACCCTCCATGAGCTACATAAGCGGGTTGTGGATGAATTGAGAACCAGGGAGCAACGCGCCCTCAACCTCATAGGTGAGGACAAAGTCAACAATGAACAAATGTTTTCTAAAAAGATGTAGGTTCTGAAGGAAAATTAGGCACTTCAAGCTCGTAGTTCAATTCTAGAGTCAGTAGTAGCGAAGGAATGCAAGACAATGCTCGAGCTTCACATCCCAGAAGATGCACAACCAAAAGCCAAAATCAGAAAACTAGCCACTAGTGTGCGTGAGGCCAAAGCAGAAGTTAGACAAGTCACTTTTGAGTTCAACATGAAGATTGTCAAGCTGTAGTTAAAGTTGCAGCCCACGACTCCACCTGAGGTCTGATAGCAACACGGGCTCGCAATAAAGGAAGGCATGGCTATCTTGGATGCCACAGTCACTGACTTTGTGACTCTTTAAGCAAGCTATGGAACTATTGACCAATCTGCAGGAGGATCTGAACCTGAAGAAATTGAACATAGAAGAAAGAGAGTTATAGTGCCAATATGATGAGGTCAGCGCAACTGTGCACACCTTCACACCAGCACAACACCTTACCAAATTACAGGAAGGAAAAAAGCTTTTGGCACAAGGAGAAGACGCACAGAAGAAATAGGCCTTACTAAAGGCTAGGCTACAAACTTGGTTGGATGAGGCTTATCTAATCTCGCTCTCCATTCAAGATAAGCTTAAGGCACTACAATAGACACAACGAATGATGAGGTTGGTAGTAGAAGGACCAACCACTGAAAAATTGGTCAAGGAGGTTTGACAGGCAGTGACACAAAGCATTGTTGGAGTTGCAATGATCCAGTTGGAGTTGGGGGATCTTCGCAGTAAAATCGTGATGCCAGTAGAGTGAATCAAGGGCGAGTCACAATATTTGTTGGGGGGCTATTGGGATGGGGTCCCCTGGGTTAGTTTTGGGTTAATATTACCCAAATTTTGTTACAATTTTGTAAATAATGTAAATTCTCCACGATTTGTGAATGTAGAGTGCATAGATGAATAGCAGCCAAAGGGGCTTAGTCCCTTGTTTTGAATAAGTTTTGTGTCAGTTTTGAGATTCACCCATGGTTTGGAGACCATGGCATTGTATGAAAAAGACTATAAATAGGTGTGTCTTAGAGATTCTAAGGCAGGAGAAGGAGGAAGAAGTGGGTAAGATACAAGAAGAAAGGTTTTGCAACTGAGTACACAGAGGCCTAGGTAGAGCCCGCAACTGAGTGCGTAGATCCCTGTAGTTATGTGCGCAGGGTAGTTTGAGCTTATAACCTTGAATTGAAGATCAATAAAGACAATTTTCCAAAGAATTCCTGAGTATCTATGGTTATCTTTGTTAATGTTATATGTTGCTGATGAATAATTTGTTTATGAGATATTGATTGAATGTGTAGAAATTTCACCTGTAGAACAAACCGATATATGCAATGTCCTAAAGCATAATACTTGTTCTACTTCTACAAAACATTAAGCGGAAGCATAATCGAATTCATGAGCAACATCAAGTAGAAACATGCATAACTGATCAAGAGAAATAATCAGAATAACATAGAATATCACTGGGGAAAGCACCAGCATAAAACCCCAACTCTGTATTATCAATAAAGTGGAGATCCTCAATAACATACAAAAAGAATCAGCTCAATAGCTATCCTGCTCTCTCTATAATTAGAAGATGAAGATCATAGACTACCTAGACCTCAATATATAGGCCACAAGTCCTCCAATCTCCTATAATATGTATTTCTCTTGGAAATAGATCCTTCTCCATGCAAGGAATACTTACTAGAAATATCCAAGCATCTGATAGTACATTGTCCCTCATCTGAACTCAACTGGGTCTCTGACAGAACTGACATGCAACAATTATCCATGAATGAATCTCAGTTATCTAAAATAAAATTTTTCACATGCATGCAAGCATTAACAAACTATATTTTATTATTTTAACAACTTTTTAAAATAATCTAACTGGACTTGACTAGTTAGAACTAAGTCAACTAATTCTCTCATTATATAACTCATACTTATTCCCTCAATCAATGGAGAAAATTAAGGATAAATTCCTCAATCAGTGGGACAACTCATGTGCATGCTCACAAAGACTTAAAAATCAAATTTCCTTAACTAATTAACTCAACTAAATTAATTAATTAATATTTCCAACTGCTATTAAGACCAAAATTAATTTTACTTCCTATAGATAGACTAGGGACTGCTATAAATAGGAAGGGACCTAGAAATGCTATTTTTAGAAATTTCTACTTTTAGCAATTTCACCTCTCACCCAATGTGGCCAATGACATCACTGGCCAAACTGCTATTTTTAGACATGCTATTTTTAGGAGGTCTATTTTTGGCACATTCTAAATTTAGCATTTCTTGTTGCACATTTTTCAACAGAATGTTATGCGATTCTCTTGAATAATTCTTAGTAATGTACATAATGCATGTTTAAGTACTTTTGCAAAGACTCAGATTAATTCTCTTATGTATACTAATAACTTAAGTAAACTTGCATGAACTCTAATTTAGGACTGCTCTCTGATGCGCGTAAGTAGGAAAATTGACTAGTAAAGGTTAGCAATGACTAATCGTATACCTTCGCAGAGGTCTGAAGGCTGTTTTAACAGAGTTGCAACAATGTTCCCTAAGAGTTTATAGATCCACACGAAGGCAAATTTAAGGCGTTGGAAGACATCAAAGTAGTCTCTGGATGCAAATACTTGGTTCTTGCATCCCTCCATATTGCTTCAGGTGAGATTGCAGCCTACCCTACGCAGGTTGTTGCCAAAAGAGCCAATAGTGTAGGGTTTTGTTGGTTGGCGCAACTAACTTTGAACCTGGGTCAGGACCCCTAAGCCAATAGTTGTGACATCTACCAAAGAGTAGGGAAATTATCCCTCCGGTAGAGACAAGATGACATTGGCCCCCAAAATTACATTGCAACCTTTTGATAAATGGGCCATATATTTTTTGGGTCTTATCAACCCACCTGCTTGAATATTGGGTGGAAGATATATTATTACCACTATAGATTACTTAACTCAGTGGGTTGGAGTTATGCCAATGAAGGATTGTAGTGTTTAGATTGTTGCATAATTCCCCTTTGAAGATGTGGTGACTAGATTTGGATGCCTCGAGATTTTAATGACTGACTAAGGTAAATACTTTCTAAATAAGATATTACATCCTTAACATAGGAGTTTGAGATCTATCATCAAAGGAGTGCCTTGTATCACACACAATCTAACAACACAATGGAAGCCTTTAACAAGCTTTTGGATAATGCGCTCATGAAGACTTTTAATGTTAGTGGGGAAAATTTGGATCTTCACATTCCAGCCATACATTGGGCATATCACACAAATTGAAAGCATCTAACTTGCCACGCACCATTTGTACTTGTGTATGGGAGAGAAGCATTAATGCCAATGAAATTTCTTGTGCCCATTTTCAGCGTTGCATCGTACACATAGATGATAGAGGATGGGGCCCTGATACACATATTGGAGGAATTTTTACAACTTGAAGAAGACTGATTTCTTGCAAGGTTCCATCAAAGGGTCTATAAGGCATGAGACAAAGCCTAACATGGCAAATGCATTAAACAAAAGGCATTCCAAGCATTGGATTTGGTACTACTATATGATAATAAGTTTCTTAAGCACCCAAGAAAATGTCAAATTCATTGGTTGGGTCCATACGGTATCAAAGTTGTTATAGATGCATGTGCAGTACAAATAGAAAACTTGCATGGTGAGACCTTGGGAGGATACGTTAATGGAAACCAGTTGAAACTCTATCGAGACATTTGATCTTTCGCCCAATCATGAAAGCAGTTCAGTTGTTTTTATTTAGTAGGGATGTACAAATGTAGGTAGTGTCTATTATCATTTAAAGTTGTGTTTTAGAGTAGGTTGTTTTAAAGCGCATTGTTGAATTTAGGACCCATATGCATGCATTGTGCAAAGGTTCTAATGTACACGAAAGAGGTCAATGTGGTGGAGAATTACCTAGGAAAATTCTAGAAAATAGTGATGGTGGGTGCCATGGTGGAAAATATGGGTATAATAAGTGGTTAATAAAATGTGAAGGAATAGTGCCATCATACAACCACTGACCATTGTACTAAAGCAGGGTAACAAAGACTACACCTACATGTGTGATACGTGTAATAATGGCATGCATGTTAGCCTACATCCCTTCAACTGATAGAATGGAATAACATGAGATCTATAAGATGAAGTGGAATGATAGTTGATAGATGGAGTGGGACATTCCCGAGAGTGGGCACGCGCTCCTTTCCTCCATTCTTGATGACTTTAATATCTTGTAGAAGGTATAAAAAATACATTGATTTGAATCTAAGTGTAATGAATAGAATAGTCAATGTTGAATTTTCATAGTGGATCTATGATGCAACATCTTTCTTATAAGAAACAATGCCAAGAGTTAGTAGATTGTGAAGGAAGGGAAATTTTTATTTGAGTTATTAGAGAAATGATAAGCTCAAAGTGAGAGAAGAGTTGGAATCATGGAGAGAGGGGTAGATGGGACTACACAAGGGCTGAAGAGTGAAGAGAATAGGTCACAAATAGATAGATATTTGAGGCAAAAGAAAGTTTGGACCTTAGCTAGTTGCAACATTAAGCACTAGTGGAAGTATAGGATGTGCAGAGTTGCACAGAGATGCAATGGGTGACCACCAATATTTTGTATAAGGAAGGAGACATTTTCATTAGTTGACTTAAACTGATGCTATGTATGGAGGAGAGATGAGAAAAAAAAGGAGAAATGCAAGGTCGAGGCGGCCCCTATAATGGGGCTACAACAATGAAATGGGGTTTTTTTCACATGTATGAAAGGGTAACATGTGAATTTCAACAACAGAGAAAGGACCCTCTATCATACAAAATCTACAATTGCAGACATAAGTTTCTTCCCTAGACTTGATGACCTAGTCTAGAACAACAGAAAGCAAAGAAGCTAATGTTTTATTTAAAGTAAATGGACAATAGGATGAGGCCTACTTGGAATCTGTCATAAGCTTTACTCCTCTCTTGGCTTGTATGCTCCAATCCTAGCCCTGGTCACTATAATTAGAACTTGCATAATAAAACAACAAAAGCCAATGATCAACAACGTCTATGTAACATCATCCAATTAATTTATTCAATGGATCAACATGGCATTGAAATACATGAAATCATAACATCAAAAATAGTAAGACAATGAAATTTTTGTATTAATAGAAATGGAGAGAGTTACAAGTAAATATAGGAGTTGATCTTGTAGAAGAGCTCCTCCAAGTTGACTTGTCCTTTCTTGCCACAAAGTGTACCTCTATGTCACCCTGATGCATGGAATAATGACTCTCACAGTAGTAGCCAACCCCTAGCTTGTAGATGGCAATAAATATATAGGAGAGGGTGGTAGTTTAAGAATTCTTATCCATTTACTAATCTAGGCTTGAGATCCACACTTAATGAGAGGATGAGCTCAAGGGATAAGGGGTGAAATCTCCAATGTAGAATAGGATAGGATTTGAGAATTTCAACTAAGGTAAATAGTTAGAAAAACCTTTGGAAGCTTCTAAAAGAGGAAGTTTCAAGATTCTTTTTACTTTTCCCAATTTTTTTGCACCCATAGCAAGGGATACTTGTTGATGATCAACGCAAGTCCATAGAGGGCCAACCTGCTGGTGAACACTGGTCACTAAATGGCAAGGGTGTGTTGGGCCTAGAAAACATTGAAATGAAGTAGTTAAGGGCATAAATTCATGGTGTTGAGAGATTCATGCTTAGGTATTTTTGTAGGGATGATGACAAAGTTTTGAAGGATGTGAATGATCCAGATAATAGTCCTATTGACTAGATGTGACAAAATGGCCTATAACAGATTGCCCCCTAAAGCACAAGTCAACAATGACAACTAATGACTGAAGGGATTTACCTTGTTTCAAGCCAGGATCAAGAACAACCGGCGAGATCATTATATGTTACAATATATTTTTGTCATGACATATTTGCTAAGGGATGCATACCCATACTCAACACATAAGTTAACATTACATGTACAATCATCAAAATATATGTCCACTGATGAAAAATGGTGGACCCATGATTGGATTATTGTCTATATGATTATAGCCATCATACACTGTGATCTTGTATTAATCCTGAAAGCACATCAAGGATGGATGAAACTACATTTGGGTTCTTCTATTTCGTTCACACGATCATCCATTGTATGAGTATAACCATGTGAATTATTGAGTTGGATTTGAACTTACTAGACACCATGTAATTACTGGCCTATGATGTAATTCGTTAATAGATGAAAGAGAAACCACCAATGATGTTAATGCCTCTCAATATACTACGAGACAATCTGTATGGTGTGAATAAATGAGTTGAAGTCGAACACGACACAAAATATTCTGAAGGACAATGATGTAAACTTGTCGCTGAGAGCAAGGAAACTTGCCATTGATGTATGCAAGGACCAAGGTACTGAAAGGATTGTTTCTAATTTAACTTACTGGATAATGAGTTGATGTCGACAAGAAGAAACCCATTGTACGAGGACCTTGATGTATCCCTCATCAATGCCATGAAATGAGCATCATGATTTGAGATAGAATGATGCTAATATAGAACTCGATCAGGAGTGGCTGAAATGGAATAAAGGCTTAAGAGTATTGTAGAAAATATCGACTGAATGACTTCTCTTGAACACATTAGCGAAACTGAATGAATTTGGAAGCATTGACCCAAAATTGAAATCAGAGGCTTTGAAATGGTATGATGAACCAAAAGACAAGCAAATTTTCCAACCCAATAGCCACATAGATCAAGTGGAAAAGTGTCACGTTCAAGAGAGACTCTTTGTCATTAACAAGTGGAGTAGCCTATTTTCCCAATTTCCTGAACCATTGTTGGTCAGTACCTCTCTATTTTTTAACAAGCATGAGGAGGATAACATATGTTTCATCTATAATTTCATCCTTCAGATGAATCCCTCCAAGTATGTTTAATGAACCCTGAGAAGGAGTGGTTCAGTCTCATCATGTTTGATAATTCCATTGTTATTTGGTGTTTTAACGAGTCTAGTGAAGGTAAAAATCGAAATATTTTTCATGTTTAGAGAGTTTGAAAAAGAGGAAAAAGATAAAACTCCAAAGATTCATTTTCATAAATAGTGTCCTAAGTCTGGAAAGGCAGAAAACAATACCCTAGAGAACCCCTTTTCCATGGTTGACTAAGGTATTCCTTTTTTGTAAGTAGTCTAGCTCAGTCCAGAAAAGGGTTAAACTTATACTGAGTAGATATATTTTCATTTACTTTAACGAGTTCAAAAAGACAAGTGCTTGATAATCTTTTCATATTTTGGGAGTCTAAAAAGAGTTGAAAGAGGACTCTATGGGGTTCATTCTTCATGAGTTTATAGAGCTTAAAAAGGTGATAAAAGTATGCCCTTTGCTAAAAATGATACGTTCAAAACATGATAAAATCTATTAAACAACTATTGACTTGCTCAGAACATCAGCAAAGGATTAACAATATTGGTTTCATGATAAAAATGAATCATAACTAGGTCAAAACATTAAATATGAATAAAATAATGGGAAAAAATGACCATAAGTAATCAAAATGACAATCCATTTTTACCATTTCACATTTACCTTCTGATGTTAGAGTTCTGAGTACCTTTTTCCCTCAATCTTCTGTAGCTAATTGTGATCAATCTGGTGGACCATTTCAAGCACTGTCACTTCCAGGAATGAGCTAAAGCCTTTCTCTTTCATTTAATGGTGGAATTTTGTGATTTCATTTAATTTTTTTGGGTTTTTGAAGGCCCTAGGGCTCAAATACTTCACCATGGGATCAATGCCCTCCTAAAGTTGAAATGAGCGTTGATCATAGTTGAAATACATTGTAGGAAGGGTTGAAATGCACTATCTCCCCATGAGGGGGTGCATTGGGCACTGTTCTCAAGTTTGTTATACCAGTTCCCTTCAAAATTTGTCAAGTTTCTTGCACAGAATGAATCCTAATGAGTATCCTTGTGATTTTTCAGGGACTCATTGGAAAAATATGGCCCTACTATGGAGGGAAAGAGAACATGAGGAACAGGATATGCATGTATAAAATGAATCTGCTACCATCCATGCACTAGAAAATTGTGGGTTACTAAAATTATTCTAGATTTCTGGTATGAGGAAGCAAATGGAGCTGCTAAAATATCTTTTGCATTCATGGGATGTTCAATCTCAAACATTCAGAATAGGAGAAAATCTACTCGAGATAAAGGTAGAAGATTTTATCACTCCGTAATTCTCCTAGGCTGAGGAAGAAAACTACAAAGGAAAGCAAAAACCCTCTCTTAAAGTTGAGATATAGCCCTTCCAACTTAGGAGAGGGATCTCTCTATATGAATTATATTTCTTCTTTAGATTTTAGGCTAGTTATTTGAGTTTGAGACAAGTTTTTCAAAGGTTTGGTTAAAAGATGAGGGAAAAGTCCATTGGGGATGGAGTCATGGATCTTTGGGTAACCAATCACAAAATGACAGAGCAACTACAATAGGGTAGGATAGACAAACTCTTGGATATTTTAGAGTGTCTGTGGGGTGAATAGGATGAATAAGATTCAAGTTGAATTAAATATAGATCATATTGGGATGAATTATATATTTAACATCAGAAATAAAACATGGATATTGCTAACAAGCCAAAGTAGAGTACACTTAAGTAAATTCATCCCTTAATCTTCATGCAACAATAAAGAGGGAAAAACATATGGAAACTAAAGAGAAACAATTTAACTTAAAAAACCACATCACCGATTTCCTGACACAGGAATCCTAGAACAAAACTCTCTGTATTTCTATAAATTGATCACTTTGAGTCCAATCTATGGCTTACGTCAATGTGGAGCCCTTGTCTTCATACATAATCCAACACATTCCAACCCTTTCTAAGTTTTATTATAAAATATTTATAGACTTATTGTTGCACTAACTTCAAATTCAAAAAAGGAATGATTGCAAAATAATATCTAACAATTTCTGGAAAAAGTATGAAAAATAAACTAAAAATAAAAAACAATCACTAGAAAATTGTAGGAAATACGGAACTGCTAGAAAATATTTAATCTCTAAAACTAGAAGTTGTTTTAATAATTCTAGTCCTTTGCCTTTGAATCTGGAGTGGCTATAGTTATTTTCGAACCAAGTTGTGAAACATGACCCATTGAAACAATCCTTTTCATCTAGCCATTTATAATAAACAAGCATTCCCTTGATTATCGAGAAATATGGATATCATCATTCTGAAACAACTACAAAAATTATAGGAAGAGTTAACAGTTTTGTAATTGAATCAAAATAAAATTTTCGACATCTTGATGTCCACAATGGAAATTCTCAATGAACATAGAACATTAATTCAAAGAGTGGACGATGAGACCCATGTAATTCAATAGAAGATGGAAGATCTTCATACCTAGGACAACATCATAAATATCGCTCCTCTACTTGTGTATCAGTTTGCCCTCCTTACCCATCAGTTCCCAATTTTTATGATTCAGTTCAAGAAGCAAATATGGGGCAATGCACAAGAACATTTGACCCTCTCATATACATTTTAAAATGTATGGAACTTAAGGTGATAAAATTTGTAGGAATACCAAAGATTTGGTTTAGTGGTCCGTTATAGTTCAGTAGTCAACTATGGTTGGCCGGAAGGAATTTCTTATTCGGAGGAAATTATTATTTGTGTTTTTTTTAATGAGTTAGGGGATTGTTGACGATGCTAGACCCGCCAACATGTCAAGGGGATCTCCTCGGTAAGAATTCCCAATTATACCTTAGACCGTTTGGTGTAGGAGACCCAACAATGTGTCATATGGTAATTCCTTGACCACGATTTCGCACAGAGGCAAGCAAGATAACTCTGTCAGTAGCAAGGGTGTGACCACTATAGTGAATCAAGGAAGGTGTATGAGGGGTTGTAACATAGGTGGGTTGAGATGAGTGTGCCCCTTGGAAACCTGTAAGAGTACTGAGTTGGAAGGGAACACACGAGTGAAAATGCATCACAAGATGGAAATAAGTTCAACCGACAATCCAAAGTGATGGTTAAACCAACAAAATATCTGCAACAATATTCATATAATTTCATACACAATACGTAAGTTAAACAATATACATCGCTAAAGAAACTAGAACATTCCAACTACAATAGCAACAGATGCATGAAAACGTGATGGCTCTTATTATATAAAGAAGTGTAAGTTCCAATCATAAAATACATCCATGTAAACCTGCTAGCCCCAATAGTGGAAAATTACAGCCACATTCGCCTACTCCTCCAAAGAGCTGAACTAGCTCCATGCAGTGGACAAGCTAAGACGCATTACAATACTGTCCAAGCTCTCTCCAAGATAGTCTTATCAGAAGCTTGGATATCCAAAAGCCTATACAATGAGTTATGAGGGACTGTTTATAGCAAAGGGTGGGATGACCCTTGACATTCCCCTTTGTGACAGTTCATCTACCCTCATGGCTCTTCATCTACTCTATGACTGTTACATCGAACTATTGATACCTGACTTACATTTGACATGACGTTACATTACATTACAATTCACATGTACTCATGTGAGACAACATGCCTTGAGTAAGCCATACAAGACACCACTAACACTTGGTCCATTGTGATGAGACCAAGTCTTTGGCATGCTTGTGATGGTGAAGGTGATGAGCTGATGCCAAGCTTGGTCGTCTGTGATGGTGTGCATGCACCTCATGGTGACATCTTGCTGAAGAAAACTCTTGCCTCCGTTACAAGCAGTGCATTAGTTCGGCTCCTTCATCTAACTCATCCGCTAACATGTGCATGGTATTCCTAGGTGTTGCTGAATCGAAAACACAGTGATGCATAGTGTTTGTGTTGATCTTCAAGTGTGCATTGGTTTTCATGTGCATCAACTTGCCAAAGTACATGTTCATCTCCAGTTGGACTTCCTTCTTGTCTTCGCCTTGGTAACTGCGATGAATGGGTCGGATTGCATGCATGCACATAATGACATGAATGATGATGAATCCCTTGCATGCAATCAACAATATTGCTCACCATGTCTTCTCCATGCTAGCTGCTAGGATGGATCTTTAACTTGTATGGGTGCAGTTTCGTTCGTGAGTGCATGTTGTGCCCTCTGTTGTTCCTATTCCTGCTACAACTCATTCGTCTGTTTGTGTAGCTTCATGTTTTCCTTGACTTGTTGCTTTAGCACATGCAACTCCTTATTTTTTCCATTCTCTTTCTTCGCTTGATCTTCATGTCGCGCCGTCACCTCATAGTATGAGTCTCTAAAGTTTCTTTCATCATCAATGGATCTACTTGTTCTTGCAACGTTTTTCCACCTCTGTGTTGTTAACAACCTTCCTCTTGATTCATTTCATTCTCTATGTTCGTTGCATTCGCTGTGTTCATTGCGTTCGTTGTGTTTGGTATGCTGCCTTCACTTGTTGTTCATGATGCTACTCGTTGTGATATCTTGATGTTCTTGTCTACAAACAACTTGATATCTTCGTGAGTAGGAAATCTCATAAACAATTGATCGACTACATCTCCAGGAGTGCTCTAAACGGTGTCTTCGACTCTACCCTCTTGGAAACCATTGTACCTACATTGCTAAGAGGCAAATGAACACCTGGGAAACTCTCATGGCAAGCAATCTGTTAGTCGAAAACCAAAATGAACTTGAGAACTAATTTTCAACATACCTGTGTGACTAATCATGAAGGTTGCGCAATTTTAGCTGGGAGGTTGAAAGATTGATTGCCAAGACTCAGAAAGGCACAATCTGGGATAATGGGAGACTGGCTGATTTTTGGAACTACACAATGCATAGTCCAATCTAGCTGCTGACTAGTGGAATTGCACAATCTTAGCTGGAAATGGCTGTAGGCTCAGTGACTACACTATACATCTTTTTGGTCCAGCAATCACTATCCCTCAAAAATGTCCAAGACAGTGCTGGAGGACAGTGCCTCGGAAGAAATGCACATTTCTAGAGATGAAGATAGAACCTTCCTTCCCCAGATTGTGCAGTGATGTCTCAGTGAAGGCAGAGCCCTAGCCATGGTTGGTTTGATTTGCTTATGAGCAACTAAAATAAAATATGATAGTGGATGCATGGCGAAACTTAGTGAAAGTAGAAGTGATTGATAGTGAATGAAAACATGAATAAAAGATTCAACAAACAGACCAACATGCATGTGGGTGAAGCGAGTCACCGAATCGACCATTTTTCGTGAAAAATAGTTTCATGCATGCGACAATAGTGAGATAGCAATGAAAATTGAGATAGTGTTAAGACAAGTTAATATACATGTAAATGGAAGCAAGCATTCAAAGAAAATAAGAAAACATTACTCATACAAGAGAAAACACAAAAAGTGACAGAAATGCAACACAAGTCATGGAAAGCGGGCTTACCCCAAAACAACTAAGTTGAATGTGCTGTTAGCTCCTAGATGTGATATGGGATGTCAGAGATGCAAGTTTGATGTGAGGGATGAACTCTGCAGTGTCCAACTAATGAGTTTTGATAACATCGAAGTTCTAATGTGCATGCCACAAGTCTAGGAAAACCGACACTTGGTGGGAGGTTTCTAAAGTGATCCTTGCATGTAACCTCTAACTGCTAAAAGTACATCCCTAAATCAAGAGTTGCTTTTGCATGCTGCCTTGGGAGAAGCAACCCATGCATGCAAGTCATTTTTGCTTAGTCTCAGAGGGAACCGATTAACTTAGTTGCACATGCAAGAGGTTGTTCAATTTCTGGGAGAAAATGTGCATTTCTGGCTGGGAGCTCGGCTGGCCTCCCAGGAGATTTACGCAATTTATGGGTAAAGCAGCTGGTTGCTGCCTAGATTTGCACTAATTCTGGGCTGAGTAGCCTTACTAGGTAAAATTGCACAACTTTCACTGTGAGTGGTTGACTGCCATAATTGTGAAATTTTGGAGCCCAACAGGCTACCAGTCAAGATTGCACAATTTCTAGAGGGAAGGCTGGTTTCCCTCCAAAATTATGTAATTTCTTGGGGGATCTACTCATGCTACAGCTAGACCAAGTCCAGGTGATCAACCTGTGAGGGGAATGCATCGAGATGTGATTGACAAGCTGCCTTTGTCCAAGAAAAACACTAAAGATTGTGAACTTGATTAAGTAAGGCAAGCTGCTATGAAAATTTGGAAGGGAGGCTCCAAAATGAAGCTAAGGCAAAATTTTGGAGGGTGGTTGTAGCCACTACAATAGTTCGTGACACACTATTAGAACTTGAGCTCTCTGAATGGACCCTATTCGTGAAAAGAAGGTCTAAAACCTTCAAAAGTATTATTAAATTCTTAGCTCCTCTTGGTTTCCACACTAGCTTGATTGTATGATGTAGCATCTTCCAAGCTCTTAGTTGATTAACAAACATTCCAAGCTATTACAAATCCATTTGGGGACATCACTCCCAATATTCATATCAATACTATTAGGGTTGATCAAACCCTAATCTAGTTGCTACATGCCCTAGACAAGTCATCACTTTCAATGCCTCCTTCCTTGAAAGTTTCCTAGCTTGAAGCCTTCAAGAAATGCCTCCTTGAGGGGCCAGCGCAACCTTGGTCAGGGGTAAATGCACTTCAGTGCAGGTAGGCCCATGTAAGGGTGCATTTCAGTGCACTTAGGCCCACTTTGACATGCGTTGGGCGAGATTGAGTGAATTCTTCATAGGGTTCTAGGAATATTCTTATCTTCTAGAGAAATCTAGAATACTCCCGCACTTATCATCTCCTATGAGCTTGAAATTGGATAGGGAATGAGTTAAGTAACCTCATATCCTCTCATCGCTTCCTTCATGCAAACTAACTCTAAGTTTGGAAGGCCATTCAATACCCTTATTTATGACCAAACCACCTCCATTTTCCTATAAATTGACCACTCATATAAGTGATCAAGGGGCTAGACTTTGATGAATTGTAAGGAGATATTGTTGGTTTGAGGTTTGATAATATGGAAACTATTGTTATGCTGATTATATGTGTAAATGCTTTCGATTCCATTTGCTTATAGTCGATAGATCTCTTGGTTTAATTGGTTTTTGTATTTTGTTTATGATTGCAGGTACTTGTCGAGCAGATTAAGTTTGAGAAGGAGCGACGAGAGCCATACAAAGGAGAAAAAGGGAAAGCACAAAATAACAAGTAGGTCCCTTGTCTTATTTACCTTCTATAGAAAAAGGTTAAACGCTTTAATTCTAGTGTTCTAGGTGTAGCTACCAACCTACAGAAATTGTGCTTATCTATAGATACAAAATTCCACGTAACAAATTGGCAATGATACTAGGGAAATATCATCATTCCGGATAGTTTACCTTCATCCTAGTGCACCCTAGTAGACTTTACTTGCTTCCATTGATCTTGTTTTAGCCTTTTTGAAGTGTTTTTTGGTAAAAAATTGTGCTTGAAAGCCCCTAGAATGGCCTCTCTAGCACCAACGCAGGCTTGGTCAGGACACAGAGTGATGTAGAGTAGCCTTAGCTTGAGGATAGTGCACAGATGTCCACTATCTCCCATTCAGGGCTGCGCTGATCCTCCTTAGCTAAAGAATCCCACCTTTGACTTGATTTTTCCCAAATTTCCTTCTATTTTTTCTTGTTGAAAGATCAATGAGTGTTGTGTCTCTGAAAGCAATTTGTGTTTCCTTTGTTGGCCCTAATTTGGCCTTGGTTGTTTAGTGTTTCTTAAATTATTTCTTTATTATTATCAATTCATTGTCAAAGTTAGATTATAGTCGATTAATATTTGTTCAAAAGAAAGTGTCATAAAAGTCTTCATTTCTTTCGAAAAGGAACTGTCTTCAAGTCTTCATTCTTGCAAAAAGGTTGATTGATTTTATGTGAATTAGCTTCCTTTTGTTCATTTCAACATTAAGGGAATTGAAAAGAAAAACTTGCATTGTGCATTGAAAAAATTTGTGCATGCTCATAGGAATAGTTTAGGAAAATTGCATCAGATGTGCTCTTTGTTCCTTGATTAAAAGAATCTGATTGCTTTATCCCTATTAGCTAAGATTTTAATTGTTCAAATTGAATGAAAAGAATTCCTATCACATTAGTTTCATCTAGGAATTTCAACAACATCATAAGGTGAACCTTGAAAGGAAAATTCTTAATCAAGATCAACTTAAAATTAACCGCCATTATCCTAATGGATCTTTGTCACCTAACGCAAAACATTTAGAGGTTCTAGGCTAGAGAGGTGTTATGGCACCATAAAAAATAGCAGATGTCGCTAACTTGTCTGCGATACATTTCGAGTTTGATACCCCATTCCATGTATGTGAGTATATCGTAGCTCATCCATGTACCTTTGAGTATATAGGGTAGTATTACAGTACATAAAGTATAAAGGAATGCTCTCACTATGTGGTTTCGCATTAGATAGCGCTAATACAGATTGGGCCTCCACGTACTTTTGCTTATATATGGGAGGACAACACTAGGTTTCTATCCATCCTTTGGTAACTGAGGTTTCCACCTTGTACACTGTGATACACCAAACACAGCATTCAGGGAGATGCCTGCTCGTACTTCTTGGTTCGCCAGGAGGTATTCTACTACACTCACAGTTGCTTGGTAAACCTTTTTCCTAGTTCACCCCTTTTTGTTTATTTTTTTTTGTAATAAAATCAATCAGCAATCATGGAGGGACT